>OY728167.1:735437472-736772970 GCA_963277665.1 Viscum album | reverse complement strand
TCCTCTGTCCGCATCGCCCGCAACCCCTTTTCTGTCCGCCTTCCCTCTCCCTCGCCGGCTGAACACGAACCGACCCCCACATTCAGCTTTAATTTTCTTTTTTTCTTTTTTTTAATCTTTATACTATACTATAATATATAATAAATCATTTATAAAATATATAATAACTATATTGACATATATATAATATAACTAATATAACATATATAATAACATATAATGTATATAATAATTAATCTAAATAATATAATATATACTAATAATATTAAAGTAAAAACAATTTTAATAGTTATATTATATTATATATAATTACGTATATTAGTAATAATAATATTTGATATTAGTATTTTTATTAATTCTAAGTAGTGGTATAAATATTTAGTATATATAAAGATAGTTTCATTATTTTTGTATCTGAGTAACGTGTGTTTTTTTGCAGATGGAGGGTTGCAGCTTGCCGCGCACACCCATTCGTTCAGTTAGGAGCAACTGCTCCAGTGACGAGTGCGGAGGAAGCAACACAGTGAAATTTCCACGTGGAGACCAGAGAACACCTCAGGTGAGATTCCAGAGACTTCAACGGGGTCATTAGCATTCATCACAGACACGAGATTATTTATACACCGGAGGGGCAGGAGGCAGGACAAGGGGGTCATCAATTCAGACCGGGGGAGTAGAGCAGAAGGAACATACAACATCACATCGGAAGCAGATTGGAGGAGCATCAGATCAAGCATTTTCATACCTCGGTTCCCAGGACGGGACATCGAGCGAATTCCAGCGTCGCATCCACCATCAAGTAGCAGGATCTTGAGTTTTCGGAAGATAAGCAGGGAGACTAACATTTTTATTTTCTTGTTCTCTGTTTTCTGCAACTCATTTCATCATGAACTTCATTGATTTTTATTCTAGTGTTTCACTGAAGTCAACCATTATGTCCAGCTAAATTCCTTTCGGGGGAAATAAGCTGGCTAATTAGATTTGTTTATTCTGATTCATGTGTTGCCTTATTTTTTGGAATGTCTCTTTCACTGTTTGCGGAACAGATTTATTTTCAAAACAACGAGGTTGAGTGAAAACCAATCTCGTTTGAATCTAAATGAAAACTGTTTCAATCTGAGGATTCATTGACAAATGAATCATGTTCAAATGAGAGAGACACACTGAACTCAACTGACAAGTTGAGCCTAGTGACATCTGACTTTTTAACACCATTGGATGGAATGATTTTTTACAGTCGAAGGACTGTAAGGGTTATTTCATCACAAACTGACCAGACGAAAATCTAGCAAGTTACTTTAAGTCAAATCCTTATTCCTTAAACTTCAGTGCATGGACAAGGCTAAGCAATTTTGAATCTGCCAGTGGACATTCTCCCCCTACTCATCTATTGGTTGTTTTTCACCACAATCTCTCTCGTTGTCTTGTCTACCCCATTGCACTCACCAACTCACTTTCACTTCCTCACACACTGATTTTCACTCACTCCACTTCGATCAAGTATCACACCATCTGATTTTATTTGTTTTTGTGTGTTTTTTTGTTTAGTTTTTTTTAGATCACCAAGAACTACATTAAGGCCCCCCTGTGGTTTGACTCTGTATTGCCACTATTCTAAGTAGTAAGTAGGTTATAAATTTTAGTTTGTCTCTCGTGCCCAACGACGTGCGTGCGTGCATGGTGCTATTAGATTTACCATGGAGCTGATATTGTGTGAAGATTGGGAACTCCATGTAAACCTTTTTTTTCTTATTCTTGCAAGCTGCTGTTTGATGATGTTTGGTGCGACCAATGACTGTTTGCAAATGAAGGTTGATGAATTGTGGAGGCTGGTTTCGACGGGAATTCTTGAGGATTTGTGATTATGCTTGTTTTAAGGGTTGAAGCATTGAGGGAACTTGCCTAATGTCTGATGCAACCTTCCAAATCATGACATCCCTCTTTTACTGATGAGGTCATGGCGCTTACTTGTCACTTCCTCATACGTTGACTTGGATGCTTTTTTTCTTCTGATCTTTTAATTTGTAATCTTTAATCTTCTGGTTGGTGCAACCTCATTGCACCTAATGCTTTCACATTGTATTTTATTTTTCATTTATTAACTTTGAGGGTGTGGGTTGGGTCACTGACTCATGCTCGAATCTTTTCGTGAAATGTTGTGACGTAATTAATTATTTATGGTTGAAAAATATTATGATAGGAAACTTGGGTTGAGTGGTGGTTCATAAAATTGTAATTTTTTGATTTAATCGTCATATTGGATACTAGATTCATAATTGATAAATGTCGTAATTTAAGATCCACACCCTCAAAGTGTTTGATAATGTTTAAATAAATTTCCATGGTAAATTCATTGAAATATTAGTGGAATGATAGTTCACAATTGGAAAAAGATGCGAGTTTATTATTAGGTCAATTAACGACACATAATTGGTTATTTTTCAGAAAGTGGATAATGGTTAAAAGTAGATTGTCATGAAGTGACCAATGGTTGAATAATGACTCATGGATAGTAATTGTTATGTAATAAATATTGGTGAATAATGACTTATAAAATATTATGGCCATGGTGTGATTAATCTTGGAAGTGTTGAACGATTATTGAATTAAAAAATGACTTGTGATTGATAATAGTTATGAAGTGACTAATGATTGAATAATGATTGATAATTGATAATTGTCGGGAATAAGATAATAGTGAAATAATGATTCATAGTTGGTGTAACTTTTGTATGAAATGAATTGTAAATGATAAATGGTGACATGTCTTTGAATCAATATGTTGGTGATTGATCGTGTTGATGATTAAAAATGTTAATGATGGAACATGTTAATGATTAATATTGTTGATGGTTTAATACATCGATGATTAATTGTGTTGGTGAATCATGATATCATGCCTAGATGTTCATGCTTGTTATGTAATTGATACATATTTTTAGCGGGATCACCATGATCCATGCATAAGATGTTTATGAGATGTTTGTTCTTAAGCTCGAATGACTAGAGTGTAGTAAATGGAATTCATAATAAAACATGAGGTTAATTGACATGTTAATTGAATTGATGTTTAGGGATTCATAAAAGTGGCAAGTAATTTTCCTAGCAATGCCTTAGGAAGGGGTCTTGTGATGGGAGTGTGGTCAACACGATGACATCATAATGTTCTGTTGGTGCTTATCGGATGACTGATTACATCATGGTCAATAGATGAAACACATATTACACATATTGGAGTGGCATGCCTCGTAGAACTAAAATTAAATTCATGATCATGACAAATGTTGTGTCTAATCAATAAAGAATTGTTTGATTTTTATTACTCATTACAAATATTAACCCATAAAATGAGTTGTATTTGATGGAAAGGTATTAATTGGTATCATACTCTTAACTCTTCATGTATAAACTCTTGAGGTTGTAGTTCCTCCTGAAGTCCAGCAGTCCAGCACTGTGGAAACGAGTTTTTGTATTTGTGTGAGCTTGATGCAATATGGTGGCTGTAAAGGATGATTTATGGACTTCTACAGATTGCTTTGGGGTACTTGTTGTCACTGAAGTCTAAAAGTCAATTGTGCTCGTACTCCATGGCTGAGTGATGGATCAAATGATCGGTAGGTTGATGATCACTTGCCAGAATGTCTGGAGATGATGTCGGTAGGTGATGCTGCTCGTGCAGGGTGGTCACCAAGATGGGTCCTCTGATGAAGCAGTGGATGTTTCCACTTGATTAATGGTTTATTTTGGCACATAAATGATAACTTCAAATTGGGTATTACTTCAAATTGCATGTTTCAGGGTGTTGGGGCGCAGCGGAGGTGCGTGGTACCTCAAACACACAAAACAGGAGCAAACGGAGCAACACCAGAATTTTAACGTGGTTCGGCCGTCCAGCCTACATCCACGGGAGAAGGGGATCATCACTCTATTATTCTCTCCGGAAAACCATCCTGGAGGATCACCCAATACACCCGTTACATCTCTCCCTCCTCAAATCTCATCAGAGGAAATATTCTCATTTATAGAGAAAACAAATCTACAACGTCAAGGGTTGTTCTCCAGCCTTCATCAACCCTTGAATTTTCTCCTGCCGTCAGCTTCTGTCCACTGCGTCGGCTGCCCACCAAGGAAGACGAACCTGCTGCAGTTGTTGCCGACCATCATTGCCGACAAACTTCTCCCACTGACTTCTCCCACAAATGGGAGTGACCCCCACAAATCCCCCCCTCACGACCAATTTGAGGTAGAAGCTTGACCTGTAGTCTCATTGCAGGTGCTGAAAACTTCTTCAGCAAATCGAACATGCTTCTTCTTCGCCCCATCATTCTTCTTGCACTCGAAAGTCAAGGTTGTCACAATCCCTTTGCCGGCAAACCACCACCGAAAGTGTTCATCGGCGAACACCCCATAGTCGATGATGGATTCATCGTCATCCCTACCTGTTCCTCAAGGGGAACTGCATCGTCGCCGTTCTCGCCAGGTCACATCCACAAGCCCTATATCCTGCCTCGCACGCCAAAGTCGTCGGTCGTCCATCATCAACTTAGCCTATCAAGCAACAACCCCGCTCGAGTTCACTGTTGTCGCGGCTCGCCACAACAAACGCTCTCCGTTGTGCCGCAACAACATCATCCTCGTTGTCACAAAACACGATCACCACCGTCAATGTCGCACCTCTTAATCACCACCTGATAGAGTGCGAATTTTCAAAAACTAACCAAACGGATGCGTCCGGAACGGTCGAAATAGTCTGAATCGACTCCTGGATTGCCGAAATCGGACACCAATTGACCGAGATATGGTCAAAATACGTTCAACGGTCCAGATCACCCATTGTCGTGGCGCTGACGTGGCGCTGACGTGTCGCTGACGTGGCACGCCGGAATTCCTGCCGGAATCTCGCCGGAATTGTTTCCGGCGGCGTGAACAGTGCCTTCTTCTCCGGCACGGGGTTACTGTTCACCCGCGGGTTTGACCGAACTTTGACCGGCCATATCTCCTTCGTTTCAACTCCGTTTTTCTCGCCGTTTGCGCCGTTGGAATCGTCTCGCCGCCCTCTTCCCGAATCTTCCCTCGGAAAAATTTTCCGACCAATTTCAATTTTCCGGCTACCGGAAAATTTGCCATCGTCCTGTCGGTTCACCTTCGTTCGCTCCGACTCGCCTCTGATACCACTTGTTGGGGCGCAGCGGAGGTGCGTGGTACCTCAAACACACCAAACAAGAGCAAACGGAGCAACACCAGAATTTTAACGTGGTTCGGCCGTCCAGCCTACATCCACGGGAGAAGGGGATCATCACTCTATTATTCTCTCCGGAAAACCATCCTGGAGGATCACCCAATACACCCGTTACATCTCTCCCTCCTCAAATCTCATCAGAGGAAATATTCTCATTTATAGAGAAAACAAATCTACAACGTCAAGGGTTGTTCGCCAGCCTTCATCAACCCTTGAATTTTCTCCTGCCGTCAGCTTCTGTCCACTGCGTCGGCTGCCCACCAAGGAAGACGAACCTGCTGCAGTTGTTGCCGACCATCATTGCCGACAAACTTCTCCCACTGACTTCTCCCACAAATGGGAGTGGCCCCCACAAATCTCCCCCTCACGACCAATTTGGGGTAGAAGCTTGACCTGCAGTCTCCTTGCAGGTGCTGAAAACTTCTTCAGCAAATCGAACATGCTTCTTCTTCGCCCCATCATTCTTCTTGCACTCGAAAGTCAAGGTTGTCACAATCCCTTTGCCGGCAAACCACCACCGAAAGTGTTCATCGGCGAACACCCCATAGTCGATGATGGATTCATCGTCATCCCTACCTGTTCCTCAAGGGGAACTGCATCGTCGCCGTTCTCGCCAGGTCACATCCACGAGCCCTATATCCTGCCTCGCACGCCAAAGTCGTCGGTCGTCCATCATCAACTTAGCCTATCGAGCAACAACCCCGCTCTAGTTCACTCTTGTCGCGGCTCGCCACAACAAACGCTCTCCGTTGTGCCACAACAACATCATCCTCGTTGTCACAAAACACGATCACCACCGTCAATGTCGCACCTCTTAATCACCACCTGATAGAGTGCGAATTTTCAAAAACTAACCATACGGATGCGTTCGGAACGGTCGAAATAGTCGGAATCGACTCCTGAATTGCCGAAATCGGACACCAATTGACCGAGATATGGTCAAAATACGTTCAACGGTCCAGATCACCCATTGTCGTGGCGCTGACGTGGCGCTGACGTGTCGCTGACGTGGCATGCCGGAATTCCTGCCGGAATCTTGCCGGAATTGTTGCCGACGGCGTGAACAGTACCTTCTTCTCCGGCACGGGGTTACTGTTCACCCGCGGGTTTGACCGAACTTTGACCGGCCATATCTCCTTCGTTTTAACTCCGTTTTTCTCGCCGTTTGCGCCGTTGGAATCGTCTCGCCGCCCTCTTCCCGAATCTGACCTCGGAAAAATTTTCCGACCAATTTCAATTTTCCGGCTACCGGAAAATTTGCCATCGTCCTGTCGGTTCACCTCCGTTCGCTCCGACTCGCCTCTGATACCACTTGTTGGGGCGCAGCGGAGGTGCGTGGTACCTCAAACACACAAAACAGGAGCAAACGGAGCAACACCGGAATTTTAACGTGGTTCGGCCGTCCAGCCTACATCCACGGGAGAAGGGGATCATCACTCTATTATTCTCTCCGGAAAACCATCCTGGAGGATCACCCAATACACCCGTTACATCTCTCCCTCCTCAAATCTCATCAGAGGAAATATTCTCATTTATAGAGAAAACAAATCTACAACGTCAAGGGTTGTTCGCCAGCCTTCATCAACCCTTGAATTTTCTCCTGCCGTCAGCTTCTGTCCACTGCGTCGGCTGCCCACCAAGGAAGACGAACCTGCTGCAGTTGTTGCCGACCATCATTGCCGACAAACTTCTCCCACTGACTTCTCCCACAAATGGGAGTGGCCCCCACAAATCTCCCCCTCACGACCAATTTGGGGTAGAAGCTTGACCTGCAGTCTCCTTGCAGGTGCTGAAAACTTCTTCAGCAAATCGAACATGCTTCTTCTTCGCCCCATCATTCTTCTTGCACTCGAAAGTCAAGGTTGTCACAATCCCTTTGCCGGCAAACCACCACCGAAAGTGTTCATCGGCGAACACCCCATAGTCGATGATGGATTCATCGTCATCCCTACCTGTTGCTCAAGGGGAACTGCATCGTCGCCGTTCTCGCCAGGTCACATCCACGAGCCCTATATCCTGCCTCGCACGCCAAAGTCGTCGGTCGTCCATCATCAACTTAGCCTATCGAGCAACAACCCCGCTCGAGTTCACTGTTGTCGCGACTCGCCACAACAAACGCTCTCCGTTGTGCCACAACAACATCATCCTCGTTGTCACAAAACACGATCACCACCGTCAATGTCGCACCTCTTAATCACCACCTGATAGAGTGCGAATTTTCAAAAACTAACCATACGGATGCGTTCGGAACGGTCGAAATAGTCGGAATCGACTCCTGAATTGCCGAAATCGGACACCAATTGACCGAGATATGGTCAAAATACGTTCAACGGTCCAGATCACCCATTGTCGTGGCGCTGACGTGGCGCTGACGTGGCACGCCGGAATTCCTGCCGGAATCTCGCCGGAATTGTTGCCGGCGGCGTGAACAGTGTCTTCTTCTCCGGCACGGGGTTACTGTTCACCCGCGGGTTTGACCGAACTTTGACCGGCCATATCTCCTTCGTTTCAACTCCGTTTTTCTCGCCGTTTGCGCCGTTGGAATCGTCTCGCCGCCCTCTTCCCGAATCTGCCCTCGTAAAAATTTTCCGACCAATTTCAATTTTCCGGCTACCGGAAAATTTGCCATCGTCCTGTCGGTTCACCTCCGTTCGCTCCGACTCGCCTCTGATACCACTTGTTGGGGCGCAGCGGAGGTGCGTGGTACCTCAAACACACAAAACAGGAGCAAACGGAGCAACACCAGAATTTTAACGTGGTTCAGCCGTCCAACTTACATCCACGGGAGAAGGAGATCATCACTCTATTATTCTCTCCGGAAAACCATCCTGGAGGATCACCCAATACACCTGTTACATCTCTCTCTCCTCAAATCTCATCAGAGGAAATATTCTCATTTATAGAGAAAACAAATCTACAACGTCAAGGGTTGTTCGCCAGCCTTCATCAACCCTTGAATTTTCTCCTGCCGTCAGCTTCTGTCCACTGCGTCGGCTGCCCACCAAGGAAGACGAACCTGCTGCAGTTGTTGCCGACCATCATTGCCGACAAACTTCTCCCACTGACTTCTCCCACAAATGGGAGTGACCCCCACAAATCTCCCTCTCACGACCAATTTGGGGTAGAAGCTTGACCTGCAGTCTCCTTGCAGGTGCTGAAAACTTATTCAGCAAATCGAACATGCTTCTTCTTCGCCCCATCATTCTTCTTGCACTCGAAAGTCAAGGTTGTCACAATCCCTTTGCCGGCAAACCACCACCGAAAGTGTTCATCGGCGAACACCCCATAGTCGATGATGGATTCATCGTCATCCCTACCTGTTCCTCAAGGGGAACTGCATCGTCGCCGTTCTCGCCAGGTCACATCCACGAGCCCTATATCCTGCCTCGCACGCCAAAGTCGTCGGTCGTCCATCATCAACTTAGCCTATCGAGCAACAACCCCGCTCGAGTTCACTGTTGTCGCGGCTCGCCACAACAAACGCTCTCCGTTGTGCCACAACAACATCATCCTCGTTGTCACAAAACACGATCACCACCGTCAATGTCGCACCTCTTAATCACCACCTGATAGAGTGCAAATTTTCAAAAAATAACCATACGGATGCGTCCGGAACGGTCGAAATAGTCGGAATCGACTCCTGGATTGCCGAAATCGGACACCAATTGACCGAGATATGGTCAAAATACGTTCAACGGTCCAGATCACCCATTGTCGTGGCGCTGACGTGGCGCTGACGTGGCATGCCGGAATTCCTACCGGAATCTTGCCGGAATTGTTGCCGGCGGTGTGAACAGTACCTTCTTCTCCGGCACGGGGTTACTGTTCACCCGCGGGTTTGACCGAACTTTGACCGGCCATATCTCCTTCGTTTTAACTCCGTTTTTCTCGCCGTTTGCGCCGTTGGAATCGTCTCGCCGCCCTCTTCCCGAATCTGACCTCGGAAAAATTTTCCGACCAATTTCAATTTTCCGGCTACCAGAAAATTTGCCATCGTCCTGTCGGTTCACCTCCGTTCGCTCCGACTCGCCTCTGATACCACTTGTTGGGGCGCAACGGAGGTGCGTGGTACCTCAAACACACAAAACAGGAGCAAACGGAGCAACACCAGAATTTTAACGTGGTTCGGCCGTCCAGCCTACATCCACGGGAGAAGGGGATCATCACTCTATTATTCTCTCCGGAAAACCATCCTGGAGGATCACCCAATACACCCGTTACATCTCTCCCTCCTCAAATCTCATCAGAGGAAATATTCTCATTTATAGAGAAAACAAATCTACAACGTCAAGGGTTGTTCGCCAGCCTTCATCAACCCTTGAATTTTCTCCTGCCGTCAGCTTCTGTCCACTGCGTCGGCTGCCCACCAAGGAAGACGAACCTGCTGCAGTTGTTGCCGACCATCATTGCCGACAAACTTCTCCCACTGACTTCTCCCACAAATGGGAGTGACCCCCACAAATCTCCCCCTCACGACCAATTTGGGGTAGAAGCTTGACCTGCAGTCTCCTTGCAGGTGCTGAAAACTTCTTCAGCAAATCGAACATGCTTCTTCTTCGCCCCATCATTCTTCTTGCACTCGAAAGTCAAGGTTGTCACAATCCCTTTGCCGGCAAACCACCACCGAAAGTGTTCATCGGCGAACACCCCATAGTCGATGATGGATTCATCGTCATCCCTACCTGTTCCTCAAGGGGAACTGCATCGTCGCCGTTCTCGCCAGGTCACATCCACGAGCCCTATATCCTGCCTCGCACGCCAAAGTCGTCGGTCGTCCATCATCAACTTAGCCTATCGAGCAACAACCCCGCTCGAGTTCACTGTTGTCGCGGCTCGCCACAACAAACGCTCTCCGTTGTGCCACAACAACATCATCCTCGTTGTCACAAAACACGATCACCACCGTCAATGTCGCACCTCTTAATCACCACCTGATAGAGTGCGAATTTTCAAAAACTAACCGTACGGATGCGTTCGGAACGGTCGAAATAGTCGGAATCGACTCCTGAATTGCCGAAATCGGACACCAATTGACCGAGATATGGTCAAAATACGTTCAACGGTCCAGATCACCCATTGTCGTGGCGCTGACGTGGCGCTGACGTGTCGCTGACATGGCACGCCGGAATTCCTGCCGGAATCTCGCCGGAATTGTTGCCGGCGGCGTGAACAGTGCCTTCTTCTCCGGCACGGGGTTACTGTTCACCCGCGGGTTTGACCGAACTTTGACCGGCCATATCTCCTTCGTTTCAACTCCGTTTTTCTCGCCGTTTGCGCCGTTGGAATCGTCTCGCCGCCCTCTTCCCGAATCTGCCCTCGGAAAAATTTTCCGACCAATTTCAATTTTCCGGCTACCGGAAAATTTGCCATCGTCCTGTCGGTTCACCTCCGTTCGCTCCGACTCGCCTCTGATACCATTTGTTGGGGCACAACAGAGGTGCGTGGTACCTCAAACACACAAAACAGGAGCAAACAGAGCAACACCAGAATTTTAACGTGGTTCGGCCGTCCAGCCTACATCCACGGGAGAAGGGGATCATCACTCTATTATTCTCTCCGGAAAACCATCCTGGAGGATCACCCAATACACCCGTTACATCTCTCCCTCCTCAAATCTCATCAGAGGAAATATTCTCATTTATAGAGAAAACAAATCTACAACGTCAAGGGTTGTTCGCCAGCCTTCATCAACCCTTGAATTTTCTCCTGCCGTCAGCTTCTGTCCACTGCGTCGGCTGCCCACCAAGGAAGACGAACCTGCTGCAGTTGTTGCCGACCATCATTGCCGACAAACTTCTCCCACTGACTTCTCCCACAAATGGGAGTGGCCCCCACAAATCTCCCTCTCACGACCAATTTGGGGTAGAAGCTTGACCTGCAGTCTCCTTGCAGGTGCTGAAAACTTCTTCAGCAAATCGAACATGCTTCTTCTTCGCCCCATCATTCTTCTTGCACTCGAAAGTCAAGGTTGCCACAATCCCTTTGCCGGCAAACCACCACCGAAAGTGTTCATCGGCGAACACCCCATAGTCGATGATGGATTCATCGTCATCCCTACCTGTTCCTCAAGGGGAACTGCATCGTCGCCGTTCTCGCCAGGTCACATCCACGAGCCCTATATCCTGCCTCGCACGCCAAAGTCGTCGGTCGTCCATCATCAACTTAGCCTATCGAGCAACAACCCCGCTCGAGTTCACTGTTGTCGCGGCTCGCCACAACAAACGCTCTCCGTTGTGCCACAACAACATCATCCTCGTTGTCACAAAACACGATCACCACTGTCAATGTCGCACCTCTTAATCACCACCTGATAGAGTGCGAATTTTCAAAAACTAACCGTACGGATGCGTCCGGAACGGTCGAAATAGTCGGAATCGACTCCTGGATTGCCGAAATCGGACACCAATTGACCGAGATATGGTCAAAATACATTCAACGGTCCAGATCACCCATTGTCGTGGCGCTGACGTGTCGCTGACGTGGCACGCCGGAATTCCTGCCGGAATCTCGCCGGAATTGTTGCCGGCGGCGTGAACAGTGCCTTCTTCTCCGGCACGGGGTTACTGTTCACCCGCGGGTTTGACCGAACTTTGACCGGCCATATCTCCTTCGTTTCAACTCCGTTTTTCTCGCCGTTTGCGCCGTTGGAATCGTTTCGCCGCCCTCTTCCCGAATCTTCCCTCAGAAAAATTTTCCGACCAATTTCAATTTTCCGGCTACCGGAAAATTTGCCATCGTCCTGTCGGTTCACCTCCGTTCGCTCCGACTCGCCTCTGATACCACTTGTTGGGGCGCAACGGAGGTGCGTGGTACCTCAAACACACAAAACAGGAGCAAACGGAGAAACACCAGAATTTTAACGTGGTTCGGCCGTCCAGCCTACATCCACGGGAGAAGGGGATCATCACTCTATTATTCTCTCCGGAAAACCATCCTGGAGGATCACCCAATACACCCGTTACATCTCTCCCTCCTCTAATCTCATCAGAGGAAATATTCTCATTTGTAGAGAAAACAAATCTACAACGTCAAGGGTTGTTCGCCAGCCTTCATCAACCCTTGAATTTTCTCCTGCCGTCAGCTTCTGTCCACTGCGTCGGCTGCCCACCAAGGAAGACGAACCTGCTGCAGTTGTTGTCGACCATCCTTGCCGACAAACTTCTCCCACTGACTTCTCCCACAAATGGAAGTGGCCCCCACACAGGGGGATACCAGTTGGATGCTCTTCAACTGCAGAAGCAGATGACTCTTGAGAAGTGCCTGCTATTAACATTGATGAGATTAGGCAACCTTTGAATATGTTATGTTGGATTTGTGGTTTGTTCTCACTATTTTGTATATTGGTGCAATGTTGCACCTAATGTTTTCATTTGTACACTTCTCTTTTTCTTATAAATTTTTGGGAGGTATGAGTTGGTTCTCCAATTCATACCTCGAGCCGTTCCTTGTAAAGAATTGATTCGATAGTATTTGATTGGTTGGTGTTACTGTGTTGCAAGATAGGTTTGAGTCGGTGGGCGAAACGGGAGGTCGCGGATGCATAGCAATGGCGACAGCCTTCAGCGGTCACCCTGTGTGCAAAAAAAAAAACCCAACCGATCCCCTCCCCCAATCCTCACTCACGTCACCCCTGATTCCTCCACCCCCAACCCTAAATTCCACGCCCTACTGTAGTGAAATCACTGTCGCCCGCCTCCTCCTCCGCGACCCACCACACTCATCGCCCTCCATTGAAGACGCCGCCAGCGCCCCCCTCCGCAACCTACTGCACTCGCCGCCCTCCTCCAGTGAAGTCGTCCGTGCTGTCCGCGCTATTCCTACTGGACCACACGACCCCTGACGTTCGCTGCCCTTGCTTCGCCCCTTCCCCTTGTCGTTTCCAGTCGTCCCTTCGCCTCACTGACCTTTGTGTTGCCTCACCGACTTTGCGTCACCACTCCAGAGAATGAGTTATTGTGGATCGAGCAGGCATGGAATATTGCGTTTATATTTGTTTTTATTTGGGATTTATCTTAAGATTTGGATTACGATGCTTAAATTTTTGGAGCTAAATGGAACAGATTCAGTTTTATGCATTGGTTCTTTCTTTGATCTGCTGCTTCGGTCATCCAAGAACAGATTTTCATGTTACATGTTTTAAGGTATGTATGCTTGTATATTTTTCGTTGAATGTTTATCAACTGCATTGTATATTTTTGGTTTAATGTTTATCCTCTGCACATGGATACCGCCCTTGGGCGCCACTGCCTCCCTTTTGACATCCGCCCACCACCGGTAATGTGTCATTGGTGATTGAAAGTCAAAGTTTTGAATATTGTGATTAGAAATTTAATTTTTATGGAATGTAGAATAACTTGTGTCTGTTTGTGATGTGTGTTTTTTTTTACACTTGTTTAATAAATTATTTAGCATATCTCTATATAAGTTATTTAGGACATTGTGGGCTTCCATTTTAATAGTTCAAGCAGAGAAACAGGTTTCTACTGGCCACTAATTCTTGAAGTGAAGTTGTGGTGAGTAGTTTCTGTAGATTGGGAAAACCCCCTTACCATCAAGGTGAGGCGAATGCATTCTTTTATAGATTGAGAAAGAGGAATACACATAGTAGTATTCTGATGTGAGACTCGAAAATAACCACAATAATAAAAAGAGGGTTTAACACTCCCCCTCAAGCTGGACATGCCCACCTTGAACAATGAGTCCCACAAAAAATGACATCATACAAGACCAAACACACTCCCCCTCAAGCTGGGCTGCAGATGCTGTGGATGCCCAACTTGGAACTGAGCGAGGCTAGGCGAGCCCCTGGGAGGCCTTTGGTGAATATGTCAGCAAGCTGGTACGCTGTCGGAATGTGACTAAAGCTGACATGATTGTGCTCCAGGTGGTGTCGAAGAAAGTGGCAGTCCACCTCAATATGCTTCGTGCGTTCATAGAAGACGGGATTCGAAGCAATCTTGGTAGCTGCTTGATTGTCACACCAGATGTGAGCAGATGTCTGCTGAGGAAAGCCAAGCTCCTGGAGGAGTTGGGGAAGCCAAAAGATCTCCGTAGTGACGGTGGTCATGGCATGGTACTCAGACTCCGCACTGGATCGGGAGACGACAGTCTGTTTCTTGCTGCGCCAAGAGATGAGGTTGCCTGCCAAGAATATGGCAAACCCAGACGTAGATCTCCGAGTAGCAAGACAACCAGCATAATCAGCATCACAAAAGGCTTCAATATGCAGATGAGGATGCTGGGAGTAGAGAAGACCATGGGCAGGATCTCGCTTGATGTATTTGGCGATGCAGATGACAACATCCCAATGAGAGGTGGTCGAATGCTCCATAAATTGACTCACTTTGCCAACAACACAGACAATGTCGGGACGAGTCATGGTGAGATAATTGAGTTTACCCACCAATCGACGGTACCGCTCTGGATGTGGATACAGTGCCGAGGAGGCATAAAGAGACTGTTCCCCAAGCTCCAGAGGAGTGTCATGTTGGAGTTGGTGGCATAGAACCAACTACTTTGTACTTTATTCATTAAATAAATACCTTATCACATCTTGATTGTTCTTCTGCGTGACAATGAATGTGATAATGTCCTAAGGATAACTGTTGCATTAAAGGGTCATAGCGGATCCCTGCTATGATGAGAACCCGGAAGTGCCATAACACTGTTCTTGAATATATGTTCTATGGCCGGATGATGTTATTTGAGGGACACAAATAATACAGCCCATTAGGAGTGAGGACTCATAAAACTTTGAGACACCTTCTCATGGTGTGCGCCCTTGGTAATATCCGGGAGGATATTATGAGAACGAGACCCGCTAGTAGGAAATCCACATTTCATAGTGTCATTGGATGTTCCTATATGCGGACGTGTGTATTGGTCCTTAGACTTTAAGATTATTATTAATGGGTATTACAACTCACGCACTTAGATGTATTGACAAAAACTGTGACGACACACTGTTCGTAGCGAGGTAGGATACGTTGGGTGCGTCACGAGTGATACTGCATTAATAGATAACGCGAGAAAGGATTTGTCGCTTCTATTCCATAACTGAAGTAGATATCTCAGGCCCTTTGATGGAATTGATATAGCCTAAGTAAATTCATGGTCATGGTAAGGAATGAGCGAGTTCAACTCTGGGAAGTCAAAGAAAGAATAATCAAGCACATGAGTTGATGACACTAGCTTGCAACCCGCTTGATATGAGATATCGTGACAAATGGATTACATTACATAGTAAGCGTTCGTAGGAGGTGACATGTCATTGTGGCGTTAACTTCTTTGTCTATGGGTGTCTTGGCGTGTTGCTAGACGCTAACCTAAGACTTTAGGTAGGCTCCGCCTAATGCCACTGAAAAAGATGCCTAGAGGGTCACACACTAAGTGTATCCATGTATCTCAGTTAAATATTAATTTAACAAGTTAAATAAATATTATTCCTAATTTTTGTTTAATAATTATTTAAGGATGCCTAATCACATTTATTTCGACACTAGTTATTCGAGAGAATATATTGTGGGCGAAATAATATATTTATTAGTGAGTAATGCAATATTATTTATTTGAGAAATAAATAGCCATTATTCAAGATCTAATAAATATGGTGGAGGAAATAAAGAAAAATGGAAAAATAAAAGTACAAGCCGTGTATATTAAATATACACGCCGTGTATTTTTTCTGGGAATTTATGAGAAATAATATTATTAATTCATTGGGCGCATGTCAAGTAATAATAATAAGTCAACTATTATTATTAGACATGAGGTATTACTAAGAATTAAATGAAATGAATAAATGCTTTCGGGTAATTAATTCATTTTATTATTCTATGTAATTAAAAATCACAACTATATATTTCTCATCGGCCTAGCCATTTTTTGTGTGGTTGTGCACAACGGATTTGGAAAAGCTCTCAAGACAAGAGATAATTCATTTTCCACCAAGAACACTCTCAAGCTATGAGAGAGAGAGAGAGAGATCCACCTCCACCGGATCAAAGCGATCGAAGGCGGACATCGCAAGTGAAGGCTCTTTCGCACTAGCACCCGGAGATCCCTTCGGTGATGTCTAGAGATATGTGGAGCACGTGTGGATTACCGCTAGAGGAATCCTACCCTTGGATTCTACGACGCGATGACGGATCACATCAGATCGTGACCAGAAACATCAACGAAGAAAGAATTACATCAAGGTAATTCTTGTCAATTAATTAAATTAATTATAATCAACATATGATGATCCTATTTATGGTTCTGAGACTCCCCTCTTTCTTTTTCGTTCTTCGTTCTATTCCGAAGATCCGACGTTTTATTATCATGATGGATCTCAGATTGATCATTGTTAACGCTAAAATTAAAGTTGTGTACACCCACAAAGGCACTTCTGCTGCGCCCGGAACCTACATGTCGACAACAGTGACCTGTGTCAGCCCAGCATCCTGCAGAATATCCAACGCATACTTCCGTTGGCAGAGGGATATGGTGTCCGAAGAATAGAAGACCTCGATGCCTAGGAAGTATGTGAGAGAACCAAGATCCTTAGTGTGAAAGTGATGGTGAAGATGCCCCTTGAGATGGGTGATACCCGCAGAGTCGCTGTCAGTGATGATGATATCATCTACATAAACAACCAATAGGATGCAGCCAACGGAGGTCATCCGGTAGAACACAGTGTGGTCCTTCATGCTGCGAGAGAGCCCAAAGTCGGTGACGACTATGCTAAAGTGGCCAAACCAAGCACGGAGAGACTTCTTGAGGCTGTAAAGAGAGCGGCAGAGTTGGTAGACTTGAGACTCGGCGTCGGAGGCACAAAATCTAGGGGGCTGCTATAGATAAACCTCTTCCTCAAGGAATCCATGTAGGAAGACATTCTTGACATCCAGTTTATGAAGAGACCAATGATGATGGGTAGCCAGAGAGATGAATAATCGAACAGAGACCATCTTGGAAACTGGTGAGAAGGTATCAAAGTAGTCAATACCATAAGTCTGCGCGAAGCCCTTGGCCACCAGGTGGGATTTGAGGCGATGGAGAGTGCCATCGGGATTCAACCTGACTGTGTAAATCCATTTGTTTTCGACCGCATGTTTGCCTGCGGGAAGGGTGACAAGATCTCAAGTATGGTTTTCTTCCAGAGCCTGCAATTCATCTCACATTACTGCTAGCCACCTCGGGTGAGATTTGGCATCACCAACTGTGCGAGGAATAGAAACTGTCTCCAGAGCGGACAGACCCCTGTATGAAGATACAAATAGAGGAGTACTCTGGCAGGAGTGAGTACCTTTCTGTAAGGCAATGGGCAAGTCATCGGGCGGCGAGGCAGGAGCATCGGATGAAGGGGGGGCGACGATGTCATTGGCCGGGATGGGGGATACAGTTGATGGACAACGGGAGTAGACCTGACCAAAATGGGTGTCAACAGGGGTTGACACCGGCGGAGGGTGGATGATGAGAGAAAGACAATCATCGACGGCGGGGTCAAGATGAGGAGAGGGAAGGGAGAATGGAGATCTCTCAACAAATGCGATGTTGGCCGAGATGACATACCACCGTAGGTCGGGTGAGAAGCAGCGATATCCGCGCTGAGTGCGGGCGTAGCCAAGAAAAATGCACCGGATGGATTTGGGAGAGAGTTTGGAGAGGCCAGGACGTGTGTCACCAACGTAACAGAGGCATCCAAACACGCGAAGGGGAAGGGAGTGAAGAGGGAGAGAGGAGAACAAAGCCCGAAAAGGAGTCTCCCCTTGAAGGATAGAGGAAGGAAGATGGTTTATAAGGTAGGTGGCGGTGAGAATTGCATCTCCCCAAAAATAAGAGGCACCTGTCGGTGGAAGAGGAGGGCACGAGCAGTCTTTAGAATATGTCCGTGTTTCCGCTCGGCCACGCCATTCTTCTGGGGTGTATCAGGACAAGAGGTCTGATGAAGGATGCCTTTTTTCTGGAGAAACTACCGAAAGAGAGTAGAGAGATACTCACCCCCATTATCCGAGCGGAGACATTTTACAGGGATGGAAAATTGGTTTTGAATTTCATTGTAAAATGTTTGGAATGTGGAAAACACTTTAGAGCGTTCTCGAAGGAGGTAAAGCCAAGTCATTCGTGAAAAATCATCAATGAAGGATATATAATATTTATACCTCAAATGACTCGAAATGGTACAAGGACCCCACACGTCTGAATGAACTAGATCAAAAGAGTTTGAGACCCTTGTATCCACTTGAGGAATGTATGTAGTGCGATTATGTTTCGCAAATGTACATGACTCACAATGAAAAGAATTATGCCGACTAAAGTCTGGAAAAAACTGATGAATGGTGGAGGCAGGTGGGTGTCCCAACCGAGAATGAAGATCCAATGCTCGAGCAGAAGCAGACGTGCAAGCGATGAGTGTCGGTCCATCGAACATGTAAACCCCGTCCCGAAGCTGGCCCATACCAAGTTCCCGGTTCGTAGTCCGCTCCTGAAAAAAAACACCAGAGGAGGTAAATATGGCAGCATAGTTATAATCTTTTGTCAGCTTACTTAAGGAAAGAAGATTAAATGGACTGCGGGGCACATGTGCCACAGAGGGTAGGTGAATCGATGGAGTCAGGGAGCATGTGCTGAAGCCCGCAATGGGGATAGTGGAGCCATCTGCGACGGTTATGGCTGATGAACCACTATAAGGGTAGTAGGAGGTCAACATACCAGCATCACCGGTGAGGTGGTCAAAGGCACCTGATTCGAGCATCCATGCAGGAGAGCGACGACCGACAAAGGCAGCGAAGCGAACAGAATGGGCCAGAGAAGCCAAGGATGAACCGGGTCTTGCGGCGTCCCGAGGATTATGATTCAGCCGGATGTCGGCCATAGATAGGTACAGAGATGGTGGAAGAGTGGCGACTTCCGAGGAAGCCTCTTGGACCACTGTCTGTCCCTGCCTCGGGCGCTGAGATGGACATCCATGCAGAACCCAACATCGGTCGATCAGGTGGCCAACCTTGCCACAATGTTGACAGAGGGGATGTGGACAACCTTCCACACGACCACATCCACGAGGGCTCGAGGAGCATCCACCGCCATGACCGACGAGAGCTGAGTGGTCGATAATGGGGGCGGGAGGGGGAAGAGCCTGCTGGGCCAAGCTCAGCTGATGATAAACCTGTGGGATCTCCAGTGATGAAGGGCTGGCGAGTAGCTCGGTTGTCGTGGTGGAAAACTCTGGAGCGAGGCTGTTGAGAAGAGTGAAGATGCAGAGTTGGTCCCGATGGGTCTGAGTCTCTGCCAGTGTCTGGGGAACGGGCCAAAACTCATGCAATTCATCACGAAGCCCTTTCCATTCCATGAAATATGCGGTGAAGGACAGGTCCTGCTGTCGAATATGGTACAGGCGCTGGAGGATATTGGAAACCCGAGCCAGGTTGTTGGTCTCAGAATACATGATGTTCAAGGAGTCCCAGAGCTCCTTGACTGTATTATCCATGTGGGTGACATCCTTGACCGATCGATCCATTGAATTGACCAACATAGCAAAGATATTGCTATCAGCAAGCTTCCATGAACGGTATTTGGGGTCAGTTGAAGCCAAGGGAGGATCCTCAAGGTGATGATCAAGGTCCATCCTAGTCAGGGACATCGCCACAGTCTTCCTCCAGATGGAGAAATTTGTGGAGTCTAACTGTTCATCGACGAGGCGGGTGGAGGCGGTGATCATTTGAGGCAGAGGGGTGGAGTCTGAAATGGAGGCGTTGGGGGGTAGTCTAAGACGAAGTGGTGGGCAGCGCCGGAATCAGCGGGGGGTCGGGCGTGCCAGTTATCCGTGAATGGATCTATGCAGCGGAGGTGACGGGCAGAGAGGGAGCTGAAGGAGGCGAGCCAGCTAGATCACAGGGCGATCGGGAGAAGATGGCGAGTGCGCTTAAGGTGAGGCCGGTGGGTTCTGATGCACGCAGAGGGAGGCGTCGCGCGCAGAGGAGGAGGGCCGTCGAGGGGGGTGGTCACTGGAGGCGCCACGCGCAGAGGAGGAGGGCCGCTGGAGGCGTTGCGCATTGCGGGAAGAGGAGGAGGGCCGCCGGGGGCGCTGGAGGCATCGCGCACAGAGGAGGAGGGCTGCTGGAGGCGTCGCGTGTTGCAGGCAGAGGAGGAGGGCCGTCGGGGGGCTGCAGGAGGCACCGCGCGCAGAGGTGGAGGGCCTCTAGAGGCACCACGTGCAGAGAAGGAGGGCCACTGGGGGGGGGGGAGGCGCCGCACGCAAAGGAGGGCCGCTGGAGGCTGGGGCCGGACGGCGCAGGTTGCTGGGTGAGAGCGCCGCTCGAGGGCCGCTGGGGGGGGCGGCGTGGAGGGCAGACCTAGGAGGGAGGGTTTCCACTTAGGGCAGATCCGGGAGAAAAAAATTAGAGGGAGGGCTCGAGAATAGAGTTCCCTCTGATACCGTGTATATTGGGAAAACCCCCTTACCTTCAAGGTGAGGCGGAGACCTTCTTTTATAGATTGAGAAAGAGGAATACACATAGGAGTATTCCGATGTGGGACTCGGAAATACCCAAAATAATAAAAAGAGGGTTTAACAGTTTCCATTGATGCTAACAAAATCAAGGCAGCCCTGGATGCAATTGTATTCAACTCCTCACAGCTCAATGGAATTCCCAGCTACTGGATGCAACAAATGTTCTCAAATTTACGTTGAGCAACTCTTCTTCAAATTAATTCAAGTATTGTCATTACTTCTACAGTTTCTTGTCAGACCCCAGTTGATATAAGAAATTACATCAACGTAAAGGAATTCTGATTATCATCATCTTACTATCACATGCACGATACATAGATGGGTATTTTGACTGTATTTGGTTTTTTGAAAATCATTAAGTTTTTTTTTTGTTTTACAAATATGTATTAGAAAATATATTTGAAAATGTTTTTTTGAAAAATGAAAGAAAATAAATAAGTATAAGGATGCGTTTGATTTTAGAAAACATTTTATGTTTTCATGAATTCATTCTCATTGAAGGTAAAATAGAATAAAATATGGAATCTCTTTGAAGGTAAATAAGGATGCGTTTGATTTTAGAAAACATTTTATGTTTTCATGAATTTATCTGAGTTGTGCTTTTAGCCAAGCACCCTAGATAATTCCTACTTTGAGATTCTTGATAAATAAACCAACCTTTTTTAGCCTATTTGTATCATCATTTCTACTTTTTTTCTTTATGTATCATCCATGCTTATAACCATATGCTGTTATCAACAAATTTATGAACATAGAATTTTAGATACTCTAAATATTTCAAATGAAAATGGGGGTGTTTTTTGTTTTCTCTAACCATAGTGATTTTTTTATTTGAACGGTAACCAGGTTCCATGTTTTTTTGAGTAGTAATCTAAATAGATATATGATTTTAGGAATGATTTTTAAAATACATCATCCATTATCTCCCATTTTGATTTTATTTCTATATTTTGTTTGATAATGTTTATTATGTTATGACTGATAATAAGCGATTCTTAGATGGTTTTTAACAAGTATTTTTTCCACTTATTTAAATGAATATACTCTAAGCCTTCATTTGATAACACTTGAAAGCTGCTTATACCTCCCATCACTTATGATGAGCAATTTGTAAAAATAATCGGTGTTAGATGGTTTTGTTCAAAAATCTGCTTATACTGCTCATTATTTATGATAAGTGTCATTCACGAATAAATCTTCTCATTTTCCACCTCTATGAGGTATTAAAAAAATATATAAAGAACTCAGCAGTTAAGATCATCAATTTATCCCATGTTTGATTTACTGTTATCCCATAGTATTATTTTTAAGAACATTTGTTTAAGCAGATAACATTGAATTTTAAATCCAAAATACCGCCATGTCAATTTTTACATATTCAAATCTGTGTTATTTCTTTTATTACTTTGAATGTCATAATCCTTATCATGAGTTTAGTATCCATTTTTTAGTGTATTTTTACTATGGATTTGTAGCAAATTTGCATGCTCCAAACTGGTATAGATGTTGTGCAAGGGTCTCTTGGTTTCGGAGGCAAGCTTGTTTTATTTTACCAGTAGCTTTCTATCGTGGTTGCTTTTAATGGTGTTTCCAAAGTACTGTTATCACCCTTTTTACTCTTTTTTCAAAGATCGGATTATTTGAAGTTCTTTTCTCTTCTTTTTCTTCATTTGGATTTGTGAATGTTGTAAATTGCCTTTTGCCTTCGCTTCATTTGGCTTTTTCTATGGGGATTTCAATAGAGTGTTTTGTGTAGCCATTAAGTTTGTTTTTAAACCACCAAAAACAAAGAATAATAAGAGGGGGCATACAGGCTGCCTCCATCTTGTGAATGGCGTTTGGGGAGGGGTTGGGGTGGGGGGATAATGTTTGGTTAGCCATGCACCCTTTCCTTCATTTTCTTTCAATTTTCGTATACTGTATTTATTATATCTATGTTCATGTTTTGCAATCATGGATTGAGGTTTATCTCTTGTTTCCTTTGGATAGTGCTCATATTTGTTGTGAAATTGACTAAATGTCAATTGAAACCATGGAATTTTGAAACTGGAAATAAACGATTAATCAAAATCGATGCGTATCATTGACATTGACAAAACATGTGTTGAATATTCATATGACTATGATGATGACAAATGAAAATATAAATATAAGAGAAAAACAAGAATCAAAGGGAACACAATGTAGAGTTCAAAGGTTTATCCATTTTATCTCTATCATATTGAATCCAATGGTTGAAA
This sequence comes from Viscum album, assembly GCA_963277665.1. NCBI lineage: Eukaryota > Viridiplantae > Streptophyta > Magnoliopsida > Santalales > Viscaceae > Viscum > Viscum album. The sequence goes on along the minus strand of OY728167.1, from coordinate 736,750,001 downwards.
TTCAAAGGTTGGAGAATATGGAAGGTTGAGCCATGGAAAAATTTTCATTGGAAACCGATGAGTCATCATCATTATTATCATTATGACACATGCATTAATATTTCATAACACCTCTTGTATTTCATAATTTCATGAAATCTTATATATTTTTATCGGTATTCAATAGTCTTTGTTGTTTGAATAATAAATCCGAAACTTTATATGGTGGATATATTATAAGTTCCTTTAATGATTTTGTATGTTATTCTCAATATTTATTTTAATCAACATGCATACCATGTAAGCCTCATGGGAACCGCCTAGTGGTTGCGTCCTGTGGTGGTTTTATGGAAGGTCTTGGTTTCGAGCCTCCTCGCGTGCATGTAGGTGGTATTTTTCTTTGTTTCTCTCTTTTCTGACTTTTTTTTAAAAAAAACATGCATCCATGTAATGTATAACAACTAATAACACACCTTTCCATTTAGTAGATACATCTTTCATATTGTATTTAAATGAATCACATGATAGGTGCGCACACTCATATATACTTCATAATTTGTTCATAAATATATGTGAATTTATTTCCAAAATATTTACTAATGATAGAAATAATTTACTTTAATAATAGGTACATTAATAATCGGTAATTCATGCTAAATTATTATAAAGGTGGAATTCATAATAATTTAATGAGAACGAATTCTTTGATAATTTAGTAGATATATATCCATTAAATAAATTCATCATTCTCCCTCTGATGGATGTCTATCATGTTATCATTAAATTGATACTCATGTATACTTGAATTATTATTTTTCATTATAATTGATCTTGGATGACCTAAATCATCATATCATATATTTAAAGTGTCAGGATCAGTAAACTTATGGTTTATAATTATTGATTCGATTGTACATAACAAATTCTTTATAATCGATTTTTATGAATACTTGTTACATATTGAGGTATCTCATTTATTCAATGTTTTCATATGATATTCGTTTTCAAGAATATCATTAATATATTTCATCGAGACTTAAAATATAAAAAATCCTTAAGATTTTGTACGACCACATAGGAATATATTCTCTCTTGTGGAGAAGTTAATTGATTTTCTCTATTGGAAAATAATAGGGATCCCAACTCCAACAACCCCATTTCTAGGAGGGCTACTTTGTATTAAAGAGATGAAGTGCAGCAGAATTACAGAAGAAACTTAACAGAGGAAGAAACAGCAGAAAAAACAGAGAAGAAGAAGAAGAAGACTACTCGGAAGGCTCCGTAGCTCTCCCGCCCAAGCTTTCCAGCCGTGCCTAACAGATTTTCTTTCCCCTTCTTTCTCACCAGCCTTCCTCCTTTTAACAGCCATGGGCCCCTCCCCAGTTTATTCCCCAGCATATTCCCCTGAGATCCTTTGAGTAACAACCGTGGCCCCTCCCCAGTTTATTCCCCAGCATATTCTCCTGAGATCCTTTGAGTAACAGTCGTGGGCCTCTCCCCAGTTTATTCTCTAGTATATTCCCCACTTGGTAAGCAAACAGCTGTGCAGTGGGCCCTGGTTCCCTTCCAGAATACTCCTTTTAACCGTTCCAGCTGTGGCTTGTGGCCTGGCATGGGCTAACCTGATTCCCAGCTTGAAATCTTCCCCTATTATATTATTTTCCAGGCTGTCCAGTTGTGCTGTCCAAGGCAGCCTAGTCCAGCTGTCTCCATCCTTATCACTCGGACCTCCTTGAAATCCAGTTTTGTCCTCAAAACTGAAGAAAATTAAACTGAAGTTTGGATAAAGAGATTCTTGTTCATTGCATTTTGTCTTTTTGTTAGAATAGGACAACACTACTGATTTAAAACAGTGCTGATGTGGTCCCTTAAAATACACCCTTTCTACTCAAGAATGCCACGCAATTTCCCATATGATCCTCCCTTCTTCTCGGGCCTGATGTGAGGGTTCCTCCTCACATAAGTTCTCTTCTTCTCCAAGTAGGGCCCATGTTTGTTGGTGTGAACTGGGCCGAGAGGGCCCCTGCCACAAACCCTCCTTTTTCTTGTGAAGTTTGTCTAGTCCTCCATCATGGACCTCATCTCGCAACTCTGCTCGAAGCTTGTTCCACCGCTCTCCTGCACTCCCGCTGGTTTTGAAAACCGATGCTGCTAGCTCATCATCCTGCCCAAAGATCACGAGCATCCTCAACTGTACTGTGGGTGTCCAAACCGACAGGGCGAGAGCTTCCTCAGCAGCAACTCCTTTATTCTGGAGTTGGAACACCTCTGCTGGGTACAGAGGGACTTTAAAAGGAGTCAACACCCCTTGTCTGCTGAAAATTTCACTAGACTCTGCTGAGAGATGAACCAGGGGGCCACCTGTCACGACCCGCCCTCGGGGCCCGTGCCGTGACTACCCCAATCCCGCCTTCCATAGGCCAGGGGCTGGCGACTAGCACCAAGGCGTAATTCCCAGTAAAAAGGGAAGACATTGCCTTTGAAAAGTAAACAAACACCACAGAATAAGCAAGCGGAAAAGTAAACACTAAGTAAAAACAGAGTACAACGGAAAGTGCGGAAAAGTAAATGGGCCAGTATACAAACCCAAACTGAAAGTAAATTACAACTCGAAAGGGAAAACAACAACTGTAAAGTAAAAGCCGCTACACCGAGCTGTCCACTGAAAATCCCACCTGAAGGGTGGGTACAGATAACTCCACTGCTCCACGGGTCCCACCGTCCGCTCCGAGTACGTCCCACCCAGTGGTCCACCTCCAGGTACCGTCCTGCTCTGCAAGCCTCAACCACGATCAACGCTGTCCGTCGTCTGCAACCAACACAACGTAGTGCGGGCATAGCCCGTGCAGGGGTGAGTATAAGCTACTCAGTAGGGACCCCGAGACCCCTGAAGGTCTCCCAAAATCCACAAAGGATAAACCACAAAGGTGAGATACAAACACGAAGTAACAACCGACACTGCTTAGGTATATGCCCATACATATACCTAAGTCATCAATTCCAATACGCTCCAACCTCCGAGCCCAAGTACAACTCAGTCCACACAGGAAAGTATACGTATTCCACACAGGAAAGCAAAACGAAATCCACACAGGAAAGTATACGTATTCCACACAGGAAAGCAAAACGAAATCCACACAGGATAGCACAACACAAACCACACAGGAAAGCAACAGGATTCAGCTCACACAGGTATACTTCTTCGAAGGACGATAAAGATGATCTCTGATCCATCTAAGTCGTCGGACCCACGAAGGATCGATAGGTAACTAACCCCCGCAAAGACCCACACAGGATCGGGCCCACACAGGACCTGTAGGCGCTGGTTCACACAGGACTGCTGAGCACAATGACCCACACAGGATCGGACCCACACAGGATCGGGCCCACACAGGACCTGTAGCACTGATCCACGTAGGATCATTGAGTGTTGTAGTCGTCGTCGTCGAATCCACTAAGGATCTCTGTACTGTCGTCGTCGCAGTCACAGTTGTAGAAGCAGTAGCAGTAGCAGTCACAGTCGCAGCCAGCACTAGGGTTCCCGCACACAGCAAGCTCGTTCGGGAGGGTCCGCTCCACGAGCCGAGAGGCTGATACATCAACTGTCACAAAGTCCAGAGTTGATGTATCCAAAAGTTCCGTATCGCCAACAGGAACTTAACGCAACAGACGGCGCGTCGATCGGACGCCCGGTCTGAGTGTTATTGGCTTTTTCGTCCCAGGGGCCCGGTTGGTTTTTAAGACAAAACCAACCCGACCGTACTCCACCTGCGTCCAAACCTCGGACGGAGTATGCCAAAAGATCCGTCTCACTAAGAGGAACACAACAAAGCTGACGGCACGTCAATCGGACGTCCGTAGCTCAAGATATGAGCGTTTCCGCTCCGAGGGTCCGGTTGGTTTCGTGTACGAACCAACCCGGCCGAACTCAAAGTAATCCGAAACCTTGAGTGCGATATACCGAATCGACCGTCTCGATCCAAGGATTGCATCGCCGCTGACGGTTCGTCAAACGGAGGTCCGTAGCTCAAGTTATGTCCAAAAGACCGAAGTCGATTCGAAAACGGGGGGTCCGGGTCCGGGCCGACCCGGCCCGACCCCCCTGGGTCGGCCCGAACCGGGTCGACCCGACCCGATTCCGACCCGGCCCGGCCGGCGGCGCGGTCCGGCCGGCGGCGGCGCGGCCTGGGCGCCGCTCGGGTGCCACGCGCGGGGGGCAAAGCCCCCGCTTTCCTGCTGGCGGCGCGGTTGAAAGCCGCGCCTTTGTCCAACGGCCCCCCACGTTGGGGCCTGCTTTTGAAAAAAAACGGGGGGGGGGCGCTGCCCCCCTTGGTGTAACCGCGACCCCCCCCATTATGGGGGGCCGGTTTTGGCCAGCCGGGGGAATTAATTCCCCCGGTTCTTCTCCCTTCCGGCCGGCCCGACCTGGCCGGCCGGTCCTTCCTCAACGGGACCGGCAAGGCCGGTCCCCTTTCCGGCTTCTGACACCGGCGGCCCGGCTGGCCGCCGGTCTTCCCGTTTCCGCCGCGGCCCGGAACCGGCCGCGGTCTTCGTCATCCGGCGCGGTGCGACGGCACCGCGCCCCTCCGCCGCGACCCCACTCCGGCCGCGGCGCCTTCGGTTTCCTTCGACGCGGCGCGACGGCGTCGCGTTCATGATAATCCTTCGACGGCGCGGCGCGACGGCGCCGCGCAATATTTGCCGTGTGATTCCCGCGTGGTGCGACGGCACCACGCCATCTTGTTCATCCACAAGAAAATAATAATATTCAAGAACAAAGGAGGGGGGATTCGGCCGTGTTTGTGCTGTCCGGCCCCCCTCTCGTTAGACGATAACACTTAAACATTTATCCTCAAGATTGTCATGCTAGAACCAAGAACGAGAGTAAATAAATAATCAACAACAAACCCCTACCTCGGTTTCAAGAACGATGATCGTCAACGACCCGCGGAAGACGCGTCGCGGTGGTCGGCGTCACGGAAGAAGGACGTCGATGTCGTGAAGCGAGAATTCGAAGTTCTTTGACGACGATTTCGTCGCGGGAAATCGTCGCGGAAGAGATGACGCGGAAGAAGACGTCGTCGGTGTCGCGGGTATGGCGTCGCGGAAGACGATTCCCGAGAACGTGGCGTTCTTCGTCGATGTTCGAAGGTTCTTCGTGTTCTTCGTCAAAGCTTGAAGAAGAAGTAGATGAAGGCTCCAAATTCTCTCAAGGTGGCTAGAGAATTCCAACCCAAATAAAATAAGCTAAAGTCTTATTTTATTCACACAATTATCAATTTGAATTTCAAAGGTTTGAAATTCAAACAATTCAACTCCATTAATTAACAAAGTTGTCATGTTAATAAAAGAGGAGTTTAAGGGAGTTTAAAAAAAAAGAAAGTGAAGAGTTATGCTTCGTGTGGGCCCCACCACACTTAATCCTCCCAAGGGAGGTTAAGTGGATGTGGGTCCCACCTCTAACTCCCTTTGGGAGAAGTTAACCAACAAGTTAAAATAAAAATTTGTATTCCACAATTTTTATTTAACTTATTCTAAACTCCCAAAAACTAACTCTCAACCCGCAATAAAGTCAACCTCGGAAAAGGTCTCCTTAAGCGAATATCGGCGCTGCGAGTTCATCGGTGCCCTCGAAATTTGATTCCGGGCACCGGTTCAAAAGTTAGAAATTCCCACTCGTTCGTTCACTGAACGTACCCGAGCCAAACTTCGGAAAATGATTCCGGGCACTCCGGGCCTCGGAATCAGGTGCCGTCAGAAACCGCGCTCTTGTAAAATTCCAAAGAAAATTAAGAAAAAATTTCCCTTGAATTTTATGGGTCTTTACACCACCAGCAGCTTCTTCCACGCCACAGGATAGAGTGATTGTTTCCCGTCTTGTCATACCCGATGTTATAAGTGCCGTTTCTTTGCATCTTAACATCTGCCTGTCAAACTGCGAACTGGTTTTGAAACGAGTCTCCACAATGTACGTGGTATCGTCGTATTTGCGACGTGTGTTGAACACTGATCCAACGGGCAATCCATATAGTCGTAGTATCCTAGTTGCTTCTATACCCAGACTATAGTCTTTCTCCTCATTTGCAACATCCTGGAGCCGGTCATTCCAAGGCCGATGTGGTCGGCACTAATGTTGGATGAGTCTTCCAAAACAGAGTTGCGAGACCAGTGCCTGCACAACAGATTCCCAATAGGAAGAAGAACTTGGAGTTTTCCAACTTACCTCTCTATGGTCGGCCTGCACCTTTCGCCTGAGACGAAACTGACATACTGAAAATTCCGCCATCATCATTGTCTGTTCATGTCTTTGGAAATACAACTCCACACAAAGGATCCAGCCCCTACGGTCTTGTAGAATTTGATTGAGATGCCCATTATCTTCACCTACATTCCATGTACGTGGTATCGTCGTATTTGCGACGTGTGTTGAACATTGATCCAACGGGCAATCCATATAGTCGTAGTATCCTAGTTGCTTCTATACCCAGACTATAGTCTTTCTCCTCATTTGCAACATCCTGGAGCCGGTCATTCCAAGGCCGATGTGGTCGGCACCAATGTTGGATGAGTCTTCCAAAACAGAGTTGCGAGACCAGTGCCTGCACAACAGATTCCCAATAGGAAGAAGAACTTGGAGTTTTCCAACTTACCTCTCTATGGTCGGCCTGCACCTTTCGCCTGAGACGAAACTGACATACTGAAAATTCCGCCATCATCATTGTCTGTTCATGTCTTTGGAAATACAGCTCCACACAAAGGATCTAGCCCCTACGGTCTTGTAGAATCTGATTGAGATGCCCATTATCTTCACCTACATTCCACGTGATCTCCCAGATATTCCGCTCTGTTTTTTTACTCTGGATAGAACCGAGCAGAGCCATTGAGTGAAGATTGAGCTGTTGTGGCCGTCTACAATGTGCCCTTGCCGCACATGTGTGCCATGTGATCTTCCAAATGCTCCTCCCTGCCTCATGAACCAAATCTCCTTCAGCCCATCGCTGTATTTCTATCATCCTATGTGCATGCTCTATCTCCTCCATCAGAAGAAAAATAAACTCCGCTGCTTCTGGAGTTGGAGACACTGAGGATAAAACAAGAAACACTGAGGATAAAACAAGAAACGTAGTTAGGACGTTTGGAGTTTCCATCCCACCGAATCCCTCCATGAACGCTGTTTTAAATTCCTGATCAGAGGGAAACTTAGATTCCTTCGAAGTTTGCTGGATACAAAAATACAGTTCCGAGCCTGTGAGCCGACCCTTAGGACCCTTCTCGTTGAATTTTGACAATTCCACTCGAGTGGTCAGACTCTGATCCCTCACGACGTTGGTTGTATTCACTGACCAATCCGCGTTCCGAGCCAACGTTTCGCCTGATCGCGCTCCTGATTCTTCAGAAACCAGCGCTGGTAGATCGTCATCCAGCGGAGCACGTTGCTCCTTTTCTTCAATTTTAGTTGTAAACGAATCCACTCCCTTCCTGACCACTGTTGATTGTGCGATATACTGTAGGGGACAAAGAGCAGGAAACTCACCTTCCAAAATCGCAGCACACCCCTGCGTCACAGTTTCACCAACCTCCGTTGTCAACACTTCAACTGTCGTTGTGTTGTACGAAGTCTGCTCCTCGTCCTTTTGTTGCTGCAGCTTCTCCAAGTCGTCGTCTCCGCCTGAACACGCACTAGTTTCCACCATTTCTTGCGTCGGTTGTTCGCCTTCCACGTACTGCCCAGTCATTTTTGTGTTGTCAGCCGCGTCTGAGTGCACCTCAACCATCCATGCCGCCTGCGTAAGTTGATCCCCTTTCGGCTGCGACATTTTTTTCAAACGACTCTCCAGAAGAGTTAGTGTTTTCTGGAATTCATCTTGCACCCGCTCCAGCCGGATCCATGCCAGCGTAGCATCAATATCCCTGAGTTGCTGGTCCACCTTGTCAAGTCGCATCTCCCACGTCATTGCACTCGTACTGTAGGGGGTTCCGGCAGTGATTGGAGCTTCGGTCATCCAGTGAACATACGAGAAATTTTCAGGCAGCGCTCCTCTGCATTGAGCGCAATACAGCAGCACTCCCCTCCTGTGCGGCAGACGAAAAAATCCGGCAGGTCGGACCAAATAATAGGGACCCCAACTCCAACAACCCCCTTTCTAGGAGGGCTACTTTGTATTAAAGAGATGAAGTGCAGCAGAATTACAGAAGAAACTTAACAGAGGAAGAAACAGCAGAAAAAACAGAGAAGAAGAAGAAGAAGAAGACTACTCGGAAGGCTCCGTAGCTCTCCCGCCCAAGCTTTCCAGCCGTGCCTAACAGATTTTCTCCCCCCTTCTTTCTCACCAGCCTTCCTTCTTTTAACAGCCATGGGTCCCTCCCCAGTTTATTCCCCAGCATATTCCCCTGAGATCCTTTGAGTAACAACCGTGAGCCCCTCCCCAGTTTATTCCCCAACATATTCCCCTGAGATCCTTTGAGTAACAGTCGTGGGCCCCTCCCCAGTTTATTCCCTAGTATATTCCCCACTTGGTTAGCAAACAGCTGTGCAGTGGGCCCTGGTTCCCTTCCTTCCAGAATACTCCTTTTAACCGTTCCAGCTGTGGCTTGTGGCCTGGCATGGGCTAACCTGATTTCCAGCTTGAAATCTTCCCCTATTATATTATTTTCCAGGCTGTCCAGTTGTGCTGTCCAAGGCAGCCTAGTCCAGCTGTCTCCATCCTTATCAGAAAATGTATGCGCATATATTAACTCATATATGAGTTCTTTTGAAGTGGATTATTGTATATTTTGGAACTTTTGACTCAAATATTATTTTACAATACATCTACTTCAAAGTGCAGATCTCATATATTTTGAAGTTGGTGAACGTGGTAGCAAGAACTCATGTGTATGAATATTATGGATCCATGACACACCTCATCGCCATTAAAATTTATAAATGATAGTCTTTATTCGATATTGGTGTTACATGAGAAATAATTGATAATCAAAAATATCGTTTAATATAATGTTAAAGGACATTATTTTAATATCATCCTTTAAGAATGTATTATTTTATATTCATTATTAAAAAGCTCTTTAAATGTTTATTGTCAAACTCGAAGAGAAGAAAAAGAAAGATGAAATCATCTTTCATCGAAAGACTCTGTGTAAAACCTTGGGAAGCCAAGCTAGTATGACAGACAATCTTTCAGAAACCAATCCCTCGGGAACGAAAAAAAAGATCGTTCAAGGATTTGTTTCAGACGATCAATAGGAAAGATAATCCCTTATATCTCAACTATATTCAGGAAGAATACAGGTCAAGGAAAACACATTCAAAAGGTGTTCCTCAACATGGGACGATCCTAAAGCTAGATTGCAAAAAGGATCTTGGAGCAACTATATATGAATGAGCTCTAGACCTTAGATATTACATGCTATCAGTTGTTTTACAGTCATGGACCATAGATAGTGCACTCAATTTCACAGGAGTAACCTTAAGAGGTGATACAAGGCGATTTTGGGATATGTTGCCAGACACTTAGAAGTGAGAGTAGCTATCCAAGAATATGTTACATTCCCAATTGAGGATATACCGATAGTAGTCCATTTCCTTAAACAATAGTTTGTGGGAAATTCATTGGTCGATCGGGATAAAGAATTGGTAGAAAAATCTTGAACAATTTTAATCAAGATCCAAATCCGTGACATGTGTTACTTTGTAGAATATCTTTGCGAGTTTCAACATTGATATTATCTTATTGGATTAGGAGATCAAGTATATGCTCTAGATTTCTTTATCCAGAAACTTTCAGGCAGTTGGCCTAAAATTGTTCACCAAGCATTGAAGACTCGTCTTTCCCAAAATGCAGATTTGCAAGATACATTGAGAGTTCAAGAAGAAACAATAAGGCAAGTGATAAGACTCTATTGTATGCAGATGTATGTTTTTCAAGATGTACGAAATATGTCATATATGAGTTCTTCTTGTTGCCTAAAGGTAGAGGGTGTCATATGAAGATATGAGTGTGGTCGAACCAAGCAGGAGATTGGAAAAACCCAACAAAGATCATTCAGAACGCAGTGTCAGGATAGCCACTGTGAATGAAAGAAATCACACAAGAAAATCTGAAAACGATTTGGAAAAAGAAAATCATAAAGTAGATTTTTAGGCAGAAAGCCAGAAAAATCCAAGCAATTTCTTAGACCAAATAGAATCCAGAAGGATATGAGAGAAAACATTAAGGCTAAATATAGGAAGTATCCTAGATTCCCTAAAGCCAAATCTCTATAAAATCATGATTATTGTTGGTTCTACGGCAAGAAAGGTCACAGAGCTGACAATTGCCCAAACGCAGATAGAAGAAGAGGAAGTCTCAAAGAAATAATGATGGAAGATTCATCAAAAATATTGTTTGAGCCCATTTTGGGAGAATATATAAACTCAAATGATGAAAGTTTATATTCTTTATATTCAGAGTACTCATATTATATGACGCTGGCGATGACAAATAGAAATACAAATATAAGAGAAAAACAAGAAGTAGATGAAACACGATGTAGAGCCCAAAAGTTTAACCATTTCATTAAGACACATTCATATATATAAAATACATGTGATATAATCCAAAAATTAAGATTAATATATATCATATCTAATCTAATGAGTGAAATTCCAAAGATTGAAGAATATGGAAGATTGGGTCATGTGAAGGGTTTTATTGGGAACCGAACATCCATCATTTTCACTATTATGAAATCCACGCATTAATATTTCATAATAATATTTAAGTTGCTGTCACTCTAATCATAATTTTTGACGCTGATACTTATTTTGATGTATGTTGTTTTTGTTGCGGTTGAGGAGCCGTAGTATAGAGGTAATGAACAACCACAAAATAATGAGAATAATGCTGGCGATGTGCGTTGATGAAGCAAGAACCGAAGATAGGTAATAAAAGTTGAAAAAAATTAAAATGGACAAGGGATTTACGTTCTTCGGATCCTTAGGGATCCTACTGCACGACAAGAACACCACACACACACGTGTTTTATTACTATGAACAAGAAAACCAGATTTACAGTGGAACACTGCAACAACAAAATGGTAGAAAAGGAAAACAAGTGCAACACTGTGACAAAAGAATAAAAGAACTGAAAATAGCTTACAACGTCGGGGTTAATTACACCCGACCGTCCAGATCTCTTGAAGCCCCTGCTGGATCTGGATCTAAGTCGCTCGAGTGCTGACCTACATGAGTCGAGGCTGAAGAAAGCGGACGAATGCTCCACCAGCAGCGATACACCGACGATGTACCACAGAGATCTCCTTCTTCCTGAGTCTTACCATCGAGACAACCTCACTAGGGTTAGGAAACCACTCTCTAGAGGGACGCACTGCAAGTGCTGATGATTTTCATCGCAGGGAGCCAAAGAAACCTTGATTCGATTACTTTGGGAAGCGCTGGAGCAGGAGTGATCAAACCTCCTACGAATGGCCGTTCCCCAAACAGGTTTTCCCAATCCAGGGATTCCACGAAGCATGTGGTGAACAACCCAACAAAAATTCCAGAGAGAGGTGGACTACCCTGATCAAAAGGTCGGCCACAAATATGGATGACCAGTAATATAGGGTAAAGATAATCGGATTGCTAGGGTGGAAACCGAGCCAAGAAACTAGGCCAAAGCCGAATGAGCCAATATGCACAGCCCAAGAGAACACAAAGCAGATCCAACAACAATCCATCCGGATAAAAGATATAAAACATAATAATAAAAAACATGGCGCTAATTTAATTAAATGGCAGTAATATTAAAAATTCATTATTAAAAAAGTTATGAAACAAATTTAATATGAAAAATAAGAATTAAGAGATCTTAATTCACAAATCTCAACCATTTTCAAATAAACTTTGGTGATGTTCTTGCACCTAAGGGTCATAGAACTGGTACCAATATTAATCTATCTAAACAAAACTTAAAATTAAACAGAACCACAACTTTAGTCAAACTATCAGCTGAGTTTATGTTAGTGTGTATCTTGTTGATACACACAGTTCTAGATTCTACGACATATCTAATAAAATGTAATCTAATATCAATGTGTTTTGACTTACCATGACAAATAAGGTTTTTAGACAGATGAATTGCTGACTGACTATCCGAATAAACATTAATAGCAGAACTATAAATACAAAGTTCAGAAGCCATACCTTTGATCCACAAGGCTTCCTTGACTGCTTCGGTCAAAGCTATGTATTCAGATTCTGTAGTCGAAAGTGCAAAAACTATTTGCATATTTCACTTCCAGGAAATTACACCTCCGAAAGCACTAAACACATAACCAATTAATGATTTATGGGTATCAATATTTCCAGCACAATCAGCATCCACATAACCATAGATAAGTTCAGTAGAATCTACATTTTTACCATAACACAAAGAAATACTAGATGTGCAAGAGAGATATCTAAGAAGCCACTTAAGGGCATGCCAATGTGGCTTATCTAGTGTGTCTATGAACCTACTAAGGGTGCAAACAATAATGGAAATGTTGGGTTGTGTGCAAATCATAACATACATTATGCTTCCAACAATGTTAGCATAAGGAATTTTGGACACGAATTCAATATGTTCTGCAGCTGTAGGGGCTTGAGTCAAAGACAATTTAAAATGTTGTGAAAGAGGAATATTAATAGGTTTTAAAGTTTAAAACATGTACCTCTTGATAAATTTTAAAATATAACCATGCTGGGAAAGATAAATCATTTTATTGGGTATGTCTCTAATGATTTCAACACCTAGAATTTTCTTGGCCGCACCTAGGTCTTTCATTTCAAAACTATTTTAAACTGGGCTTTGACAGAAGAAATGAGATTTATATCCTTGCATATGATGAGCATATCATCAAAATACAACAATAGCTAAATGATGTTGGTTTTGGTTGCTTTGAAATAGACACAAGCATCATATTGACTCCTGATGAAATTATTACCTAGAATAAACGAATCAAATTTCAAGTACCATTGTCTTGAGGCTTGTTTTAATCCATACATAGATTTATTCAGAAGGCACACTTGATGTGGTTTAAATTCACCAGGATAGCCATCAAGAGGCTTCATATAGATATTTTCATTAAGATCACCATGTAAAAAAGCGGTTTTGATATCTAACTGCTCAATGTGAAAGTCATTATAGGCAACATAGGCTAACTAGAGCCGAATAGAAGAATGCTTCACGACTAGGGAGAATATTTCAGAATAATCAATTCCCTCTCTTTGGAAGAAACCCTTGGCTACTAACCTAGCTTTGAATTTGATTTTTCTTCCCTCAGTGTTATCATATTTTCTTTTGAAAATCCATTTGGAACCAATTACTTTTGCATTAATTGGTTTGTTCACAACACTCCATGTAAGGTTCTTCTTTAGAGAATGCATTTCTTCATTTATATCAAAGACCCACTAATTGAAGTCTTTGTCTTTCAAGGCCTGCCTATAAGACTGAGGATCATCATAAATGAGATCCTGCGCCACATGAAAGGCATAGGAAGCCATATCGTACTGGATGAATCTAGCAGGAGGTCTTGGGACCCTCCTTTGCCTATCAAGGGTCAACCGGTAGTCCTGATAAGCGGCGGGAGGTTCAGAATCAAAATCTGAACCAGAACTGGTCTCAAACTTAGCCGCAGTAGTGGGTTGAGAAGGAGGTTGATCGGGCTAAACTTCAACCTCAAGATGAGCTGAGGGCTCAGGTTCATCAGACTTACATAGGTATGGATCATTGCTGCCTAGTTGGGCGGTCTTGGTCTTGGCAGAGGATGACTCATGAAAGACAACATCCCTACTAATAATTCATTTTTGGTATCCAGCTTTATCAACCCAGAGTTTATATCCTTTGACTCCCTCAGGGTAGCCAATAAAAATACACTTTAAAGCACTCGGTTCTAATTTATCAGTCCTAACACGTGCATAGGTTGTGGAACCGAAAACCCTTAGGTAGAAGTAAGAAGGGGGGTTTTATGACAACCCTACTTTTATTTCACACTTAAACATGATTTATTACATAAACTTCACTTGATACAACATATAAGATCGAGAGGTCTAGATTCTTTAGGCCTTAGGATCATTACATGATAACTTAAAACATAAAACACAACATCATATTGAAAACTTCCTTTACATGACCACTACATTCCCTCGTACTTAGCATTGCATTGGATAACCTGAGGACATGCATAAGAAAAGGGCGAGCTATAAAGCTTAGTAAGGGAATAAACCTAGAATAACATGAGGAAAGCAATACATGTTAGACAATAGACATATCAATATAGCACAAGAGAAACATGAACATAAAGGCATGATAAAGCATGATAATCATAACATGGAGATGTGACAACAACACTTAACATGGAATTAGCATGAGCCAAACCTCATTGCACATGGAGCATGAGTAAACACTCATTGCATATGAAGAACGAGTAAACCCTCATTGCCCTTGAATTAGCATAAGTCAACACCCATTGCACATGACGTATCATGATACTATGCTTCACCCAATGCATTGGAGCGCTATCAGGGCGCACCCTTCTTAAACATTTCATTTCATGCATAAGTGTGCCACATGGACCATACAACATGGAATAATTCGTCATCATTTATTCCATGATAAAGGGATGTGGAATAAATACATGAAGCTTTATAATCAATAATTAAATGTCCATAAAGGTGAATACCCTTGATTGAGAAATGAGCATGATATTCACAACACAATGACATTGGCTTGGAAAATCATGGTGCAATTTCGGCAGCGTAACGACGTGACATAAGAATTCATAAAAATGGTTGATGAGAGAGAAAAGAGTGTCTCATAATATTTAATGAAATAGACAGTAAGAGGTTCATATAGATACATGTCTCAACAATTGTAATGGAATTTAGATTCATGATACAAAAGAATTTCTTGAATGTAAATGAGGAGAGAGAAATTCCTTTCGGAATTTCGACATAGTAACGAGTGTACATGTGAGGCATTTTATGAGAGATAAAGGGGTGTCTCATCATATGTACATGAAATGGACAGTTATGGGGTCATATAGATACATTTCCTAACAATTTTAATGGAATTTAGATTCGGGATACAAAAGAATTTCTTGAATGTAAATGAGGAGAGAGAATTTTTTTTCGGAATTTCGGCATAGTAACGGGTGTACATGAGAGACATTTTATGAAAGAGAAAGGGGTTTCCCATCATTCAAACATAAAGAAAACAGTATGGGGGAGGTTTGAGACAATACCACAACATTTATAATTGAAATTAAAAGGGCATAAGAACTTAATGAAAATTGGACCAAAAATGAGAAAGGAGGAAAACCCTTACTTGGAAGTGTGCTTCCAAAGGCTTGAGGGAGGCTTGAGAGAGGATTCTTGGGAGCTTGGGGCGCCTTGGGAGGATTTTAGAGAGAGGATGGAAGGGTTTGGACGAACTCTAAAGGCTTTGAGTGAAGAGGAAGTGGGAGATTTGGTGGGTTTACATAGAAAAGGAGAAGGAATTCTTTATTATTTGGGTTTGGGACACCTCACATTAAACTAATCAAAACCAAAAAAACAGACCATGGTTTTTCCCATGGTTTTTTCCAAATGGGAGTGGAAAACAATATTTTATAAGGCCAATGACCGAAATTCTTAAAATAATAGGGTTGTTTATGTGGAGGTGAGTCACACTCTCAAGGAAAACAATTTAAAAAGATAAAATGTTTTATAAGTCATGGAGGGTCCACTAAAGCATCACAAAATTAATAAAATCAATATAAAATCACATTATTTTAAGGATAAAACATATATTGGCCGAACATATCATTTATAGTATTTTATTACTTCACTATTGAGTCATTATGATGTCATAAAACACATTATATATTTAAACGGTATTTAATTTTTACCCAAAAATTTGACTCTCAGAAAACTATGAAAAATTCACCGTTGAATAATTTCAACATCCTGATTCCAAAAATAATATTCATTTTATCTAAATTTTTTTCTAAATATGTGAATTTTCACTTTTAAAATAAAAACCGACATTTATCGAAAAATCACGGGTTTTGAAAAAAACAGCTTTGAAACCATAATACAAATTACAATTGTATTCATAAAATTATATGATCATTTATATTTAATAAAAATTAATTTAATATTAATATTTTATTAAGATATTATTTAATTCAAAAATCCATTAATTCATCAAAATAGATTTCTTAGTTGAAAATTAACTAAAAATACTATTTGCGCTTAAAAAACTATTTACAAAGTAACAATAATAAAATGAAAGTATATTCATTATTATATACAAAAATAATGTAAATAATCATAGTTCTAGGGTATTGTTATATAACCCCTTAAAACACCCGCATAAGACGTTAGGGTAAGGTGCGCGATGGTGACAGACTCTTGGGGTGACTCGGATAACATTGCTCGGGTGGTAATCTCTATCAACTTTCACTTCTATTGTAGGCGGTTCCGCTCGAGCATAACGTATTCAAGATAAGATTGGGCTTGGTCAAGAGTGAAACCCAAAGATGCCACCTCCTTTCCGAGCTCCGACAAATGGGCTTCGTATGAGGTAAGTCTACTGGATGAGGTCATCGCTTCCTTTGTCTGAGTAAATTGGATTTGTTAAAGACCTATATTTATACTAATCATGTGATCACTGTTCAACAGCTATATTAGCAATGGTTACCGTTCTTAATGGTATTTAAAAAAAATCCAAAGACATAAAGCCAAAGAAGTTCACATTTTATATAAACATTATAATAAGACATTTAATTATATCAAGAGTAATTTCCATTAATGAAAGTTTGGGTTGTAACAATCTTCCCCCCTTAAGAAATTTCGCCCTCGAAATTTCCTTTTCCCACACTAAAACAGATGTGGGTAACTCTGCTTCATCATTTCCTCCGATTCTCACGTCGCTTCTTCAAACTTGTGATTTCTCCACAACACCTTGACAAGGGGCATTGTCTTATTTCATAGAAATTTTTCTCTATGATCTAAGATCTTCACTGGTTGCTCCTCATAGAAAAGATCATTCTCTAATTGTACCACCTCTGAAGAGAGTACATGTGAAGGGTCTGGTATGTACTTCCTTAAGAGGGATACATGAAAGACATCATGTACTTTGGCCATGGTAGGTGGAAGTGCTAGTCGATAGGCCACAACCCCGACACGATCAAGAATCTCAAAGAGGCCGATGTACCTAGGACATAACTTCCCTTTCTTTCCAAACCTCATGACCTTATTCCACGGGGATATGCATAGAAATACCATGTCTTCAACTTTAAACTCAAGGTCTCGTCGATGGTTATCTGCATAACTCTTCTGTCGACTCTAGGATGCCTTGATATGCTGCTGAATGGTTTTCACCTTCTCCACCATTTCTTCGACCATTTCTGATCCAAGCAGCTTATGCTCACTGACTTCATCCCAACACGTCGGTGTTCTACACCTTTTCCCTTAAAGGGCTTCATATGGTTCTATTTGGATGCTCGAGTGGAAACTTTGGTTATAAGAGAACTCAACCAGAGGAATATGTTGATCCCATCCTCCTTTGAATTCCATTTAGCAAGCTCTCAACATGTCCTTAAGTGTTTGGATATTCCGCTCGGATTGGCCATCAGTTTGAGGATGATAGGCCGTACTGGAGTTCAGTTCAATATTCAGAGCATGTTGAAGACTCTTCTAAAACATAGATGTGAATCTTGGATCTCGATCGGACACAATAGATAGTTGTACTCCATGCAGAATTACCACTTCCCTGATATATATCCGTGCCAGTTGATCCAATGGGAAATCCTCCCGAATTGCAATAAAATGTGCAGAATTTGTAAGATGATCCACAACAACCCAGATTGCATTGTTGCATTTGGATGTCTTCGGAAGTCCAGTGACAAAGTCCATGGTGATGTTCTCTCATTTCTATTCTGGTATGGGCAATGGTTGCATCATCCCCTTAGACTTCCGCCTCTCTACCTTCACTTGCTGACACACCAGACACTTTGATGTATATTCAACGATCTCCTTCTTCATATTATCTCACCAACAATTCTCTCGGAGATCTTGATACATCTTTGTGTTTCTTGGGTCAATATAAAAATTTGAACTATGTGCATCATCCAAAAGTTCCTTCTTCAGCTCCGTACTTGATGGAACACATAGTCTTTTCCCAAATCTCACAATTCATTCTTCATTAATATTAAACTCTGAGGATTTCCCTTTCCCGATAGCTTCCACTTTTTTCTGAATTCTGACATCATCCCTTTGATCATCCTTTAACATTTCCAAAAGAGACGGTTGATCAATCATTTGTGAAAGGATTGATGATGATCCTATCTTTATGATTCTCATGTCCATCTTCATCAAATCTAAGAAGATTGAATCCTTTTCAATTCTCATCAATGATAGAATCGCTGGGTCCTTTCTACTTAGAGCATCTGCCACCTTGTTCGCTTCCCCAGGGTGGTAATGGAATGATCAGTCATAGTCTTTGATCATCTCTAACCATCTTCGTTGGCGCATGTTCAACTCTTTCTGTGTGAATATATACTTGAGGCTTTTGTGGTCCGTATATATTTCACACTTCTCCCCAAAGAGATAATGCCGCCAAATTTTTAAATCGAAGATCACCGCAACCAACTCCAGACCATGTGTTGGATAATTCTGCTCATGAACTTTCAATTTCCTTGAAGCATAGGCAATGACTTTGTCATTTTGCATCAACACACATCCTAGGCCCTTCTTCGAAGCATCACTGAATACCACAAAAAGTTCTCCACTTGTGAGTAAAGTGAGAACGGACGTAGTGATAAGCCTCCTTTTCAACTCCTTGAAGTTTTCTTCACATTCATCACTCCTAGAAAACTTTACTCCCTTCCGAGTTAGCTTGGTAAGAGGGTTGAAAAATCGTGAGAATTTTTTCACAAATAATGAATAATATCCAGCTAAACCCAAGAAGCTACGGATATCCATTACTGATGTTGGCCTTGGCCATCCTTCAATTGCAGTTGTTTTGGAGGGATCCATAGATATCTCATTGCTTGTGATGATATGACCCAAGAATGAGACCTCCTTCAACCAGAACTCACACTTACTGTACTTTGCATAGAGATTCTCCTTCTGCGAGGTCTCTAGTACAGTTCTTAGATGGTCCTCATGATCCTCCTTGGTTTTGAAGTATATCAGAATATCATCTATAAAGACTACCACAAATTTGTCGAGGTAATCTATAAAGACTCTATTCATCAAGTCTATGAAGATTGTTGGAGTATTAGTGAGTCTGAAAGGCATTACTATGAATTCATAGTGCCTGCATCTTGTACGAAAAGCAATCTTGGGGATATCTTCCTTCATCACCCTTGATAATATCCAGACCAAAAATCCACCTTGGAGAAGTATTGTGCTCCACACAACTAATCGAACAAGTCATAAATTTGTGGGAGTGGATACTTGTTCTTTATCTTGATTTTGTTAATCTCACGATAATCGATGCAAAGGCGCATTGACCCATCCTTCTTCTTGATGAAGAGGACTGGTTCACCCCATGATGAAGCACTTGGGCATATAAACCTTTTATCCAGATTCTCTTGTAGTTGTTTCTTCAGCTCCTCAAGCTCCACAAAAGTCATTCTATATGGAGTCTTTGATATTGGCGATGCCCCAGGTATAAGATCAATTAAGAATTCAACATCTCTTCTAGGAGGAAGACCAGACAATTCCTCGGGGAACACTTCAGCGAATTCCTTCATAATAGGCATGTCTTCAAGGATGGTTGCTTCCTTGGACTCAATCATCTTAGCCAGATACGTGTGCTCATAGGGCAGTAATATCCACGCTTGAGATGATGGAGGTAAAGAAGATTCATCCTCCTCCTTGCACTTGTAAAGAATCGGGGGTCGATTCTCCACATGAAGATTAATTTCCCTCTCACGAAAATTTATGTTGGCTTTATATAAGGAAAGTCAATCCATGCCAAAAATTGCATCAAATTCCACCAGAGGGAGTATGATAAGGTTAGCTGGGAAGTTCAATCCACATATTATGACAGAGGAGGAGTTATATTCATGGGATGCAATGATTGCCCCATTTTCCGTACTCACCGACATCTTTACTTCCATGATTTGTGGTGGTGTTGGGATTGTTTTACTAAACTTTCAGGATATAAAAGAATACGTATAACATGAATCAAAAAGAATGTTCGCTATTCTTGAATGAATAACTAGCGTACCTTTCACCACTTCGTTTTCAGGGTTCACTTCGTCAGTAGTGATGAAAAAATCTCGCCCTTGCTGCCTTGGAGGTTGTTGCTTGCCTTCGAAAACCCTTGTCTTAGGGCACTGATTTGAAAGATGCCACAGTTCTTTGCAGTTGTAGTAATGAACAACGCGTTGTGGTTCGAACGAAGAATTCCTATCCTCTGTTGTAGCCATGGGTTTTTCTTGCCGAAAGTTAATAGCCAGGTGCCCTTCTCTTCCACGCCTAAAGCATTTCCTCGTACCCTTCAGAAATTTTTTGGGGTGCTTCTTTCTGCACCTTTGGCAAGTGGGGTGATGGATCTTCTTAGCACCGTTGGATTTATCCATCGGACCGCCAGCATTGAAGTTCACCTTACGCTTCTGATCCCCATGATACCCCTGAGATTCTCCGATCTCCATTTCGACCTTGAGGGCACATCAGACAATTTCCTCATAGCTGTCGAAGTCACGGATTGCCAGCACTTTCCGCAGGCTAGGTTTCAGCCCACTAAAGAAGCGGTCAACCATGCATTCAGGGGTAACAACAAAACTGGAGGCATATCGTGCAAGCCTTGTGAATTTTTCCTCGTAAGCTCCGACATATTCATCGTCTTTTTTCTTGAGGGAAAGGAAGTCCCTTTCCATCTTAAGCCGGAGGGTGTGCGGAAAATATTTATCAAAAAACATTTTCCGGAAATCCTTCCATTCTAACGCCTCAATATTCTCCTCAGGCTTCGTATTTTTGATCAACGTACACCATTGATCAGCTTCACCCTCCATATGATAAGCAACCCGGAGAACCTTCTCTTTTTTAGAACATTGAAGGATGAATAAGATCTTTTCAATGAAGTGGATTCATTGTTCGGTGATTGAGGGATCAGATGATCCATTAAAAATAGAAGGCCTTTGTCTCATGAAGCTCTCGATAGCGACTTGTTCTTTCTTAGGGGGGGTGGAAAGTTTCTCTTGACCCATGTTTCTATTCAAAGCTTGAGTTAACTGAGAGATAAACGTGAAAAAGGTTGTGATTCCCACTCCCATAGGATTGGACATCTCATTAGAACAGTCATCGCATTGATCTTCACATCGGTTGTTAGCCCAAGTCCTCCTATTACCGGTCATTGGCTGGAATAAAAGGAATGTTAAGGGTAACACATAAAAGGGTAATCCAAACAAAAAAAACGGATGACTTATAAATAGCTTTTATTTCCTTAACCTATGAATCTATTGGCTTCAGTCTATGTTATCCATGATCTACTTTCTGACATATATTCTTATGACATTTTTTAGTCCATTAATAATGGTTCATACTAAGCTTGTAAATTTACCAAACCATAACCCCCAGGAGTGTCATAACTAAGAGTGAAGCAAGACCCATTGTCGTGCACCAGTTCCTGTTTGAGTCTAGCTCAAAGCAGTGTTTTCAGGTTTTACCCCTATGATACATCTGTGCCAGAGCTGCCTCTACCTGCTCGTATCTAGACAGGGATGTATTTTCTTGATAAACCACTTACTTAATACTCACCCAAACTTAGTGATGTTTTTCTTATACTTAGTATTGTCTCTAAGGCTTTACTAGGGTTTTCTAATCCTAATCCCAAAAATAACTAAACCTATCCTTTGATACCAACTATAACAACCCTGTTCTTTATTACACACTTAAACATGATTTATTACATAAACTTCACTTGATAAAACATAGAAGATCGATAGGTCTAGTGTCTTTGGGGCTTAGGATCATTACATGACAACTTAAAACATAAAACACAATATCTTATTGAAAACTTCTTTTACATGACCACTACATTCCCTCGTACTTAGCATTACAATGGATAACCTGAGGACATGCATAAGAAAAGGGTGAGCTATAAAGCCTAGTAAGGGAATAAACATGGAATAACACAAGGAAAGAAATACATGTTATACAATAGGCATATCAATAGAAAACAATAGAAACATGAACATAAAGGCATGATAAAGCATGATAATCATAACATGGAGATGTGACAATAACACTTAACATGGAATTAGCATGAGTCAAAGCTCATTGCACATGGAGCATGAGTAAACACTCATTGCACATGAAACACGAGTAAACCCTCGTTTCACTTGAATTATCATGATTCAACACCCATTTCACATGACGTATCATGATACTATACTTTACCCAATGCATTGGAGCGCTATCAGGACGCACCCTTCTTAAACATTTCATTTTATGCATAAGTGTGCCACATAGATCATACAACATGGAATCATTCCTCATCATTTATTAAACGATAAATGGATTGGAATACATACATTAAGATTTATAATTAATATGTAAATGTGCATAAAGGTGAATACCATTGATAGAGAAATGGGCATGGTATTCACAACACAATGACATTGGCTTGAAAAATCATGGTGCAATTTCGGCAGCGTAACGGCTTGACATAAGAATTCATAAAAATGGCCGATGAGAGAGAAATGAGTGTCATCATATTTACATGAAATGGAAAGTAAGTGGGTAATATAGATACATGTCCCAATAATTTTAATGGAATTTAGATTCATGATACAAAAGAATTTCTTGAATGTAAATGAGGAGAGAGAAATTCCTTTCAGAATTTCGGCATAGTAACGAGTGTACATGGGAGACATTTTATGAGAGAGAAAGGGGTGTATCATCATATGTACATGAAATGGATAGTGTGGGGGTCATATAGATACATGTCCCAAAATTTTTAATGGAATTTAGATTCATGATACAAAAGAATTTCTTGAATGTAAATGAGGAGAGAGAAATTTCTTTTGGAATTTCGGCATAGTAACGGGTGTACATGAGAGTCATTTTATGAGAGATAAAGGGGTCTCCCATCATTAAAACATAAAGAGGGAAGTATGGGGGAAGTGTGAGATAATACCCCAACATTTTAATGGAAGTGTGCTTCCAAAGGCTTGAGGGAGACTTGAGAGAGGCTTCTTGAGAGATTGAGGCGCCTTGAGAGGATTCTAGAGAGAGGAGGGTAGAGGTTGAACGAACTCCAAAGGCTTTGAGTGAAGAGGAAGTGAGAGCTTGGGTGAATTTATATAGGAAAGGAGAAAGAATTCTTTATTATTTGGGTTTGGGACACCTCACATTAAACTAATCAAAACCACAAACCAGCCCATGGTTTTTGCCTATGGTTTTTTCCAAAGGGGAGTGGAAAACAATATTTTATAATTAAAATGGCCTAAATTCTTAAAATAATAGGATTGTTTATGTGGAGGTGAGTCACACTCTCAAGAAAAACAATTTAAACAGATAAAATATTTTATAAGTCATGGAGGGTCCACTAAAGCATCACCAAATTAATCAAACAAATATAAAATCAAATTATTTTAAGGATAAAACCTATATTGGCCGAACATATCATTTATAGTATTTTATTACATCACTTTTGGGTCATTATGATGTCATAAAACACATTATATATTTAAACGGTAGTTAATTTTTACCCAAAAATTTGACTATCTTAGAAAATTATGAAAAATTCACCGTTGGATAATTTCGACATCCTGATTCCAAAAAAATATTCATTTTATCTAAATAAGTTTCTAAATATGTGAATTTTCACTTAAAATAAAAACCGACATTAATCGAAAAATCATGCGTTTTGACAAAAACGGCTTTGAAACCATAATAAAAATTACAATTGCATTCATAAAATTATATGATCATTTATATTTAATAAAAATTAATTTAATACTAATATTTTATTAAAATATTATTTAATTCAAAAATCTATTAATTCATCAAAATAGTTTTTTAGTTGAAAATTAACTAAAAATACTATTTGCGCTTCAAAAAATATTTACAAAGTAACAATAATAAAATGAAAGTATATTATTCATTATAAAAAACAATAATGTACATAATTATAGTGCTAGGGTCTTTTTACATAAACCCTTAAAACATCCACATAAGACCTTAGGGTAAGGTGCGTGATGGTGACAGACTCTTTGGGTGGCTCGGATAACATTGCTCGGGTGGTAATCTCTATCAACTTCCACTTCTCTCGTAGGAGGTTCCGATCGAACTTAACATATTCAAGCTCGGATTGGGCTTGGTCAAGAGCGAGGCCCAAAGACACCACCTCCTTTCTGAGCTCTGACAAATGGGTTTTGTATGGGGCAAGTCTACTGGATGAGGTGATCGCTTCCTTTGTCTGAGTAAATTGGATTTGTTAAAGCCCTATATTTATACTAATCATGTGATCACTATTCAATGACTATATTAGCAATGGTCACAATTCTTAATGGTATTTAAAAAAAAAACCAAAGACATAAAGCCAAATAAGTTCACATTTTATATAAACATTATAATAAGACATTTAATTATATCAAGAGGAATTTCCATTAATGAAAGTTTGGGTCGTTACAGTTTTCTAGTCCAAAGCTCTTTAGGAGTTTTAAACTGGTTAGAAGATGGGTGACACCTGTTAATAAGGTAGACAACAGTGCTGGTGGCCTTGGCCCAAAAAGACTTGGGAAGGCCTGAGCATGCAAGCATGCTTCGAACACACTCTAGGATTGTCCTATTCATCCTCTCTACAAGCCCATTCTGTTGGAGAGTATCCCTAACAGTTCTGTGCCTCTTGACCCCTTCAGCTTCACAAAACTTAATGAAATCTATATACAAGTAATCTAACCCATTGTCTTTCCTCATGGTCTTTATTTTCCTTCTGTTTTGGTTTTCGACCAAAGCTTTCCAGGTTTTAAAGGTCTGGAAAACATCTGATTTATGTTTCAAGATGTAAACCCGAACTTTCGTAGAGAAATCGTCAATAAAAGTGACAAAGTAGGATCCTCCACCATGAGAGGGAGTCCTCGTTGGTTCCCACAAATCCGAATGGATGTATTCAAGCGGGGCAACATCTTTAAAGGTGGATCTATTGAAACTAGCCCTCTTAGTTTTTCCCATTATGCAGTCTTCACAAAATGGTAGGTTTGTGGGGGTAATGTCATTCAACAGCCCCTGCTTGTTGAGTTCCTCTAACCCTTTGGAGCTTACATGCCCGAGCTGTCTATACCAAAACATAGTGTTGTCGGTGTTTGTACTATAAAGACTACCCAACTGTCTTGAATGGGTCTTGTCATCCAAGACATATAACCCATTCGTGAGAGACCCTCTTAGTATGGTTCTGGATCCCTTGGATATCTTAATAGAACTAGATACTGATCTAAAAGTATATCCATTTTGATCAAGGACTCCTAAGGAAATCAAGTTGTGTTGGAGGTTAGGAACCCACCTTACATCAAGTAAGGTAATGACAGATCGATCATCAAGTTCTAACTGAACATATCCTATACCCTCAACCTTACACTTCTTGTTGTTTCCTAGCAGAACATCCCCTTCCACTATCTCAACCAACTCTGAAAAGGACTCTTTGTATGGACACATATGGAAGGAACATGCAGAGTTAAGGACCCAATCACGATAGAGTGTATGGCTGGACACATTTAAGACTTCGGCAGTGTCATAGCCAGAGTCAACAAGGAGAGACAGGTCTGTGGGTTGAGCGCATTCTTGCTCACGCTTAAGCTTCCTACATTCGGGCTTAACGTGCCCATTCTTACCGCAGTGGAAGTAAGTAACTTTTCTATCTTTAAAATTACCCTTCAGTTTTGGTTCTTGCCTAGGTTCTTTGCTGCCTTTACTTTTACTCTAATAAATTGTTTCTTTTTACTCTTACCCTGAGGTCTTCCCCTAGTAAACAGACTCTCAGCCTCACCTTTAACCTTAGGTTTGGAGTGAAGTTTTTTGGACAGAAGGGCAGACTTGACTTCTTTCAGAATCAGGGAGTCTCGACCATACATCATGGTCTCGACCAGCGTATTATAATTATGGTCAAGGGAGATCAGGAGAATAGTGGCCTAATCCTCATCGTCTACTGAAACATTAATGTTAGATAAGTCTAACATGACTTTATTTAATTCATCAAGATGAGATTTTATAGATAAGTCTAACATGACTTTATTGAATTCATAGTCCACTTTCATAAGAACTTTATCTTCTAAAGAAAGTAACAACGAACTATGGGCTTTAACAAGAGTGTCAGGGGGAAAAGTTGGTATTCTGTAACAGTTTGGACAATTTCATTAATAGTTGTGATGGGTTTAGTAGGTCTAGATAGGGCATCAATAAGGCCTTATTAGACTAATAATGCCCTCATTTTTATTCACCATAAATTGAAGTCATTGTCTCCATAGAACTTTTCGATTTCATATTGCATTGTAAACATGTTTATACAGATGAGTAGATGCCGAATGATTGGGAACAATGATAAGCGTACTCCCCAAAAAATAAAGCGATCTCACTAGGTAAACGTGTACCATGTGATATGAATGCGAAATAATTCGGTTAATACAATGATTTCACTTGACAAGAAAGAGAACATCAACAGCAGTGTACATGCAGAATTAAACAAAACAAGAAATGTGGAAATCAGAAAAAGAAACCCAAATTAATGAACTGCAAACAAAATACTATTAGGAGTAAACAAAATACAACTTTCAGATTATAAAGAAGTTGTAAACAGAGTGCAAAGAGGCTATCAACACAATATTGGAAGCCGGATTATATAATAGGGTATGAAATAACAGGGTATGAACTAAACAACAACGAATCAATGTAACGGCTAAACAAGTATGGTGGAAGCAAGAAACGGTTTCAAAACTAGTTGTAAATAGTAGCAACAAGATGGAAAGTCAACGAAGTAATGGCAGAATGCAATTTTCAAGTTAACCAGAGGCTGTAAAAGGAATTGCAGCAAGGCAGATTGCATAAAGAATAAAGAACCAACAGGCGTATTAGGCATAAAACGGAATCAGACAGCACAACAGCCAGGTTGGCTCTGATACCACATGTTGTGGTTGAGGAGCCGCAATACAGAGGTAACGAACAACCACAAAATAACGAGAACAATGCTGGCGATGTGCGTTGATGAAGCAAGAATCGAAGACAGGTAATAAAAGTTGCAGAGAAGTAAAATGGACAAGGGATTTACGTTCTTCAGATCCTTAGGGATCCTACTGCATGGAAAGAACACCACACACACACACATTTTATTACTATGAACAAGAAAATCAGATTTACAATTGAATGATGCAACAAAAAATGGTAGAAAAGGCAAACAAGTGAAACACTGTGACAAAAGAATCAAATAACTAAAAACAACTTACAACACTGGGGTTAATTAGACCCGACCGTCCTGATCTCTTGAAGCCCCTACTGGATCTGGATTTGAGTCACTCGAGTCCTGACCTACATGAGTCGAGGCCGAAGAAAGCAGACGAATTCTCCACCAGCAGCGGTACACCGATGATGTACCGCAGAGATCTCATTCTTCCTGAGTCTTATTGCCGAGACAACCTCACTAGGGTTTGGGAACCACTCTCTAGAGGGACACACTGCAAGTGCTGATGATCATCGTTGCAAGGAGCTAAAGAATCCTTGATTCAATTACTTTGGGAAGCGATGAAGCAGGAGTGATCAAACCTCCCACGAACGGCGGTTCCCCAAACAGGTTCTCCCAATACAGAGCTTCCACGAAGCATGCGGTGAACAATCCAACAGAAACGACAGAGTGAGGTGGATGATCATTATCAAAAGGGCGGCCACAAGGATGGAAGAACAGCAATACAGGGCAAAGATACTCAGATTTCCAGGGTGGAAACCGAGCCAAGAAACCAGGCCAAAGCCGAATGGGCTAATATGCACAGCCCAAGAGAACATAAAGCAGGTCAAACAACAATACAGCGGTTAAAAGATATAAAACATAATAATAAAAACATGGTGCTAATTTAATTAAATGGCAGTAATATAAAAAAACATTATTAAAAAAGTTATGAAACAAATTTAATATGAAAACTAAGAATTAAGAGATCTTAATCCACAGTTTTGACAGAGTGCTATCATTTTTTCCAACATACATTGGTGACCCCACGCCATCCCCTCATTCACATTATTGGGAGGATGAGTGGACAATTAGTCGGATTAGAATGTCCCATATGTGTATATTTATTTATTTATATTGACTTTTTTTTGGAAAAAATAGAATCAGGGGCCGCCACAAGGCAGGAGTCAGAGTCCACATGGGATGGGCGCAGGCTTATCCCGAAACCAACCCCTAGCCACATGGCAGAAAACCAATTTATCACTCCCCATCAGCAACGACGCAGAATTTCTGCAACCCCAAAACCATGTGGACATCCCCAAAAAATCTGGGGTTGCCTTCCCAACCACGACCGCCATCCCTTGCCCGTCGGCTCATCTTGATCGCCACCCCACACCACATGCTCTCCCGTTGTCGCGTCGCCATCCACACCAACTCACTCCTCCTGCTCGTCTTGAGGACGCCCCCACCTAGCCAAGCCGACGCCCAGCTAGAACTGCGGAAATCCCGTTGACCTGTGGAACCAAAAGCCCACGACGACGAGGGTGGGATTTTTGACGTGGCATGCCGCGATGACGAAGTGCCTGTTGACTAATTTCTTTATGGAATTTATTTCACCGCTATTTTCCCCTCCCCTTATTGATGGGTCAATGTGGTTTGACCCCATTAAGGCTGTCGCGTGGTTTTAATTATGTTGTAAATATGTCTTGGTTTTTTTCCTATATAAAGAAATGAAAACCTCTCTAGAAAAGCATCCCAATTTGGTGGTGCACAAAACATCATTTGTGTTCAAATATTTTTCCTTCAATCTTCTTTCCATTATTGCTTGTGTTTTCGTGTTGAACGGTTAGGAATTTCCAACATTTGGTATCAGAGGGAGGTTGTCTTAATCCACAATGCCGAACTCCGAGCCCTCATCACCCCGACTCTCCCAGACAACATCGGCACGTCCCAGACCCCCCGTTGACAGTGGTAGCGGCCCTCTGGTGGTACATCGAGTGGTGAAGGAGATCGGGGGATCAACGAAATATCCGATCCTCACGAAGACAAACTACATCGACTGGTCCTTGATGACAAAGGTCATTCTTCAAGCACGCGGTCTTTGGGAAGCTGTCGACACTGGCAGTGCGGAACTCCAGGAAGATCGGATGGCGCTGGAGGCCATCCTCCGCGCTGTCCCACCGGAGATGATCTCCATACTCGCCATCAAGGAAACTACCAAGGAAGCGTGGGACACCGTGAAGACCGTGCGCATCGACATTGATCACGTTCGCATGGCCAATGCTCAAAAGCTCCGCAAGGAGTACGAAGGCATTGTTTTTCACAACGGCGAATCGGTGGACGACTTTGCAATGCGGCTCACCAGGATGGTCAACCAACTCATGATCCTTGGCGATCCGGAGCCTCAAGACAAGGTCGTTGAGAAGTATTTGGGCGTCGTCCCCTCCAGGTTCTCCCAAATTTCCCTTTCAATTGAAACACTTCTCTATATTTCGACACTCTCTGTGGAGGAGGTAATAGGGAGACTTAAAGTGGCGGAGGATCATTTTGAGCTGGCACCCACCGCAAACACTGGAGGGAAGCTACTCCTTACCAAGGAGGAGTGGGTTGCACGGATGAAGGAGCAGCAGACGAGTGAGGAATCTTTCAACTCCAAGTTCGGCAACTAGCGTCGCCGAGGACCACGACAAAAGACTGGCAGTGGTAACAATGAAAATGGAAGAGATGGCTCGGAATACGATGGTGGTCGTGAAGTCTCAAGGGACAAATGCCACAATTGCGGAAAAATTGGTCATTGGGCCAAATATTGTCGCATCAGACCGAAAAGGCCTGAGGCCCTTCTAACCCAAGGTGATGACGATGAGCCCACGCTCCTTATGGCAAGGTCATGCACCGTAGTTCCCGATTCCCCACCACCGCAATCCGCCACCACCAATACTTTACAACCACAATGCAACCCTCTACGGCTGATCGAGAAGAACGTCTTCGCACAACTGGATCAAGAGGAAGCGCGTGATGACAACTTTTGGTACCTCGACACCGGTGCCACAAACCACATGACTGGGTCCCGCGCCATCTACTCCGAGTTTGACTTTGGGATCCGTGGCACCTTGAAGTTTGGAGATGACTCTATCGTCAACATCGAGGGGTGCAGGACCATCTTGCTCACTTGCAAAACCGGTGAGTACCGCATGCTCACGAGGGTGTACTTAATCCTGAGGCTCACCACAGACATCATTATCATCAGACAAATTGATGAGAACGGTTTCCAGATACTGATCAAAGACGGCATCCTGAGGATCCGCGACCAGCAGCGACGTCTTCTGGCCAAGGTGAAGCGCTTCCCCGGACGGATGTACAAGCTCAAACTCGACATTGCACAGCCAATATGTCTTTCTGCAAGGGGCTCCGAGAAGGCATGGCGTTGGCATGCGAGGTACGACCACCTGAATTTTCAGGCACTGCGTAAGCTCACTCAATGAGATATGGTGCGAGGGCTCCCACAAATTGATCAGGTCGATCAAGTCTGCGACAGCCGCCTCATTGGGAAACAACGACGAGTGTCTTTCCCTGAACAAGCGAAGCATCGTGCGGAGCAAGCCCTCGACCTTGTCCACGGTGACCTCTGCGGGCCGATCACGCTGACGACGCCAAGCGAGAGCCGCTACTTTCTACTGCTCGTCGATGACATGAGCCGTTACATGTGGCTCAATCTACTCGGAATCAAGGACCAAACTCTGACGACAATCAAATGCTTTCAAGCCACGGTGGAGGTGGAGATAGGACGCAAGCTGAAGGTTCTCTGGACGGACCGCGATGGCGAGTTCACTTCAGGGGAATTTGGTGAATACTATGCCAAACGTGGCATACAACGACAACTCACGGCCCCCTATTCACCACAACAGAATGGGGTTGTTGAACGACGCAACCAGACAATGGTTTCCATGACTTGAAGCATATTGAAGGCAAAAGGCCTTCCTAGGATGTTCTGGGGTGAGGCTGTCTCCACTGCTATCTTCATCCTCAACCGGGCGCCGAAACGTAGCCTTGACGGGTTGACGCCATACGAGGCCTGACATGGAAAACGACCGACAGTGCATTTTTTCCGCACTTTTGGATGTATTGCGCATGTCAAGAATGTGCAACCTCACCTGAAGAAGTTGGATGACTGGAGTACGCCGATGATGTTCGTCGGGTATGAGTCTGGGTCCAAGGCATACCGCGTGTATGACCCCGTCAGCAAGCGCGTGCATGTAACGCGTGATGTCATCTTCCACGAGGCAGAACAATGGAATTGGAGTGCTCATGATGAACAAGGTGTGTTGAACAGTGAGGAGCCATTCACCGTTGAACACACAACGGAATGTATGTCAGGGACGACGGAGGCCGACGACACTGTCGGAGAACAGGTATCGTCACTCACACCCACTAGCGCACACTCTGCAGACGCTACAACACCAGACGTGGTCAAGGTGATGCCCATGCCATCAGCCGCAGTGGAGTTCGTCTCACCGCCATCCAACATGGCGGAAGCACTTGACGTCGAGCACGACGACGCCCCACTTCGGTTCCGCACTATT
Organism: Viscum album; assembly: GCA_963277665.1. Classification (NCBI taxonomy): domain Eukaryota; kingdom Viridiplantae; phylum Streptophyta; class Magnoliopsida; order Santalales; family Viscaceae; genus Viscum; species Viscum album. The sequence continues at coordinate 736,718,274 of OY728167.1, read as the reverse complement.
GACAACATCATCGGGGCCACAACACCACCTGGGTTTGCATTACATGAGCTCGACCCTGGTGAGCTACATTTCACTATGGCTGATGAGCCAACCTCTTTTGGTGAAGCAGAACAACAACAGTGTTGGCGCAAGATGATGCTTGAAGAGATGCGGTCGATCGAGGACAATGACACATGGTAGCTCATCGATCTCCCCATTGGCCATCGTCCAATTGGGCTCAAGTGGGTCTTCAAGGTGAAGCGTGATGAGCGCGGTGCGGTAGCAAAGAACAAGGTGATGCTTGTTACAAAAGGATACGTCGAACAGCAGGGGATCGACTATGAGGAGGCCTTTTCCCTTGTCGCACGCATGGAATCAGTGCGACTCCTCATCGCAGTGGCTGCGCAAGAAGGGTGGGAGGTCCATCACATGGATGTCAAATCGGCATTCCTAAATGGCGACCTCCAAGAGGAGGCTTACGTCGAGCAACCACATGGCTTCATCATCAAAGACCACGAGCATAAGGTGCTCCGACTTCGGAAAGCACACTATGGCCTCCACCAAGCACCAAGAGCATGGAACGCCAAGCTTGACGCCAGCCTTTTGACGCTTGGGTTTCACAAGAGAGACTTTGAGCATGCTGTGTATACTCATGGAAATAACACTTCTCATTTGATCATTGGGCTGTACGTAGATGACTTGATCATCACCGACACTGATGTCACCAACAATAACATGTTCAAGGCGGAGATGAAGAAGCTCTTTCGGATGAGTGACTTGGGATTAGTCTCCTACGACCTTGGCATCGAAGTGAACCAAGGGCCCAACAGAATTTCCTTACGTCAATATGCCTATGCGACCAAATAGTTGGAGAAGAGCGGTATGGGAGATTGCAACCCCTGTCAACTGTTGATGGAGGCCCGCCTAAAGCTAAGCAAGTCTAGAACTTGCCCGTTGGTTGATGTCACTCAGTACCGAAGCACCATCGGCAGCCTCAGGTACCTAGTGCATACACGGCCAGACATTGCCTATGCGGTAGGTTATGTAAGCCGGTTCATGGAAGAGCCACATGAAGATCACATGGCCGCAGTCAAACACCTATTGCGCTACATCGCCGGGACACGCAACTACGGTGTCTGCTACACAAGGAAGGAAAACTATCGGTTGATCCTGTTGGGCTTTAGCGATAGCGACATGGCCGACGACGTTAACGATCGCAAGAGCACTACTAGGGTGTTCTTCTCCCTTGGAGACAAGCCCGTAACTTGGCAATCACAGAAACAAAAGGTGGTGGCGTTGTCTTCATGCGAAGAAGAGTACATTGCCGCGACAACTGCAACATGTCAGGGCATCTGGTTGGCTCGACTGTTAGGGGAATTTCTATACTCAGACCTCAGTGCGCCGGTGCTCAAAGTGGAAAACAAGTCCACCATTGCCTTAAGCAAGAACCCCGTCTTCCATGACCGAAGCAAGCACATTGACACCCAATTCCATTTCATTCGGGAGTGCGTTGATGGAGGAAAAATCATTCTCGAGCACACTCGCACCGAGGAGCAGCTTGCAGATATTCTCATGAAGTCACTTGGGCGTGTCAGGTTTATGGAGCTGCGTGCGAAGATTGGCGTCGTTGAGATCCAGTGAATGAGACAGAAATTAAGGGGGTGATTGTTGACTAATTTTTTTATGGAATTTATTTCACCGCTATTCCCCCCCCTATTGATGGGTCAATGCGGTTTGACCCCATTAAAGTTGTCGCGTGGTTTTAATTACTTTGTAAATACGGCTTGGTTTTTTTTTTCCTATATAAAGAAATGAAAACCTCTTCAGAAAATCATCCCATTTGGTGGTGCACAAAACATCATTTGTGTTCAAAAATATTTTTCCTTAAATCTTCTTTCCATTCTCGTCGTGTTGAACAGTCAGGCATTTCCAACTGTGCCGACAGTGAAGACATTCTTGACATCTCCATCGATGGGGAGCTCGCTGGGAGGATCACCGTGGAGCTGTATGAGGACACCTTGCCCACGAGAGCTTCCAGATTCAGCGACCTCGTCAGCGGGGCGGCCGGGTTCAGCTACAGGAGGAAGGAGTTCGCCAAGATCATGTCGCACTTCGTGCGGCACGACGGAGTGAGATCCCGGGGAGCGGGCGGAGGGCGTCCCGGGAAGCGGGCGGAGGGCGTCCCGGGATGGCGGAGCTGATCGAAGAATGGGAAAGGGAGGAGCGGAGGTGCCGGGGACAAGGAACACGGCGGGTGCAGTGAGCTTCATCGTGAGGGACCCCTCGAGGCCTCCGCTAGAGCGAAGGCTGGTGGCGGAAAGGGGGCAAGTGAAGATAAGGGGTGTGGAGGCGGGGGAAGTGCTCGACGGCACAGAGTCCGTGATCGCGGTGCGGGATGCGCCAGAGCTGGATTCGGTAGCGCTGGTGGTGGGGAGGGTAGCGGAGGGGATTGAGGTGGTGGCGCGGATTGCGCAGGTGACTGGCTCGCCGTACTTGAGGTGATAGTTCCCAACCCTCACGCTAAATCATTTATTTTATAACAAATGAGTACCGAATGCATTTATCATGAACAGGATGGCCAAGCTTTTGGGGGATAAAAGGGCCATAGTTGCAGAAAGAGACTTTAATCGTCCCTTTTCAAAGGTGCTCATCACAGACTGGGCTCATGCCTGCAAATGATATGTACTCAAGATGGGTTTCCATTATGCGGACACCAATCCATCAATAAGAAATTACTGTATGAAAACATTATTTATTTTGAATTTTTGAAAATGTTAGAAAATATTTTAAAGTGGAGGAAAATGAAGCAAATGTAATATTTTTTCACGTGTTAAAACACTTTTTTGACGGGAGAAAAAAGAAAACACGTATTTTGTTTTCTAAAAATATTTATTTTCATTTATATTTTCTAAAAAATATTTTCCATTTTTTTAATTCAACACATTTTCTAATATAATTTTTGAAAAAAAAAATGAAAAATATTTTAGTTTATCAAACAAAAAACCAACCTTAAGCCCATTTAAATGGGATCCATTACATGGATTGAAATTTCCAATTAGCTTTATCAGATGTCATATTCATTTAGACCATTAACACCAAGATCATTTGGATGACTTGATTTAATATCCTTTCTAATCATGCTCTACTTTGCCTAATTTGCGTATTCACTACTAAGTCTATTCTATTAACAAATGCATTCATTGTTCTTATTTTCACATGTTCAAATCATCTTAATCTTGTTTCATCCATTTTTCCATTGACCTGTGTCACTCCAATTTTCTTTAGCATACATTCATTTCTAAACTTATGTTTTTTGTATCTCGACACGTATATCTTAACAAACACATTTTGTCACTTTTTATGTATGACCTCACCAAGCCAACTGCAGTCCAAAAATTTTTATTTTCTTTTTTAAAAAAAGAAGTCACTTTGCCCGTTAACGGTGTTCCCAGTTCAAACTATAGGATTGCTTTTAAAACCAGAAGGCACAGAATTAAATTGTGACTTTCAAAAAATTCCAAGGTCAAAACTGTAAGATCATAATTCCTACAGAGATTCTAATTAATATATTTTGTGGGAGGAAAAATAATCATTGCAAATTCTACTCCACCGATTACTAAATCTAATACCATAATTATATTTTGTGGGAGGAAAAATAATCATTGCAAATTCTACTGCACCGATTACTAAATCTAATACCATAATTACCTAATCAAAAGTAGTAAGTCTGATTACCTATGGATGAGGCAACTTCAATGCCATCGTAACTATGTGTGATGCTTTTGATTCCATGGCAATTTTGGTCCTTTAATCGTGCACCTGAAGAGTCTTCCACATCAGAAATATGTACTGCTTAATCCGGTCTGGGCAGCTTTCGTGGTTGATGATGGTTGATGACCAGTGGAAGTAAGGCTTTCACTGGATGCAGCATGCTCACAATTGGCAATCATGGCCATTGCTGAAAAATCATTCTTGTTACATTGCATGTTATTGGCACAAGATTCTGACGTAGTTACATATAATTCATCAACTTGAGAACTAGTGCACCACACAACAACTTCTCTGAATGATCGAACATTTTGTTCATTTTCACTTAACTTGTTATTTTGGCCCATGATTTGCAACTGTCCATAAATTTATGTTAGGGATTCCTGATTGCCAATTCCAGGCTCTTTGACATCCTTTCCTTCTGTCATCTATCAATCATGATTCTCATTACAAAGACTATCACCTTTTTCATTGCCACTGAAACAAGAATGCTTCCCATTATCACCTTGGTTTTTTGACAGATTCGTACCTTCCAACTGGACTACATGACTGTTAATAGAAGCTTCAGTCTCATTATATTTATGTGGATCAGAAATTTTAGCACCATGATGCACTGCATCAAAAAGAAGTTGAGCCCTTAAATTTTGACCAACAAGCAGTAATGAAATTGCTGCCTGAGAGTTTTGCTTTTCCGGCATAGGGCCCCCTATGATTGTTAAACTTAAATTCGACCGTTTATTTCTCTATGATGCATCATTACTCAAGGTAGTTTGCACAACACCTTCACTGTCACGACCCGCCTTCACCAAAAGGAGGGAAGGGTCAGCAGATTGCCAGACCCTTCCTTTTTTAAGTTGAAGGAGAGATAATGACTCCTGAAACCCGCCTTCAATAGGTCCTGGAGTGGCGACCAGCGCCAAGGGTATAGAATCACTCACTAAATGGAAGACATTACCCCTTTTCTTTTAATAGGATCGGGAGATAAGATAGTAAGTCTCACAACACCAAAACTAGAAGTGCAAGAAAAGCCAAAACAACCATTCCCATATGCATGTTTCAAAAGTAAAAACCACAAAGTACAAAGTGACTACAAGGGTAAAGTACCAAAGAAAGAAAGACAGCAACTGCAACTGCCCTAAAGGTCCGAGCTAGTATGGCCCCGCGTGATCCCTGAAGTCCTCCCGGAAACCTGAAAGCAGTTTTATATACGTAGGGTGAGCATACAAGTATACTTAGTAGGGAAAACCAAAGACTCTCGTGCACAAGTGGGGGAACATACCAGAGTCCCGTGAGAAAAAGAGTAAACCAAACACCTAACAAGGTAAACTATCCACCCAAGCCTCACCAAGACACACTCTCCAAATAACGCAAGCCAAGTAATGTATAGTAAAAGCACATCGATGTTTGGGTACCCCGCAACACTTTCCCACTGGTTATTGAAGACATCCTACGCATCGAACCAATCCCGCCATTCTCACCGCAGTCTCACTGCCATACCCCGCCCGCACACACCTGGGCCACAACCTCACCGCAGTCCCACTGCCAAACCCCGCCCGCACACACCTGGGCCACAACCTCACCGCAGTCCCACTGCCAAACCCCGCCCGCACACACCTGGGCCACAACTGTCACACGTAACCACGCCTGCAAACACCTAGGCCAGAACAACCGCCGCCACGCCCGAAGACACCTGGGGCTCATCTCGAAGATACTTGGGAAACCACCTGCCCGCACACACCTGGGCTAACCACCACACAACCCTGCCCGAAGATTCTTGGGCTAATAATGGACTTCAGGTCATCACAGCCTGCCCGAAGATACTTGGGCTATCCGGGAAAGGGAGCAGAAAGAAGCTAATAACCAGCCACTAATAGAAGTGTTGGGAAAAACACCATCCCCCATGAAATGAGGGTCTTCGATACTAAGTGCTCAACTTGGGTGGGGCACGAATAAGAAACACAAAACTACAAGTATATGTATAGGTAGAAAGCACTCACCCAGTTTAGGTTTTTCTTCAGCCAGCCTAAAGAACGCAAACAGCACCATGTCCAAGTCACAACCCACACCAAACCAACACCCATTTGTCCTATCCTTGTTTACATGTTCAGTAATAATGTTTAAAATAAGTTTCTGCAACTACTGGGCAACTAACACCATAAGCACGAACCAAGGGAAAAAGATCCAGCCAAACGTCAATTTAAGCATTCACACCCGGTTCTCTTGTAAAGCCACAACAACCAAAGAAAACCCCAAGTTACAGCCCCATGTCCAATATCCAGGAGCCAAAAGGTTTCTCAACAACAGAGGATCCCACCCCAATTCGTGATATAACAGAGGATCCCATCCTCAATTTCACAACCACTGAGAGTATAATAACAGGGGATCCCATCCCCACCCACATTACACAACAATCGGCCCATGAATGAAAAGAAAAGAACAACCCACTACCATCAACACAAAGCAAGCCCATGCGGGTATTTTCAGATTTAAAATATTTAACACACTCCATGATTTCAATTCCACTGGACTTAAACCGGGGTTATCACAGAAAGGAATTGATCCTGGTGCTTTCGATTTGTTTAGCCGAATATAAGTAATTAACCAGTTTACTTTTCACAGCGAGGGTTCACAACCACAATACGATTCATTTAAACATCACCAGAGGCAAGGGTTTGTTAGTGCACAGAGAAAGACCACCAACGACCATGATTTTCAGTAGGCGCAAGCCCACACAATTCAGAAATCATTAATCATGGAAGATCATAAAGCAAAGCAGCATCATCGATCACACCCCTCCCCCTTCATTCTTTAGAATCTGTTTATTATCTTCATTAAGGTTCGGTCCATCCAATTCTACAGAATCAAAAGCACGCCCACCCCGCAAGATGCACAGAAAGGAGAGTCGAAGGTGAAACCCTACCTGTTGATCAACGATCGACGCTAAGCCTGGGCGTGGAACTCCACGGATAGCGATGCGGCTCGTCTGAATGAAGGGTACTCCTAGCACAGGGTGATCGAGAAAAGAAACCTAGGGAAAACCCTTAGGTTATAAAGGGTGAGATACAGCACGCCCCGGGCCGTTAAGATATGGAGAAAAAAAAAAGACTCGAAACCGCGTAAGGCGCAAGGTCGTGGGTTGACCACGCGGTTGAGACACCCCACACGTCATTAATGGGTCCCCGCGGTTTAAACGGACACACACCTCACAATCATTTAATCTAATTAGACGCTATTTATGTGCGTTACTGGGCTTTAAAACAAGCTTAGAGGGGTTGAAAATAGGGTTTTGCGCAAAAAGGAGGCGTTACTGGAAAAAATCGTGAGGGTAGCTGAGAGCTACTGGTAGCCGAGGGACACCGATAGGCTAGGCCTACCGGTAGGCCGTGGCTACCGCTAGGAGTCATTGAGAAGGTGAGATGGCCTTCCAGACCACCCAGAACACCTCAACATCAGATTTTTCACTAAGTAATGGACCCCAAAACCCGGGCCATTACATTCACTCCCATCTGTAAGATTAACATTGCCACCGAAAAAATTCCTTTCACCATTTAATACTGCATGCCCCACTAACCTTAAGTGCTCTACAGGCTGAGGAACCAGTGAGAAATCCCATAACCCAACACCGGCCCCACACAGTTTACATTCTAAAACAAAAGAATTGGGATCAGATGGATATTCCTTAGAATCATGTTACCTGCATAGCCCCCTTGGTATCAGACTGGTTAAACTGATATTTTCCATCAACCACATATGACACTGACGAAAGCTCCTAACCACACAAACTAACGAGCTTTTGAACCTAAAAATGGTTGAAAATGTCATTACAACAATAATTCTGAATCAAAGAATAATAGTGGAATTTTGACCTAGCATGGAATCCAATATATATAACAATACATATTATACATAATGAAAAGCATTACAGAATAAAAGCTACTGGAAACATAAAAAATGTCACAATATCATCAGTAACCCACAATTTTGTATAGTTCAAATTTGCTTTAATTGAAGATGGACATATGTAATGCCTTCAAACCAGCCCTAGCTCAGTTGGTTAGTACAAGGGATTGGTATCTGGTCTGGGGTTCAAACCTCAACTGAAGCAATTTCTTTGTAAGGCCGTAAGCCCATACCTCATTATGTAAGTCTTTTGGGTCACCCCTCATTATGTAAGGCTTTCGGGCCACCCTTCGTTATGAAAGGCCTCCCGCTTACCCCTTTAAATGTAAGGCCCTCGGGCCAAGGCACTCGAACTGCTTTTAAAAAACCAAAATGACCAACCAACGGGAGAGAGAAAAAATCGAACCAAAATCAAAATTGATGGTCATAAAGTCTTCAAGGGTCAACATCAGTAATGATAGAGATGACAACAAAAACAACCTTATTGGCAGTGCCGTACCAAACACATAAAAGATAGAATACATCAAGAGTGGACATAAAAATGAGCCACTTGTGTAAGGACCTGACCCCAGTTGCCTGAAGCCAGTGCCTTATTTGATTACATTGGTATATAAATAAGGAATAAACATCCCGAAGGACCAATCAGTTTAGTAGTCTTAAAGAAACTAGATACATACATGGAACCCATTTTACATTTTGAAATGAAACAAAATATGATACATAACAAAAGCTAATAAAGTGCATCCTTGAAAACTCAATAAATGATCTCTTCTTTTTAACCTGGGGAAGGAAAAACAAATGAAAGGGGTGAGATAAAATGCTCAGTAAGGGTAAGCAATACACCGTAAGATATCATAACATAAACATTAGGCATGATGAATACATAAAAACATGCGCCTTTAACAAAAATTTGAACACATTATGGCAGGAATATGAGCTAAGTAAATAATTCCACAATAAAAAATAGTTATGAGAATTCTAATAACCACACGAAATTTCAATTAATAACTTCATAATGAGGGAAGTGGATATGCCTAACATCATAACCATACTGTCCATGCCTCGTGCTAAGACCATAAATAATAATTTTTTCAAGGCCTTGTGCTAAGACCGTAGTTTGTCTCATGAGACCTACCGATGAATCGAGGGGCTATAGAGGGACCCACCCATCAAATAATAAGTCCAATGAATTCCTCATATGTATAGTAATTCCCTTATTGAATGCGTCTCATACCACTTTGAATAATTATATTGTGTCTTTTATTCAAAGTGTTTCATACCACTTTGAATAATTAAATGTCACTTATTCAATGCGTCCCATACCACGTTGAATAATTACATTATTAATTCACAAGTTATAAAACTAATCATAAAACATTCAATAAAACATGGTGGATGATATAATAATAGATAAACCTCAATTAAGTACAATATTCAACAAAATATGTTGACATAGACAAATATATTTTTAAATGAGACCATTGAAAAATTCTTGAGGAAATAATCCTTAATCATTCCAAAGTGTCTCATACCACCTTGAAACATTCAAATCATAATCACATAGAATATCATGAGAATAATGAGACTCTTGATACAATATACCAAAGGGCCGTACATACACCACAAGAAAGAAATAAGTGGTGAACAAGGCATATATCTCATAAAAGTTAATGAGAGATGGAAACCATACTTTTTACTTTTGAAAGAAGAGTCCTTTTGGAAAATCATTTATATTTTCCATGAAATCATATTTTAAACATCAATATACCATAAAATAAAATACTAGGACATTGAACATATATTTTAGGAATAAATTATGTTCTATTGAAGTGAAATCATGTAAAAAGAGTTCTTAAGATTCTTTATAAATAAATTATTTTAGAGCATTTTAAGGAAAGTATTAAAGATAATTTTAAAGTGTAAAGGCACATTTTTTATATTAAATCCAGAAATGATACAAGATAATTTTCATGATAAAATGAGTGTTTTTATAAAACTAACGGTGGCCTAAAATAGATTTTTGAGTACAGTTGAAAACGGGTAAGAATTTGAAAATATCCCTTGAATCAGGTTTGTATTTCAGAAACAATTTTGAAAGTTCCTTTTAAAACATGTAACTATCCATAAAATAAGGAATGAATTTTATTGGTGAACATATAAATAACACTCACACAGAATTTATGAGGAGTACATAATAATACACAAGATTTTCATTGAGGTAATTAGACAATAAAAGTAACCCGAATGAAAATGGAGGTTCGGGTGGAAAAACCCTTACCACTTTGTAATCAATCGATTCGAATGACCCAAAATTAACAATATAAAAATGATACATTGAATACCATAAAAATAAATATATTCATGATATGTTACATCAATGTGCATTATACATGCACCATATAAAAGTATTACTAGTGAATATGGGAAACCTCACAAAAATGGAAGTGAGATAAAGAAACCCCTTACCTTAAATCCGAATGTGTTCACCTCTTGAAATTAAGGTCCTGGAATATAAAATTATACTCATCAATAACTTAATTCAGAGCCTATTAGACATGTATTTAGTTTATCATAATTTTTTTAGTTCATTTATGTTCTTATAGATAAGTTATAATATCGAATTCTGTTGCTCCAGAGTGTTTGTTTTCTTGCCTAAATGGCCCAAAGGCCTTCTTTTTTATTGATTTTTGATAACCCACATTTCAAGGGATGAGGGGGAAACCTTACAAGGCCCGTAGTCTTAGATATTACATTTCCTGTAGGCTTGGAGACATTACAGGACCCGTAGGTCTTAAGGAAATCATACAGACTATGACTACTTGAAACCGCCCCTCCCCAATATCTGCATCATGATCTGCTCTCCACCTTTGCATGACTGTTCAGCTAGCTGTCCTATGCAGAGATTCACATGCCCAGTACCGATAGAAATTCCATACCCTCTTATTCTTCCAAATTCCTTATCACTTCTCTGGTGGATGTGCCCTGCCCTTGAATCCTCATCTGGGGCTGGTTCCTTGTAGAATCTATCTGTCCATCTGCATATCAGGTGGCCTTGAAGGCCTTGAGGTGGACCGAAGGCCTTAAGGTGTCCTGAAAGCCTCACTGATCCTAAGTTCTAGGTGGCCTTAAGGACTCCAAGCCCAAACCGATGACCTAAGGTGAATAGTTCTGACTGCTATAGTACCGAACAATACATACCACAATAACTGCTACAGTACCTGCTACAGTACCGTACAATGCTACTACAGTACCTGCTACAGTACTACTACAGTACCTGCTACAGTGCTACTATAGTTATCGGAATTATGCCTCTGCCTAGTTTTAAACCTGGGTTTCGTGGATTCACTTAGAGAGACCTCACCAAATGGGCTGAGGCTCATGTGCCAGAGTGTTTGTTTTCTTGATTTTCATAAACGGTTCACTTGTTCTTAAGTAATGGAGTTCATGTGCAATGGATGTAAATCTCCATAATTGAAATTACATATTATTTATGAACATTCAGAAGTGTTAATGATCATTTATATAACTTGGTTACATGGAATGAGGATGAATTATTATATAGAACTTTAATGATAACTGTTTCGGTTAATTTGTGGGTTTTGATTGCAACAAACTCATTTTTATTTATAATTTAATACCATTTGTACAAAGGGATTATAGAACCTTACATAGGATATATTACATATATAATAATCTGGTTCAACCATAATAAGAATGGTTTCATGACCATAATTGAGAATGATAATATAAATCGAAAGCCCATCGTCCTTGAATGTGGAAAATTGACACATCTCGGATGGTGTTCTTGCTACTAGTATAAAAGAAGGTAAAAGGAAGAGATGATGATAACTTATTCCGCTATCATGAAAACATTCTAGTACATGTAAGGTACTAGATTCATCACAACATTTGGATCAGGAGAGGTAATAATAGAAAAAGAAAACAAATAAACTTGAAAGGAAAGACAAAGAATTGAAAAGAGGAATTTACTTCTTGAACCAAACTTCCTTGAGAGCCTCTTTAAGGGAGAGGTTTTGGTCTTTTTATGAGACCAAGGTTTGCTGGATATGGGAGAGGAGGTTGGGAGGATATTTGGATATAATTTGTTGAAGGCATAAGGCTTGAGAGGAGTGAAGAGAAGAGGGAGTGATGAGGGGTTTTATAGTGGAGGGGAGAGGAGATTTCTCAATTTTATAATCATTAATTTATTATTTCTCCACAAGAAAAGGAATAGTGAGTCTTCCATGACCAAGAATAGTAATTTAATCATGTGAATCCAAATCAATTGGGCTTACATCAGCAGAACATCATACATGGCTCTAAAATTAGTGTAATTAGCTTATTTTTGTAAATTATGGTATTTCACTATTCATAAAAAAATCAAGTATTTCAAAAAAATCCAAAAAATTCCCCCCAACCATTTTTCAACATGTAGAATCCAAAAAATGAAGTCCATTTTTCAAAAATAATTTTCTAAATATGATTAATTTAATATTTAATTAAAATCATAATTTATTCTAAAAAAACAGTTTTAAAACATTTATTTACTTTTTCCAAAACATAGGTATATCATACTCCAACTTAAATATTATTTATATACTATCATAGGTAAGGTTACTATTCATTAGGGTATATCGCTATTCATAAGGGTATGTTACTATTCATAAGGTTAGGTGTGACAACCCAAACTTTCATTAATGAAAATTATTCTTGATCTAATTAAATGTCTTATTATGTAAAATGGATATTTAAATTGTAAAATTCTTTGGTTTTATGTTTTTGGATTGTAAAATACCATTAAGAATTGTGACCCTTGCTAATATAGTCGTTGAACAGTGATCACACGATTAGTATAAATATAGGGCTTTAACAAATCCAATTTACTCAAAGGAAGCGATGGCCTCATCCAGTAGACTTGCCCCATACAAATCCCATTTGTTAGTGCTCAGAAAGAAGGTGGCGTATTTGGGATTTGATCTTGACCAAGCCCAATCCAAACTTGAATATGTTAAACTCGAGTGGAACCACCTATGAGATAAGTGGAAGATGATAGAGATTACCACCCGAGCAATGTTATCCGAGCCACCCCGAGAGTCTGTCACCATCACACACCTTACTCTTCAGTCTTATGCAGGTGTTTTAAGGGGTTATGTAACAAGACCCTAACACTATGATTATTTACATTATTTTTTTATATAATAAATAATATACTTTCATTTTATTATTGTTACTTTGTAAATAGTTTTTAAAGCACAACTAGTATTTTTAGTTAATATTCAACTAAAAAATCTATTTTTATGAATTAATGGATTTTTGAATTAAATAATATTTTATTAAAATATTATTATTATTAAATTACTTTTTAATAAATATAAATTATCGTATAATTTTATGAATGCAATTGTAATTTTTATTAAGGTTTAAAGCTGTTTTTGTCAAAACCCATGAATTTTCGATAAATGTCAGTTTTATTTTAAAAGTAAAAATTCACATATTTATAGAATTATTTAGATTAAATGAATATTATTTTTGGAATCTGGACATCGAAATTATCCAACGGTGAATTTTTCATAATTTTTTGAAACAGTCGAATTTTTATGTAAAAAATAAATACCGTTTTAAATATATAATGTGTTTTATGACATCATAATGACCCAATAGTGATGTAATAAAATAATATAAATAGTATGTTTGGCCAATATATGTTTTACCATTAAAATAATGTGATTTTGTGTTTGTCTAATTTATTTTACAAAGCTTTAGTGGACCCTTCAAGGCTTATAAAACATTTTCACTTTTTAAATGAATTTCCTTGAGAGTGTGACTCACCACCACATAAGCAAACCTATTATTTTAAGAAGTTCAGCCTTTGGCCTTATAAAATATTGTTTTCCAATCCCCTTTGAAAAAAACTAGGGGCAAAAACCATGGTCTGGTTTTTGGTTTGGATTAGTTTAATGTGACGTGTCCCAAACCTAAATAATAAAGAATTCCCTCTCATTTCCTATATAAACCCACCCAAGATCCCACTTCCTCTTCACTCAAAGCCTTTTTATTTCATCCAAAATATACCCTCATATCTCTAGAATCCTCCCAAGGTTCCCCAAGCTCCCAATAAGCCTCTCTCAAGCCTATCCCAAGCCTTTGGAAGCACACTTCCAAGTAACGGTTTTCCTCTTTTCTTATTTTTTTTCCAATTTTATTAAAGTTTTTATGCCATTTTAATTTAAATTATAAATGTTGGGGTATGTATTTTAACCTCCCCCATACTTCCCTCTTTATATCTTAATGATGGTAGACCCCTTTCTCTCTCATAAAATTCCTCCCATATACACCTGTTACTATGCCAAAATTCTAAAAAGATTTTCTCTCTCCCCATTTACGTTCAATAAATTATTTTGTATTAGGAATCTAAATTCCATTACAATTGTTGGGAAATATATCTATATGACCCCCTTACTTTCCATTTCATGTAAATATGATGAGACACCCCTTTCTCTCTCATCAACCATTTTTATGAACCCTTATGTCACGTCGTTATGCTGTCGAAATTGCACCACATTTTTCCAAGCCAAGATCATTGTGTAGTGAATATCATACCCATGTCTCTATCAAGGGTATTCACCTTTATTCAAATTTACTTATTGATTATAGAGTTTCATGTATGAATTCCACATTCTTTTATCATGGAATAAATGATTATGTTTAATGAATCCATGTTTTATAATCCATGTGGCACACTTATGCATGAAATGGAATGTTTAAGAATGGGTGTGCCCTGATAGTGATCCAATGCATTGGCTAAACTATAGTATCATGATACGTCATGTGCAATGAGTTTTGACTCATGCTAATTCAATTGTAACGAGGGTTTACTTGTGCTTCATGTGCAATGAGGATTTACTCATGCTCCATGTGCAATGAGCCTTGGCTCATGCTAATTCCATGTTAAGTGTTCTTGCCACATTTACATGTTATGATTATCATGCTTTATCATGCCTTTATGTTCATGTTTCTCATGTGATCCATTGATATTCCTATTTAATAACATGTATAGTATTCCTCATGTTATACCATGTTTATTCCCTTACTGGGATTTATAGCTCACCCTTTTCTTATGCACGTCCTCAGGTTATCCTATGCAATGCTAAGTACGAGGAAATATAGTGGCCATGTAAAGGAAGTTTTCAATAAAGATTTTGTATTTCATGTTTTAAGTTGTCATTTAATGATACTAATCCCCAAATACACTATACCTCTCAATCTTCTATGTGGTATCAAGTGAAGTTTATGTAATAAATCATGTTTAAGTGTGAAATAAAAGCAGTGTTGTCATAGTTGGTATCAGAGGATAAGTTTAGTTATTTTTGGGATTAGGATTATAAAACCCTAGTAAAGCCTTAGAGACAAGACTAAGTATAATAAAAACATACCTAAGTTTTGGTGATTATTGAGTAAGTGATTTATCAAGCAAATACATCCCTGTCTGGATACGAGTAGGTAGAGGCGGCTCTGGCACAGATGTGTCCTAGGGGTAAAACCTGAAAACACCACTTTGAGCTAGGATCAAATAGGAACTGGTGCACAACAATGGGACTTGATTCACTCTTGGTTACGAAACTCCCGAGGGATATACTTTGGTAAATTTACAAGCTTGGTATGAAACATTATTAAGGAACAAACAAATTCTCTAAGAATATATGTTAGAAAGTTGATCTTGGATAACATAGACTGAAGCCAATAGATTCATATATTAAGGAAATAAAAGTTATTTATAAGTCATCAGTTTTGTCCTTGTATTACCCTTTATGTGTTACCCCTAACTTTCCTTTTATTCCAGCCAATGACCGGTAATAGGAGGACTCGGGCTAATAACCGATGTTGAGATCAATTTGATGACTGCACTAATGAGATGCCCAATCCGATGGGAGCGGGAATCGTGAACTTTGTCACGCTTCTCTCTCAGCTAAATCAAGCTTTGAATAGAAACACGGGTCAATAGGAATATTCAACCCCCCTAATAAAGAACAAGTCACTATCGAGAGCTTCATGAGACAAATGCCTCCTACTTTTAATGGATCATCCGATCCCTCAATCGCCGAACAATGGATCAACTCCATTGAAAATATCTTCTCCATCCTTTAATGTTCTGAACAAGAGAAGGTTCTCCTGTATGCTTATCATATGTAGGGTGAATCTGATCAATGGTGTACGTTGATCAAAAATACAAAGCCTGAGGAGGAGATCGAGGCGTTGGAATGGAATGATTTTTGAAATATGTTTTTCGATAAATATTTTCCGCGCACCCTCCGAATTAAGATAGAAAGGGACTTCCTTGACCTCAAGCAGAAATATGACAAATCTATCGGAGCGTATGAGGCAAACTTTACAAGGCTTACACGATATTCCTTCGGCTTTGTTGTTACCCCTGAATGCAAGGTTGACCGATTCTTTGGTGGGCTGAAACCTAGCATGCGGAAAGCGCTGTCGATCTGTGACTTCGACAGCTATGAGGAAATTGTCCAATGTGACCTCAAGGTCAAAATGGAGATCAGAGAATCTCATGGGTATCACAGGGATAAGAAGCGCAAGGTGAACTTCAATGTTGGTGGTCTGATGGATAAATCTAACGGTGCTATGAAGATCCATCACCCCACTTTCCAAAGGTGTGGAAAGAAGCACCCTGGAAATTTCCTGAAGGGGACAAGGAAATGCTTTAGGCGAGGAAGAGAAGGGAACCTGGATATTAATTTTCGGAAAGAAAAACCCACAGCTGTGACAAAGGATAGGAACACTTTGTTCGAACCTCAACATGTTGTTCATTGCTACAACTGCAAATAACTAGGGCATCTTGCAAATCAGCTCCTTAAGACAAGGGTTTTCGGAGGCAACTAACAACCTCCAAGGAAGCAAGGGAGATATTTTTCCATCACTACTGCCGAAGTGAACCCCAAAAATGAAGTGGTGACAGGTACACTAGTTATTCATTCAAGAATAGAGAATGTACTTTTTGATTCTGGTTCTACACATTCTTTTATATCCCGAATGTTTAGTAGAACAATCCCAACACCACCACAAATCATGGAAGTAAAGATATCGGTGAGTATGGGAAATGGGGAAATAATTTCACCCCATGAATATAACTCCTCCCCTGTCATAATCTGTGGATTAAACTTCCCGAAGAACATCATCATACTCCCTATGGTGAAATTTTATGCAATTCTAGGAATGGATTGGATTTCCTTATATAGAACCAACATAAATTACCAAGAGAGAGAAATCACTCTCCATGTGGATAATTGACCCCTGATTCTATACAAGTGCAAGGAGGAAGATGAATCTTCTTTAGCTCCATCATCTCAAGCGTGGATATTACTACCCCATGAGCATGTGTATCTGGCTCAGATGATTGATTCTAAGGAGGAAACCATCCTTGAAGACATGCCTATTGTGAGGAAATTTGCTGAAGTGTTTCCTGAGGAATTTCCTGGTCTTCCTCCTAGAAGAGATGTTGAATTCTCAATTGATCTTATACCTAGGGCATTTCCAATATCCAAGACTCTGTATAGAATGGATGTTGTGGAGCTTGAGGAGCTAAAGAAACAACTATAGGAGAATCCAGAGAAAGGATTTATACACCCAAGTGCTTCACCATGGGGTGCACAATTCCTCTTCATTAATAAGAAAGATGGGTCAATGCGCCTTTGCGTCGATTATCGTGATCTTAACAAAATCACAATAAAGAACAAGTATCCTCTACCATAAATTGATGACTTGTTCAATTAGTTATGTGGAGCAAAATCATTCTCTAAGGTAGATTTTCGGTCGGGATATTATCAAGTAAGGGTGAAGAAGGAATATATCCCCAAGACTACTTTTCGTACAAGATACGGGCACTATGAATTCATAGTAATTCCTTTCGGACTCACCAATGCTCCAGCAATATTCATGGAATTGATGAATAGAGTCTTTAGAGATTACCTTGAAAAATTTGTGGTAGTCTTTATAGATGATATTCTTATATACTCCAAAACCAAGGAGGATCATGAGGATCATCTATGAACTGTACTAGAGACCTTGCAGAAGGAGAACCTCTATGAAAAGTACAGAAAGTGTGAGTTCTAGTTAAAGGAGGTCTCATTCTTGGGACATATCATTATAAGCAATGAGATATCTGTGGATCCCACCAAAATAGCTGCAATAGAGGGATGTCCGAGGCCAACATCGGTAATAGATATCCATAGCTTCTTGGGGTTAGCTGGATATTATCGACGATTTGTGAGAAATTTCTCACGATTGTCCAACCCTCTTACCAAGTTAACTCAGAAGGGAGTAAAGTTCTCTTGGAGTGATGAATGCAAGGAAAGATTCAAGGAGTTGAAAAGGAGGCTTATCACTGCACCAGTGCTCACTTTACCCACAAGTAGAGAAATTTTTGTGCTATTTAGTGATGCTTCGAAGAAGGGCCTAGGATGTGTGTTGATGAAAAATGACAAAGTCATTGCCTATGATTCAAGGAAATTGAAAGTTCATGAGAAGAATTATCCAAAACATGATCTGGAGTTGGCTGCGGTAATCTTCGCTTTAAAAAATTTGGTGGCATTATCTCTTTGGGGAGAAGTGTGAAATATATACGAACCACAAAATCCTCAAGTATATATTCATAGATAATGAGTTGAAAATGCGCCAACAGAGATGGTTAGATATGATCAAAGACTATGACTCCTCAATCCATTACAACCCTGGGAAAGAGAACAAGGTGGTAGATGCTCTAAGTAGAAAGGACCCAATGATTCTATCACTGATGAGAATTGAGAATGATCCAATATTCTTAGATTTGATGAATATGGACATGAGAATCATAAATAATGGAACATCATCAATCCTTTCACAAATGATTGCTCAACCGTATCTTTTGGAAAGGTTATAGGATGATCAAAAGGATGATGTGGGAATTCAGAAGAAAGTGGAAGCTATTAGAAGAGGGAAATCCTTGGAGTTAAATTTTAATGAAGAAGGAATTGTGAGATTTTGGAAAAGACTATGTGTTCCATCAAGTTCAGAGATGAATAAGGAACTTTTAGATGATGCACATAGTTCAAATTTATCTATTCATCCAAGAAACACAAAGATGTATCGAGATCTCTGAGAGCATTATTGGTGAGATAACATGAAGAGGGAGATCGCTGAATATACATCAAGGTGCCTGGCGTGTCAGTAAGTAAAGGCTGAGAGACAGAAGTCTAAGGGGATGATGCAACAATTATCCATACCAACATGGAAATGGGAGAACATCACCATGTAATTTGTCACCGGACTTCCGAATACATCCAAAGGAAACAATGAAATCTGTGTGGTTGTGGATTATCTTACAAAGTCTTCACACTTCATTGCAATTTGAGAGGATTTCTCATTGGATCAACTAGCACGGATATATATTAGGGAAGTGTTAAGGATGCATGGAGTACCACTATCTATTGTTTCCGATCAAGATCCAAGATTCGCTCAAAGTTTTGGAAGAGTCTTCAATATGCTCTAGATAATGAGCTAAACCTCAATACGGCTTATCATCCTCAAACTGATGGCCAATCCAAGCGGACCATCCAAACACTTGAGGACATGTTGAGAGCGTGCTCAATGGACTTTAAAGGAGGATGAGATCAACATCTTCCTCTGGTTGAATTCTCTTATAACAACAGTTTCCACTCAAGCATCTGAATGGCACCATATGAAGCCCTATATGGGAAGAGGTGCAGAACACCATCATGTTGGGATAAAGTCGGTTAGTATAAGCTACTAGGACCAGAAATGGTCGAAGAAATGGTGGAGAAAGTGAAACCATTCAACAACATATCAAGGCATCCCAGAGTCGACATAAGAGTTATACAGATAAATGTCGATGAGACCTTGAGTTTAAAGTTGGAGACATGGTATTTCTATGAATATATCCATGGGAGAAGGTCATGAGGTTTGTAAAGAAAGGTAAGTTAAGTCCTAGGTGCATCGGCCCCTTCGAGATTCTTGATCGTGTCGGGATTGTGGCCTATCGAATAGAACTTCCACCTACCATGGACAAAGTACAAGATGTCTTTCATGTATCCCTCTTAAGGAAGTACATACCAGACCCTTCAAATGTACTCTCTTAAGAGTCTGTACAATTAGAGGATGATCTTTATTATGAGGAGAAACCACTGAAGATCTTAGATCGTAGAGAAAAAGTTCTACAAAATAAGACAATGATCCTCGTCAAGGTGTTGTGGAGAAACCACAAGTTTGAAGAAGCGACATGGGAATCAGAGGAAATGATGAATCAGAGTTACCCACATCTGTTTTAGTGCGGGAAAAGGAAATTTCGAGGGTGAAATTTTTTAAGGGGGGAAGATTGTAACGACCCAAACTTTCATTAATGAAAATCCCTCTTGATCTAATTAAATGTATTATTATGTAAAATGGATATATAAAATGTGAAATTATTTGGTTTTATGTTTTTGGAATTTAAAATACCGTTAAGAATTGTGACCATTGCTAATATAGCCATTCAACAGTGATCAAATCATTAGTATAAATATAAGGCTTTAACAAATCCAATTCACTCAGACAAAGGAAGCGATGACCTCATCCAGTAGACTTTCCCCATATGAAGCCCATTTGTCAGATCTTGGAAATAAGGTTGTGTCTTTGGGCTTCTCTCTTGACCAATCCCAAGATGAGCTTGAATATGTTAAGCTCGAGCGGAACCGCCTACGAGAGAAGTGGAAGTTGATAGAGATTACCACCCGAGCAATGTTATCTGAGCCACCCCAAGAGTTTGTCACCATCGCACACCTTACTCTTCGGTCTTATGCGGGTGTCTTAAGGTGTTACGTAACAATACCCTAACACTATGATTATGTACATTATTTTTTTATATAATAAATAATATACTTTCATTTTATTATTGTTACTTTGTAAATAGTTTTTAAAGAACAAATAGTATTTTTAACTAATATTCAACTAAGAAATCTATTTTGACGAATTAATGATTTTTTGAATTAAATAATATTTTATTAAAATATTATTATTATTATTAAATTACTTTTTTATTAAATATAAATTATCGTATAATTTTATGAATGCAATTGTAATTTTTATTAAGGTTTGAACGCTGTTTTTGTCAAAACCCATGATTTTTCGATAAATGTCGGTTTTTATTTTAAAAGTAAAAATTCACATATTTAGAGAATTATTTAGATAAAATGAATATTATTTTTGGAATCAGGACTTTGAAAATATCCAATGGTGAATGTTTCATAATTTTCTGAGACAGTCAAATTTTTATGTAAAAATTAAATACCGTTTTAAATATATAATGTGTTTTATGACATCATAATGACCCAATAGTGATGTAATAAAATACTATAAAAATTATTTTCAGCCAATATATATTTTTCCATTAAAATAATGTGATTTTGGGTTTGTTTGATTTATTTTACAAAGCCTTAGTGGACCCTTCAAGACTTATAAAACATTTTCACTTTTTAAATTAATTTCCTTGAGAGTGTGACTCACCTCCACATAAGAAACCCTATTATTTTAAGAAGTTCAGACATTTTACTTTTAAAATATTTTTTTACTCCCCTTTGGAAAAAACCATGGGCAAAAACCATGGGCTGGTTTGTAGTTTGAATTAGTTTAATGTGAGGTGTACCAAACCTAAATAATAAAGAATTCCCTCTCCTTTCCTATATAAACCCACCCAAGCTCCCACTTCCTGTCACACCCAGGTTTAGATTTTCCTTTGGTTATGACTCGGGTTGGGTTTTTGGGTGAGCCGTGGTTACAACTTTGAGTTTCTGAGAAAAACGTGCGTATGTGTGTTTGGCGGCGTCTGCGCTCGAGCAGAACCCAGTCGAGGGACTGTGCAGCGACACCCTATTCACTGCGCGACCTGCCCGGTTTGCGGGGTGAACTAATATGTTGAAGGAATATTAAAATTTAAGTTAAAAACATTTTTGTGGAAATAATCATAATATTATCGTTATTATTAAAACATTGTTTTTATTATTAAAGAAATTCTTATTATTGTAGGAATTATTTTATCTTTGTTATATTTTTCTTAGTGTTATTATTAAGAAGGATTTATTATTATTACTATTATTATTATCATTGTAATTAAGGTATTATTATTATTATTATCATTATTTTATTATTATCTTCACACTTTCTTTCATTTATTTATTTTTCTTTTTTTTTTATTTATTTTTTTCTTTCTCACCAAACCTTAACTCCCATTCTTTCATTTTATTGCCCCGTAGCCATGCGCACCACCTCCCCTCTCCCTCTCCCCGTCGCGTCCCTCCTCCTTCCCTCGTACAGTAGTGCCACGTGACCCTGCTCCCTGCTCAGCGCTCCCCAACACCCTCTCCTCCCTGTTCTCCTATTCCACCGGTTCTGCCTTCCCCATTTCGACGCAACAACCCCCCTTCCCCCTTACTGGTCGACCCGCCACCGCCACCAGCCGCCACAAACTCCAGTGTCGCCTACTCTAGGCCGGCGTGGCATCGCCAGTGCCGACCCCCTTCGGCCGACCCTTCCCCAGTCGCGCAGCCCCCTTCGGCCGAACCTTCTCCGGTCGCGCAGCCCCCTTCGGCTGACCCTCCTCTAGTCACGCATCCCCCTTCAGAAGACCCTTCCCCGGTCGTCCAACCCTTTTCTGGTGACCTGCTGTGCTGGCTGACCATCTCACCGGCACCTCTCCCTCGCCGGCACGCCTCTCCTCCAGCGCTGATCTTTCTTCTCCCCCTCTGGTATTCACTATATACACTAAGTTTAGTTTTTTTTTCTTCCCGTGGCTAGGGTTTTTTCAAGATTTATCCATAAAATTGTGAGTCCAAATTGATTATTAGGGTTTGTTTTTAACCCTCTAAGGCGCGGTCACGGTGCGAACGAGGTTTCACACTGGTTTCGGGAATTCCATCGACGATTGAGGTAGGATCCATTTTCCTTGCCCTTTAAATTTAGAAATACTTTGATTGCTTGTATTTTTCACATCCGCTGAGTATTAATTAGTTTTTATAGAAACATTGTTTCGTAGAAAATTATTTTTCTTTATAGATATTCATTGTTTGGCGAATTAATTTACTTGCTCGGTTGTTTTGACGTGCATAGCGATTAATTAGTTTGGTAAAAAATAGTTCTTTTTTTAGTTGTGTTCATTGTTTTGTAGTGCTTTATAAATTGTGATGTTGGTTTATTAAAATGTGCAAGGGTTGTAGTTGTGTTTTTTTATGATGTCAATGTGCGTTTAGTTATAAAAGAAGTTTTGAGTGAGTTTTTGATATTTTCAGTCATGCAACACATTTTGAAATTGTTTAATAAAATTTTCTTAGTGGTTTGTTTAATTGTGAAAATGGTTTATTATATTATCTGAAAGGTGCAAAGGTGTTTTATAAATGATGTAAGGGTTATATAAAACTGTTTATGTGGTTTTGAGTTGGTTTTGTCTGTGCAAAACCGCGGTATACTACTCAAAATAGTTTTATGAATTTTTAGATAATTTATTAAATAATTTTGATGTTGCGAGCTTGGTTTTGAAAATGTGTTGTGGCGCACGTGATTTTAAATGTATATTTCAACGTATCGTGCACTTTTTTCTGGTTTTTCACTCTAGTGTTTTCTTGAAATGGCCCTATGGCTCTTTAAAATGATCATTTAATTATTATGGCATGGTGTGGTTTTTGTAAACACGTTGCAGATTTTAATGTGGTTTAGTAAATAATGTTGAGGTTGCGATTTGTGTTTTGAAAACTTGTCTAGGTGATTATTTTGCGCTATTTATTCATTTGAATTGTTTTAAGTCCATGTTTATGCGTTTTAGTTGTGTGGTTGTTGCAGTGTGTCGGCAAAGAAGACCCGCGATACTGCGGTTGTCGGCATGCGCGTGTTTGTGCATCTGGGTGAGGTGTGACACACCATTGTGTTTGGACAACAAGTCGAGGTAGGCCTCCCAATGAAGTTACCTTTAAATTCAGAATTTATCAATTGCTTGATATTTTATTAGTTTTAATAAATAAGAAATAGTATTAGATAATAAATTTTTAAATGATCACTCGATGTAAAAAGAGCCATTTATTTTATACATGATACTTGAAATATTTTCCTAATGAACGGACACCCAGTAGTGAAAGAATGACTTTTTGGATTTTAAACATAATTCACGAAATTTCAAATGTAGTTTTGGTTTATTGATAAATTATTTCTTTTGAAGCATGAACAAGTGTTTTGGTTGTCTTGAAAAATGAGGATTTTCTTTAAAATTGGTTGGTTAAGGCCCGTTTTTCACTTTGATAAAATAAATTATTTTGAGAAAAATTTCTTTGGGATAACACAGGGGTGTTCTTGTTGTGTTTGATTATTTTGTGAGATTCTTGTGTGTGATGTTTGTACATTGTAATTGGTTTCTTGTTTGACATTGTTGACTCACCCCTGTTTATTATATGTGATGACATGGGAACCTGGCATAGTAAGTGAATCTTCTGAGAACTATTTCTGTACTAGTTTAGATTACGCACTAGCTAGTGGCCCTTAGTACGTATTATACTCTGCTAGGGGATTGGTCCCCTCGGTTAGGCCATGCAGGGAAACACCGGGCATTAGGGCGTTATGACATCATCGAGAGTAGGCATGCCTTCAGGATGAGTCACATGTATAGTACGTTCTGGATTGTTCACGAACTCCTAGGTTCGACCCATGTTTCATTTAGTGTTTGTTTGTATGTGGCAGACGATTGAGAGGTCTAGTTCGGTTGTTGGCCCCTATGTGCCACTTTTTCCATTGCCCTTAGTGTGTGTTGTTTGTTGTGTGTGGTTTTCCTTTTTACTAACAACTGAAATTCGGATTTCTAAATTGTTCGCAAAAATGTTTTAAAATGCAATGCACTTGTTTCTTTCAAACATTAAACTATTTTTAAATTAAAAAGGGTAATGGACCGTTACTTGTTTTAGAAATGAAAGTGTGTGTGTGGAAACCCATATTTTATATAATTTATTTCAAACCTAGAATTGATAAATTCTTTATTTAACGATAGTGCATTGGGAATAGTTTGTTGGGCACACCTACTGAGTTTTTATACTCACACCTATAGTATTTTTCCTGTTTTAGTTCTTGTTGCAGGTTTGACTCGAGCTTGCTCGCCGTTGGCAAGAGTTAGTTGTGTATTGGTGAGAGACTCTCGGATTCACGAGGAGTTTTGGTTGTGGTCAGGTTAGTTGGTCATTTTTTATTTCATGTTGTTTATTTACTTTACATTGTTCTATTTTCTTTCTGCTGCTTTATTTATTTTTATCAGTAGAAATCATTCCCTCTTGATCTCTTTTGATGCCCTGGTTCTTGTTTCCAGTTCGAGAGGATCGGGAACGCATCTCGAGCCATGTCGTGGACCGGATTGGGTGACCGGTTCAAGGTCGACCCGGGTTGGTTCATGGAAAAATGGTATCAGAGGAGTTTGGCTCTTGAGTGGACCTTGTTTTTCAGAATGCCCATTGTTATTTGGGGTTGTTATGGTAGGAGTATAATTATTGGGACTCGAGGCATAGGGAAGAGAAGGACGTCATGGACCCTTGCGCGTTCCGAACCTCGGGTTACCATGGGATGTCCGGGCATGTTGGTGTCCTTTGATTGTTGTGAATTGTTTTATGTTGGGAAATGAAATGGGATCCCGGAAAGTGACCTCCGTGAGATCTCATGGTCTAGCAAGCCATGTGGAGCTGGGGACATTACCCTAGAGTGATCCTTGTGACGATGGCGTGACAGACATATAGCCGCCAACCATACGTCCGAGTCACCAATTGGCACTAGTTTCTCTTTGTGGATCGTTTGGGTCTTCTTTACTTATAAGAATATTTTTTTAATGTTTTATTTTGGAATTTGTAGATAGTCAAATTTAAAATGTCAATGACCATATTTTGATTAAGTTCCTTGTTTTCTTGTTCCATAGTGTTGGCCCCCACAAAGGTTCAATGGATGCCCAAGGTGCAGCTTCGGGTGGTGCATCCTTAGAAAATCCTCCAGTTGATTAGCCTATAGACTATGTTCTGGAATTCTGGAAGTTGAACCCGACCCTGTTTTATGTTCAAGCAGATCCACTTGAGTATGGAGGAAATGGTTGAGTTCTGTTTAATGGTGTTTAAGGTATGTGTGTATTGGGCCTAGATTTACAGATGTGAAAGTTCTATGTCCTTTGAAGCGATAAACTAGAGGTGATCACACTATTGGGGGCGGGTGACACTTAGCGGGAAGTTCATTTCTGTTACATGAGTTCTTCTGGTTTATCTCTCCCTTTTTGGGAGTGTTTTGGGATCTCTTTGTTGTTGTTCTTTAGTGATCTCTTTGAATTGTAAAGCAATGTCAGTTCTTGTTTTGGGTTTTGATCTTGTTATGGCTTTCCGGGGGCGGAAAGCGTTATGGTGGGGAGAATTGTCATGCCCAGGTTTAAATTTTCCTTTGGTTATGACTCGGGTCAGGTTTTTGGGTGAGTCGTGGTTAAAACTTTGAGTTTTTGAGAAAAAACGTGCGTATGTGTGTTTGGCGGCGTCTGCGCTCGAGCAGAACACGGTCGAGGGACTATGTAGCGACACCCTATTCACCGCGCGACCTGCCCAGTTTGCGGGGCAAACTAAGATGTTGAAGGAATATTAAAATTGAAGTTAAAAACATTTTTTTGGAAATAATCATAATATTATCGTTATTATTAAAACATTGTTTTTATTATTATAGAAATTATTATTATTGTAGGAATTATTTTAGCTTTTTTATATTTTTATTAGTGTTATTATTAAGAAGGATTTATTATTATTACTATTATTATTATCATTGTAATTAAGGTATTATTATTATTATTATTATTATTATCATTATAATTATTATTTTCTTATTATATTCACCCTTTCTTTCATTTATTTATTTCTTTATTTATTTTATTTTCTTTATTTTTATTTCTTTCTCACCTAACCCTAACTCCCCTTCTTTCAATTTTTTTCCCCGTAGCCATGCGCGCCACCTCCCCTATCTCTCTCCCCGTCGCCTCCCTCCTCCTTCCCACGCGCGGCAGTGTCGCGCGACCCTGCTCCCTGCTCAGCACGCCCCAACACCCTCTCCTCCCTGCTCTCCTCTTCCATCGGTTTTGCCTTCCCCATTTCGACGCAACAACCCCCCCTTCCCCCTTGCTGGTCGACCTTCCACTGCCACCAGCCACCGCAACCTCCAATTTCGCCTACTCCAGGCTGGCGTGGCATCACCGGCACCGACCCCCTTCGGCCGACCCTTCCCCAGTCGCGCAGCCCCCTTCGGTCGACCCTTCTCCGGTCACGCAGCCCCCTTCGGTCAACCCTTCCCCAGTCACGCAGCCCCCTTCCGGTGACCTGCTGTGCTGGCCGACCATCTCACCGGTACATCTCCCTCACCAACACACCTCTCCTCCTATGCTGATCTTACTTCTCACCCCTCTGGTATTCACTCTCTACACTAAGTTTAGTTTTTTTTCTTCTTCCCATGGCTAGGGTTGTTCAAGATTTATCCATAAAATTGTGAGTCCAAATTGATGATTAGGGGTTTTTTAACCCTCTAAGGCGCGTTCATGGTGCGAAAGAGGTTTCACACTGGTTTTGGGAAGTCCATCGGCGATTGAGGTAGGATCCATTTTCCTTGACCTTTAAATTTAGAAATACCTTGATTGCTTGTATTTTTCACATTCGCTGAGTATTAATTAGTTATTTTTTATTTTTATTTTTAGAAAAATAGTTTCATAGAAAATTATTTTCCTTTATAGATAGTCATTGTTTGGTGAATTAATTTACTTGCTCGGTTGTTTTGACGTGCTTAGCGATTAATTAGTTTGGTGAAAAATAGTTCTTTTTTAGTTGTGTTCACTATTTTTTAGTGCTATATAAACTGTGTTGTTGGTTTATTAAAATGTGCAAGGGTTGCAGTTGTGTTTTGGTGTGACGTCAATGTGCGTTTAGTTATAAAAGAAGTTTTGAGTGAGTTTTTGATATTTTGAGTCATGCAACACATTTTGAAATTGTTTAATAAATTTTTCTTAGTGGTTTGTTTAATTGTGAAAATGGTTTATTATATTATCGAAATGGTGAAAAAGTGTTTTATAAATGATGTAAGGGTTATATAAAACTGTTTATGTGGTTTTGAGTTGGTTTTGTCTGTGAAAAACCGCGGTATACTACTCAGAATAGTTTTATGAATTTTTAGATAATTTAGTAAATAATTTTGATGCTGCGAGCTTCATTTTGAAAATGTGTTGTGGCACACGTGCTTTTAAATGTAGATTTCAATGTATCGTGTGATTTTGTCTGGTTTTTCACTCTAGTGTTTTCTTGAAATGGAGCTGTAGCTCTTTAAAATGATCAGTGAATTATTATGGTGTGGTGTGGTTTTTGTAAACACGTTGCAGAGTTTAATGTGGTTTAGTAAATAATGTTGAGGTTGCGATTTGTGTTTTGAAAACTTTTCGAGGTGGTTCTTTTGATCTATTTATTCGTTTGAATTGTTTTAAGTCTATTTTTATGTGTTTTTAATTGTGCGTTTGTTGCAGCGTGTCGACAAGGAAGACCCACGATACTACGGTTGTCGGCATACGCGTGTTTGTGCATCTATGCAAGGCGTGACGTGCCATTGTGTTTGGACAACGAGTCGAGGTAGGTCCCCCACTACACTCACCTTTAAATTCAGAATTTATTAATAGATTGATATTTTATTAATTTTAATAAATAAGAAATAGTATTAGATAATCAATTTTTAAATGATCACTCGATGTAAAAATAGCCGTTTATTTTATACATGACACTTGAAATATTTTCCCGATGAACAGACACCCAGAAGTGAAAGAATGCCCATTTGGCTTTTAAACATAATTCACGAAATTTAAAATGAAGTTTTGGTTTATTGATAAATTATTTCTTTTGAAGCATGAACAAGTGTTTTGGTTCTCTTGAGAAATGAGGGTTTTCTTTAAAATTGGTTGGTTAAGGCCCGTTTGGCACTTTGATAAAATAAATTATTTTGAGAAAAATTTCTTTGGGATAACACATGGGTGATCTTGTTGTGTTTGATGATTTTGTGAGATTATTGTGTGTGATGTTTGTACATTGGAATTGGTTGCTTGTTTGACATTGTTGACTCACCCCTGTTTATTATATGTGATGACATGGGAACCTGGCATAGTAAGTGAATCTTCTGAGAACGATTGATTCACTAGTTTATATTACGCATTGGATAGTGGCCCTTAGTATGGATTATACTCTTCTAGGGGATTGGGCCCCTCGGTTAGGCCATGTAGGGAAACACCGGGCGTTAGGGCGTTATGACGTCATCAAGAGTAGGCATGCCTTCAAGATGAGTCACATGTATAGCACGTTCTGGATTGTTCATAAACTCCTAGGTTCGACCCATGTTTCCTTTAGTGTTTGTTTGTATGTGGCGGACGATTGAGAGGTCTAGTTCGGTTGCTATCCCCTATGTGCCACTTTTTCCATTTCCCTTAGTGTGTGTTGTTTGTTGTGTGTGGTTTTCCTTTTTACTAACAACTGAAATTCGGATTTATAAATTGTTCAAAAAAATGTTTTAAAATTCAATGCACCTGTTTATTTCAAACATTAAACTTTTTTTAAATTAAAAAGGGAAATGGACCATTATTTTTTTTTGAAATGAAAGTGTGTGTGTGGAAACCCATATTTTATATAATTTAGTTCAAACATGGAATTGATAAATTCATTATTTAATGGTAGTGCATTGAGAATAGTTTATTGGGAACACCTACTGAGTTTTTATACTCACACATATAGTATTTTTCCTATTTTAGTTTCTATTGTAGGTTTGACTAGAGTTTTCTCGCGGTGGGTGAGAGTTGGTTGTGGATTGGTGAGCGACTCTCGGAGTCGCGATGAGTTTTGGTCGTGGCTAGGTTAGTTGGTCATTCTTTCTTTTCGTGTTGTTTATTTACTTTAAATTGTTCTATATTCTTTCCACTACTTATATTTATTTTTATCGGGCGAAATCATTCCCTCTTTCTCTCTTTTGATTCCCTAGTGCTTGTTGCCAACCCGGGAGGATTGGGAATGCCTCTCGGGCCATGTCACGGACCGGCTCGGGTGACCGGTTCAAGGTCGACCTGGGTTGGTTCGTGACACTTCCACTTCCCTCAAAGCCTTTGGAGTTTGTCCATCCTCTGCCCTCCTCTCTCTTGAATCCTTTCAAGGCACCCAAAGCTCCTAAGAAGCCTCTCTCAAGCCTCTCCCAAGCCTTTGGAAGCACACTTCCAAGTAAGGGTTTTCCTCCTTTCTTATTTTTGTCAAATTTTATTAAAGTTGTAATGCCATTTTAATTTCAATTATAAATGTTGGGGTGTGGTTCTCATCTCACCCATAATACCCTCTTTATGTTTTAATGATGGGATACCCCTTTCTCTCTCATAAAATTTCTCCCATGTACACCTGTTACTATGCCAAAATTTCGAAAGGAATTTCTCTCTCCTCATTTAAGTTAAATAAATTCTTTTGTATCATGAATATAAATTCCATTACAATTGTTGGGACATGTATCTATATGACCCCCTTACTATCCATTTAATGTACATATGATGAGACACCCCTTTATCTCTCATCAAACATTATTATGAATCCTTATGTCATGTCGTTATGCTGTCGAAATTGCACCGCATTTTTTCAAGCCAAGATCATTATGCGGTGAATACCATACCCATGTCTCTATCAAGGGTATTCACCTTTGTTCACATTTACTTATTGATTATAGAGTTTCATGTATGAATTCCATATTATTTTATCATGGAATAAATGATGATGTTTAATGAATCCATGTTTTATGATCCATGTGGCACACTAATGCATGAAATGAAATGTTTAAGAAAGGGTGCACCCTGATAGCGCTCCAATGCATTGGGTAAAATATAGTATCATGATACGTCATGTTCAATGAGTGTTGACTCATTCTAATTAAAGTGCAATGAGTGTTTACTCGTGATTCATGTGAAATGATGATTTACTCATGCTCCATGTGCAATGAGCCTTGGCTCATGCTAATTCCATGTTAAGTGTTGTTGCCACATTTCCATGTTATGATTATCATGCTTTATCATGCCTTTATGTTCATGTTTCTCTTATGATACATTGATATTCCTATTGACTAACATGTATTGTATTCATCATGTTATACCATGTTTATTCCATTACTGGGCTTTATAGATCACCATTTTCTTATGCATGTCCTTAGGTTATCCTATGAATTGCTAAGTATGAGGAAATGTAGTGGTCATGTAAAGGATTTTTTCAATAAAGATGCTGTATTTCATGTTTTAAGTTGTTATGTAATGATCCTAAGCCCCAAAGACACTATACCTCTCGATATTCTATGTTGTATCAAGTGAAGTTTATGTAATAAATCATGTTTAAGTGTGAAATAAAATCAGGGTTGTCATAGTAGGTTACTATTCACCAAAAATTAATTTTTTATTATCGGACTCCAAAGAACTTACTCATCACAACTGTGTAAGTCAAATTTTAGAAATTCACATCACAGAAGTGACAAAATTATATATACATGGCTAGGTTATAACATAGTGGTATTTGTAGAGACTCAGCGATCCATGAATTCTATAATAAATCTATTTTTAAATTCTCGGGGTGTTACATTATCCCCTTCTTACAAAAAATTTCTTCCTCGAAATTTGAAATTAAAATTTGAAAGTTAATGGTTGATACTTGATAATTACCTTATAGAAACCCACAGTGGAAATAGGGTTAATAAAATATCCTCCTAAAAAAAGGTTAATGGAGATGAGGTGGTCACTCCAAAAAGTATGCTTTCGAATGAGGTGACATTAGTTGGAAGAAAAAAAACTGGACATAGAAGAAAAATCTAACTATGAAAATCTGATGGAACATGATAGAGGACATGTTTAGATAAATGTCGACTACTACAAAACTATAATCCTAATAAATAAATAAATAAATTTCTTGATATTATCAATGATAATGATAATAGGAAAACATTTTATTTAAGACTATTTTCCTTGAGTTGAGGAATTATTCCACTCTATAAGAGTATAAATATACATTTCTAATTATAAACTCATCCTTTTATTGTAGTTTAACTATATTTACCTCATCACATAGCATGGGTTATGCCATTTGGTGAAGCAATACATTAACCTCTTAAAGCTCATACAATGATCAACTTAAACCATTTCATAAATGGTTAAATAATTTCCAAAATATAATGATTCAACACATTATAATGAAGTCCTTTAAATTTCCAAGATGAACTTATCATTAACCCTTAATAAAAAAGAAGTAGCTATAAAATTCACATTCCAAACATGTGAATAACTTCATCATGTATCCACTTGAAATATTTTAATAACTTGAACTGCCATAAAAACCATATTGGAAACATGCATTCTTCTATATTCCTTAATTAAGATAAATGTTATTGGATATATTCCTTAAATCCAAAAGTGCTGTAAACTTAATTGATGATAGAATAGACCACTTCTCAACAAGTCAATAATCAGTTTCAAGGTAGTCAATACTTATCCGAATCAATCATTTATTCATCATTATCTCAACATCAGATATATATTAAGTGTTGTATTTACCTCAATCATGTTTTTTTCTAAAAAGTTAAACTTTCCACCGAATCACTTTTACTTTGTACCATTCATCATATAACCTCAAATCCTTAATGAAAGAGTGCTGTAGTACAATTATTATATATCTCATAATTCATACCACCAGTACATTACTAAAAAAATATACTAATGGCATGATTCTTGATTAGGCATACTAATCATTCTACTTCATCTGCGGTAGCATCATAAATTGCTAATTATCCAACATCATCATTTAGGGTATATTCCTTTGAATATTGGGACATTGATTCGCATAGTGTCCCATATCCTTGAAATTGAAGCATTATACATTGACAACTATTTTCTTACCCTTTCCATCATGAACTTGGTGTCATTTTTCTCCACACTTATAGAAAACACCCATTCCCTTCAAGCATTTACCTGGGTGATTCTTTCCACAGTTATCACATGTGGGAAAACACTTCTTTCCATTCTTCCCTTTATCCCCATATCTCTCTGCCATCCTATTATTCTTTTGTTTCCCTTGAAATCCATAGGACATAGAGAAGTATTTACATACCTTGTTAACACATGATATTATTTCATCATATGATGAAGATACATGGGAGACAATATTCCTTTGAAATGATGGATTAAGACCATTAGAGATATGGTCCTTCTTACTCTTCGCATTCCGTGCATTGGTGAAGTTCACATTCCTTCTGCTAGGAACCATATCTAATCAATTCCATATTATATATTATCTCATAAAATTATGAACTCTATATAACTCTAAACATGGTATAGTACATAGCATAAATTTATGCATCATAAATCCTAGAACCATATATTTTGGTTACTTTGGGGACATAAATCCCTCACAATGGTGGGTAAATAAAATGTGAATTATCCTAATCATATAGCCCGGGAGTGTCAAAACAAGTGTGTATCAAGGCCCATTGTTGTGTACCAGGATACCCCAGGTCTAGCACGAAACTCCTTGTCGGAGTTTTCACTCCTAGGTACATGTGTACAAAAGCTACCTCTACTTTTTTGTATCCAGACAGGGATGTATTTTCTATAAATATCCACATAATATATTACTTACCAAAATTACATGATGCTATTTTTTTATCCTCAAACACCATATTAGGGCTTTGTTACCTAACCTACATTTTCTAAATCTAGTTCCCAAGGTTTCTACTAAACTTCCTCTGATACAAATGTAAGGACCTGACCTTAGTTGCCCGAAGCCGGTGAATTATTTGATTACATTGGTATATAAACAAGGAATAAGAATCCCAAAGGAACGATTAGTTTATTAGTCTTTAAGAAACTAGATACATACATGGAACCCATTTTACATTTTGAAATGAAACAAAATATGATACATAAAAAAGCTAATAAGCTGCATCCTTTAAAACTCAATAAATGATCTCTTCTTCTTGACCTGGGGAAGGAAAAACAAATGAAAGGGGTGAGCTCAAATGCTCAATAAGGGTAAGCAATATAGTGGAAGATATCATAACATAAACATTAGTCATGTTGAATATATAAAAACATGTTCCTTTAACAAAAACTTGAACACATTATGGTAGGAATATGAGCTGAGTAAATAATTACATAATAAAAAATATTCATGGTAATTCTACTAGTCGAATAACCACATGAACTTTAAATTACTATCTTCATAATGAGGGAAGTGCATATGCTAGACATCATAACCATAATGTCCAAGCCTCATGCTAGGACCATAAATAAACATTTTGTCAAGGCCTTGTGCCAAAACCGTAGTTTGTCTAATGAGACCTACCGATGCATCGAAGGGCTATAGCGGGCCCCACCCATCACATAATAAGTCCAATGAATTTCTCATACGTATAGTTAGTCCTTTATTCAAAGTGTCCCATACCACTTTGAATAATTAAATTGTGTCTTTTATTCAAAGTGTCCCATACCACTTTAAATAATTAAATGTCACTTATCCAATGTGTCCCATACCACGTTGAATAGTTGAATTATTAATTCAAAAGTTATCAAAATAATCATAAAACAATAAATAAAACATGGTGGATGATATAATAATAGATAAAACTCAATGAAGTACAATATTCAACAAAGGATGTTGACATAGATGAATATATTTTTAAATGAGACCATTAAAAAATTCTTGAGGAAATAATCCTTAATCATTCCAAAGTTTCCCATAACACCTTGAAACATTCAAATAATAATCCCTTATAATATCATGAGAATAATGAGACTCTTGATATGAGATACCATAGGGCATTACATACACCACAAGAAATAAATAAGTGGTGAACAAGGCATATATCTCATAAAAGTTAATGAGAGATGAGAAAATTACTTTTTACTTTTGGAAATAATTTATATTTTCCATGAAATAATATCTTAAACACGAATATAACATAAAATATAATACTAGGACATTGAAATTATAATTTAGGCATAAATTATGTCATACTGAAGTGAAATCATGTAGAAAGAGTTCTTAAGATTCTTTATAAATAAAACATTTTAGAGAATTTTAAGGAAAGTATTAAAGATAATTTTAAAGTGTAAAGGAAAATTCGTTATATTAAATCCAGAAATGATAGAAGATAGTTTTTCATGATAAAATGAGTGTTTTTATAAAACTAATGGTGTCCTAAAACTGATTTTTGAGTACAGTTGAAAAAGGGTAAGAATTTGAAAATATCCCTTGAATCAGGTTTGTATTTCAGAAACAATTTTGAAAGTTCCTTTTAAAACATGTAAATATCCATAAAATAAGGAATTATTATGGTTGGTGAACATATATATAACAATCACACATAATTTATGAGGAGTAAATAATAATACACTAGAGTTTCATTGAGGTAATTAGACAATAAAAGTAACCCAAATGAAAATGGATGTTCGGGTGGAAAAACCATTACCACTTTGTAATCAATCGATTCGTATGACCCAAAATTAACAATATTAAAATGATAAATTGAATACCATGAAAATAAATATATTCATGATATGTTACATCAATTTTAATTATACATACACCATACACAAGTATTAGTATTGAATACGGGAAACCTCACAAAAATGGAAGTGAGATAAAGAAACCACTTACCTTAAATCCGAATGTGTTCCCCTCTTGAAATTAAGGTCCTAGAATATGAAATTATTATCATTAATAAATTAATTAAGAACCTATTAGGCATTTATTTAGTTTATCATAATTCTAATTTGTTCATTTATGTTCTTATTGATAAGTTATAATATCGAATTCCGTTGCTCTGGAGTGTTTGTTTTCTTGATTTTCGTAAATGATTCACTTGTTCTTAAGTAATGGAGTTCACGTGGAATGGATTTAAATCTCCAAAATTGAAATTAAATATTATTTATGAACATAAATAAGTGTTAATTATCATTTATATAACTTGGTTACATGGCATGAGGATGAATTATTATATAGAACTTTAATGATAACTGTTTCAGTTAATTTGTGGGTTTTGATTACAACGAACTCATTTTTATTTATAATTTAATAAAATTTGTACAAAGGGATTGCAGAACCTTACATATGTTATATTAAATATATAATAATCTGGTTCAACCATAAAAATAATGGGTTCATTACTAGAATTGAGAATGATAATAGAAATCAAAATCCCATCGTCCTTGAATGTGGAAAATTGACACATCTCGGATGATGTTCTTATTACTAGTATAAAAGAAGGTAAAAGGAAGAGATGATGATAAATTATTCCACTATCATGAAAAAATTCTAGTACATGTAAGGTACTAGAGTCATAACAACATTTAGATAAGGATAGGTAATAATAGAAAAAGAAAACAAATGAACTTGAAAGGAAAGACAAAGAATTGAAAAGAGGAATTTACCTCTTGAACCAAACTTCCTTGAGAGCCACTTTAAGGAAGAGGTTTTGGTCTTTTAATGAGACCAAGGCTTGCTGGACATGGGAGAGGAGGTTGAGAGGATATTTAGACATAATTTGGATAAGGCACAAGGCTTGATAGGAGTGAAGAGAAGAGGGAGTGATGGGGGGTTTTTATATTGGAGGGGAGAGGGGATTTCTCAATTTTATAATAATTAATTTATTATTTCTCCACAAGACAAGGAATAGTGAGTCCTCCATGACCAAGAATAGTAATTTTATCATGTGAATCCAAATAAAATGGGCTTACATCAGCAGAAAATCATACATGACTCTATAATTAGTGTATTTAGCTTATTTTGTAAATTATGACATTTCACTATTCATAAAAAATTCTAGTATTTCAAAAAAATACAAAACATTCACCCCAACCATTTTTCGACGTGTAGAATAAAAAAATGAAGTCCAATTTTTAAAAATAATTTTCAAAATTTTATTAATTTAATATTTAATTAAAATAATAATTTATTCTAAACAAATATTTTTAAAACATTTATTTACTTTTTCCAAAACATAGGTATATCGTACTCCAACTTGAATATTATTTATATACTACCATAGGTAAGGTTACCATTCATTAGGGTATATCACTATTCATAAGGGTATGTTACTATTCATAAGGGTAGGTTACTATTCACCAAAAATTAAGTTTTTCTTATCGGACTCCAAATAACTTATTCATTGCAACTGTGTAAGTCAAATTTTCGAAATTCACATCATAGAAGTGACAAACTTATGTATACATGGCTAAGGTTATAACAAAGTGGTGTTTGTAGAGACTTAGTGATCCATGCATTCTATAATAAATCTATTTGTAAATTCTTGGGGTGTTACAACTTGTCTTAGAGCCTAAATGAAAAATCAAGACACTAGAACTTTCAGAAATATGTGGATCATTTTCCATTTCAAAATAGCATCAAAACAACGAATAAAATGAGTATTTTTCTAAAAATGTAGTTTTACCATTTTTTGATGGAAAAACCATTTTAAATTTGTTTTTTGACACTTTATAGGTTCTATTTGAAAAAACAAACTTCTTCTATGGAAACGAGACATCAAAATTTAATTTGGTTGAATTTTGGTATTTTTATGATAAAATTCATTTTTTAATGAATAGTGAAAAACACTGCAGTTTAATAGTGATTTTTCATCTAATTTATTTTTATATTTATATTTCACTTTTAATTTTTTTTAAAATGTAATTATATTAAGTTTTTATCATTTAATATAATGTAGTTCATTGGAAACAATTTCATATTGAAATTGAATAAAAAAACTATAACCTTTTGAACGTTTTACTTAAAAAAACTTGTTTTCTCATTTAAACAAGATTAATTTTAAATTTAATTTTGTCACTTATGTGAATTGAATTTTCAAAAAATAACATACATGGTTGTAATAATTAGGAAAAATGTGGTTCAATAGGATCAAAATAATTTTTGGTGAATAAAAACTTTAGTATTTTATTTACCACGGTTAAAGGATAAATCAGGTAAATAAGGGTAAAAATAATATTATAATAATATAAAACTACCTTAACACTTGTTATAATTTAATTGGATGAGTTATTACAGACCAATACAATACTTGGGTAGAAACTTTTTCATTTGGAAGCCACTTGGGTGTGATTATGACATTAATAACATATTATTTAAAGTAAAAATAAAAATATCATAAACATGTCTTTTATTACTAAAACAATTTTAATGTGGTGTTATATAAGTGATATATTTGACTATAAATAGACATTATAAATCAAAAAATATTACCTATATCATGGTAATTTATTTATAATTTTTATTAAATAAATAATTAAATTTAATTATGACACAATGATGATGTAGTAATAAATTTATTAAAGGAAGAATCAAATAAATGATACTAATAATATTAAAATAAATATAATTTGAAATATTTTATGTCATAAAAAAATTTTCATGGTGACTATGAAATTTTATAAGTCTATTAAATGTTTTTTTTGATTTTATCTCTCTGTTTGGATTTTATTTAAATTCAATAAAATAAATATTGTCAAAACTGACATAATTGATATTTTATAAAAATAATAATTTATTAAATTATTTAAAAATCATAAAATTATTTTAATATTAAAAAGTGTATATAATAAGGTATAAAAGTTTATAAATTGTATAATTATGTGTAATTGACCCCATATAAGTAATATTTATAGACTCTTAATATTTAAATTTTTGTTACCAAAAATAAAATTAAAAGAGAAAATTTAAGGGTAAACCGCAAAGAGAAGGTTTAAAATAAACTCAATACATGTATAAAAATTATTAGATAAGATTATTTAGAACTATAAACATATTTTTTTTTACATAACTCAAATCTAAGTCATTTTTATTAAAAAAATAATTTATATTGATTTAATATTTTAAGAGTTTCCAAGGGTGCCCCTCCCCTATCCTATAAAAAGGTACCCGCTCTTCTCTAATAGTAACACATAAATAACCATTTGGTTTGGCCAATATCTACCCAAAACCCTTCCTATAATCACTCCCCACATTATTGAGGCCTTATTTTATGCATAAAACCCTTCTTAGAGGTGTTAATGCGTTCTTCAAAAGTGATCAAACAAAGAAAATGTATCGTTTTCTTTAAGCATTTCTATTTTATTTCTTCTTCCACTTCCTTAAAATATTATTCTTACAAGATGAAATAAAAACTCCAGTATAATAAATATACTGAGATATTATTATGTTAATATCATCACCTAAATCCATCTCCACTTCCATTAAATGAGAAATGAATTAATCGTTCGTGCGTATTTGTAAATTATCACCTCTATGAACCGATTTAATTCGTTTTTTATAACCATCTCTCATGACTGGTTATAATAATGGAATTAATGTTCATATGATATATTCATGACATATTAATAATTATAATATAATAATATATCAATTAAATTCTTACTTTCCATGCACATAAAAATGATAACATCGTTCGTGCGTACGTGTGAACTATCACCTCCACGAAGCTATGTGACTCATTTTTATTAATTATATCGATGGTATGATATATATAAGTTTATTTAAATTATTATTATTATTTTAATTATATTATGATCATTTTGTAAAGATAAAATAATAATTACCTTATTTCCATAATGATCAATGAAAAATGGAAACATTACTCATGCGTACGTATGACCTACCGTCTCCATGATTATAACGTTGTTCATTTTTCATACCATAAATGAATGGTTTGATTTAAAAAGTATAATTGATGTATAAAAGTGATTATTATTTCATGAATTTTATTCTGGATATGATATACTTATTACCACATGGACTATTGACATCAATACAAGTTCATTTTCAACTCAAATACCGAATATCGACTGAACGTCTGATATGAACTTAAATAATTATGTAATTCTTATAACATGGTAATAAGTGATATAAAAGGAATAATTAAATTAAAAAAGATTATAAAGCAAGTAAAAATTAACCTAAGTTTATTATTTAGGAATATAAAGGTTGTACGTGATGAGACGTACTCAAGGTAAGGGACTTCGTCCCAATCTCATTTAATTGAGGCATATTTTGATAATATAAACCACCTTATTTTATACGGTGTATAATAAACCCCTTTGACTTTTAATTTCATTCAAAGGTTTTAAAAAGTAATATTTTTCTACGAAGCATTTTAATAAACAACCAAAGGAATGTTTGATTTTAACATACGTGAAGACAACGACATTTTCACCACCATGACCATTATTTGATATTTGGATTTCTTTACAAGCTGCAATGTTTTTAAAAGAAAAAAAATATCATATTACTTTTTCTTGTATTTTGGTATTGAAAATGGTTTTGAGAAGATATTGATTGTGTCAATATCTTGAAATGATATCTTCTTATTGCAATGTATAACTGATATTTTTCATTTATTCTTGTTTTATGTGTTATGATTATGTTATGGTTCTTGAGAATTATTTATATATACGGGTGTTTCCATGATAAAATGAGGGCAGGTGATCCCATGATAACTATTAAATGCATTATATAATGATAGAGTTAAAATATAAGGTTTCTCCAAAGAGATTTAGGGAATATACTGGGATGATTATTCTAAACATAACCATGAAGGTTACCCCCTATGTCTCTGTGAAATCTATAATGTAAGTAAGATATGGATGCCACAAGTTACCATTATGATTTATGATTTCAATGAGTTTTTAAGGGATTTTATGATTTCTTGAGGTATGTTAAATAGATTATGTTTTATGGGTGAAAAGTATGATTTCATGGGTTTATAAGTATTAATGGATTAACATTTTCTTCCCTTATATTATTTCACTTACGGAGAAAATAACCAAAATATACCTAATTTGTAAATAGGTAGGCTTGATATAGAGACCTCCCAAATGCCTTTATAGGATGCAACCACTATTCTAAGCCCATGGGGCTAAGAGAAAATTACCTCTTGAATATTACCTCCTTGAAGGATCCCTCAAAGACCTTGGAATTGGTCTTTTGGTGAGACCAACTATTGGAAGTGGGGAGAGTGGGGATGATAGGGTTTGATAGTGATTTTAGGAGATTCAAGGCTTGTGATGAGAAAAAGGGTGATATTTATACTTGATGAGGGGTGGTTTTAAGTGATTAAATAATGATTATTTTATATTTAGAGCCAACCACATATGGATGGAATTAATTCCAATGAAATAGATTGATAATTAATTTTATAAAGGTTTGTTACAATTGATAATAAAACACCCATTTAAAGCTATATATTTTTAGATATTTTAATCTTTTACCTTTTAACTTAAACCTGTTTCATTATTTTACCTATACCGCAATAAATATTTTTTTACCATGGTAAATTTTTTATGCCTAAAAATGAAAATGATCTTATTACCTAATTTGAAATTTTTTATTAAAATTATGAAATCCATTTTACCAAATTTAATTCACATAATTGGAAAAATTATATTTAATATAAAACACACACATGATGAAAAAGAGGGTTTTTCAAAAAGTGCATTTCTCAAGAAAAATGTGATTTTATACTAACTCTATGACTAATAATTATCAATATATGAAAATAAATTAATATTTACTAATATAATATATATATATATTTAATTTAAAACATTTACCATTAGATATTATTTTAATTAATTAAAAAGGAGAAACATTATGTACTTTAAAACAGTTTAAAAAAAATACCATTTTAAACCCAAAAATAAACTTATTCTGAAATAAAATATAAAATTAATTAAAAAATTTTTAATTGGATGAAATATAACTATATAATACTTATATTAATTTAAAATATATTCAAAACATAATGTGACTTTTAAATTTCTTAATTTATTGAAAAGAAATGTCATTATAAAAAATCGGTATTTTTCACTATTCACTAAAAATCAATCTATTCTGAAGATTCTCAAAAATTCATCCTAAGATAATTTTGAAATTTTGAATCCAAAAATGATGTTCATTTTATAAAATAAATTTTCTAAATGTGTCAAAAATGAATTATATTTATTTTATCATAGAAAAAAATAAAATTCACTTTTTAATGAAAACATATATTTAAAGAAAAAATGACTAAGTGGCTCAAAATATTTTTTTTTATTTTTGATAATCCACCTTTCAAGGGGTGAGGTGGAACCCTTACAAGGACCGAAGTCTTAGAGACAATTACATGACCCATAGGTCTTAGAAAAAATCACCCAGACAAGACAACTTAGAACTGCTCCTCAGCACATGTCATGATATCATCACTCCCCCTTCGCAAGGATGGTCAGATAGCTATCCTGTGCAGAGCTATACAGGCCCGATACTGATGGAAATTCCAAACCCTCTCATTCTTCCAATTCTAGTTAGATTTTCTCTGGTGAATGTTCTTGCTCTGATCCTTATCTGGAGTTTTGTCCCTTGTAGTCTGACTGGTACATCTGCATATTCATGCGGCCCGATGGCCTGGGGTGGCCCGAAGGCCTTAAGGTGGCCCGAAGGCCTTGAGAGACAACGGCCTGAAGGCCTTGGGTGGGCTGAAAGCCTTTCAAGACCTGAGGACCAAACCGGTGGCCCAAAGGCCTAGATGGATGAATAGTTCCGACTGCTACAGTACCGAACAATGCCTGCTATAGTGCCCACTACAGTATTGCTACAATACTGTTATAGTGCCCACTACAATATTTCTACAGTAACCCAGAAATATGTCTCCACCCAAATTTGATCCCGTGTCTCTTGGATGAACTTTTCGAGTCCTCACTAACCAGGCCGAGGCTCATGTGCTAAAGAACAAAATGAATTTACTAAAAATTATGTGTTTGTTTCCTAAGTACAAATTAATATATTAACAATGAGTTAGACAATTATATATTTTATATTGTGGTTAATACCATTCATTCCAACCAATTTAATGGCTAGGTTATAATGGTCGTGTTAAAATAATAATATTTTGGAGTTCTCTTATGCTCGGTGTTCTATGCAACGCAAGCTATCGAAAAGATTATATTTATTTAAAAAGAGCCATCATAAAATATTTTGGTGTTACACTATCACTTATGCTTTTGAAATTATTTTAATCTATATAATCTATTCCTATGCCAATTCATGTTTTATTATAAGGGTTATATGCTAATAAAAATTCGATCTTGAATTGTTTCAACTTGTATTTTTTAATAATTTTTTAATATATGAATTATGACTAGATTCAGAAAACCCATAGATCCATTTTTTAGATCTTTCTCCCCAGAATATAGTTGCTACTTTAAGTCATAGTTAGAGAAATATCATTCCTTAGTCTTAATAAACTGGTAAGACATAAAATTTGTTTTCCATATCTTATCAACATATTTATATTGAAACTAATAACACTTCCAATAAAAAGTTAGAGACACATATTACTCATTTGTTTCTAAATGAATATTCTATGTTCACTACGCATGATTTATTCATAAATTAATGTATGCAATCTGCATATCTTATTGATATTTATTAATGACACCGACCCTTTTAGTTATTCCTAGTAGACATATACTATAGTGTATCCTTTTTGGTCACATCATGTTGACATATTTTGTATGTAATATTATAAAAGAGGTGGACTTGAGAATAAATTTCCCAATATGATGATCATAAAAATATTCTTTGAAAAGTTAAATTCAAAAAGTATTTTAGTTATGATGAGTGGTGAATAAGTTTTTTCATAGAATAAACCTTTAAATAACTAGTCATGATTTATTAGTACCATATTATACCATCCATGTTTAGTTTCTCTTGAATACTCACCAGCAATATCAAGTCTTAGAAACATTTAAAATACAAAGTCCCTAAATCTTGATACATGGATTCCATTACTTGAATTTATATATATACTTTTCAACCTTAATATATTACCATTTCTGTTTCTTTGTAGGAATTATTATTCTAAAATAATAATACACGTATCACCATTTATAGTGAACATAAAACACCTCTTTGGTTATAAATTCCTATGAAGTATATGTCTCTATAACTCCTCCTCCCACTAAGCTCAGTGGAGTCCAATATTCCTAT
Organism: Viscum album; assembly: GCA_963277665.1. Classification (NCBI taxonomy): domain Eukaryota; kingdom Viridiplantae; phylum Streptophyta; class Magnoliopsida; order Santalales; family Viscaceae; genus Viscum; species Viscum album. Next base: position 736,674,493 of record OY728167.1, on the reverse strand, counting down.
GCCAACTAATGTGAATCCAGAGTCTTAAACCATATAAATTAAGTAATCTACCACTATATTTAAATATATAGGATTATTATATGGAAATATAGTCATTCTTGATTAGAAATTAATATCCTAAGTGGCTTTAAGATCGTTAACTCATACACACCTTAGTGTTTTGATGTTCATTTGTAGCTAAAGCCAACATTTGACAAATAGTTTTCAAAAAACACCTATGGTAGTGTTCTAATTGATTCTTATCATATCATATTTTGATATGATATCCATTTGCTAATATAGTTTGAAAATGATTAGTTATTGCACTTTTATTTACAAAATATGTCTTGAAAGGGATAATAGAAGTTTTGTAATATATATAAGACTCATCATTGATCTTCATTTTACTACCATCACGACATTGATGTATATTAGAAAATGTGAGTTAGGGATAACCATTACTCCACATATATGAACAATGATTACTTGGATAAGATATACTCTGACAATCCATATCAAATATTCCTTTTACCAAGTGAACTCATTTACTTCACTGAGCATTTCTAAAATTTCTCATGAAGTATATGAAGTTACCTTTAGATTTATAAATGTTCACATGACTATGTTAAACTAACTCTGAATTTTTTATTATGTACCTTTATTTAAAAAGGTTTCTTTATCTAAAATATGAAAAATAGTTTGTTCATATATCTAGTATCTTAGATCAATTGATACCAAAATAATTTAATGGAAATAAACAAGTCAACTACTTTAGGTTTTATTTTAAAAAGAATTATTTTTCCATAATCGGGTAAGAGTCTTATATTTTATAATAATTATTTATTGCAATGGATATTTGTGATTAAAGAGTTACTGGATTGTTAGTTTAGTATTAAAGTACCAAAAAAACATTTATTCCAAAAAGAAAAAATGTCTTTTTGTGTCTAGATGGACAAAAATATAAATGTTCTGGTAATACTTATTAAAATATTTAATCAATCCAATATGGAAATGAGAAATAGTGAGATCCCCTTGGTTAATATAACAATCACCCTTTCTCAGCTCCTTTCGAGTTCACTCTATAAAATTTCTATTCTGGCTGGTTTCCTATATTTAAATACATGTATCTTGTAAGCATATTGTATTTAATACACAAGTGGTGAATAAAAAAAAGATGAATATACCTGAAATGGGTGAAATTTATTTATTTTTGATTCATTGTAATTTCTTTTATAGTTTCCATTATTTCTACATAAGAATAAAATATCCTCTTTTTCATTCTTCTACCTTTGAATATTTTATCTCTTAGAAGGATGTTGTAAAAGATGTTTTGGATTTAGATTAGTCATGGGATCTTTAGCCTTATCTTTCAAAATTTTCATAAGGGGTGGGGAAACAAGTTTCAACCAATCCTTGTCATCATGGTGAAGTATGGAAAAAATTTTCCTGGGTGACTTATCCATTCCATTTATCCAAGCTTGGAAAAATAAGAATAATTTTGGTGGTAAGAATAATAATATAATATTAATGGATAATTTCTTATCCAAGTGGAAGCCCGATTTTATAACTGATCAATATACCCCAACATTTTAAAAGAATGATTAGTAACTATATTTCCTTCTTCCAGTTTACACTGATATAATGCATTGATGGTCAAATTTATTTCAATAATTTACTTATATTTACAAGAGAAAGAATATGAGATATTATGGTGTAAACATCCATATATTTATGTTGTATTATCAAATCTCCAGATATAGTTGATAATATAATACAACAGACATAAGAAGCATCCTCATCATATCTCTAGTAAGCATCCTTTTTACCTTTTCTCACCATCCAGGGTTGCAGAACAAGAGTACGGGATTACAACACATAATACAATATTTATAATAATAATGTATCATATAAACGATTGTACCATATTTGGAAATTTTTATTTTTAAGGACATACCATGAGTTAAGGAATGGTCACACTATTTTTGTGGATTTTCTTTTCATTTTCTACAATAATTAAAATAGATTATTAGTACATTACTTGATTACATATTATGTGAAAAAAATAATAATTTAATTTTATTAATTCTAAAACTATTTTATCAAGTCCTAATTACCCTCACCATTTAACTCAAAATGTCTAATTATTAGGAAATTCTAATGGAAAGGATCTATATTACCTTTCTTAATGATCCAAACTTTGTCCATGAAAACCATAATAAATTATTTAGGTAGGTGGTCCTAACAACTATGAGCTTGTTACTCCTTGATCCGTTGAGTAGATTCCCTAATCCTAAAACCTTGACTTGGATTTTATTAACACTTGCCTCAAAATTTGTATTGAACAGAATTTGGTTGTTAAATTCAATACAGGTTTAGGTAAGTCAACCCCAAACCCTCATGATAATTCCTCAATAAAAGTAAGTTTCTTGAATTTGGCCATGAAAACACTTAGTTATATGGTTACTTTCCCAATCAAGTAATGGAAGGTGTAGTCTGAATTAATATTAAGTTGAGGGATTTTAATTCATTATGCATAAATTTTATCATGTTTTATCCTTTACATGTATTGTTAATATTAAGTGGATTTTACTTAATTAATTAACCTTGTTGGATAAAACATTTAAACATAATCCATTTATTTAAATTACATATTTTCACATTAATTCATTTATTTATGTGATCATGATCTCGCATCCATAAAATAAATAATGCATGATATAAATAAATAAATAATCAAATAACCCATTCATGAGCATATATAACGGTTGATTTAATGAGAGAACATTAAATCAGTTTATGATCTAGATGAAATAACTCCTAATTCCAGTCTTAGCATGAGTTACAACATTCCATCTATGCACCTGTGTAACATAAAGGTTGGAATCATTATGGTTTTTTCTTGAAAAACCTCCACACACATTGGGAAACTCCAGTAATTACAAGTATTTATAACTCACACACGGGTGGGGGGAGATAAAGGATTGGTTAAATGAGAATTACATAAATAACCTTGTACATGTAGGTCCTATATAATAATGGAGGGAGGGATGACATGCGTACCATTAAATTAATTTAATAATTAATACTGAAAACTCATGAAACAAATTAAATAAAATAAATTCCAACACATACACTGATCTTGGTCCATCTCATGAACAAACATACATGCAATGTATATGAAAAAGAAAACCTATTAACATTCATTTGTTATTAATTATTTATTATTATAATAAATGCGATTTAATTAAATAAATAATTAATTAATTCACTTTCATCTTAATGACCATATGAATTCTCTTGGAGATAAACATAATTAATGCATTAATGGAAAATAACCATACGAACTAATTATTAAATATTATTACAATAAATTAATTGGGCATTTAAAATTATTTAAAACCATTATTAAATTTTCAAAAAAATAGGTTCCAATTAATAAAATAAGGTTTTAATGCTACAATTGTAAAATTAATGTAATTTAATTCTTCCATTAAATGGGAGACTACATGGTATATACTATCTGGATACATGACATGTATCTTGGTTGTCATGTATCTGGGTTACATGTTTGGGGCTTCGGCGTGTTAACTCAGTCGAACTACGCATGCACATATCAATTACACACTATGTATCTTCTTTTCATGTACCCAGGATAAATTCTTGGGTTTAGGAATGTATCTTGGCTAGACTACACAATGTGTACAATCTAGCTACATGTTGTGTATCCCTTATGTCATGTGTCTGTTGTTCTTTCCAAAATGTCTCAACATGTATTTCAAACATGGGAAATGATGAATTATATGATATGTACACTACATACACCTCATGTATATCATAAATTATCTAGGCTTTTAGTCTCAAATAGTTTGACCATGTATAATGACCACACAGATTGCATGATTTACACCATTAACCCGTGTAGACTAAATGATGTGTACGCCAGCTACACACCGTGTAATCCGACACCCCGCATGCCAGGTTGGCCCGATCTACATGTGGTGCACAATAAATTTACCACGTGTAATTAACTGATTGATATTTCATATATCCCATGACACATCCAGGTGCAGTGCACATGGGTACACGATGTGTACTCTTATTACATTCCATGTAATCTAGTTTTACCAGCAAAAAATTTGGCACTTCCCAATAAAATTTCTGGTCATTCATCATCTTTTTTAGACCTCTAATAGAATGAAATACTGAAAAAACGTGATTAATATGTCGATAACATGTTAATTAAAATCAAATTAAATAATGAATAATATGAAATAAAAACATTCAAACTTGATTGCATATAGATAAAAAATTAAATAAATAATTATAAATTTAAAACATGACTGCTCTGATACCACTTGTAGGTTCTAAGAGTAGCGGAAGTAAGAATGGTGGGAGATATATTAAAATTTTCTTTAATATTTAGTTTCCTAAAGCCCTGAGCGAGGATATTTCATGTTAAATTTATAATTAATTTATTTAGATATGAAGAAAATAAATACCATGTCTTAGGATACTTTCTTCGAAAATGCTATTAATATTCCTGAAGACCCTTTTCGGTTTCCTTCATTATAATGTGAGGATCTAAGGGTAGAATTCATCTAGCGGTGATCCACATGTGCTCCTTTGATCTCCAAGAAACACTAGTTGGTTTCTAGGTGCTAGCATCGTGAATCAATTGTCTTCCATAATTCGTGTTGATCTCTCGTCCTTCGATCTTGAAGGAACCTCTTTTGCATTTCTCATTCTTGAGAGGGAGAGAGAAAAAATAATTTGAGAGAGAATTGTACACAATAATTCTATATATCTCGATTAACCCTACACAATAGACATAACCATATATTTTATAGAGTTAGGGTTTAGTTTAAAATATTATTTATTTTTGTACCAACCCTTGAATAATATAATCATTATAAAAAAATTGTTATTTAGCGGCAATTTACTAAAACTACGCTAAAAATATTAAATGATTTTGCATCGGTTCTTAAAAAAATGCTGCTAAATATTATGATTTTATTAAAAAAACACTTCTCCCATATGCCCCATCCTTCTCCCCCAACTCCCATCCTGTCCCCCAAGCTCCCCTGACCCCGAGCCCTAGCACCACTATGCTTCCCCCTTGCCAACATTTGGTCACAACCCCCTCACCAGCGCTCGATCATACCCCCCTCGCCCCATGATCCCTCACCGATGCTATGGTCACAACCCCCTAACTTGTTTCCCCTACCCTCACCCTCTCCCAAGTTGTCACCATCACCATCACCCTCTCCCTCCCTTGAGCCTTCACCTTCACTTAAGCCCACTCCAGAGCTGTGGTCAACCCTAAGCCCCTCGATCTGTCTCCCTAGTGGTAATCCCTCTCTTATTGGTATTTTTTCCTACTCCCTTATTCCATTCCCCTCTCTCAATTTTTCTTACTCCTACTAACTCAAAGGAATCTATAATGATGTGAATTTTGGTTTTCTAGGTAGAGGATGTTGATTATTCGATCGATTGTGTAGCCACCTACTTGTATACATCACATGGGTCTCAAATTATAAGGGTAATATTCATGTTTTAGTTTCGTATAATTATTGACGTGTCTTAATTATAAGAAAAATCTGATATAATGTGTTTCCCAGAATGAATTCATCATAGTTGGATCTTTATATATTTTATGGGATGTAAATTTTTTTTGACTTATAAATATTTCATTTATTCCCATTTAAGCTGACTGGACATTTTAAAGCTTATAGGTTTTATAAAGTTCTCATATTGAGTGGTTTTTGAAAACCAATGGGGGTATTTTGAAATGAGAAGAGGGTTCTATTTGGGTGAGTTTTATAACTAGTTTGAAAATATTTTGTGAGTGTTACCTTAGATGTGTTCATTATATAGAAAATCCCTTTTTAAATTCCTGTAACTATGATCAACTATATCTTTTCTCCATTGATTTAAAAGCACAACACTCTCCTTAACATGGGCTATAGCGTAGAGGCTCTCCATCATCCTACTTTAGCCAACCTTATATGAGTCTCGCATGGAAACCAAAATTTACCTAGTAAGCCCTCCCATTTCAAATAGTTATTCTGAAAATATACCAAGAGGTCCACCATGGCATGGTCTCCAATATTTTCTCATTTCTCCTCTATTTTTCTATTGAATCCCTTCAAATTCAACTATAACTTCGATGATGCATGAACATTTTCTCTATATTTTATATTAAAAAACTATAGATACAAAACATCATGTACCATGTCATGGTGGAGAACTACTTTTTTCTCATAGATATTTTTTAATCTCAAAAATGCACATTACAAAATGTGGCACCAATCAGCTCATTTTTTACAACCACCATAATGTGGTTCATTGTTGCACAACATGTTCTTTTTCCTATAAATAGAAATTTCATTCTGGTTACTTCATAAACTCCTTTATCCGATATTTATGAATATATAACTCCTTTCAACAATCCTCTTGTTGTGTTTTCTACCTTTCTAACACATACAACACTAAAAATTCACTACAATGATTTTTAGTAACATAAGCATTTTTAAGACTCCTTTTCTTACTTAACATTACCCTTTAGAAATTTACTTTTATATATAAACTTCAAGGATCATTTTAAATAATTAAACTATACCATATATAAAATATTTTCATCCCTTAAAACTATAATTATCATCCATGAATTATCATGAGAATTTCCTCATTCATAATTATCCTCTAAGAATCACTATAGAGGTTCTCCCTTTGTCTCAACATAGTTACTCATTATCACTGAGTCATCACCATCTTCATCAGTTATATTCTGCCTCCATCCATTACAAATATTTTTCCATTATTTTTATATTCCAATCATTACTTATAAAATAAAATCTTGTATTGATAACCAGTTGTATTTACAATAATGGTAATGGAAACAAGAAACCCAAGGTCACTTCAGTGTCCTTATATGTCAAGGGAGACTCAATATCCTACTTTATATTTTAATAAATAACACTATTCTAATACCAAATCTTATATCACTAAGCTCATTTAAATATTAAAGTATCTACATATTGTTAATAAAAAACTCTTCAATTTTTTATGCCTTTATTTTTTAGTTTTTATTTGAAAGTGTGAAACCAATCCATTGAATAAAAACGGTCCAAGTGCCAATAATGAGATAAGAATATCTCTTGGTGTGACCTATAATGTGGGATCATTGGGGGTTTTAGGTAGGCATATCCCCCTTGAATAGGGTTCTAGGTTCCAAAAGGCTTTAGACCAAATTTAGAAGGCATTATAGAGTAGTTATCCTATGAGGCAAAACATGTATTATAGATTTTTTTTACTTTTTCATCATGGGTATTGTAGTTATGTGAACTTTATAAACTTGGTAACTATATAAATATAGAATATGGTGAGGTTATGGAAATGTGGAAACTCCATTTACTATCCCATTTAAATTCTTTATAAAATCATCTTCAAACTAGGTTTTTTGATAGTGGGTGTGTCACAAAAAAATTCTCTAAAATATAGTAAAATTGTTTTCGCTCTCCATAGGTACATGTATTATTATATAATAATATAAATATTTCTATAAATATTATTATTCTATTTATAATTTATTATTATCTTTTTACTCTAATTCTAGGACCGTTTATTATTGGTAATCATCATAATTTTCAAAAAAAAAACCAAACCAGAGCTAGAGTTTCAAAGATTGAAGTAAGTCTTCTTGAGTTGAGATATGGATATGGAAGAAGCAAAGATAAATATTGATAATTTTGATGGATATAAAATTATATTATAGATAATATAGATTAAATATCATCTTTATCATAAAAATGTTCATTGTTGGCCCATTTATATATATCTTATATATCTCATGGTTCAACAACAATTGACTTCCTTAAAAGGGGGATATATTTACATCAAAAGTGATTTTATGAAAAAAGTTAGATTTCTAAATTGGTTTTCAATGTGTGGTTTGATAAATTATTTTCAAAGAACATTTTTAATGTAGTTTTAAAATGGTTTGAAAATGGATTGACTTCTGAATCTCATTACGAAATCCCGATTGACACTTTAAGAAAAATGTTTTTATAAATGTACGAGACCCTCTTGAGACTCATGTGACTATAATTACTTCCAAGGAGACTTGTGATCCCATGAGGGTATGATTTTTATTGATTCATATTTATTTTTTTCTTAATGATTGTATGATTTTTCTCTTTATTATATTTTACATAGCACTATCCATGATTGATTTCCTCTTTTTTACTTTGACTTTTTTAGTACTTATATGAATCTTCTTATAACTACCTGGGTTGTGTTTTTCTCACTTCTATTTATATCTTTTCCTATTTAATAATACTTATGTGTTTTAGTTTTTTAATAAAGTGTAGGCACATTTTGATATATATGGACAAAATCTAGATCACATCACTGAGGAATACACCTCAGTATGCTAAGGGTTTGGAGGAGTTTTTTGATTTCTCAATTTCCAATCGATCTGTTGATGGTAGAATAAGATGTTCATGTCCTAAATATAAATTTAGAATATGGTTGAAGAGAGATGAAGTTTATGAACAATTTATATTGAAACAATTACCTACTCAATATTTGTGTTGTATTTGGCATGGAGAATCAAATGTTTTAGAAAGTTTGAGCACTGATGTCAATCAAGATAATGAGCTCCCAAATTCATCGGCAATGGAAAATGAAATGAAAAACCTTATAAATGATACATTCAGCATTGCAAGATAAAAACATAAACATCAAAAAATATCAGAACAACCAGTTTAGGGTGATACAAATAACAACTTGACCAATGATGTTTTTGTGACTATATGATAACCAGATCAAGATTGCAACATATTATTGGATATTCATCTTGATTATGTGGAGACTAATGTAAGAGAGGAGTTAACTAAGAAGGAAAATGTGTTTCATAGTTTAATTGATTATGGAAATCAAGATGTGTATGGTGGATGTTTGAAATACTCAAAAATTTGTTTTATGCCAATGTTTTATAATAAAAAATGCCTATATGAAATTACAAATAAAGCGATATCCATGATATTAGAATTTTTGTGTGATGCATTTCCTAAAGCTAAGATCCCAGAGTCTTTTTTTATATGAAAAAAGTTTTTAATAATATTGGTCTTAATTATAAAAAAATACATGTTTTTCCTAATGATTGTATGCTTTATTGGGGAGAGGATTTAAGCAGACAGAATTGAAAAAAAATATTCTTCTTCTAGATGGAAGTCAATGGGTGATGTTGGAAGTCTAAATAAACATATTTCTATGAAGAAGAAGAAAAGAAACACAATTGTAATGGTTTTGTGTTAATTTCCTTTAAATACTCATTTCCAATGATTATTCATGTCATCGAAATCCGCCAAGTACATAAAGTGACATTCTATAGACAATAACAATGATGAGTTAATGTTTCATCCAAGAGATTCAAAATCATGGAAGACATTTAATTCATTACATCCAGATTTCTCATCTGATCCTAGGAATGTGCGATTGGTATTGGATACCAATGGATTTAATCCATTTGGGAATTTGAGAACCATTTATATTATTTGGCCAGCTGTTTTGATACCTTTCAATCTTCTTCTATGGATGTGTATGCAAAAAACATCTTTTATCATTTTGATGATTATTCCTGAAAATAAATTTCTGGAAATAAATTGATGTATAATTGTAGCCTCTAATTGAAGAATTATAGGAATTATGAAGTAACTATGTTGAGACATATGATGCATCTTCTAGAATAATGTTCAAAATGCAATATGCTCTAATGTGGACAATTAGTGACTTCCATGGACATAGGAATATAGCTAGTTGGAATACATACATGGTTTTGGCTTGTGCTATTTGTAACTTTTATTTTGAGACTGAATGACTACCTCATTGTAAAAATGAGTGATTCTTGTGTCATCAAATATTTCTCGATGCATCTCGTAGATTTTGGTTGAACAATTAAAAATTCAATGGTTCTATTGATCGTAGACCACCTTCAAATTTGTTGACAAGTTATGAAATATTGGCACAATTTGGAAATGTTGAAATAGAATTTGGGAAGGTTCATCATTTGAATGATGGTGGGAAATGAGTTCAAAGTGCATCATCAAGTGAAATCGGAATGCAACAATGGAAGAAAAAAAATATTCTTCAAACTTCCATATTGAGAATTTAATTTTTTGTGGAATAATCTTGTTGTTGTGAATATTTAGAAGAATGTTTGTGATAATTTGATCTTCACATTTCTTAATGATCATGAAAAATCTAAGTACCATCTCAATGCTTAGAAGAACTTACAAACAATGAACATAAAGCGCGATCTCTAGCCGAATGATAATGGAAAGTATGCTCCAACAATTTTTTCAATGAAAAATAGGGATAAATATACATCCCTTTGAATTTTAAAACATGTGAAGGTATCTATTGGGTATTCAAGTAATATCTCAAGGTGTTTCGACTTAAATCATCATAGGTTACGTATATTAAAAAGTCATTATTTACATATTTTTTTACAGCAGTTACTACCATTGGCATTGGATTCATTATTACATGAAAAGGTTACTTCTGTTGTACTCCAATTTTGCAGATTATTCAGACAAATATTTGAGAAAACTATACAAACATTTGAGCTTGACAACCTTTAGGAGATATTTCTATTGAATCTTTGTAAATGGAGATGATATTTCCTCCATCATTTTTACTGTCATGATGCATTTAACTATGTATTTGATCGAGGAAGATAAATTAGGAGGCCTCGTACATTATAAATGGATGTATCCAATTAATAGGTACTTTATTTATATGTTTTTAATCTTAAGTAATAAATTATTGGCACTTAATTAAATACACAATTATGTTTTTTTATTTTATTTCATAGATATCTTGGGAATTTGAAATCATACGTGAAAAATAAAGCTCAACCTGAAGGCTCTATTTCTAAAGGCTATTGGGCATAAGAGTGTCTTACCTTTTATTCTATATACTTGGATGATATTGAGACAATATTCAATTGAGTTGGACATGTTGGTGATATGTTTAATCAATCTCAACTACACGGTAAATCAAAAACAATTCATGCTATTGGTAGATCAGTTGGGAGGATATCAAATGTTACACTGACAGAAATTGAATTATTATAGGCACATAGATATGTGCTGTTGAATAGTGAAATTTCAAATTCATTTATTGAAGAGATCATGATACAAACAAAGAGACAAATTATAATCCAAACATGGAATGAGAAAGATATAACAAAATATGTTAATAAAGAGCTTGTATAATGGTTTACACGACATGTAAGTTCATAAATATTGAAATCAATACAGATATTAGGTTGAAACATACATTTTAAAAATATAATAGTGCATATTACTTTTTTTAGATCATGAATATTGATACTTGAGTGTATTTGTCAGAATATTTGAAGTTTTGGGATCCAGGTCCTCTAAAATAGGCTAGAAAGTTCGATGCTTACAATGTGAATGACTTTAAATTTCATACAGTCAATCAGGAAGAGGGTTAGAAAACACAAAATAGTGGTATATTTACATTTTCTGAAGTGGGTTACCATGGAAAGTTGACTGATATTATCGAATTAAACTACCATGGGAATTATTTAGTTTTTTTATTAAAATTCAGTTGGGTTGATATTATTAGGGGTGTTAAAATATATTCCTTGAAATTTACTTTAGTGAACTTATTTCACTTGATGGATGTTGGTGACCATGAATTACATGATCCGTATATCTTATCATCACAAGAAAAATGGTATATCATGTGGAAGATGTTGTGGATTAAGGGTGGAGTATAGTTTTTCAGGTAAAACAAAGACACTTTTATGATATGGGTGATGAATTGGAAGATTTTACATCTGACATTGAATCCCATCAACAATAAGAAGAGAACTTATTTTTCCATCATGATATTGACAATATCACCCTTGAAAGGATAGATTAAGTAGATTAAGTAATTATGGAGTAGTAAAATGACACTATTAAATGAAAAAATGATTGTATGTGAATTAATCCATTCATTTATCAAAAAATTATGTTATATATGTTGTAATTTATTATCATAGTTATGTATATATTTTTTGTTAGTACTGTGCATATGTTATCATTTCTAATTTTTTTTCTGCATGAATTTTTCGAAATATATGTTCTGAAGTTTATTTTATTTGATTAAATGATATGAATTCCAAGGAGGAAGCATTTTAGTGATTCTAGTTAAATCTCAATCGATGATCCCTTGACCCTACTAATAGATGAAGATCCATTGGTATCAATCCCTACAATATCCAAGACACCCTCCGCCAACCCCCTGCACCATCTCTCACATCCTCCATTCCATCAGATTTTGGCACACCATTCATTAGCGTCCCATCAGCACCTGAGATAACATCTCCCCATTTAGTAGGCTCAGTAGCAATGGTGTAGGTCATCACTCCTGTTTCTTCGTAGGGATATTGAAGGCTGATGGTTATAGGTAAAATTTTTAATGTGAATAAAGTTATTAAAATTTTTTATACTACTAACTTTGTTTTCATGAAATATGAAAAAAATGCTACTGTGGAGAGAAATATGAATAGTTCAAATGTATGGAATCTAAAAAAACTAAAGATATTTGTCCGATTTGACTACTATGGGGTCCCAACAGATGATGCTGCAGGATTATTTGGCCATAGAGAGTTTTTCCATGCAAAGAACAATTCAATAATAGGGGGATCATATAAATATTCAATATGAAAAGGATGTCACTCTATAGAAAGAATTGGTTGAATTATATTAGAATACGATTGAATATATTCCCGATGATATTGCATCGATGGATGGTAGTGAGTAGTTAAATCACACAACTTCAAAATCATTTAGTACACAAACTTTTATTGGTTTTAAGTTTAAATTTAAATATACAACACTATTTAATTTTCAATATAATTTTCATGCAGATGCCGGTAGCAGGAAGTGGATATGGAGAGGGAGAGAGTTTTGAGAAAATTTCACCGAGTAGTGATTAGAGTTCAATTTGTATTCAGAGATGATGTCAAACTAAAATTATGACACTTTATGTATAATGATTTCAAAGGTTATGGTTACAAACTTATTGATCCCATTGATTATCTTTTGTTCCTGATCATGTGTATTGTGATATTATTAGTGTAACACCCCAATGTTTTCTAAAAATAAATTGAAATGAATTAAACTTTTTTTTAAAGTAGATGTTTATAAATATCCTTTAAAAATAACTTTACTACCACAATGTTTTGAATTTCAAAAAACTGTCATCTACAATTGTGTTCAGTAGGTTATTTGGAGTCTGATGAAACCAACTTGTTTTTTTTGTGAATAGTTACATACCCTTATGAATAGTAATATGAATAGTAATATGACCCTAATAAATAGTAAATTTTATCATTATTTTATTTTCTTAATGTTAGAAGATAATAACATCTCGGTTAATTTTTCATTATGATAAAGAAGTTGTTATATAATTAGAACTGTTAATTTTTGAATTAAGTATGATTTTATTTAAAAATTAAATTAATAATATTTAGAAAATTATTTTTCAAAAATGGACTTCATTTTTGAATTATACACCTTGGAAAATGGTTAGGGTAAATTTTTGGGATTTTTCTGAAATTCAATTTTTTTTATGAATAGTAAAATACGATAAAATATGATAAATGCTAAATACTTGATTTACTGCATCATAGGTGATGCAAGGATGATTTAAGACCACTTGGTTCGAACTCACATTCCATTATTACAATTTGGGGTCACATGAATTAAGATTATTCAGAGTCTTTAGCAAAATATTATAATAATGATTAAAATAATGAAAAATACCCCCTCTCCTCCACTATAAATACCACCCTCACTCCCCTCTTCCTCCCACACCTCTCAAGCCTTTAGAATTGTATAATTTCTACCAAATTCCCTATAAAATCTTCTTCCCCACGTCCTATAGCTCCTGGTATCACCAAAGGACCAAAACCAAAGCCCTTAAGGAGGATCTCAAGGAGAAGTGATCAAGAGGTAAAACATCCTCTTTTATTTTCTTTCTTTTCTTTCATTTTATGTTATTCTCTTCCATTCCATTTGGATTATGTTGGGATATTTCATTAAATACCCCCTTAATGTACATATTATGTATTAATGATGAGATATACCTTTCCTCTCATCTAACTATTTTTATGAAATTTTAAGAGACGCCGTTAGGCTGCTGAATTTTCGTGAGAAATTTATCAAGTTTTATTTTATTTTAAGATTCCTTTCATTTATTATTATTTACTCACCTCCTCTTAACCAAGAGGCATGAAAGCTCCAGAATCTTGTATATTATTTATTCTCTCATGTTCATGTAAAATTAATCATCATTATTTTTCTCCTCCCCCACTTATTTAAGGAATTAAAAATATTGTCCGTGATGTGTCGAATTACCGACATCGTGAACGATGTAATTTCAATTTCCATTAATTATTTCAAGTATGGTCATGAAACCATTTATATGTTTGAACCATGTTATAATATATGTTTTATTAATGATACATGGTTCTGTAATTCTTTTTTACTCATGGTTCTAATTTATAAGACAAAATGAGGTTGTTATTATAAAAGAACCACTAAAATGATCTAAATGAACATCATTAATGTTTTAACTTATGAATAATCCTCATATAATAAATAAAATTGATAAATGGTATAAATTATGATAATGGAAATATATAAATACCTTTCCATTCCAATTCTGTAGTTTCACTTCCAATCTACAAGAACGATTCATCATGAACCGATCATGAAAATCATAAAAGAACTCACCCAAAACAATGCAAGGAACAATACTAACAATTAAGGGGTGAAATGAGGTTATGAAATGACCATATAAGATGTTATAAACATAAAAAAGTTTCTGTAAAATACTAATAACACTCTTTTAACCATTATACAGGAATTTTAAACAAGTTTGAAGTAAGACAAGCCCGAGGTAAGGGAATTCTTAACCCGATTTCCATTCTTCGGGATAACCTTCTACTTCAAAATTTATGTTATATTTAAATTGTTTTTGTGATTTTTTATACTTATATTATGTTTTATTATGTGTATTTACAGTATATATACATACTCTATCCACTCTATTAATCCTATATTCAACTGTATGATATTCATAAGGGGATTTTCTTTAAAAATCCTCTTTTTAAATTCTGTTTTACGAAATTCCAAAGTAATGTTTTTATGGAATTATTCATGTTGTATGATTATGTTTTGGTTATTGGGAATTATTTATTATGAAGGGTGGGACATATATTTCTCTCCAATTAATTGGGTATGAGTAAGTTGGAGGTCGGCCGTATGGTTACTCCAAGTGTAACTGCGATGGTTACACAAAGTAAGGTAGCCGTGAGGGTTACAAATTATAAGGTAACAAAGAATGGTTACAAGATTATGTAAGTAATTCTCCAAGATACCTTTATGATTATATTTATGTTCTCATGTTTTTTGTGGATCTTGTGTTACACAAAGTATATATGGGTGACAAGAATGTCTTTTGAAAATGTTTTCATACGTTATGAGTATTCATGGACTAATGTATTCTTTCATTATTTTCATATCCCTTACTGAGTTTTTATACTCATACCAAGTTTTTAAATGATTTTCACAGGTTAATGGATGTGTAATTAAAAGAATTAAGCCATTTTAAATGTTGAATAATTGTCTAGGAATCATTTTTATGTTTTAATGTTTTCGATTTTCAAAAAAATGGAAACTGTTTTTATGGTATCTGTAACACCCTGAGATTTTATGAAAAATATTCATTTAATTTAATTGATTTCTTGTGTTGTACATTGCACCAAAATTATCTTGTTCCATACAAAACACTGTATTAGCTTATATTATACACAAACACTATTCTTGGCTTGCGTTACACGCAATCACGACCTTCCTCAATAGCGTGTGTAGTACGCAATACCGAGTTTCACTAAAAAAAATATATTGTTATAAAATTATTATAGACTAGACATTATGAATAGTATTAACTAAATTTTGAATTTTATAACATTGTTATTCATCTTACACATTTTCTAAAATATGGTATGAGAACAAAATAAAATTTTCAGGTAAAATACGTATTTTTCAAAAAATGTAGTTTTGTCGCCTTTCGATGGTGCACCCACATTAAATCTAGTTTTTAACATGATTATAAGTTAAATTTGACAAAATAAAATTCTTCATTGGAATCAGGACATAAAAATTTACTTTGGATAAATTTTTCATATTATTCTGATAACTTTCATATTTTAATGAATAGTAAAAATACGCTATATTTTAATTAAAAACATTTTTTTCATCATAATAGTTTATATGGTTAAATTATAATATTTAATAGTTTTAAAGTATGAATAGAATATATTCTTACCATTTAATATAATGTATGTCATTAGCATTGATTTTACATTGAATTCATAAGTAAATTAATTTCAATCTTTTGAAATGTTTTGACTTTTAAAACTCGTTTTCTTAACAGCGGGATTAATTTTAAATTAATTTCAGAAACTTCTATGATTTGAATTTGAAAAAATGGATTTAATATTTGGAATCAGTAGGCCAAATTATGTTAATAAGCTACTTTTTATTTTTAGGCATTATGAATAGTAACTACGGTAAATTTTTTTTACCATAGTTAAAGGTAAATCGGGTAATTAAGGGTAAATATAATATTATAAAATTACCCTAACACTTGTCTTAATATAATTGGATGATTATATTTTTCCCTAAATCATACTTGGGTCGAAATTGAATCTAATGGAACCCACTTGTATTTGATTAAGACCTTTAGTTTATTTTATTTAAAGGAAAGTGAAATATGTCTCACCCAAACTTTAATAATTAAAGTATTTTTAATAGAAGGTTATACAGAATATAAATTAGGTTATAAATAATAATTTGAAATCTAAAATGTTTTTATTTATCATGGTAATTTATTTTTAATTTTTAAGAGTTATTTAATTACCTTATTATCTTATACATTAATGATGAAAAAATTATTTATTTAGTGAAAAATCAATAATATTATTTTTATTGAAATAGTAATACATATCAAAAGGCCCAAAAATCTGAACCAAACTTATTGGTAGTGTATAAATAAACCCTAATCATCCACTTTAAGAATTTTTGACCATTTGGATCCTTATAAAGGCGATTATGACACTTATATTATTTTATTTTAAATGATTCCAAAGTTGTCACCTTCATAATTTAATAAATATAACAATTTACATGTTGTTATTTTAAGATGATAAATTCTAGTAAAAGTATTATTTTTAAATCTATGAGATTTATCTTCATCATAGTATTTTAGTTTTAATTTTTATGCAACAAATAAGTATATTAAATAATTATACAAAAATGATGTAGTAATTATTTTATTAAGAGAAATATCAAATAAATGGTTTTAAAAATATTAAAATAAATATTATATGAACTATTTAATGTGATCCAAGATTTTTCTAGATAAACATGACATGTTATTAATTTATTAAATATTTTATTTCGAACATATATTCTGTTTGGATTTTATTTAAATTCAAATAAATGAATAGTGTCCAAATTGACACTATTGTTATTTTATAAAAATAACATAATATAAAATTGTTTAAAAATCACAAAAATATTTAAAAATTATAAATTAAAATTTATATGGTCTAAAATGTCATAAATTATCCAATTTTGGACAATTCAAAACACATAAGTAAATATTTAAAACAATTTAAAAATTAGAACCTTATTACAACAAATAAAATTAAATAGATTAAATAAGGACAAATCAAGTTGATAATGTTTAAAATAAATTCCCAAAATGTCTAAATTTTGTTGGTTGATGAGATTACAACCCTATATCATCTAATATTCGGATTTGAGTCATTGTTGGAGGTTTTTAAGTGGGGTTGAAATTATTATAAATTAATATCTATTATGTTTCCAAAGGTGCCCCTCTCCTCCCTTATAAAAAGGGCACCCCTTCCCACTTCTCTTCACACCCATTTGTGCCTTTAATATCGGAAAAAACCTGCCAATTACTCTTCTAAACCTATATAGTTATATCATAGAGGTTCTGGTATTCTCAAAAGAGCAACCCTAGTGCCCTAAGAAGAAGTTTAAAGGAGGTGCGTCGAAGAAGAGGTATTCTCTTCTACTGATTCTTTCAAGTTTCCTTCTTCTTCAACTTATTATTCTTTAGTTGTTTCATTATAAAGTAATAACATCAGTATCAATAATATACTGATATGTTATTATAAATATGAAACAACCCCATTTCACCTTCTATCTATCCTACGGAAAATGAAATCACCGCACGTGCGTACGTACGGAATACCGTCTCCACGCCGTGGTGTAATCTGTTTTTCCACCACCACCTTACTTGGATGGGTATAATGGTGTAAATAATAACTATATATGGTTATTATAACATCATACTTATTCTGAGATATTATATCATCCACTCCAATTCTATTAAATAATTATGGGAATGATATCATCGCTCGTGCGTACGTACGGACTACCGTCTCCACGAACGCGATGAGATTCATTTTCCATGATTAACCATTCAAGTATAATTATAAATTATATATATAATAAATAATCATGAAAGATATTAAATAATAATGATACTGTATTTATGTACATATATGTTTCATTTACTTAATTCCATTCAATTCAATAAGGAAACAAAAACAGCGTTCATACGTACGTACAACCTACTGTCTCCATGAACGGTGTATTTCATTCCATTTATCGATCTATCATATATATTTATATGATGAATATATATTATATATAAATCATGTTTTACATTATGTAATTAAGTAAATAATTATATAAGTAATAAAATCAAGAACAACAAGTCGAAACACGTATGATAAATGAAACGATTTTACCCAAAACGGTGATTTAACATGGAATTTACAAAAGAACTGGTAATATAGTGTCATAAGTAAACCATATATTATATAATAACAATTAATATGATTCTTTAATAAGTCAATGTCATTATTTAAATCATTATACAGGAGATTCGGATACATACGAAGCATATCGGACATAAGGTAAGAGATAAATTTTCTAATCTCGTTCTTATCCGAGATTGTTTATTCGTAAGTATTTAATGGGATTATATTTATCATTCATGTCCCTGTTTTCTAAAAATGGTTTCATGTATGTTTAAATTCCTTTTTACCCATTTTTTACTTTTACCACATGTTATGGAAGGAATCTTTCTTTTGTTTACCATAAAAGGAACTCTTTGACTTTTCCGACAAAAGTACGAGGACAATGTTTTCTTAACTTATACGGAATGAATGGATTTTTACGGTTTCATAATGCCTTATTTTCAAGAAACTTACTCTACAATATTTCATTATTATTTTCAACAAAATCCTTTTCTTTTAAAATTGAATGGCATTTTGTGAAAAGAAAATGATTTTGAAGAAGAAAGGATATTTTCCTCAAAAATTCATTTCAAGTGTTTTGTCAAAACTATTTTCTATCTAAGATGATGTTATTTAGTATGATTATGTTTCAAGTATAATGTCTCTATTATTAAAATGGTTTCATTTTTCTTATGATGAAATGATATCCATTTGTTTTATATGGATTATGTTATGATAGGATGATGTTTATGAAACCCATTTTATTCTTTGGGTTATGATGAATGATTTATGTTTATGTTGTGGCACACGTAAGAATGATTTCATTATGAGATGGGTGTGACCTATATCTCCCTCAAATTCATTGGGTAAAGATTTATATCCCATGAGATAGACATGGCTGTAACGACAAGTAAATCCGGTTCAGTAATACATGGCTGGAATGACAAGTAAACCCGGTTCCGTAAGGGACTTTGTCCACTAAGATGGTCTTGACAGCAATGCATTAGCTACTATGGAAATCATATCATATGATTAATGTTTTAACACATTTACAAGTTTTATTCCCATGTTATTTTATCATGTTTTATGTTCCATTATAATCTATGCCTTACATACTGCCATGTTTTATGTCATTGCTCAAGATCAAGATGTTTAAACATTATGTTCATGTTTTTAAGTTCATATGTATATGGTTTGTTTTATTTTCTCCATTCTTACCCTTATTGAGCATTTGAGATCACCATTTTTATGTTTTCTTTTCCCCCAAGATTAAAAGAAAGGTTTTAGGTAAGGAAACAAAAAGGGGAAGATCATTATGGGAGATGTAGAAGATCTTTCAACATGATTAGAAGTTTATATTCCATGTTTCCAAAGACACTAAACTATTACGGTCCTTGAGTGTTTGTTTTTGTTATAAGTATTCCGTAAAAGTATTTTAATTTCCATATACATCAAGCTTTGGGTCGTTATAGTTGGTATTAGAGGAAAGGTTTAGTCAACCCTTGGAAACTAGGATGCGAAAACTTTAGTGAGATATCTAGAGATATTTCTAAGGTATGTCTAGGGATGTCCCTAAGGTTAAGTATAAGTATAGATTATAGTACTAGAATTATGGTAACGATCATAGAATTAAACCTAAGATGTTAGATATTGAAGGTACTCCACCTTTATTATGCTGTTTTCCTAACATGATTTTTTCCTCTTATACTATTCTTTTCATGTTTTAAATGATGGCTGGAACCCGAAGGAACCGTGTTGATTAATGTAATGGACAATGCAATGATTTTCCTCCTGAACAAACCAATGTTATGGGAGATGGAGTGTAAAATCTTATTTCTATACTTACACAAGCTATGAATCATTCTGGACTTCCGAATGAGCAGAGAAGGGAACAATATTCTATTGAGTCCTTCATGAGGCAACGTCCACCTTCTTTCAGTGGGTCTTCTGATCCACTTGTTGGTGAACAATGGATCAATACCATTGAAAAGATATTTTCCATACTTCGATGTTCGGAACATGAAAAAGTCATTCTGGATGTTTACCATTTAGAAGGTGATGCAGACCAGTGGTGGACTCTAATTAAGAATACAAGGCCCCAAGGTGAAATTGAATCCATGGAATGGGACAAGTTCAAGAACTTATTTTTCAATAAGTACTTACCTCGTATTATTCGAACAAAGATAGAAAAGGAGTTCCTTGAGATTAAACAAAAGGATGATGAATCTGTTGGTATATACGAGGTGAATTTTATAAGGCTTGCAAGGTATGCATTTGGCTTTATCATCCAACCAGAAAGTAAAGTTGATCGATTCTTCAGTGGCTTAAAACCAAGTATTTGAAGGGAATTAGCTATAAGAGACTTCAGTAGCTATGAAGAAATTGTGCGTTGTGCTATCAAGGTATAACTAGAAGTTGGTGTTACATATCCATCTCATGGTTTTGATAAGAAACGAAAGATGGAGTTCAAGGAAAAATCTCAAAATAATGGTGAAAAGAAGATGAATGTTTCTTTATGCGAAAAGTGTGGAAAGAAGCATGGTGGAGATTGTCTTAAAGGGACTAGAAAATGTTTTAAGTGTGGAAAAGAAGGTTATCGAGCAGTTGATTGTCGAAGTAATGGGAAAAAGATAGCTAATGATGTGAATAGAGAAAAGACTACATAGAACGCTCCACCAACACTTCAATGCTTCAAGTGCAAGGAAATGGGGCATTATGATAATAAATTCCCTAATCCAAGGGTTAATGATGATTGAAATCAACAACCTCTTAAGGAAAAGGACAAAGGGAAGTCACATGCGATCACTATTTGTGATGTTGAGTCTGACAATGATGTTGTGTAATGATTAAGTGTTTATGTAAGGGATTTCAAAATAGTATCATGGAATCTAATTTATAATATTGGAATACCCATGTATTGGTTTATTCTGGTTTTCAATAATTATATTGAAATAATTTCAGAAGAGTATATGCGCATAATGAATGGATAAAGATAAAATAATATGTTTGATGGTATTCATGAGCTCATGACTGATATGAGGATAAAGTGATATCATGGTTTAAGTATATCAAAATTTTGGGATTTTGGTATGTGAAAAGAGTTAACTTTTGACAAAATTCATGTTTTCACTAAGGTTCAATGGGTATTTCAAGAGAATACATGATTAAGGTATTCACATGTTTGTAATGTGACCAACAAGATATATCTTATGATATATGGGGGATAAATGATGGTATTCACATGTTCGGCAGATGACATTTCTAGTAATTGTTTTCTTTATACTACGAGCTTGGACAGAAGTATTTTGGATAAGCCTAAAGATTGGAATGAATTATGTTGGACACAAGTTAGTATTGTTTAAGGCTAGAACTTTTTTCAATATTATCGATGGAATTTTATAATAATGTAGTTTTAGAAAAAGGACAACCTGTAGGACGGGCGACAACCCGTCGCGTCAGACAAGGCTGCGAGAATCGAACCCACAGCCGAAGTACGACATGGCTTTATCGCCTTCCACTGGCCTATAGGAAGTCCCTAGTTAGTAGAAACTAGTTTTATTATATTAAGTGGTATGATAGATGAAGTATAAGTCCATTTTTAGAATCATATACGATTAACCTCACCATAGATGGACTTATGTATATTTGATAACTTTTGCAAACCTTTTGTTTGAGACAAATGGAATGATCCATCATTCTATCGCATGATCTGCTAACACTTCATGGAAGAAAAATTCAACTTCCTTTCATTAAGAGATGATGTGGAAATTGTTCAAGGCACAAAAAACAGTGAGATTGTACCAAAATCAAGTAAGTATTTCTTTTAATTATTTTTCAACATTAGGGAAATGATCTTGAAAACCAAAAATGTTCTCATAATGTCCTCATATCCGATGAATCAGATGATACCTTAGATAATCACAAATTTATGGCTTTGTGATTGTTGGATTTTTCATAGCCATGTTCTCTACCACTCTCCATCAGAACTTGATGGTTAGATTTATTTTCCATATCCATATTTTCACCTATGTTCTCCTACGTGGAAACCCAGTGATTAGTTAATTTAGGTAACCATTATGTTTCATAATTTAGTTTTTAAATTTCAGTTTTGGTATTCCTTTTTACGATGTGGGTTTATATTAAATAAATATTCATGCAGTAAACCATTTATAACCCCGACGAATTTCGAGGGCGAAATTTATTTTAAGGGGGGTAGAATGTAACACCCCGAGATTTTATGAAAAATATTCTTTTAATTTCATTGATGTCTTGTGTTGTAAATTACACCAAAATTATCTTGTGCAATACGCAACACCATATTAGCTTATATTATATGCAAACACTATTCTTGGCTTGCGTTACACGCAATCACGACCTTCCTCGATAGCGTGTGTAGTACGCAATACCGGGTTTCACTAAACAACGATATATTGTTATAATATTATTATAGACTAGCCGTTATGAATAGTATTAAATAAATTTTGAATTTTATAATATTATTATTCATCTTACACATTTTCTAAAATATGGTATGAGAACAAAATAATTTTTTCAGGTAAAATAAGTATTTTTCAAAAAATACAGTTTTGTCACCTTTTGATGGTGCACCCACATTAAATATAGTTTTTGACATGATTATAAGTTCAATTTTACAAAATAAAATTATTATTTGGAATTAGGATATAAAAATTTACTTTGGATAAATTTTTCATATTATTCTGATAACTTTCATATTTTAATGAATAGTAAAAACATGCTATATTTTAATTAAAAAAAACTTTTTTCATCATAATAATTTATATGGTTAATTTATAATATTTAATAGATTTAAAGTATGAATAGAATATATTTTTACCATTTAATATAATGTATTTCATTATCATTGATTTCACATTGAATTCATAAGTAAAATAATTTCAATCTTTTGTAATGTTTTAACTTTTAAAACTTGTTTTCTTAACAGCGGGATTAATTTTAAATTAATTTCAGAAACTTCTGTGATTTGAATTTGAAAAAATGGATTCCATATTTGGAATAATTAGGACCAAATTATGTTAATAATCTAATTTTTATTTTTAGGCATTATGAATAGTAACTATGGTAAATTTTATTTACCATAGTTAAAGGTAAATCGGGTAATTAAGGGTAAATATAATATTATAAAATTACCCTAAAACTTGTATTAATATAATTGGATGATTATATTTTTCCCTAAATCATACTTGGGTCTAAATTGAATCTAATGGAACCCACTTTTATTTGATTAAGACCTTTAGTTTATTTTATTTAAAGGAATGTGAAATATGTCTCACTCAAACTTTAATAATTAATGTATTTTTAATATAAGGTTATACAGAATATAAATTAGGTTATAAATACTAATTTTAAAGATAAAATGTTTTTATTTATCATGGTAATTTTTTTTAATTTTTAAGAGTTATTTAATTACCTTATTATCTTATACATTAATGATGTAGAAATTATTTATTTAGTGAAAAATCAATAATATATATTTTTTGAAATAGTAATACATATCAAAAGGCCAAAAAATCTGAAAAAAACTTATTGGTAGTGTATATATAAACCCTAATCATCCACTGGACTATTTTTTGACCATTTGGATCCTTATAAAGGAGATTATGACACTTATATTATATTATTTTAAATGATTCCAAAGTTGTCACATTCATAATTTAATAAATATAACAATTTACATGTTGTGATTTTAAGATGATAAATTAGAGTAAAAGTATTATTATAAAATCTATGATATTTATCTTTATAATATTATTTTATTTTTAATTTTTATACAACAAATAAGTATATTAAATAATTATACAAAAACGATGTTGTAATTATTTTATTAAGAGAAATATCAAATAAATGGTTTTACAAATATTAAAATAAATATTATATGAACTATTTAATGTTATACACTAATTTTCTAGATAAATATGACATGTTATGAATATATTAAATATTTTTTTTCGAACATATCTTCTGTGTGGATTTTATTTAAATTCAAATAAATGAATAGTGTCAAAATTGACATTATTGTTATTTTATAAAAATAACAAAATATAAAATTGTTTAAAAATCAAAAAAGTATTTAAAACTTATAAATTAAAATTTACATGGTCTAAAATGTTATAAATTATCCAATTTTGGACAATTAACAACACATAATTAATTATTTAAAACAATTTAAAAATTAGAATCTTATTACCACAAATAAAATTAAATAGATTAAATAAGGATAAATCAAGTTGATAATGTTTAAAATAAATTCCCAACATGTCTAAATTTTATTGGTTGATGAGATTACAACCCTATCTCATATAATATTTATATTTGAGTCATTTTTGGAGGTTTTTAAGTGGGGTTGAATTTATTATAAATTAATATTTCTTATGTTTCCAAAGGTGCCCCTCTCCTCCCTTATAAAAAGGGCACCCCTTCCCACTTATCTTCACACCCATTTGAGCCTTAAAGCTCAGCCAAAACCCGCTAATTACTCTTATAAGCCTATCTAGTTATATAATAGAGGTTCTAGTCTTCTCAAAAGACCAACCCTAGTGCCCTAAGAAGAAGTTTAAAGGAGGTGCGTCGAAGAAGAGGTAATCTCTTCTACCGATTGATTCATGTTTCTTTATTCTTCAACTTATTCTTCTTTAGTTTTTTCATTATAAATTAATAACATCAGTATCAATAATATACTTATATGTTATTATAAATATGAAACAACCCCATTTCACCTTCTATCCATCCTACGGAAAACGAAATTACCACGCGTGCGTACGTACGGAATACCGTCTCCACGCTGTGGTGTAATCTGTTTTTGCACCACCACCTTACTTGGATGGGTATAATGGTGTAAAGAATAACTATATATGGTTATTATAACATCATACTTATTCTGATATATTATATCATCCACTCTAATTCAATTAAATAATTATGGGAATGATATCATCGCTCGTGCATACGTACGGACTACCGTCTCCACGAACGCGATGAGATTCATTTTCCATGATTAACCATTCAAGTATAATTATAAAGTATATATATAATAAATAATAATTAATGATATTACATAATAATGATACTGTATTTATGTACATATATGTTTCATTTACTTAATTCCATTCAATTCAACAAGGAAACAAAAACAGCGTTCATGCGTACGTACGACCTACTGTCTCCACGAACGGTGTATTTCATTCCATTTATCAATCTATCATATATATTTATATGATGAATATATATTATATATAAATCATGTTTTATATTATGTAATTAATTAAATCAGGATATAAGTAAAAATATCAAGAACAACAAGTCGAAACACGTACGATAAATGAAACGATTTTACCCAAAACGGTGCTTTAACATGGAATTTACAAAAGAACGGGTAATATAAAGTCATAAGTGAACCATATATGATATAATAACAATGAATATGATTCTTTAATAAGTAAATGAAATTATTTAAATCATTATACAGGAGGTACGGATACATACGAAGCGTATCGAACATAAGGTAAGAGATAACTTTTCCAATCTCGTTTTTATCCAAGATTGTTTATTCGTAAGTATTTATTGGGATTATATTTATCATTCATGTCCCTGTTTTCTAAAAATGGTTTCATGTATTTTTAAATTCCTTTTTAACCATTTTTTACTTTTACCATGTGTTATGTAAGGAATATTTCTTTTGTTTACCATACAAGGAACTCTTTTACTTTTCTGAAAAAAGTACGAGGATAATGTTTTTTTAACTTATACGACATGAATGGATTTTTACAATTTCATAACGCCTTATTTTCAAGAATATTACTATACAAAATTTCATGATTATTTTCAACAAAATCCTTTTCTTTTAAAATTTCATGGTATTTTGTGAAAAGAAAATAATTTTGAAGAAGAAAGGATATTTTCCTCAAGAATTCATTTCAAGTGTTTTGTCAAAACTATTTTACATCTAAGATGACATTATTTAGTATGATTATGTTTCAAGTATAATGTCTCTATGATTTACATGGTTTCATTTTTATTATGATGAAATGATATCCATTTGTTTTATATGGATTATGTTATGATGGGATGATGTTTATGAAACCCATTTTATTCTTTGGGTTATGATGAATGATTTATGTTTATGTTGTGGTACACGTAAGAATGATTTCATTATGAGATGGGTGGGACCTATATCTCCCTCCAATGCATTGGGTAAAGATTTATATCTCATGAGATAGACATGGATGCAACGACAAGTAAATCCGGTTCAGTAATATAGGGCTGGAATGACAAGTAAACCCGGTTCAGTAAGGGACTTTGTCCACTAAGATGGTATTGGAAGCAATGCCTTGGCTACTATGGAAATCATATCATGTGCTTAATGTTTTACCACAATTACAAGTTTTATTCCCATGTGATTTTATCATTATAGATGTTCCATTATGATCTATGCCTTACGTACTGCCATGTTTTATGTCATTTCTCAAGATCTTGATGTTTAAACATTATGTTCATATTTTTAAGTTCAAATATATATGGTTTGTTTTATTTTCTCCATGATTACCCTTACTGAGCATTTGAGCTCACCATTTTTATGTTTTCTTTTCCCCCAGGATTAAAATAAAGGTTTTAGGTAAGGAAACAAAAAGGGTAAGATCGTTATGGGAGATGTAGAAGATCTTTCAACATGATTAGAAGTTTATATTCCAAGTTTCCAAAGACACTAAACTATTACAATCCTTGAGTATTTTTTTTGTTATAAGTATTCCGCAAAAGTATTTTAATGTCCTTGTACATCAAGCTTTGGGTCGTTATAGTATCCACTCTATTACAATGTGCAATGTTATGAATGTATTATGTCCCAATCATCTAAAGATATAAACTTGAAAAGACCCTCAATGTAAAAGGAAGTTTTTTCTTGACTAAATTCAAGATTATGTATGTAATAAAGTCAGGTCCTTATAGTTGGTATCAAAGGATGGTTTAGATAACTTTAGGGGTCAGGGTGATGTTAATAGAATACCATAAATTATTTTCACTCTATGTTTAATTTGAAATGTTATAGCATTTAATGATTACCATGTTGCTTCATCTAAGACATGTTTGTTCAGAATGGATTCTGGTAGAAGGAACATGGATGCCGAATAGGAGAGGCACCGACATAATGAAATCCTTCTGGAACTATAGCTTGGAATGGTAGGTATTGGAACTGATAAGTTTGTGATAGTAATGGCACATTTTACGAGACAACAACCTCCTTTTTTAAATGGATCTTCTGACCCAGTAGCTGTTGAAGGATGGATCAAAGCCCTTGAAAAGATATTTGATGTTATGGGATGTTCAGACAACAAAAAGGTAAGTCTTTCCATTTATCATTTTGAAGGGGAAGCTGATCAGTGGTGGTCAATGGTAAGGAATATCAGGGGTAGAGAGGATTTTGATGCCTTAGAGTGGGATGAATTTAAAAGTCTTTTCTTTAAAAAATATCTCCCTAAGGCGGTGTGACTTAGGATGGAGAAGCAATTCCTTGAATTGAAACATAAGGAGGAAGATTCAGTTGCTGTGTATGAAGCGAACTTCACCTGAATGGCGAGGTATGCTCCAAATATTATTTTGGATCTTGATAGAAAACTCAACTACTTTTACTTTGGACTGAAGCCAAGGTATCAAAGGGTGTTGTCCTCCCATGAATTCAAAAGTTATGAGAAACTTGTCTGATATGCTGGGGGGGGGGGGGGGTAGAGATGTAATTTGCTGATGATCACGTACATTTTGGAAACAAAGAGAATAAGAAGTCCAGATGGCAAAAATGGGTAAGAATCAACCAAAGAAATATGATGGTAAGAAAATCCAATTTCTAGTTTGTGAAAAGTGTGGAAAGAAGCACCCTGGGGAATATCTTAGAAAAACTAGGAAGTGTTTTAAATGTGGTAATTTTGGACATATGGCCCGAGATTGTAACGAAAATGATCCTAAGACTAATGCTGATAAACAAACTGTAAAGTGTTTTAAATGTGGTGAAATGGGTCATTATGAAAATGCTTGCCCAAAGAGAGATCCGAATGATGCAAAGAAGCCAGAATACAAGAAGAAAGGTGTAATGAGATCCTTTGTGACTACGTCAGCAGATATCGGGCCATCTAATGAAGTTGTATCAGGTAATTTGTTTGTTCACTCAGATTTTTCTAAAGTTTTGTTTGATATGGGGTCTACACATTCCTTCATCTCTGAAAAATTTTCTGGTAAATTGGAAATATCACCTCAATAAATGAGACCCGAACTTATTGTTAAAACACCAGGGGGAAATGTTATAGAAAATAAGAATTATAAGAATATTTTTATTGTAATATGTGGAAATACCTTACCTTCAAACCTTGTTATTTTACCATTTGTGGAGTTTGATGTTATTCTGGGAATGGATTGGATTTTTGTTTATCATGAAAAGATTGATTGTAGAGATAAATAAGTTGTTTTTCAGGAAGAGTTTTAGTTTTTATACAAAAAGAACCCATAAAATTGATAACATATCAGGAAGCTAAAAAACTATTGAAAGATGGAAATGAAAGTTATCTTGATCAAATTATTGAAAACAAGGGAACTATTCAGATTAATGATGTGCTAGTGGTAAATGAATATGTTAGTGTTTTTCCTGATGAGTTACCTGATGTCATACCTGATCGAGAAGTCGAGTTCACAATTGACTTAGTTCCTGATTCTAAGCCAATTTCAAAACCCCCTTATCATATGGATCAAATTGAACTTCTTGAATTGAAAATTCAGTTGCAGGATTTTCTAGATAAAGGCTTCATTCGTCCTATCACTTCACCATGGGGATCTCCTATTTTGTTTGTTAAAAAGAAAGATGGTTCCATGATACTTTTCATTGATTATAGATCTTTGAATAACATCATTGTAAAAAACAAGTACCCTTTTCCTCACATCGATGACTTGTTTGATCAGCTCCAGGGAGCTCAGTACTTTTCCAATATTGACTTGAGATCCGGATACCATCAGCTGAAGGTGAAGGAGGATGACATCCCAAAAACAACCTTTCGTACTAGATATGAACATTATGAATTTGTTGTTATGCCGTTTGGATTAACTAATGCACATACTGTATTCATGAATATTATGAATATCGTATTTCATGAGTTCTTGGATAAGTTTGTGGTTGTATTTATTGATGATATTATAGTATTTTCTAATAATAAAGTGGAGCATGAAAAACATATAAGGGTTGTTTTACAAACCTTAAAAGAAAATAAACTGTATGGAAAATTCATAAAGTGTGATTTTTGGTTGCAACGGATTTCTTTTCTTGGGAAAATTGTAAATAAGGATGGAATAACAGTTGATCCTTTAAAAAAAAAGTGGTTGATTAATGGAAAAGACCCACAAATGTTACATAGATTTGTAGTTTTCTTGGATTAGCGGGTTATTATCGATGGTTTGTTAAGAACTTTGCATGGTTATCTAGCCCGATGACTAAGTTAACACAAAAGGGGTTAAATTTGTTTGGACAGAAGAATGTGATGTTTGTTTTCAGGAACTAAAGAAGAGATTGGTAAATGCTCCATTTTTGGCCTTGCCTTCCCGAAATTGTGATTTCATTATCTACAGTGATGCTTCTTTGAAGGGACTTGGTTGTTTTTTGATGCAGAATGATTAGGTAATTGCTTATGCTTCAAGAAAAATAAAACCTCATAAGTTAAATTATCCCACCCATGATTTGGAATTGGCAGCTGTGGTTTTTGCTTTGAAAATTTGGAGGCATCATTTATACAGAGCCAAATGTCAAATATATACTGACCATAAAAGTCTAAAGTATATATTCACTCAAAAGGAATTAAACATGAGGCAGAGAAGATGGATTGAACTTATAAAGGATTATGATTGCACAATCAATTACCATCGTGGAAAAGCAAACAAAGTGGCGAATGCCTTGAGTCGAGAAAAATCATGCATCATTAACCATGTTACATTTAGAACATGATCCCTTGATTAATGATTTGATTAATTTTGGCTTATAAGTTATTGGTGCAGGGAATACATTTGTTTTGTTTTAGGTTTCAGTGCAGTCTTCATTATCAGAAAAAATTAAGAGAGCACAGAAGGAAGACCGTGAGCTATATAAAAAGGTAGAATTTGTTAAAGTGGGTAAGTTTCTAGAATTTAAACTTGATAAAGATTATGTTTTAAGATTTGGTAAAATGTTGTGTGTAACTTGTGATTCTCAGTTGAAGAAAGATTTTTTGTGTGAAGCTCATAGTTCTCCATTTTTGGTTCATCCTGGAAGTACTAAGATGTATAGAGACCTTCGGAAGTATTACTGGTGGGATGAAATGAAAAAGGATATTTCTGATTTTACCATGAAATGTTTGACATGTCAGCAGGTTAAAGTAGAGAGGCAGTTACCGAAGGGGATGCTTCTGCCTTTTCCAGTGCCAGAGTGGAAATGAGAAAATGTATCCATGGACTTTGTGGTGGGACTACCAAAGAATTCTCAAGGTAACAATGCAATTTGGGTTATTGTTGATCGGCTGAAAAAATCTGCACATTTTTTTCTATTCGAGATACAATGTCTTTGGATTAGCTTTCTCGATTATACCTCAAGGAGATTTTCAGGTTACATGGAGTTCATATTTCCATTGTATCTGATCAGGATCCAAGGTTCACTTCTAACTTTTGGAAGGGACTTCAGAAGTTGTTGGGCACAGAGTTAAATTTCAGTACAACCTTTCATCCTCAATCATATGGGTAGTCAAAATGAAAAATTCAATATTTGGAGG
Organism: Viscum album; assembly: GCA_963277665.1. Taxonomy (NCBI): domain Eukaryota; kingdom Viridiplantae; phylum Streptophyta; class Magnoliopsida; order Santalales; family Viscaceae; genus Viscum; species Viscum album. The sequence goes on along the minus strand of OY728167.1, from coordinate 736,642,786 downwards.
ATATGCTTAGAGCTTGTTCAATGGACTATCAGGGAATTTTTTATCAGCATATTTCTTTAGTTGAGTTTTCTTATAATAATAGTTTTCATTCCAGTATTCAGATGGCACCTTTTGAGGCCTTGTATGGGAAGCGGTGTCGGACTCCAGCGTTTTGGGATGAAGTCGGTGAAAGAACGTTGATGGGGCCAGAATTTGTGGAAGAAGTGGCTGAGAAAGTGAAGATGATCCAGCAGTAAATGAGGACAGCTCAGAGCAGGCAGAAAAGTTATACAGATAATATAAGGAAAGACTTCTCTTTTGAGGCAGGTGACCATGTTTTCCTTAAAATCTCTCCTTGGAAGAGTGTGATGCGTTTTGGTAAGAAAGGAAAGCTAAGTCCATGGTTCATCGGTCTTTTTAAATCTTGGAAAAAGTTGGAACAGTTTCATAGTGTTTAGATTTTCCTCCGAGCTTGTTTCAGGTACACAATGTTATTCATGTTTCGATGTTGAGGAAGTATGTGCTAGATTCATCACATGTCTTGAGCCCAGAAGTAGTTCAGATGGAAGAGAACCTTTCTTATGAAGAGAAACCAGTTCAAATTCTTGATCAAAGGGAACAAGTATTTCAGAATAAGGTAATCCACCAGGTAAAGGTTTTTTAGAGAAACCACATGGTTGAGGAAGCAACATGGGAGTTTGAAAATGATATGAGGGAAAAGTACCCTCACTTGTTTAATAAGTAATTAAAATTGTGAGGACGCAATTTCCAGATAGTGGGGATAATGTAACACCCCAAGGTTTTCTAAAAATAAATTGAAATGCATGAAACTTTGTTTAAATTAGATATTTATAAATAGCCTTTAAAAATAAATTTACTACCACAATGTTTTTAATTTCAAGAAACTGTCATCTACAATTGTGTTTAGTAGGTTATTTGGAGTCTGATGAAACCAACTTGTTTTTTTTGTGAATAGTAATATACCCTTATGAATAGTAATATGAATAGTAATAGGATTCTAATAAATAGTAAATTTTATTATTATTTTATTTTCTTAAGGTTAGAAGATAATAACATCTCGGTTAATTTTTCATTGTGATAAAGAAGTAGTTATAGAATTAGAACTGTAAATTTTTGAATTAAGTATGCTTTTATTTAAAAATTAAATTAATAATATTTAGAATTTTTTTTTCAAAAATGGAATTAATTTTTGAATTCTACACATTGGAAAATGGTTAGGGTAAATTTTTGGGATTTTTCTGAAATTCAAGAATTTTTTCTGAATAGTAAAATACGATAAAATACAATAAATGCTAAATACTTGATTTACTGCATCATAGGTGATGCAAGGATGATGAAAGCCCACTTGGTTCGAACTCACATGCCATTATTACTATTTTGGGTCACATGAATTAAGATTATTCAGAGTCTTTAGCAAAATATTATAATAATGATTAAAATAATGAAAAATACCCCCTCTCCTCCACTATAAATACCACCCTTACTCCCCTCTTCCTCCCACACCTCTCAATCCTTTATAATTTTCTAATTTCTTCCAAATTCCCTCCCCAATATTCTTCCCCACGTCCTAGAGCTTCTGGTCTCACCAAAAGACCAAAACCAAATCCCTTAAGGAGGATCTCAAGGAAAATAGATCAAGAGGTAAAACATCCTCTTTTATTTTCTTTATTTTCTTTCATTTTATGTTATTCTCTTCCATTCCCTTTGTCTTAGGTTGGGATATTTCATTAAATATCCACCTTAATTTCCATATTATGTATTAATTATGAGATATACCCTTCCTCTCATCAAACTATTTTATGAAATTTTAAGAGACGCCGTTAGGCTGCCGAATTTTCGTGAGAAATTTATCAAGTTTTCTTTTATTTTAAGATTCCTTTCTTTTATTCTTCTTTCCTCACCTCCTCTTAACCAAGAGGAATGAAATATCCAGAATATTTTATATTCTGGATGATCTCATGTTCATGTAAAATTCATCATCATTATTTTTCTCCCCCCCACTTATTCAGGGAATTAAAAATATTGCCCGTGATGTGTCAAATTACCGACATCGTGGACGATGTAATTTCAATTTCCATTAATTATTTCAAGTCTGGTCATGAAACCATTTATCTGGTTGAAAAATGTTATAATATATGTTTTATTAATCATACATGGTTCTGTAATTCTTTTGTACACATGGTTCTAATTTATAAGACAAAATGAGGTTGTTTTTATCAAAGAACCACTAAAATGAACTAAATGAACATCATTAATGTTTTAACTTATGAATAACCCTCATATAAAACATAAAAGTGATAAATGGTATAAATTATGGTAATTTAAATATATAAATACCTTTTCATTCCAATTCTGGAGTTTCACTTCCAATCGACAAGAACGATTCATCATGAACCGATCATGAAAATCATAAAAGAACTCACCCAAAACAATGCAGGGAACAATACGAACAATTAAGTGGTGAAATGAGGTTATTAAATGACCATATAAGATGTTATAAAAATAAAAATGTTTATTTAAAATACTAATAAAACTATTTTAAACATTATACAGTAATTTTAAACAAGTTTTAAGTAAGACAAGCCTGAGGTAAGGGAATTCTTAACCCGATTTCCATTCTTCGGGTTCACCTTCTACTTCATCATTTATGTTATATTTAAATTTTTTGTGTGATAGGTTCTGTTTATATTATGTTTTATTATTTTTATTTATAGTATATATACATAATCCATCCACTCTATTAAGTCTCTATTCAATTTTATGATATTCATAAGGGGCTTTTCTTTAAAAATCCTCTTTTTAAATTCGGTTTTACAAAATTTCAAAGTAATGTTTTTATGGAATTATTCAATTTGTATGATTATGTTTTGGTTATTGGGAATTATTTATAATGAAGGGTGGGACCTATATTTCCCTACAATTCATTGGGTATGAGTAAGTTAGAGGTCGGCCGTATGGTTACTCCAAGTGTAACTGCGATGGTTACACAAAGTAAGGTAGCCGTGAGGGTTACAAATTATAAGGTAACCAAGAATGGTTACAATATTATGTAAGTAATTCCCCAGGATGCCTTTATGATTATATTTATGTTCTCATGTTTTGTGTGTATCTTGTGTTACACAAATTATGTATATATGGGTGACAAGAATGTCTTTTGAAAATGTTTTCATACGTTACGAGTATTCATGGACTAATGTATTCTTTTCTTATTTTCATATCCCTTACTGAGTTTTTATGATCATCCCAAGTTTTTAAATGATTTTTATAGGTTAATGGATGTGTAAGTCAAATAAGGAATCCATGTTAAATGTTGAAGAATTGTCCAGGAATCATGTTTAAGTTATAATGTTTTCGATTTTGAAAAAAATGGAAACTGTTTTTATGGTATCCACTATATAACAATGTGTAATGTTATGAATTTATTATGTCCCAATTCTATAAAGCTCTAAACTTGAAAAGATCCTCAATGTAAAAGGAAGTGTTTTCTTGACTAAATTCAAGATTATGTATGTAATAAGGTCATGTCCTTATAATTAGATAATGGATTGATTCTTATGTACTTTAAATGATATATTTGTTAATTTTTGTTGGAGGTGGGATTGATAAATTTTGTTTAGATATATTGGTTTATGTTTTTCTTTATCTATTTTGGGGCTGTAGATTTTTTATTTGTATTTTTTTTGAAAAGTGGTATTTAGCGGCGGTTTAAACTACCACTATATCTGTAACCTTTCTTGGGAGGGAAAACCACCTCTAAAATGATAAAAACCCTCTACTGAACAAACATTTTATGATGGTTCCCATAAACTAATTCTAAATGGAAGGAACTGATGCAAGTTGGATGCCAACACCAACTTTAGCTATGGTTTTTGGAACCATCACAGAAACATTTGGCGACGGTTTAAACTGTCTCTAAATAAAAAAACCACCACTATCAGTCAATTTTGTTGTAGTGAATAAACATTATAAAACACCATTCTATAAAATAATAATAATAATAATATTATTATTATTTTAAAGTGTGAACTAACTTGTCTAGTGATAAATATTATTTACCAGCTTGTAAATAAATATTCATCACCAGATACAATCTTGGTTCGTTCGAACTCCCCAATATTTATTGAATACTCGAATAAAATATTTTATTCTCTTAAATAAATATTTTATTCACAAACTGGTAAATAAATATTTATTAAATATTCAATAAAATAAATAAATATATTTTTTTTCACAGTCTGGTGAATAAATATTTATTTAATTTATACGATTAATAAAACTTGAATAAAATTTGGTATTTTGATTAATATTTATTCCATTAATTAAATTAAAATATAATTTAATCATGATTAACAGAAACACATAGTGTGTGGCCCTCTAGGATTCTTTCTCGTTGGCATTAGGCGGACTTTCCTAAAGTCCAAGATTACTGTCTATCAATGAGTCAAGGAACCCAAGAGAAAAAACTTAATTTCACAATGAAAAAATCCACATATTAATACTCACTGTGTAATATAATCCATTTTCATAATATCTCATCAAGTAGGTTGCACATCTGTGTCATCAACCTATGTGCTCGATACGTCTTTCTTTGATTATCTGAAATTAACATCCTCACACCATGACCATGGAATTTATTGTGAAAATTATATATCATCCAAAGGGATAATATATCAGCTTCCATAAATATGGAATAGATAAATCCTTAATCAACATATTAATTAATAACATGTCATTCGTGACACACCCAACATATCCAACTTCACCATGAACTGTTATCGTCATGGTTTAAGAAATACATCTAAGTGTGTGAGTCATAACATGAAATAATAATAATCTTAAAGTATAATCGCCATTACACATGTCTGCAAATAATAATATCTGATGACACCAGAACATACATTATTTTCTATTGGTGGGTCTAGTCTCATAATATCGCATCTTGGAGATTACCAAGTGAAAACTTCATGAGATGAAGTTTCATCCTCTTATGAGTACCCACACCTGATAGTCTAAATACTATGTTCCCTATTATAGTACGTTATCTAACTGTAAAACTATATTTAAGAATATTGTTATGGAACTTCAAGGTTCACATCATAGCAGGGAACTTCTATGAACTTATCAATGCGAAAAATACTCTAGGAAATTAGCCCATCAATTTCATGTAGAAGACTAATCAATATGTGATAAGATATTTATATTAATATTCAATCCTTTGAATATTAATATAATCCAAAGTACAATGTAGTTGGTTCTACATAACCAAATCCAACAAGAACTTCTATTAATATAGAACTCTCAAGTATTTATTGTACTGTGACTAAAGAACTGGAACATTATTAAAGATTTGGGATCACTCATGGAGATGGATACAATTAGAAACACATTTACTGATTTTTTCCAGAAATCAGCTCAAATTCATTCAAAGGATCAGGCTACACCATTCAAGTAGGGAATGGGTAGGATGGGTCAGACTTAGGCTTATATACGAGACCTTGTAATGGTGTTGGGAAGGTTTGATTTCATGTGACCTTGAAACGAGGGTGAGTGTCATCCTGAGAGTTTTGGCCTATGCGATACTTGATTTGTGGGATAGGAGGGAGAGCCTAGTGACCTTGTTTGGCATGAATCCAAATTTAGGATTCAATGCCTTGTATCCTTTAGGGGTGACCCGTGAGAAGAGGGGTAGGCTGAGTTTGTGAGTGCCTATAGGTACGTGAGGTAGGGGTAGATGTTTCATCTTGTGACATCAGTACATGATAGATGAATCGTGGTATGTGGAATAATAATTTTATATACCTTTTAAGTTTTGGAAAAAATCACTTTTGTTTCAGTTATTTTCATCTTGCGGCTAGTTTCGGAAGGGCAAAGATCATTCAGATGCCTAGGCTTGTTAACTCCCTAGCATGGTTTTTTTGTGGGTTAGTCAAAGTGGATCATGTATGGTAAACCTAGAACCAATGAGGCATGTATAATCACTTTGTTAGAAACCAAATCATGGGAGGTTCTCTAGGATGTGTGGTTTTAGGCATATGAGATGCCTTGGGAATGATAGTACAAGTTGGGTAGAACCAATGAATATGAGGTGGATTGAGCATGAGGTTTATGTGAACAAGAACACTCTCTAAATGGGTTTGGTGCGAGGCATGTGAAAATTCTTGGGAATATTTAAATAAAATCACCCTGAGAGTTGGTTCTTCCACAGTACTAATGGTTTTCTAAGGAGGGACTGAATAGATGCCTGACCCTGTCAACTCAGGATGTGCCTTCAAGATCATGGTGAGAGTTTAAATGAATAATTGTGAAAATTTATAGTGACACTCAGGTTTTGAGTGGTTGTATGTGTGGTTACAGTTTGGTGTCATGATCTAGTTTTTTAAAGCATCAAGGGTGCTATTTTCTTAGTGATACTAACATGTGGGATAGGCACGATCGATATATTAGGAGCGTGGGCTGAGTTTTTATGAAATGTGAATTGTTAGAGCTCAAGATGGTGTTTCATGATTGGGTTTCATAGGTGCATGAAACCGCTGAGCTTTGATGGAATCATAGAGGCACGTGTGTTGAGGTAACATGATGTGTCATCAAAATCATGAAACAAGTAAGTGAAGATTAATTTGCAAATTGTAGCCGAATGGTGAAGACTTGAATCCTATGAATTTTACAGCTTGATTTATAACTATCTTAATTTAGCCTCTTCACTTTTCCCAGAATTGGTTCCGCATCTCCATTACTAGAATCTTAGTCTTTAATTTTGGAGAAACCCTGGTGGGTTGTGTAGCCATTAGGCCATATTCATTCAACTACACTTTAGAAATTCATATTCACTTACTCATTTCATGCTTTCGACAACACATCAATGCATTTTTTTGTTTGACCTATAGCTTGAGAAGTACAAGAGAGTACGCCATGATACTTAAATGAGAATTCATTTATGTGTGTGTAATGAGTACAAACTTGGGTTTGATAAGGGTCTTATAGGAATAATGACCCAGGTCCTTGGTTGAGAATTGTGGTGCTCCTACAGTGAGAACAAGTAGATGAACATATCAAGGTATAGTGTTACGATCAAACTGAAGTCGACCCTTGTGATGGGTTGACATGTATGACGCAGGAGCTTGGATTGGAAGTAATAACACAATCTTAGTTTCAATGAGACCTATTTGGTTTAGAGCTCTAGGAGCGGTAAGTGATGATCTATATGGTGTGGAGTATACCATCATTCATTTAAAGTCATGACCCTCATTGTCAACATTTTTCTCATTGATAACCTTGGGAAACATTTTTGTGAGCTAGATGAGAGTGAGGAATGAACTTTCATGAGGACACCCAGAGGTGAGAAATCTCAACCCATATAGCCATCATGTTCGGTGATGGATAGAGCATAGGCCATGGAGGTCATAAAATGGTTCTGTGATGCAACAAAAAGGATGATCCTATGGCGGGGAGTGAGATATTGGCCTTGGTGATGTGATCCTCATGCAAGGGGGATCTGGTGTGCATGATATCAATCAGTGGATTATCATTCCAATGTAATCCTTAGTGAATTCTAGGTTTAGACCCAAACATGGTATCATAAAGGGTCTGATCATCGGCCTCAATCCTAGGATGGTCTATAGTGATCCAAGCGAGAGTCGGATTGGGGGTGCATCGGTGATTATGGTAAAGTACGACAAAGTTTTTGGTTAGTTGAGGGGTCAATAATAGAGTGACATTGGGAGTCTAGTTCATACTATGGTGGGCATGATAGGATGACCTCATAGTGCCTTTGGGATTAAAGACTTTGTGTTTAGGTGGGTTAACAAACATGGTGGATACTGAGGTTCAGTGGTCTTGAGACATATCGATTTAAGGAGGATTGATTTTCACTCTTGTGCATAGTTGAATGTGATTAGAGGGAATCCATGCTAGTAACATATTTTGAGGCATGAACGTGGTGTTTAAGAATTGACTAGGACTTTTCAAGGAAAACCAGTGTGTATGGAATTTTTGAATGGACGACAGACACATGTCCGTTTTGGCTTGAAATCAGGAACTGGGAGTTACAATGACCTCTAGTTGGTGGTTATTGAGTAATTAGGAATGTTGGATTATAAAATACACCACATTAATCATTGTAATGTCAAGATCATGTTGCATTAAGAAATTTCAATGGTGGAGGCTCAAAATTGGCCTCTTTTAGATATGCCTTATGTCGGGGAGACCCAAGAACCAGGTAATAAATTGATTGATGAAACCTTGGGTGTCTTGAGGTAGAAAAAAGAAAGTGAGAATCACCTCCGTGTTTCAATAATTAATTTAAGTGGTGTCTTGTGTTTTGATGGTTCAAGAACCATGAGTTCAAAGTTGTGATTTAGAATCATTTTGAGTGTTCAGGGTTGGAATGCAGTTGTTGAGCAGGATTTTAGTGACCAAAATAGGCCATAAGACCTAATTGGATGACCACTAGGACTTATTGTGGAAGATAATTGTTGTTTTGGGGAGTTTTTAATATCTTATGTGTATGAATGAGTTTTAATTTCAAGGGGAAATTTGAATTTTCATCTGGGGGCATGCCATTTTTAAAATTGAGTTTTGGATTGATAATACAAGAGTTAAAACATATTGAAGGGATGTTTTGGATATGTTTTGAGGCCCAAGAGGTGCATTGGGTTCTTGGGTAAGTCTCATAGGCTTCAAGTCTAGTTTTGGATGTTTTGGATAACTCTTCTTAGGGTGCATGGTTTGGGATACATAGTTTAGAGTAAACTGTTCAATTAACCTTACACATGAAGGTTTTTAGTTAATATTATATATCACATGGTTGAGTTGCATGATCAGTGCTCAATTTAGGATAAATTGTGCAAACTTTAAAGGAAACCATGTAAGGTGTCTTGGATATGGGACTTGGCACATGGTTTGTGCATGGTTTCAAACAAACCATGTGAATTGTTGTAGAGGGTTTCAGAGCTGATTCGTATGGTTGGAACATGATTTGTAAACCATGAAGACCAACCATGTAAGGTGGGGTGTTTGAGATAGTGTTGACCGCACTATTGGTGCATGGTTTAGAAAAACCAAGCAGTAAAACCATGTACCCCTTAAAAAGTGGGATTTTACCCACTTTCCCTTATGATTTTATAACCCCAAACCCCTTCATTTCTCCTCTCCCTTGACCCAATAACCCCTAAATGATTCCATTACCTCTCTTCTTTTCCAATGGAGAGATCTACTCCATCTCATTTTTGTTTCATCTATCATCGCTTGTGATCAGGAGCCTATGGTAGGGTTGTAACTTCACTTACTTATTTACTTTGTTTGTATTGATATCAAGTGATCCCTCATTGTTTATATCTAATATTCCTTATTTTTATGGAATTTGTTCGATTCTTTATTTTCTTCCATTTTAGGCAGAACCAAGGGCCAATACTGAGCATGTGGATGTCCTTAATGTTAAGGTAGGTGGTCCATAGACTTAATCCATAGTCTTTTCACATTTTTTCAAGTGTGTGTGTGGTGTGTCATGTCGTCCTAGCCATGCAATGAACTAAATCTAAGTAAATGATTAAATGGATCATTGTCTTGGAAAATTGTATCTTTTAAAATGTGTTAGAACCAACAAAGATTATGATACCAAATGAACACCCTTAATTTAGACAATGAATTTGAATATAGAAATTGAAAATTATTGCGGCCTCTTGATGGAAACTGAAGTTGGGTAAACCCATTTGGGTTTCATGAGATTTATAATTTGGGTAAACGGTTTAAAATGAATTTATGTTTAGATCGATGATTGTGAAATATAATTTCACAATCATAGATATTTGTGATAATGGTATTTCAATCATGTCATGTTTTCCCTTAAAAATGAATTGTGGAATTTGAAAAATTATTTTGGTTGAAAAAATATGTTAGTTTTATGAAAAATTAAATGTTCATGACCTTGAAATGGAAAACTAAGGCTTTTAAAGGACCTAAGGGTTTTTTTGATAATAAATGGATGTTGTGAGATGAATTATAGAATAAATTGAAATTATAAAGTGAATTTTATAATGGTAAATTGTAAAATATAATAAATGTGGGAAATGATAAAAATAGAAGTGGAAAATGGATTTGGCCCTTTCTTTGGTTTTCTTTTGTTAAGAACTTGGAGGTGGTAATTTGTATAGCCCTTAAGTTTTTCCTTGAGTTGTGGTTTGTTAATGGAAATGGTAAATGTGTTTTTTTGGATCTTGGTTGTGCTTGATGGTTAAAACTAGGGTGAAAACTGTCCTTAGGTGGACACAGTTGTGTTTTATGGTTAAACTTGTGGTGAATCTAGCCCCCCTGGTGGACGCTTGGGCTCTGAGGATGTGTATATTACTCCCGGATGTTAGTTGTTGGTTGGGGATGGGTATGTTATCCCTAAAAGGAGATGGGTTAACACAGTCATCAAAATATGTTCAAAGATACCCTGACACTGGTCTAAGTAGGTATGTACTATTTCTGGGTGTCATCACATGATCCCAAGTTCAATGTTTGTTTATTTAATTATTTTTAAATGTTTTAAACTGTTGTATTTGTAACTGTTATCTTGATCACTTTTGCATGCACTATTTATGGACTGGATATTTTAGGGACACTGTTGGTGCTGACCTATTTAGTTGTACTCACACCCTGATCGGGCGACCATGGAACTTGGGTACCCAAACAGATGCTACTTGGTTATAGGTCTGGGCTTGGGCTGCTAGGATGAAGCATGAGAGTTGGGACTGGACTAGGATTTAGATCTATTTTTGGGATTTTTTCCAGTCTTGTCTTTTGGTTTTATTTGGGATTTTATGTACTTGAGACCTACTATTGTTGTATGACTTCATCACATATATGATATACAATTCATTCATTATTGCATGGTTTATCTTGATTATTGTTGGATCCTGCCTGTATGTCATTCCATTGGGCTATTATGTGGATGTATATGGTTGCCTTTATTTTCAATTGTTAATTTACTCTAATATATGGATAGTATCCCCACCATACCACCTTATAAATACACTGCTAGTTGGTAGCATCTGGTGTATGAGGAGGTGTGCCTAAGTATTTCAACGTTTCATCTGTACAGACACCGATTAGTGGTCCGAGGTGGTGGCACATTAAAATGTAGGATATGCACTGAATTAATCCTATGTGAGGCCTATTATAAGTCATGGGTGCTGAGATCCATGTGAGATGTCTCTGTGTAGGCCAAAAAGTACTGAGTAAATATTATTCCACCCACCACACACTATGTTTATCTTATGTAGGTGTATATATTGTATCTTGTGACTGTTGTGTGGTTTTATTATAACATGGGCACAAAAGTGATACATTATTCATACACAACCCACCCTAATGGTTTTATCACATGAAATCCCAAATTATCAGTCATAAAATACGACTAATAACGATAGAAGGGTTTTGGCACTATTGTATTATAAATCATAGGCTATGATTTATCTGATATAGTTAAAATGATTTATGAGGAAAAAATATATTTTTTCTAAATTTCAATTGATAATTTAATTATATGATTTATAAAATTTCTTATAAATCATAATAAAATTTATTTTGGGATATTTATTAATTTATAAACGTGTTTATAAATTAAATAATTATAAAATGTTTATAATTAATTATTTAAATGTTTATAAAACATTTAATGAATAAATATCCATGATATTAAATGTTAATATTGATATAATTTTCATGTTTTATATGGCATAAATTATATTTTAGATATAAATGGTTTATATATAAATTATAAGAGTAATTTATAAAATTATTTTAAATTACAAAATAAGGAAAAAATATAAAAATTTTATATTTAATATTATTTAATATTCATGATATACAATTTGAATTATCAAATTAAAGGACTTATTTAAAAAATTATTTAAACCATGTCAAAATGAGTTTAGATAAATTTAACATGATCATGGTCTAAATAATAAATATATGATGTTTAGATTATGTAAATTGTTTACATAATAGACTTGAAATATAAAATGTTTATATTTCACTTAATATCATATATTTAAGTAAAATGTCATATAATGAAGAATATTAATGATTGAATATTGGAAATGAATGTAAAGTGTTTATGTTTATGTGATTATGGATTGTCTATAATACCTAGAAAAATTATAAAATGTTTATAATTATCTTTATTTATGATTTTTCATAAATAGTTTATCTAATGCTTGAATTTATGAATTGTTCATTTATTTAATTTATTCTCTACTTTATTCATAATTATAATTTTTATATTATGAATTATGATGTATGCTAAAGATAAAATGTTAAATTTTTTCTGTAAATTATCATTCATGCATCTAAGGAATTACATGTTAGGTGTGATATTTGATTTAGTTTTCCTCTACCACGAATTTGGATTTTATTTGGTTATGAGCTTGAGTTAATAAGTTTATTATAGTTATACATATTAAGTGTTATAATTATGATAGAATTGATCTATCTTGAGTAAAGTATCCCTTAGTAGAGGGAGTTTGGGTCAGATTTCTCACTGGCCTAGAGGCCTATTCCATATCTAGAAAAGTGGGGGTTAACTATCTGTCTCTCTATGATTATTATTGTAAATATGGTTGGTTTCATATAATTATAAAACTATACATGAAAGGGTTTCACATAACTTATGAAAGAGGAAAATTTGGACATGTATGGATATAATTGGATATTAATTTGGGTCAGTAACATAAGCTATGAATTGTGTAAAGAGTCACGCATCATTATGGGGAGGAGCAGTTCCACCTCAAGGCCTTCGGGCCACCTTAAGTGTAGATGAAACCCAAGATAACCTAAAAGGAACAAACTTCATAAGGAGGATAAGCATGAAGCTTTCACCATAGCAGAATCTAAACGGATTGCAAGAATGAGAGGGTATGACACCTGCCATTGGGACAAGACTATGCATGCATGGGAAATCCTAGCCGAACAGTCATGCGAAGATGGAGAGATAATTTCAGGATGAAGATGCTGTGGAAGAGCTGTTCCAAGTAGTTAGTCTGGGTTGTTTGTAATGTTTGAATCCTATGGGAAATGATTCCTCTAAGGCTTACGGGACATGTAAAACTTACACCTAATGGCCTTGTAAGGGTTACACCTCACCCCTTGAAAGGTGGATTATAAAAAATAAATAAAAAATGAAGGCCTTCGGGCCATTTGAGGTGGAGTAGATGAAATAAGATTCCAAACTAAATCATCAGAAGAATGGATAAATTTAAGGGGAATAACTAAATATAAGATGGTGTGAATAATTCCCCATTGAAAATACTAAGTGTTAGATTCCTTCCAAAGAAAACACATCTCAAGACCTCAATCATTCAATTGGGTAGGTTATGCCAAAGTAGGGTGCCCATGGATTATCATGTGTAAGGTATAGTGGAAATTGATAACTTTAAGAGTTAGGTAACCAAATATCATTGTGGGTTTTAGGTTTCAATTAGCTAGGAAACCATAAAAGTTATGATATCAGAGGAATGATGTTTAGTTTATCAATATGATAGATAGGGTAAATAATTGTTCACTAAACCATCTAAGATTCATATATGATATGATTTCCATAATGTACCACCTAAATAACTAATCGATGAGTGGGACACCAAAACAGGCTCATTTATTAGTGAAATATGGGTCTCTAACCACTAATGGATATGGTGAATCTAAAAGGGTTCATCAAATTTATCACACCCATGATTCCATTTAGGTGTGATTTTACTTTTTTTATTATTTTATTTATCTTTCCTATTTTTCTGGTACTTTTAACTCAAAAAATGGAGTTTTTGGAAAAGAAGTGGGGGTTGTATGGTTTTCCCATGGTTAACAGTAATTGTGAATAACCCTTGAAAATATTAATAAAGGGGGTTTGCATGATTCTAGAATGGTTACTCAAATCATGGGACCTCTCTAGGAAAATTGTGTAACCAATTTTAAGACTTCAGGGTGACATGCACAGTTGGTGCACAGTTTTAAAAACTGTGTTGAATTATCAGAACTTAAAATTTGTAAAATTACCTTACTTTACTTATTCAAATTAAAGCCTCTCACCCCTCATTTTTCCCCACTTGACTCCTAGTTCCCCCTTATGCTCAAGGCACCCTCCTCTCTCTATATTTAATTGATTTTTTGGCAGGATTTTGGTTTGGTTCATCAAGAATACATCAAGTAAGTGTCTCCTCTCCCTTTACTTGGGTTTTTCCTCTTATTTTCTCTTGAGTTATCCCTTTTTTAAGGTTAAGTTGACCAGGGTTTTGGGTTTTTCCAAATGTAGTGGTGTAGGTTTTGATGTTTTTGGTTTATTCCTTCTTCTCTATGATCCCTATTAGCATTTTACATGGGTTTTATCTATAGGTGATTGGTTTATCTTGGTTCAAGATAAGTGTATTCATATGAAAGTATTTATTTATGAAATAAATGCACATTACATGATTATAAAATAAATAACATTCCTCCCTGTTCAATTGAACGAGATTTGAAATTTAATAACCATCTAAAATAGTAGCATGGTTAGAAATACTTTCAATGTTTTGTAATAATGAAATAGTTAGGAATATAAATATAACATAATATATAAATAAAGCCAATAAATTATAATAATACAAAGGAAAATGAAAATTCATTTCAATCTCATGTATATGTAAATCGCCTGGTGTGTGCTTATGTACAAGGGGTGATGGTTACAGAATAAAATAGAATTAATTTTCAAATGGGTTACTTCCCCCCCCCCCCAAATCCTCTATTATTTCTCTCAATTTATTATAATCATCCAAAAAACTTCACAAATTCCATCATTTAAACTTGTAATGACACAATTTCATACCTCAAAATCATCTAAGTAGGAAAATTATTAATTTAAAAATATATATTGAACTATAAGATCTAATGAAAATTTATTTCTTTAAGTAGTAAAATAAAAAATTTAGTATAGTTTAAACTAAGAGAAGTAAAGTTACATTTTACCAATAATCCAAAGTCTAAAAAGTGAAAAAATGATAGATATAGTGTTCATATAGATCTTTTTCTTCATCAAAGCTTCAAAAGAAAACAACTACACTTATTTTCTACATCCTAATGTATCCAGAGGAAGAAAAAGGCTGAAATATAGTCCATATCAACTCCCCTACGTATCCCTTTCCAAAGAAACCTTTGTCAAACTCATTCCCCATCAAATACTCCTCTTCCATATTTTCTTCAAGGGAAATCATTAAATACCTTCATTTCCACAACAATAAAATGGGAAAAAATTACAGAATAAAATACATTATCAATGTAACGAATATAAAATTGATATAACAATACTCCAATAGTTGAAAAAAAACACGATCTAGTAAAAAAACATAGAAATAAGTAAAATCGATTCATTTAAAACCAATTAAAATCACATTCAGTCATCATTATTATAGTACAAATATGTTAGGACAAATAGGGCCTATATACCCTGAGAGGGGGGGTGAATCAGGGTATGGATATTCTTTTTCAAAGTTCTTTCTACCCCACTGGATCTTGACCTCTTTGTTACAAGGGTCACTTTGTTTGCACTTATGTGGTTACTGTGATCTGTGTGGTTACTGTGATCACTTGTCTCCTTTACCTGATGATGATGCTTTGAATGCAATGCAGGGGAGTAAGCAGGCAGACACAAAGATTTTTACTTGGTTCACCGCTAAGGGCTACGTCCAAGGAGCATACGCCGACAAGTTGCCGGTTCGTACCAAATTCCACTAATCTTCACTAGCTGTGGATTACAATGTTCGGGCTAGATCACTTCTATGACCAGGCTCACTGCCTATACAAAGTTTAGGGTCAGCTCACTGCTTTCCCAAGGGTCACTCCCTGTTTCTCTCTCTATGGCTCACTGCCGGTGGAGAGGATCACCTTTTCCTCTTCCTAAGATCACTGCTCCAGAAGGGATTCACTCACAGTTTATAGACCTGTAGGTCTCTTCATTTTCATGAAGGAATGCATCTTCCTCTGTATGTAGATGCTCTGTTGAAGTCCAACTTTCACCCGCAGATGAATCTCACTTTGCACCGGATGTACCGGGCAACCTCAATTTTTACGCGCAACCCTTACGGTGTCTTGCGCGCAATTTCTATGGTTTGCGCGAAATTCCTTTTTCGCGCAACCTCCAAATATTACGCGCAGCCTAGAAACTGCCTTGCGCGCAATTCACTGCTTTTGCGCGATATCCACTTTTCGCGCAACCTTCCTTTTACGCGCCAACACCAACTTTCTGCGCAGCCTTAGCTTTTCGCGCAATAGCTGACTTTACGCGGAAACTTTAAGTTTACACGCAACACCCTTTATAACTTCAATTTCACGCACCAGAGATCTGGTATTTTCTATGTCTTGAACTCTACTTAATGGAGGAGGGTCACTTCATATTTATAGGAAAAATCGGCCCCGCGCGAAAAACCCTCCTTGAGCGCGTAATCCGATTTGATCGCGAAATACAAATCTTCCGCGCACAACCATTTTCCGCGCACTCCTCCATAATTTCGCGCACCTCATGCCTTTTCCATTTTCCGAGCTTCGGAGCTCGAAACACCTCTTGCGCGAAATACTTCATCCGCTATTTCGCACATTCCGCACGAATTTCGCGCACTGCGTAATTATTTCGCGCAGGTCTCCAAAATTGCGCTCACCTAATGCCTTTGCCGATTTTCAAGCTTCCGGCCTTGAAACATCTTTTGCGCGAAATACAATTTCGCGCAACCCGCTGTTTTGCGCGCCACACTTCAAGATTTCGCGCAACCCGCTAATTTTGCGTTCCACGCTTCATTTTTCCGCGCACCCCTTTCATTTCTCTCTCCTCAACCTTTGCCAACAACATATCACTCCATTTTCCATTGGTGATTTTCAGGCCCATAAATTTGGCAAACACTGGGAAACGGCGCCACCTTGTACTGCTCTTTTGTACCACCTCCAGATCATCCTTTCCTTTGTCATACTTCTTTGTCAACATGGAATGTCAACAACTTCTCGGGAACTCGACAATTCTCCATGGAAACCTGCTTTGTCAACAAACACAATCAACCCAAAAATACTGCAATGTTACCTTGAGGGATTTTTGCCCAACAATCTCCCCCTTTGGGTTTGTTGACAACTCTTCACAAATTTGCTCAGAATTATTTTCTGCACGTTGATACCTCACTGAGTCTTCTTCCAGCTGCTACCACCATTCGCCTCTTGCGATTATGATAGCGTTCAAGGATTCACTTAACATGTACTCTAAGCCCACATGAGCAATGCTCGGCGTGAGAAACAAGAGTAGTATGAAAAGTTCATCAATGAATCACTTCATGTCAGACCCCAATTGTCGATTCCACCCTGATACCAATTCTTAAAATAAAAACAGTTGTTGAACCACACTGATACCAATTGGTGAATTCTTAAGTTGATACCAATTGTTGATAGCTGGAAACCGTCTCACACCATTCCAACACCACTGTTCTGCTTTTATCACGATCCTCAGCTGTCGTGATTTCTATGCTTTGAACGATCACTTCTAGCATCGTCAGATTTAGTAATCTCCCCCTTTCTCATTACTCCCCCTTTCTGGCTGCTCCACCTGTCAGCTTCTCCCCGTATCAAAAATGATTTATCAAATCTTCGCACTGTCTCCCCCTTGAACAACCACTAGTTTCTCCCCCATTATCAAACACTTTTCTCCCCCTTTGTCAACGAACCCAAAGGTCACGCCTTTGTAGTCTGTAACATAGTAGAGAACACATTAGCACAGTAGGGAAAACACATCATACCTCGGGGAGAGGGGGTGCCACATACACACTATTTCAAGTGCGGGGAATCGACTGAACTCCCAGAGCCAGTCGATGCCTCTCAAAAGCTTCCTTGGGTAAGGCCTTTGTCAGAATGTCTGCAACCTGTAGCTCTGTAGGCACGTACTCCAACTTCACGATTCCCTGCTCAACCTTCTCCTTGATGAAATGATACTTGATCTCAATGTGCTTTGTCCTTGAATGATGGACAGGATTTTTGCTAAGATTTATAGCACTTGAGTTGTCACACTGGATTCCGATCGGAGACTTCACTTCAACTCCCATATCTTCAAGCTGCTGCTTCATCCACAATAACTGTGTGCATGCTTGAGTGGCCGCAATATACTCAGCTTCTGCGGTGCTCAATGAAATGCAATCTTGCTTCTTACTAAGCCAAGAAATACACAATCCACCAAGATAGAATGCACCACCTGACGTTGATTTTCTATCATCTGCTGAACCGGCCCAGTCTGCATCAGTATATCCCAATAACTCTGTCTGAGATTTGTCGTTGTATGTCAAGCCGAAGTCCACTGTGACCTTGATATACCGAAGTATTCTTTTCACTGCAAGCATGTGACTTTCCTTGGGATTACTCTGATATCTCGCTGCTTGGCATGTGGAAAAAACAAAATCAGGCCTTGTTGCGGTTAAGTACAATAGACTTCCAATGATTTGCCTGTATTCTGTGATATTAACTGCCTTGCCATCCTCATATTTTGATAATTTCATCCGGGTAGCAACCGAAGTCTTCATTTCCTTGGAATTATCCATTCCAAATCATTCCAAAACCCTATTCATATTCGGATTGAGAAATTAATGTTCCATTATTTCCATGTGTCACATGTAGACCAATTGTACTGCAATGACTAGGAATAATTTGATTGTCTCCAGCATTGCAACCAGTGAAAATGTCTCATAAACTTCAATATCTTCTTTCTGGGAGTATCTTTTGCACACTAGTTGTGCTTTGTTCCGAATCAAAGTTCCATCTTCAGTCATATTCTTGTTACGATAGACCCATTTAGTCCCGATGACATTCTTGTCTACTGGCCTCGAAAGAATCTCCCATGTCTGATTCTTCTTAATCTGATTTAGCTCTTTATTCATGGACTGAACCTAGTTATCTTCATCATGAATCATCAAATCATTTTGACTCAACCTATGATAGTAATGATGTCTGCTGTAGTGATTCCATTCTCCTTGTCTGAGCTAGAGATGACAAATCACCAATGATATTCTGCATGTCAATTTCAGCTCATCTCTTTGACTATTGTGCAGATGATGATTTTTCTTTTCTTGTACTCATCATCAGTATCTTCTTCTGAGTCACCCTCAGCCACTTCTTCTCCCCCTGTGTTTCTTTCTTCTTCAACACTTTCGTCAGGAAATTTCTCTCTGACTCATTTTTCAGTGGCTTCATTTCTTTCAGCTACTTTTCTCTGTGTCATTGTTCAATGAAATCATTCCTTTAAACTTCTTCTCACAGCTTCTTGGTATCCTGAAAACAGTAAGCTGATACCACAATGTTAGATCAAAATAAATAAGCATGAAATTCTTGATCACTGCTGCTTCTCTCATAGTATGTCTTCTCTCGATAGACAACACTTGAGCTGGGTCATCCAATTATTTCCTTGATGAATCCGGAATCTGATTTTGTTGTTGAATGCTCCCCCTGTGTTACACAACACTTCTATCTGTTAGGCCCAATGGTAGAGACCCATAACCATTCTTCTCCACGTGAAACATTTATACTAATCTGGCACTCCTCATTGAGCCATTAACAAAATCTCTAATCCTACTGAGTTGGAACTCGGTGTAGGAAACAAGAGATAAAGCCAATAACACAATCAGTTTTAATTGTGCTCAGTTGCATCTTTTCTTCTTCATCCCTGGTTCCTGATTTGAATCAATTGAACCTGTAGAGCATATCAGATCTCCACTTCGCATCCTTAGATGCCACTTCCCCTTGGATCGTATCTCCCTAAAACCTGAAACACATGCATCATCAGTTAATAGCATTTTTATACATCGGGAGAGGGGTATCTTCTGGACTCCTCAAGATGAGGATTGTGGTTGATCCTGATGGGTCAACCCTTTGATTCTTTCTTGGAGAGCATCACACTCCTTTCTTGCTTCCTCCAATTGCCTAGCCAACTTCAATTGTTCTGGCCATATGACTAGGCATTCATTGCCTACATTCTGAGCCTTTTTCTGATATGTAGATTTGGTAGGCTCAGCCTTTCTCACCACTTGAGGTATAAGCCCACTGGTACACATTTCCTTCTTTGAGGTTCTACCAAAGTTCCACTTTCCTTGATTATTTCTCTGAGTAGAAACCTCTCTATTTGGCATCTTCCATTTCTTCTTCTCCCATCTTAGGGGTCTTCCTCTTTCCTTCACTTCTCGCTGAGAAACACGACATGTGGATTTTTCAATGCATTCTTTTCTTATCTGCCTTTTATCAGATTTATGGGTCACCACCCTATTTTTAATTGGTGGTGGGTCCTCCATTGAACGTCCATTATTCTTTATCACCGCTGGAGTAGATCTCCCCTTAATCTTCCAGGTTTGCTCACATTCTCTCCTTGAGAGCTGTTGTGAGTATGACAGAGGAGGTGATTGATACACCTTTCGTTCAGCTCCATGTGATTCCCCGAGGCTCAAAGCCTATTATTCTCCTTACCACTTTGTCTCCCAGTACATGCTTCTTTCTTGTACACTTCCTGTGGTGGAGATCTCTTTTCTTGTTCCTTTCCCTTTCCGGCTTTCTTCTTACTGCAATGTCTCGCCATGTGCCCATAGTGAGAACATATAAAACATTTTCCCTCAAAGGCATACCTCATTTTATCATCTCTCTGCTGAGATGTTGATGCACCTTGAGTTCTCCCTCTGATATTGTTCTCCTAAGCTTCCTGACACATGCTCATGGTGTGTCCCATTCTTCCGCAGTAATAGCATCTAATGTATGCTTTCCTCTGAGAAGCTCTTCTTTCTAATTTCTCATGATTCTTCTTCCTGTTCTCAGATTTATTAATGTTTCTCTTTTCACAGCCTGAAATGTACTCCAGAGCCTCTGTACAGAAGCTTGATGTGTGGCCATGGACTCCGCAGAAATAGCACATATCATCACTCCTTGAAACTATCCTCATAGGCCTATCTCCAGCACCTACATGATTTTTCTTACCCTTGGAATTTTTCACTGCATTTTTCTTATCATCCATAGGAGTGGAATTATCATATCCAATTCCAGATTTTCCCAAAAAGGTTGACCTTTGGGAAGATACAATCCTTTCATGCTTCTCCTCTGATGCAGCATATTTGGACTTCATTTTATCATCACCTGCCGAAGGATGATCAAATAATAAGTGCAGTGCATCCTTCAACTTGGGCTTATCTTTGGATTTAGACTTCTCCATTTCCTTCTTGACTGATTGTAGCTCTTCTTCCAACTTTTGAATCTTCAAATCTCTTGATACAAGTTGACCATCAAGTTCTTTTCTGAGATTCTTTCCACAACTCTTCTCATCTTCCAGTTCATGATTCATCTTACTAACCATGTCATTTTGCTCTTTTACTTTCAATTTTTCTTGAGAAAGATAATCGGAGCAACATGCATTCTCTTGTTGTAGTCTTTGATTCTTCTGAACTAACTCAGACAGCTGTGTAGCTAGATCATCATTCTTGGCTTTCAGATTCCGAACTTCATCGGACTCTTGATTCTCTTCACACTTACCAGCCTTTTGTTTTCCTTTTCCTTTATCCAGCTTCTGTAGTTCCTCACCTTGAGAATCATTATTCTTTGTTAGGTCAGTAACTATATCAATAAGCCTTTGATTTAAGCCTCTTAGCTTGTTGACCTCAGTTTCCAGAGCATGGATCTGTATGCCTTTAGATTTAATTTCTTCAGTGGATTTCTGATCCAATTCTTTAGTCCCATGGACAACTTCCACCTTTTTGTTTAGGCCATCGATCTCTCTTTTCTGTTCTTCAACCTTCAGCTTATACTTACTAACGGATTCTGAGTTCTCTGATGTTGATAAATTTAGTTTCTCAATTTCTTCCATCATCTCAGATTTCTCTTCTTCCTACTGCTGCATATAGAGTTTTGCATCGCGAACAATTTTGTTAGCTTTCTTGGTTTTGGCCCTCCAAACATCTATCTCTTCAAGAGCAGCCTCCAACTCAGCTCGCATATCAATTCTTCATTCAATTTCTTCTTCTTCATCGTCAGTGGTTCCAACATCACTTGGAAAGTCAGGTTCTTCACTCATTCCGTCAACATCTTTGAATGAGTAAGTATTTTTGTTGTATGATTTATCCAAATCATTTTTCTGTTCACTACATGATTCCTTTAGTAAGCTATTTGATTCTTTTAGTTGAATCACACTTTTTCCAAAAACACTTCCACACTGAGGGATACCACCTGACTTCTGATTCTTCTTTGAAGATTTTCTTTTCCCCATGGTAGACCGAGATAAGTGAAAACAATATCTTCAACTACACAGAAAGACTACACCAAGTCCAAGCAAACAAATCTGATAAAAGCAACCTTCCCTCTGATACCAATTGTTAGGACAAATAGGGGCCTATATACCCTGAGAGGGGGGGTGAATCAGGGTATGGATATTCTTTTTCAAAGTTCTTTCTGCCCCACTGGATCTTGACCTCTTTGTTACAAGGGTCACTTTGTTTGCACTTGTGTGGTTACTGTGATCTATGAGGTTACTGTGATCACTTGTCTCCTTTACCTGATGATGATGCTTTGAATGCAATGCAGGGGAGTAAGCAGGCAGACACAGAGATTTTTACTTGGTTCACCGCTAAGGGCTACGTCCAAGGAGCATACGCCGACAAGTTGCCGGTTCGTACCAAATTCCACTAGTCTTCACTAGCTGTGGATTACAATGTTCGGGCTAGATCACTTCTATGCCCAGGCTCACTGCCTATACAAAGTTTAGGGTCAGCTCACTGCTTTCCCAAGGGTCACTCCCTGTTTCTCTCTCTATGGCTCACTGCCGGTGGAGAGGATCACCTTTTCCTCTTCCTAAGCTCACTGCTCCAGAAGGGATTCACTCACAGTTTATAGACCTGTAGGTCTCTTCATTTTCATGAAGGAATGCATCTTCCTCTGTATGTAGATGCTCTATTGAAGTCCAACTTTCACCCGCAGATGAATCTCACTTTGCACCGGATGTACCGGGCAACCTCAATTTTTACGCGCAACCCTTACGGTGTCTTGCGCGCAATTTCTATGGTTTGCGCGAAATTCCTTTTTCGCGCAACCTCCAAATATTACGCGCAGCCTAGAAACTGCCTTGCGCGCAATTCACTGCTTTTGCGCGATATCCACTTTTCGCGCAACCTTCCTTTTACGCGCCAACACCAACTTTCTGCACAGCCTTAGCTTTTCGCGCAATAGCTGACTTTACGCGGAAACTTTAAGTTTACGCGCAACACCCTTTCTAACTTCAATTTCGCGCACCAGAGCTCGGGTATTTTCTATGTCTTGAACTCTACTTAATGGAGGAGGGTCACTTCATATTTATAGGCAAAATCGGCCCCGCGCGAAAAACCCTCCTTGAGCGCGTAATCCGATTTGATCGTGAAATACAAATCTTCCGCGCACAACCATTTTCCGCGCACTCCTCCATAATTTCGCGCACCTCATGCCTTTTCCATTTTCCGAGCTTCGGAGCTCGAAACACCTCTTGTGCGAAATACTTCATCCGCTATTTCGCACATTCCGCACGAATTTCGCGCACTGCGTAATTATTTCGCGCAGGTCTCCAAAATTGCGCTCGCCTAATGCCTTTGCCGATTTTCAAGCTTCCGGCCTTGAAACATCTTTTGCGCGAAATACAATTTCGCGAAACCCGCTGTTTTGCACGCCACACTTCAAGATTTCGCGCAACCCGCTAATTTTGCGCGCCACGCTTCATTTTTCCGCGCACCCCTTTCATTTCTCTCTCCTCAACCTTTGCCAACAACATATCACTCCATTTTCTATTGGCGATTTTCAGGCCCATAAATTTGGCAAACACTGGGAAACGGCACCACCTTGTACTGCTCTTTTGTACCGCCTCCAGATCATCCTTTCCTTTGTCATACTTCTTTGTCAACATGGAATGTCAACAACTTCTCGGGAACTCGACAATTCTCCATGGAAACCTGCTTTGTCAACAAACACAATCAACCCAAAAATACTGCAATGTTACCTTGAGGGATTTTTGCCCAACAAAATCAAACCTACTAAATTAACTATAAATCAAGAAGAAAAAATATTAATAACTTGAAATACAGATATCAAGAGTACTAGTCAACTCACATATACATGAATTTAAAAAATTTCAAATAGTAGAATCAAGAAATAAGGGAAATTTATGGATCTGTAGATTTTGTAAAGTCTATAACAGCAATGAAAATGAATATGAACACATCTATTCAAAATGTAAGAATCTTTGCATCAAATTTTTATAGATGTACTAAACTATCCATATTACAGACCGATCTGTACATGAAATCCTAACAAATGTAATAATCTAAGAAATTTAGTATTACTGTATAACACTTTAATGAAGTGTACAAATACATACTTAAAAGAATATTGATAAATTACATAAAAAGTATAAAAGAATAGTATGAATATCTTCATTTTTAAAATGAACATTATATAAAACTTTAAATAAATACTACGAATCTACACATTTCTACAACTAACTAACCATGGATATATGGAAAGTAAACACACTCTAATATGAAATAAAATGTTCAATAGATGTTATCTAATGTAGACATCAAGTATTTAGTAAACATTAATCTAGTGCATAGTTGTTCAAAAGTACCTATGCCCCGTATAACTACCCACCATGTTTTGATAAAATTCTAATAAAATAACCATTAAAAATCATAGCACATCAAAATGAAAATACAGTCAACTGATTATTAGTGAAAAATGGACGATTAATATTTCAAATGACCATCATGAAATATGTAAGGTGCTTTTAATATGAAAGTGAAATTAATGGTATATTAATAAAGATGCATTACCTCACTGGCAGAGTCAGTCTATCTTCTAATATTTTATCTTATTTGTAATGTAGGAAGATGCTATTTGAAATTGAAGCTCATCGTTCTATGAGCTTGAGCAATCCGATTTTTTTCCATCACTTCCTCTTTTGGGGTTACCTAATTGTCCAAATTCATATAGAAAATTATTTTTCAAATATTATATATTAGCATTAGGGAACAAATATATGAAATTTTTGTATATTATATGTTTTAGTGAGAAAAATAAAGGACGCATAGATTCCAAGTTTATTAAATTTTTAGAAACATTAAATTTGAATAGACATTAGAATTTTTTACTGAAGTTACAACACTAGAAGGAGATATGTCAACAATTTCAGGTTGTTGATATCTGATTCTTGATAATCTAACATGGTTCGTAACCTACATAAAAATATTGAATGAAAATAGTAACTGATTATTGAATTTTATAGTTCAGTTAAATATTGAATAAATAAAAATGTAAAACATTTATAAAGTGAACATTTTATTTACATATTACTTTTTAATCTGTAAAATTTTGACATTGTTGTTAGAAAAGAAAAAATAAAATTGTAATAGTTTAAATAAAATTTGAAACCACACCACATTTTCATGTATAGGACTATCATGAACTTTTATCCCATTTACATCATCTATAACAAAAAGTACATTGAATGCATTTTGTTCACAGGGTTGATGTTAGTTGCAGACATTGTAATCTGAAATTTCAATAGTCATGAGGAGTTTTTTATGTTTGAATACATTCAGCTCAGCTAGAAAACCAAATCCATCATTTTCTTGCATTAAATAAATATTGGTTATGAAGAAATGCACACATAGTTTGATTAATATGAACACAATTAATAACGAATTACACGAATAATACTGTTTCTTAATATCAAATTATGAATTTGGTAAAAATTTCTTCACTTGTTTCTTAAAGAGGACAACAAACATACATCTATTACATTCACTGACCAACAACTGAAGTTGATATATACAATAATATATAATTTATTCAGCATAAAATTTTTATAATAGCATGTATTTTTAATGTTTCACAATAGTTTTACTTTTTTTAATAGAGTAAACAACACTGAAAATGGTTTTTAAAAGTGATAGTAATAGAAGAATGAGTTTTTTTCCAAAATTCTCATACACAGGATTAATGTTAGTCTATAATTAAAAAAATATTATACAAACTTAATAGAACATATTTCTATTATCATAATTGTTTACTACGAACTATTACCTTGGTATAGTTAACAGTGGGAGTATGCCACAATTTGTACAAATATAATTTTCATTGAATAAGTCTACCTTCTTTTTGAAATAAATACATGATTCACAATACCAGTTGTAATGAATTTTTATTTTTGTAACAGTGTATAACATGATACATATTTTTACCTGTAATGAAATGACAATGAATAGTGAGTTAAAATATTACATAAATTATAATATATTTTTATAGAGAAAATATTTTACTTTTGTTTTAATTATCATACATTACCTCAGTACAGATAGCAATCTGTACAACATTTCACTTGTTTTTAAAATAAGGTCATTTTTTAGACAATAATCCTGCACCAAAACTCTCTACATTTATTTGTTAGTAGTATTTTATCAGAATTCTCAACATACTGTATATTATTTACAATGAATCTGGTAAAAAACATATGACTAACTATAGAGTATTTTAAAAATAGTTTTATTTCATGAAGAAATTATAATTAAGAGACTAAATACGAGGATATTGATTAGAGATCTCAACTGAACACCTTAACTTATAAATCAAAAGTTTATATTAACATCAGATATTTTTTCAATAAAAAATCATGCATTATTTTATAGGGATTAATTGGCCATAAATTACATAATGTTTGTATAAAAATATCATTGTAATAATGTTTTTAAATTATCGATATAGTAGAATTGTTAAATCCATCACCATTGTGCCCTAAAATTTTAGCAATCATAAAGTGAAAAGAAAACATTTAGTCAATGATGAGATATATAACATGGTGTTGGTAGTCCATATAAATTAATACCGAAAAACACATTACATTGAGTTACTTATGTAATCCATCCTAAAAATCATAAGGTATAGGAAATCCTAATACGTTAAAGTCAATTAGAACAATATAACATTACCTTGTAACCACACATCATATATCCTTCATCATCATCCTCAACAAAATCCTTCCCAAATGATGCACCTATCACTACGAACATCATAAAAACATGGGTTTCAAAATGAAAAAGTATAACATGCATAACAAGTGCAGGAATTAAATTAAAAAATGACAAAAGATAAAAAATTACTACCCATCCTTCACTGAAAATTGAAAAAACATCTATTTGAAAATGTAGAAAGTATTATATGTGATTAATTACCATAAGAAATTACAATTCCAGTAGGTAGTAAATTATAAAAGCATGACTAGAGAATTTAAAGAAACTAAAGAATAGATATAATAAAATTGAAAATATGAAATTCAGTTTTAAAAATATTTGGTGAATGTAGCATTTATACTTGTAGTGGAAAAACAATCCAATACCGCTAATTTTGTCCAGTGCAATAAAATGCAGTCATCTCAGAGATAAATTGGAGAACTTAATACTTCCCATTTTATATATCTCAAGGTTTAATGATCTTCCATGTGTAAAACTAATTAATGATATTGTTTAAATTAAGAAAAACTTTACAAAATTAAGATGAAATTCATAAATAGTATGAATTGAAATAATAATGAAATGTAATTAAATTAAACTTATACATGTGGGACTAATATTTTTGATTCCATCATATGAAATTTACAATTTAACATCAGACCATTATGATAACAAATTGAAAAACTGACACCATACTAACCCTTGTGATGATATATGTGTTCGTACTGAGACATCATCCCCTAGTTTGAGATCTTGTTTGAGGGGTTCAAGATATTTTTTGAGAACTAAGATTCCCGACCTAGGGTTCCCGTTTTGGTTGTCAATTTTATGAGGAATAAAAGGGAGAGATGTTGGGTAGCAGCTATGGAAGCGAGTAGTAGTTGTAGAAGCGATAATACAAGACGACAAGATGATGGGATAGTGATAACATGACTGGAGGCGAAGAAGAAGAAGAGAGGATAGATAGTGGGTAGGGTTTCAAGAAAACACAGGAATAGGGAGCACGAGAATAGGAATCACAGGAACAGGGAGCGGGGAGTGGGGGGAGTGGAGAGGGAGGCAGTGATGGGGATGGAGAGATGAGGAGTGAAATGGGGGAGCAGAGGGAGGGGAGACGAGAGATGGAGATGGAAATTAACTATTGTGGCGGTGAGATGGTGAGAAAAGGAACATATGCGATGAAGAAGAAGAGAGGGTCGATAGTGGGTAGGGTTTCTTGAAGCGGAGGAATGAATGGGGAAGGTATTTCTCAGGAGTGGGAAAGATTGATAGGGAAGGATAACTGGGAGGAGGACATGTGAATGAGGAGCTACACAAATTAGTAAGAACAATAGACTAGTATTATCCCCCATGCCATTTCAAGGTATTTTAAATTTAATGACCATCTAAAATAGTATCATGGTTAAAAATAATTTCAATGTTTTGTAATAATGAAATGGTTAGAAATATAACTATAACAAAATCTATAAATAAAACCAATCAATTTTAATTGTTCAAAGTGAAATGAAAATTTATTTCAAACTCATATATATGGAAATCACCTGGTGTGTCTGCTTATGTGCTAGGGGTTATGGTTATAGAAGAAAATAGAATTAATTATCAAATGGGTTACTTTTTCCCCCAAAATCCCCCATTATTTCCCTTAATTGATTACAATCATCCAAAAAACTTCACAAATTACATCATTTAAACTTGTAATGCCACAATGTCAGACCTCAAAATCATCTAAGTAGGAGAAATATGAATTTAAAAACCTATATAGAACTATAATATCCAATGAAAATGCATTGCTTCAAGTGGTAAATTAAAAAATTTAGTATAATTAAAACTAAGAGAAGTAAAGATGCATTTTCCTAGTAATCCAAAGTCTGAAAAGTGAAAAATGATAGATATAGTGTTCATATAAATATTTTTATTCTTCAACAATTTAAAAGCAAACAACTGCACTTATTTTCAGCATCCAAATGTATCAAGAGAAATCACATTGCTGAAATATAGTCTATATAAACTCCCCTGCATTTCACTTTCCAAAGAAACCTTTATCAAACTCATGCCCCATTGAATACCCCCTTCTATATTGTCTTACAGGTCCATTCTTAAAAAACTTCATTGACACAACAAAAAAATGAAAAAAAATTACAGAAGAAAACAAATTATCAATGGCATGAATATAAACTTGATTTGACATTGCTCTAATAGATGAAAATAGAATATAATCTAATAAAAAACATAGAAAAAAGAAAAACGGTGTTATATAAATCCAAAAAAAATCATATGCAGTTATCATGATTGTAGTGAAAATAAAACCTAATAAATTAACTATAAATTAGGAAGAAAAAATATTAATCACTTGAAATAAAAATATCAAGATTACCGGTCAACTCACAGATACACAGATTAAAAAAATTCAAATAGTATAATCAAGAAATAAGGGAAATTTATGGATCTATAGATTTTGGAAACTCTATAATAGCAAGGAAAATGAATATGAACATATCTATTCAAAATGTAATAATCTGTATATCAAATATTTATAGATACTAAACTATACATATTACAAACCAATCTATACATGAAATCCTAATATATATAATAATATAAGCAATTCAGTATTACATTACAACACTTTAATGAAGTGTAAAAATATATAATTAAAAGAATATTGATAAATTATATACAAACTATAAAATAATTGTATGAATTTGTAAATTTTTAAAATGAACATTACATAAAACTTTAAATGAATCATATGAATCTCCAAATTTATACAACTAACTGACCATGTCTATATGGAAAGTAAATACACTCATATATGAAATAAAATATATAATCTATGTTGTCTAATACAGACATCAAGTATTTATTAAACTTTAATATAGTGTATATTTGGTCAAAAATACCTATTCCAAGTTTAATTACCCACCATGTTTTTCTAAAATTCTAACATAAAACCATTAAAAAATCATATCACATGAAAATGAAAATAAAGTCAACTCATTAGAAGAGAAAAGTGAAAAAAGTAATATTTCAAATGCATGGTATGAAATATGCAAGGTTATTTTAATATGAAAGTGAAATTAATGATAAATTAATTAAGATTCATTAGCTCACTAGAAGATTCAGTCTATCTTCCTAGATTTCATATTCTTTGTAATGTAGGATGATGCTATTTGAAATTCAAGCTCATCATGCTGTGAGATCGAGAAATCCGAATTTGTTCAATCACTTTCTATTTTAGGGGCGCTTACTTGTTCAAACTCATATAGAAAATTCTTTTACAGAAATTATGTATTATCATTAAGGAACGACTTTATGAAATCTATGTATAATATATGTTTTAGTGAGAAAATAAAGAGAGAATATATTCCAACGTTATTGAATTTTGAGAAACATTAAATTTTAATATACATTAGAATTTTTTACCGAAGTTACAACACTGGAAGGAGACATGTCAACAATTTAGGATATTGATATACAATTCATGATAATCTAATTTGATCCATAACTTATATAACAATTTTGAATGAAAATAGTAACTGATTATTGAATTTTATAGTCCAGTTAATTATTGTTTGAATAGAAATGTAAAAAATTTATAAAGTGAAATTTTTTATTTATATATTTCTTTTTAATCTGTAAAATTTTGACATTATTGTTAGAAATGAAAAAGAAAATTGTAACAATTTAAATAAAATTTGAAAACGCAACTCATTTTTGTGTGAAGGATTATCAGGAACTTTCATCTCATTTACATCATATAAAACAAAAATTACCTTAAATGCATTTTGTTCATAGGGTTGATTTCGGTTTCAGATGTTGTAATCTGAAATGTCAATAGTCATGAGTAGTTTTTTATGTTTGAATACATTCATCTTTTCTAGAAAACCAAATTCATCATTTCCCTAAATTAAATAAATATTGGTTATGAAGCAATGAATACTGAGTTTAATTAATATAAAATTAAATAATAATGACTTACATGAATAAGATTGTTTCTTAATATCAAATGCTGAATTTGGTAAAAATTTCATCTCATGATTCTAAAAGAGGACAACGAACATACATCCAGTACTATCATTGACCAACAACTGCAATCGATATCTATAATAATATATAATATAGTTAGCATAAAATTTTTAGAATAACATGTATTTATAATGTTTTCACATCAATTTTACTTTCTTTAATAGAGTATACAACATTGGAAATGACTTTTTAAATGCAATAATAATAACAGAATTATTTTTTTCCAAAATTATCATACAGAGGATTAATGTTAGTCTAGAACTAAAAAATATTATAAAAACTTAATGGAACATCTCTATATTATCATAATTATTTACTACCAACTATTACCTTGGTATAGTTAACAGTGGGAGTACACCATAATTTGTACATATATCATTTTCATTGAAAAAGTCTACATTCTTTTTACAAGAAAGACATAATTCATAATAATAGTTGTAATGACTATATATTTTTGTAACAGTGGATAACATGGTACATATTTTTACCTGTAATGAAATGACAATGAATTGTGAGTTAAAATATTATATAAATTATAATATATTTCAATAGATAAAATATTTTACTTTTTTTTAATTATCATACTTTAGCTCAGTGTAGGTAGTAATCTATACAATGTTTCTCTTATTTTTCAAATAAGGTCATTTTTCTTGAGATGAACAGCATGCACCAAAACTCTCTACATTACTTTATTGGTAGTCTTTTATCAGATTTATCAGCATACTATAAAGTATTTACAGTGAATATGGTAAAAAAAATATGATTAACTGTAGAGTATTTTAACAACACTTTTATATCATGAAGACATTATAAGTAAAAGACTAAATATGAGAATATTAATCATATATGTTAACTGAACACATTAACTTAGAAATAAAAAGTTTATATTAATAGTAGGGATTTTTTCAATAGAAAATCATGCATAAAAATAACATTATAAAGTGAAAATAACATTACCATTGTGTGTATAAAAATAATATTATAATAATGTTATTAAATTAGACATGTAGTAGACTTGCTAAATCCATTACCATTGTGCACTAAAATTTCAGCAATTATAAAGTGAAAAAAAAACATTCAGTCAATGATGAGAAATATAACATGGTGTTGGTAGTCCATATAAATTAACACCCAAAAACACATTGCATCAATGCACTTATATAATCCATCCTAAAAATCATAAAGTATAAGAAATCCTAATATGTTAATGTCAATTAAAACAATATAACATTAAATTTTAAGAACAAATCATCCATCCTTCATCATCATCCTCAACAAAAGCACACCCACGTGATGCACCTATCACTGTGAACATCATGAAAACATGGGTTTCAAAATGAAAAAATTATAACAAGCATAATAGGTGTAGGAAATTACATTAAAAAATGCCAAAATATAAAAAATTACTACCCATGTTTCACTATAAATAGAAAAAACATCAGTTTGAAAATGTGGAAAGTTTTATATGTGAGTAATTACCATAAGAAATTATAATTATGGTTGGTACTAAATTATAAAATCATGTCCAAATAAGTTAAAGAAACTAAAGAATTATAAAATGAAATTGAAAATATGAAATGCAGTTCCAAAAATTTTAGTGAATGTAGCATTTATATTGTAGTTTAAAAACAATATAACGCCACTAATTTTTTCCAGTGAAATAACCTATAATTATCTCATAGATAAATTAAAGAACTTAATACTTCCCATTTTATATAGCTCAATATTTAATGATCTTGCATGTGTAAAACTAATTAATAATCATGTTTAAAGTAAGAAAAACTTCACAAAATTAAGAAGAAATTTATAAATAATATAAATGGAAATAATACTAAAATATAATTAAATGAAAGCTCAACATGTGTCATTGATATGTTTGGTTCCATCATATGAAATTTAGAATCTAACATAAGATCATTAGGATAAATACAATGGAAAAAAAACAAATGACTCCATACTAACCCTTATGCTGTTATATGTGTTCATATTGAGAATTCATCCCCTGGTTTGAGATATTTTTCGAGGGTTTCAAGATCTTGTTTGAGAACCAAGATGCACGACCTAGGTTTCCCATTTTGGTGGTCAATTTTATGAGGAAGAGAAGGAAGAGATGACGAGTAACAGTTATGGAGGTGAGACAATGATACAATGAGACATCGAGACGATGAGAGGATGAGATGACACGACTGTGAGATGATGAGATAGTGAGATGATGAAATAGAGAAAAAATGACCAGAGGTGATGATGAATAAGAGAGGGTAAATAGTGGGTAGGGTGTTGAGAAATCATGGGAATATGGATCATGGGAACAGGGAGTAGGGGAGTAGAGAGGGAGATCATGATGGGGACGAGGAGATAAGGAGTGACATAGGGGAGTGGAGGGAGGGGAAATGGGAGATGGTGATGGTGAGTAGCTTTTGTTATGGTGAGACGATGATAATAGGACTGTAGGTGATGAAGAACAAGAGAGGGTTGATAGTGGGTAGGGTTTTGGGAAGTGGAGGAATGCATTATAAATGGATTTCGCAGGAGTGAAAAAAATGAGAGGGATAAGGATAGATGGGAGGAGGAAATGTGGAAGAGGACTTATGAAAATTAGTAATAATAATAGATAATATATGTTTTAAATTATTAAAGCTATATTTTGGTAGTTTTTTATGCTCAATGACATCTCTTATGGCTTTTTTGAATGTTTCCTTATGATTTGATAATGAAACTGGTTTTGAAAGGAATTATTTTTTCATAGAATTGGAAATTATTTATGAATCGTTGATGGAAAAACCTTTTTAATTGAAATCACTTATGTTTGAAAAAGAATAGGCACATGGGAGCCCTAGTTGATAAGGGGGAAGAATAGTGTTAAGTATCCCTTTAGAAAATACCACACTAACTAAACTTATTAGTTTTGGATTAAGGTCATGGTGCCATGGATGGTCATCACCACACCACTAGGCCATAACTTGATATCCCTACCGATGAGATGGATGTGGTGTCATGTGTAGGGAAAACCCACACCACTAATCCAAGGCATGAACTCCTTATTGGGATGTACACATACTTGGTTTGACCTTTAATTACCATGTTTATATGAGGAACTAGGGTGTCCATAACCTTAAACAAATTAGGGTATATCCCATTATTCTTATATTACTAAATTATTACTATTCAAACATCGATTTCTATAAATTAATTTCTCGATCTTGTTACTTGATTTCCTCTCCTAAAAGATAAATTTTTACTTTCTTAATCTTTATCTCAAACTAGAATGTTTTAATTGTTTAACAAGACTTTTCTCATAGATCACTTAGTGGGATCCTATTGGGAAAGTGTTTCTCACACACTACATACACCCAATGGGTGTATGTAGATTTTTTTTGTACATAAGGTAAATGAAAGGACCCATATATAGGTAGTGGGAACTCTTGATAGTGGACCTCAGACCAATAGTGGTGACATGGTGGGGACTTGACCCTCATGTTACATGAAGACGACTAGTTATTTTGTTTATATTTTTATTATACTTAGATGTGGTGTATCACTTAACCGAAATCCCTTACATTATCTTTTTCACCCTTTTGTATTATTATCTCTTTTGAATACTTTATAAAAAAATGTTTTTTGATATCATGGTTTAAACTTTTATCCCTTTAATTTATGTTGAGCTATCATGGTACTATGGGATAACTATCTATTGATGTATGTCTATGTTGTTCTTAGATCATAACTTTAGAATCTATGGAATGGTTATGTTGGGTTAATGATTCAGACCCGTGAGTTATTTATTTGGGAGAAATCATTCCCAAGGAACATTCTATGATACCTAGACACTTTTCACCAGCCTATGGGAATAAGAAATTCCCTTAAAGCCTTTACACAAGTCAGATTGGGTGCCTGGATTAAGGGTGGACCATGTTGGTTTGTGAAAAAAATGGTATCAAATGAAGTTTTATTTTACATTACTTGGGGAGTTTGGATAGAATGAAGATAAGGATTTTGAAGCTCAAGTGATAGGTATGAAGGGGTGGATAGCTAACACTCATAGTATACTCTATTTAGTTACCAGGGTGTGTTGGGAAATGTGATTTTGTTTTGGGATTTTTTACTCTTCCTAGTTGGGTGAGGTGCATAACCAAAAACCTTTCACACATGCTTCAACTTATAAACGGTTGTGGTTTGTCATACCATATTTTCTTATTTTATGATCAATTTAGGATTTTTTAAATGTTTAGGTTATGGATTAAGGGTTTATAATTGATTTTTATGGATTTATTTCTTTATTTGGTTTTATATAGAATCATACTCCCTCAAAGGAGACCCGTAAATCCACCTAAGGATGTTGTAGATAAATTTACTCAAGAGAATCTATTGGTTGATCCAAATATTATTGAGGTAGTTGTTAATGAACTTTAGTATTTAGATCAAGGTGTGAGTTCTATCCCCATTACAGCTAATGAATTCCATCCAAGTCCTAAGAAGGAACAAGTTCAGGAGTTCCTAAATAATAAGCCTCCTAACTTTTAGGGAAGTAATGATCCGTAAGAGCTTGATGACTGGTTGGAAAAGACTAAGTGAATTTTCAGTTTCTTTAGGACTCTGGAATCCATCAAGGTAAAATGCAATACCTTTATATTGAAGGGATCTAAATATAAATGGTGGTACTCTATTGTCTAGGAAAAGTTGCATGAGCACCTAGATTGGAAGGATTTTAGGGTGATTTTCACCCAGTAGTTTTATCCAAACACAATGGTTAAAAAAAGTTCTTAGGAATTTATCACTCTCGATCCAAGAAACATTACAATGATGTAGTATTAATGCAATTTCTCTAAGATTTTCCACTTTTTACTATAATTGATATCAAATGAGATATTTAAGGATCAAAGGTTTGAAATGGTCCTTCATCCCAACATTTGGTATTATGCATTACTCTTGAATCTCTTAATATATTTTGAGGTTATGGATTGGGTGCTGATAGTTGAGATTGATAAAGAATGAATATTGAGATTGACTAGTTCTCTACCTATGTTTGGTGAGAGTTTTAGTGGACTTTTATATAAGAATAGGAGGCACATGGAATCAAAAGGAGGTAGTGGAAGTGGGTCTAGGCACCCGTCTTAGTCTTCAGCATCAACAGACCTTGGGATATGGGTCTCTTATTTTTTTATCAGTTTGGTAGTTATGGGCATACAAGGCCTATGTGCACAACTATCCTAATGTATTCCTACCTATGTGGGTTCCTAGGCCATCTAAAGTGGTTTTTAAGGTCAGTTCCTACCCTCGGAGTGGTGAGATCTCCCCAACACCTAGGGTATCCTCAATCCAGTAAGATGCCTCTAAGGTAGTAGGACCTCACCCCCAGATCCACAGAGGTAGGGACAAATTATATTATGGGTAGAGTTATCCTAGTCCAGAGTTATAGGATAGTGCTAAACCTTAGGACCAGGAAAAGACTGGATAATTGTATGCCACGAATCCAACTTGGGAGGATTCTGAAATCAAGCTAGTGGTAGTGATAGGTTATATTCTTGTTTCAACTTCCATGGTTGATGAATTATTTTACAATGGTTCTTCCTAATCATGTATATCTAGCCATTTTGTGAAATCATTGAAACTTTAATCAGATATCATGCCATGTGTGATGTAGATATTGATCATCCATGGTAAGGAGAAGTATCAGGGTCTCTAATACCCCTCATGTATCATTTCTATAGTTGAAGTAGAGTTGTAATGGGATTTTCTCATTCTAGAGATGAACCCATTTGACATAATTATTGGTATATATTGTATTTTTACCTTCAACTCCAACATGTATTACAATCAAAAGAGGGTGACATTCTCAACTCCTGATGTGATTTATCATGTGTTTCAAGGATACTATGACCCACATTAAATTCAGAAAGGACTACCCTATCCTGAGGTGGGTAGTCTAGAACATCTATTGGTTTCCATCCCGAATGAGGCTGAGAAAGGGAACTTTGAACCTAAGTTTCCTAGGATGGTAAGGTAATTTTTCAAGGTGTTTCCCACCAAATTCTCAAGTTTACACCTATAGAGAGAGAGGTTAATTTATCTATTGATCTAGTGCCTAGGATTTAGATGATCTCCTTGAATTCTTACCGTATAGAACATACAGTGCTGGGAGAGTTAAAGACTTAGATGGAGGATTTAGAAGTAAAGGGATTCATCTATCCTAACGTATCCCCCATAGGAAGCTCCAGTTTTGTTTGATAAGAATTTGGATGGGTCTCTACACATCTATATTGATTATAGATAACTGAACTAGGTGATAATAAAAAAAAGTACCCCTTTACTCTCATTGAAAAACTTTTTGATTAGTTGAAAGAGGCGAAGTGGTTTTCTATGATTAATATTTGTTTAAGATACCATCAACTTAGAGTAAGGGAGTTTGACATTACTAAAACCAATTTTAGAAGAAGATATGGTTACTTTGAGTATCTAGTGATTCCTTGTATCTTGACCAATTATCCTACAGTTTTTATGGCTCTTATGAACTGAATATTATACTAGTTACTTGACTCTTTCTTAGTGTTATTTATGGAAAACATTATGATCTACTCTAATTAAAAAGTGGATCATTGGTTTCATTTAAATATTATCTTGGGAACCCTGTGTAATCATTATCTCTATTAAAATTTATCCAAGTACTGATTTTGGATCTTGGAAGTAAAATTATTGGGACATGTTGTCATGGAATAAGGCATATCAGTCAAACCTGATAAGGTAAGGGTCATCATGTCTTGGGAAAATATAAAAAATACTTTTGAGATCTAGATATTCTTGGGTTAGATAAGATATTATCGATGATTTATGAAGGAATTTTCCAAGTTTTCATCACCCCTTACAACCCTTTCCCAGAAGGGGGTGAAGTTTTCTTAGAGTTTATAGTGTCATAACTCTTTTGATGTGCTTTAGTGATGACTAACCTTAGCCCATGTATTGATTCTTTCAGAGTCCAGTTAGGTCTATCTAGTCTATTATGATGCATCGGTCATGGGGTTAGGTTACATACTCATATAGGGTGCACATGTGGTGGATTACGTACCCTGTCATCTTTATCCCCATGATAAGAACTACCTCACACATGATCTCGAGTTTCCTGCTGTGATACACACCTTTAATAACCCTAAATTCCATTATTTTTTTTGAAAATTAAATAGTATTATTTTGAGACCAGGCACTAAGACGAAGTGCAATTCCGAGGTCCGGAGTCCCCAAAATGATCCGTCGAATAATGTTAAGT
Organism: Viscum album; assembly: GCA_963277665.1. Taxonomy (NCBI): domain Eukaryota; kingdom Viridiplantae; phylum Streptophyta; class Magnoliopsida; order Santalales; family Viscaceae; genus Viscum; species Viscum album. Next base: position 736,604,485 of record OY728167.1, on the reverse strand, counting down.
TTTAAATAGCACACGTGAGTGGTTTTTTTGAAAAAGTGGAATAACAATTAAATAGGTTCCTATATCAGAAATTAGAGGGCACCGTTGCATTCAGGATGGCGGGTTTACGCTACAAATAACTTAAGTTTAGTCGGCACAGGACTCAAGTGAGAAAATACAAAAATGGAATAACCGTAAATAAAATAATTAAATAAAATTATTTTATTTTTCAAATGATTATAACTCACGAACGATTACTCAGATTGAAAATCCAATACCAATGTTGAGCCCGTGAGGGTATTCTTTCCTTAAGCAGTGCCCAACATTGGCCGACGCGGACCAATATTGGAAGTTAGTTTTTGGTCGTAAAAATAATAATTAAGTAACAGTTATTTTATTTTCAAATACTTATAAATCCTAAATGGTAACTTGGATTATAAATCTGAGAGCACTGTTGAGATCGTGAGGGTGTGTTTCCCTTAAGCGGAGCCTAACCTCAATTGGCATGGGTCGAGGGTGAAAGATAGTTTTTGGAACTTTTTTTAAGAGAATTAAAATGGCACACGTGTGTGATTTTGGAAAATTATAAATGGGTGTCCAGATTAAAAATATGTGGGAACAATTGCATCCAGAATGATGACCTTATATAATAATGGACCTAACCTTGACTGACTCAGGTCGAGGGAAAAAGTTAATTTTCAGACATTTAAAAAAAAAATAAACTCAAAAAGTTTATTTTATTCAAAAAATTTTCACTGCAATGCAGTGATGAGCCGACGGGTTCATTCCATAAATCTAACAGTGCAACAAATCATTAATTTGAAGTGTAACAGAAAAATTATTTCATAAATGAAACAACATAATGATGTGATGACGTAGTGTAACAGAAACGCTGTGACACATTTCTATTTTCATGGAATAACGGGTTGGAGAAACATATGGAAAATCTGGGAATTCCTCTGACAAATCGACGGTGAGGAATCCTTTCTAATGACGAATTCCAGCGAATCGCTAGCAACAACGATGCCCTGAAAAGACAAGTCTGATATCCGAGAGCGATGAAGGCTAACCCCCGCGGACGGATCTCCATTGGCAACAATCTTCCCTCCGATCGAACCTTCTCCAGGTATGAGTTTACTTTTTGAAGTTTAAATTCCCCGTTATTCTTTCTAAAACAACGAACATATATCAACCCATGAATAGGTTGATCCGTGGGATTCATCTTATTAAGGGAGGTTATTATTCAATATCAGGGATTGCATCAGGATTAGAATATTGTTTTAATCACAAAACACCCTCCCATGTTTTCAAAACCTCTAACGCGGAGGTTTCAGGTTGACACGAATAAGGACCAGACCCCTCATCCCTTGTGTGTTCTTGTTCGTTCTTTGTGACTGCACCTTCGAAATGGAGGCAAGGAGGTTTTGAGGCCTTAACAGGGAATGTGGCATCCCATGGAAGTAGGAGGTGTATAAAACATGAGGAATAGACCAACGGATTGGATATGGTGGTCTACGGAAGGATTTGACTGCGCACTGGAACCAGAAGCCTAAAGCGGCGGCGGCGACCTGCGTCGGTGGCGGCCAATGTCGGCGACAACCTGTGTTGGCAGCGGCCTACGTCGGCGGTGGCCCACGATGGTGCGGCAGGAGTTACCAGCAGTGGGCTAGCGGCTGGTGGTCAGGGACGTGGCCACCAGGACACGTCAGAGGGGTAACCTGCGCCGCATGGGCCATGACGACCCATTGGCACGTGGTCCAGCGGGACCGCATGTGACAAACAAGCACGACCGACTTAGCTGGTTGTGGCGTGCATGAACAGGAGGCCCCGCTGGGCATCCGGGATGGAGGGGACCGACCCTCCGGGAGGGCCAGGATAGAAGGGCGGAAAAACACCGGGCCGCTGGGTGGCTGGGGCTGGGAACAAACTGGCCTGCCGGTTGCGGGTTGGACCAGATGGAACTGGGTCACTGGGTGACCCGGTGGGCTGGACCCCCGACCGAACCAAGCCAGGTCTAGCACGACCCAATGGGATGGCCTAATGGCCAGGCCAGACCAAGCTAGCCCATACTCAAACTGGGTCTGGTGGGATTGGTCTAACTAGGCCAGGGCATACAGGGCCCCCAGGCCGGGTTGGTTGGGTCGTCTGACCTGGTCGGACTGGGCCCATACACGTCCGACCCATGATTACTAAAACACCAATATCTTTCAGACCGGGAATCCGATTGACGATCCGTTTGTGGTTTTGGAAACCTTTTGATAAGGTGGTTCTTTTGGAATAATCTAAGGAAGTTTTAATGGAAGATGATATGTGACTAATGGATTGATGATTGGTTTCTCCCGGAATCAAGTGCACTATGTGTGGGAATCCTTCAGCTGATTGAAACCTGAAGACTGCTAAAAATAGATCCTATGTGGATTGACTACAAGAGACCCTATTTGGATCCACTATAATGTCTCAGTGGGAAGTGGCTCTGTGTGAACTGGAAGGCCCATGGTGGGGAACAACTTTGTGTGACCCGGCAGACCCACGGTACTCATCAATGTTGAGTAACACAGTATGATGGCCAAGGTGGGAAGAAGGTCTGTGTGACCTAGCAGACCCACAGTGGGGAGAAACTCTTTATAACCCAGCATACCCATGGTACTCATCAGGGATGAGTACCCCGGGTGTCTAAGGTATCCAATTTTGCGACTGATGGTATTTCTTTCTATACTCTTGATTATACCTGCGTGAGCTGAAAGTACCTTGTGTATACATTATTTTATGGTCTTTACTTTGTGGTTTGGGGTCCCTAATGAGTATTGTGTTACTCATATCTGCATGGGCTTCGCCTGTATGTGTTGTGTCCCATGAAGGTGATCGACGCTTTGACGGAGACCTTGGTGGTCCGGGACCAGGTGTTGCTTAGTGATACGGGATGGAAAAATGCTTTGATGTAGACCTTGGTGGTCGGGGACAAGGTAGTGCTTAGTGAGACGAGACAGACAAGTGTACTTCTATGGCTATAGAAAAATACCCTTCACATACCCTTTTGGAGGGGTGTCGAGCAGATGGACTGTGGTAGTTGTACTTTCCTTTATGGTTTTGGGCTTATATTATGGCCCCTTTGTACTTTCAATATGTACTGTACTCTATGTAGTTGTCTCAGTGACAATTGTGGTTTAATTTTTGTTTACTTTTTGCAGTTTGAGATTTGTGCATGTGTATAGGTTTTAAAGGCAAATGCCTTCCCTTTTTGGGATAATCCTATTCCGTGATAGTCGCTAGCCCCTAGACTATAGAAGGTCAGATTGGGGTAGTCATGGCATGGGCCCTGGGGGATGAGTCGTGAAAAATTGGTATCATAGGAGGTCTTTTCTACTAGAACAACTAAGTGTCTATAAATTTTTATGGGGAAACAACGTTAAGTGTTTCGAGTTCGAAATTTAGGCTAGGGAGTCCAGTGTTGGTGTGATAACTGACATATCCATACACCAGGGCCCTGAATTATGCTTTCTGACTTGGTACATGAAAACCCTGGTTGCATGTGTCTTGCAATGATTTCTCATAATCTTTCTAATTCAGATTTATTCTCCAGGTATAATCTATTAATCTTTATTCATCTTAATCTATTTCAAGATGCATCCATGCAGCCAGCCATCCGGGATTCCAATGTATGACCACAAGGGTGGTCTACAAAGTGTTGAGGCTTAGATATAGTGACCATTGCCTGAGATGGAACCTTAGGGTGGTGCCCCATCTTTTCCACCGCCCATTGGTCAGCAGTTACAATCAGTGCTACTGGTAGAGGATGCATATAGTCTCATTTCCTTACACAAGTTTCAGTGACAGAGACCCCTTAGGTTCCAAGGAGAGCCTGAAGCACAGTCAGCTAAGGATTGGATTGAGGTGGTGACAAAGTTTTCCATCTAGTCAGGGCACCATTAGATCAGATGGTAGTCCTGGTAGTAAGCCTTCTACGTGGATCAGTTGGGAGATGACGAGCTTTAGATCACCTGATCTTACGATGAGGTGACTTTCCCATAGACAGAGCATGAGAACCTCTCTCTGAGAAGGGGATATTACCATAAAATCTAATGTCTATGCATGCCCAAGAGCTTCTGTAGAGATCTAGGAGCTGAGGGAATAGTTTTAGGACTTGTAGAGGAATGGATTCGTAAGGCCTAACATTTCACCATGTGCAACCCCAATATTGTTTTCCAAGAAAGAAGATGAAATATTAAGGTTATGCATGGACTTATGGCACCTAAACTAGGTGACTGTGAATAAAAAGTATCACCTACTAAGGATTGATGACCTATTTGATCAGCTGAAGGGAGCGAGATGGTTCTTGAAGATAGACCTCAGATCAGACTATCACCACCTTCGAGTACGAGATGAGGACATCTCGAAGACAACTTTTAGATGTGAGTTCTAGATATGAAAGGTCCACTTCATGGGACATGTCATCTCATAGGTTGGAGTTGCAGTGGATCTAGTGAAGATCGAGGTGGTGCTTTCTTGGGAGCCACCCAAGAGCGTTACTGAGGTATGAAGTTTCCTTGGGTTGGCTGGGTACTATTAGAGATTTTCACGAGAACTACCTAGAATGAAATCACCCATTATGACGTTGACAAGGAATGAAAAACCCTTCATGTAGACAGAAGGATTCTAGCAGAGCTTTAAGCAGCAGAGGCAGAGGTTGACGAGTTCTCCTATCTTGAGGTTACTAGAGGAGGGCGCCAACTACATGGTGTACTGTGACGCATCAAGAACCGGATTTGGTTGTGTCTGGATGTAGGGGAAAGTATTGATTTATTGTGTCTCAGGACAGTTGAAACTGCATGAGAAGAACTACGAGACTCATGAATTTGAGTTGGCAGTGGTAGTCTTTGCACTTAAGATGTGGAGACACTGCCTTATGAGCGAACGATTCATCGTCTACTCTGACCATAAGATTATCAAATATATATTTTCTCAAAAGGACTAGAATATGAGACAGTGACATTGTATAGAGTTCCTCCAGGACTATGACTTTGAGATAGTCTACACTCTTTGGAAGGGGAAGGTGGTGGCAGATGCTCTCAGTCGGAGATCGAGTTCACAGCTATAGAACGAGTCCTCAAAGTAGTTTTCCTCAATTCAGATATCCTTTGTGTATAGATATGAGGCAGCTTATCTTAAGTCAATGGTGGTCTCCCCTCCACTCTTACAGCGAGTCAGGGAGGTGCAACTTGGAGATTCCATCTACGAGGCCACACGTGCCTAGATGTCCACAAGGCATGCCCCTGATGGATATTTGATAGGTGTGGAGCACGTCATCCTCTCCAGAAGATGCACCATTATACTAGTGGCATTACAGGAGGAAGTGTTGAGGGATTTCCATACACTTCTAGGTGTGGAGAAGATGTACAGGACCTATGACGTTAGTACTGGTGGCCGGGGATGAAGAAGGCAGTTGAATAGTTTATCCCAAGATTCCTCACTTGTCAGCAAATGAAAGTTGGGCACTAGGCACCAGTAGGTTTTACATAACCCATTTGAAGTACTTGAGTGGAAGTGAGATGGGATATCTATGGAATTTGTGATGGGATTAACATGTACGTCCAGGGGACATGATACCATTTGTGTGATCATAGACCAAATCACAAAGTCTCTCTACTTCCTACCCATTAGAGACTAGAATTCCGTAAAGAGCTTAGGATTCCTCTACATGAAGAATATAGTAAACTACATGGAGTACCTTTTACGATAGTATCAAATCATGATGCATTATTTACATCCTGGTTATGGAAGGGATCACAGTAGGAATTTGGGACTCAACAGTGTTTGAGCACAACCTTTCACCCATAGACGGATGGTCAGATGGAGTGGACCATACAGACCTTGGAGGACATGATTCGTGCTTGCATTCTTTATTTTGTGTCACAATTGGAAGGACCACCTACCATTGGTGGAGTTTACATACAAAAATATCTACCACTCCACCATTGGTATGGCACCGTTCGAGGCACTGTACGAATGACCATGTAGGTCATCATTATGTTGGACAAACCTAGGGGAGTCAACACTCATGGGTCCAGAGATGATACAGGCTACCACTGGGAAGGTGAAGGTCATCTGAGAGCAGATGAAGACTGTACAGAGCCTAAAAAATTCCTATGCTATTAGGAAACAGAGACCCTTAGAGTTCGAATAAGGGGACCACATATTCCTACAGGTATCTCCTTGACGAGGGATACAAATATTTGGCTGGGAGACAAGTTATATATGAGGTTCATTGGACATTTCTTGGAACTATGTAGAGTGGGTGAGGTGGAATACCACTTGGCTCTACCACTGTAGTTAGAGAGGGTTCATGAAGTCTTCCACATATCCCAACGTAGGAGATACGTGCACGACCCTTCTCACATCATCGACCACAACGATCTAGAGATTGACAATGGAGATTTATTCATGGAGTACCCCATGGAGATAGAGGATCGATAGGAGATGATCCTTCATGGATGGTCGATTACTCTGGTTAATGTTTTTTTTGAAACATGGGATTCTACAAGAGAGAATGTGGGAGAGAGAGTCTTAGATTCATGCTCAGTACCCTCTTTTTGTTTGATTAGCCCTTGTTTTTGGCTTACAAGGATGTAAATCCATAAAGGGGGGAGTATTGTAATACCCTTAAATTCCATGATTTTTTTTGAAAATTAAATGAGATTATTTCAAGACAAGGGGCTGAGACGATGTGCAATTCCGTGGACTGGAGTGCTCAGAATGATCTGTCGAAAAATGTTAAGTTTTAAATAGAGCACATGAGCGGTTTTCCTGAAAAAGTGGAATAAATCTTAAACAGGTTCTTGGATCATAAATATGAGATAACCATTGCATATAGGATGGCGAGTTTACCCGAGGCGTGACTTATGTTTAGTCAACGTAGGCCTCCAGTGAGAAAACCCAAAAATGACATAACCACAAATAAAATAATTAAATAAAATTATTTTATTTTTCAAATGCCTATAAACCATGAACGATGACTCAGATTGAAAATCTGAGACTATCATTGAGCTCATGAGGGTATTATTTCCATAGGTAGAGCCTAACGTTTTCCAGTGCAATCCAACATTGGAAATTATTTTTTATCCATAAATAAAATAATTAACAATTATTTTATTTTCAAATCCTTATAACTCCTAAACGGTAACATAGATTGGAAATCTGAGAGCATCATTAAGCTTGTTAGGGTTTTTTCCCTTATGAGGATCTTAACCTCAATCAGTGAGGTTTGAGGCTTAAATATAGTTTTTGAAACTTTTTTAAGCGAATTAAAATGGTGCGCATGCGGGGTTTTGACAACTTCTAAACGGGTGCCCGGATTAAAAATCTAAGAGTACCGCTACGTCCAGAACGACGACCTTACCTAAGAATGGACCTAACCTAGACCAATGTGGGTCGAGGGAAAAAGTTAATTTTCAGATGTTTTAAGAAAAATAAAATAAACTTAAAAAGTTTATTTTATTCAAAATTTGTTTCGTTGCAATGCAGTAATGAGCCAACGGTTTCATTCCATAAATTAAACTATGCAACGATTCATTGATTTGAAGTGTAACAGAAATGGTGTTTCATAAATTAAATAGCATAATGATAGGATGATGCAGCGTAAGAAAAATGTTGCGACACGTTTCTCTTTTAATGGAATCATGGGTTGGAGAAACAGATGGAAAATATGGGAATTCCTCTGACGAATTGATAACGAGTAATCCTTTCCAATGATGAATGCCGAAGAATCACTAGAAAAAACAACACCCTCAAAGGATGGGCTAGGGATCAGAGAGTGGCGAATGCAAACCCCTATGGATGGATCACCATCAACAACAAGCTTCCCTCCAATCGAACATTGTCTAGGTAGGGGTTTACTTTTTGAAGTTTAAATTCCCCATTGTTCTTTCTAAAACAATGAATGCGAATCAACCCATGAACATGTTGATTTGAGGGTCTCTTGTCCTTGTGGGAGGGTATTATTCTATATCAGGGATTGCATCAAGATTAGAATATTTTTTTAATCACAAACCTCCACTCCCATGTTTTCAAAACCTCTAACGTAGAGGGTGTGGGCCGACACGACCAAGGCTCGAGCCCCTATGACCTTGTGCGCACTTCGTGGATACACCATTGAAATGGAGACAAGGAGATTTCGAGGACTTAGTAGGGAAGAAGGAATCCCATGGAATCCATAGGTGCATATGGAATGAGGAACAGACCACCAGATTGGACCTGGTGGTCTGTGAAAGGCTTCACCGGTGCGCCATAACGGCACACCGAGGCGACTGGAGCAGTCAGATCGGGCCGCGACGGTGGGGCAGGTGCCATCGACAGTGGGTCGGTAGTTGGCGGTTAGGGACGCAACCCGCGCTGACCCACTAGCACATAGTCTAGTGGGACCACATGTGGGAAATAAGAATGATTAGCTTAGTCGGCCACAACACGCAAGACCTGGACGCCCCGCTTAGCATATGTGCTAGAGGGGGACAGGTCGGCAGAGCGGGCTAGGTTGAAAGGGCACGAACTGTTCCGTTGAGTGTCCTGGGATGGATTAAGTGGACCACTATTTAGGTCTTGGATGGAAGAATAACACCGGGCTGCTGGGCATCCTAGGATGGGAAAAAACTGGCCTGCCCGTTGCGGGCCGGGCCGGATGGAACCGAGTTGCTGGGCGACCCGGTGAGCTGGACCCCTGGGCGAACCTGACTGTGTCTAGCAAGGCCCAATGGGCCTTTCTGGCCCAAACCTGAACTAGTTCAGGTTGGATCGGTCAAACTAGGTCGGGGCATGTGGGTCCCCCAGGCTAGGTTGGTTGGGTCGGTCCGATTGGGTCGAACTGGGTCCAAACATAACTGGTCCCCGATTACTAAAACACCAATATCTTTTAGATCGGGCGTCTGATTGATGAGATGTTTGTGACATTGGAACCCTTAAGATGATTAGGTTATTTTGGAATACTCTAATGAGTTTTTCATGTAAGTTGAAATGCGATGAATTTCTTGAGGAGCGATTTCTCCCAGAATCATGTGCACTACGTGTGAGAATCCTGTGGCTGACTAAAACCTGAAGACTACTGAAAAGCGACCCTGTGTGGATCATCTATAAGTGTCCCTATGTGGATCTTCTATGATATCCAAGTGGGAAGCAACTCAATGTGGCCCGGAAGGCCCATGGTTGGGAGCGAATCTATGTGACCCGACATACCCATGGTACTTATTAGGGATGAGTACCTCAGTACGATGACCAAGGTGGGAAGAATCTCTGTGTGACCCGACATGCATATGGTGGGGAGTGGCTCTTTGTGACCCAGTATACCCACAATACTCATCGGGGATGATTAAACTAGTAGTCCAAAGTGTTCAGTGTTGCGACTGATGGTCTTTCATTTTATACTCAAGATTATACCTGCGTGAGTTGACAGTAACTTGTGTATACTATCCTTTGTGGGTTTTCCATTATGGTTTGGGGTCCCTACTGAGTATTTTGTTACTCACCCCTACATAGGATTTTCCTGCATGTGTCGTGTCCCGTTCAGGTGATCGACACTTTGGCAGAGACCTTGGTGGTCCGGGACCAGGTAGTGCTCAATGAGACGGGACTTACAAATGCCTTAACGAAGAACTTGGTGGTCTGGGACCAAGTAGTGTTTAGTGAGATGGGATGGATGGGCATAATTCTACATCTATAGGCAGATACCCTTCACATAACCTTCAGGTGGGGTCTCAAGTAGACAGATCATGGCAGTTGTACTTTGTGGTTTTGGGATTGTATTCTGGCCCCTTTGTACTTTCAGTTTGTACGTACTCTCTGTAGTTGTCTTAGTGACAATTGTGGTTTACTTCGTGTTTAATTTCCATAGTTTGATATTTTTTCATGTGTACAGGTTTAAAGTAAAATGCCTTACCTTTTTGTTATATGCCTATTCATTGCTAGTCACCATTCCCTGGCCTATGGAAGGCGGACTAGGGGTAGTCACGGCACGAGCTCTAGGGGGAGGGTCGTGACAACACCCTTAAATGTTTGCAACACTAACTCTTAGGGGATAAATTTACAATTTATTTTGACTAAAATAGTTTGAGTTACATTTTCTCATATAATGATTTGAACCTGAGACAATAAAGGTGGGTTGAATATCTTCAAATGTTTAAATTTTACCTCATCTACACATCTGGAAGGGGTAGTGTGGTTGCCGATACCCTTACTAAAATGTTTCCCTCACAAGAATTGACGGAATCTGATGATGGGTAGAAATTTATGGGCCTATTTGCTCATATGAATATGGAAGTAAGATTAGAGGAAGGAAATGTGTTTCTTACTAGTGTTCAGTTGATTCCTTTAATTATCAAGATCATTATTCAGAAAAAACTAGGGGATGAGGAGTCTCAATGTTTCAAGATAATTTATGGTGGGGAGATTACTGGGGAATGGTCTCAATATTCTTTGAGAATACTCTATTTTTTGAATTGGTATGTGACTCATTTGGCTATGAGTAAGGTTTTTTTATATGACATCCATCGGTCCTAATGGATAGTCCACCTTAGTGCCACCAAAATGTACTATGACCTGAAGCTATAATTCTGGTGGTCAGGCATGAGACAGGACATCGTGGATTTTGTGTCTCAATGTTTCACTTTACAATAGATTAAATTTGAGCATTAAAGATCATCCAGAATACTTTAAACTCTTCCTATTATAATTTATAAGTGGGATGAGATCTATATATATTTCATTGTGGGATTTTTTAGTACCACTCATGGTAAGAATGTGATAGGGGCCATGATTTATTAACTTACTAAATTACCCCACTTCATTCTGATTAGAGATACGATAAAGGTGGCATACCTTGGTTGTATTTTTCAGATTCCATAGGACCACATGGGGTTCCATATACTATTTTCACAGATAGGGAACCCCTATTCACATTTCATTTTTGGAAAGTCCTTAAGGAGGAAATGGGATCCAAGATCAAGCTTAGCACAACTTACCATACTCACTCGAATGGTCAGATAAGGTGGGCCAAATAGATTCTGGAGGAAATGATTTAGGCGTGTTTCCTTGATTTTTGGGGTTTATGGGACACCCATTTGGATCTGGTTAAATTTTATTATAATAATCGTTACTAGTCATAAAAAAACCACTTTGAATCATTTTATGGTTGACCTTATCAGTCTTACCTCTGCTGGACTGAGGTGGGTGAGTCATATTTGATTAGGATGAACTTGGTACAAAAGATAATGATGAATATTCATATAATCAGTAAGTGATTAGTGATGTATCAAAGCATCCACAAGTTCTATATAGATCATCGATGTCGTCCCTTGTAATTCACAATCAGGGACTGCTTTTTTCTAAAAGTTTCACCTTTATTGGGTCACTAAGGACTCATTAAGTAGGGGAATATTTCCCCATGATATGTGGGACCCTTCAAGATCACCAAAAGGATTGTAAAAGTGGATTACCAATTGGATTTACCTCACCGTTTGATGTCTGTCCATGACATGTTCTACATCTCATAGCTGAAGAGATATAACCCAGATCCCTCTCATGTTCTAGAATTGGAAGATCATGAGTTGGATACTATTTCTTCCACAACCAAGTATATAGTTCAGATCATTGATTCCTAGGAAAAAGTTTTTCATGGGAATTATTTCTAGTTGGTTCAGGTTTTATGGAAAAATTTGAGTAACTCCCACAAGACATGTGAATGGGAATCCTTAGTGATGGATTGATGGACTCAACTTTTTATGAACCCTTTTCCATCAAGATAGATTTTTGGGGAAAAAAGGATTATTATGGGGATTTTTATCACACCCATCATGCAATTTGGGAGTGATTTTAATTCTTTTATTTATTTATTTATCTTTCCTTTTTGTTCCAAAACTTTTCACTAAAAAGGAAGTTATTGGAAAAGCAGTTGGTGTTGCATAGTTTGCGCACAATCAGTATCAACCATGTAGAAACCATGAAACAACCTCTAAAATATTAATAGAGGGATTTTTCATGATTTGAGAGTGGTTATTCAAACCATGCAGTTCATCCAAGAAAACCATTATACCAATTTCGGGGCTTTAGGGTGACCTTCACGATTGGTGCACAATTTGGAAAATCATGTGGCCAAATCCTGTGAATTGACTACTAACTTAATTTTTTTTAAAATTAAATCACTACCCTTCTTTTAATTAAAGTCTCACACCCCTAATTTTTCCCACTTGAATCCCAACTTACCCATATTCTTAAGGTGCCCTCCTATATGTAGGTTCCAGGCACAATGAAAGCACCTTTGGTGGGAATTATATTAAAATTTATTTTAATATTGTGTTGTCTAAAACCTCATGAGATGATCTTTCACGTTAAATTTATTATTAATTTATTTAGATATGGAATAAATTATTTACCTAATATTATGATCTTTCTTCATTGATGATGTTGATCTTTAAAAAACCCTTTTGGATTACCTTCATTTCATTGTAAGGATTCAAGTATAGAATTCCTCTAGTGGTGATCCACACATACTAATTTGATCTATGAGAAACTCTAATTGATTTTTGGGTTCTAGCATAGTGAATCAATTGTCTTGTTTTGTTCATCTTGATAGCTCTATGATCCTTTAGGTTTGAAGGGGTTCTTCTCATTCTTGAGAGTAATAGAGGAGGAATTCGAGAGAGGGAGTGTGAGAGAGAGGTCTATTATGTGCAACGATTCATTATTCTCGATTTTTAATTAACCACACACAATAGACATAACCATCTATTTATAGAGCTAGGGATTAGGTTAAAATATTATTTAATTTCCTAGAATCCCATAAAAAATATAATAATCTTTAATAAACCCCATGCCAAAAAAATAATATTAATAATATTTTATGGATTTCATGCTAACTTGTGAAATAATAAATATTATTTTTTTGGATTGTAAATTAATATTTATCTCTATACATGGTCTTGGTCCATTCTAAATCCTCTACATTTATTGAATACCCTAATAAATATTTAATAAAATATTTTATTCATCAATAAATATTTTCTATCAATAAAATTTGAATAAAATTATTCATCGGTCTTGAGAATAATATTTATTACATTAATTAAATTCTAATAAAATTTAATCAGGATGAATGGAAAAACTTATTTTGTGGCCCTCTAATATTATTTCTCATTGGAATTAGGTGGTATCTCCTAAATCCCAAGATTAATCTCTATAAATGGGTTAAGACATCCAATAGAAAGAACTTAATGTCATAATGATTAAAACCACATATGAATTCTCACTGTGTAATATAATCCCTCTGTTTCAATATCTTATCAAGAAGGTTTCACATCCATGTCATCGACCTATGTGCTTGATACATTTTTATTTGAATATATTAAATAAACACATCATTACAACATGACCATATAATTTAATGAGATGGTTCTATTTCTATCAAAGAGCCTAGATATAAACTTCCATTAAGATGGAAATGAAAAATACTTCCTAGACTTATCCATTAATAAGACATCACTCATGACATAACCAATGTATCCAACTTCTCCATGATCTATTATCATAATGGTTTATGAAATACATATAAGTGTGTGAGTTGTAACATGCATTAATAATAATATTAAAGTATAAGGAATATTACACACATTCACATATAAGAATATTTGATGACACCAAAACGTGTAGAATTTCTACCTACGGATCTATTCTCTTAATCTATTATCCTAAAGATTACCAAGTGTGAACTTCATGAGAATAAGTATTATCATCTTACTAGTAATCGCACCTCTCATTCACATTATATGTGTCCCATTATAGAATATTATCTGACTATAGAACAATATTTTAGAATATTGTCTAGCATTTCAAGGTTCTGATCATATAAGGGAACTGCTACGACCTTATCAATGAGAAAAATACTTTAGGATATTATTACATTAAATTCATGAATAACAATGAACAATATGCAATAAGAGATTTTATTAATATTCAAATCATCAAATATAATTTTAATCAAAGAATAAATAGACGGTCTTAGGATAGTAACTTCAACAAACTCCCACTTTTACTAGAGACAACTACCTATGACTTTAAGTCTCCTAAACCTCACATGATAATCATGTTTTTATTGAGTCAAGGATTTAGTCAAGGGGTCCACCACATTGTCTTCTGTAGAAATATTACCCACTAAAACCTAAAATCTCTGATAAAAATCCCTCAAGAGATAATACTTTTTAAGTATGTGTTTCTTCCACTTATTTATCCTTGAATCCATTGAGAGATCCACCATTATAGTATTATCACAATAGAGTGTGATAAGATCTTTACTGCTTGGTAACACATCAATATATTGAATGAAATTTATATCCAAACTACTTCTTTAGATACCTCTGAAGCTGTAATATACTCAAGCTCTGTCATAGAATCTATGACTATAACCTGCTTTGATCTTTTCTAACTCAAAACACCTCCATTAAAAGTGAATATGTATCCCTTTTGTAATTTCATATCATCTTTATATATTTGGAAAATATCATCTTCATATCCTCTGATAACTAGTTCGTCATTTCCTCTATAGACCAAGAATATATCCTTAGTATGCCTCAGATACATAAGGATATTCTTGACCTCCATCAAATGGATATTACCTGGGTTAGTTTGACTTCTTCTTACCTTACTCAATGCGTAAGTGAAATTTAGCCTCGTACATAGCATGACATACATGACTGACCCAATCATCAACATATATGGAATCCTTACCATTATTTTTCTTTACTCATGTGTCCAAGGACACATTTTCCTAGAAATAAGAAAACCATGTGACATTGGAAATAATCCCCTCTTCGATTGTTTCATATTGAACCTCTTCAGTAGCTTGTAAATATATGTACCTTGACTTAGGCTGAGCATTCTCTTATATCTATCATGATGGATCTTGATATCAAGAATGTATGCTACCTCACCTATGTCCTTTATAGAGAATCATTTATTCAACCATTACTTAGAAGAATGTAAAACTGGCATTTCGTTTCTAATAAGTAATATGTCATCGATATGTACTATTAATAAAACTACTGCACTAAACTGATTATAGACACATGACTCACATTCATTATTTATGAAACCAAATTCCACTATATATTCATCAAAGTTAATGTTCCATGACCTAGATGCTTTACATAATCCATAAATGATTTTTTATAATTTTCATATCCTATTGGAATCTTTTGGAGTCCCAAACCCTTCATATTGTTTCATATAGAGATATTCCTAAAGGTCCCCATTAAGGAATACTGTTTTGAAATTAATTTTCCAAATCCCATGGTCTTGGAAATAAAAAATGGAAATTATAATTATGATGGATTTCATCATTGAAACCAGTGAAAAAATTTCATCATAGTCAATGCCTTTATGTTGTTTAAACCCTTTTGTAACTAGTCACGTTTTATTGGTACTAACTTGTCCTTATATTTCTAGTTTATTATTGAATAACCATTTGCAACCAATGGGATTTACATATACTAGAAGATCTTCCAAAAACTAGACTTGATTTTATTATATGGAATCCATTTCAAAATTCATGGTTTCTTTCCACTTAGAAACATCTATTCAATTTAATGCCTCCTTATAGGTTAGAGGATAATCATTATCAATTAATAACGATTCCCCATTTTCAGTGACTATAAAACCATAGAATTTTAGTTCTATAACCTCCCTTGTACTCCTACATAGTAATTGTGTCTATGGAACATCTTCTTCCATAGATCTTTTTTGAATTTGTTCCTCTACCAATTATTTTGTATCTTGAGCTTGGACATCATCAAATACTATCTCACTCCCATTATATATTTTAGATATATAATCCCTCTTAAGGAATATTGGATTACTTTCAACCACTACCTTATTGTCCAATGGATTATACATGTAGTATCCCTTTGTTTTCTTGGGATAACTTATAAAGATACACTTTTTTCCATAGGGTGTAAATTTGTTACTTAAAGATGAATTAACAAATGTTTCACATATCCAAACATGTAAGTATGAAAATATGAATTTCTTTTCATTCCACAATTGGTATGGAATACCATCATCCACTTTAGTTATCACTCATTTTAGTATGTATGTTGTTGTTTTTAACACATATCCCCAAAATGATAATGGAATACTTACATGACTCATCATTGATCTCACCATGTCTAACAAGGTGAGGTTACTCCTTCCACTTACACCATTACATTAAGGTGTATAAGGTGGAGTGAGCTGGGATATAATTTCAATCTTCTATTAATAATCAACAAAGTCTTGATTAAGATATTCTTACCACAGTCTTAGTAGAGTTTCTAAATATTCTTACAAATATGGTTCTCAACTTCACTCTTATACTCTTTGAATTTATCAAAAGAATCTAACTTATACCTCATCAAGTAGACATAACCATATCTAAGAAAATCATCAGTAAAAGTTATTAAGTATGAGTATACACCCCTTGATTCAATAAGAAATGGTCCACACACATTGGTATTGTAACACCCTAAGTTTTTCATAAAATAAATAGAAATGCATGGAACTTTGTTTTCAAGTAGATATTTATAAATATCCTTTAAACATAATTTTATTTCTTATATGTTTTGAATTTTGAAAAAATGGGCTTCTACAATTGTGTTCAGTATGTTATTTAGAGTCTATTGGAACCAACTTGTTTTTTTGGTGAATAGTAACATACCCTTATGAATAGTAATATTAATAGTAATATGACCATAATGAATAGTAAATTTTATTATTATTTTATTTTCTTAAGGTATTAAGAAAATAACATCTTGGTTAATTTTTCATCGTGATATAAAAGCAGTTATAGTTTTCAAATAATTATTTTTTGAATTAAGTATGATTTTATTTAAAAATTAAATTAAAAATATTTAGAAAATTATTTTCAAAAAATGGACTTCATTTTTGAATTCTACACGTTGATAAATGATTAGGGTGAATTTTGGGAATTGTTCTGAAACAATTGATTTTTCGGTGAATAATAAAAAATACAGTTTTTAGTTTCAGTGTGTTAATGACATCATTAATGATGTAATAATGATTTCTTAAATTTGGTCTACTTTTGTATAGTTAAATAATATGTGAGGTGTCCCAAGTGGCTTATACCATGGGAAAATACCATGGGAAAGACAATGGTTTTTCAAATACCACTCATGAGGTGTCCTTTGAAAATTATTAAAATAATCCCTCACTTTTCCTATAAATACCAACTTATTCCTTCATTGAATTCATTACCAATTACCCCTCAACTAATATCTGGACTCCTTACCTCTTTATTAGTCCTCCCAAGGTTTCCTCAATCCCCCAAGGTCCCAACCTTCATGTTCTATGGGTTACTCTACAAGGTAAGAAAATTCTCAAATTCTTTCTTTTTTCCTTTCAAGTTCACTTTTATATGGTATAACATTCAAGTTTCCATACTATGTTCTTATTTACTTATTATTATTGATCTATTATTTATTATGATTCATTTATGGATGGGTTACCCTTGTCCCATCTCTTCTTAATGTTTTATAAAACCCTGTCGCATAGCCGTTGGGCTGCCGAATTTTTGTAAGAGATTTCTCACTTATTCTTTTATTTTGAGTTCCTTCCTTATTATTTCTTCATATCTACTTACACAAGAAGCATGAAATCTCCATAAATAATGTATATTCTTGATTTTATCATGTTTATAGAAAATTCCTCATCATTATTTTTCTCTTCTCCCACTTATTCAAGGAATAAAAACATTGTCCGTGATGTGTGGAACTACTGCCATCATGGATGATGTGATTTCAATTTTAATTAATTCTTTCAAGTATGGTCATAAAACAATTTCTATGGCTGAACCAGGTTATAATATATGTTTTATGACTCCTCCATGGTTCTGGAATTCGTTTTTACTCATGATTCTAATTTATAAGACAAAATGAGGTTGTTATTATCAAAGAACCACTAAAATGATCTAAATGAACATCATTAATGTTTTAACTTATGAATCATCCTCATATAAAACATAAAAATTATAAATGGTATAAATTATGGTACTAAAAATATTTAAATACATTTACTTTCCAATTATGGAGTTTCACTTCCAATCGATAAGAAGGATTCCTCATGAACTGATCATGAAAATCATGTAAAGAAGTCACCCAAAACAATGAAAGGAACAAAGTACTAACAATTAAGGTGTGAAATGAGGTTATGAAATGACCATATAAGATGTTATAAACATGAAAATGTTTCTGAAAAATAAAAATAACACTCTTTTGACCATTATAAAAGAAGTTTAAACAAGTTTTAAGTAAGACAAGCCGGAGGTAAGGGAATTCTTAACCGGATTTCCGTTCTTTGGATTAACCTTCTACTTCATCATTTATGTGCTATTTAAATTGTTTTTGTGATTGGTTATGTTTATATTATGTTTTATTATGTTTATTTATAGTATATATACATAATCCATCCACTCTATCAAGTATCTCTTCAATTTTATGATATTTATAAGGGGATTTTCTTTAAAAAATCCTCTTTTAAAATCCGGTTTTACGAAATTCCAAAGTAATGTTTTTATGAAATTATTCATGTTGTATGATTTTGTTTTGGTTCTTGGGAATTATTTATAATGAAGGGTGGGAACTATATCTTTCTCCAATACAATGGGTATGTGTATGTTGGAGGTCGGCCGTATGGTTACTCCAAGTGTAACTGTGATGGTTACACAAATTGTAAGGTAGCCGTGAGGGTTACAAATTATAAGGTAGCCGAGAGGGATACAAGATTATGTAAGTAATTCCCCAAGATAACTTTATGATTATATTTATGTTCTCATGTTTTGTGTGGATCTTTTTTAAATCTAATGTTACACAAAGTAATTATATATGGGTGATAAGCATGTCTTTTGAAAATGCTTTCATACATTATGAGTTTTCATGGACTAATGTTCTCTTTCCTTCTTTTACACCCCTTACTGAGATTTTGTGCTCATCCCAAGTTTTTAAATGATTTTCAGAGGTTAATGGATGTGTAATACAAGGAATGAATCCATATTAAATGTTGAATAATTGTCAAGGAGTCATGTTTATGTTTTAATGTTTTATATTTTGAAAAAATGGAAACTTTTTTATGGTATCCACTCTGTAATAATGTGTAATGTTATGAATTTATTGTCCCAATTATCTAAAGCACTAAAATTGAAAATATAATCAATTTAAAAAGAAGAGTTTTTTGACTAAATTCAAGATTATGTATGTAATAAGGCTGGGTCCATATAGTTAGTATCAGAGGATGGTTTAGATAACATTAGGGGTTAGGGTGATGTTAATAGAATACCATAAATGATTTTCACTCTATGTTTGATTTGAAATGTTATAGAATTTAAAGATTATCATGTTGATTCATCTAAGATATGTTTTTTTAGAATGGTTGTCCGTAGAAGAAATAGGGAAGCTGAAGAGGAGAGGCACCGACAGAATGAAATCCTTCCAGAACTACAACCCCAAATGGTAGGGATTGGAACCGAGCAGTTTGTGACAGAAATGGTTCAGATAACACATGAAATAAATGGTGGTGTCATCCCAGCAAGAGAACCAATAGAGGTACCACAGCGGAACATGACAGTAGTGGAACATTTTATGAGACAACATCCTCCTACATTCAATGGATCTTCTGACCCAGTAGCTGTTTAAGGATGGATCAAAGCCCTTGAAAAGATATTCAATGTTATAAGATGTTCAGACAATCAAAAGGAAAGTCTTGCCATTTATCATTTTGAAGGGGAAGCTGATCAGTGGTGGTCAATGGTAAGGAATATCAGGGGTAGAGAGGATTTTTATGCATTAGAGTGGGATGAATTTAAAAGTATTTTCCTTGAAAAATATTTTCCTAAGGTGGTGCGACTTAGGATGGAGAAGAAATTCCCCGAATTGAAATAGATGGAGGAAGATTTAGCTGTGTATGAAGAGAACTTCACTTTATTGGTGAGATATTCTCAAAATATTATTCTATATCTTGATATAAAAATCAACTGATTTTACTCAGGACTGAAGTCAAGGTATCAAAGGGCGTTGGACTCCCCTGAATTAAAAAGTTATGATAAACTTGTCTGATGCGCTGAGAGGGTAGAGATGGAGTTTTCTGATGATCATATGCATTTTGGAAATAAGGAAAAGAAGAGGCCTAGTTGGAAATCGATGGGTAAGAATCAACCAAAGAAATCTGATGGTAAGAAAATCCAATTTCCATTTTGTGAAAAGTGTGGAAAGAAACACCCTGGGGAATGTATTAGAAAAACTGGGAAGTGTTTTAAATGTGGTAAGTTTGGACATATAGCCCGAGATTGAAATGAAAATGATCCCAATAATAATCATGATAAGAATTCTGTAAAGTGTTTTAAATGTGGTGAAATGGGTCATTATGAAAATGCCTTCCCAAAGAGAGATCAAAATGATGCAAAGAAGCCAGACTATAAGCAAAAAGGTGTAGTGAGATCCTTTGCGACTACGTCAGTAGATTTCAGGCCATCCAATGAAGTTGTATCTGGTTCATTGTTTGTTCACTCAGATTTTGCTAAATTTTTGTTTGATATGGGGTCTACAAATTCCTTTATCTCTAAGAAATATTCTGGTAAATTCAAAATATCACCTCAAAAAATGAGACCTGAGCTTGTTTTTAAAACACCGGGAAATATTATTGCAAATAGGAATTATAAGTATCTTTTAATTATGGTATGTGGAAGGAATTTACCTGAAATCCTTGTTGTTTTACCCTTAGTCGAGTTTGATGTTATTCTGAGAATGTATTGGCTTTCTGTTTATCATGAAAAGATTGAATGTAGAGAGAAAGAAGTTATTTTTCAGAAAGAGTTTTAGTTTGTATACAAGAATGAACCCATACAATTGATAACATATCAGGAAGCTGAGAAACTATTGAATGATGGAAATGAAAGTTATATTACTCATATTTTTGAAAACAAGGTAACTATTCAGATTAATGATGTTCCAATTTTAAATGAATACCTTGATGTATTTCCTAATGAGTTACCCGGTGTCATACCCGATCGAGAAGTCAAATTCACAATTGACTTAGTTCCTGATGCTAAGATAGTTTCAAAATCCTCATATCTTATGGATCTAATAGAATTTCTTGAATTAAAAAATCAGTTGCAAGATTTTCTTGACAAAGGCTTCATTCATCCTAGCACTTCACCATGGGGAGCCCCTGTTTTGTTTGTTAAAAAGAAAGATGGTTCCATGAGACTTTGCATTGATTATAGAGCTTTGAATAATATCACTGTTAAAAAAAAGTATCCTTTTCCTCATATCGATTACTTGTTTGATCAGCTCCAGGGAGCTTAGTACTTTTGCAAGATTGACTTGAGATCTGAATACCCTCAGCTGAAGGTGAAAGAGGATGACATCCCGAAAACAGCCTTTCATACTAGATATGGGCATTATGAATTTATTTTTATGTCATTTGGATTATCTAATGCACTTTCTATATTCCTGAATATTATGAATAAAGTATTTCAAGGGTTCTTAGATTAGTTTTTGGTTGTATTTATTGATGAAATTCTGGTATTTTATAAAAACAAGAAAGGGGTTAAAAACAAGACCCACAAATGTTACAAAGATTCATAGTTTTCTTGGGTTAATAGGTTATTACAGACAGTCTGTTAAGAACTTTTCATGGTTATCTAGCCCGATAAATAATTTAACAAATAAAGGGGTTAAATTTTTTTAGAGAGAGGAATGTGATGTTTGTTTTCAGGAACTGAAGAATAGATTGGTGAATGCTCCAGTTTTGGCCTTACCTTCCCGAAATGGTGAGTTTTTCATCTACAGTGATGCTTCCTTGAAGGGACTTGGTTGTGTTTGGATGCAGAATGATCATGTAATTTCCTATCATTTTGGACAACTTAAACCTAATGAGCTAAATTATCCCACACATGATTTGAATTGGAAGTTTTGTTTTTTGCTTTGAAAATTTAGAGGCATCATTTATACGAAACCAAATGTCAGATATATACTAACCATAAAAGTCTGAAGTATATATTCACTCAGAAGGAATTAAACATGAGGTAGAGAAGATGTCTTGAACTGATAAAGGATTATGAATGCATGATCAATTACCATCCTGGAAAATCAAAAAAAGTAACAGATGCCTTGAGTCAGAAAAATCATGCATCATTAACCATGTTACATTTGGAACATGAACCCTTGATTAATGATTTGATAAATTTTGGCTTAGAAGTTGTTGTTGCAGGGAATACATTTGTTTTGTTTCAGGTTTTAGTGCAGTCTTTGTTGTCAGACAGAATTAAGCGAGTGAAGAAGGAAGACCGTGAGCTACAAAAAAAGGTAGAATTGGTTAAAATGGGTAAGTTGATAAAATTTAACCTTGATAATGATAGTGTTTTAATATTTGGAAAAAGGTTGTGTGTGCCTAGTGATTCTCAGTTGAAGAAATATTTGTTGTGTGAAGATCATAGTTCTCTATTTTTTGTTCATCCTGGAAGTACTAAGATGTACAGAGACCTTCGGGAGTATTATTGGAGGGATGGAATGAAAAGAGATATTGCTGATTTTACAATGAAATGTTAGACATGTCAACAAGTTAAAGCAGAGTGGCAGTTACCAAAGGGGATGCTTCAGCCTTTTCCAGAGCTAGAGTGGAAATGGGAGAATGTATACACAGACTTTGTGGTGGGACTACCAAAGACTTGTTGAGGTAACAATGCGATTTGAGTTATTGTTGATCGGCTAAAAAAGTACGCACATTTTCTTTCTATTTGAGATACAATGAATTTGGATCAGATTTCTCTATTGTACCTCAAGAAGATTTTCAGGTTACAGAGAGTTCCTCTTTCCATTGTATCAGACCGAGATCCCAAGTTCACTTCTAACTTTTGGAAGGGACTTCAGAAGTCATTGGGAACATAGTTAAATTTTATTACAACTTTTCATCCTCAATCAGATGGGAATTCAAAACGAACAATTAAAACTTTGGAAGATATGATTTGATCTTGTTCAATGGACTATCAGGGAAGTTGGGATCATCATATTTCTTTAGTTGAGTTTTCTTATAATAACAGTTTTCATTCCAGTATTTAGATGGCACCTTTTAAGGCCTTTTATGGGAATCGGTGTCGGACTCCAGTGTTTTGGGATGAATTCAGTGAAAGAAAGTTGATGGGGCTAGAATTAGTAGAATAAGTTGTTGAGAAAGTGAGGATGATCCAACATCACTTGAGGACAGCTCAGAGCAGGCAGAAAAGTTATACAGATAACAGAAGGAAAGACTTATCTTTTGAGTTAGGTGACCATGTTTTCCTTAAAATATCTCATTGGAAAAGTGTGATGTGTTTTGGTAAGAAAGGGAAGCTAAGTCCATGGTTCATCAATCCTTTCAAAATATTGGAGAAAGTTGGAACAGTGGCATACCGTGTAGCTTTGCCTCTGTGTTTTTTTCAGGTACACAGTGTTTATAATGTTTCAATGTTGAGAAAGTATGTGCCAGATTCATCACATGTCTTATGCCTAGAAGCAGTTCAGTTGGAAGTGAACCTTTCTTATGAAGAGAAACCAGTTCCGATTTTTGATCGAAGAGAATAGGTATTGCGGAATAAGGTAATCCACCAGGTAAAGGTTTTTTAGAGAAACCACATGGTTGAAGAAGCAACATGGGAGTCTGAAAATTCTATGTGGGAAAAGTACCCTCAGTTGTTTAATAAGTAAATAAAATTTTGAGGACGCAATTTTTAGAATGTGGGGATAATGTAACACCGAAAGTTGTTCTAAAAATAAATAGAAATTCATGGAACTTTGTTTTCAATTATATATTTATAAATAGACTTTAAACATAATTTTATTTCTTATATGTTTTGAATTTTGAAAAATGGTCTTCTACAATTGTGTTCAGTATTTTATTTAGAGTCTATTGGAACCAACTTGTTTTTCTGGTGAATAGTAACATACCTTTATGAATAGTAATATGAATAGTAATATGACCCTAATGAATAGTAAATTTTATTATTATTTTATTTTCTTAAGGTATTAAGATAATAACATCTTGGTTAATTTTTCATCGTGATATAAAAGTAGTTATAGTTTTTAAATAATTTATTTTTGAATTAAGCATGATTTTATTTAAAAATTAAATTAAAAATATTTAGAAAATTATTTTCAAAAAATGGACTTCATTTTTGAATTCTACTCGTCGATAAATGGTTAGGGTGAATTTTGGGAATTTTTCAAAAATAGTTGATTTTTCGGTGAATAATAAAAAATACAGTTTTTAGTTTCGGTGTGTTAATGAAATCATTAATGATGTAATAATGATGTCCTAAATCTGGTTGACTTGTGTATAGTTAAATAAGATGTAAGGTGTCCTATGTGTCTTATACCATGGGCAAGCCCAAGGTTTTTCAAATACCACTCATGAGGTGTCCCTTGAAAATTATTAAAATAATCCCTCACTTTTCCTATAAATACCAACTCATTCATTCATTTAATTCATTCATAATTCACCCTTGAAGAATATCTGGACTCCTTACCTCCCTATTAGTCCTCTCAAGGTTTCCTCAATCCCCCAAGATCCCAACCTACAAGTTCTAAGTGTTACTCTACATGGTAAGAAAATTCTCAATTTCTTTATTTTTCCTTTCAAGTTCTCTTTTATGTGGTATAACTTTCAATTTTCCATAAAAAGTTCTTATTTCCATCCTATTATCGATATATTCTGTATTATGATTCATTTATTGATGGGTTAACCTTGTTCCCTATCTTCTTAATGTTTTCTAAAACCTTGTCGCATATCCGTTGGGCTGCAGAATTTTTGTAAGAGATTTCTCACTTATTATTTTATTTTGACTTCCTTCCTTATTATTTCTTCATATATCCTTACCCAAGAGGAATGAAATCTACATAAATCATGTATATTATAGAATTTATTATGTTTATGTAAAATTAATCATCATTATTTTTCTCATCTCCCACTTATTCAAGGAATAAAAACATTGTCCGTGATGTGTCGAACTACCGACATCGTGGATGATGTGATTTCAATTTTCATTAATAATTTCAAGTCTGGTCATGAAACCATTTCTATGGCTGAAAAAGGTTATAATATATGTTTTATGAATCCTCCATGGTTCTGTAATTATTTTTTACTCATTATTCTAATTTATAAGACAAAATGAGGTTGTTATTATGAAAGAACCACTAAAATGATCTAAACAAACATCATTATTGTTTTAACTTATGAATCATACACATATAAAACATCAAAATGATAAATGTTATAAATTATGGTATTGGAAATATTTAAATACCTTTCCTTTACAATTCAGGATTTTCACTTCCAATCGACAAGAATGATTCATCATGAACCGATCATGAAAATCATGTAAAGAACTTACCCAAAACAATGCAAGGAACAAAGTACTAACAATTAAGGGGTGAAATGAGGTTATGAAATGACCATATAAGATGTTATAAACATGAACATGTTTTTTTAAAGTACTAATAACACTCTTTTAACCAATATACATCAAGTTTAAACAAGTTTGATGTAAGACAAGCCTGAGGTAAGGGAATTCTTAACCCGATTTCCATTCTTTGGGTTAACCTTCTACTTCATTATTTATGTGATATTTAAATTATTTTTGTGATGTGTTTTGTTTATATTATGTTTTATTATGTGTATTTATAGTATATATACATACTCCATCCACTCTATTAAGTATCTATTCATTTGTATGATATTTTTAAGGGGATTTTCTTTAAAAATCCTCTTTTTAAATTCGGTTTTATGAAATTCCAAAGAAATATTTTTATGGAATTATTCATGTTGTATGGTTAGGTTTTGTTTCTGGGGAATTATTTATGATGAATGATGGGACCTATATCTTTCTCCAAAGCATAGGGTATGTGTATGTTGGAGGTTGTCCGTATGGTTACTCCAAGTGTAACTGTGATGGTTACACAAATTGTAAGGTAGCCGTGAGGGTTACAAATTATAAGGTATTCGAGAGGGTTACCCGATTATGTAAGTAATTCCCCAAGATACCTTTATGATTATATTTATGTTCTAATGTTTTGTGTGGATCTTGTGTAAATCTCATGTTACATAATTAAGTATATATGGTTGACAAACATGTCTTTTGAAAATGCTTTCATACGTTATGAGTTTTCATGGACTAATGCGCTCTTTCCTTCTTGTCCATCCCTTACTAAGCTTTTGTGCTCATCCCAAGTTTTTAAATGATTTTCATAGGTTAATGGATGTGTAATACAAGGAAGTAATCCATGTTAAATGTTGAATAATTTTCAAGGAGTCATGTTTAATTTTTAATGTTTTATATTTTGAAAAAAATGGAAACCGTTTTTATGGTATACACTCTGTAATAATGTGTAATGTTATGAATGTATTGTCCTAATTTTCTAAATCTCTAAAATTGGAAAGATCCTCAATGTAAAAGGAAGTTTTTTCTTGACTAAATTCAAGATTATGTATGTAATAAGTCCGAGTCCTTATAGTTGGTATCAGAGGATGGTTTAGATAACATTAAGGGTTAGGGTGATGTTAATAGAATACCATAAATGATTTTAACTCTATGTTTAATTTGAAATGTTATAGAATTTAAAGATTACCATGTTGCTTCATCTAAGATATTTTTATTCAAAATGGTTTTCCGTAGATGGAACAAGGATTTTGAAGTGGAGAGACACCAACATAATGAAATCCTTCCAAAAATACAACCCAGAATGGTAGGTATTGGAACCGAGCAGTTTGTGACAGTAATAGCTCAGCTAACACAGGAAATAAATGGTGGTGGAATCCATGAAAGATAACCAATAGAGGTACCGCAACAGAACATGAAAGTATTGGAACATTTTATGAGACAACATCCTCCTGCATTCAATGGATCTTCTGACCTAGTTGGAGCTGAAGGATGGATCAAAGCCCTTGAAAAGATATTCGATGTTATGGGATGTTCAGACAATCAAAAGTTAAGTCTTTCCATTTATCATTTTGAAGGGGAATATGATCAGTGGTGGTCAATGGTAAGGAATATAAGGGGTAGAGAGTATTTTTATGCATTAGAGAGGGATGAATTTAAAAGTCTTTTCCTTGAAAAATATTTTCTTAAGGTGGTACGAATTAGGATGTAAAAGAAATTACTTGAATTGAAACAGAAGGAGGAAGATTCAGTGGATGTGTATGAAGCGAACTTCACTTGACTGGTGAGGTATAATCCAAATCTTATTCTGGATCTTGATAGAAAAATCAACCACTTTTACTCAGTACTGAAGTCAAGGTATCGAAGGGTGTTGGCCTCCCGTGAATTCAAAAGTTATGAGAAACTTTTCTGATGTGCTGAGAGGGTAGAGATGGAGTTTTCTGATGATCATGTGCATTTTGGAAATAAGAAGAAGAGGTCTAGTTGTCAAGCGATGGGTAAGAATAAACCAATGAAATCTGATGGTAAGAAAATCCAATTTTCAGTTTGTGAAAAGTGTGGAAAGAAACACCATGGGGAATGTCTTAGAAAAACTGGGAAGTGTTTTAAATGTTGTAAGTTTGGACATATAGCCTGATATTGCAATGAAAATGATCCTAAGAATAATCTTGATAAGAAGACTGTAATGTATTTTAAATATGGTGAAATGGGTCATTATGTAAATGCCTGCCCAAAGAGAGATCCGAATGATGTAAAGAAGCCAGACTACAAGCAGAAAGGTTTAGTGAGATCCTTTGAGACTATGTCAGCAGATGTCAGGCCATCCAATGAAGTTGTATCAAGTACATTGTTTGTTCACTCAGATTTTTCTAAAGTTTTGTTTGATATGGGGTATACACATTCCTTCATCTCTAAGAAATTTTCTGGTAAATTGGAAATATCACCTTAACAAATTAGACCTGAACTTTTTGTTAAAACACCGGGGGGAAATATTATTGCAAAGAGGAATTATAAGAATCATTATATTGTGGTATGTGGAAGGACTTTACCTGAAAACCTTTTTATTTTACCCTTAGTCGAGTTTGATGTTATTCTGGGAATGGATTGGATTTCTGTTTATCATGAAAATATTGACTGTATAGCTAAAGAAGTTGTTTTTAAGAAATAGTTTCAGTTTGTATACAAGAATTAACCCATACAATTGATAACATATCAGGAAGCTAAGAAACTATTGAAAGATATAAATGAAAGTTATCTTGCTCATATTAATGAAAATAAGGGAACTATTCAGATTAATGATTTTCCAGTGGTAAATGAATACCTTGATGTTTTTCCTAATGAGTTAACCTATGTCATACCTGATTGAGAAGTAGAATTCACAATTGACTTAGTTCCTAATGCTAATCCAGTTTCAAAACCCCCATATCTTATGGCTCTAATAGAACTTCTTGAATTGAAAAATCAGTTTCAAGATTTGCTTGACAAAGGCTTCATTCAACCAAGAACTTCACCATGGGGAGCCCCTATTTTGTTTTTTAAAAATAAAGATGGTTCCATGAGAATTTTCATTGATTATAGAGCTTTGAATAACATCACTATTAAAAACAAGTATCCTTTTCCTCATAACGATGACTTGTTTGATCAGCTCCAGGGAGCTCAGTACTTTTCCAAGATTGACTTGAGATCCAGATACCATCAACTAAAGGTAAAGGAGGATAATATCCCGAAAACATCCTTTCGTACTAGATATGGGCATTATGAATTTGTTGTTATGCCGTTTGGATTAACTAATGCACCTGTTGTAGTCATGAATCTTATGAATAGAGTATTTCATGAGTTCATGGATAAGTTTATGGTTGTATTTATTGATGAAATTCTGGTATTTTATAAAAATAAAGAGGAGCATGAAAAACATCTAAGGGTTGTTTTGAAAACTTTAAAAGAAAAGACACTGTATGTAAAATTCATCAAGTGTGATTTTTGGTTGCAAAAAATTTCTTTTCTTGGGCACATTATAAATAAGGATGGAATAACAGTTGATCCTGCCAAAACAAAAGTAGTTGATGAATGGACAAGACCCCCAAATGTTACAGGTATTCGTAGTTTTCTTGGGTTTCAAGGTTATTATAGACAGTTTGTTAAGAACTTTTCACGGTTATCTAGAACGATAACTCTGTTAACATGGAAAGGGGTTAAATTTGTTTGGATAGAGGAATGTGATGTTTGTTTTCAGGAACTGAAGAAAAGATTGGTGAATGCTCTAGTTTTGTCCTTACCTTCAGAAATGGTGAGTTTTTCATCTAAAATGATGCTTATTTGAAGGGACTTGGTTGTGTTTTGATGCATAATGATCAGGTAATTGCCTATGGTTCGAGACAACTTAAACCTCATGATCTAAATTATCCCACACATGATTTGGAATTGGCATTTGTGGTTTTTTCTTTGAAAATTTGGAGGCATCATTTATACAGAACCAAATACCAGATATATACTGACCATAAAAGTCTAAAGTACATATTCACTTAGAAGGAATTAAACATGAGGTAGAGAAGATGGCTTGAACTGATAAAGGATTATGAATGCATGATCAATTACCATCCTAGAAAATCTAACAAAGTAGCAGATGCCTTGAGTCGGAAATATCATGAATCATTAACCATGTTACGTTTGGAACATGATCACTTTATTAATGATTTGATGAATTTTTGCTTAGAAGTTGGTGGTGCATGGAATACATCTGTTTTTTTTTTCAGGTTTCAGTGCAGTCTTTGTTGTCAGACAGAATTAATCGAGCATAGAAGGAAGACTATGAGCTACAGAAGAAGGTAGAATTGGTTAAAATGTGTAAGTTTCTATAATTTAACCTTGATAATGATTGTGTTTTAAAATTTGGAAAATGGTTATGTGTGTCCAGTGATTCTCAGTTGAAGAAAGATTTGTTGTGTGAAGCTTATAGTTCTCCATTTTTTGTTTATCCTGGAAGTAATAAGATGTACAGGGACTTTCAGGAGTATTATTGGTGGGATGGAATGAAAAGAGATATTCCTGATTTTACCATGAAATGTTTGACATGTCAACAGGTTAAAGCAGAGCGGCAGTTACCGAAGGGGATGCTTCGGCCTTTTCCAGTGCCAGAGTGGAAATGGGAGAATGTATCCATGGACTTTGTGGTGGGACTATCAAATAATTCTCTAGGTGACAATGTGATTTGGGTTATTGCTGATCGAATAACAAAGTCTACACATTTTCATTCTATTCGAGATACAATGACTTTGGATCAGCTTTCTCTATTGTACCTCAAGGAGATTTTCAGGTTACATGGAGTTCCTCTTTCCATTGTATCAGACCGAGATCCCAGGTTCACATCTATCTTTTAGAAGGAACTTACGAAGTCATTGGGCATAGAGTTAAATTTTAGTAGGGCATTTCATCCTCAATTAGATGGGCAGTCAGAAAGAACGATTCAAACTTTGGATGATATGCTTCGAGCTTGTTTAATGGACTATCAGGGAAGTTGAGATCATCATATTTCATTGGTTTAGTTTTCTTATAATAATAGTTTTCATTCCAGTATTCAGATGGCACCTTTTGAGGCCTTGTATGGGAAGCGGTGTCGGAATCCAGCGTTTTGGGATGAAGTCAGTGAAAGAAAGTTGATGGGGCCAAAATTAGTAGAATAAGTGGCTAAGAAAGTTAGGATGATCCAGCAGTACATGAGGACAACTCAGAGAAGGAAAAAAAGTTATGCAGATAACAGAAGGAAGGACTTCTATTTCGAGGTAGGTGTCCATGTTTTCCTTAAAATCTCTCCTTGGAAAAGTGTGATGCATTTTGGTAAGAAAGGGAAGATAATTCCATGGTTCATCGGTCCTTTTTAAATCTTAGAGAAAGTTGGAACAGTGGCATACCGCGTAGCTTTGCCTCCAAGTTTGTTTCAGGTACACAATGTTTTTCATGTTTCGATGTTGAGAAAGTATGTTCCAGATTCATCACATGTCTTGAGCCCAGAAGCAGTTCAACTGAAAGAGAACCTTTCTTATGAAGAGAAACCAGTTCAGATTCTTGATCAAAGGGAACAGGTATTGCGGAATGCGATAATCCACCAGGTAATGGTTTTGTGGAGAAACCACATGGTTGAAGAAGCAACATGGGAGTCTGAAAATTCTATGAGGGAAAAGTACCCTCAATTGTTTAATAAGTAAATAAAATTACAAGGACGCAATTTCCAGAAGGTGGGGATAATGTAACACCCCAAGTTTTTATAAAAATAAATAGAAATGCATGAAACTTTTTTTTCTAGTAGATATATATAAATAGCCTTTAAACATAATTTTATTTCTTATATGTTTTGAATTTCAAAAAATGGTCTTCTACAATTGTGTTCAGAATGTTATTTAGAGTCTATTGGAACCAACTTGTTTTTTAGTGAATAGTAACATACCCGTATGAATAGTAATATGACTAGTAATATGACCCTAATGAATAGTAAATATTTTTATTATTTTATTTTCTTAAGGTATTAATATAATAACATCTTGGCTAATTTTTCATCATTATATAAAAGCAATTATATTTTTTAAATAATTTATTTTTGAATTAAGCATGATTTTATTTAAAAACTAAATTAAAAATATTTAGAAAATTATTTTCAAAAAATGGACTTCATTTTTGAATTCTACTCGTCGATAAATGGTTAGGGTGAATTTTGGGAATTTTTCAAAAACAGTTTATTTTTCGGTGAATAATAAAAAATACAGTTTTTAGTTTTGGTGTGTTAATGAAGTCATTAATGATGTAATAATGATGTCCTAAATCTGGTCGACTTGTGTATAGTTAAATAATATGTAAGGTGTCCTAAGTGTCTTATACCATGTGAAAATACCATGGTCAAGCGCATGGTTTTGCAAATACTACTCATGAGGTGTCCCTTGAAAATTATTAAAATAATCCCTCACTTTTCCTATAAATACCAACTCATTCCTTCATTGAATTCATTTCCAATTATCTATAAAGGAATATTTGGCCTCCTTAACTCTATAGTAGTACTCCCAAGGTTTCCTCAGGCCCCCAAGGTCCCAACCTTCAAGTTCTAAGGGTTACTCTACAAGGTAAGAAAATTCCCAATTTCTTTCTTTTTTCCTTTCAAGTTCTCTTTTATGTGGTATAACTTTCAAGTTTCCATACAATGTTCTTATTTCATTATTATTATTGATATTTTTTGTATTATGATTCATTTCTAGATAGGTGACCCTTGTCCCCTCTCTTCTTAATGTTTTCTAAAACCCTGTCGCATAGTCGTTGGGCTGCCGAATTTTGGTAAGAGATTTCTCACTTATTCTTTTATTTTGAGTTCCTTCCTTATTATTTCTTTATATCTCCTTACCCAAGAGGAATGAAATCTCCAGAAATCATGTATATTCTGTATGTTATCATGTTTATGTAAAATTACTCATCATTATTTTTCCCCTCTCCCACTTATTCAAGGAATAAAAACATTGTCCATGATGTGTCGAACTACCGACATCGTGGATGATGTGATTCCAATTTTCATTAATTCTTTCAAGTATGATCCTGAAACCATTTCTATGGTTAAAACAGGTTATAATATATGTGTTATGACTCCTCCATTTTTATGTAATTCTTTTTTACTTATGGTTCTAATTTTTAAGACAAAATGAGGTTGTTATTATCAAAAAACCACTAAAATGATCTAAACGTACATCATTAATGTTTTAACTTATGAATCATACTCATATAAAACATCAAAATGATAAATTGAATAAATTATGGTACTAAAAATTTCTAAATACCTTTCCTTTACAATTATAGAGTTTCAATTCCAATCCACCAGAATGATTCATCATGAACCGATCATGAAAATCATGTAAATAACTCACCCAAAACAATTCAAGGAACAAAGTACTAACAATTAAGGGGTGAAATGAGGTTATGAAATGACCATATAAGATGTTATAAATGTGAAAATTTTTTCTTTAAAATAATAATAACACTCTTTTAAACATTATAGAGGATGTTTAAACAAGTTTTAAGTAAGACAAGCCTGAGGTAAGGGAATTCTTAACCCGATTTCCATTCTTTGGGTTAACCTTATACTTCATTATTTATGTTCTATTTAAATTGTTTGTGTGATGGTTTTGGTTTATATCATGTTTTATTATGTGTATTTACAGTATATATACATAAGACATCCACTCTATTAATTCTCTCTTCAATTGTATGATATTTATATGGGGCTTTTCTTTAAAAATCCTCTTTTTAAATTCTGTTTTACGAAATTCCAAAGCAATGTTTTTATGGAATTATTCATGTTGTATGATTATGTTTTTTTTATTTGAAATTATTTATGATGAATGGTGGGAACTATATCTCCCTCCAATGCATTGGGTATGTGTATGTTGGAGGTCGTTCGTATGGTTACTCCAAGTGTAAATGCGATGATTACACAAATTGTAAGGTAGCCGTGAGGGTTACAAATTATAAGGTAGACGAGAGGGTTACAAGATTATATAAGTAATGACCCAAGATACCTTTATGATTATATTTATTTTCTCATGTTTTGTGTGGATCTTGTGTAAATCGCATGTTACACAAAGTAAGTATATATGGGTGACAAGCTTATCTTTTGAAAATGCTTTCATACGTTATGAGTTTTCATGGACTAATGTGGTCTTTCCTTCTTTTCCATACCTTACTAAGATTTTGTGCCCATATCAAGTTTTTAAATTATTTTCATAGGTTAATGGATGTGTATGAAAAGGAATTAATCCATGTTAAATGTTGAATAATTGTCAAGGATTCATATTTAAGTTTTAATGTTTTATATTTTGAAAAAAATTGAAACTGTTTTTATGTTATCTACACTGTAATAATGTGTAATGTTATGAATTTATTGTCCCAATTATATAAATCTCTAAACATGAAAAGATCATCAATTTAAAAGGAAGTGTTTTCTTGACTAAATTCAAGATTATGTATGTAATAAGGCTGAGTCCTTATAGTTGGTATCAGAGGATGGTTTAGATAACATTAGGGGTTAGGGTGATGTTAATAGAATACCATAAATTATTTTCACTCTATGTTTAATTTGAAATGTTATAACATTTAAAGATTACCATGTTGATTCATATAAGATATGTTTGTTCAGAATGGTTGTCCGCAGAAGGAACATGGATGCTGAAGAGGAGAGGCATCGACAGAATGACATCTTTCCAGAACTATAGCCCGAAATGTTTGGGATTGGAACTGAGCAGTTTGTGAAAGTAATGGGTCAGCTAACATAGGAAATAAATGATGGGTGCATCCATGGAAGATAACCCATAGTGGTACTACAACGGAACATGACAGTAGTGGAACATTTTATGAGACAACATCCTCCTGAATTCAATGGATCTTCTGATCCAGTAGAAGATGAAAGATGGATTAATTCCCTTGAAACGATATTCGATGTTGTGGGATGTTCAGACAATCAAAAGTTAAGTCTTTCCATTTATCATTTTTAAGGGGAAGCTGACAAGTGGTGGTCAATGGTAAGGAATATCAGGGGTAGAGAGGATTTTGATGCATTAGAGTGGGATGAATTTAAAAGTCTTTTCTTTGAAAAATATTTTCCTAATGTGGTGTGACTTAGGATACAGAAGAAATTCCTTGAATTGAAATAGAAGGAGGAAGATCAAGTGGCCTTGTATGAAGTGAACTTCACTCGACTGGTGAGGTATGCTCTAAATCTTATTCTGGATCTTGATATAAAAATCAAACGCTTTTACTCAGGACTGAATCCAAGGTATCGAAGGGAGTTGGCATCCCATGAATTCAAAAGTTATGAGAAACTTTTCTGATGTGCTGAGAGGTTAGAGATGAAGTTTGTAGATGATAATGTGAATTTTGGAAATAAAGAGAAGAAGATGTCTAGTTGGCAAGAGATGGGTAAGAATCGACCAAAGAAATATGATGGTATGAAAATCCAATTTCTAGTTTGTGAAAAGTGTGGAAAAAAACACCCTGGGGAATGTCTTAGAAAAACTGGGAAGTGTTTTAAATGTGGTAAGTTTAGACATATAGACTGAGATTTCAATGAAAATGATCCTAAGAATAATCATGATAAGTATACTGTAAAGTGTTTTAAATTTGGTGAAATGGGTCATTATGAAAATGCCTACCCAAAGAGAGATTCAGATGATGCAAAGAATCTAGAATACAAGCAGAAAGGTGTAGTGAGATCATTTGTGACTACGTCAGCAGATGTTAGGACATCCAATGAAGTTGAATCAGGTACATTGTTTGTTCACTCAGATTTTTCTAAAGTTTTTTTTGATACAGGGTCTACACATTCCTTCATCTCTGAGAAATTTTCTGGTAAATTGGAAATATCACCTCAACAAATGAGACCTGAACTTGTTGTTAAAACACTGGGTTAAATATTATTGCAAAGAGGAATTATAATAATCTTTCTATTGTGGTATGTGGAAGGACTTTACCTGTAAACATTGTTGTTTTACCCTTAGTTGAGTTTGATGTTATTCTGGGAATAGATTGGATTTCTGTTTATCATGCAAAGATTGACTATAGAGCTAAAGAAGTTGTTTTTTAGAAAGAGTTTCAGTTTGTATACAAGAATGAACCCATACAATTGATAACATATCAAGAAGATGAGAAACTATTGAAATATGGAAATGAAAGTTATCTTGATCATATTGTTGAAAACAAGGGAACTATTTATGTTAATGATGTGTCAGTGGTAAATGAATACCTTGTTGTTTTTTCTGATTAGTTACCTGGTGTCATACCTGATTGAGAAGTTGAATTCACAATTGACA
This sequence comes from Viscum album, assembly GCA_963277665.1. Lineage (NCBI taxonomy): Eukaryota > Viridiplantae > Streptophyta > Magnoliopsida > Santalales > Viscaceae > Viscum > Viscum album. The sequence continues at coordinate 736,568,689 of OY728167.1, read as the reverse complement.
TAGTTCCTGATGCTAATCCAATTTAAAAACCCTCATATTGTATGGCTACAATAGAACTTTTTGAATTGAAAAATTAGTTGCAATATTTTCTTGAAAAAGGATTCATTCATCCTAGCACTTCACTATGGGGGCCCCTGTTTTGTTTGTTAAAAAGAAAGATGGTTCCATGAGACTTTTCATTGATTATAGAGCTTTGAATAACGTCATTGTTAAAAACAAGTATCCTTTGCCTCATATCGATGACTTGTTTGATCAGATATAGGGAGCTCAGTACTTTTCCAAGATTGAATTGAGATCCGGATACCATCAGCTGAAGCTGAAGGAGGATGACATCCCGAAAACAGCCTTTTGTACTAGATATGGGCATTATGAATTTGTTGTTATGCCTTTTGGATTAAATAATGCACCTGTTGTATTCATGAATCTTATGAATAGAGTATTTCATGAGTTCTTGGATAAGTTTTTGGTTTTATTTATTGATGACATTCTGGTATTTTCTAAAAATAAATAGGATCATGAAAAACATCTAAGGGATGTTTTTCAAACTTTAAAAGAAAAGAAACTATATGGAACATTCATCAAGTGTGATTTTTGGTTGCAACAGATTTATTTTCTTGGGCACATTTTAAATAAGGATGGAATAATAGTTTATCCTGCCAAAACAAAAGTAGTTGATGAATGAACAAGACCCACAAATGTTACAGAGATTCGTAGTTTTATTTGGTTAGTAGGTTATTACAGAAGGTTTTCTAAGAACTTTGCATGGTTATCTAGCCCGATAACTATGTTAACACATAAAGGGGTTATATTTTTTTGGATAGAGGAATGTGATGTTTGTTTTCAGGAACTAAAGAATAGATTGGTGAATTCTTTATTTTTGGCCTTACCTTCCTGAAATGGTGAGTTTGTCATCTACAATGATGATTCTTTGAAGGGACTTGGTTGTGTTTTGATGTAGAATGATCAAGTAATTGCCTATGCTTTGAGACAACTTAAACCTCATGAGTTAAATTATCCCACACATGATTTGGAATTGGCAGTTGTGGTTTTTTCTTTGAAAATTTTGAGGCATCATTTATACAGAACCAAATTCCATATATATACTGACCATAAAATTATAAAGTATATATTTACTCAGAAGGAATTAAACATGAGGTAGAGAAGATGACTTGAACTGATAAAGGATTATGACTGCATGATTAATTACCATCCTAGAAAAGTAAACAAAGTAGCAGATGCCTTGAGTCAGAAACATTATGCATCATTAACCATGTTACATTTGGAACATGATCCATTGATTAATGTTTTGATGAATTTTTTATTAGAAGTTGTTGGAGTAGGGAATACATCTTTTTTGTTTTAGGTTTCAGTGCAGTCTTTGTTGTCAGACAGAATTAAGCGAGTAGAGAAGGAAGACCGTGAGCTACAAAAAAGGTATAATTGGTTAAAATGGGTAAGTTTCCATAATTTAACCTTAATAATGATTATGTTTTAAGATTTGGAAAAAGGTTGTGTGTGCCTAGTGATTCTCAGTTGAAGAAATATTTGTTGTGTGAAGCTCATAGCTCTCCATTTTTTGTTCATCCTGGCAGTACTAAGATGTACAGAGACCTTCAGGAGTATTATAGGTGGGATGGAATGAAAAGAGATATTGCTGATTTTACCATGAAATGTTTAACATGTCAACAAGTTAAAGTAGAGTGGCAGTTATTAAAGGGGATGCTTCAGCCTTTTCCAGTTCCAGAGTAGAAATGGGAGAATGTATCCATGGACTTTGTGGTTAGACTAACAAATACTTATCGAGGTAATAATGCGATTTGGGTTATTGTTGATCAGCTAAAAAATTATGCACATTTTATTTCTATTCGAGATACAATGAATTTGGATCAGCTGTCTCGATTGTACCTTAAGGAGATTGTCAGGTTAAATGGAGTTCCTCTTTCCATTGTATCAGTCTGAGATCCTAGGTTCACTTATAAATTTTGTAAGGGACTTCATAAGTCATTGGGCATATAGTTAAATTTCAGTACGGATTTTCATCCTCAATCAGATGGGCAGTCCAAACAAATGATTCAATATTTGGCAGATATGATTCGATATTTTTCAATGGACTCTCACGAAAGTTGGGATCATCATATTTCTTTAGTTGAGTTTTCTTATAATAACAATTTTCATTCTAGTATTTAGATAGCACCTTTTGAAGACTTGTATGAGAAGCAGTGTCGAAATCTAGCGTTTTGGGATGAAGTCGGGGAAAGAAAGTTGATGGGGCCAGAATTAGTAGAAGATGTGGTTGAGAAAGTGAAGATGATCCAATAACAATGAGGACAACTCAGAGCATGTAGAAAAGTTATGCAGATAACAGAAGGAAAGAATTCTCTTTCGAGGTAGGTGACCATGTTTTCCTTAAAATCTCTCCTTTGAAAAGTGTGATGAGTTTTGGTAAGAACGAGAATCTAAGTCCACGCTTTATTAGTCCTTTTGAAATCTTTTAGAAAGTTGGAACCGTGGCATACCGCGTAGCTTTGCCTTCGAGTTTGTTTCAGGTACACAATGTTTTTAATGTTTCGATGTTGAGAATGTATGTGCCAGATTCATCACATGTCTTGATCCTAGAAGCAGTTCAGCTGGAAGAGAGCCTTTCTTATGAAAAGAAACCAGTTCAGATTCTTGATTGAAAGGAATAGGTATTGCGGAATAAGGTAATCCACCAAGTAAAGGTTTTGTGGATAAACCACATGATTGTAGAAGCAATATGTGAGTCTGAAAATTCTATGAGGGAAAAGTACCCTCAGTTGTTTGAAAAGTAAATAAAATTACGAGGATGCAATTTCCAAAAGGTGTGGATAATGTAACATCCCATGTTGTTCTAAAAATAAATAGAAATTCATGGAACTTTGTTTTCAAGTAGATATTTATAAATAGCCTTTAAACATAATTTTATTTCTTATATGTTTTGAATTTCAAAAAATGGTCTTCTACAATTGTTTTCAGTATGTTATTTAGAGTTTATTAGAACCAAATTTTTTTGGTTAATAGTAACATACCCTTATAAATAGTAATATGAATAGTAATATGACTCTAATTAATAGTAAATTTTATTATTATTTTATTTTCATAAGGTATTAAGATAATAACATCTTGGTTAATTTTTCATCGTGATATAAAAGCATTTTTAGTTTTTAAAAAATTAATTTTTGAATTAAGTATTTTTTTATATAAAAATTAAATTAAAAATATTTAGAAAATTATTTTCAAAAAATTGACTTCAATTTTTAATTCTACTAGTCGATAAATAGTTAGGGTAAAATTTGGGAATTTTTCTGAAACAATTGATTTTTCGGTGAATAATAAAAAATACAGTTTTTAGTTTCGGTGTGTTAATGACATCATTAATGATGTAATAATTATGTCATTAATCTGGTAGAATTGTGTATATTTAAATAATATGTGAGGTGTCCCAAGTGGCTTATACCATGGGCAAATACCATGGGCAATCCCATGGTTTTTCACAAACCACTCATGAGGTGTCCCTTAAAAATTATTAAAATAATCCCTCACTTTTCCTATAAATACCAACTCATTACTTCATTTAATTAATTCCAAATTCTCCCTAAAAGAAGATATGGACTCCTTACCTCCATAGTAGTCATCCCAAGGTTTCCTCAAGCCCCCAAGGTCCCAACCTTCAAGTTATAAGGGTTACTCTACAAGGTAAGAAAATTCTCAATCTCTTTCTTTTTCCTTTCAAGTTATCTTTTATGTGGTATAACTTTCAAGTTTCCATACCATGTTTTTATTTACTTCTTATTCATGATCTATTATGTATTATTATTCATTTCTATATGGGTTAACCTTGTCCCATCCCTTCTTAATGTTTTCTAAAACCCTGTCGCATAGCCGTTGGGCTGCCGAATTTTTGTAAGAGATTTCTCACTTATTCTTTTATTTTGAGTTCCTTCCTTATTCTTTCTTCATATATCCTTACCCAAGAGGCATTAAATCTCCATAAATCATGTATATTCTGGATGTTATCATGTTTATGTAAAATTCCTCATCATTATTTTTCTCATGTCCCACTTATTCAAGGATTAAAAACATTGTCTGTGATGTGTCGAACTACCGACATCATGGATGATGTGATTTAAATTTTCATTGATTCTTTAAAGTCTGATAATGAAACCATTTATATAGTTGAAACAGGTTATAATATATGTGTTATGACTCCTCCATGGTTATGGAATTCTTTTGTACTCATGGTTCTAATTTATAAGACCAAATGAGGTTGTTATTATCAAAGAACCACTAAAATGATCTAAATGAACATCATTAATGTTTTAACTTATGAATCATCCTCATATAAAACATCAAAATGATAAATGTTATAAATTATGGTATTTTAAATATTTAAATACCTTTAATTTACAATTCTAGAGTTTCACTTCTAATCTACAAGAACGATTCATCATGAACCGATCATGAAAACCATGTAAGGAACTCACCCAAAACAATGCAAGGAACAAAGTACTAACAATTACGGGTTGAATTGAGGTTATTAAATGACCATATAAGATTTTATAAACATGAAAATGTTTCTTTAAAATACTAATAACACTCTTTTAACCATTATACAGTAAGTTTAAACAAGTTTGAAGTAAGACAAGCCCGAGGTAGGGGAATTCCTAACCCGATTTCCATTCTTTTGGTTAACCTTCTAATTCATTATTTATGTGCTATTTAAATTATTTGGGTGATGGGATCTGTTTATATTATATTTTATTATGTTTATTTACAGTATATATACATACTCCATACACTCTATTAAGTCCCTCTTCAACTGTATGATATTTATAAGGGGATTTTCTTTAAAAATCCTCCTTTTAAATTTAGTTTTACAAAATTCCAAAGAAATGTTTTTATGGAATTATTCATGTTGTATGATTATGTTTTAGTTATTGGGAATTATTTATGATGAATGGTGGGACCTATATATCCCTCAAATTCATTGGGTATGTGTTTTTTGGATGTCAGCTGTATGGTTACTCCAAGTGTAACTGCGATGATTACACAAATTGTAAGGTAGCCGTGAGGGTTACAAATTATAAGGTAGCCAATAGGGCTACAAGATTATGTAAGTAATTCCCTAAGATACCTTTATGATTATATTTATGTTCTCATGTTTTTTTGGATCTTTTTTAAATCTCATGTTACACGAAGTAAGTATATATGGGTGACAAGTATGTCTTATGAAAATGATTTCCTATATTATGAGTTTTCATGGACTAATGTGCTCTTTCCTTCTTTTCCATCCCTTACTGAGATTTTGTGCTCATCCCAAGTTTTTAAATTATTTTCACAGGTTAATGGATGTGTAAGACAAGGAAGGAATCCATGTTAAATGTTGAATAATTTTCAAGGAGTTATGTTTAAGTTTTAATTTTTTATATTTTTTAAAAAATAGAAACTGTTTTTATGGTATCCACTCTGTAATAATGTGTAATGTTATGAATGTATTGTCCCAATTATCTAAATCTATAAACTTGAAAAGATCCTCAATTTAAAAGGAAGTGTTTTCTTGACTAAATTCAAGATTATGTATGTAATAAGGCCGAGTCCTTATAGGTATAAACTAATTCAAGAATCTATTTATCCCTTTAACCTTTTACACTAAATGGGGCTTTAGTCATTTTTCCTTGTAAACATGCATGAAATACACCAAGTGGTTTTAGTTAAAAAGAATCGAAATATCTATATTTGTGTTATTTAATCAAATTATTTTCATTTACATGACCTAGTAGGTGATGGAAAAGTTGGATGTGTTATGAGTCATGTGAAGTAATTTTGTTATCGATTGTCATTACTTGGTTTTTGCAATCCAATACCTAAATACCGTTATTTAAATATGTCTTACCATAAAAAATTCTATCCTTATAAAGGAAGAAAATTTTATTCCCAAATTTGAAAATAAATACAGATGTATCTAGTCTGGACACAAAAATAATGTTTTTAGTAATATATGACACATAATAAAAACCTTTTAAAACCAAGATAATTCCAATTGGCAATGTGAGGTAATAGTTTCTGATATCTACAACAAAAATTTTATCTCTATTGGATACTCATAGACGTAACTACCCTTATTCAATATTTCTGAATCTACTTGGTTCCTATATTTGAATAAATATGTAACCACCACAAGCAGGATATAATACCAAATTTGTAGAAAAAGATAAATTGAACTCGATAACAAATGCATCTGAAGCTTCCCCTTGTTTCTTAGAATGGGTTTAGTTTTTATTCCAATGACCCTTACTTCCACATGTGAAACAAACAACGTCCTACTCCCTTTATCACCCCTTGATCTTTCTCTTCTTGGAAGGGCATTGTGAAGAAGCCATGGCCTTGGGGATCTTCACTTGGCCCTTTTGTTTTTTTCACTCTAAGGACAGATGGATTTTCATGCATTTTCTCCTTATATACTTGGTGAAGAAGAGTAAGTATATCTGGGAGAGACTTATCTATGTTGTTCATATTAAAATTTATAAAAAAGATTGAGAATCTACAAGGGATTGATATAAGAATGAGATCAGTGCCTAGTTCTTTAGGGAGTGTAAAGCATATAACCTCTAGAAGCTCAATGTAGTTAATTAGCTTGACTATGTGACGCCCATATGGGGAACCCTCTATGAGATTACTTTTAAAAATATCCTTGGAGATCTCAAACCATTCTTATCTAGCTCTCTCCTGGTATAGACCATATAGATTCCTGAGCATGCTATAAATGATTATGTTTTTATGAGACTTCATGAGTTCACTATGAATAAATGATAGAATCAAAAATTAAACATCAACCACATCATTAAGATATTTTTCATAGACAAGGAACTCCTGATCACTCACCTTTTTGGTAGTAATATCAGGCATTGAGGATTCTAGCACATAAGATTTTCGTTCATGGCACAAAAAAACCCAAATACATCTAAACCACTCCTAGAAGTTACTACTTGCAAGAAGATCATATTTATCTAATATAGATCACAAGGATAGTGTGGATGGTGAAATTTCTATTTTATATAATTATAAAAGATCCCATTATTAGTACTTTTTGTTGATTATAAATTATGTGAGAAATAATAATAATAATTTTTTATTAAATCTCCCACTATTTTATTAAGTCCCAATAGACCTAACCATTGAACTTAGAATGTCTAGTCACTTAGAAATTGTAGTGAAAATGACCCATATTTCTTTTCTTTATGATCCATAATTTTCCATTAAAACCATAAGAAGGTATTTATGTACGCAATCTTACCAAACACAGGACCATAGATCCTTGATCCATTGAATGGAATCCCCAATCCAGAAATCCTAACTTGGATTTCCTCAACACCAACCTCCAAATTTTTATTAAACATAATTTTTCCATTAAATTCAATGTAGTTTCAGTTATGTCAACCCAAAACCCTCATGCAAAATCCCCGATAAAAGTTAGTGTCCAAACTTTGGCCATGTAAACACCTAGTTCTATGGTTACATTCCCAATCAAGTAATGTAACGCATAATACGACTTAATATTTTTTTGAGGGATTTTAATTTATTATGCATATTTTTTTCTTGTTTTATCCTTTACATGACTTGTTGATATTAACTAGATTTTACCTAATAAATTAACCATATTGGATAAAACATTTATGCATAATCCATTTATTTAAATTCTATCATTGCATATTAAATCATTTATTTATTTTATTGCGGACTTGCATCCATAAATTAAATATTTCATATACAAGAATGAATAAATAAATAAATTACCTGATCATGAGATTATATAACGATTGATTTATTGAGTGAACAATAAATTAACCTATGACCTATGGGAATAAATCTTTATACTATTCTTGGCATGAGTGTCATCATTATACCTATCCACCTATGTATCACCTGAGTTGGAATCATTATGGTTCCACCTTGAACCATCTCCATGCTCTTTGGGATACTCCCCTAATTACATGTATTTATAACTCACACACAGGTGAGGGGAACAAAAGGATTAGTTAAAGGGTATTACATAAATAACCTTCGATATGAAGGTCCTATATAATAATGGAGGGATGGATGAATCACATGCCCTAAAATTTAATTTAATAATAAATGATTGAAAACCCATGAAATAAATTAAATTAAATAATTCCAACACATACATAGTTCTTGTCCAAGCACATGAATGGTCATACATGTGAAACATATATGAAAAATTAAAATTGGTTAAAATTATTTTCTTATTAATTATTCACTATTAAGATTAACATTATTTCATTAATTAACTAACCCCTTTTCATCTTAATAACCATCCTAATTCATTTGGAAATACCCATTATTAATGAAATTCGTGGGAAATAAATGGTAGATCCAATAATTACAGATTTATTATAATAAATAAATTGAGAATTTAAAATTATTTAAAACAATTATTTAATTTTCAAACACAATAGGTTCCAATCAATAAAATAATATTTTAATACTGAAATTGTAAATTTTATCTAATTTAATTTTTTTATTAATCTAGAGATGACACAATGCGTACTTATGAGATACACACTATGTACCTCAATTTCCGTGTATCCGGGTTACATGCATGGGGCTTTGGTCGTGTACCTCGGCTGGACTACACATCCTGTACATGCTAGCTACATACCGTGTGTCCATGAAACCCACCGAATAACTCAACATGTTCATAGGTTGTGACTACATGATGTTCATAGACTAGATACACATCATGTATCACTCATGCCATGTGTTCTTATAACTCACCAAATGAATTAATGTGTATTTTAGACATGGGAAATGATGAACTAAACATCGTGTACACAATATACACATTATGAATATAATTAATTCTCTAGGTTGTCAGTCTCACTTAGTTTGAACTTGTATAATTACCACATAGATTATGTAATTTTTTCTAATAACTCGTGCATACTACATGATGTTTATGGAAACTACACACTATGTAATCTAACAACCTATTCTCTAAATTGGCCTTGTATACACGTGATGTGAAATAAATACACCACATGTTGTTACTTTTTGGCATGTCATGTATCCCACAACATGTCCATATATAGTGTATTAGGGTACATGGTGTATACTATGGCTACATAATGTGCAACCCAATATTACTGGAAAAAAATTTGGCACTTCCCAATGGAATCTTTGGTTATTTTTATCTATTCTTAAACCTTTATAAAAATGAAACAACAAATTAATATGATTAATATGTCGAAGCATGTTAATTAAAATTAGATTAAAGAACTAATAATATTAAATGATATATTCAACCAAGATTACATATAAATATAAACAATAAAATAAATAATTATAAATTTAAAATTTGACCACTTTGATACCACTTGTTGGTTTCGGGTGTAGCAGAAGTACCTTTGGTGGGCTTTATATTAAAATTTCCTTTCATATTGAGTTTCTTGAAACCCTGTGAGAGGACCTTTCACGTTAAATTTATAATTATTTTATTTATACCTAGAATAAATGTTATTTTTGGGATAAGGATCTATCTTCATTAACCATATTTATCTTCCAAAAACCCTTTCATATTACATTCATTGTGATATAAGGATTCAAGTGTATAATCCTTCTAGTGGTGATCCACACATGATCCTTTGATCTTTGAGAAATACTAATTGATTTCTGGGTTCTAGCAAGGAGAATAAATTATCTTCCATTATTCATCTTGATCACTCCAAGATCCTTCAAACTTGAAGGATTTCTTCTCTTCCTTTAGTGGTAGAGATGAGGAATTTGAGAGAGAGAGAGAGAAGTGTCCGTTGTGCACAACGATTCTATATACTCAATTTTCGATTAACCCTATACAATAGACATGACCATATATTTATAGAGCTAGGGTTTAAGTTAAAATATTATTTTATTATGTACCAAATATTAAATAATATAATATACTTTAATAGACCCAATTCCAAAATAATAATAACAATAATATTATTTTATAGTGTACGCACTAACTTGCACAGTAATAAATATTATTTTACTGGATTCTAAATTAATATTTATCATCGGATGTGATTTTGGTCCATTCAAAATCCTTGAAATTTATTAAATACCTGAATAAATATTTACTATAATTTTTCATTCATCAATACAAATTTGAGATTGATAAAACATGAATACAATTTTTCCTCATTTTTGAGAACAATATTTATTCCATTAATTAAATTCAATTAAAATTTAATTGAGATCAAAGGAAAAACTTAGTGTGTGACCCTCTAGGATTATTTCTCGTTGGCATTAGGTGGGATCACCTAAAGTACAAGATTACTATATAGCAACAGGTCAATGCACCCAAGATAAAGAACTTAATGTCACAATGATGACAAACACATACAAATTCTCACAGGGTAATATAATCCTCATATCTAAATATATCATCAATAAGGTTGAACTTTCATTTCATCAGCCTATATGCTTGATATGTATTTCTTTAAATATATAAAATAAATCATAGTTACACCATGTTCATGGAATTTAATGCGGTGGATTTATTTCAATAAAGGTTAGATATATCAACTTCTATCAAGATGGAAGGTAAAAATCCTTCATTTACTTATCCATTAATAACACATCACTCATGGCACGCCCAACGTATCCAACTTCACCATGAACTTTTATCATCATGGTTTAAAAAATACATCTATGTGTGCAAGTTATAAAAATTATTAATAATAATATTAATGTCTAAGTACCATTACACATTTTCACAGATATAAATATTTTATAACACCAAAACATGTATAATTCCTGCTTATGGGTCTGTTCTCATAATCTCTTATCATGAATATTACCAAGGGTGAACTTCATGATGAGAAGTATCATCTGCTTATGAGTACTCACACCTAACATTCACATTATATGTGTCCCATCATATAATTATATTCGACTCTAGAACTATATTTAATAAAAATGGCATAGAATTTCAAGGTTCTCATCATAGCATGGAACTATTATGACCGTATGAATGCAACTGATACTCTAGGAAATTATTACATTAAATTTATGCAGAACAATGAAAAATATGAGACAAATATTTTATTAATATTCAAATCATTGAATATACATATAATAAAAGTATTAAAATTTGGTCCTAGGACACTAACTCCAATACTCTCTCCCTCTTAATTTGATTTTTGGTTGGATTTTGGGTTTGTTCATTAAGAATCCCTCAAGTGAGTCTCTCCTCTCCCTTCTCTTTGGTTTTCCAATTTTATAACTTAATTTATCCCCTCTATAAGGTTAAGGTTACCTAGGGTTTGGGATTGGATAAAACTAGTGGTGTAGATTCTTATGTTTTTGGTTTATTCATACTTCCATTGGATCCCTATGGGAATTATACGTGGGTTTCATCTATAAGAGATTGGTTTATCTTAGTTAATGGTATATGGATTCAGGGAAAATTCATGCTTTATGAAACAAATGTGATTTCCATTATTGAAAATAATGATTTAAATCATTAAAAATATACTATGGTATTTTCAATGCTCAAAGATGTCTCTTATGGTTGTTTTGAATGTCCCCCTTTTTAATTGAGAATGAAATTAGTTTTTGAAAGGATTTCTTTATACATGGAATTATAAATATTCTATTAATCATTGATGGACATATATTTTTTTTAAATAGAATGACTTATGTTTGAAATGGAATAGAAACATGGGAGCCCAAGTTTCTTGGAAGAGATTAGTGCTAAATATCCATTTAGAAAACAACATGATAACTAAACTTATTAGTTTTGGATTAAAGTTATGGTGTCATGGTTGAGAAGAACTACACCACTAGGCTATGCATTACACTCCCTATCAACGAGATTGATGTGGTGTCGTGTGTTGAGTGACCCCATGCTTATAGGCCAATACTTGACCTACATAGTGGGTTGCAAGAACACTTTGTTTAACCATCAGTTCACAAGTTGATATGAGGACCTAGGGTTTCCATATCCTTAGAGAACTTAGGGTCTTTCCCATGGTTCTTGTATTGTGAATTTACTAATTTTATAGCATTGGTTTCTTCAAATGAATTGCTTTATCTTGTTACTTAATTTACTTTACTAAAAGTTAAATGTTTAATTTATTATGATTTATTTCAAACTAGATTGTTTATAATTGTTTAAAAATCCTTTTATCATGGGGAATTTGGTGGGATTATATTAGTAAAGTATTTCTCAAACCGTAAATAAACCCAATTGGTATATACAGACTTTATTGGGATAGATTGAAGTAAAGGAAAGTGTAATAACCCCAAATACAAAAATCTAGAGATGGTTTATCATTTATTACATTAGCATAAGATACAAGGGATTACATCACCGATGATCGATCAGTTTAATAGTCTTAAAGAACTATATATATACATGATTAACCTTTTAAATTGGAAATAGAATATAAAACATAGTAAAAGTAAATATTCCACATCCTTGAAAGCATTCAAAAATTCTTTCTTTATATCACAGGGAAAGGAAAAAAATAAGATAAGCTCAAATGTTTAGTAATGATTACGTACAATGGAGGCTATCATAAGTAAATAAGGAATAAAAAAAATGGAAAGGTAGATAAATGACAACACATGTCATTTAATCAAAAACTTGAGCACAAAATAAATCCATAGATAATATCAAATATAATAATCTCATGGATAAAAATAATTGAATTCTTAATTTAGGAAACACATATTACCAAACATCATAATCAAGGCCTTGTGCCATGATATTTTTAATTAAGGATATTTATATAAAAAAACCCATTTGATAAGGCTATCCAACTTATTTGTCACATAAGACTTGTTGATGAATCGAGAAACTATTTATAAATATGAACCACCCATAACTACATGTTCGATGCATCTCTCATATATTTAATGATAAATTTAATCCACAAAAAATAGTCCTTATCAAAAAAATATTTTTATTAAGTAAAGAATATGGAATATAAATATTTTCCACAGTTAATCAAACAACTTTCAAAGTAAAAAAAAGTATGGAAAATGATATACAATTTAAGAAATAAGCATATCCATGATACAATGAATATGGATATAAAAAAGAAATGTAATGTTTGATGAAATATTATCATAAGAAAGTGTATATTTCAAGAGAAATTTAATGACTACAACATTAATAAGTGATAAAATATAACCATCAATTCATCAGAAAATATAGATTTTGTAATAAAATCATGTCTTTTAAATAATAGAAGAAAATAGAAGTGGAAAATTTAAAATAAATTTTCATGAAATAATTTTATTTTTAAAACCATTGATTTTTTTAGAAGAAACTAGATATCATAAAATAGTTATAGTGGTGGGAAAATATGTTAATTCCATATAGGTTAAAAAAGCACTCATTTTGACTTTTTGTAAAGAAATATGAAAATGAAACTTTCATAAAACATTATAAATATTGCTTTAAAACCTTTAAAAAAATCCATGAATAATATAAAATAGAATTAATGAACCATTTGAGTAAATAAAAAAGACTTTTGTAAAATAATTTTGAAAAATATGGACATGGAAGAAAAATATACTAGATCAAAAAGAGATATAAGATCAACTTTTCTTTTAAACATATATTTGAATTATTGAAGTTCCAAGGAAGTTAAAAGTTATAATAAAACATGAAAACTCATTAAATATCTATAGGATAATAAAATATGTGTATTTTATAGAGGATATATTATAATATTACTTTAATGAAAATATAAAAAATCCTAAAAAATGAGATTGTGAAATAAATTATTACCTCTTTGGTCACTTTTAATTGTAACAATTTGAAAGAGTAAACTTTAATTGAAACTTTAATTACCATAAATAAATATATATTAATGTTATATTCAGAAAATGGGTATTATATACACTATACAAAATAAAACAGGTTCATAATACCAAATACGACTCAATGTAGTAAAAATTGAGATAAAACCCCTTGAAAAGATTGTATCATCGAATTGAGAATTTATCAATGAAGGGATTATTTGCAACAAATGTAAATAAAAAAACAAGTTTAACTACAATATAAAACAAACATATGTAATTTCACACATAATCTTGGTATAAAACAATCAATGAAGTAGTGGTATAACTGAATGAATAGAAATTGTGTTAAGAAACCCCTTACCAAATGATTCCACTTAGTTGAATGCACTTTAACATCATGTATACTTGTTTTTAAACTATTATTAATTTATACTAGAACAATATTCATATTTATCTTAATTTATATATATTCTTAGTACACATTCATTTCCAATTCTTGATAAAATCAATCATCAGTTATTAAATCTTTAGTTTTCTTATGCATGTTTCGTCATAGAAGTTATAGTTCTTATGCATAGGTTATAGTTTCATAATATAAAAGAAAATGGAAGTGGATCATTTAAAATGAATTTTCATTAAATAATTATATTTGTAAAACCATTGAAAAATTTTAGAAGAAACTAGATAGCATAAAATGGTTATGGTGGTGGGAAAATATGTTAATCCAATATAGGTTAAAAAGAAACACTCATTTTGACTTTTTGTAAAGAATGATGAAAATGAACCATTCATAAAACATTATAAATATTACTTTAAAACCTTTTAAATAATCCATGAATAATATAAACTAGCATTAATAAAAAATTTGAGTAAATAAAAAGGACTTTTGTAAAATAATTTTGAAAAATATGGACATGGAAGAAAAATATACCCGATCAGAAAGAGAAATAAGATGGAATTTTATTTTAAACATTTCTTTAATTTATTAAAGTTACAATAAGAATAAAAGATATAATAAAACATGAAAACTCATTAAATATCTATAGGATAATAAAATATGTGTATTTTATGGAGGAAAAATTATAATATCCCTTTTAATGAAAACATAAGAAATCCCCAAAAATGAGATTGTGAAATAAATTCATACCTCATTAGTCACTTTTAAATTGTAACACTTTGAAAGAATAAACTTTAATTGAAACTTAAATTACCATAAATAAATATATATTAATTTTATACACATCAAATGGGTAGTATATACACTACAAAAAATAAAATAGGTTCATAATACCAAATACGACTCAATGTAGTAAAAATTAAGATGAAACCCCTTAGAAATATTGTATCATTGAATTGAGAATTTATCAATGAAGTGAATATTTGTAACAAATTTAAATCTAAAAAAGTGTAACTAAAATATAAAATAAACGTAGGTAATTTCACACATAATCTTGGTATAAAAAAATCAATGAAGTAGTGATATAACTTAATGGATATAAATTGGGTTAAGAAAACCCTTACCACACGATTCCACTTAGTTGAATGAAATTTAACCGCATTTATACTTGTTTTAAACCTATTATTAATTTATACTATAACCATATTAATATTTAACTTAATTTATATATATTCTCACTACCCATTAATTACCAATTCTTGATAAAATCAATTATCAGGTATTAACTATTTAGTTTTCTTATGCATGTTTCATCATAGAATTTCCAGTTCTTATGCATAGGATATAGTTTCATAATATAAAGAATTATATTAATGTTATAAATATCCTATTTATTCATTATATACATTTTTATAATCATTCTTGAAATGTGTACATGACAAATGAATCACATTGCTTCACGGAGGTTGCAGTCCACACGTACACATGAGCGACGATATCATTTTTTAATAGATGGAATGGTAAGAAGTTAAATGAAATATTATATTTAAATAATAATAATTATTTCATAAATATCATATATATTCATTTGTTCTATATTTATAACCATTAAAGTAAAGTGCTGATGAAAAATGAATTACACCGCTACATGGAGATGATAAGCCGTACGCACACACGAGTAGTGATTTCGTTTTCCATAAGATGGAAAGGAGATGAATAAGGATTATTTCAAAAAACATAATAAAAATTCAGTATATTTAATATAATTATGTTATTATATGATCATGTTTATAGAATATTTTAAGTAGGTATAAGAAAAAGTAAAATAAAAATTATCCGTTAAGATGATTACCTCCTCTTTGAAGAACCTCCTTTGGATCTATCTTTCAGGACACTAGGGATGTTAATTTGGGAATATCATCACATATATAACATGTATAAGTATTTTTGGGATATATTTTGGTTGTTTTTAGTTGATTTTAGTTACTCAGAGTGGTGTAAAGAATAGAGGAGATGTGGTTTCCTTTTATAGTGAAGGATATGACACACTTGGAATCACTTAAATGATTTAAATATATTAAATTATTTTCACATGAAATATGTACTAAATGGAAAAAATTTCAAATATAAAATAGGTTAGGGTTTAAATAACTTCAACCAATAAAATTTGGATATATTAATGTGTAATTTTAAACCTTATCTTTTAGTTTAACCCCTCCGCTAAACAATTTTAACGTGAACCCTGATAATAACATTTTTATTCTAAAAGAATAATAAATTTACTTCTAAGGTAAAAATTGGATCAAAAAAGGTAAAGGGATCAAATTTTAGACTATATAAATTCCCAATTTTCCTATTTAAATATTTTTATTATTTTTAAATCATTAAATAATATATCATTTAACATAAAATACCATTTAATCCATTTTAATAATTATTTATATATTTTGACTTTAAAGAGATCAATATAAGAATGAAATTTAAATAGAAAATATCTTAAAATTAATTATACATTATTATTAATAATATAATTTATGTGATTCCATAATTAATCCAAAAAATATTACTTTTTATGTTTTTAAAATCATTTACTTTGATTTTTATACAATTTTCATAAGTACTGTATCATCATTGTATAAGAATTTAAGTTAATTATACCATCAATAAAAATTAAAAATAAATTTAAATTAAAAAAATAAATTTATTATGTAAAAAACAAACTTTTATATTAATTAATAAGATCATATTATCCTTATGTGATCATATTATATAAATTAAATGTAAGAGAGTGATATTTTTGTATTTATCTTTTTTCATAAAAAAATATAAATGACATTATCAAAGGAAAATGGCACAAAAATTACATGTATTCAAATTTAGTATGGATATTATAGAATTGACATAATAAAATTAAATAAATAAATTTTTTTGATTGATTTTTAAGACCTCATCATATTATTTTTAACCTTAATTACCCAATTTACCCTTTACTATAGTGAAAAATATTTATGATGGTTATTATTCATAATGAATAAAATAAAAGGGAACTATTTAAAAAATTTGAACATACTGATTCCAAATATAGAATCCTTTTTTAAAGATTCAATTTATATAAGTGTAAGAAATCAACTTTACTATAAATGTGTAAAACATAATGAAAAACAATATTTAAAAAATTATGTGTTAAGTTGAAAAAATGAACTTATACAGAAATAAAATATAATGATGATTCATATGGAATTATTTATAATATATTCAATAAAATATATCTTATGTTACTTTAAAACTAAATCCAAAATAAAATTCTACTTTTAAATTACTTATTTTAAATAAAGAAATGACAGTTGTACAAAAATCAATATTTTTCACTATTCACTGAAAAATAGAAATTTCTAGAAAAATATTAAAATTTCACCCTAAGATAATATTGAAATTATAATTTCAAAAATTATATTCATTTTTTAATATAGTATTTAAAAAATGGGAAAAATTATTTATAATATCCACACACAAAATGAAATAAAAACCTTTTTTGAAAAAAAGAAACTTTAAAGAATAAAATGAATTTATTATTGTTCTTTGCACAATAATAAAAAATAGATGAATATTAAATTTATTTATTGATTTAATAATTTTTATTAAGTAAATACTATCTACATATATTGCATAATTCAGTTATTCATTTTCATACCTGCCAACCTAACAACTAGGTTAGAAAAATTATATTTAATTAATATTATTTTACAGTTCATTTAAGCTCAAGGTTGTGTGTTGTGTATATGTTTGAACATAGAGTTATTTAAAAAGAAAATATAAACTAAAATTTCAGGGTATTACATTCTACCTCCATATAGAAACTTCATCCTCCCAATTTTAATTCTTCTTTTATAAACCGAATATATCATATTATATTAATAAAATTAGATATAGATTTTATCATGAAAATTAATTATTAGGTTATAAACATCAAACTTATTATAAATATACCTATATAAGACTCATACTTTTAAATGAGTTTCTAAAAATGTAACTTGGTATATACATTAATCTTTAAAGCCTTAATAATAACACCCAATGTTCAACTTAAATAATTCTATAAATAACTAACCTTGAAAATATTCAAAAACATTCCTAACCAAATTGAAAACCCAAAAATCATAAATATTTGATCACATATTCTTTTGACATAAATTTAACATTTATCTCTAAAAAACAAGAACCACTCATAAATTCATATACTAAAAATTCATATGCTCTATTATATAATCTCTAAAATATGTTAATCTTTCCCATAAATAACCAAAAACATTATAGAGCCATTATAAAATTATATATGCTTCAAACAGATAACTTAACCTTTAATCTTCAAATAAAATCTCATATTATCCAAATATATCTCCATTTCCCTTAATTATATAATGCTCCCAATAAAGTAAACTTCATCAAAAATAACACTAATCATTTAGTTACCAAATCAATTTTTAATCTCATTGTTATCTATATGATAAAACATATATTACCAAAATGTGATACCTTTTTTATCACAACTAACAAATTAAAAATCCAATATCATATTAAACCTAAATGTTATCAATACCATACAACTTATGTCCACAAAATATAAAACCATTCTTCCTCAAATAATCTTTTCACTAAAACAATACTAAACCAAAGGGTTATATTACCATAAATGTCTCTAAAAATACCCAGAATCATCTTAAACTCCCATCAAATAAAATCTAAAAATGGGTATCTATGCCTTTAAACTTATTATCAGCCTTAAACTTATCAACCGATGACACTTTAGGTTTATCCTATATTACTATCAAATATCACAGGCTATCATAGGTTCAATCCTCTCATTAATTATAACGATTCATAAATAAAATGTGAATTAACCCAAGAATATACTCTCAGAGTGTCTAGATAGGTGTTTATTCTTAGGCTCACTCATCGTGCACCAGCAAAGATCAAGTTAATAACAAATTTTCCTAATTCAAAGTTGTTATCCCTAGGTGTATCCGTTCCATAGACACATCCAATTGATAGTATCCATAAAGAATTGATTTTATAGAAAAACCACACAATATCTACTTTACCAAGACTTGTGATATTATCTTATAATTATACTTATCCTTAGAGTCTGTCATAGGGTTATGTTCTCTAATCTATATTTTCTTAAATCTAGTTTCCAAGGTTTCTACTAAAATTTCTCTGATACCAACTGTGACAATCACAACTCCAATAACCTAGAGACGTTGTAACAACCTAGGTACTAATAGAATAATTTTTTTTCAAATCCATTAGTATTATGTAACTATGTAGTTATATTCATTAAAAATACATTACGTTATTCTTAAAATCAATAAGGAAATGGTTTTATTAAACTCATTTCTTATAATATTTTATTTAAAAATTTACCTTTAAAATTATGGAAATTTAATTTTACAAAATTAATTTCTTTTTGGAATTCATCATGTCAAAATAATATTAGAATAAATTTATGAAAGTTTTATGAAAATATTGATTTTTATATAAATAGTGAAAAATAATGACTTTTATTGAAAACCGTATATTCTTTTAGTGTATTTACAAGGTCAAATTATATTTTATATTTGTTTTAAATTTTAATTAGTTCATTTTTATTTAAAATATTCCAATTATTGTTTTTTGAATATATTTTCTTCTTTAATTTAGTAATAAAACATTTTATACTTAAAAAGGTCATTTTTCCGAAAAACTATTTTCGTTATGTTTTTCCTGTTAAATTTGAAATTAAATTATGAAACTTTTATGTTTTGAATTTTGAAAAATGGATCATATATTTGGAATCAGTGGGTCAAAATTTAGTAAATATTCCAATTAACTTTTTAGAAAATATGAATAGTAAACTTAGTGATTTTTATTACCATAGTAAAGGGTAAAACAAGTAATTTAGGGTAAAAATAAAATTATAAGAGCTATAAAATGACCAAAAAACTAACATAAATCCTATTATATGAGTATATCTAGACCATAATAATCCAAGAGTAAAATTTATATCCCTTTTTAGGCCATTTGAATGAAATTATGACATTTATAGTATTTTATTTAAAGAAAAGTCAAACATGCCACACTCTTGTTTTTAATAAGTTTAACATTTTTAATATGGTGTTATCTATAGTATATTTTCAACTATAAATATTATTTTAAAATATAAAGGATTTATATTCATCATGGTATTTTATTTTTAATTTTTAGTGAATAAATAATTATCTTAAATTCTTATATAATACTGATGTAGTAATTATTCAATTAATGAAAAAATCAAAACAATCATATCAAAAATATTAAAATAAATATAATTTGAGATAATTAATGTAATAATTTTTTTATAGAATAAATTTATATTTTTAAGATATATTAAAATATTTTTTTGTAATTATAAGTGTTATATTGATATTATTAAATTCAAAGTAATGAATAGTTATAAAAATAGATACAATGTATATTTTAAAATAAATAATATTTTCATTAAATGATATAAAATTCCTAAAAATCTTAAATTATTCTAAGTTATTATTATAAGGTTTGAAATATCATAAATTTTCCTTTTATGTATCGTTTATTATTTTATAGAAACTATATTAACCCTCATAGATTAAAAATATATATTGTCATGATAAGAGTTAAAAGAGTTAGATAAGGGTTAAATCCAAAAGATAAGGGTATAAATATAGTTAAAATTTGTATAATTTTAATTATATGAGGTTATTTTGAACCATAATAATCTAATATTCAAAATAGCCTAGTTTTTTATCCATTTTTAATTAAAAAATAACTCATATTAATTTAACATTTTGAGAAATTCCAAGAGTTCCCCTACCCTCTTTTATGAAAGGGAACCTATTCTTCTCAATCCTTCACACTTCAAAAACCATTTTTTTAGAAAATATATACCCAAAAACTTTCCTATAACCCTTACCCTCATTCTAGAGGTCCTTTTATACAGAAAATGAACCTTATTTTCCTTGAGGTGTTAAGATAATAAGATTGGCCATAGAAGAGGTATCGTTTTTAATAAAGCGTTTTTGTTTTATTTATTTTTTGACCTCCTTAAAATATTTCTTAACCACGATTATATAAAAAAAACTAGTATATTACATATATTTAGGTTCTTTTTCTGTTAATTTTACAAAATATATCCATATCCTTTTCCATCAAATGGGAAACAAAACCATCATTCGTGTGTACAACATAGTACCGTCTCACAGATTGATGTAATTCATTTTCAATAACCATATATGAAGAGTGGTTATAATGATGAAATTAATATTCATATATGATATTAATGACATATTTATCATTATCAGAAGATAATATATCATTTAAAATTTTACCATTCCATGCTCAGAAAAATTATAATGTCCTTTGTGCGTAGGTGTGGACTACCACCTCTATGAAGTGATGTGATTCGTTTTTCATCACCACATCACATGAATGATATATATAAAAGTATATTTTAAGAAGTAATATTATATTTATGATATAATTATCATTATAGAAATATAAAATAATACTTACCTTTTTTTTTCTATACTGATATTTGAAAAATGAAAATGTTACTCATGCGTACAAACGATCTATCATATCCATGATTATAATGTAGTTAATTTTTCTTAAAAATATTTAATAGATGATTTTAAAAGTATAACTGATATATAAAAATGATAATTTTTTCATGATTATTATTCTGGTTATGATGAAATAATGACCACTTTGACCATAGTCAATATACCAAAGTCATTTTGGACTTACGCACCGTATATCGTCAAAACATAAAACATGAACTTAAATGATTAAGTAATTTTATATAAAATTATAATTATTTATATAAAGGAAATGATGAATTTAAAAAAATTTATTAAGGATGTATAAAATTAATATAAATTTATTATTCAGGAAGATAAAGGACATACATGAATAATCGAACTCAGGGTAAGAGAGTTTCTTTTAAAAAAACTTTTTTAAAGATCCTCTTTCAACTATTTTTACCAAAATCAAAAGAAATGTTTTTTAACATATACGACATGAAAAAATTTCATGCTATTATGAAACTTGAATGATTTTAAGTTTTCCTAATATGTTTCAATGTTTAATTTCAAATAAAATGGTTTCCTTATGATGTACGTAATTTTTAGATTTGAAAAAGTCATTTTAAAAGAAAATGGTATTTTGATATCCAATTGATTTTTTATTTGGATTTAAAAGAGTTTTTAATAGGGTTTTATGTTGAAAGGAAAAAAAATTTATTTTTTTATTCATGATATGGCACTTGAGAATTATATGTGAAATGTGTGATCTCGATACAACTTATATGAAGGGTTGAGCCCCATTATAGCTCACATGTGAGGCTAATATAACTTATATGTTAGATAGTCCTAGATAGTGTCAGGTGATCTTTTTATAACTTTAGATATACCCAGATAGTTCCCCAATTTATTGGGTAATGTACCATGTCTTTTTAGGTAAGATGGGAGTTATCGAAGGGTTTCTCTTATGGATTTAGCTGAGTTCTAGTTATTTCTCACACATGTTTAAAATTGGTTATGAATGCGATCATCTATGTTTTCAAAAGGGTTTTTATTTATTTACTATGGGGTTTAATGAATTTTGAGCTAAAATTGTGTTTGATTCATGTGAAAATTATTTATTTCATAAAATCCAATAATGTTGAGATAAAGGTAAATATTTCAAGGGATTTCATATTTTTCATTTGACCAATAGATCTCTTCTTTTTTATGTACCTTTTATATATTTTTGTGGTCATAACATATTTTTAAATGTTTTAACGAAGTTTAAAGGAATATTAGGGACAATAATGAGGTCAATTATAAAATTGTGAAGATTTTTCATCAAAAAAACATGTTTTATTTAAATAGTTTTTGGTTTTAAAAAAAAATAGATATTTAGTAAAAGTGTATACTTTGTAATATATGAGTTATTATGTATGAGTTTTTTCCTAATTCTCAAAAACTATAAACCAAAAAGATCCTCAGAATTTTAGGAATGTGAATTCTCAATCAAAGATACTATAACATGTAATGATTAAGGTCGGGTCCTTATATTTGGTATCAAAGGAAGATTTAGATAACATTAGGGGTTAGGATAATGTTAATAGAATATCCAAAAAAGATTTTTAATTTATGGGTTAGTTGAAATGCTATATCATTTGAAGATTACCATGTTTATTTGTCTAAACTATGTTAGTTCAGAATGTATTTCCGTAGAGGAAATAAGGATGATGTGAAAGGAAGGCATCAAGAGGAAAATATCCTTCCAAATTAGCATCTCAAGATGGTTGGAATTGGAACAAAACAGTTTGTTACAATGATGAATCAGTTGAAACAAGCTACAAATGGTGGTTGTATCCATTATTGGGAGTAGCTAGATCTACAATAGAGGAATATTTCTATAGTGGATCATTTTATGAGACAACATCCCCCATCATTCAGTGGATCGTCAGATGACGACAATGGGAAAGAGATGATGAAGAGGTTGAAGGGGTATTTTTCTGTTTGTTTGATCTGGGAGGGTTTTTTCCTTTATGATGGTGAAGGTAGATGATGAAGGGTGAAAATGATGATGATGGTGGTGGTGAACTTGTGACATTGATGTTATATGACGAGACTTCAGATAATGCACGTGACTCAAGGGTCAAGGTATCTTCAAATTTCGTGTCTTTAAATGTGTGTTTTTTTTGAATTTTGATTTTTGAATCCTTTGATTACTAACTGAGATTTTTTAGTGTGTTTGATCAAACATAAATTTCCTATCCTAAAAATTAAAAATATATTTTTTAGTTATTTTCAAAAAAAACTAAATGAGAAAGCGATTAGTTGTGCCGATAAATTTGATATGGATTTTATCAAAACGTGTGTTCCTCGAGATAAAAATAGTAAGAAAAGGTCAAGGTAGTAGGAAGCATAGAAGAAACTAGTTAATAAGTCTAGAGGTAATCCCTCAAAATGTTTTAAGTGTGGTAAATTACATTTAAAGGAAAGTTTTATAGGATCTAGAATGTTTTTCCAGTGGGGTCATTTTAGTCATAGGGATCATGACTATAATGAAAATAATCCTGAACAATCAAAGAATGAGGTAGCCGATATCCATCCAATGGTGAGGTGTTTTAGTTGTAATGAGTTGGTTCATCATGCTAACATGTATCCAAAGTTACTTTTATAGGATGTAAATAATCATGATTATAAACAAAATGGTGTATCAAAGTCATTTTCTATTACTACAGATGATGTTGGACCATCGAATAAAGTGGTTACATGTATGACACTTGTTTATTAAAATTATTACAATTTCAAGTTTGAATCTAGATCTTTTTATTCGTTCATTTTTGATAAATTTTCAATTAAAATAGTAATATCACCAATATAAAATAGGATAAAAATTTTGGGGGATACTTCAAGTGAAAATTTTAATGAAACCAAGATTTATAGGAATCTTCCTATTATGATCAGTGAAATAGTATTTACTAATTTTTTTTTCGAACTTACCATAGTAGAGTTTTATATTATTTTGGGTACGTAATGGATTTAATTTTATTATGGTAAGAAATATTACAGAGCCAATAAAGTTTTGATAACATATCAAGGATCTAAGAAATTTATTAGAGATGTCAATGAGAGTTACCTAGACCATATCATTGAAAATAAATATACCATTAAAATTAGTTATATGCTAATTGTGAATGAACACATGGATTTTTTTCCTAATGATTCACATGGTGTTATTCCTGATCGAGTGGTTGAGTTTAATATTGAATTAGTGTCTAATGCTCAGCTTATTTCTAAACCCCTTATCTAATTGATCAAGTAGAACTTTTGGAATTGAAAAAAATTTACAGGAGTATATATATAAAGGTTTTATTTGACCTTGAAATTCACCATGGGGTGATCCTATTTTTTTTGTTAAAAAGAAATATGGTTCCCTGAGGCTTTTCATTTATTATATAGATTTTAATAACATCAATGTTAAGAACAAGTACCCATTGCATCACATCGATGATTTGTTTGATCATCTCCATGGAGTTCAATACTTTTCAAATATTGATATCAGGTCGGGGTACCATTAGTTGAAGGTGAGGGAAGTGGATATTTCAAAGTCTGATTTTTAGACTTGATATAGGCACTATGATTTTTTATTCATTCCCTTTGGGTTGTCTAATATACCAGCTTTGTTTATGGATCTAATGAAAAAAGTTTTCCATGAGTTCTTGGATAATTTTGTGGCTATTTTTATTAATGATATACTATTATATTCTAAAAGTCACAAGGAATATGAAAGAAACTTAAGTATTATTTTGAAAACAATAAAATAAAATAAACTCTATGTAAAATTGAGAAAGTGTGAATTCTGGTTGAAACAAATTTATTTCCTTGGCTATATTATTTCAAAAGATGGAATTGTTTTATACCATAATAACACAAATTTTTTTAAATAATGGACAAAGAAGGGGATGAACTATCCTTTACCAGTTCTAGAGTAGAAATGGGGAAATATATACATGGATTTCATGGTGGTACCACCAAATTCTTCTAGAGGTAATAATTCAATTTGGGTTATCGACTAACTAAATCTGCACATTTCCTTCCCATTAGAGATACTCTATATTTAGATCAACTTTATCGACTATATATTAAGGAGGTATCTAGGTTAAATGGAGTTCCCCTCTCTATTGTATCAATCCGTGATCTCAAGTTCACTACTAATTTTTGGAAATGATTTAAGAAGTTGTTGGGTGTTGAATTAAATTTTAGCATAGCCTTTCAACCTCTGTCTAATGGATAATCAAAATAAAAAATTCAAATCTTGGAAGACATGATTCATGATTGTTAAATGGATTACCAGAGGAGTTGGGATCAACATATTTATTTAGTTGAGTTTTCTTATAATAACAATTTTTATTATAGTATACAAATTTCAGATTTTGAGGCATTGTATGGAAAGAGGTGTCGAACTCCAACATTTTGGGATGAAGTAGGTGAAAGGAAGTCAATGAGAAAATAATTTGTAGAGGAAGTGTCTAAGAAGTTAAAAATTATTTAACAAAATATGAGGAAAGATCTGAGCAATCAGAAAAGTAATGCGCATAACAGGAGGAAAGACCTTTCATTCGAGGTAGGTGATTATGTTTTTCATAAAATATATCCTTGTAAAAGTGTTATGTGTTTTGGTAAGAATAGAAAGTTAAGTCCATGGTTCATTAGACTATATGAAATACTATATTAATTTGGATTTGTTTCCTACCAAGTGGCCTTGACTCTAAGTTTATACTAGGTACATAGTGTTTTTCATTTTAAGATATTAATAAAGTATGTGCCTGATTCATCTCATGTTTTGTGCCATCAAGCAGTTCAGTTGGAAGATAACCTTTCTTATGAGGAAAAAATTGTTCAGATTCTTGACTATAGAGAGTAAGTATTACAAAATAATGTAATTCACTAGGTTAATGTTTTGTGAAAAAACCATATGGTTGAAGAAGCAACATGGGAATATAAAAAATATATGAGGGAAAGGTATCCAAACTTGTTAAATAAGTGAATAAAATTGCGTGTAAGAAATTTCTTGGGGGGATGTATAAAACCAAGTACTGATAGAATAAATTGTCTTCATATTTATTATTATTATTTAATTATGTAGTTATATTCATTTTAAATTTATTAAGTAATTCAAAAAATAAAAAAGTGAATGGTTTTATTAAACTCATTTCCTATAAGATTTTATTTAAAAGTTTAATTTTCAAATTATAGAAATTTCATTTGAAAAAATTAATTTTATATTTGAATTTAACATATCAAAATAATCTTAAAATTAATTTTTGAGAATTTTCTGAAAATAATGATTTTTATATGAATAGTGAAGATACCTATTTTATGAAAATAATGTTTTTATATGGATTCATCAAAGTTAATTTTCCATGACCTAGATTCTTTCTTTAATCCATAAATAAATTTTTACAATTTTCATATATTTTTTTTCATATTTTGGAGTCACAAACCCTTCAGGTTATTTCATATAGACATATTCTTAAAGGTCCCCATTAAGGAATTATGTTTTGAAATTCATTTTCCAAATCCAATGGTCATGGAAATACACAATGGAAATTATAATTCTGATGAATTTCATCATTGAAACTGGTGAAAATATTTTATTTTAGTCAATGCATTGATTTTTTTAAACCCTTTTGTAACCAATCATATTTTATTGGTACTAACCTGTCCTTATATGTATATTTTATTCTTGAATAACCATTTTCATCCAATGGGATTTACATCTACTGGAGGATCTACCAAAATATAGACTTGGTTTTGGTACATGGAATCCATTTCAAAATTCATGGTTTCCTTCCACTTAGAAACATCTATTCCATTTAATAATTCCTTATAGGTTAGAGGATAATCATTATCAACTAATAATGATCCACCATTCTCAGTGACTATAAAACCATAAAATTCTAGTCCTATTACCTCTCTTGTACTCCTACGTAGTAATTGACTCTATGGAACATCTTCTTCCATGTAGATTTTTTGAATATGTTCCTCTGCCAACTCTTGTTTATCTTCATCCTGGACATCATCGAAGTATATCTCAATCCCACTATCTATTTTAGAGGTATAATCCCTCTTTGGAAATATGGGATTCCTGTAAACCACTAAATTTTTATATAATAGATTATAAAGGTAGTATCCCTTTGGTTCTTTGGGATATCTTATAAAGATACACTTTTTTCCCTTAGGGTGTAAGTTTTTTACTTGAAGATGCATTAAAAAATGATTCACATCTCCACACATGTAAGTATGAAAACAAGAGTTTCTTTTTATTCCACAATTGGTATAGAATACCGTCTTCCACTTTATCTAT
Organism: Viscum album; assembly: GCA_963277665.1. Lineage (NCBI taxonomy): Eukaryota > Viridiplantae > Streptophyta > Magnoliopsida > Santalales > Viscaceae > Viscum > Viscum album. The sequence goes on along the minus strand of OY728167.1, from coordinate 736,540,548 downwards.
CACTCATTTTAGTATATATATGTTGCTTGTAACACATATCCCCAAAAGGACAATTAAATACTTTCATGACTCATCATTGATCTCACCATATCTAACAAGGTGAGGTTCCACCTTCCACTTACACCATTACATTGAGGTGTATAAGGTGGAGTGAGTTGGGATAGAATTTCAAACTTCTATAAATAATCAATGAAGTCTTGATTAAGATATTTTTCACCATGGTCTAAGTAGATTATCTCAATATTCTTACCAAAATGGTTCTCAAATTCATTCTTATACTCTTTGAATTTATCAAAAGAATCTAACTTATACCTCATCAAGTAGACATAACCATTTCTAAAAAAATCATTAGTAAAAGTTATCAAGTATGAGTACACACCCCTTTCTTCAACAAGAAATAGTCCACAAACATTGGTATAAACTAATTCAAGAATCTCTTTATCCCTTTAATCTTTTCCACTGTATGGGGATTTAGTCATTTTTCTGTGTAAACATGAATGACATACACCAAGTGGGTTTTTCTTGTAAATATCCATCTTTGTGTAATTTAATAAAATTATTTTCATTTACATGACCTAGTTGGTGGTGAAAAAGTTGGATGTGTTATGAGTAATGTGAAGTAATTTTGTTATCGATTGTCATTACTTGGTTTGTGTGATCCAATACATAATGACCATTATTTTAATGTGTCTTACCATAACAAATTCTATCCTTATAAAGAAAGAAACATTTAATCCCAAATTTGAAAATAAATACATATGTATCTAATTTGGATACTCAAATAATGTTTTTGGTAATAGATGACACATAATAAAAACCTTTTAAAACCAAGATCATTCCAATTGGTAGTGCGAGGTAATAGTTTCCAAAATCTTCAACAACAAGTTTAGCTCTATTGGCTATTCGTAAATCTAACTCCCCTCGTTCAATCTTTATGAATATACTTGATTCCTATATTTTAATATATATGTAATCACCACAAGCTATATATAATTCAAAATTTATAGAAAAAGATAAATTGAACTTGATAACAAATGCATCTAAAGATTCCCCTTATTTCTTAGAATGGGTTTAGTTTTTATTCCAGTGAACCTTACTGACACATGTGAAACAAACAATGTATTGCTCCCTTTCTCACCCCTTGATATTTCTCTTATTGGAAGGGTATTGTGAAGAAGACATGGACTTGTGGCTCTTCATTTAGCCTTTTTGTTTGTTCAACCTAAATAAAGAAGTATTTTCATGATTTGTCCTCTTATACACTTGGTGAAGAAGAGTAAGTAGACCTGGGAGAGACTTATCTATGTTGTTCATATTAAAATTTACAACAAAGATTGAGAAGCTATTAGGGATTGATATAAGAATGAGATCAGTGCCTAGTTCTTTAGGCATTTTAAACCCCATAACCTCTAAAATCTCAATGTATCCAATGAGATTGACTATGTGAGGACCATATGGGCAACCCTCTATGAGATTTCTTTTAAAAAGATCCTTGGAGATCTAAAACCATTCCTATCTAGCTCTCTCATAGTATATACCATGGAGATGATTGAGCAGGATATATGTGTCTATGTTTTCATGATACTTCATGAGTTTAATATGAATAAATGATAACATAAAACATTAAATGTCAACTGAATCATTCAAATATTTTTCATAGACAAGGAACTCCTCATCACTCACCTTTTCAGTAGGTGTATTAGGCATTGATGATTTTAGCACATAAGATTTTTGTTCATGGAACAACAAAACCCAAAGGTGTCTAAACCACTACTGGAAGTTACTTCTTCCAAGAAGATCATTTTTCTCTAATATAGATCCCAAGGATAGTGTGGATGGTTAACTTTCCATTTTCTATAATAATAAAAGAGAATATTATTATTACTTTTCTTGATTACAAATTATGTGAGAAATAATAATAATTAATTTTTATTAAATATCACACTATTTTATTAAGTCCCAATTGCCCTAACCATTGAACTTAGAATGTCTAGTAACTTGTAAATTATAGTGAAAATGACCCATATTTAATTTCTTTATGATCCATACTTTTTCCATGAAAAACATAAGAAGGTATTTAGGTAGAAAATCTTTCCAAATGCAAGCTCATAGATCCTTTATCCATTTTATGAAATCCCCAATCCAGAAATCCTAACTTGAATTTCCTTAACACCTACCTCTATATTTTTATTGAACATACTTTGGCTGTTAAATTAAATGGAATTTCTATTATGTTAACCCAAAACCATCATGAGAACTCCCTGATCAAAGTGAGTGTCCAAACATTGGCATGTAAACACCTAGTTCTATGGTTACATTCCCAATCAAGTAATGGAAGGCTTAGTATGACTTAATATTTTTTGAGGGATTTTAGTTTATTATGCATAAATTTTATATTGTTTTATCCTTTACATGAAATTTTAATATTAAATGGATTTTACCTAATTAATTAACCTTGTTGGATAAAACATTTATGCACAATCCATTTATTTAAATTCCATATTTTCATATTAAATCATTTATTTATTTTATTACGGCCTTGCATCAATAAATTAACTAATTCATATATAAGAATGAATAAATAAATAAATGACCTGATCACGATCTTATCTAATAATTGATTTATTTAGTGAATAATAAATCAACCTATTACCTAGGGGAATAACTCTTCATGTCGTTCTTAGCCTGAGTTGCATCATTCTACCTATGCACCTGTGGATCACCTGAGTTGGAATCATTATGATTACAACTTGAATTATATCAATGCTCTTTGGGATACTCCACCAATTACATGTATTTATAACTCACACACTGGTGAGGGGAACCAAAGGATTGGTTAAAGGGGATTACATAAATAACCTTGGATATGAAGGGCCTATATAATAATGGACGGAATGAAGAATCACATGCCATAGAATTTAATTTAAAAATAAATGATTTAAAACCCATGGAATAAATTAAATTAAATAATTCCAACACATACATAGTTCTTGGTCAAGTTCATGAACGAGCACACACGAGAAACAAATAAGAAAAAGTAAAATTGGTTAACATTAATTTCTTATTCATTATTTACTATTAAGATAAACATACCGACATTAATTAATTAACCCCTTTTCATCTTAATAACCATCCAAATTCATTTGGAGATACCCATAATTAATGAAATTCATGGAAAATAAATGGTAGATGTAATAATCACAGATTTATTACAATAAATTAATTGAGCATTTTAAATTATCTAAAACAATTATTAAATTGTCAAAAACAATAGATTCCAATCAACAAAATAAGATTTTAATACTAAAATATTCAATTTAATCTAATCTAATTTTTTATTAATAGAGAGACGACACAATGTGTACTTACAAGATACACACTGTGTACCTCAATTTCTATGTATCTGGGTTACATGCTTGTGGCTTTGGTCGTGTACCTCAGCTGGACTACATAGCGTGTACATGCCAGTTATATACCATGTGTCCATACAACCCACCGAAGAACTCGACATGTTTGTATGTGTATAGACTAGCTATACTTCGTGTATCACTCATTCCATGTATTTGTGTTACTCACCAAATGAATCAGTGTGTATTTCGGACATGGGAAATGATGAACTATACATCATGTACACTGCATACACATTGTGAATATCATTAATTCTCCAGGTTGTCAGTCTAACTTAGTTTGAACATGTATAATGACCACACAGATTATGTGAATTTTTCCACTAACTCGTACATACTACATGATGTTTACGACAACTACAAACTATGTAATCTAACAACTCGTATGCTAAACTGGCCTTGTCTACACGTGATGTGCAATAAATTCCCTACGTGTTGTTACTTATTGTCATGTCATGTATCTCGATACATGTCTAGATATAGTGTACTTGGGTACATGGTGTGTACTCCAACTACATACCGTGTAACCCAATATTACTGGAAAAAAATTTGGCACTTCCCAATGGAATATTTGGTTATTTTTTATCTATTATTTGACCTTCAGAAAAACGAATCACTGAATGAATATGATTAATATATTGAATCATGTTAATAAAAATTAGATTAAATAACTAATAATATTAAATGAAATATTCAAAAAATATTACACATAAATATAAACAATCAAATAAATAATTATAAATTTAAAATGTGATCACTCTGATACCCCTTGTTGGTTCTGAGTGCAGCGGAAGCACTTTTAGTGGGATTTATATTAAAATTTCTTTTCATATTGAATTTCCCGAAACCCCGTGAGAGGACCTTTCACATTAAATTTATAATTAATTTATTTAGACCTGGAATAAATGATATACCTGGGATTAAGATCATTCTTCATTGATGATATTGATCTTCCAAAAAACCCTTTCAGATTATATTCATTGTGCTATAAGGATTCAAGTGTATAGTCCTTCTAGCGGTGATCCACACTTGATAATTTGATCTCTGATAAATACTAATTTATTTCTAGGTGCTAGTGCGGAGAATAAATTATCTTGCGTTGTTCGTCTTGATCACTTCAATATCTTTCAAGCTTAAATGAGTTCTTATTATTCTTTAGTAGAATAGATGAATAATTTGAGAGAAGGAGAGAGAGGTCTGTGAAATTATGGTGCCACAGTCGCCTAGCACCCACCATCTTCTCTTGGCCTCACCCTCTTTCTTCTCGGCTCCTGATCTCTGGCATCGCGCTTTCTTCTAGGGTTTGGAGTTCTCCCCTTCGTCGATCGGTCTTTCCTCCTCCTTCTACTCTAGGTTTTCTTCTTCCTAATGGCTTCTTCCCTTGGATTCTCTCACCTCTGTTAATTTCTTCTCCCTACTCGGTGTTACTTATTTTGGTTTCAATCCCGACTTCCCCTTTCTTCATGTTTCTCTTAGAGTTTTAGCCGAGTATTCTCTATTTTCGTTCAAGGATGTTGTTTGGTATTTAGGATTTCATCCCCAGTTATCTCTTTCTTGCTTCATGGTGGTTTTATTAGGGTTCCATCAGGTCTCCCATTTCTCACTCTATGGTGGTTCATTCTTGGTGTATTTTTGGATTTTCTATTGGTTTTTCTTCCATCGGATTGTTCTGTACCCTTCATTATCGTTCTTCGCTACTCTTGATTCCTGGTTATTTTCTCCCTCCTAGGTCAGTTGGGTGCAAAGAATACCAAGGATGTTTTGGGATATGTATGGGGAGCAACATGAGGTTCCGGGCGGTGCGACCTGTGGAGGATCTTTCTAGTTCTGTTGTCTCTTATGGTGATGGTTCATGGTGTGTTGGTCGGAATCGTCTCTGCGAAAGAATTCATATTCTGTTTTAGATGGTCTGTGTTGATAGTGTTTCACGACAGAAAAGATGATTTGTTTGGTTGTTTGTTCATTTTAATGATTTTTTTTCGGATGGCTTAGCTGCAGATTTTTTTTAGAATGGTTTTGGTTTTTCTTGGCTGGTTCATGGTCATTCCGATGAAGACTCTCTGGATTGTGGTTCCGACGATGATGATGTTGTCGATGTTCATTATGGTTAATGATGTTGGGTTATGAAGACGAAGATGGTGGATTGTGGCGATGGTGATTCCGGTGGGTCTCGCCCGTGTGGGGGAGGAAAAAGGAGACGTTGGATGTGATAGATGTGCGACTCGAGGTAGGCGTGTGACTCAAGATTCTTGGAAACCGATACGGGTGATGATGTTTTTTTAAAGTTGCAATTTGAATTTTAATTTTTGGGACTCTCGTGCAGCTTTTGTTTGAAATGTTAGGTTTCCCGCCAATCTTAAAGCGGTTTTTTGAAAATGAAAAAAAATTGATTTGGAGGAGAGAGATGTCCATTGTGCACAATGATTCTTTATACTCAATTTTCGATTAACCCTATACAATAGACATGACCATCTATTTATAGAGCTAGGGTTTAGATTAAAATATTATTTAATTGCATACCAAATATTAAATAATATAATAATCTTTAATAGACCCCATGAAAAAATAATAATAATAATAATAATAATAATATTTTATAGTGTGATCACTAACTTGCGCAATAACAAAATTTTATTTTACTAGCTTTTAAATTAATATTTATCATTAGATACGATTTTGGTGAATTAAAAATCCTTGAAATTTATTAGATACCTGAAGAAATACTTAAAAAAATATTCCATTCATCAATAAATATTTGGGATCGATAAAACATGAATAAAATTATTACTCACTCTTGAGAACAATATTTATTCCATTACTTAAATTCAAATAAAATTTAATTGAGATCAATTGGAAAAATTAGTGTGTGACACTCTAGGATTATTTCTCATTGGAATTAGGTGGGATCGCCTAAAGTCCAAGATTACTATATATAAACGGGTCAATGCACCATAGAAAAAGAACTTAATTTCACAATGATGACAACCACATACAAACACTCACTATGTAATATAATCATTTTGTCTCAATATATCATCAAGAATGTTGAACTTTCATGTCATCATCCTATATGCTTGATACGTATTTCTTTGACTACATAAAATAAAATGTAGTTAGACAATGTTCCTAAAATTTAATGCGTTGGTTTTATTTTAATAAAAGGGTCGAGATATCAACTTCCATCAAGATGGAAGGGATAAATCCTTCATTTAGTTATCCATTAATAACACATCACTCATGTCACACCCAACATATCCAACTTCACCATGAACTATTATCATCATGGTTTTGAAAATACATCTAAGTGTGCAAGTTATAACATGTATTAATAATAATATTAAAGTATAAGGACTATTAAATATATCTATAGATATAAATATTTGATAACACCAAATCATAAAGAATTCTTACTAACAGGCCTGTTCTCATAATCTCTTATCATGAATATTACTAAGGGTGAACTTCATGAGAAGAAGGATCATCTAATTATGAGTACCCACACCAAAAATTCACATTCTATGTGTCTCATCATAGAATGTTATCCAACCGCAGAACTATATTTAAGAATAATGTCATATAATTTCAAGTTTATCAACATAGCAGGGAACTCTTTTGAGATTATTAATGCAACTGAAACTATAGGAAATTTTTATATTAAAATTATGTAGACCAATTAAAAATATTCTAAAAATATTTTATTAATATTTAAACCATCGAATGTACATATAATAAATGTAGAAACAGTTTTTCCTAGGACACTAACTCCAATACTCTCTCCCTATAAGTTTGATTTTTGGTTGGATTCTGGCTTGAATATTTAAGAATCCCTCAAGTAAGTCTCTCCTCTCCCTTCTCTTTGATTTTACAATTTTTTTATCTTAAGTTCTCCCCTCTATAAGGTTAAGGTTACCTAGGTTTTGGGATTGGATGAACCTAGTGGTGTAGATTTTTATGTTTTTGGTTTATTCATACTTCCATAGGATCCCTATTGGAATTATACATGGATTTAATCTATAAAATATGGTTTTATCTTAGTTCAAGGTAGATGGATTAATGGAAAAGTCATGCTTTATGAAACAATTTTTCTTTCCATTCTTTGAAAATAATGCTTTAAATTATTAAGGATATAATAGGATATTTTTGATGCTCAAAGATGTCTCTTATGGTTGTTTTGAATGTCCCCCTTTTTACTTGAGAATAGAATTAGTTTTTGAAAGGATTTATTTATACATGGGATTATATATATTATATTAATCATTGATGGAAATATTTTTTCTTAAAAGAATAACTTATGTTTGAAATGGAATAGGAACACGGGAGCTCGAGTTTCTTGTGGGAGACTAGTTCTAAATATCCATTTAGAAAACATCATGACAACTAAAATTATTAGTTTTGGATTAAGGACATGGTGTCATGGATGATCAACACTACACCATGAGGCCATGGATTAAACTCTCTATCGATGAGATGAATGTGGTGTCATGTGTTGGGTGACCCCATGCTACTAGGCCAATACTTAACCTACTTAGTGGTTTGTGATCACACTTTTTTAACCTTTAGTTCACAAGTTGATATGGGGACCAAGGGTTCCCATATACTTAGACAACTTAGGGTCTTTCCCATGGTGTTTGTATTAAAAAATGAATACTTTTCAATAATTGGTTTCTTTAAATGAATTAATTAAACTTTATACTTACTTTCTTTCCAAAAAGTTAAATGTTTACTTTATTATGTTTTATTTCAAACTAGATTGTTTATAATTTTTAACAGTAGTTTTCTCATGGGAAATTTGGTGGGATTCTATTAATAAAGTGATTCTCAATCCATAAATACACCCAATGGATATATGTATACTTTATTTGGATAGATTCAAGTAAAGGAAAGTATAATAAAACCAACTACAGTAATCCAGAGCCAGTTTATCCTTAATTACATTTGCATAAGATATAAGGGATTACATCCCCGATGATTGATCAGTTTAATAGTATTAAAGAACTGTATACATACATGATTCCACTTTTACATTGGAAATAGAATATAAAACAGAGTAAAAGTAAATATTCAACATCCTTTAAATAATTCAAAAATTCATTATTTATATTATAGGGAAAGGAAAAAAATAATATAAGCTCAAATTCTCAGTAATATTTACTTACAATGTAAGCTATCGTAAGGAAATAAGGAATAATAAAAATGTCGAGTTAGATAACTGAAAACAGATTTCATTTAATCAAAAACTTAAGCATGAAATGCATCCATGGATAATATAAAATATAATAATCTCTTAGATAATAATAAATGAATTATAAATGATGGAAACACATATTACCAAACATCATAATCAAGGGCTTGTGCCAAGATATTTTTAAATAAGGGTATTTATATACTAGAAACCCATTTGATAAGGTCATCCAACTAATTTTTCTCATAAGATATTTTGATGCATCGAGAGACTATTTATAACTATGAATCACCCATAACTACATGTTTTATACATCACTCATATATTTAATGATAAATTTAATTCAATAACAGTAGGCCATATCAAAAAAATATTTGTATTAAGTAAAGAATATGAAATATAAATATTTTCCACAGTTAATCAAATAACTTTCATAGTAAAACACAGTACATAGAAATGTTATATAGTTTAGGAAATAAGCATATCCATTATACAAAGAATATAGATATAAAAGAGAAATGTAATTTCTAATGAAATATTATCACAACAAAGTGTATGTTTTAAGAGAAATTTAATTACCGCAACATTAATAAGTGATAAAAGATGACCATCAATTCATCAGAAAATATATATTTTGTAATAAAATCAAGTCTTTTAAAGAATAAACGAAAATGAAAGTGGAACATTTAAAATAAATTTTCATTAAATAATTTTATTTTATAAACCATTAAAAAATTATATAAGAAACTAGATAACATAAAATGGTTAAGGGAGTGGGAAAATATGTTAATTCCATATAGGTTAAAAAGAAACACTCATATTGACTTTTTCTAAAGAAAGATGAAAATGAACCATTCATAAAACATTAGAAATATTCCTTTAAAACCTTGTGAAAAAAACATGAATAATATAAAATAGAATTAATAAACCATTTGAGTATATAAAAAGAACTTTTTTAAAATAATTTTGAAAAATATAGACATAGAAGAAAAATATACCCGATCAAAAAGAGAAATAAGATCGACTTTTATTTTGAACATTTATTTGATTTATTAAAGTTAAAATGAGATTAAAAGTTAGAATAAAACATGGAAACTCATTAAATATCTATAGGATAATAAAATATCTGAATTTTATGGAGGATATATTATAATATTCCTTTAATGAAAATATAAGCAATCCCAAAAAATGAAATTGTGAAATAAACTCTTACCTCTTTGGTCACTTTTAAATTGTAACACTTTGAAAGAGTAAAATTGAATTGAAACTTAAATTACCATAAATAAATATATATTAATGTTATATATATCAAATGAGTAGTATATACACTACACAAAATAAACCAAGTTCATAATACCAAATACGACTCAAGGTTGTAAAAATTTTAATTGAAACCCCTTATAATGATTATATTAGTGAATTGAGAATTTATTATGTGTAAAAAATATAAAGAAAAAAATAAGTTTAACTAAAATATAAAATAAACAAAAGTAATTTCACACATAATATTAGTATAAAACAATCAATTAAGTAGTGGTATAACTCAATGAATAAAAATTGTGTTAAGAAACCCTTTTCCACATGATTACATTTAGTTGAATTCAATTTAACCTCATATATACTGGTTTTAAACCTATTTTTAATTTATACTATGACCATATTCATATTTAACCTAATTTATATATATTCTCACTACCCATTCCTTACCAATTCTTGATAAAATCAATCATCAGGTATTGACTGCTTAGTTTTCTTATGCATGTCTTGTTGTAGAAGTTCCAGTTCTTATACATAGGTTATAATTTCATAATATAAAGATTTATATTAATGTTATCAATTTTCTATTTATTTATTAGATACATTATTATAATATTTCTTGAAATGTGGGAATAAAAAATGAATCACATTTCATCATGGAGGTTGTAGTGCACACATACACACGAGCGACACTATCATTTTTAATGGATGGAATAATAAGAAGTTAAATGATATATTATATTTAAATAATAATAATTATTTCATAAGTATCATATATATTCATTTTTTAAATATTTATAACCATTCAAGTAAAGTGGGGATGAAAAATGAATTACACCGCTACGTGGAGATGGTAGGTCGTATATACGCACGAGTGGTGATATCATTTTCCATAAGTTGGAATGGAGATGAATAAGGGGTTTTCCAACAACATAATAAAGTTTCAGTATATGTAAGATACCTATGTTATTATATGATCATTTTTATATAATATTTTATGTAGTTATAAAAAAAATTAAAATAAAAATGATCTGTTAAGATGATTAGCTCCTCTTTGAAGAACCTCCTTTGGATCTATCCTTCAGGACCCTAAGGATGGTAATTTGGGAATACCATCACTTATATAACGTGTATAATTATTTTTTGGGATATATTTTTGTTGTTTTTAGTCGATATTAGTTTCTCATGTTTGTATAAAGAATAGAGGAGAGGTGGTTTCCTTTTATAGTGAAGGATATGACACACTTGAAATCACTAAAATGATTTAAATATAATAAATTATTTTCACGTGAAATATGAACTAAGTGGAAAAATTTCAAATATAAGGTATTTTAGGGATTAAATAACTACAACCAATAAAATATGGATATATTTATGTGTAATTTTAAACCTTATCTTTTGGTTTAATCCATTTGTTAACCAATTTTAACCTGAACCATGGTAATAACTTTTTCATTATAAAAGCATAATAAATTTACTTCTAAGGTAAAAATTTGATCACAAAAGGTAATGGGATGAAATTTTAGACTATATATATTCCCACTTTTCCTATTTAAATATTTTTATTATTTTTAAATCATTAAATAATTTATCATTTAACATAAAATACCATTAAATTCATTTTATGAATTATTTATATATTTTTACTTTAAAGACATCAGTATAAGAATTAAATTTAAATATAAAATATTTAAAAATTAATTATTCATTATTATTAATCATAAAATTTATGTGATACCATAATTAATCCAAACAATATTACTCTTTATGTTTTTTAAATTATTTACTTTTATTTTTCTACTATTTTCACAAGCACTGTATCAACATTGCATAAGAATTTAAGTTAATTATACTATAAATAAAAATTAAAAATAAATTTAAATTAAAAAAATAAATTTATTATGTTCAAAATAAACTTTTATTTTAATTCATAACATCATCTTATCCTTATGTGAGCATATTATATAAATTAAATTTTAGAGAGTGACATTTTGTATTTATCCTTTTCTTAAAATAATATAAATGACATTATCAATGGAAAATGGCACAAAAATTTCATATATTCGAATTTATGACAGATATGATAGAATTGATATAATAAAATGAAATAAATAAATTTTTTTTATTGATTTTTAAATCCTTATCACATTATTTTTAAACTTAATTACCCGATTTACCCTTTACTATGGTGAAAAATATCTACGATGGTTATTATTCATAATTACAAAAAATAAAAGGAAAATATTTAAAAAATTTGAACCTAATGATTCCAAATATGGAATCCTTTTTCGAAGATTCAATTTATAAAAGTGGAAGAAATCAACTTTAATATTAATACGTAAAACATAATGAAAAATAGTGTTTAAAAAATTATGTTTTAAGTAGAGAAATTAACTTATAAAAAAATAAAATATAATGACGATTCATATGGAATTATTTATAATATATTCAATAAAATATATCTTATGTTACTTTAAAACTAAATCCAAAATAAAATTCTACTTTTAAATTACTTGATTAAAATAATTGAAATGACAGTTTTACAAAAATCAATATTTTTCAATATTCATTGAAAAATAGACATTTGTAGAAAAATATTAAAAAATCACCCTAATATAATATTGAAATTTTTATTTCAAAAATTATTTTCATTTTTTAAAATAGTATCTAAAAAATTGGAAAAATTATTTATAATATCCACACACAAATCACAATAAAAACCATTTTTGAAGAAATGTAACTTTAATGAATAAAATGAATTTATTCTAATTATTTTTCCGATAAAAAAAATATATGAATATTAAATTTATTGATTTATTTAATGATTTTTATTAAGTAAATCCTGTCTACATATATTTCTTAATTCACTTATTCATATTCATACCACCAACCTAACAAATAGGTTAGAAAAATTATATTTAATTAATATTATTTTACGCTTCATTTAAGCTCAAGGTTGAGTGTTGTGTATGTGATTGAACATAGAGTTATTTAAAAAGAAAATATAAACTAAAATTTTATGGTATTAAATTCTACCCTCCATATAGAAACGGTATCCTCCCAATTTTAATTCTTCTTTTATAAACTGAATATATCATATAATATTAATATAATTAGATATAGATTTTATAATGATCATTAATTATTAGGTTATGAACATGAAACTTATTTTGAATGTACCTATATAATACTCATACTTTTAAATGAGTTTCTAAAAATGTACCTTGGTATATACATTAATCTCTAAATCCTTAATAATAATACCCAAATTTGAACTTAAATCATTCTATAAATAACTAACCTTAAAAATATTCAAAAACATTCCTAACCAAATTGAAAACCCAAAATTAATAAATATTGAATCACATATTCTTTTGAGTTTAATTTAACATTTATCTCTAAACAAAAACAATCACTCATAAATTCATATACCAAAAATGCAGATGCTCTGTTTGTTTCTGTGTTTTCTGTTTTTTTTTGTATAGATTGTGTTTTTTTCTCAATAAAAAGTGAAGTAATGATGATGAAAAGATAAATTAACCTTTATTCTTCAAATAAAATCTCATATTAGCAAAAAATATCTCCATTTACCTTAATTATATAATTTTCCAAATATAGTGAACTTCTTCAAAAATAACATTAATCATTTAGTTACCAAATGAATTTTTAATCTCATAGTTATCTATATGATAAAACATATATTACCAAAATGTGATGCCTCTTTTATCCCAAAAAAAATTAAAAATGAAATATCATATTAAACCTAAAGTTTATCAATACCTTACAACTTATGTCCGCAAAATATTAAATCATTCTACATCAAATAACATTTTCACTAAAATAAATACTAAACCAAATGGTTATATTCCAATAAATGTCTCTAGAAATACCCGTAATCATCTTAAACTCCCATCAAATAAAATCTCAAAAGGGGAATCTAAGCCTTTAAACTTATGATCATCCTTAGACTTATCAACTGATGATACTTTAGGTTTATCAAATATTACTATCAAATATCATAGGATGTCATAGGTTATTTACTCTAAATAATTATAATGATTCATAAATAAAATGTGAATTAACCTAATAATATCCTCTAGGAGTGTCTAGAGAGGTGTGTAGTCTTAGGCTCACCCATTGTGCACCAATGATGATCGAGTTAATACCCAATTCACCTAATGTAAAGTTGTCATCTCTAGGTGTATCCTTGCCAAAGCCACATTGACATGATAATATCCATAAAAGGATGCATTTTACAGAAAAACTGCACAATATCTACTTTACCAAAACTTGTGATATTATCCTATAATTATACTTATCCTTAGAGTCTATCATAGGGTTATGTTCTCTAATCTATAGTTTCTTAAATCTAGTTTCCAAGGTTCCTACTAAACTTTTTCTGATACCAACTATAACAATCCCAACTACAGTAACCCATATATGATGTAACAACCCAAGTACTGATAGAATAATTTTTTTTCATATCTATTAGTATTCTTTAACTATGTAGTTATATTCATTATAAATATATTACGTAATTCTTAAAATCAATAAGAAATTGGTTTTATTAAACTCATTTCTTATTCAATTTTATTTAAAAGTTTAATTTTAATATTATAGAAATTTAATTTTACAAAATTAATTTCTTTATTGAATCCATCATTTCAAAATAATATTAGAATAAATTTTTGAAAATTTTATGAAAATATTGTTTTTATATAAATAGTGAAAAATAATGATTTTTATTGAAAACTGTATATTCTTTTAGTGTATTTAAAATGTCAAATTATATTTTAGATTAGTTTTAAATTTTAGTTAGTTCATTTTTATTTAAAATAATCCAATTATTTTTTTAAATGGATTTTATACTGGAATTTAGTATTAAAACATTTTATATTTAAAGAGGTCATTTTTCCGAAAACATTTTTTTTGTTCTGTTTTGCCTGTTAAATTTTAAATTAAATTATGAAACTTTTATATTTTGAAATTTGAAAAATGGATTATATATTTGGAATCAGTGGGTCCAAATTTAGTAAATAGTCCCATTTTATTTTTGGAAAATATGAATAGTAAACTTAGTGATTTTTATTTCCACAATAAAGGGTAAAATAACTAATTTAGGGTAAAAATAAAATTATAAGTGCTATAAAATGACCAAAAAATAGGAATAAATATTATTATTTGAGTATATATAGAAAATAATAATCCAAGGGTAAAATTTATAACCTTTTTAGGCCATTTGGATTAAATTTTTAAATTTATAGTATTTTATTTAATGAAAAGTCAAACATGTCACACTCTTGTTTTTATTAAGTTTAACATTTTTAATATGGTGTTACCTAGAGGATATTTTAAACTATAAATATTATTTTTAAAGATAAAGTTTTTATATTAATCATGGTATTTTATCTTTAATTTTTAATAAACAAATAATAATATTAAATTATTACACAATGTTGATTTAGTAATTATTCTAATAATGAAAAAAATCCAAAAAATCATATTAAAAATATTAAAATAAATATAATTTGAGATAACTAATATAACAATTTTTTTATAGATTAAATTTATATTTTGAAGATGTATTAAAATAATTTTTTATAATTATAAGTGTTATATTGATATTATTAAATTCAAAATAATAAATTGTTCTAAAAATAGATACAATGAATATTTTATAATAAATAATATTTCATTAAATGATATAAAATTCCTAAAAATATTAAATTATTCTAATTTATTATTATAAGGTTTTAAATATCCTAAATTTTCCATTTGTGGAACATTTTTTATTTTATAGAAACTATATTAACCCTCAAAGATAAAAAATCTACATTGTCATGATAAGAGTTAAAAGAGTTAAATAAAGTTTAAAACCAAAAGACAAGGGTATAAATATAGTACAAAATTGTATAATTTTTATTATATGAGGTTATTTTGAACCATACTCATCTAATATTCCAAATAACTCAGTTTTTACCGATTTTTACAAAAAAAATAATTTATATTAACTTAATATTTTTAGAAATTCCAAGAGTGCCCCTCCCCTCTTTTATAAACGGGCACCTCTTCTTCTTAATCCTTCACAATTCAAAAACCGTTTTTTTCAGACAATATATACCCAAAGACTTTCCTATAACCCTTAATCTCATTCTATAGGTCCTTTTATGCAGAAAAAACCTTATTGTCCTTAAGGTGTTATGCTTAGAAGATTGTCCATAGAAGAGGTATAGTTTTTAAGAAAGAGTTTTTGTTTTATTTATTTTTCCACCTCCATAAAATATTTATTATCCATAATTATATAAAAAAACTAGTATATTACATATATTTAGGAGTTTTTATGTTAATGTCACAACATATATCCATCTCCCTTTCCATCAAATGGGAAACAAAACCACTATTCGTGTATACATCAGACTACCGTCTCGCGGCCCGATGTAATTCGTTTTTAATCACTATCTATAAATACTGGTTATAATTATGAAATTAATACTCATATATGATATTAATGACATATTTATCATTATCAAAAGATAATATATAATTTACATTTTTACCTTTCCATGATCAGAAAAATGATAATGTCATTTTGTGCGTAGGTGTGGACAACCACCTCCACGAAGAGATGTGATTCATTTTTCATAACCACATCAATTGAATGATATATATAATTATATTTTAAGAAGTAATATTATATTTATGATATAATTATAATTATAGAAATACAAAGTAATACTTATCTTCTTTCTATAATGATATTTGAGAAATGAAAATGTTACTCATGCGTATATACAATCTATCATATCCATGATTATAATGTAGTTAATTTTTCACAAAAAAATTTAATAGATGGATTTAAAAGTATAATTGATATATAAAAATGATAATTATTTCATGATTATTATTCTGGAGATGATGGAATAATTACCACTTTGACTATAGTCAACATACCAAAGTCACTTTGGACTTAGGCACCGTATACTGTCAAAACATACGACATGAACTCAAATGATTAAGTAATTGTATATAAAATGATAATTGTTGATATAAAGGGAATGATGAATTTAATTTTTTTTATTAATTATTTATAAAATTAACATTAATTTATTATTCAGGAAGATAAAGGACATACGTGACGAATAGAACTCGAGGTAAGAGACTTTCTTTTAAAAATAATTTTTTAATGTTCCTCTTTAAACACTTTTTACCAAAATCAAAAGAAATATTTTTTTAAATTACATGGCATGAAATTAATTTCATGCTGTTATGACACTTAAATTCTTTGATGTTTCCTTTATAAATTTCCATTTATATTTTCAAATAAAATGGTTTCATTATGATCTGTGTAAGTTTTATATTTGAAAAAGTCATTTTAAAATAAAAGGGTATTTTGATATCCAATTGTATTGATATTTGGGTTTAAAAGAGTTTTTAAAAGGGTTTTATGATTAAATGATATAAAAAATTAATTTTTTTTCATGATATTTTACTTGAGCATTATATGCGAAATGGGTGATCCCGATACATCTTATATGAAGGGTTGAGCCCCATTATAGCTCATAGGTGAGCCTAATATAACTTATCAGTTATATTGGCCTAGATAGTGTCAGGTGAGATTTTTATATCTTTAGGTACACCCAAATAGTGCTCCAATTGATTGGGAAATTTAACTTGTCTTTTGAGGTAAGTAGGGAGTTATCGAAGGGTTTCTCTTATGGATTTAACTCGGTTCCAGTTATTTCCCACACGGGATTAAAATGGGGTATGGAAGCGATCCTCTATGTTTTAAAAATGTTTTTTTATTTATTTACTATGGGGTTTATGAATTTTTGAACTAATAGTGTGTGTAATTCATGTGAAAATTATTTATTTAATCAAATCAAATAATGTTGAGATAAAGGTAAATATTTCAAGGGATTTCATGCCTTTTCATTAGACTAATGGATCTCTTCTTTTTTATGTACCTTGTATATATTTTTGTGGTCATAACATGTTTTTAAATGTTTTTAACAAGGTTTTAAGGAATATTAATGACAATAATGAGGTCAATTATAAAATTGTAATGATTTTTCCTAAAAACAAATCATGTTTTATTTAAATGGTATTTGTTTTTATGAAAATAATGGATATTGAGTAGAAGTGTCTATTTTGTAATATATGAGTTATTATGTATGAGTCTTGTCCTAATTTTCTAAAACTCTAAACCAGAAAGATATTAAGAATTGTAGGAAAGTGAATTCTCATTCAAAGATACTAGAATATGTAATGATTAAGGTTGAGTCCTCATATTTGGTATCGAAGGAAGATTTAGATAACTTTTGGGGTTAGGATAATGTTAATAGAATACCCAAAAAAGATTTTTAATTTGTGGTTAAGTTGAAATGATATCTTATTTGAATATTACCATGTTTATTTGTCTAAAATATGTCAGTTTAGAATAGATTTCTATATAGTAAATAGGGAATATGTGATAGGAAGGCATCAAGAGGAAAATATCCTTCCAAATTAGAATCTTGAGATGGCTGTAATTAGAACATAACAATTTGTTACAGTGATGAATCAGTTGAAAAAAGATAAAAATGGTGGTGGTATTCATGATAGGAAGTAGCTAGATCTACTATATAGGAATATTTTTGTATTGGATTATTTCATGGGAAAACATCCCCCATCATTCAGTGGATCATCTGAGGAGGATGATGGTGAAGAGACGACTGTGAGGTTGAAGGGGTATTTTGCTGATTGTTTGATTTGGGAGGGTTTTTTCCTTTACGGAGATGACATAAAATGATGAAGGGTGAAAAATATGATGATGAAAGTGGTGTCCTTGTGACATTGATGGAAGTCTATGTGACTTCGACTAATGAATGTGACTCAAGGTTCAAGGTATCTCCAAATTTCATGTCCCTAAATGTGTGTTTTTTTTAATTTTTAATTTAGAATCCTTTGATTCCCCCTGAACATTTTTAGTGTGTTTGGTTACTGATCGACCATAAATATTCAATCTAAAAAATTAAAAATATAGTTTTTAGTTAGTTTCAAAAAAAATTCTAAATGAGAAAGTGGTTTGTTGTGCTGAGAAATTTGAGATAGAGTTTACCAACACTTATGTTCCTAGAGATAAAAATAGTAAGAAAAGGTCAAGGTGGAAGGAAATGGAGAAGAAACTAGTTAATAAGTCTAGAGGTAATCCCCCAAAATGTTCTAAGTGTGGTAAATTGAATTTCAAAGAATGTTTTAGAGGATCTGGATAGTTTTTCCGGTGGGGTCATTTTAGTCACAGGGATCGTGGCTATAATGAAAATAGTCCTGAACAATCAAATAATGTAGTAACCCATATCCATCAAATGGTGAGGTGTTTTAGTTGAAATGAGTTGGTTTATCATTCTAACGTATATCCAAAGTTACTTTCTTAGGATGGAAATCATCATGATTAGAAACAAAAAGGTGTAACAAAGTCATTTGTTATTACTACAGTTGATGTTGGACCATCGAATGAAGTGGTGACACGTATGGAACTTGTTTATTAAAATTATTCCAATGCCTGGTTTGACTTTAGATATTTTTATTCTTTAATTTTTGATAATTTTTCTAGTAAAATAGTAATATCCCCAATAGAAAATATGATAGAAATTTTGGTGAATACTTCAAGTGGAAACATTAAAGAAACCAAGATTTATAGGAATCTTCCTATTATGATAAGTGGAATGGTCTTTACTTAAATTTTTGTGGAACTTACCATAGTAGAGTTTGATATTATTTTGGGTATGGAATGGATTTCATTTTATCATTATAAGATAGATTACAGAGCCAATAAAATTTTTATTACATATCAAGGAGCTTATAAATTGATTAGAGATGTCAGTGATAGTTACCTAGATCATAGCATTGAAAATAATTATACCGTTAAAATTAGTGATATGCTAGTTGTGAATGAATACATGGAGTTTTTTCCTAATGATTTACATGGTGTTATTTCTGATTGGGTGGTTGAGATTACTATTTAATCATTGTTTAATTCTCAGCCTGTTTCTAAACCCCCTTATCAAATTGATCAAGTAAAACTTTTGTAATTTAAAAGAAATTACAGGAGTTTCTAGATAAAGGTTTTATTTGACCTAGTACTTCACAATAAGGTGTTTCTATTTTTTTGTTAAAAATAAATGTGGTTCCATGAGTCTTTTCTTTGATTATAGATATTTTAATAACGTTAATGTTAAGAATAAGTACCCTTTGCCTCATATCGATGATTTGTTTGATTATCTCCATGGAGTGAAATACTTTTCAAATATTGATCTTAGGTTGGGGTACCATCAGTTGAAGGTGAGGGAAGTTTATTTTTAAAAGATTTCTTTTCAGTCTCTATATGGGCATTATGATTTTATATTTATTCCCTTTGGGTTGTCTAATCTACCTTCTTTATTTATGGATCTAATGAATTTTTTTTCTGTGAGTTCTTGGATAATTTTGTGGTTGTTTTTATTAATGATATACCGTGATATTATAAAAGTTTGGAGTAATATAAAATACACTTAAGGATTATTTTTCAAATAATAAAATAAAATATACTCTATGAAAAATTGAGTAAGTGTGAATTTTGGTTGAAACAAATTTATTTTCTTGGTTATATTATTTCTAAAGATGGAATTTTTTTGACCCTACTAAAACAAAATTTATGGAAGAATGGACAAATAAGGGGATGATACATCCTTTACTCATTCCAAAGTAGAAATGGGAAAATATATACATGGATTTTCTGGTGGGACTTCCAAATACTTTCGGAGGTAACAATACAATTTGGGTTATCGACTAACTAAATCTGCACATTTCCTTCCCATTAGAGATACTCTATATTTAGATAAAATTTATTGACTATATATTAAGGAGATAATATGGTTAAATGGAGTTTCTCTCTCCATTGTATCTAACTGTGACACCACCTTCATTACTAATTTTTTGAAAGGATTTAAAAAGTTTTTGGGCATTGGATTAAATTTTAGCATAGACTTTCATCCTCAGTTTGATGGACAATAAAAATAAATAATTCAAATATTGGAAGACATGCTTCATGATTGTTAAATGGATTACCAAATAATTTTAGATCAATATATTTCTTTAGTTGAGTTTTCTTATAATAACAGTTTTTATTCTGGTATACAAATGTCACCTTTTGAGGAATTATATGGACAGAGGTGTCGAACTCCAAAATTTTGGGATAAAGTAGGTGAAAGGAAGTTAATGAGACAATAATTTTTAGAGGAAGTGTCTGAGAAGTTAAAACTTATTTAAAAAATATAAGGATAGATCAGAGGAAACAAAAAATTTATGTGGATAACATGATGGAAGACCTATCATTTGAGGTCGGTGATTATGTTTTTCATAAAATATCTATTTGGAAAAGTGTTTTGTGTTTTGGTAAGAATGGAAAGTTAAGTCCGTGTTTCATTGGGGATTATGAAATTCTAGATAAAATTAGATTAGTTACCTACCAAGTGGCCTTGACTATATGTTTATACTAGGTACACAATGTTTGTCATGTTTAGATATTAATAAAGTATGTGCCTGATTCATCTCATGTTTTGTACCCTCAAGTAGTTTAGTTGGAAGAGAACCTTTCTTATGAGGAACAACCTATCTAGATTATTAACTATAGAGTGTAAGTATTAAAAAATAATGTAATTAACCAGGTTAAGTTTTTATTTAAAAACCATATGCTTGAAGAATCAACATGGGAATATGAAAAATCTACGAGGGAAAGGTATCTACAGTTGTTTAATAAGTGAACAAAATTGCGTAGAATTAATTTCCAAGGGGGGGGGATATAAAAAACCAAGTAATGACAGAACAAATTGTTTTCATATTTATTATTATTCTTTAATTATGTAGTTATACTCATTATAAATTTAGTAATTAATTCTTAAAATAAAAAAGGGAATGGTTTTATTAAACTCATTTCCTATAAGATTTTATTTATAAGTTTAATTTTCAAATTACAAAAATTTAATTTTAAAAAATTAATTTTATATTTTAATTTATCATATCAAAATAATCATAAAATTAATTTTTGATAATTTTCTAAAAATAATTATTTTTATATGAATAGTGAAAAATACCGATTTTTATTGAAACCCGTATCTTATTTTAGTGTATTTGCAAGGTAAAATTATGTTTTTATTAGTTTTAAATTTAAATTAGTTAATTTTGATTTAAAATAATACAATTATGGTTTTTATATGTATTTTATACTTGAATTTAGTATAAAAATATTTTCTATTTTAAAAGTGAACTTTTCTTAAAAACTGTTTTTCGTTGCGTTTTTCGGTTAAAATTTTAAATTAAATTCTGAAACTTACACATTTTAAATTTTTAAAAATGGATTAAATATTTAGAATCAATGTATACAAATTTATTAAATATTCCTCTTTTATTTGCAGACTATATGAATAGTAAACTTAAAAGTTTTTATTACTACGGTAAAGGGTAAATTAGGTAATTCAGGTAAAAAATAAAATTATAAAAACTATCTAATGACCCAAACACAAACCTAAATCTTATTGAATGTGCGTATATCGACCATAATCATCCAAGGGTCTAATTTATGACCTTTTTAGTCCACTTGGATGAGATTATGACCATTATAGTATTTTATTTGATGAAGAGTCAAACAACTCACACTCCTGTTTTTAATAAGTGTAATATTTTTAATATGGTGTTATTTAGAGGATATGTTCAACTAAAAATATTATTTTAAAATATAAAGGAATTATATTCAGCATGATATTTTATTTTTAATTTTTAGTGAATAAATAATTACCTTAAATGCTTACACAACGGTGGTGTAATAATTATTAAATTAATGAAAAAATACAATAAATAATACTAATAAATTTAAAATAAATATAATTTGAGATAATTAATGTAATAAAAAAATATTATATATTAACTTTAAATTTTTATAAGTATTATAATATTTTTTTAATAATAAGTGTCATCTCGATATTATTAAAGTCAAATTAATGAATAGTTTTAAAAATCGACCTGATGAATATTTTATAATAAATAATATTTTACTAAATGATATAAAATTCCTAAAAATATTAAATTAATAAAATTTATTAATATAAAGTTTTAAATATCAATCATGTTCCATTTAGAGGTCATTTTCATTTTATAGTAACCATATTAACCCTCAAAAGAGTAATAAACCATGTTATCACAGTAAGAGTTAAATGAGTTAAATAAGTGTAAAAAACAAATGACAAAGGTAGTGATAAAGTAATTTTTTTTTTCTAATTTTTATTTTATAATGGTATTTAGAAAAATAATCATATTATATTATAAATAACTCACTTTTTATCCATTTATGATTGAAAATTAAATTATATTAATTTAATATTTTGAGAAATTTCAAGAGTGCCCCTCCCCTATCTTATAAAACAGAACCTCTTATTCTCAATCATTCAAACTTAAAAAATAATTTTATTCAGATAATATATAGAAAAATAATTTCATAGAATCTATAACCTCATTATTGAGTTATTTCTGTATTCAAAATACCAACCTTAGTGGTCTTAAGGTGTTAAGCTAAAGAGATTGTCCGAAGAATAGGTATTGTTTTAAATAAATAATTTTTGTTTTATTTATTATTCCACCTCCTTAAAATATTACTTAAATATTATTATATAAAAAAGTATATTCCTTAACATTAGGTGTTTTTATATTAACATCACAACCTATATCCATCCCCTCTTCTATCAAATGGGAAACAAAACCATCATTCATGTGTACGAAAGACTACCGCATCATGAACCGATGTAATTCATTTTCCATCACCATATATTAATACTATTTATAATGATGGAATTAATGTTAATATATGATTTTAATGAAAAATTTATCATTATTAAAAGATAATATATCATTTATGTTTTTACATTTCCAAGCTTAGAAAAATGATAACGTCATTCGTGTGTATGCGTGGACTACCACGTCCACGAAGTGATGTGATTTGTTTTTCATCACCACATCACATGAATGATATATATAAGTATATTTAAAGAATAAATATTGTATTTATGATATTATTATCTTTCTATAAATATAAAATAATACTTACCTTATTTCTATAATGATCGTTGAAAAATGGAAATGTTACTCATGCATACGTACAGTCTGCCGTATCCATGATTGTAACTTAGTTCATTTTTCATAACCACGTTTAATCAATGGATTTAAATGTATAATTGATGTATAAAAATTATAATTATTTTATGAAAATTATTCTAGAGATTATTAAATAATTACCACTCTGACCATAATCAGTATACAAAAGTCATTTTGGACTTAAGTACCGAATATCGTCAAAATGTCTCATGTGAACTTAAATGATTAAGTAATTGTATATAACATGATAATTATTTATATAAAGAGAATAATGAATTTAATTTTTTTATTAATAAAGTATAAAATTAATATAAATTTATTATTATTGAAGATAAAGGGTATACATGACAAATCAAACTCTAGGTAAGAGACTTTCTTTTAAAAATCCTCTTTTAAAGTTCCTCTTTAAAATATTTTTACCAAAATAAAAATGAATATTTTTTTAACATATACAACAAGAAATGAATTTCCTCCTATCATTATGCTTTAATTATTTTAAGTTTCTTTTATAGGTTTAATTTATTATTTTCAAATAAAATGTTATCATTATGATGTTCATAGGTTTTAGATCTAAAAAATTCATTTTTAAAAGAAAAGGGGTTTTTGATATCCAATTTTGTTTTTATTTGTCCTTAAAAGAGTTTTTAAAATATTTTTATGATGAAAGGGTTCAAAAATTAAATTTTTTATTGATGATATGGTACTTGATAATTATATATGAAATATGTGAGCCTGATATATCTTATATGTTGGGTACGACCAGATAGAACTGGGTGAGCCTGTTATACCTTTGGATGTGCCGAGATAACACTCCAATGAATTGAGTATTGTACCTTGAATTTTGAGGCAAGAAGGATGGAGTTACTATAACAACCCTACTCTTTATTTCACATTAATACATGATTTATTGCATTATAATACACTTAATATAACCCATAAGATTGAAAATTATAGCATATTTGGGAATTGGGTACATTACATAACAATTTAAAATAAGGAAGACGTCATCTTTATTGAAAAATTCCTTAACATACTCGTACTTAAAACTACATGGGATAAACTAGGGAAATACATAAAAAAGGGGTGAGATAAAAAGCCTAGTATGGGAATAAACATGGAATAACATGAAGAAATTAATACATGTTATACAATAGGCATATAAATGGGGCATCAAAAGTGAAAATCATAAACATGAATAATGATTCATGATATATCATGATAACATAAAGGAAACATGGGAAATGTGGCAACAACTTAAAACAGTACATCATAAACATAATCCGGGGATAAATTCCAACAAATAATTCTGAAAAAGTCCCATAAATGAATCGGGTTCACTCCCTATAACAACATGATGTCTTATGATACTAAACATTACCCAATGCATTGGAGTCCTATATAATTCTAGGTGCACCCGCCACTTTCATTTCATTCTCATGCTTAAGTGTGGCACATAGATAACACAACATGGATTTAGTCATCACAATATATTATTAAATAATTAAGTAGTGTGGAATAAATACATGTATGTACCAAGTCAATGAAGTATGAGTGTATAAATGTGAACACCCTTGATATGAAATTAGTATGATATTAACTACACAATTGTTTTGGTATGGAAAATCACTGTGAAATTTTGACAGCATAACGACATCACCTAAAAATTCATAAAATGGTTAATGATAATGAAATGAGTATCTCATAATTTGGAAATAAAATGTAAATTAATAGGGATATGATAAAATGTATCCCAACATTATTAATTGGAAATATAAGGTATAAGATAATAAAAGAAACTTAAATAAAGAAGAGAAGAAAAATACCCCTTACTAAATTTCAACATGGTAATAGGTGTACATAATGGTTCATGGGAGGGATTAATGAGAGTGAATGGGGTCTCTCATAATTTATAAATAAAATGTATAGTAATGAGGTTGTAGGAAAATATACCTAAACAATCACAAATTAAAACTCAGAATCATAACATAAAAGAGATGGTTGAATGGAAATGAGAAGAGAGAAATCCCTTACTTGAGTGTCTGATTCCAAATGCTTGGTAAGAGATTATTGAGAGATATAGGGAACCTTAGTAGGACTATAGAGAGTATAGGTAATATTAAGGACGTTATAAAAGTATTTTTAGAGAATATAAATGATATATTGGGTGGGTTTATATAGGAAATGAATGGGGAATTCTTTATCATTTCTCAAACTTAGGTTTTTGTACTCTATATAATAAAATAACCAAAATAAAAAATCTTCCCATGTTTATTTCACATGGTTTCTACTAAATGGGAGTGTTTTTCAGTATTTTATAAGTACAAGGTCATAAATTAATAAAATAATACCCTTGATTATGTGGAAGTGAGTCATACTCTTAAAGAAATATTTTAAAACCTTGAAATATATTAATAGTTTTGGAGGATTCATAATGACTTTATAAAATTAATAAAATAAACATTAAATAACATTATTTTAAAGTAAAAAATATATTTTTTTGGTTACACTTTATAGTATTTATTACATCACTTCTGGGTCATTATGATGTCGTAATACACACTGTATATTTATATGGTATTTAATTTTGACCTAAAAAAAATTATCTCAGAAAATTATAAAAAATTCACCATTGGATAATTTTGATGTTATGATTCCAAAAGTAAAATTTATTTTATCTAAATAATTTTATAAATATATGAAATTTCACTTTAAAATAAAATAAACATTTATTAAAAAAATGTTGGGTTTTTTGACAATAACCGTTTTCAAACTCTTATACAAATTTTATTTGACATCATAAAAATAAATTATCATTTATATTTGATAAAAATTATTTAATAATAATATTTTATTAAAATATTATTTATTTCAAAAATCCATTAATTCATCAAAATATATTCCTTAATTAAATTTGAATATTACCCAAAAATACTATTTTCGTTTTATTGTATCAAAATAAAAATAATTTATAAAGTAATAATAATAGGATAAAAATATATTAAATATTATTTAAAAAATAATGTGTATAATAATATCACTAGGGTCTTGATACATATCCCTTTAAAACATTAGTAAATTCTCTAAGAGTAAGGTGCGCGACTGTGTGACTTTCATGGGGTGGTTTAGTGCACATGGTTTGGGCCATGATCTCGATGAGCTTGAACTTCTCCCATAAATGATTTCAATATTGGTTATGTTATTGGATATCATCTTGGTATTGGTCAAGGTCAAATCCCATTGATTCTATCTCCCTCAGAATCTTCGATAAATGGGCTTCATAGGGTATGATCCTACTGGTTGAGGCCACCAGTTCCTTTGACTATGTGAATTAGATTTATTAAAGCCCTACATTTATACTACTCATGTGATCACTTATCAAAGATTATATTATCAATGGTAAATATGATTAACAATCATTTAAATCTGATAGGTAATAATAAAACCAAATAAGTGAATGTGTTTTCTATGACCATATTACATAATATTACATTTAATTAAATCTTAAGGGAAATTTTATTTATAACAGTTCGGGTCGTTACAATCTTCTCAACTTCAAAAATTTCACCCTTGAAATTTTTATCTACCTCATAAAAAAGATCATGGTAACTCTATTTCATCACTTCCTCTGTTTCCCACATTTCTTATTCAAACTTTTGGTTTCTCTACAACACATTCACAAAGTGCATTGTCTTATTTTGTCAAACTTTGTCTCTACGATATAAGATCTTCACCAGCTGCTCCTCATATGAGAGATCATTCTTCAATGGAACCACCTATGGATTGAGTACATGCGAGGGGTCTGATATGTACTTTTTCAATAGGGATACATGGAATACATCATGTACCAAATATAGGTTAGGTGGGAGTGATAGTTGGTAGGCCACCTCTCCAATGTGATTAAGGATATCAAAGGGGCCTATGTATCTTGGACTAAGATTTAACTTCTTCCCAAATTAGATGAATTTATTCCATAGAGATATATAGAGGAATACCATGTTTTCAAAATCAAAATCTAGGTATTTTTGAGGATTTTCATCATAGATATTTTGTCTACTATGAGAAGCCTTGATCTACTACTGAATGGTCTTAACATTTTCCTACATTTCCTCAACCATTTCAGGACCTTTCACTTTTTATCCCCCAACTTCATCCCATCATGCAGGTGTTCTACACCTCTTACCATAAAGGGATTCATAGGGTTCCATTTGTATTATTTAGTGGAAACTATTATTTTATGTGAAATTGACTAGAGGAAGATGTTTATCCCATCATACTTTAAAGCCAATTGATCATCCTCTCAATATATCCTCAAGTTTCTTGATAGTTCACTCATATTGGCCATAATTTTAGGGGTGATAAATGGTGTTGATGTTCAACTCTTTATTTATATCTTGTTGGATACTCTTCTAGAACATGGAGGCAAATCTTGGATCTTGATCAGATATAATCGATAATGGTGTTACATTCAGCCTCACCACTTCTCCAATGTATATCCTTGCAAGATGATCAAGTGATAAGTCCTTGTGAATCGAAACTAAGAGTGTATTATTAGTAAGATGATCCCCCATAACCCATATATAATTATTTCCTCTTTATGTCTTCGAATGAATAGTAAAAAATTCCATGATGATGTTTTCCCATTTCCATGTAGGTATGGGTAATGGTTCTATCACCCCCTTGGATTTTTGCCTTTCCACTTTCACTTTATGACATATAAGATATCTTGATGTATATTATATGATCTTTTTCTTCATATTGTCCCACAAATAGTGTTCTTGGATATCGTGATACATCTTTGTACTTCTTAGGTGGATAGAGAAAGTTGAGCTACATACACCATCCAAAAAATACTTATTTAACTCAGGATTTGATGGTATACATAGTCTTGAACCAAATATCACAGCTCCTTCTTCATTAATATTAAACTCTAATGATTTACACATTCTTATAGTTTCCGCTTTCTTCTAAATTCCCACATCAAATCTTTGAGAATCCTTTAAACTCTCTATAAGGGATGGTTGATCAATCATTTGTGAAAGGATTTATTATGTTCCTTCCTTTAGGATTCACATGTACAACCTCTTCAAATATATGATTGAATCCTTCTCAATTTTCATAAATGATAAAATTTATGGATCCTTTTACAATTATAGAATCTTCCACTTTATTATGTTTCCTAGGATGGTAGTAAATTCAGAAATAATAGTCCTTGATCAACTCTAACCATCTTCATTGACACATATTCACCTCTTTCTGTGTGCATATATACTTGAGGATTTTGTGATCTGTATATGTCACGAACCAGCCCTGGTACCCTAGTAACCCAATAACTAATCCAATTATGAAATGGACCAAAGGGTGTTCCCAATCCCCATGGGTCGATGAATATCACCGGGCATCATAAAACATGAAAGTGGGAAGGATTTTACCACTAACAATGCATAAGTGAGAAAAAAATAGTATGCATAACAAAGGAAACTCCGTTAGGATAAGAGTACCAGAAGAAAAATAGACATTAAAGCCCAAAGTACTAAAACCAAAGTACCAAAATAGGGAAACACTTCCCAAACCCCTAAGGACATAACTCACCAAGTCCAAGGTTCAATAGATGGATCTTCCTCCAAGAGATCCTTTCCCATTGCTCGAACTTGGAAGGAGATAATCTACAAACACCCAAAGGCACAAGTAGGGTGTGAGCCAAATCCCAGTAGGATCTCACCAAAGGTTTCATATCAATATTCCAATATCAAATTAACTAATAATGTACTTTCAATTTTAAAACAAACAGGTTTTAAATTTACAAATTAATATTTAAACAAATCATACTTTACAATTTGAAATATGGAAATACATTTAGAAAATAATTCTTCACATTTCAAATGATGGAAAAACATTTCAAAAGATAAAATTTTCTTTTAATTAAAAAGATAATTTACATAAATGTAACTTTTCACAAAATGGAATAATCAAACACCTTTATATAAAACTATTTATATAAATTCTCAAGGCATGTGAAACAATTCATAACAATGACATATACATTTAAAATAAATGAAGCTAGGAACATGGTCATGTTCCAAGTAGGTATGATAGTACTAGGCTATAGGGACCCAAAACTGTGAATATAGAAAAGTATGTACATACATCCCTTTAACTAAGGCCAAGAGGACTTATCACTATTAGCTAAGGAATGGGATGTGCTGATATGATGCTTTATAACGCTGTATGTCATGAAGTGTTGTGAAATATAACACACTAACTGCCTAAGTATTGCATGTGATCTAGTACAAAAAAAATGATGGAAAATTTATTTTAATACTTCTTAAAATACAATTAAACCCCATACTCCATTTAAATATACCAATTTTCTCATTAAAAACAATTACAGGTCTTTAATAAAAAACATGCATTTTTCAAAAAGATGAAACCACTAGGTTTCCATAAAAACCATTTCAAAGTCATTTTTCATAACCAAGGATTTGAAACCAATTCACTAAAAGTTCACAATCCATTACACAATTAAATTAAACAAATTTAATTTTCACATGATTTCATAAATTTAATCACAAACCTCTAATTCAATGGAATTCGTGTTTTTTACAAATCTTTCCATCAAAATATTTTCTTCAATTAAATTCCAAAATTCAATTGATTCAATTTCCATAAAAACTATAATTTAAATATAAAAATTTATATCACCACAATTACTCAATTTAATGGAATTTGGGGATTTCCAATTTCATGCCAAAAACCTATTTTTCTTTAAAACCCCAATTCACCAGAATTGGGGTTTTACAACAAAATGAATAAAATAAATTTTAATCCAAAATCAATTAATTAAATTTAATTTAAACAATTTAAATTAAACAACATATTTAGGGTTAATAAAAATTGGGCATCGTAACAAAACCACCTACATTAGGATCAATGGATCCTAGATCACCAAACCCTAGCCGAGATTCATCAAAGAAGGATGAAAAAATGAGATATGAGAGAAAAAATATTCAAAACTAGGTTTAGATCTATAAAAGTGGGCATCAGATCCTCCAACAATAAACTAAGATATATAAAACCCTAGGAGAGAGATAGAGACCATGGGAGATCAAGAATGGGAGAAGGAAACTAACTGAAGAATGATTTACCAACGTTTTCTTAAATTAAGATCACATATTGGAGGGCTCTGAGTGGACAAGAATCCTTCTTGGGAGCTCCAAGGTTGAGAGAAACTAGTTTGGGTTGAATTATGTTCATTGGGGACCTAAAAATGGGTTCAAGATTTTTTTAATAAAATTTAGGATCTCTTAAAATATCTTCCTCACAGTTTCCTAAGAAACGGCGCGCACCCATTATAAATGGGTCGCATGGTTTCTCCTAATGGGAAACATGACTTGACTAATAGTGTGAAAGACATAAAAAGATATCTATAAAAAACTTTCTATTTTCCTGTAGCAGGGTGCACGACTTGGTGAGAGGTGTGCAAGCTTCGTACAAACCACGCACTTGCAAATAATTTCAAGATTCTTAAAATTTTCAACCCGAAGTAACCCCAAACAAAACACAAGTAAATATTAATTAAAAAGATGGGTTAGAAATACCTAAAAATAGTAATATGATATTATAAACTCCCTACTATAGAAACTTTCTTTCCCTAGAAAGCTCATGAAAAAGCCTCTATGTCAAAAATATAAAGTTATTTCTCTCCCATTAGTGGCTCCATCTCCCATGTCTCATGAGAATTAGAACTGTGATTTAATAGTACATGGACCAAAGGTATCTTCCTCCCACAAAGTAACTTTGTCTCAAAATCAAAAATCATGATTGGGCGTTCAGTCACAAATAAACTAGGTTCAACTTCAAGATCACACCAACTCAAAAGATGAGATGGATCAAATAAATACTTTCGAATTTGAGATACATGAAACACATTATGTATCAACATCAGCTTTGGTGGACATCAGAAATGATATGAAAAATTTACCATATTATCAACAACCTCGAATGGTCCATAAAAATGAGGATGAAGCTTCCCTTGCCTCCTAAGCTGCTGATGACCCAACTAAGGTGAATCCTTTAAGAACACCCAACCACCGACTAATAACTCCAAAGGTCTAGTGTGACGACCAGCATAAGAATTGTATCAGCTCTATGCCTTTAAAATTCTATGAAAAATCAACTAAATATTTTCAATCATCTCTTAGACCAAGCTCATTCTATCCATGGAAATATCACCAATCACTAACCAACACAACATAGATCTATATGGTTGGCCATACAAGTCCTCAAAAGGAGCCATCCTGATCATGGATTGGTAAATATTGTTATAAGAAAATGCAACTATCCCTAAATGATAATAACATGCTCCAAAAAAGTGGAGAAAACATGTACATAGCATGTCCTCAAGAATATGTGTAGCTATTTCTATCTGGCCATCCGACTGCAGATGATATGTTGTACTCAAACAGATGTTAGATCCCAGTGCCTCTTAAAGGCCCCTCCAAAAGTGATAAGTGAAGTGAGGATCCCTATCAGAGACTATATCATATGTAACTCCATGTAAACAAAAAATCTATTTCACATTGATATTTCCCAACTCATCAACTTTGGATGTATCTAGAACGGGTAAGAAGTGAGTCAATTTGACCAGCCTATTGATCATAAACCATATCACATTCTTCTTTCTCTGGTTATGAGGAATCCCAACCAAAAATTCCATAGAGATCTCATCCCACTTATAAGTAGGTATTTAAAGTGGATACAATAAACCCAAAGGCTTTTGGTGATCGACCTTCACCTGTTGTCATGTATTACAATATATGAAAAACTCGATAATATCTTATCTCATACCTGGCCACCAGAACTGCCACTATATGTCATATAACATTTTTGTGGTTGCTGGGTGCACCTCCCACTAGGAACTATGTAAATCCCCTATTACAAATTTCCCTACTGAAGACGGTACTGAAAAATGATTCCGATAGCATAGAATTCCCTCTTTGGAGAACGACCACTAGGAAACTACATCCCCACCATAAAGAGAGAATCTAATGCTACAAAACTCCTCATGAAGATGTTGTTCCTACATAATCAACTTGAGAGGAGTTGATTTAAACTAAAAACTAAATAAAAAAACCTCGACCCCTTTCTGCTGAACTCCAATATGAAACTATGAAAAGAGTGCCATCAAGTTACACTCTTATGATGTTTCTCTTAATTTATAGGTTAGAAGCATCCTTCTCAAAGCATCTGTAATGATGTTACCTTTCCTCGGGGTACATGAGATATCGAAATCAAAAGACTATAGGTATTCCACCCAACACCTCTGGTGAAAATTTAAATATTTTTGATTGAATATATAACTCAAGATTTTGTGGTCTGAAAACTTGGTAAACCTTTATTCGTAAAGGTAATTCCTCAAACTCTTAGGCACGCGCATCATAGATGAAAGTTCAAGGTCATGGGTAGGATAATTCTTCTTATGTGGACTAAGCCGACGAGATCTATAGGAAATGACATAGTTACCTTGAATAATAACACAACCCAATACTGAACCTAATGCATCAAATAAGACCACATAGACCTATTAGACCCCTAGAAGTGTCAACACCAGTGCAGTAGTAAAAATACATTTCAGATTAATAAAAGAATTCTGAAATTTATCATTCCAAGGAAACATCACTCCCTTATGAGTTAGAGTATTCATCGAAGAATATGACTTTGATAATCCCTTAACAAACCTGTGATAATATCTGGCCAAACCCAAGAAGCTTAGAATATCAACAACATTTTTTGGTTGTTCCCACGTCACAACAACTTTCAACATTTTAGGATAAACTGAAATACCATGTTTCGACACCACATGTCCTAAGATTTTCACTTCATGAATCCATAAATATCACTTAGAAATTTTGGCATAGATTCAATATTTTTAAAAAAACTCAGAACTATTCTCAGTTGATGCACATGATCCTACTTTGATTTAGAGTAAAAAAGGATGTCATCCATTAATATTACCATAAAAGTATCAAGATACTCATGGAAAATCCTTTTCATTACTTCCAAGAAAACTGCATGAGCATTTTTTAGACCAAAGGGAATAAAAAGGTACTCATAATGACCTTAGATGCTCTGAAAATAGGTTTTCTAAAATGTTGGATTCCTTTATTCTCAACTGATGGTAATTAGAGATAAGATCAATCTTCGAGAACCAATTTACCCCTTTCAACTGATCGAATATATCAACAATCCAGGGAAACAAATACTTCTTCTTTACCAAAACTCGGTTGATTTTTTGATAATCAACGCATAGGATATGTGAACCATAATACTTCTTAGTACAGAGAACCGAAACTACCCAAGATGACATTCTCAGGTGTATAAATCCTTTCTCTAAAATATTGTTAAACTGGGAGTTTACCACTTTCAGTTCAGCTGGTTCCATACAGTAAGATGTAATACTAACTGGTTGAGTACCAAAAATTAATTCAATGGAAAACTCAACCTTCCTTACCATTGGAAAACGATATAATTCTGAAGGAAACATATCGAAAAAATTGACGATGAATGGAGGGAGATCACCACTCATAGATTTATACCCTAGATTAAAGGAAAACATTGATATTACTTTCCCCAAATATAGATAATAAGGACCATACCTAATTTACCATTAGTCCCATTCTCCCTGAAAGAAATGAGAAACACCAACAGGTTTAGTGAAGGAGACCTTTCATAGATAAAAATCAATTTTGGATTTATTAGTGATGATACAATCCATTCTAAAAATTATGTTGAGGGGTTTCAGGTAGAGAACCAAAAAATTCCAAGCTATCTCAACATCTGATAGAGAGAAAACATGAGCGAGATTATGAATAACCTTCTCTCTCTTCATACCCATGGGCATAGCAATATCCATTACATAAGACAAAATCTCCATAGGAAGATTAATCAGATTAAAAACACAGGTTTAAATAAACGAATGAGATGCACCAGTATCAAATAGAGTAGAAAATAGTAATGAAGCTAAAGTAATGGTACCTATCATAGTCACTGGACCCATATCCACTTCCTATTGAGAATATCCCACTGTGTGAAGAAGCTTATTTTAGGATTATTGTGGCTGGAAACCTTTTGAATGTGAAGAATCTAATTGAACCATAGTTTTATGAGTATTTGGTGATCTTGTTCCACTATGCAGGGTGGAATAAATATGACATAATTTCTGTAAGTGCCCTGAATTTCTGCAAGATCCACAATTCTTAGGTGTCTCAGTGAAAAACCTCTTCAGATGTCCTACATTTCCACACTGGTAGCAAACCAAGGGACCTATTTTAGGTACTTTAGGAGGTATGGAATGAACTTACTATTGAGAAATTCCATGAGAATCATCACGCTTCTCCTTTCCTTTGAAGGAGCTCACACTACCACTTGGAGAGAATGAAACTCCTGATAAGCCTGACTTACTAGCCAGGTCCATTTCAAACATAAGTGATCTATCCCATACATAATTATAATAAGGAAGATTTAGCAAGAAAACCTAAGGACGAATATCCTGATTAAGTCCCAACTCGATCCTTAGAGCGTTCATCCTCTCATTAAATACAATCTCAAGTGTGAAGTGCATGAGCTCAACAAATTGGTTTGCGTACTCTATCACAGGCCTGTCATCCTTCTCGAGTTTGAAGAACTCAGTTGACTTGCCTAAATATATCAACTATTTATATAACTAGTTAGTGAAAATAACATTAAAGTCCTTCCACTCTAAGAACTCATTCTTCTTCACCATTACCATAGTGTCCCACTTTCTTTTTCTCGGTCCTTCCATCAAAAAAGTGGCACACTTCACTTTTATTTTTTTGGGTGTGTCCAAGAACCCAAAAAAAGATCCATTCTACTCAACAACTCCTCAGACTCTTGAGGGTCATTTGAGACCTTTAATGATTCTGTCTTTTAGTAAAGTAACTCTTGAGAATTAGATTTTAGGGAATCCCTCTGAGGTTTTACAGCTAGAACCTAATTGGGAACTGGAGGTGGTGCCTGGCCCAGAGCTTGGATAGTGCGCACAATCACCTCAACTAGATTCAATTCCACAAGAGGATTTTATCACTAAGGTTCAGAAGCTGCTTCCTCCTGGATCTGACTAACATGTATTCTCAGAGGGATGATGCTACATAACATTAATAAACAATAAGGAAGACATTAGATAATTCTCAAACTGAGAAACAAGGGAAACATAAACCTGACTGATAGAACAACCAAGATTTGGATTTCAATCTATCCAAATCAAAATGAGGAAAAGACTAGAATTAATCCACAAGACTTCTTTACCTAACCACCCCCGATGAATTAATTATAATTGTGGTGAGATATGTCTAGGCACTCAATTTTAACTAACTACTAAGTCCTGATAAGATATCAAAAATGCATACTAACTTCAAGACAAAAGCTGAACCTGAGAGCTCTGATACCACTTTGTCATGAACTATCCCAAGTACCCTAGTAACCCGATAACCAAGATGATCTTGACATGGAAAAAAGGGAATTCACAATCCCCATGAGTTGATGACTATAACCTAGCATCATACAACATGAAAGTGGGAATGATTTTTCCACTAATAATGTAGAAGTGAAAGAAACAAGACAGTATGCATAAAAAAACTCCACTGGGAGAAAAGTACCAGAAGTTAAACATGAATTAAATCCCAAATTTGTATATCCCATGTACCAAAATAGGGAAACACTTCCCAATAACCTAAGGACACAACTAACCGATTCCAAGTTTCAACAGCTAGATCCACCTCCAAGATATCCTTTCCTCTTTATCAAACTTGGAAGGATATATATAAAAACACCCGAAGACACAAGTAGGGTGTGAGCCAAATCTCGGTAGGATTTCACCAAAGATCACATAATAATATTCCAATATTAAATTAACTAATAATGTTATTTATATTTTTAAAAAATAGTTTTGGAATTTACAAAACCATATTTAAACAAATCATGCTTCACAATTAAAAACATGGAAATACATTTAACAAATCATGCTTAACATTTCAAATGATGATTTTTTTTTCAAAAGATAAAATTTACCTTTAATTAAAAGGATACTTTACATAAATTGCACTTTTCTCAAAATTTCTTTATCAAAAACCTTTATATAAAACTATTTATATAAATTATCAAAGAATGTGAAACAATTCATAATAATGTAATATACATTTGAAATACAAAAAAATGAGAAACATGGTCATGTGCCAAGTAGGTACGACAGTTCCAGGATATAAGGACCAAAAAATGTGAATACAAAAAAGTATGTACATACATCCCTTGAACCAAGTCAAAGAGGACTCATCACCATCACCTAATGAATGGGATGTGATGATATGATGTTTTAGAACATTATAAGTCGTGAAGTGTTATCCAATATATCACACTAACTACCTAAAGATTTCATGTTCTCAAGTATAAAACAATGATGGTAAATATATATTTAAGACTTCTAAAAATAAAATAAAATCCCATACTCCATTTCAATATTCCAATTTTCTCTTTAAAACCCATAATGGTTTTTTAATAAAAAAATATTCCTTTTTTAAAAAGATGAAACCACTAGGTTTCCATAAAACCCATTTTAATCCATTTTTCATAACCAAGGATTTGAAACCAATTCATGAAAATTCCACAATACATTAGGTAATTAAATTCAAAAAATTTAATTTTCATATAATTCCATCAATTTCATCACAAACCCCCCATTCACTAGAATTGGGTTTTTCAAAAATCTTCCCATCAAAAAGTTTTCTTCAATTAAATTCCACAATTAAATTGATTCAATTTCCATCATAACCAATATTTAAATCTAACAATTTATACTACCAAAATTCCCATAAACACATCCCAATTCAATGTAATAGGGTTTTTTCTAATTTCATGCAAAAACCTGTTTTTCATTAAAACCCCAATTCACCAAAATTGTGTTTTTCCAAAAAAATGATTGAAATCCATTTTAATCCAAATTCAAAAAATTGCATTTAATTCAAAAAATTGAAATTAAAAAATAAATCAAGTTTAATAAAAAATGTTCATTATAATAGAACAACCTACCTTGGGATCAATAAATCTCGAATCACCAAACCCTAGTCAAGATTAATCAAAGAAAGAATAAAAACACTAGATCGAGGAGAAAAAAGATTAAAACCAATGTTTAGATCCATAATAGTGAGTATTAAATCCTACAACAAAAAAATATAGATCTACAAAACCCTAGGAGAAAGAGAGAGACAATGTGAGATCAAGAATGGGAGGAGGAAAATAACCATAGAAGGATTGAACGATGTTCTCCCAGCTTCAGATCACATACAAAAGGTGTCCAAGAGGCCAAGAATCCTAACTGGGAGCTCCAAGTCGAGAGAAACCATTTTGTGGAAAAGTAGGTCCATTAGGGACCTAAAATTGGGGTATGGTATTTTTTAATAAAATTTCATATCTCTTAAAATCCCATCTGTATGGTTTCCTAGAAAACAACACATAGTTTGGAAAAACCATGCACAGGTTATGAACCCATTATAAATGGATAGATTGGTTTCTACTTACGGAACACATGACTTGATTAACCGTGAAAAATATATACTGATATCTCTATCTAAAACTTTCCATTTTCATGTATCATGGTGCACGGTTTGGAAAACCATGTGACAACCCTGTGAAAACCGCGCACTAGCCCAAAATTTCAAGATTCTAAAATTTTTCATCTCGAAGAAACACAAAATAAAAACCAACCAAATATTAATTAAAAATATTGTTTAGGAATACCTGAAAATAGAAATGGGATGTTACATTATATATTTCAAACTTCTCCCCAAAGAGATAATTCCACAATATTTTCAAATCAAAGATCACTATAGACAACTCCAGATTATGTGTTGGGTAGTTTTGTTCATGAAATTTTAACTACCTTGAAGCAAACACTTTGAATTTGTCATTCTAAATTAACAAATAGTCCAATCCCTTCTTTCAAACATTGCTGAATACCAATAATAGTTCTCCACTTATGGGTAGTGTGAGAACAGGGGTAGTGATAAGACTCATTTTTAAATCCATAAATATCTCTTCACATTAATCATTCCATGAAAACTTGACTCCATTTCGAGTTACATTGGTTAAATGGTTTGATAATCATGATAAATTTATCAAAAATCAATGATAGTACCTAGCTAATCCAAGGAAACTATAGATATCTATCACAGATATTGGGCTCAGCCATCATTTAATTTCTTCAGTCTTTGAAGGGTCCATAAATATCCCATTTCTTGTGATGATATTCCCTAATAATGATAATTCCTTCAACCATAACTCACATTTTCAATACTTGACATAAATATTCTCCTTTCATAAGGTCTTTAGAATAGTGGTCATATTCTCCCCCTGCTCCTCCTTGGATTTGGATAATATTAGAATATCATATATAAAGACCACCAAATTTTTTTTGAGGCATTATCTAAAGACTCTATTCATCAAGTCTATGAATATTTATAGATAATTTGTGAGTCCTAATGGAATTACTATGAACTCATAGTGCCCGTACCATGTACAAAAAACAGTCTTAGGTACATCCTCCTTCTTCATCCTAACTTGACAATACCCCGACCACAGATCCACCTTGGAGAAGTATTGTGATCCACATATTTGATGGAACAAGTAATCAATCCTTTCCAAATGATACTTTTTATTTATTGTGATCTTACTGAGCTCGCGATAATTAATGCAATGGCAAATTTACCCATCCTTCTTCATGATGAAGAGGATTGATGCACCACATGGTTAAGCACATTGGAATATGAACCCTTTGTCCCGATTTTCCTATAATTGTTTCTTTAACTCCTCAAGTTCCACAATAGCCATTCTATACAAAATCTTGGATAGTGGAAACTCCCTAGGTATAAGATCGATTGAAAATTCAACCTGTCGTCTTGAAGGAAGACCAACAAATGCCTTGGGAAACACATCATCGTATTCCCTCACAATGGGCATGTATTCAAGGATGATTCTTTCCTTAGACCCAATCATTTGATCAAGATATATTTACTCATAGGGAAATAATATCGTTTCTTAATATGCGGGTGCTAAAGAATATTCATCCTCCTCCTTGCACTTGTACATAATTAGGGTTCGATTCACAAAACAGAGAGTGATTTCTTTCTCATAGAAATTTATATTAGTTATATATAGGGAAATCCAATTCATAACCTTAATTTCATCAAATTCAACCAAAGGGAGTATGACAAGGTTCTATAGGAAGTTCAACCTATAAATTTTGATAGAGGAGGTGTTATATACTTAGGATGTAATAATTTCCCCATTTTCAGTTTTCACCGATTACTCCACTTTCATGCTTTGTGGTTTTATTTGAATTGTTCTACTAAACATTCATTATATGTAGGAATGTGTAGAACCAGAATAAAAATGTAATTTCACTATTATTGAATGAATAACTAGTGTACCTATCACCACTTCATTTTTGGTATCCACCTCAATGGTTGTGATGGAAAAACCTCACCCTTGCATCCTTGGAGGTTTTTGGTCATCACCGAAAACCCTTAGCTTAGTGAATTAGTTTGAAAATGGTCCTGGTTCCTTATAGTTGAAGCAATGAACAATGCACAGAGGGTTTACTGGAGCATTACTTTCCTCCATTGCATTAGTATGTTTCTCCTATTGGAAATCGCTAGCCAGGTGTCTTTCCTTCATACACCTAAATCATTTCCTTATCCCCCTTATGAAATTTTTGGGGTGCTTCTTTCCATACCTTTAGAAATTGAGATTTTGAAATATTTTGACTCTATTAGATTTATACATCGAACTATCATAACCACTTTTTTCTTTTTATCCCTATAATACCCTTGAGATTCACCAATCTACATTTTGACTTTGAGGGAACATCAAACAATTTCCCCAATATCTATTAAAGTATAATATCACCAAGGATTTTCAGAGACAATGTTTTAGCCCACAAAAGAAATGGTCAACCTTGAATTTGGGGGTAACGAAAGAGTCAAAGGCATATCAAGAAAGTATTGTGAATTTTTCCTCATACTCCCTGATAGATTCATCACATTTTGTCTTTAGGGAATGTAAATCCCTTTCCATTTTATGTCGGAGAGTGCGGGGAAAATATTTATCAAAAAACATTTTCTAAAATTACTTCATCCCCATCGCTTTAATATCTTCCTCAGGCTTTATATTCTTGATCAATTTCAACCACTGATCATATTATCCCTCCATATGAAAAACAGCCAATAAAACATTCTTTTTCTCATAACATTGAATGATGTAGAAGATCTTCTCAATAGAGTTAATCTATTGTTCTGTGATTAAGGGATCAAATGATCCATTAAAATTTAGAGGCCTTTGTCACATAAAGGACTCAATTGTAGATTATTATTTCTTAGGGGGATTTGGGAGATCTTCCTAATCTAGGATTCTATTCAAAACCTTAGTCATCTGAGAGAGTATCATCACAAATTTTACGATTCCTACTCCCATTGGGTTGGGAATATCATTGGGGCTGTCATCAAATTTCTCATCACATCGATTATTTATCTGATTCCTATTATTTTCAGCCATATGATAATATAAAGGTAAAATTAGGGATGAGTATTTTTAAACTATTAAATACATAAATGGGATCCAATGACATTAAAGGGATAACTTATAAAACACATTTATTTCTTTAACTTATGAATTTTTAGGCTTCAATCTATATTATCCACAATATATTTCCTAACACATATTATTATTGGTATTTTTATTCCCTTAATAATGGTTTGTAATGTTTAGAAAAGCATAACCCTAGGGAGTGTCAAAAAACGTGTGCATCAATGTCTGTTGTCATGCACTAGTTCCCAGTCGAGTCTAGCTCAATGGAGTG
Organism: Viscum album; assembly: GCA_963277665.1. Taxonomy (NCBI): domain Eukaryota; kingdom Viridiplantae; phylum Streptophyta; class Magnoliopsida; order Santalales; family Viscaceae; genus Viscum; species Viscum album. The sequence continues at coordinate 736,498,622 of OY728167.1, read as the reverse complement.
TTTTTGGGTTTTACCCCTATGTACATCTATGCTAGAGACAAATCAATATGTAGTATCCATAAAGGGATTTATTTTCTAGATAAAACACTTATTCTATACTTACCAAATTTTAGGGATGTTTTCTTATACTTAGTTTTATCCCTAAGGCTTTCTCTAGATTTTTTTTAATCCCAATCTAAAAAATAACTAAAATTTTCCTTTGATACCAACTATAAAAACCCTGGTCTTTATTTCATATTAATACATGATTTATTACATAATATTACACACAATAAAACCATGAAGATTGATAATTATATTTTATTTTGAATTAGGTAAAATACAAAACAATTTAAAATAGGAAATACATCATCTTTATTTGAAAACTTTCTTAACATGATTGCACTTAAAACAACATGGGATAACCTGGGGACATACATAAGAAAGGGGTGAGCTATAAAGCCTATTAAGGAAATAAAAATGGAATAAAATTAATAAAGTAATACATGCTAGAAAACAGTAATATAAATGGGTCATAAAAAGAGTTAGAATCATAAACATGAATAACGATACATGATATAGCATGATAACATAAATGAAACATGGGTAATGTGTCAACAACTTAAAACACCACATCATAAAAAATGTCAATATTAACTACCAAGAAATCATGATGGAAAAATTACCATAATGGAATATGGTTAAATCCCCATCCCAACATAAAATATCATGATGCTAAACATTACCCAATACATTGGAGTGAAATATATTTCTAGATGCACCCGTCACTTTCATTTCAATCTCATGATTAATTATGCCACATAGAACATACAAAATGGATTTAGTCATCATAATATTTTATTCCACAATTAAGGAGTGTGGATTACATATATGTAAGTCCCTAGTAAAATAAGTATAAGTGTATAAAGGTGAACACCCTTTATAATAAATGGGTATGGTATTCACTACAAATGTTTTTTGGCATGGAAAATCATGATGAAATTTTGGCACCATAACGACATCACCAAAAAATTCATAAAATGGTTTGATGAGACATAAATGGGTATATCATAATTTTTAAGTAAAATTTACAATAATATGGACATATAAAAATATATCATAATATTATTAATTTAAAATAGAAGGCATAAGATAATATATAAACTTGAATAAGGAAGAGAAAGAAAAGACCTGTTACTAAATTTTGGCATGGTAACGGGTGTACATAAAGGTTCATGGGAGGGATTATTGAGAGTGAATGAGGTATTTAATCATTTAGAAATAAAATATATAGTAATTATTTTTTAGTAAAATATACCCATATAACCTCAAATTGAAACTAATAATCATAACATAAAAGAGGTTCTTGAATGGAAATGAGAAGAGTGAAATACCTTACTTGAGTATGTGACTCCAAATGCTTTAGAGGAGCTTATTGAGGGAATATAAGCACATTGGGAGGAATATAGAGAGTGGGGTGGGGGGTATATTAAGGAAATGATCAAATTATTTTTATTTAATATAAATGGGAGCTTGGGTGGGTTTATATAGAAAACGAGTAGGAAATTCTTTATCATTTCTCAAACATAGGTTTTGGACTTTATATAATAAAATAACCCAAAATACAAAATTTTCCATGGGTTTTCCCATTATTTATTCTAAACGGGAGTGATTTTTATTATTATATAAGTAAAAGGTCCGAACATAATAAAATAACACCCTTTCTTATGTGGAGGTGAGTCATACTCTTAAAGAAATATTTTAAAACCTTTAAATATATTATTGGTTTTGGAGGATTGATAGTCTTTATAAAATTAACAAAATAAACTTAAAATCACATTATTTTAAATTGAAAACATATATTTGGTCATGGATACCCTTTATTGTATTTATTACATCACTTTTGTGTCATTATGATGTCATAATACACACTGTATATTTATACGATATTTAATTTTTACATGAAAATTCAACTGTCTCAGAAAATTATAAAAAATTAACCATTGGATAATTTTGATGTTATGATTAAAAAAATAATTTTTATTTTATCAAAATAATTTTATAAATTTTTGAATTTTAACTTTTAAAATAAAATCAACATTTTTTAAGAAATGCTGGGTTTTTTGTGAATACCAGTTTTCAAACCCTTATAAAAATTACATTTGACTTCATAAAAAATAAATAATCATTTATTTTTGATAAAAAATAGAGTATTATAGATACCTATACCTGATAAGTTCTAAATATTTCCATAAAATATATTTTAGACAAGTTTTTTGGTTATTTTAACCCTTATATTTTTATTTTCACCCCCAATAAACCCATTTTTATCTTAACTGTGGTAATTAACTTTTTACCGTTTTCACTATTAATTATGGTAAATTTTTTTGTTTAAATAACTAGATAATATAAAATATTTCAATTCAAAATATGGGATACATTTTTTAAAATTCCATTAACATAATTTTTCATAATGTAATTTAAAAATAATCATGTTGGCATAAGAGGAAAGTGTCACGACGCATCCCCCGAGGCCTATGCTATGACTAGACCAAGCCCGCCTTCCATAGGCTAGGGGTTGGTGACTAGAACAGGAAAGACATAACATGAAAAGGGAAGGTATTTCCTTTAAACCCTTATGCACACAGAAAGAGTACACACACAAATCAGAACACAAGGTACCACTATTGAGAGTAAAATCATGTACTAAAAGTAAAAGGGCCAGTATCAAGCCCAATTGAAAGAAGCATACAACAAAAGAAAAGAAAAACAATATTTAGAGATCATCTGCTAAGGAACCTACCTGAAGAGTAGGTACATCACACTATCTGGCATCACTGCATCTCACCACATCTATCAATCACCTCCGAGCACCATCTAGCCTTGGCTACACAAGTCTCAGTCTAGCTGTCTGTTGTCTGCACAAGACATAAAAGGTGTGGGCGAAGCCCACTCCAGGGTGAGTATAACGATACTCAGCAGGGACCCCAAGACCCCTGAAGGTCTCTCAGAAATCCATATAGGAAAACCAAAAGCAAGATCTCAATTTCATAGAACAATGTAAAAGATAGCTCAAACCAGGTATACAATTTAAATAATAGGAATAAAGATGATTAGTCGTAATCTATATTATATTATTCTGTTGAAAGGATCAGTTGCTAATCCGAGAAGTGTTTCTCTACTACCGATCCACAAAGGGTCGCTCTGCCTCTAAACCATGATGGGTCACTTTATGGTTGGTCCAATATGGGCTGTGATACTATTGATCCATAGAGGGTCGCTGCATTATTTATCCACATAGGGTCACTCTCATGCCGATCCACAGAGGGTCGTGCTATTGCCGATCTACGGAGGGTCATGCTAATACCAATCCACAGAGGGTCTCTCTCATGCTGATCCATAGAGGGTCATGCTATTTTCAATCCACATAGGGACATGATACTACCAATCCATGGAGGGTTGCTCTCATGCCGATCCACAGAGGGTCACTCTTCAATTGACAACCAACCACTAGATTCCCACAACTTGTACGTATGAGTTATAAAAGTTCTGATCCTCCATCCATCGATCATATTTCAATAAACATGAAGTCTCTCTTATAAGTAACCCAAATATCCATCTGGTCATAAGGGTTCTAACACAATAGACGGCGTGTCGATGGGACGCCCGGTCTGTAAGTTATAGGATTTATAGTTAAAAGGGTCCGGTTGGATTCGATTTCAATCCAACTCAACCGTACACCCAATTCTACCAAAACTCAAGTGGATTATGTCAAAATGACCACCTAGTTTCAAGGGTCCTAGCACTATAGACGGTGTTTCAATCAGACGCCTGATCTGAAAGTTATGATTGTTTCAGTGAAATGAGGCTGGTCGGGTCTAGGTCCAGTCCGACCTGGTCGGGCCGACCCGATTGTCCCAACCATCCTGTTGGGCCTACGGGTCCGGCCTGGTGGTGGGTCCATCATGGAAGCATGGTTCGGGACCAGCCGGGACGCTGCAGACAACCGCGTTCGGCCTCCTGCTCTACCCGCGGTCGAAACTTGGCAGTCTCCTCACCTCGGTCAAGCGACCGCTGTGGCGCTACATGGCCATTCGAACTCCTGTATGTGGTCGAATGACTGCATGCGCCAGCTCTCCCAAGAAGCCTGAGGGGGGGGGGGCACTCCTCTATGTGACGCTGATGGGTGCCGCGCCTCCTCACCGCCGTAGTGCGCCAACGGGCACGCCACTGCCCTCCGCCCATGAGAACGGGCCACCATGGGCCGACGATACCTTCTATGGGACACCAAAGTCACTCTGGTAGTCCATTTCTCGAACCTCTTGCGTCTACAGAAATGTTATGTCGTCACCTTTACTATGACAACCAAAAACTCGCTTTTTCACTATCTTAAGAAATCATACATGAAGAATACACAATAAACAACTATGGAGGAGGGTCCATGCCTTGTTCATGTCGTCTTGTGCCCTCCGCATTAGAGTTTATGCTTGGGGGAAATTATTAACCACCCAGCAAAATTAAAACCCCAATTCAAATCCCCACATTAGAACCTCCCGCAAAAATGAACAGATTTCGGATCAAACCGTTAGTCGGTTGATCCTTGTTCATTGATTATTTAAAGAACAGGGAAAGGATTATCAATTAAAAAGAATGAATAAACCCTTACCTGGATTCATTGGATCTTCTGATGATGAAGGATGTGATTCGCATCATCGTCGATCCATGGTCATTGGAATTTTTCACCACCTTCCAACCTCTGGATCTGATCCACCAACATTCATTGCTTCATTCTTTTTTCTTCATTGGAGAGGGATTTCTCCGGTCGTTCTTCAAAATTTTCCCCATGTTTTCTAATTCCAAAACTCGAACACGTTGGATTATTAAAAGAAATAAAAGAAAGCGCAGAAATGTTGTGACCATTAATGATGCTCATTAAATGCACCACATTTAATGAGTCATTAATATAACAATGTTGTGGTTTTAAATAAGCCATTTTGACCCTATATTAATGTGTATCGTCACCACCTCGTCACTGCACCGCAGAGTCACCGTCTTCCACTCAACGGTGAGAAAAGAAATAATATAATTCTTTTAAATTATTTTATTATTTTTCTTGAAAAGTCCAAAAAATAAATTTTCTGCTTGGTCCTTGATGGCCAAAGTTAATTAATTTCTATATGAATCCTAGCATTCAGAGTTCAACAGTTCCCTCAGATTTTTGATCCGAGCACCGGTTTAAAAATTAGAAAAACCCGCCCACACGTTTACTGAATTTACCTTAAAAAATGTTCAAAATTCAATTACGGTCTCTCCGGGCCTCTAAATAATGTGTATTAATAGCGTGTGGTCTCAGAATAATTCCATATAATTTAATAAAAAATTCACACAGAATTTCTGAGACATTACATTCTCCCCACCTTATGGATTTACATCCCCGAAAGCAAAAAAAAAAAAAACAAACAGATGGGGGAACTGAGCAGGAATCTGAGCCTCCCTCTCCTATGTTCTCTCCTAGAGATTCCTGTGATTCCATTGAATGCACAAAAGTGGAATAGACCATCCACATAGGACCCACTTCTTTCGATCCTCTATCTTCATTGGGAACTTCACAAACATTGCCCTATCATCAATATCCAGCTCTCCCCAGTCGATGACATTTGATGGATCATGAATGTGCCTCCTTAGCTGCGACACGTGGAAAACATTATGCACCCAGCTTATCTGTGGGGGAAGATCTAGGCGGTACACCACCTCACCAACTTTGCTCAGGATCTAAAAAGGTCTGATGAACCTCAGAGATAGCTTTCTACCTTAGCCAAATCTCCACAATCCTTGTCGAGGTGAGACCGTAATGAACACATGATCACCCTCCTCAGACTCCAAGGGTCTCTATATCAAGTTGGAATAAGAATTCCGCCTCCTCTGTGTAGTCCTCATCCACTCCTGGTTGATGTAGACCTTCTCGGTGGTAGCCCATACTAACTCCGGACCCATGAGTGCTGACTCCCCTCAGTCTTGTCCAGTATAGGGGTGATCTGGAAGGCCACCCATACAAGCCCTCAAATGATTCCATGCCAATGGTAGAATGATAGCTGTTGTTGTATGAAAACTCCACCTGTGGTAGGTGGTCCTACCAACTACGACCAAAATCCAAGACACAAGTACGTATCATGTTCTCCATGGTCTGTATGGTCCACTCCATCTGACCATCCATATGGGGATGAAAAACTGGGCTTAAGCGTAACTGCATCCTGAACTCCTCCTATAATTCCCTCCACAGTTGGGATGTAAAGCAAGAGTAATGATATGATATGATCGTTGAATGCACCCCATGAAGCCACACTATCTTTGGGATGTAGAGGCTTCCCAATCCCTCCACCGGTCTCTACTCCCAGATGGGTAGGAAGTGAGTCGTCTTGGTGAGTTGTTCAATGATCACCTAGATAGAGTCGCATCTCCTGGATGTATGTGGTAACCCCATTAAAATTTCCTTCAAGATACTATCCCATTTCCACTTTGTTACCTCAAGTGGCTGGGCCAAGCTTACTGGAACCTGATGCTCAGCCTTCACTTGTTGAAAAGTGAGGTATCATGAAACGAACTCATCCACTACTTTCATCATCCCTATCCACTATTGGTGACATCAGAGGTCTAGATACATCTTTACCACTCCAAGACGTACCACCAAATGGGTTGTATGGAACTCCCTAAACACCTCCTCCCATAACGCTACTTGCACTAAGGTGCTCTCTATGAAAAGGATGATGTGATCCCCATCTATCGAAAATCCATTAGGAGCTTATCCTGAGGATAACTGAGCACGCCAGGCCTCAAATTCAACATCCAACAGTTGTGACTCCCTAACTCACTGTAAGATTGGGGGAATAATAGTCATCAACTGAAGGATATCTTCATCGCGGACAACTACCCTGTCGCCTCACTCAGTAGCTGGAAACCGATACTCCTAATAAGCGCATCTTCTACCATGTTCCCCTTTCCAGGAGTATAGACTATCTCAAATTCATATTCATGAAGGAACACTATCCATCACCGATGTCTCTGGTTCAGGTCCTTATGGGAGAAGATATACCCAAGACTCTTGTGGTTGGAGTAAACCGTAAACCGTTCACCCATCAAGCAGTGATGCCACATTTTCAAGGGAAATACCACTGCTGATAACTCCAGGTCATGGGTTTCATAGTTCTTCTCATGTAGTCTCAACTTTCATGAGTCTTAGGAGATCACCTCTTTCTCTTGCATCAGGACACAACCCAATCCGGTCCCCAATGCATCGCAGTAAACTACATACCCAATGCCATCCTCTGGTAGTCTCAAAATGGGGGAACTTTTTAGTCTCCGCCTTAGCTCCTGGAAACTCTTCTTACATTTCTCTATCCACATGAATGGCTATATCTTCCGTGTCAGAGATGATAAGGGTGATACTACTTTGGAGAAGTCAGGAACATACCTATGATAGTAAACAACCAACCCCAAGAAGTTCCACACCTCAAACACGCTCCTGGGTGGATCCTAAGAAATAAATGCCTCTATCTTTGTCGGATGCACTAAAACTCCAGCCTCAGAGATGACATGTCCTTGAAAGTGGACTTCTCAAATCCAAAATTGAAACTTTGAGAGCTTTCCATAAACTGGTTCTCTCAGAGTGTATCCAGGACTATTGATAGGTGTGTAGCGTGCTCCTCCTCTGACGCAGAGTACACTAAGATTTCATCAATGAAGACCACAACAAAATGGTCAAGGTAAGGTTGGAAGATCCTATTCATGAGTCCCATGAACACTTCTCGAGAATTGGTCATGCTGAAAGGCATCACCAAGATCTCGTAGTGGCCATGTCAGTACTTGAAGGCTGTCTTCGGCACATCCTCATCCTGTACCGAAAGCTGGCGATGACGCGATATGAGGCCTATCTTCGAGAAACACCTATCTCCCTTTAGCTGGTCGAAGAGGTCATTGATCCTCATTAGTGGATACCTGTTCTTCATGGTTTCCTGGTTCATGCACCAAAAGTTCACACACAACCTGAAACTCCCATATAACTTCTTAACAAAAAGCACTGAGGCTACCCATGGTGAAACACAGGGCCTTACGAACCCATTCTCAAGAAATTACTCTAGTTATACCCTCAGATCGCGAAGCTATATGGGAGAAATATGATATGTCGGTGTAGATATCAGTGTAATCATGGGGTATAGGCCGATGCCGAAGTCTACCTCCCTGTGAGGTGGGAACATCCTCAAGAAAAACACCCTCATACTTTTCCACCACTACAGGAATGCTTGGAACCCTCTCATCCACTGCACCGAGGTTGAGGCTAGCCAACTAGTGAATGATCGGCTGTACCATCCTCTAAGAAAGTTCTTCCTGTGTTACAAGGGTTTCCTTCTCACCGGTGAAGGAAAAACTGGTCCCATATCTGTGGTCACACCACACTATACACCTAAAACAGTAGATCTGAGCATGGGCTGTGGATAACCAGTCCATACCCAAGATGATGTCATAAGTCCTTGATGCTACTACTGGGAGATCCCACCTGAAGCTCTCGCCTCTTAGAGTATCATCACGCTACCAGAACCAGTGTGTAATCATCGAATCCACTCCCGTAGGAGACTCAAGCTGTAAGGATCGAGCCAACGACTCCACTAGAATCTCCAAGCTCTGAACAAGAGTCATGGAAAAGAAGGAGTGACTAGCACCTATGTCTATAAGAACTATAATTAGGGTAGATAATACATAGATCGTACCTCGAATCATCTCTAGAGCGTTGTGGTTATAATCCTCTGCTACCTAAAGCTATGGTTTCCCCTATCCGCCTGCTCCCTGAGGTCGGGATGGACCACCTGGGGGTAGTGGCGGTAACACCTCAAACTGTCGCCCATCACCTATTGCCCGACCTTCTCCCCTTCCACGTTCTACACCCTGCAGAAATCCTCACTAAAACTACTATGTCCACCTCAGTGGTCCCTAAGCTGTATGTTGATCATCGATATAATGGTTTAGGTAGTCACGATCCATGTTAACCTACCCACCACACGAATAGAACATTATTATCCTCTGGTGACCACCTCTGCCTCACAAGCTCTGCAACTCTGACCCTACATCCTGGGGTCATCCTTCAAAAGGACTGGCCCTTTTGGGCCTTTGCGTCATCTTCCTACTACCTGATGGAGATGAATCGACTACCTGTCATCCGGTGGTGTCTCTCACTGTTGGTTCCTACTCGTTAAGGAAAATCTCCACCAGTAGTGCTCGCTCTAGCACTCCATCCTACTTCGGGATGTTGAGAGAAATCATCGATGCCCTTATCTCCCATTGGATTCCCTAATCGAAGGTTTGAGCCCTGATGAAAGGGTCCTTCACCATGTCGGTGGAGTAGCGAGAGAGGTCGGTAAGCCTCGATGAGTACTGGGCCACAGTAAAACTGCCATGTTGTTGGTGCAGTAGCTCCTGAATACATATAGAGCATAGTGTCGCTAGTACCAACACCTACCTAAAGAGGTTCTTGAAGTCCAAGTACGAAATGGAGGACTCCTCATGTGTGTAGAGCATCAAGATCTACCATCTCCCTAATGTACCCTAAAAAAGGCTAGCAGCTAGGATCACCATATGATCTGTTGGTGTCTCTACCAAACGAAAATCTCACACCACAACCTCCAGCCAGTCCTTAGCTGGCTGTGGATTTTCTCACCTCAAAACCTTATAGGCCTATGTATCTAGAACTCATGAAACATGATCAGTCAGCGTGAACTGTCTGTTGGTGGGATTGGTTGCATCTTCTTCTCTACGGGTGGTGGTGGTGCTGGTACACCATCTGTAGGTGATACTGCCATAAGTGGCCCATATACCGATGCCTCATCACTTGGTGGGCCATAGTCATGATCTATCACTAGAATCCTGGCTGGCTATCTTTATGGAGGAATCTTGTAAGGAAATAGATGCACCAATGTCAAAAGGTTATACCTGGTGAGCTGACTCAAAAAGCTATCAAGAGAAAAAAAATTCCGAGACACACGCAACTAGTGTTTTCATATACTGAGTCAGAAAAGAGAACTCAAGGTCCTGGTGTATGGATACGTCGACCACCACACAAACACTAGACTCCCTGAACTAAAATCCAAACTCAAGACACTAAACACTATTGATCCATAAATATATTTCAGTATCTTAGTTCTTCTGGTAGAACTGACCACCCTCTGATACCACTTTTTCATGACCCATCCTCCAGGGCCCGTGTCGTGACTACCCCAAACCCGCCTTTCATAGGCCATGGGTTTGTGACTAGTGCCGGAAATGCGTTACACAAAAATGGAAGAAATTTCTTTTAAAGTTGTATGCACACAGATAGAGTACACACAAAATTCATAACACAAGGTACCACTAATGAGAGTAAAAGTAAGTACTAAAAGTAAAAGGTCCAGTATACAAGACCAACTAAAAGAAAATACAACAAAAGGAATGGAAAACAATCTCCATAAATCGTCTGCCAAGGATCCTACCTGAAGAGTAGGTAAAAATCAATTTTTGATGTCACTGAAACTCACCACATCTATCGGTCACCTCTGAGAACCGTCTATCCATGGCGCCCAAGCCTCAGTCAAGATGTCCATTGTCTTCATAAGACACAATAGGTGCAGGTGAATCCCATGTAGGGGTGAGTATAAATATACTCAGTAGGGAACCTGAGACCCCTGATGGTCTCTCATAAATCTACAAAGGTAAACCACAATGCAAGATATTAATCACAAAGAAAAAATTAATGGACAACTGACACCAGGTATACAATTTAAATAACAAGAATAAAGATGATTAGTTGTAAGCTAGATCATCATATTATGTTAAAAGGATCAGCTGCTAATCTGAGAAGTGTTGCTCCGCTGCCAATCCACAAAGGGTTTCTCTATTGCTGAAACACAAAGGGTCTCTCTAGGGCTGGTCCAAAATGGGTCGTGCTATTGCTGATACAAAGAGGGTATCTATACTGCTGATCCACATAGGTTCGCTCTCATGCCGATCCACGTAGGGTAGCACAATTACTGATCCACGGAGGGTCATGATACTATCGAGCCATGGAGGTTCTCTCTCATGAATATCCATGGAGGGTACTCTATTTACAATCCACGTAGGGCTTTTCAAATTTTGACCGACAGAGGGTCGCTCTCATGCCTATCCACGGATGGTTTCTCTTCACATGACAGTCAACCACTAGATTCCCGCACCTTGTACATATGAGTTCCAATGGTTCTGCTCCTCAAGACATCAGTTGTATTTAAACAAAAACAAATTCTCACTTATAAGTAACTGAAAGATCCATCTTGTCATAAGGGTTCCTATGAAACAAATGACACCTTGATCGGACACCCAGTCTGTAAGTTATAGGATTTTTAGTAAAATGGGCCCGTTTGGATTCGAGTTTGATCCAACACATATATACTCCCACTTATTCCAAAAATAAATTGGCTTATATCAAAAGGACCGCCTCATTTCAAGGGTCCTCATGTCATAGACGGTGCATCAATCAGATTCCCGGTCTGCAAGTTATGATCGTTTCAGTGAAACTAGGCCGGTCTGGTCTGGGTCCAGGCCGACCCGGTTGGACCGACCTAACTCGGTTAGACCGATATGACTCGACCCTATCTGTGGGTATAGTGCGGGTCCAATATAGGTCTGAACTAGCAGGATGGGTCGGGCTCAATGGCATGTTTGGCCCGGTGGCACGGATCCGGCCCGTTGGCCGACTTGGTCCGCCACAGGTGGACCAACCCGCCCAGTCGGGACGTGAAAGAAAACTGTATCCGGCCACCCACTCACCTCGCGGTCGACGCGGGAAAGTCTCCTCGCCGTGGTCAAGCGACTACGGTGGTGTTTTGCAGCCGGCCGGACTCCTGCACGTGGTCGACGGACCACATGTGCCAGCTCGCCCGAGTGGCCCGTGCGGACCGCTCCTCCACGCGGCACCGACGGGCACCGCGCCTCCTTGCCGCCACGGTGTACTGATGGGAACCGTGCCTCCTCTCCGCCATGGTTCGCCAATGGGCACACTGCTCCCCTATTCCCATGGCCGCCACCGCGGCCCACTGCCACCAGCGGTACCTTTGACGGGACACCAGAGTTGCTCCGATGGTCCATTTCTTGAACCGCTTGCATCTACTGAAATGTTAGGCGAAAACCTCAAACTCTATTTTCCGCCATCTCGAGAAATAATCCACGAATAATGCATAATAAAAAACTATGGATGAGGGTCCGAGCATTGTTCATGTCAGACCACACCCTCCCCGTTAGAGTTTAAGCATGGGAAAAAGTATTAACCACACCACACAAGTAAAACCCCAATTCAAATCCCCACATTAGAACCTCTCGTAAAAACGAATGGATCATAGATCAACCCATTAGTTGGTTGATCCATGTTCATTGTTTATTTCAAGAATGATGAAAGAATTATCAATTACAAAGAACACATAAACCCCTACCTGGATTCATTGGATCTGCTGATGACGAAGGATGTGATTCACGTCATCGTCGATCCGTGGTCATTGGCATTCATCGCCGCTTTCCAACCTCTAGATCCGATCCTCCAAAGTTCATCTCTTCGTTCTTCGTTCTTCATTGGATAGGGATTCCACCGGTGGTTTGTTAGAGATTTCCCTACATTTTCTAATTCCAAAACTCCAAAACGTTGGATTATTAAAAGAAATAAAAAAAAAGCGCAGCGACAATGTGCCCATTAATGATGCTCATTAGATGATCCACATTTAATTAGCCAAATTTAATGAGTCATTAAGATAACAAATTTGTGGTTTTAAAGAATCCATTATTGACCCTCCATTAATGCACCTCTTCGCCGCCTTATCGTTGCATTGCAACATCGCCATCCACCACTCAATAGTGAGAAAATAAAAAAAATAATTCTTTTAAATTATTTAAATATTTTTCTCAAAATGTTCGAAAAATAAATTTTACACTCAGCCCTTACCATCAGAAGTTAATTCATTTCTAGGTGAATCCTGGTGTTCCGTGTTCAACAGTTCCCTCAGATTTTTTATCTGAGAACCGATTCAAAAGTTTTAAAAAAACGCCCGCACGTTTAATAAACGTACCTTAAAAAAATTTCAAAAATATATTACGAGCTCTAAGAGCCTCGGAATCACATACCATCAGAGCGTGTGGTCTCATAATAATTCCATATAATTTTAAAAAAAATTTACACTGAATTTTCTAGACATTAGAGAAAGAAAGTTTTCAAAGGGAAAATATTCAAAAAGTTTACAAAGTTTTTATATCAAAATTCAATATAAAATTGATTATAATAAACTAAATTATATTAATAGATATATAATTGAATTAATTTTACTTTAAAAAAATTAATATATATTTTAAAATTATAAATAATTTAAACAAAAGGCATTTCAAAATTAAAATTTTGTATTTTTTCACTATTAATTAAAAAATGAAATATATCAGAAAAATCTAAAAAATTAACCCTAAGATAATTTTTATTTTATTATTTCAAAAAATGAAGTTTATTTTTTCAAATATACATTATAAAATTGGTAAAAAAACTAATTATAAATTTTGGGCGTAAAGCACGAGTAAATCACCTTTTAGAAAGATATTATTTTTCAGAAAACATTTCTTTTTTATTTAAAATTGTTCAAATTTTATCTCTAATAAAAGTATATCCACATTATTTACTTTATAAATTTAAAAAACATATAAATTTCATAATTTATTTATTACTATTCATACCCACCGATTTGATGGATAGGTTATAATGGTAATGCTTAAATAACAATATTTTAACAGTGTATCATGTTTTTTCTAAACTCGTTGTTGCGTGCATTGAAATCTATCAAAGAGATTATTTAAAAATAAATGTATCATAAAGTCTTGGGATTTTATATTATTTAGGAAGCTTGGTGTTTTTTTCATACATTCTATGGAATATGATGTTCATATATCAAAATCATAGGGTGTTGCATTCTACCCCCTTAAAAAATTATGTCGTTACAATTTAATCTTGATCTCAGTAATCAAGGGTTTTTTATTTAAAAACACCCTTATTTAAATAAAAAATTGTTATAAAGTTTAATAAAAAATCATATTAATAATATAGAATAGAAATACAAAGGTCATTCATAATAAAAGATAACTAGGTTTCAAAGTAAGAGAACATTGGTGGAAGGTTAAGATATGAACATGGAAGAAAACCATGAATAATTATCGAGAACGATATAGATTATTGATAAGATTAAAATGAAGGATAAATGTAAAGTTAAGGACCTAAAAACCATAAATAGTTGATGATATAAAAGGTTATCGTTTCAAAATAAATTAAGGTATTAGGAAAATATTTTGTTTTAATATCCTTTTCCTAGATTTGAGGAATTCCTTGACCATATGGGTTGAGAATATATGAAAATATACTTACTTAATATATTTATATTTTATAGAAATAATTTCATCTTTTTTGGTGCTTTGTTCATTTTCCACTTCATTTCTTACTGTAGGAAATGATTATCCAAGATGAATTTTTATTCTTGAAGCACTAAAATTTATTTTTAACGGATCATAAGATCCATAAAAGAGTTACATGTCTTTCCATATGTTTATAAATATTTTCCAAAATGAACATGTATATCATAAATTATCTAATATGATACATTAATCTCTTAACCTCAATAGTAACAACATTGGTTCTACATTAATATTTACCCATGAAATCATTTAACAATAAACAATGAAATATTTACCAGGACATCATGTAGGTCAGTGGTAGGAGCTAAACCCTTATCATCCTTCTTTTGTGGGTTCAATCCCTATGGACTTGTTGGACGTGGTGGGTTCTCACCTGACATTCGGGTTATCCTTTTTCTAAAACCACATTAATATAATTCATATATTGTTACCAAATTCTAATAGTACATAATTCCCTCAACATAAAAGATTGGATAAATCTCAAAGGTTACCATTAATTTCATAAAACCACTTTATCATTATTATCCCAACCTAAGGAACATATTAAGGGTTATCCTCAATCAACTATTTGTTTTCCCAAAAGTTCAAATTTCCATTGAATTAGTTTTCCTGGTCACATGTACCATTCAACATATGCTCTAAAATCATTAATGAAATTATATTGCATCATAGTCCATATACATTTCATATTTATTACTACTAGAATATAATTGATTAAAATACTTCTATAACATAATTCTTGAATCCAAACACAATAACATTAATCATTCAACTTCATCTGTAGTTATAGAATAAGCTTGAACTTGACCCCTTATCTCAATTTGAGGTATATTCCCCTAATTCTTGGGAATTTATTTCCATAGTGACACATATCCTTATAATAGATGCATTTAGAAATGGTATAGTCTCTCATTTCATTGAAATTATGTGAATGATTTCCTTTTTATCCACACTTGAAGAAAACTTCTTTTTCATTTTAAGCATGTACCATGGTGTTTCCTTCCACAAGTATCACATGTTATAAATTCATTCTTTCCCATCATCTCTTTATCTATCTTTTTCTCTTACACCCTCATCTTCTCTTACTTCACTTTGAATCCATAATACTTGGAGAATTAATTCTCTACCTTGATCATAAATGATACTATATCATTGTATGATGATAATGATTGTGAGAATAGTGACCTTCAGAGGATTGGATTAATCCCATTAAAGAAATGGTCAATATTGATCTTTATATTATGTATGTAGTCCGCAACATGACTTGATAACCTTGTAAAGTTAGCTTCATACTTATCAACATTTTCATCTTCTTTTTATATTAGAATCAAGAATAACCTTTCCATATCCATTCTTCTCCCATGGAGAAAATATTTTTCCAAGAAGAGTACCTTAAAATCCTTCAACTCTATTTTTTTATTTCTTCTTCATCATTTGTGTTTTGAATAAATGGACACCGTTGATAGGTATATCATGAGATAAGATAAACATCCATTAAAAATTTATCCCTTTCACTACTTCCCAAAGTGATAAATATCATCTAAAAGGAACTCATCAATTTCTTAGCTTAAAAAGGATTTGTAGTCCCGTTGAATAATGGAGGTTTCAAATACATGAAGTGGTGTAACATTGTTACACTGTAAGGTGGATCAATAGAATTCTATATATGGGAAAGGCTATTAATCATAACCTGAGTCTTATTCCCCAATATGGTTATAATTTGATCAGTTCCAACTATAGATCTAACTCCATATTCATTATCTTTCCCTAGAGGGAAATCTCTACATGGAGTATGTATATTGATACAGTTACCATTACTTCCATTATGTTCTATTTGAAAATAATTTCATACACTATATTTGATCATAACATTATAAAACATTATGTATAATCCCAAAACTAGTGAAACACTTAACATAAATTGAGAAATTTATGCATAGATAATCTCCTAATCATCAACCTAGTTTCTTTGAGGATATATTTATTTTCAAATCATTCATAATGGTTTTTAAAAAAATGTGAATTATCATAAGCATATCCCCTAGGAGTTTCAAACCATGTGCACAGTAAGTCCTGTTTTTGTGTACCAGCTGATGATTAGGTCAATCCCAATATTCCTTTTTAGGAGTTATTACCCCTAGGTACATCTATGATTAATAATGTACACCTGTATTACCTAGGAAAAGATGTATTTTATATGGAAAAACTCTATAATATCTTCCTTAGAAAAATATTATGAAGTTTTTATATACTAATCCTCAAATTCTATCATAGAGTTATGTTCCATAATCTATTTTTTCCTAAATATAGTTCTTATGGTTTCTAATAAACATCTTTTGATACCAACTATAGAGACCCATACCCTAGTAACCCAAAGCTCGTGTCTACTTTATTATATTGGAATACGATACCAGGAATCACATCTCGAATGACCAAATAGTTTAGTAGTCTTGTTAAACCAGATATATACTTGAAATTCACATTATAATTTAAAAAATAATAACCCAAAGAATTTTCTTTGATAATTCAAATATTCTCCATAGAGTATCCCTAGATATCAATCAAAAAACACTTCCTCACATCTTAGTGAAAATAAAACATAAGAGATTGGTGAGCTTATATGCTCAGTATAGGTAAGCGTGCAACGAAAGATATAAATAAATAAAGAATAATCAATATAGAAAGGTAAATAACTGAAACACATTACATTTAATCAATAAGTTCTGCATAATATGGAAAGAATAAATGATGGTCAAATAATTCCATACAAATAATTTCATGAGATTGAAACTTAACCATAGATATTGTAACTAATAAAATAATCACATGTAATATCAGCAACTGAATTCATAATTATGTAATGCATAATGTTGGACATCTAAAACATACTAGAAAGGCCTTCTACCAAATCAGATAATACTATTAATTCCTTGTTCCAAGACAGCTATATAAATGGGTTAGGCATCAGCCAATAACCAATCTATTTTGTCTCATGAGACCTATCGATGCATTGAGGGGCTATAGTGGGTCGTGCCTACCACTTAATAAATCTAATGCATTTCACATATAAAAGGCATGAAACATAATCAATGTATATATTCATATTGAAAAACTAACATAGTAAATGTGAATACTTACCCTAGTTAACAAATATAATCATAAACCATCCAAAGTAATATGGTGAATGGTAAAAAAAAATTTCATCCTCAATAAAACTGATCATAAACCATCAAAATAGAGAATAAGGATGATTTAAATACAATATATACATATTGGATCATAATTAAAATAAGGGGTTTAATTTATTTATGAATATAAATACCAAAAAAATTCCATTAAATTTTTTTTCGAGGAAGATAAAAATTTTAATTTGTAAATCACCTTTAAAAAAATCACTAAATATTTTTAAAATAATTTTATTTTTAAATAACCCTTTATATATTGTAAAATAATATTTAAAATAGTTAGTGGTCATGAAGGTAGAAAATTCAATTCGTTTTTAGATATTTAAACAAATATTTCTTTCATATTTTTAATAAAATCTAAATGAGCATTGTTTTGAAAATGACATTAAGATTTTTTTTAAAATAAAATAAAAAGTAAAAATTTATAAAAATTTATTTAATAAATATTTTTTAAAATGTTTAAAACATTTTTGAAAACATAAAAGAATGGTTTTAATGAAAAAGGACTTCCGACCAAAGATATAAATAAAGTCTGATTTTATTAAAAATATTTTCTCAGTCATTTTAATTAGAAAACAAGAAAATAAAGTACTATTACTTGACAGATATCATGAATAACTAAAGTAGAATAAAATATATTTATTTTAATATATAAATATTAAATAATTCCTCCAAGGGATACTTAAATAAAAAAAATCCTGAATAATGATGAGATTGTGAAATAAACCATTTACACTTTGGTTAATTTTGTATCATAAACCCCATGAAGGAAAATAATTTAAATAAAACATTAAATACAATGAAGATAAAATAATTCATGATATAAAATACAAAAATTGTAGTATATACACCACATAAAAGAAATAAGTGGTGAAAATGGTGTATGTATCACATAAGTAAAAGTGAGATTAAAAACACATACATTGAGTATGACTCATCACATACAATCGTTATATTATGGAATAATAAACTTATGTTATTTTTCTAAATTTTTACGAACCATTTTCAAGTTTATTATTCCTTTTATTTCTCATATTACCATGTTATGTATGATTACTTAATCAAATAATTTTACATTGGTTGTTTTGATGAAATTTGGCTTATGTGTCAAAAATGACTTTGGTAGGTTGACTATGGATAAAGAGGAAATTATTTAAACATATCCAGTATAATAATAATGAAATAATTTTCATATTTATAAATAAAATGTTTTTTAAAACTAATCATGGATTTGGTTATGAAAAATGAAGTCTGTCATAATCATGGAGATGGTAGGTCGTACATATGCATGAGTAACATTTCCATTTTCAATGATCATTATGGAAAGAGGGTTAGTAAATTTTTATCTTTCTATAATTATTATAATATCATATATATATATAATATTATTTCATTAAATATACTTATATATATATCATAAATGTGGTGTGGTGAGGAAAAGTGATTCACATCGCTTCATGAATGTGGTAGTCCACACATACACAAATAATGTTATCATATTTAAATGTAAGAAATAAAATATTATATTATCTTTTAATAATGATAAATATTTCATGAATATAATAATGATTTTATTTATATAACATATATTTATTAAAATTTATCTTATTACCTTCCATGTAAAGTTTTAGTGATAAACGAATCACATCGCTTCGCGAGGCGGTAGTCCGCCATACACAGGAGCGACGTGATCATATCCCACACATAATGGAAAGTAAAGTTATATATATGATATAATGACTAAATAATTATAATTATTTTATAAATATAATATATTTACTTTATATACATCATCTTACCCAACCATGAGAGGTGTTGATGGAAAATGTGTCACATCGGTTCACGAGGCCATAGTCCACCGTACACACGAGTGACGTTATCATTTCCCATTTCAATCAAGAGGAGATGGATATAGGTCATGAACTAGAAATAATAACATATTAGTATATATTAGATACTGTTTTTATTATATAACCATAAATGAAAAATATTTTTAGGAGGTGGAAGAATAAATAAAATAAAAATACATAGTAAGAAATTTTACCTTTCCTTATACCACCTCTTTAGGATTATACCTAAAGTATTCCAAGAATAGATTTATGACCAAAAAAGGATTCTAGGATGAGGGTATTTAATTTTTTAATTTATTTTTATAGTTATTGGATGAACTAAAATGGTTTGATGTTTTGAATAAGATACGATAGAGGGTGGTCTTTTATAAGTGATGTGCATGGCGCACTTGCAATATTTGAAAAGAAAAAGGTGTACCCACATTTTTCACATAACAAAAGGGTAAAAAATTGAGTATTAAATAGAATTATACATTATATGGTCTAAATATTTCCACAAAATAGGTTTTTTAAAATTATTTAGGACATTTTATCCCCTTTCTTATTAGTTTAACCCACAGTAAACCCATATTTACCTTAACCATGATAATTATGTTTTTACTATTTTAACTATTCATTGTGGTAAGAAATAAAGTTTAATTTATTAGATAATATAAATTATTATTATTCAAAATATTTCATCCATTTTCCAAATTCCATTCATATAAGAAGAAAAATAAAATTTAAAATTAATCTCATAGACGCAACGAGAAAGTGGTTTTTTAATGAGAAAATGTTTAAAAGTTTACAAACTTTTTGTATCAAAATTCAATAAGAAAATGTTTCCAATTAACTAAACCTTATTAATAGATATATAATATAACTAATTATACATTGAAACCAATTTAAGATATAATTTTACATTATAAAAAATATAAACAAAAAGGTGGGTTTCAATTAAAATTTAGTATTTTTAACTATTCATAAAAAATGAAACATTTAAAAAAAATCCAAAAAGAACACTAGTATAATTTTTATATTTAGATTTTAAAAAATAATTTTATTTTTTAAAATAAATTTTTTAAAAGGGGTAAAAATTAATTATAAATTATGTGTGCAAAGAACAACTAAACATCCTTTTAAAAAAATACATTTTGTTTCGAAAACATTTATTTTTCATCAAAATGGTTCTAATTTTACCTCTAATCAATAGATATCCATGTTGTTTATTTTATACTTGTTTAAAAAATATTAGTTTCTTAATATTGGTATTTATATTCTAACCCACCAGTTTAATGACTAGGTTATAATGGAAATGTTTGAATAATAATATTTTAATAGAGTATCACATTTTGTTTAAACTCAGTGCTGCATGAATTTCAAGCTATCAAATTGATTGAATTTATTTAAAAATCAACATATAATAAATCACTGGGATTTTATATTCCCTTCAATTCTTAGTTTTACATATCATAAAATCCATTGAATATGATGTTTATATTTTAAAATCTTGGTGTGTTACACTTGATTTATTTAATACCTCACCTTGGTTACAAAAAAACCAAGCATGGCACTCAATTCCTTACCTCAATGGGAAATGGGTTGATAAATGACACCTAGGGTATAAATCATACAAGTAAGATGCATTATAATCTAAATAAGCTATAAGAAGCCTATAAAATAAAATATAAAACACTAAACAATTAAAAATAATGAATACATAGATAATTTAGATCTTTTATAATATATGAATATCATATAAAATAATCAAATTGAAATATAATAACAACTAAAAAAATTTATTGACAAAAAACATATAAAAAATATCATAAATTATGTATACCTCAGTAGTATATGAATTAATATAAAAATTCTCTGATCCTTCTATCATCCTCACACACCAAGTTAAATGTAATTTCCTTAATAAAATTACCTAAATGACACCTATCTAGAGTGACACAAAACCTCAGGCATGCCTCCTTTTATGCCAGAGGAAACTGACTAATAGTGAGAGTATATGACCAATATTGGGGAGAGTATAATCTCAATATCATTACTATTATTAATAATAAATAACCAATCATTATCTATAATAGATAATTATAGTATACATGTATGAAATTATATATAAATAAAACCATAATATAATAAACATACACCATGTTATATCAAATGAGAAATAATTATATAGTTATAAATCTCAGCATACTTCCTAATAGGGAAATCAAAATTATAAATAAATAAAAGAATAAAGTATACAAGGAGTCTCCAATACAACCCAGACCCTCACCACAATCCATCTCCAAATCCTATTGAAATACTCTAGCATGATCCATTGTACAATCTATGATTATAATTGCATAAAAAATATATAGAAAACAGAACCACTACGGTGCTTGTATAGAGTTTTAGAAATACATCTCATTATGGTCTCACTAAATGGCCTCAATATACACCATCACATACATTTTTATTCTTCATGAACATAAATAACACAAACCTATGAATATAAGAATATATGTCGAGTCATTATGAGTTAACCAATCCACTATGAGGCCCAACCATACCTGGTCTGATCAACTTTGTTGAAATACATCCATTATAGTCTCATGTCATCCGAAATAATATAAAGTTAAAGGAAAAAAATAGACAGAACTCAATACAACGTAATCCCATCGAGTGAACAAAAAAAGAGTTAGAATTGGGTATTCAAAGAAATTGAGGATCATTTCTCAGTCATCCCTAGACCAATAAGAAATAGACAATACTAACTCTATGATTCCAAAACACTCAGGTAAATGATTCACTATTGATAGTATATGTAACACCAAGAGATTTTATGGACCTTTTTTCTCAAATAAATTTAATTTTCATTGATCTCTTGCATTGATCTTAGTCAAAAATTCATTTCAAATTACACTGACTCAGCATAGAAAAAAATAATGAAACATATTTTATATGAAACACAGACTTGGAATACGTTACAAGAAATACAGACTTGACATACGTTAAATTCATCACTGACTTGGCGTACGTTACACAAAACACTAAGTTTCTATGAAACATCTTTTTTTGTTATAATTATTTAAACAAGATAGTTATATCCTAGAGGTTAAACGTGGTAATATAAATAGTAATATATAGTTTTGAAATATTTTTCATAATTATTTTATATAAATAAGCATATTGATAACAAAATATATTTTTTTCAGCGAAGTCCTTATATGTTTAAAAATAATATTTCCCAAATGAACTACTTTGAAAGTACTTCTATAAAAAATAATAAAAATAATATTAGAAAATTTTATAATTTTAATTTTATAAAATAAACTTCATTATTGAAATTATAATGTTGAAATTAACCTAGGGTGAATTTTTGTGATTTTTCTGAGAAACGTCATTTTTGGATGAATAGTTAAAAATACTGAATTTTAATTCAGAACTGTTTTTTCATCTAATTTATTTACAAGGTTAAATTATATTTTAAATTTGTTTAAAAGTTTAATTAGATCATATTTTTATCAATTAATCCAATTAATGTAATTATAATCAATTTTACTTTGAAATTGGTTATAAAATCCTAGCAAACCTTTGGTTGTTTTTACTTTAAAAACTCATAGTGTCGGCCCGTCAGTGGGATTTGATTTAAATCAAAATTTTCCACTTAAATAATTGTAATTTGTAAAAAAGGATTAAATATTTTTATTCCGTATAATTTATAATGTATAATATGGTCAAATTAATTTTTTTACCAAAAATACCAGTGAAAGTGATTAAAATTAATTACAATGATTAAGAGAAATTTTAAGTTAACAAAGTACTAAACCTTAAATTAAAGACCCAAAATGACCCATAATCATGTACAAGAGCTATTTTATAGACATATTTAGACCCTATACTCACTTGTATAGAATTGGTTCCATTATTGTATCTGTTTGTAATGTGTAAAACTTGTATGGAATTCCTTTGTCAAAATGTTACAAGGGTACCACTCCTCCTCTATTTTAAAAACGCCTCCTCTCCTCCCACTTTCTCAGACCTCTCAAGGCAATTTGGATCGACCAATATCTACCAAAATAGATCTTCAAAGTGTATACCATAATCCTAGAAGCCTCACATTTGGCATAAATTAATCTATGGAATCCATTTGGTGCGAACCAAAAGGCATTACCCAAATAAGAGGTAACATTATTCTTCAAGTTCTTTTATTTAATTTCAATTATCCACCCCACAAACTATTATTATTCCATTATTATAAAAAAAACCAGTATAATCAATATACTAGGATTTTTTAAGCTATGGTTTCAACCCACACTTACACACACTTCTATATATTGGTTAATGAGCATACTGTTTACGTGTACGGTGAACTACTACCTCACAAAATGATGATTGTTCACTTTTACTTTACTGCCTCTGATGGTGGAAATTACGATGGAAAATAGGTTTATATTTTTTTTATATTATATTTATTATTCCTTTAATATTTTTTTTACTTTTTAAAAACATATCTTTATACTCTCTATTTTGGGTAAATACGATAATTTCATTTAAGGAAGCGTGGACTATCAGCCCCTCAAAGCAATGGGATTCATTCACACAATACTTAGAATGTATTAAAGATTCATTTAGTGAAATTATATGATATATATGAAATAATAATTCCAATGTAATTAATATATATATATATATACATATATGTATATTTCTTTCTTTCTTTCAATACGACAATAAAAATGGAAACAACGTTTATACATACGTATGGCTTACCGTCTCCATGAATGGTGTATTCCATTTCATAATTCTATATTATATATATTATTATAATACACATATAATGAATATATATGATATTTAAATAATGGAGTACATTCAGTAAATAATTATATAAGTATAAGGATCCAAGATATAAAAAAGTAAGATACATGTGAAAAACAAAGCGAATACTACCCGAAGTGAAACCTTAACATAGGATTATTAACAAGTGGGTAATATAAGGAAATAATAAAACTATATATGGTATTAAATATAATAATATAATTATATAACATTTTTATAATAAAATTAAATTTATTATACATGAATCATGTACGAGTACAAAGAGAGTCAGGACACAAAGGAAATTTCATCTCACTTTTTATTTCTGTGAGATACATGATTTATTCACCACGCATACCTTTTGTGTGGTGTGAATAATTCCCATGGATGTATTATATGATAATTATACTTATATTTATGGGTATTTAAATGTCTATTCTAGGAAAATTATTTCATGGGGTTAATGTTTCAAAATCTACCAAACCGGTATGATAATTTTGACTCAATTTTCCTTCCTTAAGAAACCTATTTTTTATGCACATGCACTCTTTTTCACGGTGTATATACTTATATTTGACATGTTATATCATGAATATTATTTTAATGATATTTTTAATATTAATTTAATTAATTTCTTTACATATAGATTATGATCCCATGTAACCAAGTGGTGAGAGTTTATTGAAACAATCTCATCACCTTTCGAGATTATTAATGATTATGTTTATTTTTATAAAATAATATGATAAATATCTCATGAAAACTCATGATTTTCAGTCTAATCAGTTTAGTCAAGATATATCCATGTATTAGTACCATTTTTCTAGTCTTTGATAATTAATATATATAAGAAAATGTTTTTAAGAAAAATATGACTTTATTTCTCTCTTCGGTCAGAAATCTATTTTATATCAAAAACCATGTTTTCAAAAATGTTTTCAAAAATGTTTTCACATGATATTTGAAGATAATTTTCACGGAAATAGGATTTTAAAAATGTTTTATGGTTTTAAAAAGTCCATTTATTTGTTTTTAATGATATTTTCAAAGAAAAGGTTTTTTAAAACTTTGTATGTTTTAAAAATCAATTTTCAAAGAATAAAAGATATTTTCCTCAAGATTTTTTTAAAAGATCTATAAAAAGTATTTCCCATATATGATTACATACATTGGTTTTACTCATTATTTTTTGGGAATGATTCAATGTTTCCATTAATATTCTTTCTCTGAATGGTTTATGTTTCGATGGCATGATGTTTATGATACCCATTTCTCGTTCACAAGTTATATGATTTTGAAACCCACTTCTTTTCAGGGGTTATGATTTTGATAAAATGATTGGAAAAAATATTTATTTTTTCACATGGTATGATATGATTACATTTTTATGGTACCCATTTCATTTCATGGGTTATTATATTATTGTTTATGATTTTGTGGAACATATATGTATGATTTAATTATGTGATGGGTGAGTCCTATATATCCATCCAATGTATTGGGTAAAGATTTATATATCATGAGATAGAATATGATTATCTTGGGAGTAAAACTTGACTTCTAATATAGCCATGGGAGTAAACCATGACTACCAAGATGTTATGATGGGTGAACCCATGCTACTAATATGGACATGAGAGTGAACTATAACTACCAAGATAGTATAGGAATGAACCCATACTGCTATGATGGTCTTGGTATCAATGACTTGGATACTATAAAAATTATATTATATTCTTATGTGTTTTCCACAATTCTATGTTTTATTCCTATGTTATTCTTTCATGATTATGTTCTTTATTTACTTATGATTCATGTCTTATGAACTTCCATTATTTATGCCATGATTCATGTATATGATATTTGATATGAAATTTATGATCTTCTATTTTCATGATCATGTTATTATACCCTTATGATCATGATTATGCTTACATATATCCCTTATTTACCCTTACTGAGCATCTGATCTCACCCTTTTTATGCTTCCTTCCCAAGGTTATGAATATATTTATTGGGTTTGATGTGCCTGAAAAGGGTTCTAATAAAGAAAAAACTAACGGGAGATAATGTATCTCACTTATGTACCAGTGTCCATGTTTCCAAAGGCACTAGGCTAATATAGTCTTTTCATGTCTGTTTGTATAATGTTGTAAGTATTCTGCAAAAATTATGTAAAGTTAATGTATGAAAAGATAACATATTCATAATTGGTAGTAGATAAAAGGTTTAGTTAACCTTTGGAATTTTGGATGAGAAAACCTTAGTGATAACCCTAAGTAAATTTCTGAGGATAATTGTAAGGATGAGGAAAAGTATAGGAAAATGTCCTATAATTTTGGTAAAGGACAGAGTAAGTGGTTTCCTATAAATACATCCCTATCTAGATACTATACATGGATGTGGATCTAGAACATATATACCTAGGGGTAATAACTTTTATAAGATGTCCTAGGTATAACTCATGGTAATCTGGTATACAATAATGGGCCTTGTGGCACACTTATCTTGACACTCCTGGGGGATATTATTTGGGAATTAACAAACTCTCCACAAACCATAAAGAATGATTTAAATAGAATTTGGCTATGAATAACATAGGATAAAAATATCGGTTCATAAATTAAGGAAGTTGTTATAATTTAGATATCCTATAAGTGAATTTTCATTATTATGTGTTTCCTTATTATGATAACTATTT
Source organism: Viscum album (assembly GCA_963277665.1). Classification (NCBI taxonomy): domain Eukaryota; kingdom Viridiplantae; phylum Streptophyta; class Magnoliopsida; order Santalales; family Viscaceae; genus Viscum; species Viscum album. Next base: position 736,471,620 of record OY728167.1, on the reverse strand, counting down.
CTTACTATATGCTTTTGGTTTTAGTTAATGACTGCAACCTAAATGAACTGCATTAATGGTGATTGCAATGGATGATGCAATGATTGTCCTCTTGAGAAACCAAATTCTATGGGTGTAGGAATTGAAAATATCATTGCTATGCTCACTCGAATATCTCAAGCTATGAATCATGGTGGACTTCCAAATGAGAAAAGGAGGGAACAACATTCTTTAGAGTCCTTCATGAGGCAATGTACACCTTATTTTAGTGGGTATTATAATCCAATTATTAATGAAGAATGGACCAGAACTACTAATAAGATATTATCCATTATCCTAGGTTCAGAGCATGAGAAATTTATTCTGATTGTTTATCATTTAAAAGGTTAAGCGAACTAGTGGCAGACTCTAATCAAGAATATGAGGTAGAAATATGAGATTGAATCTATGGATTGGAATGAGTTCAAGAAATTTTTTTTCAATAATTACTTTCCTCATATTCTTCATACTAATATAGAGAAATAGTACCTTGATTTGAATCAAAAGGATGTTGAATCTGTTGGTACCTACAGGCTGATATCAAAAGAAATTCAAGGTACTCTTCATGAATTATCATCCAATATGAAAGTAATATTGATAGGTTATTTAGTGGCTTAAAGCCATGTATTAGAAGGTTGTTTGGAATAAAATACTTTAGTAGCTATGAATAGAATGTTCCTTGTGAAATCTAGGTTGAGATGGTGGTTGGATTCATGTATCAATCCCATGGGTTTGACAGGAAAAGGAAGACGGAGTTTAAAGAAAAATGTAAAAACCATGAACAGAAGAAGATAAGATTTAGTTTATTCTCTATGTGTGGGAAGAAGCATGGAAGAAATTTCCTTAAGGGGTCTAATAAATGTTTTAAGTGTGTAAGGGAAGGCTATCAGGCATTTGATTACTGAAGTGATGGGAAGAAGTTAGCTAATAGTGTGACTCGATAAAAAGTCACACAGAATAAACCTCCCACAATTTAATGCTACAAGTGTAAGGAGAATGGGAATTATGTTAACCACTTTCCAAACCCAAGTAATGGTGATGATTAAAGTCATCAAAAACCTCTTAATCCATGGTAAAAATGAAAATCTCATGCAATATCTATTTCTGATGAGGGATGAAATAATGAAATAGTGAAAGTCACACATACCATCCACTCTATAACTGTTAATATCTTATTTGAATCTGGATCTACACACTCTTTCATATATAAATAATTTTCTAAGGGTGTTGAGATTCCACCAAAACGATTAGATATAGAATTAGTAGAGAAAACTCTTAATGGTACGATGATTACATCTCGAGTCTATGATTCATATCTATTTGAAGTTTGTGGTAATGTGGTTCCTGAAAATCTTATCATTCTTCCTTTGGTTGAATTTTCTGTCATCTTAGGCATAGATTGGATTTATATGCATACATCCCACATCAATTTTCAGGGAAGGGAAGTTATGTTTGGTATTTCAAACCCTCCTTTGGTCATCTATCCATGTGATGATAAGTATAAACTTCCTATAGAGATTACATTCATTGTATGGTTCTTTATTCCCATTCATAAGGGTTTTTTATCTCAAATGGTTAGGGAGAAAATTGAAATTGATGATATTCCTATTTTTGGGATTTTGTGGATGTATTTCAATATGATTTACCTAGCCTTCCACCAAAACGTGAATTTGAGTTCTCTATAGAACTTATACCTAGTTCCACACCAATTTCAAAGACTCCATATAGAATGGAACTGATTGACTTGCAGGGATTGAAGAAGTAACACCAAAATTTTTTTGATAAGGGATTTATTTATCCAAGTTTTCACCTTGGGGTGAACCAATTATTTTTGTGAAAAAATTATGGATCAATGAGACTGTGCATTGATTATCGGGAGTTGAACAAGATCAAAATCAAGAACAATTATCCTCTTCCCCATATTTATGACTTGTTTGATCAACTGCGAAGAGTTCAATACTTTTATAAGATTGACTTTAATTATAGATATCATTAATTGAGGTTCAATAATGATGATACACCCAAGACGACATTCTGTATAATTTATAGACACTATGAATATATAGTGATACATTTTGGTATTACTAATGCCCCTGCTATCTTCACAGATTTGATGAGTAGAGTCTTTAGAAATCACCTTGACCAGTTTTGGTAGTCTTTATAGATGATATTCATATCTATTAAAAGAGAAAATAAGATCATGATGATGAATTGATAATTGTAATAAATACCTTAAGGAAGGAGAAACTATATAGGAAATTTAGCAAGTGTGAAATTTATCTAGAAAAGGTTCCATTTTTGGGTCACATAATTTCAAGAGATGGTATAACAGAAGATCCATCAAAGATAGAGGCTATTAAATGCTGGCCTAGACCAACCACGATGACTGAGATCCATAGATTTCTTGTTCTAGATGGATATTATCGATGGGTTGTGGATAATTTTTCACATCTATCGTATCCACTGACCAAGTAAACATGGAAGGGTGTAAAGTTCCTCTAGATAGATGAATGTGAAGAAAATTATAGGGAACTGAAGAGAAGGTTAGTCAGAGCACATGTTCTTACATTATCCTATACTGTAAAAGGGTTTCTAATATTTAGTAATGCATCACAAAAGGGATTGATAGTTTGTTAGATTTATAAGAAAAATGACCCAAATCATGATTTGGAGTTAGAAACCATAACATTTTCTTAAATATATGGAGACATTATATTTATGGAGAGAATTTTGATATATACAATGATCATAAAAGTTGGAAATATATATTCAAACAGAAAGAGTTGAACATGCACCAGTGAAGATGTTTAGAGTTGATAAAGGATTATGACTGCTCAATACATTACCACTCTGGGAAAGCGAACAAAGTGGATGATTATTTGATTCTAAAGGATCATGCTAGCTTATACATGATGAAGATCACAAAATATATAATATTTTTTGATTTTCAAATGATGGAGCTATAAATTCTGAAGGAGGGGAAAATATTATCTTTCTCAAATGAATGTTCAGCCCTCTATCCATGTGAAGATTAAGGAGGAACAGATGAAATATGTAGAGCTGAAAAAGAAAGGTATAAATGTTCCTAAGTTTAACCTTGATCAGGATGGAATGATAAGGTTCATGAACCGTTTATTTTTTCCTTCCGTACCATATTTGAAGAAGGAATTGTTAGAGAAATCTCATTGTTATTCATTCTCTATTCATCCTGGAAGTACAAATATGTATAGGTTCTTGAAAGAATTTAGTGGGATATAATGAAGAGAGATATCACAGAGTTTTTATCTAGGTGATTGGTAAGCTAATCAGTTAATAATGAAAGAAAAAATTCTAAGGGGATGTTGCATCCATTACCCATAACAGAATGTAAATGGGAGAACATAACATTTGATTTTTAATTGGAACACAAATGACCAATAAATGGGTTAATGCTATATGAGTGGTGTTGGAACGCCTTAAAAATCCAAAAAACTTCATTTTTATCATAGAAGACTTCTCTCTGGATCATATTTCTAGGATATACATTAAAGAATTGGTAAGGTTGAATGGAGTACTACATTCCATTGTATCGTATCGGGGCATGAGGTTCACATAAAAGTTATGGAAAATTATTTAGAAAGTAGTAGATAAAAAAATAAGTTTTAGTACTACTTATCATCCTTATAAAAATAGTCAGTTTGAATGAACAATTCAAACCCTAGAGTATATGTTGAGATCTTTTTCTCTATATTTAAAAGATGGTTAGGATCAACACAATACTACAGTGGAGTTTTCATAAAACAATATATTTTACTCATGAATTAAGATATATCCTTATGAAGGCATATATGGGAATAAATATAGATATCAAATATGATGGGTTGAAGTTTGAGAAAAAATCTATTGGGACTTGAGATCACTAAAGAAATGGTAGAGAAGGTTAGATTCATTCAGCAGCATATCAAGGTAGCTCAAAGTCATAAGAAACGTGACGATGATAATAGATTACATGATCTAGAATTTGATATTAGTGAGAATGTATTTCTATGAATCTATACCTGGAAGAAATTTATGAGATTTTGGAAGAATGGGAAACTAAGACCTAGGTATACCATCCCCTTTGAGATTCTTGATCGTATCAGGATGGTATCCTATCGCTTGAAACTTCCTCCAAACATATCTCAAGTACATTATATGTTCCATGTATCTCTAATGAAGAAGTAAATACATGACCCTTATTATGTAATGAACTTAGAGGTCATACCGCTGGAGTAGGATCTTTCTTACAAAGAACATCTGGTCAAAATTTTGGTCTGATCAGAGAAAGTTCTACGAAACAAGACCACTCACACGGTCATCATTTTCTAGAGAAATAAAAAGTTAGAGGAAGCTATGTGGGAACTTTAGGATATAATGAAGTCAGAGTATACTCATTTATTTGTACCAGAATGAATAATTTTGAGGGTGAAATTCATTTTATGGGGGTAGAATGTATCACCCTGAGTTTTTATGGGCCTTTTTTCAAATAAATTAAATTTTCATTGATATATTACATTGCACTAAGTCAAAAATTCCTTTCAAAAGAAACCAACTCAGAATATATAACACCAAATAGATATACATTACACACAAAACCGACTTGGAATATGTTATAGTAAAAATCGTCTTGGCGTACGTTACACACAACATCGACATGACATACGTTACATACAACACCGTGTTTCTACAAGACATATTTTTTGTTATAATTATTCAAACAAGATAGTAATAACATGACTGTTAAATTTAGTAATATGATTAGTAATAACTAATTTTAATATATTTTTTGTAATGGTTTTTATAAATAAAACATGTTGATAATAAAATATATACTTTTTAGGAAAGTATTTATATGTATAAAAATACTATTTTCCCAAATGAAGTACTTTTCATATCCTTATATGAAAAATAATAAACGTTATTTTAGATAATTTTAGAAATTTAATTTGATAAAAAAAACACATTTTAGAATTTATAATGTAAAAATTAGATTAGGGTGAGTCTTTGGGATTTTTCTGAGAAACTTCATTTTTGGATGAATAGTGAAAAATATTGAAGTTTAATTCAATTTTTTTTTCATCTAATTAATTTATAAGGTTAAATTATATTTAAAATTGGTTTAAAAGTTTAATTAGATAATATTTTAATCAAATAATCCAATTTAGTTCATTATAATCAATTTCACTTTGGAATTGGGAATAATAACTTGGCAAACGTTTTGATGTTTTTACTTTAAAACCTAGTAGAGTCGTCCCATCAAAGGGGATTAAATTTAAATTAATTTATACCAATTATATGATTGGAATTTGTAAAAATTTATTCCATATTTATAATTAGAATAATTTTTAATTTCTAATAAGGTTAATTTACTTTTTTATAAAAAATATTAGTGAAAGTGATTGAAATTAATTACAATGATTAAGAAAATAATTAGGTTAACAAAGTACTAAAACATAAATTTATGATCCAAAAAGGCCTAAAAAACAAGTCCACAATCCATTTTATGGATATATTTAGAACATATAATTCCTTATCTATAACTTATCCATTATTGGATCCACCTAGCATGTGAAAAACATGTATGGAATTCCTTTGTCAAAATATTACAAGAGTGCCACTTCTCATCCACTATAAAAATGCATCCTATCATACTACTTCCTTACACCTCTCAAGATACTTTTAATAAAATAATATATACTAAAATATATCCTAAATATCCCACCCATCATCTTATAATCCTCTACTTTGGCAGAAATTAATCCAAGGAACCCCTTAAGTTCAAACCAAAAGGTGTTACCCGAATAAGTGGTAACAATCGCCCTCAAGTTCTTTTATTTAATTTAAATTCTCCACACCTAAACTCTTCTTAATAAATTATTTTACAAAAAAGTGTCCAAAATATATTATTATGTTTTTATGCTATGTTTTCTACCAAAATATACTCACACTTCCATCTAATGGGTAATGAACATACTATTTACGTGTACAACGAACTACCACCTCACAAAACAATGATTGTTCATTTTTCCTTCACCACCTCCCATGGTGAAAATTATAATTGAAAATATGTTTAAATATATTATATATTATATATATTATTTATTTAATATTCTTTAATGATTTTAAATCACATATCTCTATAATTTCTATTTGGTGTAAATATGATAATTTTGTTTGAGCAAGTGTGGACTACCACCCCTTCAAAACGATGTGATTCGATCACATAATACATGGAATATATTAAGGATAAATTTAGTGAAATTATATTATATATATTAAATAATAATTATAATTAAATTATAATATATATATACACACATATCTATCATTTTCCTTCTTTCATTCAATACGACAATAAAGACATAAACAATGTTCATGCGTACGTATGGCTTACCGTCTCCATGAACAGGTTATTCCAATTCATAATTATATAGTATATAGACTATTATAATATAAATATAATGAATATACATGATACTTATAACATTATGTACATTATTTAATTCATTATATAAGTATAAGGATCAAATATATAATAAATTAAGACACATGTGAAGAACAAAGTGAAGATTACCCAAAGTTAAACCTTAACATAAGATTGTTAATAAGAGGGTAATATAAGGTCATAGTCAAACCATATATGGTATTAGATATAATAATATTATTCTTTAAAATATTTAAAATTAAATTAAATTTATTATACAAGAATATTGAATGAGTATGAAGAGAGTCAAGACACAAGATAAGGTAATTTCATCTCAATTATATTTCCATTAAATACATGCTTTATTCACCACCCATACCTTTTTTTGGTGTGTATAATTCCCATTGATGTATTATATTATTATTATAGTTAAATTTATGGGTATTTACATATTAATTATGTGGTATTTATTTCATGTGGCTAATGTTTAAAAAGTGACAAAACCGGTAAGAAAATTTTGTCTCAATTTTCCTTCTTTGAGGAACATGTTTTGTTATGAACCTAAATTATTTTTTGAGGTGTACATACTTCCATTTGACATGTTATATCATGAATCTTCTTATTCTCATGATATTTTTAAGATTCATTTAATTACTTTTTTACATGGAGAGTATGATCCCAAGTAGCGAAGTGGTAAGAGTTTATTGAAACAATCTAATCAATTTTCAAGATTATTAATGATTATACTTCTTTTGATGAAATCTTATGATCCATCTCGCAAGATAACACATTAGTTTACTTCCCTTATTTTTACTCAAGATATATCCATATATTATTACAGTTTTTTCACATCAGTGTGTACCAATCCTATAAGCTCCACGACCCTTTCACATTGTCCACCAAATAGTGGTTTGTTCATTTTCCCTTCTAAATAAGCATGACATCTATTAAGAGGTTTTAGCTCAGAAGATTCTAAATATCCATCTTGACAGAGCTTTATCAAATGCTTCTCATTTACATGACCAAGACGGTGATTCCACAACTACGAATTATATCATTCATGTTAACATTATTTGTTATTGATTTCCAATACTTGGTTTTTGTAATTAAATACATATAGACTGTTCTTTAAATATTCCACACCATAATATATTTTGTCCTTTTAAAAGAAACAAAATTTCTTTATGAACTTTAAAATAAACCCATACATATCTAGACTTGATACATAAATTATGTTTTTGGTAATGGTAGGTACAAAATAAAAATAATGAAAAACCAAAATCATTCTCGTTGGCAATGAAAGGTGGTAGACACCAATGGAAAGATAAGCCAACCTCGCACCATTGGAAGCTTGCAGATCCACCTCTCCTCTATAAATTTTAAATAATCTACTTGGTTCCTTTATTTGAATATAGATGTTAACACCACAAGCCGTATCTAATACCCAATGTGTATAGATAGAAATATTTCACTTGATAACAAATTCACCTTTGGCTTCCCCTTACCTCTAGGTGTAGTTCCTCTTCCGGTGGCCTGACTTTCCACATGAAAAACATATTTCCTCCTTTTCCTTGTCCTGAATTTGGATCTTCGTCTTCTTGGTCAAATGTTTCTTAGGGGATTTAGACTATTTATAAGTATTAGGCCCATTTTCATTGACCTTACTCTTCATATTCACCATAAGGATTGCAGGTTTGTCACAACCCATGTCCTTAACCACTTGGAGAATCAAGGTCAGAAGTTACGATAGACTCTTCTCATTATTTATCATAATATAATTCACAATAAAATTAGAAAATGTATTTGGAGGTGATGAATGTATGAGATCTATATGCAACTCATATGGGAATTTAATCCCTAAGATATCTAGATGCTCAATGTAACCGATAAGCTTAACTACCTGAGGCCCACCTCGAGTAGACCCTCCAAGCTTAGTCATGAACATATTGTTGGAGATATCATACCTATCTTTTCCAACCTTCTATTGATAGTGATCCAGAAGGTGAGACATCATGATATAAGCATCCATTTCCTCATGTTTCTTCAAGATCTCATTATACATGGATGATAGCATGAAGCACCGAACATCTATAAAATCATTTAGATGTTTCTCGTACATAGATATCTCTTCATCACTCACCTCATTTCCAGGTGCAATTGGTAAAGGTTACAGTTTCCCTTCATGGAAAAGGATGAACTATAGATGCCTTTTCCACTCCTGGAAATTAGTGTCCGTGAGAAGGATTTCATTCTCAAGTATGGATCACAATGATATGTTTTATGTAATTTTTGATGATATTTATACAAATAGTATAAGCATAATTTTATTACTTTATCTGATAAAATTTAGATAAATAAATAAATATTATATTTATTAGCCTCCCACTATTTTATGAAAACCCAATAGCCCTCAGCATTGGCTTCAGAATATCCTATTGCTTGGATATTCTAGAGGAAAGAATCCATATTTCATTCTCATTACCCCAACATTGGATAGTAAAGAAACTTGAATGGTTTTAGGTAGGCATTCTAAATGCCAACTGCATTAACTCACAGTTCCTTGATCCGTTGTGTGAACTCCCCAATCATGGAATCATTAATTTAGATTCCTCAACCTTTTCCTCTCAGTTACACCATGTACTGCTTTGGTAGTCAACCCTTGATTTCAACCAAATTAAGTTAACCCAAAACCTAAAATTAGAATTCCTTTATAATTGAAATCACCCCAACTTTGGTTGGTCAAGAACTTTGAACTATGGTTCTATTCTAACTGAAGTAATGAAAGGCTATACCAACTTAATATTTTATTGAGCGATTTTATCCATTATGTGTAAATTTCCAATTATTATCTTTTCAGATTCTTTTTAATATTAAGTGGTATTACATAAGTGATTAACCACATCTTTAGATAATATTTAGACATAAGATAGTTTATTTTTATTCCAGATTTTCATTCTTGTTAATTAATTAATTTTGTGATCATGATAAAAAATCCATAATGAAATAACCATGAAAATCATAAAATTAAAATAAAGTGTATGATCATGAGCTTGTTCTAATGGGAAGTTTATCTAGTGGTTTATAATCTAACCACTAACCTAACAGAGAAACACCTTGAACTATTTATAGACCATGTTTATAGATTTACACCTGTCCACCTTTGTATCTCCTTGGATTGATTTTTCCTTGACTCCTAACTTAAACCAACTCCACTAGCTTGGGAGCTCCATACATTATATATGCTTTAATTCAAATGAAAGTGAGGGGTAAAAGGGGGTTTAAATAAAAGAATCAATTAGCCCGTAGACCCTACATATTAATAAGGAGAGAAGACACATAGACCAAAAATTTAATTTAATAATAAATTAAAAATAAACCAATCACATACAAAGGTCTGGTCTATCTCATAATAATTCACAAGCATGCAACGAATTACACATTTAATAAAAATAGCATTCAATTATTCAATCATTCTTATTTATGATTAATTTCTCTCTAATAGATTAATTATTATATTGAATTAATCAATCATTTTATCTTAATCATTTTATGAAATTCCTTGAGATTACCATCCATTATAAATTTAATCAAATTAATAAATTCATTTAAAATTAACTATGTACATTACTTGTACCTTGGTGGTAACATGGTGGATACCCATCCAAAACTACGCAACATGTATTATACTTGTATAGAATTTATTCTTTGTGACATATAACATGCACATAGAATAATAACTGTACTACAAATCATACATGATGTTCAAATATTGAATATTATGAATATTTTAATAATAATATATATATATATATATATATATATATATTAAATCCTATCACATGGAATGTCCCATATTTATGCCCACATGCAAGTACATATCTCAAGGGTTACATAATATAATAAATTTTAAATCTGATTTACCGGTAAAAGTACATATCATGTAGATCCGATCTACACGGCGTACACATTCTTCACTGTGTATCCGAAGTACATGCCTAAGGACTCGGCGTGGGAGGTGTACTTAAGAAATCTTGGAGTATATGACATGTCTAGTGGGCCACACACCATGTTGACTCTATATTACATGCTCACTTGTCGGGTAGGCTGTGTAAGAAATACACTACCCGAACCTGAATCGAAAGGGACTACACGCCATGTCCAGTGGGAAACATGGCATTTAGTTCGGTAGACCGTGTGCTAGTCTATCCGGGTCAACACACGGTGTAATAATTAACTACACCACATGTCATTAATTCACCCAGGTTGAGTAATTCCAGAACTACTCCTGATGAATTGGACACAACTACAAGACATGTACTATTCTGTTACCTGGACAAAATCCTAGGAACCTCCAAATGAGATCCTCGATACAATTTTAACTATAAAATTAATCATTTCTATTAGATATATGGTAAAAAATATAGGAAGAAGAAGATCTCATCATTGAGATTAAAAAGGAATTATTACACTTGAATTGAAAAACTAAATTATAAATGTCAAAATCACCAATGATTATTAAATAATTATAAACACTAATATACCCCCTCTGGTACCACTAGTAGGTTCCGGGCATAGCCGAATCATGTAAGGGATGGTGCCCAACTTTTATTTTTTCCATATTCATTGAACAATTCAGGATATATGTGACGATAAATGCCATGATCCATAGAACTGAGTCAAAGAAATATGACAAAGGAATAGAAACCTGATACCAAGAGAGATGATCAACATAATTTTTTTATAATTAATTTAATTAAATAAATATTACCTCTAAGGTGATTCTTTCTTTTTTGATGCATTCAACCATAGATATGAAGATGCACTATCATTTTGTTGTAGAGATCAAGGGTAGATCCTATCTAGTGGTGATTAAAACGTGTTCCATATATCTCTGGAAGTCACCGAAGGAGTCTCTAGGTCCTATCATGGAATAAAATTGCACTTGAGATGTTTGTCTTCGATCTATTTGAGAAATTTTTCCAAAGCATTCTCTTTGATCTAGTGGAGGAGGATCTCTCTCATTATTGAGAGTGTTCTTGGAGAGGGATTAACTCTACATGCTTGATAACTTTTCTCCAATTCATTGTGCACAACACAATAGGCATCTCTTGGCTGTCCCTTGGCTAATGAGAGAATAATATAACTAGACATCTATTTCACTAGGGTAATAATAAAATAATTTGCACAAGTTACTTTAATTATTTCATTAATCCTAGAGAAACCCCATGTTAAATAATAATAGAAACATTATTATTTCCCTAATTTCACTTAACTTGTGAGTTATAATTAAATATTATTTAATCAAATAATATTCAATATTATTATTTCTCACTGGACCATTACACTCGGTCCTCCAATCCTCCACAATATTTATTAATTATTCCACTCACAATATATTTTCTCAAATAACTAGTGAAAGAATAAATGAGATTAGGAATAAATGAATAATTATTAAACTATGACCGAGAATAATATTTATTCAACTTGTTAAATAATAAATTATTTAACTGAGATACTGGATACACTTAATGTGTGACCCTCTAGGACTATTTCTCAGTGGCATTAGGTGAAATTGCCTAAAGTCCAAGGTTAGCATCTAACAACATGCCAATGAACCCATAGAGAAAGAAGTTAATGCCGAAATGACATGTCACCTCATATGAATGCTTACAGTGTAATATAATCCCTTTATCACATCATCTCTAATCTAGCAAGTTGCATGCCAGTTCCATCAACCTATATGATCAATGTCTCTTTCTTTAACTTTATAGAAACAGAAATTACCTATAGAACACCATGTACATGGGTTTATTTAGGCTATATAATTTCCATCAAAGGGCCTATGATATTATCTTCCACTAAAGAATATAAGGGATAAATCCTTTCTTGTATTATTCATTAATGCAATATTACTTGTAATGCACACAACACATCCTACCTCACCGTGAACATCTGTCATCATGGTTTTTGTCAATACATATAAGTGCACAAATCATAAAATCCATTAATAAGAATCCTAAAGTCTAATGAACAATACACACATACGTAGATAGAAACATCCAATGACACTTATAAATGTGGATTTCCTACTATCGGGTCTCATTATTATAATATTCTACTGGATATCACCAAGGGTGTACACCATGATAAGGTTCCTCGAAGTCCTATGAGTCTCCAACCCTGATAGAATGTATCATTTGTGTCCCTAAAATTATATAATCTGGCTATAGAACATATATCAAAGAATAGTGTCATAGATCTTCTAGGTTATCATCATAGTAGGGATCCACTATGACATTTTAGTACGATAGTTACTCTTAGGAAATTACAACAAACAATGTTACACAGAAGAACAATCCTGAAGTGATAAAGAATTTATTAATATTAAACACAATGAATATAAGTTACCATAGAGTAAAAAATAAGTTGGTTATAGGGCACCAACTCCAACATGATAGACATGATGATGTACACCAATGAGATATTTCCATAATAGATAATTGGGGATCTAGACGTGATGTTATGTGACCATGATGTATATGCATGATTGAGAATTGGGGTGAAAGATATGAAATCCAATTACCATGATGTATATGAATGATTTAGAATTGGGTTTCTATACATGATGTTCTATTCCCATGGAATATATGTTATATTGATAAACGAGGAGCTAGACATGGTATTCTATACCCAAAACAACATAATTGGACTATGTTTCCAAGTTGTCATAATAATGGGATGAATTTAAATGGATAATGAAAGCCCATTAGTTTTAATGAATTGATAATTGAATATATATCATGGATCAGAATAGGTGTGGGATGAAGCTAGTATTGATGTTTGGGTGTCCTTGGGAACCCATGGGTTTATACAGTTAAATAAAGGATAATTGAATAAATGTAAGCAATTTACTTTATTACTTGTATTTTATTATTTATATATCTGCATACACTATTATTGAAAGGATTTATTTTAGATTCCATTGGTGGTGACCTACTGAGTTGTACTCAAATGCTACTCGAGCTACCTGATCGGAACCCGAATAGACTTTGTGTTTTCTAGAATGGTTAAGGAAAAATGTGTCATTCTATATGGTTAAGTTGGGATGAAGCATGTATGAGGGAACAATATGTGTTTTGGGACCCTATTGGGAGTTATCAGTGTATTTACATTCGGGTTTACATTTGACACTTGGCACATACTTGGCATGACATATCTACTGTTCAGTTTTGATTATGTATTTCTAGTTTTGGTCATCATTATATTGGTTTTTTCTATGGTTATATATATTCTACTTCTATTATTTATTTATTTATTCTAGTGTATTACTATGATAAAAGAAAAAAGACATGGTATAATCTCCCCATGATCGATATTAGACCCTATATTCTAGTTGGCAAACTTTGGTGTACGGGGAGACATGCTTGAGGTTATATGGTGGTACAGATTGGGGAAAAATGCATGGCACCCAATCCAGGATGTTACAAAGTTGTATCAGATCCCAATGTTATTTTTTATTATTTTTTATTACTATTTGGGAAAGGTATAAATTAGACTAGGAATAGTCAAGGCTTGGTTATGAGCTCATTCATAGAAGTATCTACCCCATGTATGGGGTAAACCCCAAGTTCCAAGGGTGGGATTGCTATTATTATTTTTTTCTATTACAGTGGAATGTTATTTCACCTTGGGTGACAAAATTTTTTTTTGAGTTGATTATTATTTTTTTACATTGACTCATGAACCATAATGGAATGAACGTTGAGTATTTATGAATCATTCTAGCACTCCAGATTATTTTTTACATGCATCATTTTAGGAAGACATAGGAAAATGGTTTTTGGGTAAGTTTCTAACATATATTTTTTTCATTTATTGTTAAATTTAATTGAAAATGGTTCCTAAAATGAAATTTATATAGATTTTAAATTTATGAAAGATGTAAATAAATGGTAGTCTTAATGAGAAACTTGAATAATGAGAACTTTCTTACCCTTATTAACCAAGACTTAGGTGTATGATGGTTAAGGGTAGTGACAATTCCTCGGTTTGGACTGTGTGGTGGGAAAAGGGGGAATACCTTATATGGTTTTGTGAAAATCCCTCTTATTAAGTATGCTGATGTTATTTATTAAAAATACATTTTTTTGTTTGTTTGGACCTTGATGTGGGTAGTTTGGGTAGTGACAATGTCTTAGTGTAAGAAATCAATTGTGAGTTGTGTAAGGGACTTTCTGGTTTTGGATAATTGTGGTGATATGTTGGTGGGCATTGATGCCCAATAATTTTGACAGGTTACAATGTTTCTATAGTCGAAGGTAACATTAGTGATGGAGGATTTGTAGTGGTGTTCATTGATGACTTCTTAGTGTACTTTTAGTTTGTGATATTCATACCCCTTACCTTAACATCATCAAAGGTAAACTAAGAAATCTAGGGCTTTGTTCCTAGTTAACTAAATGTGTTTTGGTTAGATATTGGGCCCCTTGGAAGTTGTTCTTATAAAGTGGTATATATATGGAGCTGGATGGTGTGAGGTAAAACATCAACATTTTAAGTATAAGGTTCTCAAGAGGGACTGGAGCTTGATAAATACCATGGTCCATGGGTCATTGTGGTTGAGTTACTTAAAAAGTGGTGTTAAGAATGTTTCTATTGTTGGGAGTGATGTGTCAATATATGGTGCATCGAACAATACCATGGGTTGGATGTGGTGGCATCTGAATGCCAATGAGGAACCTATAAGGTGAATGTTTAAATTGCTTGGGTAAATGGAAGATGAGATTTTGAAATTGTGGATTTACATCCCTTACATGTTATTTTGATGGAAATTTTGAGTGCCAATGTTTGATGGAGTTATCACGGTTGTTGGGAATAGTGAGTTGGGAAAACACATCGGGTATTTTGTTGAAGTTGATCTTGAGACCAATGCATCCTTTGAGGATCATCTGAAACATGTGTTTGGTTACTGTGGGAAGGTGTTGTGGAAAAACACCATGTTGATAGTTTGTATGTTGTGGGAAATTCGGCATGAGTTAAGGAGGAAACTTGGGAGAGAGATGAAGATAAAAGGGAACAGTGGCTAGACTTTCTTACTCAGAATCTTAGAGGTTCATAGGATTACAACTCTAGGAAGAGCTATTATAAGGTGGGGAGATTGGAAGATCATGTCTTTTCTAAGGGTTAAATAAGATTATGTGGTGAGTTCTGGTTGCATAACAAATACTTTTTATGAACCCAATTAATAATGTGAATTGTTTTGGTTAGAACTTGTGAATTTAATTCAAATATTTAATTAATTCACAACTTCAAAAATTTACACCCCATGTAACTATTTTTCACCAATTTTTGACATTTCATGAAATTACTTTTTCCACATATACACATGTTATGAAAGTAGATTACACTACATGTAACTGTCTTTCACCACGCCTCGACATGTCACAAAATCTAATTACACCACATGTATTTTTTTTAATGTTTTTAAAGGGATGAAAACATGATTTTGGGAGAAAATAGAAAAATAGGGGGCTCACCTGTATGAACACACTAGAGCCTCCACACACCTCCACCTTGGATAGAAATTCCTCGGAAAACCTCCATCTTGGACTGAAGCTCCTCCACGCACCTTCACATTGGATTGAATCTCCTCCGCACACCACTGTCTTTGATCGAATACCCTCCGCGCAGCTCCCAGGTATGGGTGTTATTACTGTTTATATCTATCTCTTTCTTCTTATCCTCTTCCTAGATAAAAGAAATATATTTATCCACTGTTGTATATAGATCTAGATTTCTTGAATCTAGATCTAGGCTTGTTGTATTTAGATCTAGATTTAAGAGATCTTGTTTAGTTTATATATGGATTTAGGTTTCGGATCTATTCTGTGATCTTTGTCGCATTCTTGATTGATCCATTTCAAATTGGTATTATCCTTTGGAAATCATTCATAACCATTCTTAAGGTAGGTGGGATAAAATTTAAATCCCATAGTATTAATTATAATTATGTGTATGTAATTGTAGAATTTCTATAATATATTTAGTAATTGTGTTCTTGATTAAATTAATTAATTTTGTGAATTAATTAATTAAGGGAAATGTGAAATTGTGATATTAGGATTCTGAATAATGAATAATTAATTGGTAAATTATTTATGAGATTATGAAATTGTGATTTTGATAATTAATTGTTGAATTAATGATGTCGAGATAGAGAATTTTGAAATTGAATAATTAATTCATGGATTAATTATTTTTATATTGAAGTTGTTGAAAGGGAATAATTAATTGTAGAATTAATTATTGAATATTATTATGATTATTAATTTGATGGATATATAATAATTAATTCATGAATTAATTGGGCATATTGAATTTATTAATATGTAGCAATTAATTGAGAAATGAATTGGGGTTATTGATTTGATTAGGTTGGAATAATTAATTGATGAATTATATGGGTTTGAATTAATCAATTGAAGAATTAATTAATGCGAGAAATTAGATTATTTAAATTTTTAATTAAATAAAGGGGTTAATTAAATGATGAATTAATGAATGTGAGAAATGTGATTATTTAATTACTGAACTAAATAAAAGGAATTAATAATTGGGAATTAATTAATTAAATGCGACATGGAAAACTAATTGGAAAATTAGTTGAAGGGACTAGATACGATTAATTAATTATAAATCAATTAATCTAACATGACATGGAAATTAATTGGAAAATTAATTTAAGGGATGTAATAAAATTAATTAACTGTGAATTAATTAATGGGATTGCCATTGAAAATTAATTGGTGAATTAATTGAAGGGTTTTGATGTTTTAATTAATTATAGAATTAATTAATAGAGAATTTGTTAGATTAATTAATTGGTGAATTAATTAATGTGAATTGTTATGTTAATACAATTTTATGAGTTAGATTAATTAATTGGTAAATTAATTAATGGGGATTGTTGTGATGATGAAATTGAGTGAATTAGATTAATTAATCAGTGAATTAATTAATATGGGTTGTTGGGATAATTATTTTTTTATTTGAGATAATTAATTTTAGAATTAATTATTTGATATTGATTTGTTGATTTGAGACGATTTATTGTAGAATTAATCATTTTATATTGAGTTGTTAATTTAATATAATTTATTGTAGAATTAATTATGTGATATTGAGGTATTGATTTGAGATAACTAATTTTAGAATTAATTATGTGATATTAGGATAGTTGATTTGAGATAATTGATTGTAGAATTAATTATGAGTTATTGAGATTGTGATTGAGTTAATTAATTGTAGAATTAATTATGGTATTTCAAGTTGTGTATATTGATTAATTAATGGATGAGTTAATTAATGGGATTACAGTACTTAATTAATTGGGGAATTAGTTAAGGGAATTTTTGGGTATACTAATTATTGAATTAGTGATGACATTGATGTGATTAGTTGATTTTTAAATCAAGTAGAAGAGTTGACGTGATTAAAGGGAGAATTCCCTATGCTAGATGGTTGAGTTGGGATGGATCATGGATGAGGGAACCAGACGTGGTTCAGGACCTACTTGGGAGTTTTCAATGTATTTACATTTGGTTTTTCATTTGACACTTGGCACATACATGACATGGAATATATATTATTCGGTTTTGATTATATATTTTCAGATTTGGTTATCTCATGATATTGGTTTTTTATAAGGTTATATATATTCTTCCAATATTTTTTATTTATTTCCACTAGTGTATTACCCTGACAAATGAAAAAAATAGGCTATAGTATCCCCATGATCTATATTAGTCCCTCGCTACTAGTCAGAAGCCTCTAGCATATAGGGAGGTGCGCCTAAGGTTATATAGTGGTCTGACTCAAGGCACCGGTGCATGGCACATGAGCCAAGATGTTACACTTGGGTCCCATCTTACATCTCACATATGAGAGATCTCAATCTATTTAAATAGAGAAAAAACTCAATGACACATCAAATCAAGCTCTATAGGACTTATCACACTCACTTCATGCACTAATACCACTACCCACCATCAACGACTATGTTACCAACCATACATGATATGAAAAACTATCTCACCCAGAAATATATGCATTATCACACTATTTCCATAATACTATACCTAAAAAATCCAATCTAGGATTTCCATAACTCATTTCTAGACCAAATACCCACTATGTGCTCCCAGACAACAAACTAACATCATTTCCCATTGAGATTAAGTTTCCAAGTGATTATAGATCACCCAAAATGTAATAGAGAACTCGCTCTAAGTCGAGGATCTTTTAAGACACTTGAATTAACACTCAGGTCACTCTGAGTCATTTTATAAATTACCTAAACCTCAAAATCCAAGATAACATGAATAATCATACCTAGAAAATCATATGGTTATATATTAGAGGGATCACCTTCCTTAATAATCGAGTTTCCCCTTTTTTCCATTCTCTTCATGCATAGACCAAGCTTATATCAACCTTACCAACTCACAAACCCGTATATCAGGCCATAAAGCCCTTATAATAAATTATAAAAAATTATATTTAATTAAAAGATTCTAACCAATGTGGAATAACCAATATAAACTCATAAACATATCTTATTAAATTTATTATTTTACCAATTAGACATGAATGTTACACATCATACTCTTGATGCAACTATAATCAAAATAATTGTCCACCAACACCAGTAAATCTATCAATTTAACTTGATTAATTTAATTCCCCCAAATAAATTCATCAAACAACATACCTCGAATGAAATAGTGGAATATAGAATGAGTTCATCACTCTATGATGTCCTCTATCCACTACATGAAAAATCACCATGATTTGGGATAATTCTTACACGATCAAATGAAATTATCACTAAAACCCAAGCCAAAAAGTAAAACAAAAAAAGGGAATACTAAGAGGAATAAAAATAGTGGTATAGGGTTATAATAATCGATACCTTAATTAAACCATAATTATATGATTTATAAGATGGTTTTCACCATCAAACATTACAATTTCTTCTTAGTTTATATTTTTATTGAATTAGATAAAGCATTACATATAAACCAGAAATTTTCACACAGTGTCCATTTTCCTCACAAACCATGTTATTTATAAAGATTCACTTTCTTCATTTAAAGAAGCACCCATACCTGGAACTATTAATTTATTAACATTTATAATCATCCTTAAGCCTCATAGAAAACATTTGAAAATGTGGGATGAGAAAAAAAAATTTAGTGAGGTATATAAAGGAAAATAAACTTATTCTTACATTTATAAACCTAAAAAATACATAAAAATGTTTTAATTTTCCATAATAAACATTTGAACTAAGATATCCATTTGCTTTAATATGAAAAAAACTCATCAATATATTTTTTAGAACATTTCATATGAAATCATAGAGGTAAAATCATAAACATAAGATTTTTATTAGAAGAAATGAATACTCATGAATACCTTTCCTTGAAAAAATTAATTTTAATTTTTCTTAATAAAAAAATTCATACAATTTCCTAAAAAACATAATATATTTCTCATAACATTTTAAATCAATATATTTTCTTTAAAACCCATTGTAAGCATATCATTTAGGTACCTTTGTACATTATCCTTACATTCAGCCTTACAAGAACCCTTACAATGGAATCACCTAACTGGATAATTCCAACATCTCTTAGGAGTAACCCATCACTAGTAACTCCATCACTTTACCTAATGTGTAACACCCAAATACTTTGACATATGATTACCTTTAAATAAGTAAATTTTTTCAATATCTTACCCCACAAAGAACACCACACTTAATCAAAACCGTAATATATTTAGATAAAATATAAATATTTTAAGATGAATGTTAAAACCTAGATATTGAATTAGAAGTAATGAATAAGATTAATCACTTTATGAGATATTTATATAAATAAAATAATGGTTTATTTTAATATAAATAAAATTCAGTTGTTATAGATAAAATAACTAATATTATCATTTTATACATTGACATGTATTTTTATAAATATTTCATTTTTATACGATGTAAATTTATATTTCAATAATATTATGATTTATGATGATAAAATATATTTAATATGAATAATTTTTAATACTAATTCTGTTATTAAATTATAGGAAATATGAATGAGAATGGTTAATATTCTAAAAAATCTATTTTCATATAAAAAAGGTTTTCGTTATATCACATTTTTATTTAAAGTTAAATTCTTAATTTTTGGAATTGGAATCTGAAGAAAAAAATTATTTATAGATTCATCATGTCAATATTATATTAATATGAAATTCTGTTTTTTTGAAAAAAATTACTTTAATGTGAATAATGAAATATACCATTTTTACCAATGTCGTGTCTTTATGAAATTATTTGTAAATATAAAACTGTGAAAAAATTCAGGAAAAATATATATTTTTTAAGTAAAATTATACATTAATAAATATTATGTTTAATTTAAAAACCTATAATTGATATTTTAGAACATAAGTTACAATTTTCTATAAAACCGTTTTAATACATTATACCATCAGTATTCTAAAATTGAATTTTATTAATTTTATAATTTTGATCCAATAAAATGAATTCAAATTTTTTAATCATTTAGGAACAATTATTTAATAAGGACCATTTTATTTTTCATAATAAAAATTATTTACTAAGGTAAAAACTAGTTATAATAGTAAATGTTAATATAGTAAAAGTGAAAAAACTAATGGAAAAGAGTTGTAAATATGTTTAAAACATCTATAAAATTGAATGGTATAATATTTATCAACGTTATCTCTTCAAAACCTAATTATTTATCATGTTTCATCCATTTTTTTGAGAGATACTTACCACTATTAAAAAGTTTTTGATATTTACAAACATATAAGCCCTTTTCTCTTATTAAAGGGGTCTCCTACCACCCCTAAAATTGGGTTTCCTCCTAAAAAAATACCCTTTTCAATCAAATTTAATACTATATTTATTTCATTATATTATGGTGATAATATTTTATCATTATACCTCAAATTATGATGGATCCTCCAATAAAATATCAAAGTGCACAATGGGAGTAATCCTTTTTTACTTTATTTCCTTTTTATCTTACCTTTAAAATTAAAAATTTAAAATATATATGTGATGAAAATAGTATTGGTAATATAATGTTTTTTATTATTCTAAGGTAATAACAATGAACCACCTTTCTCCTTTTACTTTAGGGAAAAAAATGAAATTCGTGCATATGTGCGGATTACCCCTTCCTTAAAGTGACATGTTTCATTTTCCTTAGACACCTCACAAAACTGGTCATAATTATTCAATTAATAAATATTTATTATATTTATAACATAATTTAGATCTGAAATGTTATTACATATTATACACTTATCCCATTCTAAGGAAAATGAATTCATCAACCATGCATATGTGTGGACTACAGCCTCCATGGAACAATTGATTTCTATTTTTCTTTTCATAATCACCTTACATGGATGGTCATGTGACTAGTTTAAATGAATAAATATGATATTCATGATATAATTAAGGTTATAGTATGGTAAATTATAGAACTTAATAATGATTTGATCCACAAACTAGAATCATTAATTCAATTGTTTAAGACAAGTGTACTATGAGGAAATTATTTTAGTGATATTATGTAATATTTTTATATACATTAATTATTTGTATAATTAATTAAAATTCCAACATATCACACAAAAAAACTATATAAGTTCATTATTCTTCTACTATAATGATATTATAACTAAACCACCACATAATCATCCATTAATCAAGGCATTTTCATGCTTGGTTCAAATTTTATCACCTAATTGAACAATGATATGAATTGATATCATGGTTGACTATGAGAACTTAATTAATGTTATAATATGATATAAATATGTAAAATATTATTATTTTTTTGATGGTAAAATTATTACTAAACTCAATAATTAATAAAACAACCTTCAATCACTAAAAATCAACGAAATATTAATGTCGACAATTTTATCTTCAAGGATAATGAATAAAATACCCATGAAAAAAATATAAAACATCATAAATTAACATATATCATCCATAATAGTAACATTAATGACTTTTTAATTATGAAATTTTTAATAATAATAAATACAGACACTACTATTACAAAATAGTACAAAAAAGAAAACTATAAAAACCAAATATAGGAAAATGGGAAAAACAAAATAAACTAACTATAATTCATAGAGGCAATGAATATATAAGAAAATTATAAATTAAAATTTATATTCTTAAGGTTATAAATCAATTTATCAATATATCTATGTTTTTGATATAGGAGGTTAAATTACATTAATGGAAGGCAGGATGATAAGTAAAAGTTTCTCATCTCAAATTTCAATTCCTTGAGACATAATTCTTATTATACACCATGTTTTATTTTGAATGAGGTATCTAATGACCCTATAATATTTTTTTTATCATGATCCTCTTATTACTCATATCATTTATTTTTTTCATTTAATATCATATCCTTTAAGGAGTTTCACTCGAATGTTTCTAAAGTGGTAAGGGTTTTCTTGGTCTCAATTATGATTTTGAGACATAATACTTTTTGTGAAGCATGTTTTCTTTATATGGTGTATTTACATCCCATGGATGTATTTTTAGAATACAATTTATATTTCTTGGTATTTAATATCTAAATCATGTTCCCTTATTTACATGGATTTTGATTATTTTTTTTTGCCCAGTATTAAGGATTATTTGTAACTCAACTTTCATTCTTTGAGTTATCATCATTATATTGAAGTTATTTATTATAAGTTGGGGAAACTAAAACTTTTTATTGTATTATTTAGAATTATCAATTTATAATCTAGGGATATACATTCTTACCACATTAAATCTTCGATATATATTTTCTATCGAGATATGTTTCCTAAAATGAATATCGACAACTCAAATATCATTATTTGAGTTATAATGTTTTATTTGGAACATTATTCTTCCATATTTGAGTTCTCAAAAACTAATATTTTATTATTTAGTATCTTGTAATCCTATTCGTGAAATTTATATTTGAACACAAATAATATTTTATTACTCTTTTTATAATGTGGGTTTTGAATAAATATAATTTTAAAGTATTAACAAGTTTACATTCATAATCAATTGTTTTAGCTTTGGTTATACATTTCCTATAGAACAATTTACATAATTTTCAAGGATCCATTATTAGATATTATTTTTAAAAGTATAATTTTTCAAAATCATTCACTTCACAATTTTAAAAACTACCTTTTAAAGTGACATGTAAGATTATATTTTATGTTAATATTAATTTTTTTTATAAATGTTATTTTAAGTTTTCACCTCCATTTTTACTTTCCATATTCAAAAATATTTAAACTCATGGGATTGATTTTACAATATTTATTCTATAATATATATATATATATAATTTTTGGGATTAAACTCATGGTTTCAAATTTTTTTATTATTGATCCATTCTTATCTGATATTTCTCATAGCATTAGTTTGAAAAGATGTTTTCATATATGCCAACATCCTTGTGATATACCTTTGTCACAATGGGGATAATTTATTTTGAAACTGTCCACATTCTTTCTCTATATGGATTATGTAATGTTCTTCTCTATTAATTCAATGGTCTATCACTTTCTTTTTCTTTCCCAACCATCCACTGTGAACAGAAATAAATTTTCATCCAATGTATTTACTTTGTGAATACCCTGTTTTGCTTTTCTATGATTAAAAGAAAATAACCTAGTTTCCCAATATCAATTGATTAGAAAAATTATTGAATTTACCATATTCCTGTTACTCTATATGAAATTAGTTTGAGAAATATTTTCATATAAATATATTTAATTTATAGATTTATGAACTATTGAAAATATATATATTTTTTATTCCTATATAGATGTTTACTGACTGTTCAGGAAAGTTGACTATGTATTAACTTTTGAAAATCTGTAGATTTTTTATACAGATATGTATGTTTATTGACTACTCTAGAAATTTGACTATGTATTTTTTAACCATCCACTTGTAGGATCAAAATAGAATTTGTAGATGCTCAATTACAAGAGGGGGTGACTTGTAGGTTTACAAACATTCTATTTTAACCTTAATGAAATCTATTTTTAAAAAAGTTAGACAATGTAAATTAACAAACCATATTTGCTTCTTAATTAAAAGGATAATTGGAAGAGCCGAGGTTGAATTATAAGAAAACTAAACTCAAACAATTTACACTTAAGAAATCTTAAGTAGGTTTTACTTAGATAGATATTACACCTTAAAATGTATAGAATCTTATATATTAGAGTATGTAAAAGTAAAATAATGTATAAAAAAGTTATACTTTATTTATTTAAAAAAATACAGTAGAAATAAAAACTTGTAACAATGAAAAATGAACAAGTAGGAAATCTTTTAACCCAAAGAGAAGGGTATCCAATAACCTTGGATATAGGTCCATTGATTTATACTTTAAAGAAAGTCTGTCTTACCCACACTAGGGTAAGAGCTCAATAAGAATATCATAATCTATCTTTCTATCCCTGAAATCCCTCAAACTTTAAAGTAGTCGGTAGCTCGGTCTTCTTATCCTTGGAATCCCTCGATTGTACATAGAAATAATAAGACTCACACAAATCAAGATGAACAAGATGTTCACAGTTGAATAAGGTGTTCATAAAACTCACATGAAATGAGAGTTTTTATTTCTCTAAAAATCACTCCATAGCATGCAATATCTAGGATCATAAAACAAAAATGATCTCGTTCAAATGAGCTTCTGTTTATAAGAAAAACTTCAACGACCGGTTCCCTCTTCCAATGGTCATATTTTTCCTCAAATCTCAGAGGGATCTGTGCACGTGTCACTCAACCAATAGTTAGTTAGAAAAATTTTATGATATTGTTTTATATAGGAAAAACATGGTAAACATTATCATACTTAAGAATCAATAATACATACGTAAAAATATTTATCAGGTTTAAGAAACTATTATCCAATAAAATTTAAACAATATGTTAGTAAAGTAACGTAGATTAAACAAATATGAATAATTGGAATCTAGGAATTATATAATTCAAAGTCTAAATATATAAATAATTGGGTTTTGGAAAAAATTAATATTCAGAGTCTGAATTCTATGAAATTTAGAGTCTAAATTCTCATGAATTTGGTGTCTTA
Organism: Viscum album; assembly: GCA_963277665.1. Lineage (NCBI taxonomy): Eukaryota > Viridiplantae > Streptophyta > Magnoliopsida > Santalales > Viscaceae > Viscum > Viscum album. The sequence continues at coordinate 736,445,931 of OY728167.1, read as the reverse complement.
ATTCTGATGAATTAAGAGTATGAATTATATGGAATTAGGATTTTGAATTATAAGTAATTTAGAGACAGAATTTGAAGGAATTCGGAGTCCGAATTCTAAGGAATTCAGAGTCTTAATTTTAGATTATTCAAATTCTAAATTTTTGATAATTCAGAGTCTGAATTTCATAGAATTCAGTGTCTAAATTTCAGAGAATTAAGATTCTCAATTTCAGGGAATTCAGAGTCTTAATTTCAAAGAATTTAGAGTCTAAATTTTAAAAATTTGGAGTTTGAATTTTAGAGAATTCAGATTCTGAATTTCATAGAATTCATAGTCTAAAATAGTAAGACTCAGTAGCTATGGGACTATAAGATTCAAAGGATTATTAGATAAGGATCTCAGTTTTTTGGTTTAGAAAAAAATGGTTAGACTTGTTTTGAGAAGACATTTAAATAAAAAATTGAAAACCAAGGTAAGGATAAAACTATCCTTAAAGATAGGAAATTTTCCTTGAGAAAATAATCCCCAGAGAAAAATTATTTTCCTTAAGAAAAAGTGTTGGCGATTTTCAAAACATAGAGGAAAAAAAAACATAAGGAAACCTTATTGACTCAACAATCTACCCCTTTTTGAAAACCCAAAAAATCTTTTGAAAAAGAATATAAGGAATAAGGATTTTCTTTATGAAGTTTAAAATAAAAACATTTCTCTATTTACTTATGACTTATGATGAATATGAATAACTCCCCCTTAGGTTTTTAAATCCCTAAGTATTTTATTCTTGACTTTATTAGAGAGGTTTACCTTTTCTTTCTTAAGAAAATCATATTTACATAATATCCCCCTTACTTAATCTCCTCCTTACTTAGTGAATTCTCTTCTGAATATTCTTTTGATCATTATTTTCTCTCCCTTTGTGATTTTAAAAAATAAATGAAGGTAATGGAAAAAATGCACCTGAAAGTTTATAAATATACAAGACAAAATAATGGAACAATAAAAAATTTAATTATGTTAGGAAAAAAAAATGTTACAATAAAAATACAAAAAAGATCATAGTTGCATGAAAATTCATTAATCTTTATTTTCTTTAAGTATAAGCTTCCTCAAAGTTTCCTTTAACTTCTTGAGATCTTTGTGATCATCCTCAAACCTATTGAGGACCTGTTCCTAATCTTGATTCTTCTTTTCAAGATCCTTGATACTTTATTCTTGAGACTTTAGAATTTATGCCTATGACTTTACTACCTCTTCTTACTGTTTGAAATTTTCTTCTAACTCTTACCTTAGTTCTATTTCCCTTTTAAAATTTAGAGAAACTGAATTGAGATTTCCATTCAGGTCATTGTCCTCTTAAATCTGGGATGCTTTCTCTTGATTGAAATTTGCTAAATGATTTGATAAAAGATTATTTATGAAGTCATCTGACTAATAAAAGGCATCTTTTACTAAGTCATGGAAATCATCTAAAATTTTCATATCAGAGATAACTGTCTTAGACCATTTGGTTATTTCCTTTCATGATCTCTTATGAGCATCATAACCAATACGAAAAGTCTTGTAATCCGCTTTAAGCTTGATAAATGTTTCCATGAGAATGCATATCAAATCCAACTTTTTATTAAAATAATACTGAAGTAACTGACATCTCGAATCAATACTTGGTAATAAGGGAATTGTGTTCACTAACTTCTTTAAAGATTGAACAACATAATCTTGTCCCAAAGAAGATGAAGATTCAAAAGATGATTCCATTTCTAGAAAGGAAAATTTAGCTTACTCTTCAAGTTTTCTCTTGGATGTTCCAATAACATATTTCTTAGGTTTTACAACCACAACCTTTCTAAGAGTGTTAATAAACACCCACTTTCCTTTTTCGAATTTAGAAACAACCTTCTTAGCTCTTAGATACACATAATCACTATCAAAGAATTAGATTATCTTATCCTCATCAGCATCTTCTTTCTCATCATTTCCATTAATATATTTAGGATAAATGAAATCATGGTTGATGCTCTAATCATCAGAAGGTTTATCAACCTCATCCTAATCATAATCATCTTTATATTGTCAGATAATTTTGGTTGATTCAACCTGGGATGTCTTGATCGATAACTTGTCTGAAGGAATTTCCTTCTCATGAAATTCTTCCACTTATTTGATCACATATTCACTCTCTTCTCCCTCTTCTTATTCTTCTTCAACTTATTCTTACTGAACTATATCTTCTTCCACAATAGGTTTTGTAATTGAAGTTTTCTTTCCCAGAGTTTCTACTAGAAATAACTCTTAAAGGAAGGATTATGGTACCTGGATCGGTTTAGATTCTTTCTCAGAATCATCGATCAAGGCTTAAACCATTTCAGCTTCTGGAAACATTTTCTTTAAATTTTTTTATTTTCCTTTCCTTTAATGTTCTTATGATTCTTGAATCATCAAGGATTCTTCCTCAGTATGGTGTAAACCAAATACTACATATCCCTCCTCCTCATTCTTCTTCTTCTGATCTCTCCACTTTTCTACTACTTCATCAGAAAAAGTCTTTTTCTTTTTCGGCTTTGGTGGAGCTGATCGAGTTTCCAAAAAGGGTGGTTTTTATTTGGATTTCAGTTCTTTGTCTTTTCTCTTATTTTGGGTTCTTTTGGAATTTTCTCTAACTCCCCCTTTCTTAATTAAAGATTGAACCTCACGTTCAGGAAGATCATAAAACACTCCTGATTTGGTATTGAAACCAACTTTCATCCTCCGAAGAGTGTCATAACTCAACAACATAATCATAAAGGTTTTGGAATTTGAATTGCAGGGAATTTTAAAGGATTCTAAACAAAGAATGATGATCTTCGACAAGATCACTGGATACATGATTATCTCATACTTGAGGGTTTTATTATGTTTGTTATTAAATTTCATAAGGATGTACTTGATAAGGTTTATCTTTCTATGATTAAACAAGAATTACATTATAAATATATCCCTTTTCTTAAGAGAGTCCTTCTCTCCCTTTCTTGGAATAAGAAATCCCTACATCCACAATGCTAACAAACGATAGTTGTTTTTAAGATGATTTATTTTTAGAGACATGATTCTATTGAGTCGAAGGTACTCTATTTCCTTTTCCTTCTCAAAAACTTCTTTCCTTTTCTGGCAGCTTGTGATAGAAAAATATTTCTTCACCTTCGTAAGGAATACCGAGAATATTTTTTTCTATGTTGAAGGATAAAGAATATGTCTTCCCATATCTCTTAAAGGATAACTTTTCCCTTCCTCATTCTTTATAAAAACATACTAAATAATAAAATTCTATGAGGAGTTCAGGAAAAATTGAATCCTAATTCTTTAGCCAGCCTACACAAAGACTTTCCCAACTATTATTATTTATAAATTTTGATATCAAGGAATTATACATTAGAATGTAATTTGGTTCAACCGACCTTTCTCTATAGATTTTCCAATATTTTATTTCATTTTTTGAAGTCATCTGACTTTGAGAGGAAACTTCAAGTGATATATAGAGTGTATAGAAACTGAAAAAAGGAACGACTGATTTGTATGGTGGAAGAGCTTCAGTGAAAAAACTCTTCAAAAACTGATACGGGACATGAAAATAGGGGCCTTTATATAGGCTTTGTGGTGACAATTTGAATTATCGATTCAATCCGATGGTTGATATATTCTTGATCTGATCTAACTATTGATATCAATGCCAAATAAGGATTTGGTTGGTTACAATCTTTTGAGTTTTTAAAGGAAAATCAATTTTAAGGAAACAGAATCAGATAAAGTTTTTTTAAAACAAGATAGAATACCAATAAGTAAAAAATACAATTACGAAGATTTATGTAAGGAAACATACCTTCCAGATTACTTAGAAAGAATTTAAAATATTGATAATTTTATTCTTGAAAGAATTAAATTCCAGAAAATATTATTAAGGAATGAAAATTTTAGGTTCTGGAAAATTGTATTAATAAAGAAAATTTTTGGGTTCCAAAAATTTTTATTAAGGAAAAAAATTTGGATTTTGAAAATTTTTTTTAAGGAAAAACTTTGATAAATTTTTGAAAGAAAAAACTAATGTAATCCCCCTATAAAAATGAGTTTCTTAATGTAAAGAGATATATTTTCAAAAAAAGTTAATGTGGAAGATTACCTTATGGTTATCATTCCTAACTTTTGTTTAATGTATTCAAATCTATTGGAGGGTAAGGATTTTGTAAAAATGTCTGCAAGTTGATCTTGTGTTCTGATAAATTGAAGAATGATATCTCCTTTTAATGTGTAATCCCTAAGAAAGTGATGCCTAATATCTATGTGTTTTTTCACGTGAGTGATGTGAAGGGTTTTTAATTTGGTTAATGGCACTTGTATTATCACACAATATTTTTGTTTTTTGTAAAACTCATGACATAGTCTATGAGTGTGTGTTGCATCTACAACACTTGAGAACAATAACCTCTAGATTCTATATATTCATCTTTTGTAATGGAAAGTGCTACTGAGTATTGATTTTTTCCTGAACAAGAAACTAATTAATCTCCAAGAAATTGAAAAGTTCTAGATGTACTTTTCCTATCTATTATACATCCACCAAAATCAGCATCTGAAAAAAATTTCAAAACATAAATAATTTCTAGAGGAATAAAAAAAGTCCTAAGTCCATAGTTCCCTTTAAATAGAAAAAAATTATTTTCACTTCTTTTAAATGAGATTCATTTGGATTGGATTGATATCTTGCACATAAGAATACTGAAAACATTAAATCTAGACGACTAGCTATTATGTATAATAAACTTTCTATCATACCTCTAAAATATGTTTGATCTAATGGTTTCCCAGCTTCGTCAATATCTAGAGAATTTGAGTTACCAATTGGAGTGATTATACTTTTAGTGTTATCATATCCATACTTTTTAAGAATATCTTTAACATACTTATATTGAGATATATAAGTTCCTTCTTTTTTTTGAGAAATTTGAAAAACAAGGAAAAAAGTTCACTCACCCATCATACTCATTTCAAACTCATATTTCTTGATATTCTCAAATGAATTTGTTAAAGATTACTGACTTGATATGAATATAATGTCATAAAAATAAATTTGAACAATTAAAACATTTTTTTATCTATTTTAATCATAAAATATAAAAAATACATATTATTATCCTCCAATACTTCCAATTTGTATTGAACCGAAAAGATCCATATGCACTTGATATAATACATGAGAATTTGAGTCTTCCCTGGTTTATTTAAAAATTGATTTATGTTTATTTTCATATTGAAAAGGATCACAAATATTTTAATAATAAAATATAAGCTTCACTAGATCCTTAACAAGTATTTTCTCTGAGAGTTTGCATAGGTTCCTAAGGTTACAGTGTCTTAGTCTTCTATGCTATAACCAATATTGATCTTCCATTTCACTAGGTCAAGGTAGGTCATGGATCCTAAGGTATTCTATGTTTAGTGTATAAAAATTCTCATGTCTATGGTTATAAAGAATAAACTCTTCCTTCGAATTGTGTACTAATATTTTATCATTTCTCAAATTCACAAGGTAAAATTCATCACATAATTGAATTATTCTTATAATGTTGTTCTTAATATATTTAACTAATAAAACATTTGAAATTAAAGATTTTCCAAGAAGAATAATGTTACCTATACCAACAATTTATCCCTAAGCATTATCTCCAAAAGTTACTTTTCATCATTTCGTCTTGATAATATTTTCATATAATTTTTTGTTACCAGTCATGTGATAGTAACATACACTATCCATGTGCCATATATTGTTTTTGGTACTTCCTTTATTTTCCTGAAAATAAAATAGTTAGACTTTGCGAATCCAAATTTCTTGGATACAGAAATTTTAGAAAGTAAAATCTTAGTAATCCACATTTTCGTAGAAAATTAATCTTTTTGAAAACCTAAGGATCAAATTTTATTTAAATAACAAATTTTCTCCCAATTTCCACCACATTGACACTTTTTGCAAATAGGAGAACTTTGGGGAGAAAATAGTTATTACTAAAATTTGGTTTTGAGTGAGTATATCCAAATCCCAAACAATTCCAAATAGGATAGATTTGTGAATACATTTCATCAAATTATTTCATTCTAAAAGTGAAAATTGATAAGAGTTTATTTAAGTAATGAATTTTAGATTTTAGTCTAATGACTAAATTATTATCCTCAAAATCATTAGTTTTAAAACATAAGTTATTCTATAAAATATTTTTCTTAGAAATAATATTTTCAAGATCCTTATAAATTTTATCCTTCTCAGAATTAACTTCCATAAGGTTTTTAGAAACAATTTCAAAATCAAGAGTTTTATGATCAAGATCTTTATAAAGATCTGATACTTATTTTGTTAAACTAGAAATTCTAGAATTTTCTTTCTAAAACTTATTTTTTATCTTAATATTTTCATTCTCAAGTAATTTTTCAAATCTATAAACTTCTTAAAATGAAGTTAAGGTATTATCTTTTAATAAAGATGATACTTCATCTAAAGATTCATAATATTATTCATTAGGAAAATGATCATTTAAAGAAATATTGGTTAAAGATTCAGTATTGTGTACTTTATACTTGAGATAATGATTTTCAATAGGTAATCTAGCTATAATACCAATATTATTGTAACTATAAGATTCATATTCTGAGGATTCATCTGAAGAGTCACAACCAATAGCACTCCATGTGCCTTTTTCTTTGAAAACTTTCTTAGCCTTATATTTGTAGTACTTCTTCCTTTTTCTCTCAGAATGAATTTCCTTTATTTATTTTCTTTCAATCATAGGACAATATGGTCTAATATGTCCATAAATTTTTCATTCACAACAGGTTACTTCAGAATCATTATTGTCCTTTCTATCTTTCTTCTTATATCTGTACTTAAAATCTTTCTTTCCCACAATCTTGTTCATCTTTCGAGAAAGATTAGCTAATTCATTCTCAAACTGATAACTATCACTTGATTCAGATATAAAAATATATTTCTTTCCTTTAGATCTAGTTACTCTTTCTAGAGTCTTGGATTTAGATGTAGTAGTGAAAGCTACACTTCCATTACCATTCTTCTTTTTTCTAAAATCATTATCTCTCTTCATTCTTGTTTCATACTGGAGAAGAGTTCCAAATAACTCATCCAGAGTAATGTTTAATACTTTTCTATTTTCATCAGTATCTATCCTTTTTTATTCCCATTAATTGGGAATGATTTTAATTATCTTGTCGATAATAATTTCATCATCAAGACCTTTATCTCCTAAAGATTGAAGACTATTGACGATGTTCATAAATATTTCTTTTAATTTGCAAACAGGTTCTCCATAAGGAAATAAGAATCCATGATATTCAACTACCTGTACAACTATAATATACTCAGGATTTGTCATAGAATCTATGACGACAACCTTCTTTGATCTTTTCCAACTCAAAAAACCTCCATTCAAAGTGAATATGTATCCCTTTTGTAATTTCATATCATCTTGATTTGTTTTGAAAATAGTATCCGCATATCCTCTGATAACTAGTTCCTCATTTCCTCTATAGACCAAGAATATATCCTTAGTATGCCTCAGATACATAAGGATATTCTTAACCACCATCCAATGCAGATAACCTTGGTCATTTTTATTTCTTCCTACCTCACTCAATGCATAAACGACATTTATCCTCATACATAGCATGATATACACGACTGACCCAATCATCGAAACATATGGAATTCTTACCATTATTTTTCTTTCCTCATGTGTTAAAGGACACATTTTCCTAGAAATAAGAATTCAATGTGACATTAGAAATAATACCCTCTTGGACTGTTTCCTACTGAACCTATTGAGTATCTTGTTAATATATGTACCTTGACTTAGACCAGACACTCTCTTAGATCTATCATGATGGATCTTGATATCAAGAATTTATGCTGAATCAACTAAGTATTTTATAGAGAATCATTTATTCAACCATTCCTTAATAAACTGTAAAACTGAAATTTTGTTTCTGATAAATAATATGTCATCGATATTTACTATTAATAAAACTACTACACTCCCACTAAACCACTTATAGACACATGACTCACATCAATTCTTTATGAAACCAAATTCCATTATGGCTTCATCAAAGTTAATTTTCCATGACCTAGATTCTTTCTTTAATCCATAAATGAATTTTTACAATTTTCATATCTTATTTGCATATTTTGGAGTCACAAACCCTTCAGGTTGTTTCATATTGACATATTCCTAAAGGTCCCCGTTAAGGAATTTTTTTTTGAAATTCATTTTACAAATCCCATAGTCTTGGAAATACACAATGTAAATTTTAATTCTGATGGATTTCATCATTGAAACTAGTGAAAATATTTCATTGTAGTCAATGCCTTGATGTTGTTTAAACCATTTTGTAACCAATCGTGTTTTATTGGTACTAACCTATCCTTATATTTCTTGTTTATTCTTTAACAAACATTTTCAACCAATGGGAATTACATCTACTGGAGGATCTACCAAAATCCAAAAATGGTTTTGGTACATGGAATCCATTTCAAAATCCATGGTTTCTTTCCACTTAGAAAAATCTACTCCATTCAATGATTCATTATAGGTAAGAGGATAATCATTATCAACTAATAGTGATCCACCATTCTTAGTGACTATAAAACCATAACATTCTAGTTATATTACATCTCTTTTACTCCTATATAGTAATTGACTCTATGAAAAATCTTCTTCCACAGAGCAATGTTGAATATGTTCCTCTTCCAACTCTTGTGTATCTTGAGCCTAGACATCATCGATGTCTATCTCACTCCCACTATCTATTTTGGATATATAAGCCCTCTTAAGAAATATGAGATTCCTGTGAACCACTAACTTTTTATCTAATGGATTATATAGGTAGTATCCCTTTGGTTCTTTGGGATATATTATAAAGATACAATGTTTTCCTTAGGGTGTAAATTTTTTACTTGAAGACGCATTAAAAAATGCTTCACATCTCCACACATGTAAGTATGAAAACATGAGATTCTTTTCATTCCCCAATTGGTATAGAATACCGTCTTCCGCTTTATCTATCACTCATTTTAGTATGTATGTTGTTGTTTGTAACACATATCCCCAAAAGGATAATAGATGACCTGCATGACTCATCATTGATCTCACCATATAAAAAAAGGTGAGGTTCCACCTTCCACTTACACCATTACATTGAGGTGTATAGGGTGGAGTGAGTTGGGATAGAATTTCAAACTTCTATAAATAATCAATGAAGTCTTGATTAAGATATTATTCACCATTGTGTGAGAAGAGTTTCTAAATATTATTACCAAGATGGTTCTCAACTTTAATATTATACTCTTTGAATTTATCAAAATAATATAACTTATACCTCATCAAGTAGACATAACCATATCTAACAAAATCATCAGTAAAAGTTATTAAGTATGAGTAAAAACCCCTTGCTTCAATAGGAAATAGTACACACACATTGGTATAAACTAATTCAAGAATCTATTTATTCCTTTAACCTTTTCCACTAAATGGGTCTTTAGTCATTTTTCCTTGTGAACATGAATGACAGACACCAAGTGGTTTTAGTTTAAAAGAATCTAAATATCAATCTTTGTGTAATTAAATCAAATTATTTTCATTTACATGACCTAGTTGGTGATGAAAAAGTTATATGTGTTATGAGTAATGTGAAGTAATTTTGTTATCTATTTTCATTACTTGCTTTGTGCAATCCAATACATAAAGACCATTATTTAAATGCGTTTTACCAAAAAAATTCTATCCTTATAAAAAAAGAAACATTTATTCCAAATTTTGAAAATAAATACATCTGTATCTAGTCTGGATATATAAATAATGTATTTGGTAATAGATGAAACATAATAAAAACCTTCAAAAACCAAGATCATTCCAATTAGAAATGCGAGGTAATAGTTTCCGATATCTACAACAACAAGTTTAGCTCTATTTTCTACTCATAAATCTAACTTCCCTCATTCAATATTTATGAATCTAATTGGTTCTGATATTTGAATAAATATGTAATCACCACAAGATATATCTAATACAAAATTTATAGAAAAAGATAAATTAAACTTGATAACAAATGCATCTCAAGCTTCCCCTTATTTCTAACAATGCATTTAGTTTTTATTCCAGTGACCCTTAATTCCACATGTGAAACAAAAAATTTATTGCTCCCTTTCTCACCCCTCGATCTTTTTCTTCTTGGAATAGTATTGTGAAGAATACATGGAATTCTGGCTCTTCACTTAGCCTTTTTGTTTTCTCACCCTAAAGAAAAATGGATTTTCATGCTTTGTCTTCTTATACCCTTGGTGAAGAAGATTAAGTAGATCTTGGAGATACATAGCTATGTTGTTCATATTAAAATTTACAACAAATATTGATAAGCTATTAGGGATTTATATGAGAATGAGATCAGTGGCTAATTCTTTAGGCATTTTAAACCATATAACCTCTTAAAGCTCAATTTAGCTAATGAGCATGAATATGTGAGGCCCATATAGGGAACCCTCTACGAGATTTCTTTTAAAAATATCCTTGGAGATCTCAAAACATTCCTATTTATCTCTCTCCTAGTATATACCATAGAGATTCTCAAGTATGATATAAGTGTCTATGTTTTCATGGGACTTCATGAGTTCAATATTCATAAATGATAACATCAAACATTAAACGTCAACCTAATCATAAAAATATTTTTCATAGACAAGGAACTCCTCATCACTCACCTTTTTGGTAGGCAGATCAGGCATTAAGGATTCTAGAACATAAGATTTTCGTTCATGGAACAACAAAACCCAAAGGCGTATAAACCACTACTGGAAGTTACTGCTTCCAAGAAGATCATCTTTCTCTAATATAGATAACAAGGATAGTGTGTATGGTGAAATTTCCATTTTCTATAATAATAAAAGAGCATATTATTAGTACTTTTATTGATTACAATTTATGTGAGAAAGAATAATAATTAATTTTTATTAAATCTCCCACTATTTTATTAAGTCCCAATAGCCCTAACCATTGAACATAAATTTTATAGTAACTTAGAAATTCTAGTTAAAATGACCCATATTTAATTTCATTATGATCCATAATTTTTCCATGAAAACCATAACATGGTATTTAGGTAGGAAATCTTTCCAAATATAGGCCCATAGATCCTTGATCAATTGTATGGAATCCCCAATCTAGAAATCCTAACTTGGATTTCCTTAACACCTACCTCTATATTTTTATTGAATAGACATTTTCCATTAAATTCAATGGAATTTCAATTATGTTAACCCAAAACCATCTTGAGAACTCCCTGATCAAAGTAAGTGTCCAAAATTTGGCATGTAAACACCCAGTTCTATGGTTACATTCCCAATCAAGTAATGGAAGTATTAGTATGACTTAATATTTTTTTGTGGGATTTTAGTTTATTATGCATAAATTTTATATTTTTTTATAATTTACATGGATTTTTATTATAAAATGGATTTTACCTAATTAATTAACCTTGTTAGATAAAACATTTATGCATAATTTATTTATTTAAATTCTATACTTGCATATTAAATAATTTATTTATTTTATTACGGCCTTTCATCCATAAATTAAATAATTTATATACAAGAATGAATAAATAAATAAATGACTTGATCATGATCTTATATAACAATTGATTTATTTAGTGAACAATAAATCAACTTATTAACTAGGAGAATAACTCTTTATGTCGTTCTTAGTATGAGTTGCATCATTCTACCTATGCACCTGTGTATCACCTGAGATGGAATCAATATAGTTTTTCTTGAAGCATCTCCATGATATTTGGGATACTCCACTAATTACATGTATTTATAACTCACACACAGGTGAGGGGAACTAAAGGATTGGTTAAAGGGGATTACATAAATAACCTTGGATATGTAGGTCTTATATAATAATGGAGGGAAAGATGAATCACATTCCATAGAATTTAATTTAATAATAAGTGATTTAAAACCCATGCAATAAATTAAATTAAATAATTTCAACACATATATAGTTCATGGTCAAGCTCATGAATGGTCATACACATGAAATAGATATGCAAAAGTAAAATTGGTTAACATTAATTTCTTATTCATTATTTACTATTAAGATAAACAAGCCAACATTAATTAATTAACACCTTTTAATCTTAATAACCATCCAAATTCATTTGGAGATACCCATCATTAATGAAATTCATGGAAAATAAATGGTAGAAGTAATAATCACAAATTTATTACAATAAATTAACAGAGAATTTAAAATTATTTAAAACCATTGTTAAATTGTCAAACATAATAGATTCCAATCAATAGAAAAAATTTTAATACTGAAATAGTCAATTTAATCTAATTTATTTTTTTTTAATCGAGAGACGACACAATGTGTACTTACGAGATACACATTGTGTATATCAATTTACATGTTTCTTGGATACATTCCTGGGGCTTTGGTCATGTACCTCTGCTGGACTACACAGCTTGTACATGCCAGCTACATACTCTGTGTCCATACAACCCACCGAAGAACTCTAAATGTTGGTAGGTTGTGACTACATGATGTGTATAGACTAGCTACATGTCATGTATCACTCATGACATGTGTTTGTGTAACTCACCCAATGGATCAGTGTGTATTTTAGACATGGGAAATGATGAGCTACACTTTGTGTACACTTCATACACATTGTGAATATCATTAATTCTCTAGGTTTTCAGTCTCACTTAGTTTGAACATGTATAATGACCACACATATTATGTGAATTTTCCACTAACTCGTGCATTCTACATGATGTTTATGACAACTACACACTATGTAATCTTACAACTCATGTGCTAAACTGGCCTTGTCTACACGTGATGTGCAATAAATCCCCCACGTGTTTTTACTTATTGGCATGTCATGTATCCCGTGACATGTCCAGATATTGTGTACTTTGGTACATGGTGTATACTTTGACTACATACCAAGTAACCCAATATTACTGGCCAAAAATTTGGCACTTCCCAATGGCATGTTTGGTTATTTTTTATCTATTCTTAGACCTTTAGAAAAATTAAACACTGAATGAATATGATTAATATATTGAAGCATGTTAATTCAAATTAGATTAAAGAACTAATAATATTAAATGAATGATTCAACAAAGATTACACATAAATATAAACAATCAAATAAATAATTATAAATTTAAAATGTGACCACTCTGATACCACTTGTTGGTTCTGAGTGCAGCAGAATCACCTTTGGTGGGAGTTATATTAAAATTTATTTTCATATTGAGTTTCCTGAAACCCCGTGAGAGGACCTTTCATGTTAAATTTATAATTAATTTATTTAGCCCTAGAATAAATGATATACCTGGGATTAAGATCTTTCTTCATTGATGATATTGATCTTCCAAAAAACCCTTTCAAATTACCTTTATTGTATTATAAGGATTCAAGTGTATAACCCTTCTAGCGGCGATCCACACATGATACTTTGATCTCTGAGAAATACTAATTTATTTCTAGGTGCTAGTGCAGAGAATCAATTATATTTATTTTTTAGTCTTGATCACTTCAAGATCTTTCAATATTGAGGGAGTTCTTATCATTATTTAGTGGAATAGATGAGAAATTTGACAGATAGAGAGAGAGGTCCATTGTACGCAATGATTATCTATACTCAATTTTAGATTAACCCTATACAATAGACATGAACATTTATTGATAGAGCTAGGGTTTATATTAAAATATTATTTAATTGTGTACCAAATACTAAATAATATAATAACCTTTAATAGAAACCTTGACAAAATAAAAATAAAAATAATAATATTTTATAGTGTGATCACTAACTTGCGGAATAATAAATATTATTCTACCGACTTCTAAATTAATATTTATCATCCAATGCGATTTTGGTCCATTCAAAATCCTCGACATTTATTGGATACCTGAATAAATATTTAATAAAATATTTCATTTATCAATAAATATTTTCGATCAAGAAAACATGAATAAAATTATTCCTCAGTCTTGTGAACAATATTTATTTCATTAATTAAATTCAAATAATATTTAATTGATATCGATAGGAAAAATTAGTGTGTGACCCTCTAGGATTATTTCTCATTGGAATTAGGTCGAATCACGTAAAGTCCAAGATTATTATATAGAAATAGGTCAACGAATCCTAGAGAAAGAACTTAATGTCACAATTATGACAACCACATACAAGCACTCACTGTGTAATATAATGTTTTTGTCTCAATATATCATCAAGAAGGTTGAAATTTTATGTCATCAGTCTATATGCTTGATACATATTTTTTTGACTATATGAAACAAAGCGTAGTTACACCATGTTCCTAGAATTTAATTCTGTGGTATTATTTCAATAAAAGGGCCGAGATATCAAATTACATCAAGATAGAAGGGAAAAATAATTTCTTTACATATCCATTAATAACACATCACTTGTGTCACACCCAACGTATCCAACTTCACCATGAACTATTATCATCATTGTTTTCAAAATACATCTAAGTGTGAAAGTTATAACACATATTAATAATAATATTGAAGTATAAGGACCATTAAACATATTCATAGATATAAATATTTGATAACACCAAATCATACAGAATTCCTGCTAACGGGTCTATTCTCATAATCTCTTATCATTGAATATTACTAAGGGTGAACTTTATGAGAAGAAGGATCATCTTCTTATGAGTACTCACCCCTAAAATTAACATTATATGTGTCCCATCAAAGAATGTTATCCAACTGCAGAACTATATTTAAGAATAATGTCATAGAATTTCATGTTTATCATCATATTAGGGAACTCTTATGACCTTATGAATGCAACTAATACTATAGGAAATTATTATATTAAAATTACGTAGAATAATTAAAAATATGCAACAAATATTTTATTAATATTCAAACCATCGAATATACATATAATAAAAGTATAAACAGTTGGTCCTAGGAAACTAACTCCAATACTCTCTCCCTATTAGTTTGTTTTTTGGTTGGATTATGGCATGGTTATTTAAGAATCCCTCAAGTAAGTATCTACTCTCCCTTCTCTTTGGTTTTAAAGTTATTTTATCTTAAGTTATCCCCTCTATAAGGTTAAGGTTACCTAGGTTTTGGGATTGGCTGAACCTAGTGGTGTAGATTTTTATGTTTTTGGTTTATTCATATTTCCATAGGATCCCTATTGGAATTATACACGGCATTCATCTATAAAAGATTGTTTTATCTTTGTTCAAGGTAGATGGATTAATTGAAAAGTCATGATTTATGAAACAAATGTGCTTTAAATTCTTTGAAAATATTGCTTTAAATTATTAAGGATATACTATGATATTTTCGATGCTCAAATATGTCTCTTATGGTTGTTTTAAACTTACCCCTTTTTACTTGATAATGGAATTAGTTTTTGAAATGATTTCTTTATACATGGAATTATAAATATTCTATTAATCATTGATGGAAAGATCTTTTTTTTAAATAGAATGAATTATGTTTGAAATAGAATAGGAACATGGGAGCTCGAGTTTCTTGGGGGAGACTAGTTCTGAATATCCATTTAGAAAGCATCATGATAACTAAACTTATTGGTTTTGGATTAAGGACATGGTGTTATGGATGTGAAACACTACACCATGAGTCCATGGATTAAAATCCCTATTGATGAGATGAATGTGGTGTTATGTGTTGGGTGACCCCATGCTGCTGGGCCAATACTTGACCTCCTTAGTTGTTTGTGAGCACACTTTGTTTAAACATTAGTTCACAAGTTGATATGAGGACCTAGGGTTCCCATATCCTTAGAAAACATAGGGTATTTCCCATGGTGTTTTCATTATGAAATGGATACTTTTCTAGAATTAGTTTCTTTAAATTAATTACTTAAACTTTATACTTACTTTCTTTCATAAAATTTAAATGTTTACATTATATGATTTTTTTCAAACTAGATTTTTTATAATTATTAATAATCCTTTTATCCTGGGAAATTTGGTGGGATTATGTTAGTAAAGTGTTCCACAAACCGTAAATACACCCAATGGATATATATAGACTTTATTTGGATAGATTCATGTAAAGAAAAGTTTAATAACACCAAATATAGTAATCTAAATCCAATTTATCCTTTATTACATTATCATAAGATACAAGGGATTACATCACCGATGATTGATCAATTTAACAGTATTAAAGAACTGTATACATACATGATTCCCCATTTAAATTGGAAATAGAATATAAAATAGAGTAAAAGTGAATATTCCACATCTATGAAATCATTCAAAAATTCATTCTTTATATTGTAGGGAAAGGGAAAAATAATATAAGCTCAAATTCTCAGTAATGGTTACGTACAATGGAAGTTATCCTAAGTAAATAGGGAATAATAAAAATATAAATTTAGATAACTGAAAACACATGTCTTTTAATCAAAAACTTGAGCATGAAATGCATCCATATATAATATCAAATATAATAGTCTCATGGATAATAATAAATGAATTCTAAATGAGAGAAACATATATTATCAAAAATCATAATCAAGGCCTCGTGCCAAGATATTTTTAAATAAGGGTATTCATATACTAAAAATCCATTTGATAAGGTCATCCAACTTTTTTTCCTATAATACATGTCGATGCATCAATAGAATATTTATAACTATGAATCACCCATAACTACATGTTCGATGCATCCCTAATATATTTAATGATAAATTTAATTCATAAACAATAGGCCTTATCAAAAAAATATTTGTAGTAATTAAATAATATTAAATATAAATATTTTCCACAGTTAATCAAATAACTCTCATAGTAAAAACACAATATGTAGAAATGTTATATGGTTTAGGAAATAAGCATATCCATGATACAAAGAATATGGATATAAAAGAAATATGTAATTTCTGATGAAATATTATCACAATAAAGAGGATGTTTCAAGAGAAATTTAATGACCAAAACCTTAATAAGTGATAAAATATGACCATCAATTCATCATAACATATATATTTTGTAATAAAATCAAGTGTTTTAAAGAATAGTAGAAAATGGAAGTGTAAAATTTTAAATAATTTTCATTAAATAATTTTCTTTGTAAAACCATTGAAAAATTGTAGAATAAACTAGATAGCATAAAATGGTTAAGGGAGTGGGAAAATATGTTAATGCCATATATGTTAAAAAGAAACACTCATTTTGACATTTTTTAAAAGAAAGATGAAAATGAACTATTCATAAAACATTATAAATATTAAAACCTTGTAAAAAAACCATGAAAAATATAAAATATAATTAATAAACCATTTGATTAAATAAACATGACTTTTTTAAAATTATTTTGAAAAATATGGACATGGAAGAAAAATATACCCAATCAAAAAGAGAAATAAGATTGACTTTTATTTTGAACATTTCTTTGATTTATTGAAGTTAAAATGAGATTAAAAGTTAGAATAAAACATGGAAACTCATTAAATATCTACAGTATAGTAAAACATCTTTATTTTACGGAGGATATATTATAATATTCCTTTAATGAAAATATAAGCAATCCCAAAAAATGAGATTGTGAAATAAATTCTTACCTCTTTGGACACTTTTAAATTATAACACCGTGAAAGTGTAAACTTGAATTGAAAGATAAATTACCATAAATAAATATATATTAATGTTATATACATCAAATGAGTAGTATATACACTACAAAAAATAAAACAGGTTCATAATACCAAATACGACTTAATGTTGTAAATTTTTTGATGAAACCCCTTATAAAGATTATATCAGTGAATTAAGAATTTATTAATAAAGTGATTATGTGTAAGAAATTTAAATAAAAAAACAAGTTTAACTATAATATAAAACAAACACAAGTAATTTCACACATAATCTTAATATAAAAAAATCAATGGAGTAGTGGTATAACTCAATGAATAAAAATTGTGTTAAGAAACCCCTTACAACATTATTACATTTAATTGAATTAAATTTAACCACATTTATACTAGTTTTAAACCTATTATTAATTTATACTATTACCATATTAATATTTAAATTAATTTATATATATTCTCACTACCCATTAATTAACAATTCTTGATAAAATCAATCATTAGGTACTAACTGTTTAGTTTTCTTATGCATGTTTTTAGTTTCATAATCTAAATAATTATATTAATGTTATAAATTTCATATTTATTCATTAGATAAATTTTTATAATCATTCTTTAAATGTAAACATGAAAAATTAATCACATTGCTTTATGGAGGTTTTAGTCCACACGTACACACGAGCGACACTATAAAATTTTAATGGATGGAGTGGTAAGAAGTTAAATGATATATTATATTTAAATAATCATAATTATTTTATAAGTATCATATATATTCATTTTTTCCATATTTATAACCATTAAAGTAAAGTGGTGATGAAAAATGAATTACACCGCTACGTGGAGATGGTAGGTCGTATATACGTACGAGCGGTGATTTCATTTTCCATAAGTTGGAAAGGAGGCGAATAAGGGGTTTTCCAACAACATAAAAAAATTTCAATATATTTAAGATACTTATGTTATTATATGATAATTTTTATAGAATATTTTAAGTAGTTAGAAGAAAAGTAAATTAAAAATGATCTGTTAAGATGATTAGTTCCTCTTTGAAAAACCTCCTCTGGATCTATCTTTTGGGACCCTAAGGATGGTAATTTGGGAATACCATCACATATATAACATATATAAGTATTTTTTGGAGATATTTTCGTTGTTTTTAGTCGATATTAGTTGCTCATGGTGGTGTAAAGAACAAAGGAGAGGTGGTGTCCTTTTATAGTGAAGGATATGACACACTTAGAATCACTAAAATGATTTAAATATAAAAAATTATTTTAACATGAAATATGAACAAAGTGGAAACAATTTAAAATATAAAATAGTTTAGGGTTTAAATAACTACAACCAATAAAATTTGTATATATCTATGAGGAATTGTAAACCTTTTCTTTTGGTTTAAGCCCTTCGTTAACCAATTTTAACCTAAACCGTGGTAATAAATTTTTCATTCTAAAAGGGTAATAAATTTACTTTTAAGGTAAAAATTGGATAAAAAAAGGTAAAGGGATGAAATTTTATACTATATACATTCCCAATTTTCCAATTTAATTATTTTTATTATTTTTAAATCATTAAATAATATATCATTTAACATAAAATACCATTTAATCCATTTTAAGAATTATTCATATATTTTTAATTTAAAGACAACAATATAAGAATTAAATTTAAATATAAAATGTTTAAAAATTAATTATACCTTATTATTAATCATAAAATTTATGTGATTCCAAAATTAATCGAAACAATATTACTTTTTATGTTTTTTAAATCATTTACTTTGATTTTTCTACTATTTTTACAAGCACTATATCAGCATTGCATAAGAATTTAAGTTAATTATACCATAAAAAAATTGAAAATAAATTTAAATTAAAAAATAAAATTATAATGTTTAAAATAATATTTTATATTAATTCATAACATCATCTTATCCTTATGTGAGCATATTATATAAATTAAATGTAAGTAAGTGAAATTTTGTATTTATCCTTTTCCTAAAATAATATAAATGACATTATCAAAGGAAGGTCACACAAAAATTAAATATATTCGAAGATAGGATGGATATGATAGAATTTATATAAAAAAATGAAATAAATAAAAAAAATTATTTATTTTTAAATCCTTATCACATTATTTTTAACATTAAGTACCCGATTTACCCTTTACTATGGTGAAAAATATTTACGATGGTTATTATTAACAATGAGAAAAAATAAAAGGAAAATATTTTAAACATTTTTAACTTAATGATTCAAAATATGGAATCCTTTTTCAAGATTTAATTTATATAAGTTAATGAAATAAACTTTAATATAAATGCGTAAAACATAACGAAAAATCGTGTTTAAAAAATTATGTTTTAAGTAGAGAAATGAACTTATACAAAAAATAAAATATAACGATGATTAATATGGAATTATTTATAATATATTCAATAAAATAGATCTTATGTTAATTTAAAACTAAATAAAAATAAAATTCTACTTTTAAATTACTTGATTAAAAGAATGAAATGATAGTTTTACAAATATCAATATTTTTCACTATTCACTGAAAAATAGACATTTCTAGAAAAATATTAAAAATTTACCCTAATATAATATTTAAATTATGATTTAAAAAATGATATTCATTTTTTAAAATAGTATCTAAGAAAGTGTAAAAATTATTTATAATATCCACACACAAAATGTAATAAAAACCATTTTTGAAGAAAAGTAACTTTTATGAATAAAATGAATTTATTCTTATTCTTTGACCAATAATAAAAAATATATGAATATTAAATTTATTGATTGATTAAATTATTTTTATTAAGTAAATCCTATCAAGATATATTTCATAATTATCTTATTCATATTCATACCTACCAACCTAACAAATAGGTTAGAAAAATTATATCTAATTAATATTATTTTAAGGTTCATTTAAGTTCAAGGTTGTGTGTTTTTTATGTGATTGAACATAGAGTTCTTTAAAATGAAATTATAAACTAAAATTTAAGGGTATTACATTCTACCCTCCATATAGAAATGGTATCCTCCCAATTTTAATTCTTATCTTATAAAACCAATATATCAGATAATAATAAAAAAAATATGATATAGATTTTATAATAAATATTAATTATTAGGTTATGAACATGAAAATTATTATGAATGTACCTTTATAAGACTCATACTTTTAAATGAGTTTCTAAAAATGTACCTTGGTATATACATTAATCTCTAAAGCCTTAATAATAACACCCAAAGTTCAACTTAAATCATTCTATAAATAAATAACCTTAAAACTATTCAGAAACATTCCTAACAAAATTGAAAACCCAAAAATAATAAATATTATATCACATATTCTTTTGAGATCAATTTAACATTTATCTCTAAACAACGACAATCACTCATAAATTTATATACCAAAAATTCATATGCTCTATTATATAATCTCTCAAATATGTTAATATTTACTATATATAACCAGAAACATTGTAAATCCATAATAAAATAATATATGCTTCTAAAAGATAACTTAACCATTATTATTCAAATAAAAACTCATATTAGCCAAAAATATCTCCATTTACCTTAATTATATAGTGTTCAAAATATAGTGAACTTATTAAAATATAACATTAATCATTTAGTTACAATATCAATTTGTAATCTCATAGTTACCTATATGATAAAACATATATTACCAAAATGTGATTCCTCTTTTATCCAAAAAAAATAACAATGAAGTATCATATTAAACCTAAATTTTATCAATACCATACAACTTATGTTCACAAAATATAAAATCATTCTCCCGAAAATATCATTTTCACTAAAACCTATACTAAACCAAAGGGTTATATTCACATAAATGTCTCTAAAAATACCTGTAATCATCATAAACTCTCATCAAATAAAATCTAAAAAGGGGAATATATGCCTTTAAACTTATGATCAACCTTAGACTTATCAACTAATGACACATTAGGTTTATCCCATATTACTATCAAATATCATAGGTTGTCATAGGTTCTTTCCTCTCATTAATTATAATGATTCATAAAGGCAATGTGAATTAACCAAAGAATATTCTCTGGGAGTGTCTAGAAAGGTGTGTAGTATTAGGCTCACTCATCGTGCACCAATGATGACCAATTTAATACCCAATTCACCTAATTTAAAGTTATTATCCCTAGGTGTATCCGTGCCAAAGCCGTATCAACTTGATAGTATCCATAAAAGGATGTATTTTAAAGAAAAACCGCACAATATCTAATTTACTAAAACTTTTGATATTATACTATAGTTATACTTATCCTTATAGTCTATCATAGGGTTATGTTCTCTAATCTATAGTTTCTTAAATTTAGCTTCCCAGGTTTCTACTAAACATTTTCTGATACCAACTGTAACAATCCCAACTCTAGTAACCCAGATACGATGAAACAACCCAGGTACTAATAGATTAAATTGTTTTCATATCTATTAGTATTCTTTAGCGATGTATTTATATTCATTATAAATATATTACATTATTCTTAATATTAATAAGGAACTCGTTTTATTAAACTCATTTATTATAATATTTTATTTAAAAGTTTAATTTTAAAATTATAGAAATTTAATTTTACAAAATTAATTTCTTTTTTGAATTCATCATGTCAAAATAATCTTAGAAAATATTTTTGAAAATTTTATGAAAATATTGTTTTTATATAAATAGTGAAAAATAATGATTTTTATTGAAAAATGTATCTTATTTTAGTGTATTTACAGGGCCAAATTATATTTTAAATTAGTTTTAAATTTTAATTAGTTAATTTTTATTTAAAATAATCCAATTATGTTTTTATCAATGGATTTTATAATTGAATTTAGTATTAAAACATTTTATATTTGAAATGGTCTTTTTTCCGAAAACCTTTTTTTGTTGTGTTTTGCGTGTTAAATTTTAAATTAAATTATGAAAATTTTATTTTTCAATTTTGAAAAATGGATAATATATTTGGAATCAATCGGTCCAAATTAAATAAGTAGTCCTATTTAATTTTTGTAAAATATAAATAGTAAACTTAGTGATTTTTATTACCACTCTAAAGGGTAAAATAAGTAATTTAGGGTAATAATAAAATTATAAGTGCTATAAAATGACCAAAAAACACACATAAATCTTATTATATGAGTATTTATAGAAAATAATAATCCAATGGTAAAATTTATAACCTTTTTAGGCCATTTGGATTAAATTATGGAATTTATAGTATTTTATTTAATGAAAAGTCAAACATGTCACACACTTGTTTTTAATAAGTTTAACATTTTTAATATGGTGTTATCTAGACGATTTTTTCAAATATAATTATTATTTTTAAAGATAAAGGATTTATATTAATCATGGTATTTTATATTTAATTTTACTAAAGAAATAATTATCTTAAATTCTTACAAAATGCTGATGTAGTAATTACTCAATTAATGAAAAAATTTAAAAAATCATATTAAAAATATTAAAATAAATATTATTTGAGATAAATAATGTATTAATTATATATATATTAAATCTATATTTTGGAGATATATTAAAACAATTTTCTATAATTATATGTGTTATATTGATATTATTAAATTCAAAGTAAGGAATAGTTCTAAAAATCGATATAATGGATATTTTATAATAAATAATATTTCATTAAATGATATAAAATTACTAAAAAACATAAATTCTTCTAATTCATTATTATAAGTTTTTAAATATCATAAATTTTCCATTTATGGATCGTTTTTTATTTTATAGAAACTATATTAACCCTCAAAGATTAAAAATCTACATTGTCATGATAAGAGATAAAAGAATTAAATAAAGGTTAAAACCAAAAGATAAGGGTATAAATATAGTAAAAATTTGTATAATTTTTATTATATGAGGTTATTTTGACCCATACTCATCTTATATTCTAAATAAATCAGTTTTTATCGATTTTTACTTAAAAAATAATTTATATTAATTTAGTATTTTGAGAAATTCCAAGAGTGCCCCTCCCCTCTTTTATAAAAGGGCACCTCTTCTTCTCAATCCTTCACACTTCAAAAACCATTTTTTAGACAATATATATCAAAATACTTTCCTATAACCCTTAATCTCATTCTATAGGTCCATTTATGCAGAAAACAAACCTTATTTTCCTTAAGGTGTTATGCTAAGAAGATTGTCCATAGAAGATATATCGTTTTTAATAAAGTGTTTTTGTTTTATTTATTTTTCTACCCCATTAAAATATTTATTAACAATAATTATATAAAAAACTAGTATATTACATATATTTATGTGTTTTTATGTTAATTTCACAACATATATCCATCTCCCTTTCCATCAAATGGGAAAAAACCATCATTCGTGTGTACAACAGACTACCGTCTCGCGGAGTGATGTAATATGTTTTCAATCACCATCTCTGAAGAATGGTTATAATTATGAAATTAATATTCATATATGATATTAATAATATATTTATCATTATCTAAAGATAATATATCATTTAAATTTTTACCTTTCCATGATCAGAATAATGATAATGTCGTTTGTGCATATGTGTGGACTACCACCTCCACGAAGCGATGTGATTTGTTTTTCATCACCACATCACATGAATGATATATATAATCATATTTTACGAATTAATATTATATTTAAGATATAATTATAATTATATAAATATCAAATAATACTTAACTTATTTTTATAATGATATTTGAAAAATGAAAATGTTACTCATGCGTACATACGATCTATCATATCCATGATTATAATATAGTTAATATTTCACAAAAAAATTTAATAGATGGATTTAAAAGTATAATTGATATTTAAAAATTATAATTATTTCATTATTATTATTTTGTATATTAGGGAATAACTACCACTTTGACCATAGTCAACATACCAAAGTCATTTTGGACTTACTCACCGTATAGTGTCAAAACATACGACATGAACTTAAATGATTAAGTAACTGTATATAAAATGACAATTGTTGATATAAAGGGAATAATGAAATTAAAAAAACTTATTAATCATGTATTAAATTTACATTAACTTATTATTTATGAATATAAAGGACATAGGTGACGAATCGAACTCGAGATAAGAAAATTTCTTTCAAAAATAATTTTTTAAAGTCCCTCTTTCAACTCTTTTTACCAAAATCAAATGAATTTTTTATAAAATACACGACATGAAATAAATTTCATTTTTTATGAAAACTAAATTATTTGAAGTTTCCTTTATACGTTCCATGTTTATTTTCAAATAAAATGGTTTCCTTATTATGTGCGTAAGTTTTAGATTTGAAAAATTCATTTTAAAAGAAAAGGGTATTTTGATATCCAATTGTATTTTTATTTGGGTTTAAAAGAGTTTTTAAAAGGTTTTTATATTGAAAGTATACAAAAATTTAATTTTTAATTCATGATATGGTACTTGAGCATTTTATGCAAAATGGGTGATCTCGATACAGGTGAGCCTGATATAACTTATATGTTAGATGGGACTAGATAGTGTGAGGTGAGTTTTTTATATCTTTAGGTGTACCCAGATAGTGCTCCAATTTATTGGGCAATGTACATTGTCTTTAGAGGTAAGAATAAGAGAGTTATCAAAGGGTTTCTATTATGGATTTAACTCGGTTTCAGTTATTTCTCACACGGGTTTAAAATATGTTATGAATGCGATCCTCTATGTTTTTAAATGTTTTTTTATTTATTTACTATGGGGTTTAATGAGGTTTTGATCTAATAGTGTGTGTAATTCATGTGAAAATTATTTATTTCATCAAATAAAATAATGTTGATATAAATTTAAATATTTCAAGGGAATTCATGTTTTTTATTAGGCTAACAGATCTCTTATTTTTTATGTACCTTGTATAGATTTTTGGGGTCATAACTTGTTTTTAAATGTTTTTAACAAGGTTTTAAGGAATATTAGGGAAAATAATTAGTTAAATTATAAAATTGTAAATTTTTTTCCTAAAAATAAATCATATTTTATTTAAATGGGATTTTTTTTTCTGAAAAAATGATTATTGAGAAGAAGTGTCAACTTTGTAATATATGTGTTATTATGTATGAGTCTTTCACTAATTCTCTAAAACTATAAACCAGAAATATATTAAGAATTTTATGAAAGTGAATTCTCATTAAAAGATACTATAATATTTAATTATTAAGGTCAGGTCCTTATATTTTGTATCAAATGATGATTTAGATAACTTTAGGGGTTAGGATAATGTTAATAGAATACCCAAAAAGATTTTTAATTTGTGGTTAAGTTGAAATGATATATCATTTGAAGATTACCGTGTTTATTTGTCTAAAATATGTTAGTTTAGAATGGATTCCAATATAGAAAATAGGGAAGATCTGATAGGAAGGAATCAAGAGGAAAATATCCATCCAAATTAGCATCTTGAGATAGTTGGAATTAGAACAGAACAGTTGGTTACAGTGATGAATCAGTTGAAACAAGATACAAATGGTGGTGGTATCCATGATAGGGAGTATCTAGATATATTATAGAGGAATATTTCTATAGTGTATTATTTCATGAGACAACATCCCCCATCATTTTTTGGATCATTTGACAGGGACAATGTTGAAGAGACGATGATGAGGTTGAAGGGGTATTTTGCTGTTTGTTTGATCTGGGAGGGTTTTTTCCTTTATGAAGGTGACCTAAAACGATGAAGGGTGACAAAGATTATGATGAAAGTGATGACCTTGTGACATTCATTGAAGGAAATGAGACTTCGGCAAATGCATGGGACTTAAGGTTCATGGTATCTTCAAATTTTGTGTCCTTAAATGTGCGTTTTTTTTAATTTTGAATTTGGAATCCTTTGATTCCCTCCTGAAACTTTTTAGTGTGTTTGGTAACTGCTCAACCATAAATCTTCAATATTGAATATTTGGAATATAGTTTTTAGTTAGTTTCAAAAAAAAAATCTAAATGAAAAAAGTGGATTGTTTTTCTGAGAAATTTGAGATGGAGTTTACCGACACATATGTTCCTCGAGATAAAAATAGTAAGAAAAGGTCAAGGTGGAAGGAAACAATGAAGAAAATAGTTAATAAGTCTGGAGGTAATCCCCAAAAATGTTTTGAGTGTGGTAAATGAAATTTCAAGGAATTTTTTAGAGGATCTGGATAGTTTTTCTGGTGAGGTCAGTTTAGTCACAGTGATTGTGGCTATAATGAAAATAATCATGAACAATCAAAGAATGAGGTAACCCTTATCCATCCAATGGTGAGGTGTTTTATTTTAATTTACTTTGTTTATCATGATAACACATATCCAAAGTTACTTTATTAGGATAAAAATCATTATGATCATAAACATAAAGGTGTAGCAAAGTCATTTTCTATTACTGCAGTTAATTTTGGACCATCGAATGATGTGGTGACAGGTATGAAACTTGTTTATTCAAATTATTCCAATGCCAGGTTTGACTCTAGATCTTTGTATTCTTTCATTTTTGATAATTTTTCATTTAAAATAGTAATATCACCAATAGAAAATAAGACATAAATTTTGGTGAGTACTTCAAGTGGAAACATTAAAGAAACCAAGATTTATGGGAATCTTCCTATTATGATCAGTGGAATGGTCTTTACTAAACATTTTGTGGAAATTACTATAGTAGAGTTTGATATTATTTTGGGTATGGAATGGATTTCATTTTATCATTATAAGATAGATTACATAGCAAATAAAGTTTTGATTACATATCAAGGAGAATAGAAATTGATCAGATATGTCAGTGAGAGTTACCTAGATAATATCATTGAAAATAAATATACCATTCAAATTAGTGATGTGATAGTTGTGAATGAATACATGGATTTTTTTCCTAATGATTTACATGGTGTTATTTATGATTGGGTGGTTGAGTTTAATATTTAATCATTGTATAATTCTCATCCTGTTTCTAAACCCCCCATATCGAATTGATCAAGTAAAACTTTTGGAATTGAAAAAAAATCAGGAGTTTCTAGATAAAGGTTTTATTTGACCTAGTACATCACCATGGGGTGTTCCTATGTTGTTTGTTAAAAATAAATATGGTTTCATGAGGCCTTTCATTGATTATAGATATTTTAATATCATCAATGTTAATAATAAGTACCCTTTTCCTCATATCGATGATTTGTTTGATCATCTACATGGAGTGAAATACTTTTCAAAGATTGATCTTAGGTCAGGGTACCATCAGTTGAAGGTGAGGGAAGTGTATTTTTCAAATATTTATTTTTAGGCTCGATATGGGCACTATGAGTTTGTATTTATTCCCATTGGGCTGCCTAATATACTATATTTATTTATGGATCTATTGAAAATAGTTTTTCGTGAGTTCTTAGATAATTTTGTGGATGTTTTTATTAATGATATACTATGATATTCTAAAAGTAATGAGTAATATGAATAACACTTAATGATTATTTTTCAAACAATTAAATAAAACATACTCTATGGAAAATTGAGTATGTGTGAATTTTGGTTGAAACACATTTCTTTTCTTGGTTATATTATTTCAAAAGATGGAATTTTTTTGACCCTAATAACACAAAATTTGTTGAAGAATAGCCAAAGAAGGGGATGATCCATAATCTACCAATTCCAAAGTAGAAAGGAGAAAATATATACATGTATTTTATGGCTGGACTACCAAATTCTTCTAGAGGTAACAATGAAATTTGGGTTATCGACTAACTAAATATGCACATTTCCTTACCATTAGAGATACTCTATATTTGGATCAAATTTATTGACTGTATCTTAAGGAGATAGTGAAGTTATATGGAGTTCCTCTCTCCATTTTATCTGACTATGATACCATGTTCAATAGTAATTTTTGGAAAGGATTTAAAATTTATTGGTAATTGGATTAAATTTTAGCACAGCCTTTCATCCTAAGTCTGATGAACAATCAAAATAAACATTTCAAATCTTGGAAGACATGATTCATGCATGTTAAATGGATTACCAAATAATTTTGGATCAATATATTTATTTAGTTGATTTTTCTTATAATAACCATTTTTATTATAGTTTACATATGTCACATTTTGAGGAATTATATAGAAAGAGGTGTCGAACTCAAACATTTTGGGATAAAGTAGGTGAAAGGAAGTTAATGAGACAATAATTTGTAGAAGAAGTGTCTGATAAGTTAAAAAATATTTAAAAAATATAAGGATAGATTATAGGAAGAAAAAAAGATGTGCGGATAATAGGAGGAAATACCTTTCATTCTAGGTAGGTGATCATGTTTTTCATAAAATATCTCTTTGGAAAAGTTTTATGTGTTTTTGTAAGAATAGAAATTTAAGTCCGTGGTTCATTGGGGATTATGAAATTCTAGATAAAGTTAGATTAGTTTCCTACCAAGTGGAATTTCCTCTAAGTTTATACTAGGTACACAATGTTTTTCATGTTTAGATATTAATAAAGTAAGTTCCCAATTCATCTCATGTTTTGTGACCTCAAGTAGTTCAGTTGGAAGAGATCCTTTCTTATGAGGAACAAACTGTTCAGATTCTTGACTATAGAGTGTATGTATTACAAAATAATGTAATTCACTAGGTTAATGTTTTATGTAAAAACCATATGTTTGAAGAATCAACATGAGAATATGAAAAATCTATGAGGGAAAGGTATCCATAGTTGTTTAATATGTGAATAAAATTTAGTGGAAGTAATTTCCAGGGGGGATATAAAAAACCAAGTACTGATAGAATAAATTGTTTTCATATTTATTATTATTCATTAATTATTTAGTTATACTGTAACATCCCAGGTAAATAAAGAATAAGGAATTTTCATAATTATTAATATTTACGAATTAAATATTAATTTTATTTTAAAGGGGTTGCTATGTTCGATAGCGTACCCGATACGCAACGATGAGTTTCTTTGAAACTTACGTAGCACACTAGTAATAAAATAATATTATTTTAAATGTTAGTTAACAAGTAGCCGTTGTACTGGCGGGAATGGATAGAAATAACTAAAATATGATTAGATATGTTTTTAAATGTTTATACATTTACCCAATAAAAGATAAAGGCTTAAAATACGGAAAGAGTTCAATTTTAGGGCATATATACTCTAATTTTCACGAAAGGTCCACTTATCACCTTTTGACGGAGAACCGTCATTAAATATAGTTTTGATCGATCTTATAAATTCTATTGGACCAAATATAACTCTTCTTTAGAATCGGGACATCAAAATTTACTTTGTGTAAATTTTTGGTACCTTTCTGATAAAGTTCATTTTTTTTATGAATAGTGTAAAATGTTGTATTTTAATTCAAAACCTCTTTTTAATATAAATTATTTATATGATTAGATTATTATTTTAATTGTTTTTAAAGTGAAATTAGAAAATATTTTTACCAGTTAATCCAATGGTGGTCATTGGAATCAATTTCACTTTGAAATTGGACTTAAACTGGTGTCAATCTTTTGATACTTATTGTTTCACAAAAACACGCTATTTGTCATTACATCGGGAATTAATTATTAAATTAATTAATTTGACTTATATGATTTTAATTTTGTAAAATAGACTTCATTTTTGAATTCGGAATATCAAATATAGCTTAGGGTGAATTTTTGGTAATTTTCTGAAAAACTTCAATTTTTGATGAATAGTGAAACCACTAAGTGGTACTTATAAAGACTGATTTTCCGTTTAAATGAAAATTTGCCATCAATGTGTTTTGAATTTCAAAAATCCGACATACATGGTTGTCATTAAGAAGTAAAATGTGGTTCAATGAGATTATAATAATTTTTTTGGTGAATAGTAACTTATTAAGTTCTTAATCGCGATTAGTGGTAATTAGTGTAGTTTAAGGTATAAATAATGCTTTAATAATATGAAATGACCTAGACACATGTCCCAACCTTATTGGTTGTGTCATGGCCGACCAAGACAAGCCATGGGTCAACTTGGGGACCCCATGGAGACATTTTGGTTGGGAAATGACATAAATAACATTTTATTTAATGTAAAAGTAAAATTGACACAAACATGATATGTTTTACTAAAACAATATTTAAGTGGGGTTATACAAGTCCAAATTTTGATTATAAATAGTCATTGGAAATCTAGAAAGATTTCATAAATCATAGTATTTTTTTTATAATTTTTAGACATTAAATAAATTAAATTATATATGACATAATAATGATGCAGCGATGACATCATTATTTGACGATTTAAATAAAATGGAAAGATAATGTAAAATCTATAAACTACAAATGTCCAAAACCAATTGGATGAGTGGATTTCAAACCCTATCACCTTATCCACGAATTATATCAATTTGGGACCTTTTAAAACCGAAACACATTTTCAAATAATGTAATATTTCTTTACTTTCCAAAAGTGCCCCTCCTCTCCTCTTATAAAAGGCCCCCACCTCTACCCCATTTCACACACTTCTCAAGCCTTTGGCTCGGCCAACCCCTGCCCAATTACTCTCTCCACATCCCTCTCCTCATCCTAGAGGATTCCCTTTGGGCAGAATCCTTTCAAAGGAAGCCTTTAGGCTCAAATCAAAAGGGAGTTACACTTTTAAAGGTAATTCATTCTCTCTTGTTCATTTGTTTTATTTTGCTTCTCCAACCCTCTAAACTATTTTTATTTACTTCTTTTGTAACAACACCAGTATCTTCAATATACTAGGATGTTGTTATAATATTTATTTGAGCTACACTCCCACACAACTACATCAAATGGTTAAAGAACATACGGTTTCCGTGGATAGCGAAATTCTGCCTCCCGAAACGATGATTGTTCAATACTAATTTTAACACCTTCAAAGGTGGCCATTATGATGTCACTATTTTTATATATGATATATAATATGTTTATTTTTTATTTAAGCTTCTGTATTTTTCATTTTGGGCATACCTTTATGGTTTCCATTATGGGTAAACACGATATCTTCATTTAAGGAAGTGCGGACTACCGCCCCCTCAAAGTGATGTGATTCATTAATGCCATATGTGGGACGTGTAAAGGATGGATTTAAAGTTATTATATATGATGTTATACTGGAATTATAATATACCTCTATATCATTATTATTTATTTCCATTAAATTATGAGATAGAAATGAAAGTAGCGTTCATGCGTACGTACGGCTTACCGTCTCCATGAACGGTGCATTTCATTTCTTATCCCCAAATGTAATGTACTATTAAAATTACATGTATATAATGTATATATATAATTAATGATATATCTAAATGATGAATATAATTCTGGAATTAAAATATACATACCTCTCATTTAGTTTTAATTCCACTAATATGACAAAGAAATGAAAGTAGCGTTCATGCGTACGTACGGCTTACCGTCTCCATGAACGGTGCATTTCATTTCTTACCTCTAAATGATTATGTAATATTATAAATACATGTATATGATGGATATATATGATATATATGATATCCAAATCGGGAATTTCATTCTGGATATAAAGAACTTTTGACCACACGAACAACATGTAATTGTAAGAAGTCAACTTTCGACTTAAGAACCAAATATTGACAAAACAAACATTATTAACTTAAATGGTTACATAATGTTTATAACATGGAAATAAGTGATATAAAAGGAATAATGAACTTTAAAAAGGTTATTAATCAAGTATAAATTAACTCAAGTTTATTATTCAGGACGTTAAAGAACGATCGAGTCAAGTCGGACCCAAGGTAAGGGACTTCGTGTCAATCTCCTTTCATTGAGGCATATTTCGTTTTATACACAACTTTCTTTTATACGGTGTATATACCATTTGACTTTTACTTTTATACAAAAGGAATCTTTTTCTATGAAGCATTTTACTAAACGACAAAAAGGAATGTTTTTTTTTAACGTACGTGGTGACAACGACCTTTTCCACCGCCACGAGTATTATTTGATCTTTGGCTTCCTCAACAAGCCGTAATGTTTTTAAAATAAAATAAATACCATATACTCTTTTATGTATTTTGGTATTGGAAATGGTTTTGATAAAGGATTCTATTATGATATATTGTGATTGAAATGTGGAAATGTTATCATTCCTTTATATTGGTTTTATGTTTTATGATTTTATATTGGTACTTGGACATTTTAACGGGTGGTTACGTTATAAACCATATGACGGGTGGTGCCGTGAATACCAGGACGGGTGGTTACGTTATAACCTCCAATGCATTGGGTATGGAAGTCGGCCGTATGGCTATTCCATTAAGTATGTATGGAAATTGGCCGTATGGCTATTCCATTAAGTGATATGTGTGGAAGTCAACCGTATGGTTATTCCACTTAAGTATGTTTATGTCCCAAGTTACCTTTATATATTCTATGTGTTCTTTATATGGGTTTTATGGTAATTCTTTTGGTTACAAAAAGGTAAGTAATGATACTTTATTCAGTGAAGATTTTTTTACTACTTCATGAAGGTGAAGGTATTACTTTGATATAGTATACATGGTTTACTTGATGTTTGAAAAACTAACAGTTTTCATTATTTTTTTATCCCTTACTGATCTTTTTATGCTCACCCCAAGTTTTTCGAAATGTTTTTCACAGGACTTAAAGTGGAATAAGGTCAAGGATGGATCAAGGGAATTTCATGCTATCTAAAACATGGAATCTAGACATCTTTCTTTTTAAGAGTTTTTATTTTATGGAGACTTAGTAGAAGTGTCTACTTTGTAATCTTTTAAGATGTAATAGTTATG
Source organism: Viscum album (assembly GCA_963277665.1). Lineage (NCBI taxonomy): Eukaryota > Viridiplantae > Streptophyta > Magnoliopsida > Santalales > Viscaceae > Viscum > Viscum album. The sequence continues at coordinate 736,412,422 of OY728167.1, read as the reverse complement.
TTCTAATTCTCTAAAACTCTAAACCTGAAAAGATCCTCAATGTGAATTATTCATTTAATTCAATATTAAGTAAGGTTTAAGGCTGGGGCCTTATAGTTGGTATCAGAGGTCGGTTTAGACAACTTTAGGAGTTAGAAAAGTGTTAAATTATAATATGATTGAAATGATATAGCATTTACGGATTTCCATGTTGCTTCACCTAAGATATTTCTGTGTTCAGAATGGTTTTCCGCAGAGGAAACAAAACAGCTATGTTGGGACGACATCAGGAGGAAGATAACCTTCCAAATCAGCAACCTGAGATGGTCAGAATCGGAACTGAACATTTTGTTGCAGTGATGGCACAGTTGACTCAGTCTATAAATGGTGGTGGTATTCATGCACGAGATCAGCCAGATCAACCGCAGAGGAACATGTCAGTGGTGGAAATTTCATGAGGCAACATCCCCCATCATTTAGAGGATCATCTGACCCTGTTCAAGCTGAAGGGTGGATTAAAGCACTGGAGAAGATTTTTGATGTCATGGGGTGTTCAGAACATCAAAAGGTTAGTCTTGCTGTTTACCGTTTTGAAGGTGAAGCTGATCAGTGGTGGTCGATGGTGAAAAATATAAGGGATAGTGATGAGATTGATGATCTTCACTGGGACGAATTCAAAGGTATGTTTCTTGAGAAATATTTTCCTAAGGTGGTTCGTCTTAGGATGGAAAAACAGTTCCTAGTATTGAGGCAGGAGGATGATTCAGTGGCTACTTATGAAGAAAAGTTCACTCGATTGGCAAGGTATGCTCCAAACTTCATACGAGATCTTGATAGTAAAATAAACCGTTTTTACTCAGGGTTAAAGCCAAAGTATCGAAGGGCTTTAGCTTCTCGTGAATTCAAAAGTTATGAAAAACTTGTTCGATGTGCGGAGAAGGTAGAAATGGAGTTTGCCGATGATCAGGTGTTCTATGACAAACAACAGAATAAGAGGTCTAGTTGGCAGGAAAAGGGGAAAAATTCATCAAAGAAGCAAGGAGGTAAGAAAACCAAATATCCATCCTGTGAGAAGTGTGGTAAAATGCATCCTGGAGAATGTTTATCCAAGTCTGGTAAGTGCTTTCGGTGTGGTAAGTCTGGTCATATTGCTCGTAATTGTAAGGAAGATGATCAAGCAGGAAATGAAAAGCCAACGGTAAGATGTTTTAAGTGTAATGAAATGGGTCATTATGCAAACGAGTGTCCAAAGAAGAACTCAACTGGGGGAATGCAGCCAGACTACAAGCAGAAAGGGGTGGTGAAATCCTTTGCAACAACTTCAGCAGATGTTGGGCCATCGAATGAAGTAGTATCAGCTCCAGGGAGCTCAGTTTTTTTCGAAGATTGACTTGAGGTCGGGGTACCATCAGTTGAAAGTAAAAGAAGCAGACGTTCTGAAGACTGCGTTCCGTACTAGATATGGCCATTATGAATTTGTAGTTATGCCTTTTGGGTTAACCAATGCACCTGCTGTATTCATGGACCTTATGAATAAAATTTTCCATGAGTTCTTGGATAAGTTTGTGTTTGTGTTTTGAGGTTTGTGAAGAGGTTATGTGTGCCTTGTGATTCACAGTTGAAGAGAGAGTTGTTATGTGAAGCTCATAGTTCTCCGTTTTCAGTTCATCCGGGCAGTACTAAGACGTATAGAGATCTGCGAGAGTATTACTGGTGGGATGGAATGAAAATAGACATTGCTGATTTTACTGTGAAGTGTTTGACATGTCAATAGGTTAAAGAAGAGCGGCAGGGATGCTTCAGCCTTTACCAGTGATAGAGTGGAAATGGGAAAACATATCCATGGACTTTGTTGTGGGATTACCAAGGACATCTTGAGGTAATAATGCAATCTGGGTTATTGTTGATCGCTTGACCAAATCTGCTCATTTATTTTCTATACGAGATACTTTCTCTCTTGATCAACTTTCCCGTCTGTATATTAAATAGATAGTCAGGTTACATGGAGTTCCTCTCTCCATTGTATCGGATCGTGATCCCAGGTTTACTTCTAACTTTTGGAAAGGCCTTCAGAAGTCGTTGGGTACTGAATTAAATTTTAGTACAGCTTTTCATCCTCAATCAGATGGGCAGTCAGAACAAACAATTCAGACCTTGGAGGATATGCTACGAGCTTGTTCGATGGATTATCAGGGAAGTTGGGACCAACATTTTTCTTTGGTTGAGTTTTCTTATAATTAAAGTTTTCATTCCAGTATACATATGGCACCATTTCAGGCATTATATGGGAAGCGGTGTCGAACTCCAGCATTTTGGAATGAAGTGGGTGAAAGGAAGATGATGGGACCAGAATTGGTAGAAGAGATGGCAGAAAAAGTTCAGCTGATTCAGAAACACATGAGAACAGCTCAGAGCAGGTAGAAGAGTTATGCGGATAACCGGAGGAAGGATATATCTTTCGAGGTAGGTGATCATGTTTTTCTCAAGGTTTCTCCTTGGAAAAGTGTGATGAGATTTGGTAAGAAAGGAAAGTTGAGTCCATGGTTGGTTGGACCATACGAAATTCTGGAAAGAGTTGGATCAGTTGCATACCGAGTGGATTTACCTCCGAGTTTATCTCAGGTACACAATGTTTTTCACGTTTCGATGTTGAGAAAGTATATGCCAGATCTATCTCATGTTTTGAGTCCAGAGGTAGTTTAGCTGGAAGAGAACCTATCTTATGAGGAACAACCGGTCTAGATTCTTGACCACAGGGAGCAAGTGTTACGGAATAAGGTGATTCATCAGGTAAAGGTTTTGAGGAAAACCCATGTGATTTAAGAGGCAACATGGGAATCTGAAAATGCTATGAGGGATAAATACCCCCACTTATTTTGATAAGTGAATAAAATTGCGAGGACCCAATTCCCAAAAGGGGGGAAGGATGTAACATCCCAGGTAAATAATGAATAAGGAATTTTCATAATTATTAATATTTACGAATTAAATATTAATTTTATTTTAAAGGGGTTTCTATGTTCGATAGCGTACCCGATACGCAACGATGAGTTTCTTTGAAACTTACGTAGCACACTAGTAATAAAATAATATTATTTTAAATGTTAGTTAACAAGTAGCCGTTTTACTGGCGGGAATGGATAGAAATAACTAAAATATGATTAGATATGTTTTTAAATGTTTATACATTTACCCAATAAAAGATAAAGGCTTAAAATACGGAAAGAGTTCAATTTTAGGGCATATATACTCTAATTTTCACGAAAGGTCCACTTATCACCTTTTGACGGAGAACCGTCATTAAATATAGTTTTGATCGATCTTATAAATTCTATTGGACCAAATATAACTCTTCTTTCGAATCGGGACATCAAAATTTACTTTGTGTAAATTTTTGGTACCTTTCTGATAAAGTTCATTTTTTTTATGAATAGTGTAAAATGTTGTATTTTAATTCAAAACCTCTTTTTAATATAAATTATTTATATGATTAGATTATTATTTTAATTGGTTTTAAAGTGAAATTAGAAAATATTTTTACCAGTTAATCCAATGGTGGTCATTGGAATCAATTTCACTTTGAAATTGGACTTAAACTGGTGTCAATCTTTTGATACTTATTGTTTCACAAAAACACGCTATTTGTCATGACAGCGGTAATTAATTATTAAATTAATTAATTTGACTTATATGATTTGAATTTTTTAAAATAGACTTCATTTTTGAATTCGGAATATCAAATATAGCTTAGGGTGAATTTTTGGTAATTTTCTGAAAAACTTCAATTTTTGATGAATAGTGAAACCACTAAGTGGTACTTATAAAGACTAATTTTCCGTTTAAATAAAATTTTTCCATCATTGTGTTTTGAATTTCAAAAATCCGACATACATGGTTGTCATTAAGAAGTAAAATGTGGTTCAATGAGATTATAATAATTTTTTTGGTGAATAGTAACTTATTAAGTTCTTAATCGCGATTAGTGGTAATTAGTGTAGTTTAAGGTATAAATAATGCTTTAATAATATGAAATGGCCTAGACACATGTCCCAACCTTATTGGTTGTGTCATGGCCGATCAAGACAAGCCATGGGTCAACTTGGGGACCCCATGGAGGCATTTTGGTTGGGAAATGACATAAATAACATTTTATTTAATGTAAAAGTAAAATTGACACAAACATGATATGTTTTACTAAAACAATTTTTAAGTGGGGTTATACAAGTCCAAATTTTGATTATAAATATTTATTGGAAAGATAGAAATATTTCATACATCATATTATTTTTTTTTATAATTTTTAGACATTAAATAAATTAAATTATATATGACATAATAATGATGCAGCGATGACATCATTATTTGACGATTTAAATAAAATGGAAAGATAATGTAAAATCTATGAACTACACATGTCCATAACCAATTAGATGAGTGGATTTGGAACCCTATCACCTTATCCACGAGTTATATCAATGTGGGACCTTTTAAAACCGAAACACATTTTCAAATAATGTAATATTTCTTTACTTTCCAAAAGTGCCCCTCCTCTCCTCTTATAAAAGGCCCCCACCTCTACCCCGTTTCACACACATCTCAAGCCTTTGGCTCGGCCAAACCCTGACCAATTACTCTCTCCACATCCCTCTCCTCATCCTAGAGGATTCCCTTTGGGCAGAATCCTTTCAAAGGAAGCCTTTAGGCTCAAATCAAAAGGGAGTTACACTTTTAAAGGTAATTCATTCTCTCTTGTTCATTTGTTTTATTTTGCTTCTCCAACCCTCTAAACTCTTTTTATTTACTTCTTTTGTAACAACACCAGTATCTTCAATATACTAGGATGTTGTTATAATATTTATTTGAGCTACACTCTCACACAACTACATCAAATGGTTAAAGAACATACGGTTTCCGTGGATGGCGAAATTCTGCCTCCCGAAACGATGATTGTTCAATACTCATTTTAACACCTTAAAAGGTGGCCATTATGATGTCACTATTTTTATATATGATATATAATATGTTTATTTTTTATTTAAGCTTCTGTATTTTTCATTTTGGGCATACCTTTATGGTTTCCATTATGGGTAAACACGATATCTTCATTTAAGGAAGTGCGGACTACCGCCCCCTCAAAGTGATGTGATTCGTTAATGCCATATGTGGGACGTGTAAAGGATGGATTTAAAGTTATTATATATGATGTTATACTGAAATTATAATATACCTCTATATCATTATTATTTATTTCCATTAAAGTATGAGATAGAAATGAAAGTAGCGTTCATGCGTACGTACGACTTACCGTCTCCATGAACAGTGCATTTCATTTCTTATCCCCAAATGTAATGTACTATTAAAATTACATGTATATAATGTATATATATAATTAATGATATATCTAAATGATGAATATAATTCTGGAATTAAAATATACATACCTCTCATTTAGTTTTAATTCCACTAATATGACAAAGAAATGAAAGTAGCGTTCATGCGTACGTACGGCTTACCGTCTCCATGAACGGTGCATTTCATTTTTTACCTCTAAATGATTATGTAATATTATAAATACATGTATATGCTGGATATATATGATATATATGATATCCAAATCGGGAATTTCATTCTGGATATAAAGAACTTTTGACCACACGAACAACATGTAATTGTAAGAAGTCAACTTTCGACTTAAGAACCAAATATTGACAAAACAAACATTATTAACTTAAATGGTTACATAATGTTTATAACATGGCAATAAGTGATATAAAAGGAATAATGAACTTTAAAAAGGTTCTTAATCAAGTATAAATTAACTCAATTTTATTATTCAGGACGTTAAAGAACGATCGAGTCAAGTCGGACCCAAGGTAAGGGACTTCGTCTCAATCTCCTTTCATTGAGGCATATTTTGTTTTATACACAACTTTATTTTATACGGTGTATATACCATTTGACTTTTACTTTTATACAAAAGGAATCTTTTTCTACGAAGCGTTTTACTAAACGACAAAAAGGAATGTTTTTTTTAACGTACGTGGTGACAACGACCTTTTCCGCCGCCGCGAGTATTATTTGATCTTTGGATTCCTCAACAAGCCGTAATGTTTTTAAAATAAAATAAATACCATATACTCTTTTATGTATTTTGGTATTGGAAATGGTTTTGATAAAGGATTCTATTATGATATATTGTGATTGAAATGTGGAAATGTTATCATTCCTTTATATTGGTTTTATGTTTTATGATTTTATATTGGTACTTGGACATTTTAACGGGTGGTTACGTTATAAACCATATGACGGGTGGTGCCGTGAATACCAGGACGGGTGGTTACGTTATAACCTCCAATGCATTGGGTATGGAAGTCGGCCGTATGGCTATTCCATTAAGTATGTATGGAAATTGGCCGTATGGCTATTCCATTAAGTGATATGTGTGGAAGTCAACCGTATGGTTATTCCACTTAAGTATGTTTATGTCCCAAGTTACCTTTATATATTCTATGTGTTATTTATATGTGTTTTATGGTAATTCTTTTGGTTACAAAAAGGTAAGTAATGATACTTTATTCAGTGAAGATTTTTTTTACTAATTCATGAAGGTGAAGGTATTACTTTGATATAGTATACATGGTTTACTTGATGTTTGAAAAACTAACAGTTTTCATTCTTTTTGTATCCCTTACTGAGCTTTTTATGCTCACCCCAAGTTTTTCGAAATGTTTTTCACAGGACTTAAAGTGGAATAAGGTCAAGGATGGATCAAGGGAATTTCATGCTATCTAAAACATGGAATCTAGACATCTTTCTTTTTAAGAGTTTTTATTTTATGGAGACTTAGTAGAAGTGTCTACTTTGTAATCTTTTAAGATGTAATAGTTATGTTGTAATTCTCTAAAACTCTAAACCTGAAAAGATCCTCAATGTGAATTATTCATTTACTTCAATATTAAGTAAGGTTTATGGCTGGGGCCTTATATATACTCATTATAAATTTATTATGTAATTCTTAAAACCAAAAGGGGAATGATTTTATAATGGTAAGAGTTAAATGAGTTATATAAGGGTTAAAACCAAATGATAAAGGTATTAATACAGTAAAAAAATGTCTAATTTTTATTTTATAATGGAATTTAGACTAATAATCATCTTATATTATAAATAAATCACTTTTTATCCATTTATAAATGAAAATTAATTTATATTAATTTAATATTTTGAGAAATTTCAAGAGTGCCCCTCCCCTCTCTTATAAAATGGAACCTCTTCTTCTCAATCATTCACACTTAAAAACTAATTTTTTTCAGATAATATATACCCAAATAATTTCCTAGAATATATAACCTCATTATATAGTTATTTTTGTAGTCAAAATACCAACCTTAGTTGTCTTTAGATGTTAAGCTAAGGAGATTGTCCGAAGAATAGGTATTGCTTTAAATAAAAAAATTTGGTTTTATTTATTCTTCCACCTCCTTAAAATATTACTTAACTATAATTATATAAAAAACTATATTAATTAAACTTAGGTGTTTTTATATTAACATCACAACCTATATCCATCCCCTCTTCTATCAAATGGGAAACAAAACCATTATTCATGTGTATGATAGACTATCGCATCATGAACCGATGTAATTCGTTTTCCATCACCATCTCTTAATATTGGTTATAGTGATGGAATTAATTTTAATATATGATATTAATGAAATATTTATCATTATTAAAAGGTTATATAACATTTATGTTTTTACCATTCCATGCTCAAAAAAATGATAACGCCATTCGTGCGTACGCGTGGACTACCACCTCCACGAAGTGATGTGATTTGTTTTTCATCACCACATCACATGAATGATATATATAAGTATATTTAAAGAATAAATATTATATTTATGATATTATTATCTTTCTATAAATATAAAATAATACTTACCTTATTTCTATAATGATCATTGAAAAATGGAAAGGTTACTCATGCGCACGTACGGTCTGTCGTATCCATGATTGTAACGTAGCTCATTTTTCATAACCATGTTTAATGAATGGATTTAAAATTATAATTAATTTATAATAATTTATAATTATTTCATGATATTTATTCTTGAGATGATTAAATAATTACATATCTGACCATAATCAGTATAGAAAAGTCAATTTGTACTTAAGTATAGAATATCGTCAAAATGTATCATGTAAACTTAAATGATTAAGTAATCGTATATAACATGCTAATTATTTATATAAAGGGAATAATGAAGTTAAATTTATTTATTAATAAATTATAAAATTAATGTAAATTAATTTGTCTGGAAGATAAAGGATATACATGACAAATAAAAATCTAGTTAAGAGACTTTCTTTTAAAAATCCTCTTTTAAAGTTCCTCTTTCAAATATTTTTACCAAAATCAAAAGGAATGTTTTTTAACATATACGACAAGAAATGAATTTCCTCCTATCATTATGATTTAATTATTTGAAGTTTCCTTTATAGGTTTCTGTTTTTATTTTCAAATAAAACGTTATCCTTATGATTTTCATAGGTTTTAGATATAAAAAAGTCATTTTTAAAATAAAAGGGTTCTTTGATATCCATTTGTATTTTTATTTGTCTTTAAAAGAGTTTTTAAAATATTTTTATTATGAAAGGGTTCAAAAATTAAAAGTTTTATTGATGATATGGTACTTGATAATTATATGTGAAATAGGTGATCCTGATATATATTATATATTGGGTATGCTCAGATAGAACTGGGTGAGCCCGTTATACTTTGGATGTGCCGGGATAGCACTCCAATGATTTGAGTAATATACCTTGACTTTTGAGTCAAGAAGGAGGGAGTTACTATAATAACCATACTCTTTATTTCACATTAATACATGATTTATTACATAATATTACACTTAATACAACCCATAATAATGATATGACTAGCATGTTTGGTAATTGGGTACATTACATAACAATTTAAAATAGGAAATACATCATCTTTATTGAAACATTCCTTAACATACTGGCACTTAAAACTTCATGGGATAAACTAGGGAAATACATAAGAAAGGGGTGAGATAGAAAGCCTAGTATAGGAATAAACATAGAATAGCATGAAGAAAGTAACACATGTTATACAATAGGCATATCAATGGGGCATAAAAATTAAATATCAAAAACATGAACAATGATTCATGATATATCATGATAACATAAAGGATACATGGGAAATATGGAAACAACTTAAAACACTAAATCATAAACATATGACAAGGGTAAATTCAAACAAATCATTATGAACAAAGTCCCATAAATGAATTTGGTTCTTTACCTATAACAACATGATGTATTATGATACTAAATTTTACCCAATGCATTGGAGGGATATATAATTCTAGGTGCGCCCGCCACTTTCATTTCTTTCTCATGCTTAAGTGTGCCACATATATCAGACAACATGGATTCAGTCATCATAATATATTATTAAATAATTAAGTAGTGTGGAATAAATACATTTAAATCCCAAGTCAATGAATTATAAGTGTATAAATGTGAACACCCTTGATATGAAATGAGTATGATATTCACTATATAATTGTTTTGGTATGGAAAATCAAGGTGAAATTTCGGTAGCATAACGACATCACTTGAAAATTCATAAAATGGTTTGATGAGAGTGAAATTAGTATCTCATCATTTATAAAAAAATTTAAATTAATAGGGATATTATAAATTGTATCCCAACATTATTAATTGGAAATATAAGGTATATTATAATAAAATAAACTTAAATAAAGAAGAGAAGAAAAATACCCTTGCTAAATTTCAACACGGTAACATGTGTACATACAGGATCATGGGAGGGATTAATGAGAGTGAATGGGTTCTCTCATAATTTATAAATAAAATGGGTAGTAATGGGTTGTTGGAAAATATACCCAAACAACCACAAATTGATACTCAGATTCACAATATAAAAGAAGTGCTTGAATGGAAATGAAAAGAGAGAAATCCCTTACATGAGTGTGTGTCTCCAAATACTTGGTAAGAGCTTATTGAGAGCATGAGGGCACCTTTTGAGGACTATAGAGAGGATAGGGAATAATAAGTACGTTCTCAAATTATTTTTAGAGAATAGAAATGATATTTTGGGTGGGTTTATATATGAAATGAGTGGGGGATTCTTTATCGTTTCTCAAACTTAGGTTTTTGTACTCTATATAATAAAATAACCAAAATAAAAAATCTTACCATGTTTTTTTCACATAGTTTATACTAAATGGGGGTTTTTTTATTATATTATAAGAATAAGGGTAGAAATTAATAAAATAATTCCCTTGATTATGTTGTAGTGAGTCATACTCTTGAAGAAATATTTTAAAACCTAAAAATATATTAATAGTTTAGGAGGATTCATAATTCCTTTTTAAAATTAATAAAATAAACATAAAATAAAATTATTTTAAAGTAAAATATATTTTTTTTGTGGACACACTTCATAGTATTTATTACATCACTTATGGGTCATTATGATGTCGTAATACACATTGTATATTTATATGATATTTAATTTTTTCCTAAAAAATAAATTATCTCAGAAAATTATAAAAAATTCACCATTGGATAATTTTGATGTTATGATTCAAAAAACAATATTCATTTTATCTAAATATTTTTCTAAATATATGAAATATGACTTTTAAAATAAAATCTACATTTATTTAGAAATGTTGGGTTTTTTTGAAAATAACCATTTTCGAACCCTTATACAAATTTTATTTGACATCATAAAAAATAAATTATCATTTATATTTAATAAAAATTATTTAATAAAATTATTTTATTAAAATGTTATTTACTTCAAAAATCCATTAATTCATCAAAATAGATTCCTTAATTAAATTTTAATATTACCCAAAAATACTATTTGTGTTTTATTGTATCAAAATAAAAATAATTTATAAAGTATTAATAATAAGATAAAAATATATTCATTATTCTTTAAAAAATAATGTATATAATAATATCACTATGTTCTTGATACATATCCCTTTAATACATTAGTAAATTCTCTAAGAGTAAGGTGCTCAACTGTGAGACTTTCATGGGGTGGTTCAGCGTTCATGGTTTGGGTCGTGATCTCGATGAGATTGAAATTCTCCAATAAACAGTTTCACTAATGGTTAAGTTATTAGATATCATCTCGGTATTGGTCAAGGTCAAATAACATTGATTATATCTCCATCATAAGCTTCGATAAATGGGCTTCTTAGGGTATGGTGCTACTGGTTGAGGCCACCACTTCTTTTGATTGTGTCAATTAGAATTCTTAAATCCCTACATTTATACTACTCATGTGATCACTTATCAATGACTATATTATCAATGGTAAATAAGCTTAAAAATCATTTAAATCTGATAGTTAATAATAAAACCAAACAAGTGCATGTGTTTTCTATAACCAAATAAAATAATAATACATTTAATTAAATCTTAAGGGAAATTTTATTTATAATAGTTCGGGTCGTTACAATATTCTCAACTTAAAAAATTTCACCCTTGAAATTTTGATTTACCCCACTAAAAAAGATGATGGTAACTCTATTTCATAACTTCTTCTTGTTCCCACGTTGATTCTTTAAACTTGTGGTTTCTCCACAACACTTTGACAAAGTGTATTGTCCTATTTCATCAAACTTTTTCTCTACGATATAAGATCTTCACCAACTTCTCCTCATATGAGAGATAATTATGAAATGGAACCACCTCTAGATTGAGTACATGTGAGGGGTCTGGTTTGTAATTTTTCAAGAGGGATACATGAAATACATCATGTACTTAATATAGGTTAGGAGGGATTACTAGTTGGTAGGCCACCTCTCTGATGTGATTAATGATCTCAAAGGGGCCGATGTATCTTGGATTAAGATTTACCTTCTTCCCAAATATCATAAATTTATTCCATGGAGATATGTATAGGAATAACAAGTTTTCAAAATCAAACTCTAGGTCTTATTGACGATTTTTAGCATAGAGATTTTTTCAACTATGAGCAGCCTTGATCTTTTAATGAATGGTCTTAACCGTTTCCAACATCTCCTCGACCAATTCAGGACCTTGCACTTTTCATCACCCAACTTCATCCCAACATGCAGGTGTTCTAAACCTCTTCCCATAAAGGGATTCATACGGTTCCATTTGGATTATTGAGTGGAAAGTATTATTGTATGTGAACTCAACTACAGGAAGATGTTGATCCCATCATCCTTTAAAGTCAATTGATCATGCTCTAAATATATAATCAAGTGTCTTGATAGTTTTCTCAGATTGGACATCATTTTGGGGGTGATAAATGATGTTGAAGTTCAACTCTTTATTTAGAGCATGTTGGACACACTTCCAGAACATGGAGGAAAATCATGGATCTCGATCAGATATAATCGATAATGGTGTTCCATTCAGACTCACCACTTATCTAATGTATATCCGTGAATGTGATCAATTGAGAAGTCCTCGTGAATCGCAATGAAGTGTGTAGTATTTGTAAGATGATCCACCATAACCCATATATCATTATTTCATCTTTATGTCTTCAAAAGGCCATTGAAAAATTCCATGATGATGTTTTCCCATTTCCATGTAGGTATGGGTAATGGTTCTATCTCCCCCTTGGATTTTTGCCTTACCACTTTCACTTTTGGAGATATAAGACATCTTGATGTATATTACACGATCTCCTTCTTCATATTGTCCCACAAATAGTGTTATTGGAGATCTTGATACATCTTTGTACATCCTAGGTGGATAGAGAAGGTTGAGCTATGTGCACCATCCAAAAAATCCTTATTTAACATAGGATTTGATGGTATACATAGTCTTCAACAAAATCTCACAGATCCTTCTTCATTAATATTAAACTCTGATGATTTACAATTTCTTATAGTTTCAATTTTCTTCTAAATTTCCACATCAGCTATCTAAGAATCCATTAACCTTTTCATAAGGTATGGTTGATTAATCATTTGTTAAAGGATTTATTATGTTATTTCCTTTAGGATTCACATGTACATCCTCTTAAAATATAAGATCGAATCATTCTCAATTTTCATAAATGTTAAAATTTATGGATCCTTTCCAATTATAGAATCTTCCACTTTATTTTGTTTCCTAGGATGGTAGGGAATTAAGAAATAATAGTCCTTGATCAACACTAACCATATTCCTTGAAACATATTCACCTATTTCTGTGTGCATATATACTTGAGGATTTTGTGATATGTATATGTCATGAACCAGCCTAGGTACCCTAGTAACCAAATAACAGAGGCAATTATGACATGGAATGAAGGGTGTTACCAATCCCCATGGGTCGATGAATATCACCGGGCATTATAAAACATGAAAGTGGGAATGATTTTACCACTAATAATGCAGAATTGAAAGAAAAAAGAAAGTATGCACAACAAAAGAAACTCCTCTAGGATAAATGTACCAGAAGACAAATAGGCATTAACGCCCAAAGTACTAAATCCCAAGTAACAAAAAGGGGAGACACTTCCCAAACCCCTAAGGACACAACTCACCAAGTCCAAGGTTAAATAGATGGATCCACCTCCAAGAGATCCTTTACCCTTGATCGAATCTAGAAGGAGATGATCTACAAACAATCAACGACATAAGTAGGGTGTGATCAAAAGCCCAGTAAGATTTCACCAAAGGTTCCATATCAAGATGCCAATATCAAATTAACTAACAATTTTCTTTCAATTTTAAAACAAACTGGTTCTTAATTTAAAAAATCATATTTAAACAAATCATACTTTACAATTTAAAATATGTAAATACATTTAGAAAATCATGCTTCACATTTCAAATGATGGAAAAAAATTTCAAAAGATGAAATTTTCCTTTAATTAAAAAGATAATTTATATAAATTGAACTTTTCACAAAATGGATTAATCAAAAACCTTTATATAAAACTGTTTATATAAATTCTCAAGGCATGTGAAACAATTCATAATAATGACATATACATTTAAAATAAAAACAAGCAAGGAACATGTCCATGTGAGAAGTAGGTATGATTGTTCTACGCTATAGGGACCCAACATTGTGAATACGGAAAAGTATGTATATACATCCCATGATCCAAGGCCAAGAGGACTCATCACCATCACCTAAGGAATTTGATGTGCTGATATGATTCTTTACATTGTTGTATGTCATGAAGTGTTGTGAAATATAACACACTAACTATCTAAGTATTACACGTGATCTAGTACAAAAAACGATGTCCAATTTATTTTAAGACTTCTTAAAATACAATTAAATCCCATAATCCATTTAAATATACCAATTTTCTCATTAAAAACCATAACATGTTTTTAATAAAAAAACATGCCTTTTTTAAAAGATAAAACCAATGTATTTCCATCAAAAACATTTTAAAGCCATTTTTCATAACCAAGGATTTGAAACCAAATCACAAAAAGTTCACAATCCATTACACAATTATATTCAACAAATTTAATTTTCACATGAATCCATCAATTTAATCACAAACCACCAATTCAATGGAATTAGGGTTTTTAAAAAAATATTTCCATCAAAATATTTTCTTCTATTAAATTAAAAAATTCAATTGATTCAATTTACATCAAAACCACAATTTAAATATAACAATTTAAATCACCACAATTCCCATAAAAATTCCCTAATTCAATGGAATTTTGGGTTTTCCAATTTCATGAAAAAAACTGGTTTTTCTTTAAAACCCCAATTCACCAGAATAGGGTTTTTACAAAAAATGATAAAAATAAATTTTAATCCAATATCAATCAATTAAATTTAATTAAAACAATTTAAATTAAACAACGTATTTAGGGTAAATAAAAACTGGGTATCATAATAGAACCACCTACCTTAGGATCAATGGATCTCGAATCACCAAACCCTAGTTGAGATTCATCAAAGAAGGATGAAAAAAGAGACATGGGAGAAACAATATTCAAACCAAGGTTTAGATCCATAAAAGTGGGTATCAGATCCTCCAACAACAAACTAATATCTATAAAACCCTCAGAGAAAGAGAGAGACCATGGGAGATCAAGAATGGGAGGAGGAAACTAATCAGAGAATGATTGACCGACATTTTCCTAGATTCGGATCACATATATGAGGTATCTGAGTGGATAAGAATCATTCATGGGAGATCCAAGTTTGAGAGAAACTAGTTTTGGTTGAATTAGGTTCATCGAGGACCTAAAAAATGGGTTCAAATTTTTTTAATAAAATTTAGGATCTCTTAAAATCTCTTCCACGCATTTTTTTAAGAAACGGAGCACACCCATTATAAATGGGCCGCATGATTTCTCCTAAGGGGAAAAACAACATGACTAATAGTATGAAAGACATAAAAATATCTCTATAAAAAACATTCCATTTTTCTATAGCATGGTGCATGATTTGGTGAGCCGTGTGAAAGCATTGTACAAACCATGCACTAGAAAATAATTTCAAGATTCTTAATATTTTCAACCCGAAGTAACCCCAAATGAAACAGAAGTAAATATTAATAAAAAAGAGGGTTTAGGAATACCAAAAAATAGTAACAGGATATTATAACCTCCCCATTATAGAAACATTCTTTCCCCAGAAAGATCATGAAAAATACTTCATGTCAAAAAGATGAGGTTATTGATCTCTCATTAGTGAATCCCTCTCCCACGTCTCATGAGAATTAGAACTGTGATTACATAGCACATGGACCAAAGGTATCTTACTACCACAAAGTAACTTGGTCTCAAAATCAATAATCATGACTGGGCATTCAGTCACAGATAAACTAGGTTCAGATTCAAGATCACGCCACCTCAAAACATGAGATGAATCCAATAAATACTTTCAAATTTGAGATTCACGAAACACATTAAGTATCGACGTCAGATTTGGTGGATGTCTTAAATGATATGAAGCTTTTCCCATCTTCTCAACAACCTCAAAAGGTCCAACAAAATGAGGATGAAGCTTCCCTTGCCTCCTAAGCTGCTGATGACCCAACTAAGGTGAAACCTTTAAGAACACCTGACCACCCAATGATAACTCCAATGTTCTACTATGATGACCAACATAAGAATTGTATTGGATTTGTGCCTTCAAAATTCTAAGAAAAATCAACTAAATCTTTGCTATTGTCTCCTAGACCAAGCTCATTCTAACCAAAGAAGTCTCACCAATCTCTAACAAACACAACATAGATCTATAAGGTTGTTCATAAAAGGCCTCAAAAGGAGCCATCTTGATCATGGATTGGTAACTATTGTTATAAGAAAATGCAACTAGCCCTAAATGATCATCACATGCTCCACCAAAGTGGAGAAAACATGTGCAGAGCATGTCCTCAAGAATCTATATAAGTCTTTCTATCTGGCCATCTGACTACAGATGGTATGCTGTACTCAAACGAACGTGAGATCCTAGTGCCTCTTAAAGGCACCTCCAAAATTGAGAAGTGAACTGAGGATCCCTATCAGATACTATAGCAGATTTAACTCCATGTGAAAAAAATCTCTTTCGCATAGATATTTCCCAACTCAACAACTTTGGTTGTATCTAGAATGGGTAAGAAGTGAGTCAATTTTACCATCCTATCAATCATAACCCATATCACATTCTTCTTTCTCTGTGTACGAGTCATCCCAACCACAAAGTCCATAGATATCTCATCCCACTTATAAGTAGGTATTTAAAGTGGCTACAATAAACCCAAAGGCTTCTAGTGATCGACCTTCACCTGTTGGCATGTATTACAATATAAGAAAAAGTCGATAATGTCCTGTCTCATACCTAGCCACATGAACTACCACTACATGTCATAGAACATTTTTGTGGTTACTGGGTGCACCACCCACTAGGAACTATGGAAATCCCCTATTATAGATTTCCTTACTAAAGACGGTTCTGAAAAATGATTTTGATAACATAGAATTTCCTCTTTGGAGAACGACCACTAGGAAACTACCTCTCCACCATAAAGAGAGTATCTAATGCTACAAAAGACATCATCAAGATGTTGCTAATACAGAATCAACTTGAGAGGAGTGTATTTCAACTAAACATTAAACAAAAAAACATCGACCCCTTTCTTCTGAAATCCAATATGCAACTTTGCAAAGAGAGCCATCAAGTTACACTCTTATGATGATTCATTTAATTTCTAGGTCCAAAGAATCCTTCTCAAAGCATCTTCAATGATGTTCCCTTTCCCTGGGGTGCAGGAGATATCGAAATCAAAACACTTCAAGTATTCCACCCGACACCTATGCTAAAAATTTAAATCTTTTTGAGAGAATATATAACTCAATCTTTTGTGGTCTGAAAACATGGTAAACCTTTCTTCGTAAAGGTAATTCCTCAAATTCTTAAGCATGTGCATCATAGATGAAAGTTCAAGGTCATGGGTAGGATAATTATTCTTGTGTGGACTAAGCTGACGAAAAATATAGGCAACGACATGGATACCTTGAATAAGAACAAAACCCAATCCTGAACCTAATGCATCAAAAAAGACCACATATACCTATTAGACCCCTAGAAGAGTAAACAACAGTGCAATACACACAATACATTTCAGATCAACAAAATAATTCTAAAATTTATCATTCCAAGAAATCTTCACTCCCTTCTGAGTTAGAGTATTCATCGAAGAAGATGACTCTGCGGAGTCCTTAACAAACCTGTGATAATATCCGGCCAAACCCAAGAAGCTTAGAATCTCAAAAACATTTTTTGGTTGTTCCCATGTCACAAAAACTTTCACCTTTTTAGGATAAAATGAAATACCATTTTCTGACAACACGTTTCCTAATAATTTCACTTCCTGAACCCATAGATCTCACTTAGAAAGTTTAGAAAAGATTCAGTGTTTTTTTCAAAAACCTCAAGACTATTCTCAGTTGATGCACATGATCCTACTTTGATTTATAGTAAACAATGATGTCATCCATTAAGATTACCAAAAAAGTATCAAGATACTCATGGAAAATCATTTTCATTAGTCCCATGAAAATTTCAAGAGCATTTATTAGACTAAAGGGAATAACATGGTACACATAATGACTATACCTTCTCTAAAAAGAGGTTTTCTAAATGTTATATTCCTTTATTCTTAACTGATTGCAATTATGGATAAGATCAATATTCGAGAACCACTATAACCCTTTCAACTGATCTAATATATCATCAATCCATGGAAAAAATACTTTTTCTTTACCATAACTCAATTGTTTTTTCAATAATCAATGCATAGGAGAAGTGAACCATACTCCTTATTAGCAAAGAGAATCGACGCTACCCAAGATGACATTCTCAGGTGTATAAAGCCTTTCTCTAAAATATCTTCCAACTGGGACTTTACCTCTTTTAGTTCAGCTAGTTCCATACAATAAGAGGGAATATAAAATGGTTGAGTACTAGGAATTAAGTCAATGGAAAACTCAACCTCCCTTACCATTAGAAAACCAGAGATGTTCGAAGGAAACATATAGGAAAACTCGATGATGACTGGAGAGAGATCACCACTCAAAGATTACTACCCTAGATAAAAGAAAAACATTGATATTACTTTCCCTAAATATGGATAAGAAGGCCCATCCCTAATCAAACTTTAGTCCTATTCTCCCTGAAATAGATGATATACAGCACCAGGTGTGGTAAAAAAGACATTTCATAGATAAAAATAAATTTGGGATTTATTGGTAATGAGACAATCCATTCTGAAAATGATGTTGTTGGGTTTCATGTTGAGAATTAGAAAATTCCAAGCTATCTCAAAATTTGATAGAGAGAAAACACAAGTGAGACAATGATGACCCATCTCTCTCTTTGTATCCATGGGTATAGTAATATCCACTACACAAGACAAAAGATCCATATGAATATTAATCATATTTAAAAAATAGGTTGAAATAAATGAATGAGATGCACCAGTATCAAATAGAGTAGACAATAGTAATGAAGATAAAGTAATGGTACCTATCATAGTTTCTAGACCCATATCCACTTCCTCTTGAGACTCTTACACGGTGTGAAGAATCTTCTTTCCATATTACTATGGTTGGAAACCTTTTTAATGTGAAGCATCTAATTGACCCACAATTTTATAAGGATATGATGATCCCGTTCCACTATGCGGGGTGGAATAAATATGACATAATTTCTGTAAGTTCCCTGAATTTCTACAAGAGCCACAATTCTTAGGTGTCTCAGTGCAAACCCTCTTCAAATGTCCTAAATTTCCACACTGGTAGCAAACCAAGGGACTTATTACAGGTAATTTAGGAGGTTTGGAATGCCCTAACTTATGAGAAATTTCTTTGAGAATCATCACGCTTCTACTTTCCCTTGAAGAAACTCACACTGCCACTCAGAGAGAATGAAACTCCCGATAATCCTGACTCACTAGCCAGGTCCATTTCAACCAAAAGTGATCTATCCAATACATAATTATAATAAGGAAGATTTAACAAGAAAACCTGAGAACAAATATCCCAATGAAGTCCCAACTCTAACCTTCAATCCTTCATCCTCTCATTCAATACTATCTCAGGCATGAAGTGCACAATCTTTGGAAAATGGTTTTCATACTCTATCACGGACCTATCATCCTACTCGAGTTTGAAGAACTCAATTGAATTGGATAAAAACATCGACTCTAGATAGAACTAGTTAGTGAAAATAACATTAAAGTCTTTCCACTCTAAGAATTCATTCTTCTTCACCGTTACCATATTGTCCCACCATCTTTTTTTTGGTCCATCCAGCAGAAAGGTGGTATACTTCACTTTTTTTTAGTTGTGTCCAAGAACCCAAAAAATGATCCATTCTACACAACCACTCCTCAGAATATTGAGGGTCATTTGAGTCCTTTAATTATTCTGTCTTTTAGTAAAGCAACTATTGAGAACTATATTTGAGGTAATCCCTCTATGGTTTCATAGCTAGAGCCTGATTAGGAACTGGAGGTGGTGCATGTCCCAGAGCTTGGACAGCGCGCACAATCACCTCCACTAGATTCAAGTCCACAAGTGGATTTTATCACTAAGGTTTATAAGCATCTTCCCCCTAGATCCAACTCTCACGTATTCTCAGAGGGATTATGCTACAAAAAATTAATAAACAACAAGGTAGTCATTAGATATTTCTCAAACAGAGAAACAAGGGAAACATAAACCTGGATGATAGAACAACCAAGATTTGGATTTCACTCTATCCAAATAAAAATAGGTAAAAGACTAGAACTAATCCACAAGACTTCATTACCTAACCACCCATGGTGAATTAAGGATCATTTAGGTGAGATATGTCTAGGAACTCAATTGTTAATACCTCCTAAGTCCCAATAAGATATAAAAAATGCATACTAAATTCAAGACAAAATCTCAACCTGAGAGCTCTGATACCACTTTGTCAAGAACTATCCCAGGTACCCTAGTAACCCAATAACCAAGATGATCTTGACATAGCCCAAAGGGAATTTACAATCCCCATGAGTTAATGACTAGCACCTAGAGTCATACAAGATGAAAGTGGGAATGATTTTCCACTAATAATGCAGAAGTGAAAGAAACAAGACAATATGCATAAAAAACTCCACTGGGAGAAATGTACTATAAGTCAAACAGGAATTAAATCCCAAATTAGTATAGCCCATCTACTAAAATAGGAAAACACTTCCCAGTACCTTAAGGACAAAACTCACCAAGTCCAAGGTTCAATAGCTAGATCCACCTCCAAGAGATCCTTTCCTCTTACTCAAACATGGAAAGATATAATCTAAAAACACCTGAAGACACAAGTAGGGTGTGAGCCAAATCTCAGTAAAATTTCACCAAATATCCTATAACAAGATTCAAATATCAAATTAACTAATAATGTTCTTTAAAATTTTAAACAAATAGTTGTGGCATTTACAAAATCATTTTTAAACAAATCATACTTTACAATTTAAAATATGGAAATAAATTTAACAAATCATGCTTAACATTTCAAATGATAGAAATTTTTTTCAAAAAATAAAATTTACCTTTAATTAAAAGGAAATTTTACATAAATGGAACTTTTCAAAAAATTCATTAATCAAACACCTTTATATAAAACTGTTTATATAAATTATCAAATAATGTGAAAAATTTCATAAAAATGGAATATACATTTGAAATACAAACAAAAGGGAAACATGGTCATGTTCCAAGTAGGTATGATAGTTCTAGTATATAGGGACCCAAAAACGTGAATACAAAAAATTATGTACATACATCCCTTGAACCAAGTCCAAGAGGACTCATCACCGTCACATAATGAATGGGATGCACTTATATAATGTTTTAGAACATTGTAAGTCGTGAAGTGTTATCCAATATAACACACTTACTACCTAAATATTTCATGTTCTCAAGTATAAAATAATGATGGTAAATTTATTTTAAGGATTCTAAACATACTATTAAATCCCATACTCTATTTCAATATGCCAATTTTCTCTTTAAAAACCATAACAGGGTTTTATTAAAAAAAATTCCTTTTGTAAAACGCTGAAACCACTAGGTTTCCATAAAAACCATTTTAATACATTTTTCATAACCAAGGATTTGAAACCAATTCATGAAAATTTCACAATAAATTATTCAATTAAATTCAAAAAATTTAATTTTCACATAATTTTATCAATTTCATCACAAACCCCCCATTCACTAGAATTGGGTTTTTTTACAAATCTTCCCATCAAAAAATTTTCTTCAATTGAATTACACAATTTAATAGATTCAATTTCCATAAAAACAAAAATTTGAATCTAACAATTTAAATTATAAAAATTCCCATAAACACTTCCCAATTCAATAGAATAGGGGATTTTCCAATTTCATGCCAAAAACCTATTTTTCATTAAAACCCAAATTCAACGAAATTGGGTTTTTCCAAAAAAATGATTGAAATCCATTTTAATCCAAAATCAAGAAATTTCATTTAACTCAAAAATTTGAAATTAAAATGAAATTAGGTTTAATAAAAAAATGTTCATCGTAACAGAACCACCTACCTTGGGTTCAATAAATCTCGGATCACCAAACCCTATTCAAGATTCATCAAAGAAGGAATACAACCAAAAGATCCAGGAGAAATAATATTAAAACCTATGTTTAGATCCATAACAGTGGGTATTATATCCTACAACAAAAAATATAGATCTATAAAACCCTAGGAGAAAGAGAGAGAATGTGGGAGATTAAGAATGGGAGGAGGAAAATAACTAGCAAGAGATGGATTGAACGATGTTCTCCTAGCTTCAGATCACATTTGGGAGGGGCCCGAGAGGCCAAGAATCCTCCTTGGGAGCTCCAAGGTCTAGAGAAACTATTTTGGGTCAAAGTATATAATGACCCATACTTTACATACATTATTAATACTTAAAAATTGAAGCACACTTATTACAACATATGACAAAACCAGAAAGGACCGTATAGGTATAGTGTCTTTAGAAACTGGGAAACATAAACAACTGGTTCATAAATCTTCTACAGTGTCTCCCATTTATTTCATCATATCTAGGGTCCCTTTTAGCATATTCTACTTAATATCCATCTTCATGACCTGGGGAAAAGAAAACATAAAAGGGTGAGCTCAAATGCTCAGCAAGGGCAAATAAAAGAAATAAAAATCATATCATATCTTTTTGAAAATCATAACCTGCAAAAGAGATCATAATATCTTAACATGGAATAAATCATAGAAGTGAAAATGAGATCCCCATAATCATAACATAAAACTTGAAACTTTGTGGCATGCACACATAATCATAGAGAATCATTTCTTGTTAGTCAAGACTCATTGCCAAGACTATCTTAGTGGACAAAGTCCCTTTCTGAATC
Source organism: Viscum album (assembly GCA_963277665.1). Lineage (NCBI taxonomy): Eukaryota > Viridiplantae > Streptophyta > Magnoliopsida > Santalales > Viscaceae > Viscum > Viscum album. Next base: position 736,389,517 of record OY728167.1, on the reverse strand, counting down.
GAGTAACCCTCGTTTCAGTCCTGTTTCACTGAACCGGTATAACCTACCATTCCAGCCATGTCTATCTCATGAGATATAAAATCTTTACCCAATGCATTGTAGGGAGATATAGGTCCCACCCATCTTATAATGAATCCTTTCTTATGTGTGCCACATAATAATAAATCATACATCATTGCATAACACATGTAAAAAAATGGGATTCTTGAAACATCATGACATAATAAAACAATTCATATAAGATAAAGGAATTCATAAAAATATTTCCATCACAACATAATCAAATCCAGGTAATAATAGGGATAAAAACAGAACCCTTTTATTATCTTAGATGGAAAATAATTTTGATAAAATACTTGAACTCCATTCTTGAGGAAAATATCCATTCTACTTCAAAAACACTTTTCCTTTCTTAACATGTCATACAATTATAAACTAAAAGAAGTTGATTAAAAATAAACTTGAAAACTTGTAAAGGAAGTTTCATGGAAATAATGTTTCAAAAATCCATTCATCCTGTATAAGTTAAAAAAAACATTCTTCTCATACTTTTGTCGGAAAAGTAAAAAAGTACCTCGTACGAAAAATGACAAAAGATTCCTTTCATATCCTTTAATAAAAACTCACCGATGGGTAAAATTGGATTTAAAAAATTTTAGGTGGATGGAAATAACAATACATATTTAGGAAACATGGATGTGGATGATAAAATATACACCAGTAAATACCAAAGTATAAACAATCTCGGATAAAAATGAGATTGTGATATTTCCCTTACCTTAGGTCCGATTTGCTTTGTACGTGTCCGAAACTCCTTTATAATGGTTTAAATAATGTTATTGACTTATTCCAGAATCATACATATTGATATGATATCATATATGTTCATATTCTTAGCTTCTTGTTAGTAATATTTCATTGTTACTTGTTACTCGGGTCTTTATTGCCTTTTGTTCTTATGCGTGTTTTGCTGAATAAATTCTTATTATTCTTTTAAGGTTATAGATACCTTATATCCAGAATGGTATTAGTGTAACATATATCATATTTATTCATTCAATTCATTTATATAATTACTATGTAATGATGATCATGTAGAACGAGTCGCATCACATCGTGGAGACGGTATTCCGTACGTACACACGAGTGATGATATCGTTCCTATGATCGTGGAATTGTATTGGAGTATATATATATTATTTCAGTATCAATATTAATTTATAATAATCATAAATAGTTACTCATTAAACCATTATACCCATCCTTGTAAGGTGATGGTGGAAAATAGATTACACCACGGCGTGGAGACGGTATTCCGTACGTACGCACGCGCGGTGATTTCATTTTTCCATTGGATGGATAGAAGGTGAATTAGGGTTGTTTCATATTTATAATAACATATCAGTATGTAAGTAATACTGATGTTATTACTTTATCATGAAACAACTAAAGAGGAAGAAGTTTAAGAGGAAAGAAATTGAAAAGATCGGTAACGGATATTACCTCTTCTTTGGAACGTCTCTTTGAATCCTCCACTTAGGGAACTAAGATTGGTCTTTGAAGAAGACCAGGACCTCTAGGATTATTCTAGGGAAGTGGAGAGGAGAAAATGGCAGGGGTTGGCCGAGCTTGAGTGCTCAAATTGGTGTGAGGAGGAGGGGGAGGAGGTGCCCTTTTATAAGGGAGGAGAGGGGCACCTTCGGAATATCTCAAAATATTATTTTATATTAAAGTCAAAGTCGGTTTATAATGGTTCCAAAGGGTCTTATTTCGAAGCTAAAGTGGGGATGGGTCGAAATCCTATAAACCAATAGGATTTAGACAAGTTTAGGATATTATTTTAACCTTATCAATTAGATTTAACTCTAAGTTAAATAATTTAACTTTTACCGTGTCTTTTTGTTTTCTTTTACTATATGGTTAATACACTTACTATAACATGCCAAACGAACCCTAAATTGTTTATTATTAATATATATATCCTTTTCTAAGTCATTTGGCTGAACCTTAGATTTTTAGGAATAAAATAACAATTAATAATATAATATTTTATTTAAAAACTATTTTGTGTCAATTTTGACACTATTTGATATATGATTTTTGTGAAAGTCATAACAGAATTATATGTTCTAAACAAGTTGATTAAATCAACAATAATATATCATAGTAACCTAGAAAATTAGTGGAATTCATAAGAAGTCTAAAATTACATTTATTTTGGTGTTTATAACATCAATTATGTCAATATTTCATAAATAAGATAATTACTGAATCATAATTGTGTCATAAATAAATAAAATTATTTAATGTCTAAAAATTATAAATAAAATACCATCATGTAGTAAATCTTTTTAGCTTTCTAATGAACATTTATAATCTAATTTATCTTATGTATAACCCCATATTAAAAATGATTTACTTATTAAACTTTGATTTTAACTATTTTAACCCTTCTTTAAATAAATTAATAATAAATGTCCTAATCTAACCCAAGTGGGCCTAAATGGTCATATTTTATTCCTAAGTTTGTTTTTGGTCGAATTACACTTGTCCAATAGAATTAGGACATGTGTTAGGGTAATAATAATATCATTTTTACCCTTAATTACCCTATTTACTTTTAACCGTGGTAAAAAAAGTAAAAAGTTACTATTCACCAAAAAATTATTTTCATCTCATTGAACCACATTTTAGTCCTTGATATTAACCGTGTCTCTCGGATTTTCGAAACTCCATTCACAGAAGCGGTAAAATTAATTTTTATGCAAAATTCAGTTTTTAACCTACCACTTAGTGGTTTCACTATTCATCAAAAATTGAAAGTTTTCAGAAAAATACCAAAATTTCACCCTAGGCTAATTTTGGTATTCCAAATCCAAAAATGAAGTCCATTTTGAAAAATAAAATTTATAAAATTTCAAAAAGTGGTTATTACTATTCATAACGGCTAGTTTTAATAATATTTTAATAGCATATCGTTGTTTAGTGAAACTCGGTATTGCGTACGACGCAAGCTATCGAGGAAGGTCGTGATTGCGTGTAAAGTAAGCCAAGAAAGTGTGTAGTGAAAGATTCCTTTGATGATATAAAAACAAAATATTACTCATAAAAATCTCGGGTGTTACATTCTACCCCCCTTAAAAGAATTTTGCCCTCGAAATTCGTCACTTTGTAACAAACAGATGAGGATACTTCTCCCTTATCATATCCTCAAGCTCCCACGTAGCTTCTTCAAGTTGGTGGTTCCTCCATAAAACTTTCACCAAGCGAGTGGTCTTGTTTCGTAGGAATTTTTCGCTACGATCCAGAATCTCTATCGGTTGTTCTTCATAAGAAAGATCTTGCTCCAGCGGTACAACTTCTGAGCTGAGTACATGTGAAGGATCAGGTATGTACTTTCTCAGGAGAGATACATGGAACACATCGTGAACTTGAGAGAGATTTGGTGGAAGCGCCAATCGGTAAGCTACCTTTTCAACACGATCCAGTATTTCGAAAGGACCGATATATCTAGGGCTCAACTTCCCCTTCTTTACAAATCTCATAACCCTCTTCCAGGGAGATATTCGTAAGAACACTTTATCACCCACTTCAAACTCTAGGTCTTTTCTTCGGTTGTCGGCATAACTTTTCTGTCGACTCTGAGCTTCTCTTATGTGTTGTTGAATAGATCTGACCTTTTCTGCCATTTCATCAATGAGATCAGGTCCTAACAGCTTTCTTTCCCCAACTTCATCCCAGCAAGTTGGAGTCCTGCATTTCTTTCCATAGAGAGCTTCATAAGGAGCCATCTGAATACTAGAGTGAAATCTATTATTATAAGAAAATTCCACCAAAGGTAGGTGTTGATCCCAACCTCCTTTGAAATCCATGGAGAAAGCTCTCAACATATCTTCTAGGGTTTGAATTGTTCTCTCAGACTGACCGTCTATCTGAGGATGATAAGCAGTGCTGAAACTCAACTCTGTATCCAGAGTATGCTGAAGACTTCGCCAGAACTTCGAGGTAAATCTCGGATCCCGATCAGATATAATAGAAAGTGGTACTCCATGCAATCTTAACACTTCCTTTACATATATCCTGGCAAGCTGATCTAGAGAGAAATCATCTCTAATAGCAATGAAGTGTGCAGACTTTGTAAGACGATCAACTATGACCCAAATAGCATTATTGCCTTTGGATGTTTTAGGAAGTCCTGTGACAAAGTCCATAGTGATGTTTTCCCATTTCCATTCAGGTATGGGTAATGGTTGTAACATCCCCTTAGACTTTTGTCTCTCAGCTTTAACTTGTTGATAAACCAAGCATCGAGAGACATATTCAGCAAAATCTCTTTTCATGCCATCCCACCAGAAGTACTCTTTCAGGTCCCTATATATCTTCGTGCTTCCAGGATGAATAGAGAATGATGAACTATGAGCCTCATCCAGCAGCTCCTTCTTTAATTCGGGGATGGGAGGAACACAAACCTGATTCCTGAACTTTATTATCCCATCACAATCAAGGTTGAATTCAGGAACATTTCTCACCTTCTTTTGTAACTCTACATCTTCTTTCTGTGCCTCTTTAATCTTCACATGTATATATGGTTGAACATTCATTTGAGAAAGATAAGATTTTTCCCCTTCCATTATAATTCCAAGATCCATCCTTTGTAAATCCATAAATATTGGATCTTTTGTGATCCTCATCATGGATAAACTAGCATGGTCTTGTCGACTTAATGCATCTGCCACCTTGTTTGCTTTCCCAGGGTGGTAATGGATTGAGCAGTCGTAATCCTTAATCAGCTCCAACCATCTTCTTTGACGCATATTCAGCTCCTTTTGTGTGAAAATATACTTTAAACTTTTATGATCAGTATAAATATCACACCTTTCACCATAAAGGTAATGCCTCCAAATCTTTAATGCAAAGATTACCGCAGCCAACTCCAAATCATGTGTTGGGTAATTTTGCTCATGGATTTTCAACTGTCGTGAGGCATAAGCTATCACCATATCATTTTGCATAAGAACACACCCCAATCCCTTCTTGGATGCATCACTGTATATAACAAACCTTTCTCCACTACAAGGTAGTGTGAGCACAGGTGCACTGGATAACCTTCTTTTTAACTCCTTGAAATTCTCTTCACATTCTTCCGTCCAGACAAACTTAACTCCTTTCCGAGTCAACTTGGTGAGTGGATTAGATAATCGTGAAAAATCCTTTACAAAACGTCGATAATATCCAGCCAAACCAAGAAAACTTCAGATCTCAGTTACTGTTGTTGGTCTTGACCATCTTTTGATAACCTCTGTTTTTGCTGGATCCACAGATATCCCCTCTTTTGAGATTATGTGACCCAAAAATGCAACTTTTTGAAGCCAAAATTCACACTTGGTAAATTTGGCATAAAACTTCTCCTTTATCAGGGTCTTCAATATAATTCTCAAGTGATCTTCATGCTCTTCCTTTATCTTTGAATAGACAAGAATATCGTCTATAAAGACTACCACAAATTGATCAATATAGTCTCTAAAGACTCTATTCATTAGATCCATGAAGATAGCAGGGGAATTAGTAAGACCAAATGACATCACTATAAATTCATAGTGTCCATACCTTGTACGGAAATCCATCTTTGGTATATCCTCCCTTTTGACCCTTAATTGATGATACCCTGAACGAAGATCAATCTTGGAAAAGTATTGAGCTCCGCGTAGTTGGTCAAATAAGTCATCAATGCGTGGGAGAGGATATTTGTTCTTGATAGTGATCTTGTTAAGTTCTCGATAATCAATGCAGAGTCTCATTGATCCATCTTTCTTATTAACAAATAGAACAGGTGCTCCCCAAGGTGATGCACTAGGGCGTATGAATCCCTTATCAAGATTCTCTTGGAGTTGGTTCTTCCATTCCTGCAACTCAATTGGGGACATTCTATAAGGTGTCTTTGAAATAGGCAAAGCACCCGGTACGAGTTCTATTGAAAACTCAACTTCACGATTTGGTGGAAGACCTGGTAATTCCTCCGGAAAGACATCATCAAACTCCCGTACGATGGGCATATTCTTAATGGTATGTTTATCACCAACCATTTGAGATAAATAACCTTCATTTAGTGGTATCAAGACCCATAAGATGGAAGGAATTTCCACTGGAAGGTTATATTCATCCTTGCATCGATAGACGATCGTAGATTGATCTGGAATATGAAATGTGACTTCCCTTCTTTGGCAATTGATATGAGCTCCATGTAGAGAAAGCCAATCCATGCCAAGAATCACATCAAATTCCATTAAAGGAAGGATCACAAGATTTGCAGGAAGCACTTTCCCACAAACTTCGATCGGAGAAGAATTATAAACTTTTGATGCGACTGTTGTGCAATTAGGTGTTGTCACAGCTAACTCAACATCTAATTGTTGAGGTAATATGGTGATACCCTTAGAAAATTTTTCAGAAATAAAAGAGTGGGTGGATCCAGAATCAAATAAAACATTTGCTACTTTAGAGTGGATGGTAAGTGTACCTTTCACCACTTCGTTATCGTACTCCACATCGCTGATAGAAATTGCATGTGACTTTCCTTTGTCTTTAGCCTTAAGATTTTGTTGACGTCGACCATCATCATCAACCCTTTGATTTGGGAATTGATTGGCATAATGCCCCATCTCCTTGCACTTGAAACATTGAAGTGTAGTAGGTTCATTCTGTGTATCCCTTCCTTTGTTTGCATCATTAGACATCTTCTTCCCATTATCGCGGCATTCAAATGCCGGATGACCTTCCTTTCCACATTTGAAACATTTACTTGTCCCTTTAAGACAACTACCTCCATGTTTCTTTCCACACTTTGAGCATAAGGGAAAGCTCATCTTCTTTTCAGTGTGCTCTTTAGATTTTCCTTTGAATTACATCTTCCTCTTCTTATCAAACCCATGTGACTGATGGGTTACTCCAATCTCAATCTCGACTTTGAGAGCACATCGAACGATTTCCTCGTAGCTATTGAAGTCCCTTATGGCTAACGCCCTTCGAAGACTTGGTTTTAAGCCACTAAAGAATCGATCGATCTTACTCTCAGGTTGGATAATAATACCAGAAGCGTACCTTGCAAGTCTTGTAAAATTTTCTTCATAGGTACCAACAGATTCATCATCCCTCTGCTTCAGTTCAAGAAACTCTTTCTCCATCTTTGTTCGGAGAATACGAGGGAAGTACTTATTGAAAAATAAGTTCTTGAACTCGTCCCATTCCATAGACTCAATTTCATCCCTTTGCCACGTATTCTTAATAAGATTCCACCATTGATCAGCATCTCCTTCCAAACGATACACTGCTAGGATGACTTTATCATGTTCAGAACATTGAAGAACTGAAAATATCTTTTCAGTAGTACTAATCCATTATTCAGCAACTAATGGATCAGTAGACCCACTGAAAGAAGGCGGACGCTGCCTCATGAAGGATTCAACAGAATGTTGCTCCTTCCTTTGCTCGTTTGGAAGTCCTGCATGATTCATAGCTTGAGAAAGTTGTGTGAGCATGGCTACAAGATTTTGCATTCCAGCTCCCATATCGTTTGGTTGCTCAGGGGGACAATCATTGCATTGCCCATCGCATTCCGCATTAACACGGTTCCTTCGGGTTCCAGCCATTGACTAAAACCAAGAAGAATAGTGTGAGAAACACTAATTATAATAGGAAAACCACATAATCAAGAATAAAATTTCACACTTAAGGTCTTATCCTAGGGTATTCATGGCCATTTCTAAAACACTAAGATTGTGTTCTATGCTTAGACTTATCCTTAGGGTTCTTACTAAGGCTTTCACATCCTAGTTTCCAAAGGTTGACTATACCTTTTCTCTGATACCAACTATAACGACCCATACTTTACATACATTATTAATACATAAAAATTGAAGCACACTTATTACAACATATGACAAAACCAGAAAGGACCGTATAGGTATAGTGTCTTTAGAAACTGGGAAACATAAACAACTGGTTCATAAATCTTCTACAGTGTCTCCCATTTATTTCATCATATCTAGGGTCCCTTTTAGCATATTCTACTTAATATCCATCTTCCTGACCTGGGGAAAAGAAAACATAAAAGGGTGAGCTCAAATGCTCAGCAAGGGCAAATAAAAGAAATAAAAATCATATCATATCTTTTTGAAAATCATAACCTGCAAAAGAGATCATAATATCTTAACATGGAATAAATCATAGAAGTGAAAATGAGATCCCCATAATCATAACATAAAACTTGAAACTTTGTGGCATGCACACATAATCATAGAGAATCATTTCTTGTTAGTCAAGACTCATTGCCAAGACTATCTTAGTGGACAAAGTCCCTTTCTGAATCGAGTAACCCTCGTTTCAGTCCTGTTTCACTGAACCGGTATAACCTACCATTCCAGCCATGTCTATCTCATGAGATATAAAATCTTTACCCAATGCATTGGAGGGAGATATAGGTCCCACCCATCTTATAATGAATCCTTTCTTATGTGTGCCACATAATCATAAATCATACATCATTGCATAACACATGTAAAAAAATGGGATTCTTGAAACATCATGACATCATAAAACAATTCATATAAGATAAAGGAATTCATAAAAATATTTCCATCACAACATAATCAAATCCATGTAATAATAGGGATAAAAAGAGAACCCTTTTATTATCTTATATGGAAAATAATTTTGATAAAATACTTGAACTCCATTCTTGAGGAAAATATCCTTTCTACTTCAAAAACACTTTTCCTTTCTTAACATGTCATACAATTATAGACTAAAAGAAGTTGATTAAAAATAAACTTGAAAACTTGTAAAGGAAGTTTCATGGAAATAATGTTTCAAAAATCCATTCATCTTGTATAAGTTAAAAAAAACATTCTTCTCGTACTTTTGTCGGAAAAGTCAAAAAGTACCTCGTACGAAAAACGACAAAAGATTTCTTTCATATCCTTTAATAAAAACTCACCGATGGGTAAAATTGGATTTAAAAAATTTTAGGTGGATGGAAATAACAATACATATTTAGGAAACATGGATGTGGATGATAAAATATACCCCAGTAAATACCAAAGTATAAACAATCTCGGATAAAAATGAGATTGTGATATTTTCCTTACCTTAGGTCCGATTTTCTTTGTATGTGTCTGAAGCTCCTGTATAATGGTTTAAATAATGTTATTGACTTATTCTAGAATCATACATATTGATATGATATCATATATGTTCATATTCTTAGCTTCTTGTTAGTAATATTTCATTGTTACTTGTTACTCGGGTCTTTATTGCCTTTTGTTCTTATGCGTGTTTTGACGAATAAATTCTTATTCTTCTTTTAAGGTTATAGATACCTTATATCCAGAATGGTATTAGTGTAACATATATCATATTTATTCATTCAATTCATTTATATAATTACTATGTAATGATGATCATGTAGAACGAGTCGCATCACATCGTGGAGACGGTATTCCGTACGTACGCACGAGTGATGATATCATTCCTATGATCGTGGAATTGTATTGGAGTATATATATATTATTTCAGTATCAATATTACTTTATAATAATCACAAATAGTTACTCATTACACCATTATACCCATCCTTGTAAGGTGATGGTGGAAAATAGATTACACCACGGCGTGGAGACGGTATTCCGTACGTACGCACGCGCGGTGATTTCATTTTTCCATAGGATGGATAGAAGGTGAATTAGGGTTGTTTCATATTTATAATAACATATCAGTATGTAAGTAATACTGATGTTATTACTTTATCATGAAACAACTAAAGAAGAAGAAGTTTAAGAAGAAAGAAATTGAAAAGATCGGTAACGGATATTACTTCTTCTTTGGAACGCCTCTTTGAATCCTCCACTTAGGGAACTAAGATTGGTCTTTGAAGAATACCAGGACCTCTAGGATTATTCTAGGTAAGTGGAGAGTAGAAAATGGCAGGGTTTGGCCGAGCTTGAGTGCTCAAATTGGTGTGAGGAGGAGGGGGAGGAGGTGCCCTTTTATAAGGGAGGAGAGGGGCACCTTAGGAATATCTCAAAATATTATTTTATATTAAAGTCAAAATCGGTTTATAATGGTTCCAAAGGGTCTTATTTAGAAGCTAAAGTGGGGATGGGTCTAAATACTATCAACAAATAGGATTTAGACAAGTTTAGGATATTATTTTAACCTTATCAATTAGATTTAACTCTAAGTTAAATAATTTAACTTTTACAGTGTCTTTTCGTTTTCTTTTACTATATGGTTAATACACTTACTATAACATGCCAAAAGAACCCTAAATTGTTTATTATTAATATATATATCCTTATCTAAGTCATTTTGCCGAACCTTAGATTTTTAGGAATAAAATAACAATTAATAATATAATATTTTATTTAAAAACTATTTTGTGTCAATTTTGACACTATTTGATATATGATTTTTGTGAAAGTCATAACAGAATTATATGTTTGAACCAAGTTGATTAAATCCACACTAATATATCATAGTAACCTTGAAAATTATTGTAATTCATAAAAAGTCTCAAATTACATTTATTTTTGTGTTTATAACATCAATTATGTCAATATTTCATAAATAAGATAATTACTGAATCATAATTGTGTCATAAATAAATAAAATTATTTAATGTCTAAAAATTATAAATAAAATACCATCATGTAGGAAATCTTTTTATCTTTCTAATGAATATTTATAGTCGAATTTATCGTATGTATAACCCCATAATAAAAATTATTTACTTATTAAACTTGGATTTTAACTATTTTAACCCTTCTTTAAATAAATTAATAATAAATGTCCTAATCTAACCCAAGTGGGCCTAAATGGTCATATGTTATTCCTAAGTTTGTTTTTGGTCGAATTACACTTGTCCAATAGAATTAGGACATGTGTTAGGGTAATAATAATATCATTTTTACCCTTAATTACCCTATTTACTTTTAACCGTGGTAAAAAAAGTAAAAAGTTACTATTCAACAAAAAATTATTTTCATCTCATTGAACCACATTTTAGTCCTTGATATTAACTATGTCTATCGGAGTTTCGAAACTCCATTCACAGAAGCGGTAAAATTAAGTTTTATGCAAAATTCAGTTTTTAAGCTACCACTTAGTGGTTTCACTATTCATCAAAAATTGAAAGTTTTCAAAAAAATACCAAAATTTCAGCCTAGGCTAATTTTGGTATTCCAAATCCAAAAATGAAGTCCATTTTGAAAAATAAAATTTATAAAATTTCAAAAAGTGGTTATTACTATTCATAACGGCTAGTTTTAATAATATTTTAATAACATATCGTTGTTTAGTGAAACTCGGTATTGCGTACGACGCAACTATCGAGGAAGGTCGTGATTGCGTTTAAAGTAAGCCAAGCAAGTGTGTAGTGAAAGATTCCTTTGATGATATAAAAACAAAATATTACTCATAAAAATCTCGGGTGTTACAAAGTAGGTCTATTGGGGACCTAAAATTGGGGTTTGGTATTTTTTAATAAAATTTCAGATCTCTTAAAATCCCATCTTCATGGTTTCCTAGGAAAAAACACATAGTTTATAAAAACCATGCACAAGATATGAACCCATTATAAATGGGTATATTGTTTTCTCTTAAGGGAACACATGACTTTATTAACTGTGTACAGGATGTGCAGATCTCTCTGTCCAAAAATTTCCATTTTCATGTATCAGGGTGCACGGTTTGATAAACCATGTGAAAACCCTATGAAAATGGTGCACTAGCCCAGAACTTCAAGATTCTTAAATTTTCAGCTCCAAGAAACCCAAAAAAAACAACAAAATCATTATTAAAAGTTGGATTAGAAATACCTAAAAATAATAATGGGATGTTATAGTATATATTTCACACTTCTCCCCAAAGAGATAATTCCACCATATTTTCAAATAAAAGATCACTATAGACAACTCCAGATCATTCATTGGGTAGTTTTGTTCATGAAATTTTAACTAAATTTAAGTATACACTTTGAATTTGTCATTTTACATTAACAAATATCCCAATACCTTATTTGAAACATTACTGAATACCATGAAAAGTTCTCCACTTATGGGTAGTGCGAGAATAGGGGTAGTGATAAGACTTATTTTTAACTCCATAAAGCTCTCTTCACATTAATCATTCGAAGAAAACTTGACTTAATTTCGAGTTAAATTGGTTAAAGGGTTTGATAATCATGATAAATTTATCACAAAATGATGATAGTACCTAGATAATCCAAAGAAACTATAGATATCTGTCACATATGTTTGGATAAGCCATCATTTAATTGCTTATATCTTTGAAGGGTCTAAAAATATCCCATTTATTGTGATGATATTCCCCAATAATGATAGTTCCTTTAACCATAACTCACATTTTCAATCCTTGACATAAATATTCTCTTTTCATAAGGTCATTAGCACAATGATCAGATGATCCTCCCGCTCCTCCTTGGATTTGTATAATATTCGAGTATCATATATAAAGACTACCAAAAATTTGTTGAGGTAATATTTAAATACTCTATTCATCAAGTCTATGAATATTTCTAGAGAATTATTTAGTCTTAATGGAATTACTATGAACTCATAGTGCTCGTACCTTGTACACAAATCAGTCTTAGGGATAGCCTCCTTCTTCACCCTAACATGACAATACCTCGACCACAAATCCACCTTGGAGAAGTATTGTGATCCACATAGTTTATATAACAAGTCATAAATCCTTTTCATATGATTCTTTTTTATTTATTGTGATCTTATTGAGCTCATGATAATTAATTCAATGGAAAATCGACCCATCCTTCTTCTTGAAGAAGAAGATTGGTGCACCACATGGTTATGAACTTGGTCATATGCAAACTTTATCCCGATTCTCTTATAATTGTTTCTTCAACTCCTCAAGTTCCACAACATCCATTCTATATGGAGTCTTGGATAATGGAAACGCCCAAGGTATAATATTTATTGAAAATTCAACCTCTCATCTAGAAGGAAGACCATGAGATTCCTTGGGAAACACATTAGTGTATTCCCTCACAATAAGAATGTATTCAAGGATGATTCTTTCCTTAGAATGAATCATTTGATCTAGATATATTTACTCATAGGGAAATAATATTTATGCTTGATATGTTGGTTCTAAATAAGATTCATCCTCCTCCTAGCACTTGTACATAATTAGGGGTCGATTCACAAAATAAAGAGTGATTTATTTCTCATAGCAATTTATATTAGTTCAATATAGAGAAATATAATTCATATCCTTAATTTTATCAAATTAAACCAAAGGTTGTATGACAAGGTTCTATAGGAAGTTCATCCGATAAATTTTTATAGAGGAGGTGTTATATATATAGGATATAATAATTTCCCTATTTTTTATTATCACTGATAACTCCACTTTCACACTTTGTGGTTTTCTTTGAACTATTCTACTAAACTTTTCTGATATGTAGGAATGTGTAGAACTGGAATAAAAATGTATGTTCACTATTCTTGAATGGATAACTAGCGTATCTATCAGCACTTCATTTTTAGGATCCATCTCAATGGTTGTGATGGAAAAACCTCACCCTTGCGGCCTTGGAGGTTGTTGGTTGTCACAGAAAACCCTTGTCTTAGTGCATTAGTTTGAAAATTGTCTTGGTTCCTTATAGTTGAAGAAATGAACAATGCACTGAGGGATTACTATATAATTCCTTTCCTCTATTTCATTAGTGAGTTTCTCATATTGTAAATCACTAGCCAGGTGTCTTTCCTTCATATACCTAAATCATTTCCTTATCCCCCTTAGGTAATTTCTGGGGTGCTTCTTTCCACACCTTTATAAATTGAGATGTTGAATTTTTTTTTGCACTATTAGATTTCTCCATCGAACTTACATAACCATTTTTTTTCTTATTATCCATATGACATCCTTGAGATTCACCGATCTACATTTTTACTTTAAGGGAACATCAAAGAATTTCCTCATAGTTATCAAAGTCTCAGATCACCAAGGATTTTGTAGACTATATTTTATCCCAAAAAAGAAGTAGTCAACATTTTATTCAGGTGTAATGAATGTTTCTAGGGAATATCATGAAATTATTGTGAATTTTTCCTCATACTCCCTGATATATTCATCATTTTTTTCTTGAGGGAAATGATATTCCTTTCCATTTTATGTCAGAGAGTGCGAGGAAAATATTTATCAATTTTGTTTTTCAAAAATTCCTTCCACCCCATCGATTCAATATCTTCCTCAGGCTTTATATTCTTGGTCAATGTCCACCACTGATAAGATTATCCCTCCATATGACAAACAACCAATAAAACCTTCTCTTTCTCATAACACTTAAGGTTGTAGAAGATCTCGATAGAGTTGATCTATTGTTCCGTGATTAAGGGATCAGATGATCCATTAAAATTTGAAGGCCTTTATCACATAAATGACTCAATTGTAGATTATTATTTATTAGGGGGATTTGGGTGATTCTCATAATCAATGTTTCTATTCAAAAACTAAGGCATATGAGAGAGTATCATCACAATTTTTATGATTCCTACTCCCATTAGGTTGGGAATATCATTGGGGCTGTCATCACATTTGTCATCGAATCGATTATTTATCCGATTCCTATTATTTTCAGCCATTGGATAGAATAAAGGTAAAATTATGGATGAGTATTTTTAAACTATTAAATACATAATTGGGGATCCAATGACATTAAAGGGATAACTTATAAAACACATTTATTTATTTAACTTTTGAATTTCTAGGATTTAATGTATGTTATCCATGATCTATTTCCTAACACATATTATTATTGTTATTTTTATTCCATTAATAATGGTTTGTAATGAGATTATTAATTTACCAGAGCATATCCCCTGGGAGTGTCAAAACTTGTGTGCATCAAGTTCTGTTTTCATGCACTAGTTCCCAGTTGAGTCTAGCTAAATGTGATGTTTTCGGGTTTTACCCCTATATACATCTATGCTAGAGACAAATCGACTTGTAGTATCCATAAAGGGATTTATATTCTTGATAAAACACTTACTATATACTTACCAAATTTTAGGGATGTTTTCTTATACTTTGTTTTATCCCAAAGGCTTTCACTAGAGTTTTTTAATCCCAATCTCCAAAATTACTAAACTTTTCCTTTGATACCAACTATAACAACCCTGATCTTTATTTAATATTAATATACGATTTATTACATAATATTACACATAATACAACCTTGAAGACTGAGAATTATATTGTATTTTGGAATTAGTTATAACACATAACAATTTAAAATATGAAAGACATCATATTTCATTGAAAACTTCCTTAACATGATCAAACTTAAAAATACTTGGGATATCCTCGGGACATACATAAGAAATGGGTGAGCTATAAAGCCCATTAAGGTAATAAACATGGAATAACATGAATAAAGTAATAAATTTTAGACAATTGAAATATAAATGGGGCATAAAAAGAGTAAGAATCATGAACATGAATAATGAGACATGATATGGCATGGTAACATAAATTAATCATGGGAAATGTGTCAACAACTTAAAACACCACATCATAAAAAGTGTCAAGACTAACTACCAAGAAATCATGATAAAAAAATCCCATAAAGAAATTAGGTTCACTCCCTATCCAAACATAACATCTCATGATGATAAACATTTCCCAATAATTGGAGTTCTATATATTTACGAACGCACCCATCACTTTCATTTCATTCTCATGATTAAGTGTGCCACATATATCATGAAAAATGGATTTAGTCATCATAATATTTTATTCCACAATTAAGGAGTGTGGATTAAATATATGTAAGTCCCTATTCAAATAAGTATAATTTTATAAAGTTGAACACCCTTGATAAGAAATGGGTATGGTATTTACTATAAAAGCTTTTTGGCATGGAAAATCATGATGAGATTTTGGCAGCATAACGTTGTCACTTAAAAATTCATAAAATGGTTTGATGAGACATAAAGGGTTATGTCATAATTTGTAAATAAAATGTAAAATTATAAGTACATATGAAAATATATCAAAATATTATTAATTGGAAATATAAGGCATAAGATAATATATAAACTTGAATAAAGAAGAGAAGGAAAAGAACCGTTACTAAATTTTGGCATGGTAACAGGTGTATATAAAGGTTTATGGGAGGGATTAATGAGAGAGAATGTGGTATTTAATCATTTAGACTTAAAATATATTGTAAGGTTGTTTTAGTAAAATATAACCAAATAACCTCAAATTTAAACTAATAATCATAACATAAAAGAGGCTCTTAAATGGAAATGAGTAGAGTGAAATCCCATACTTGAGTATGCGACTCCAAATGATTTAGGGGATCTTATTGAGAGCATATAAGTGCATTCGAAGGACTATAGAGAGGGGTATGGGGGTATAATAATTACATGATCAAATTATTTTTAGTTAATATAAATGAGATCTTGGGTGGGTTTATATAGAATACGAGTAGGAATTTCATTATCATTTCTCAAACATAGGTTTTGGACTTTATATAATAAAATAACCAAAAATAAAAAATTGCCCATGGTTTTTCCCATGGTTTCTTATAAATGGGAGTTTTTTTATTATATAAGTAAAAGTTCCTAACTTAATAAAATAACACCCTTTCTTTTGTGGAAGTGAGTCATACTCCTAAATAAATATTTTAAAACCATAAAATATATTATTGGTTTTGGAGGATTGATAAAGTCTTTATAAAATTAAAAAAATAAATATAATATCACATTATTTTAAATTTAAATCATATATTTGGTCATGTATACCCATTATATTATTTATTACATCATTTTTGGGTCATTAATGTGTCGTAATACACACTCTATATTTATACGATATTTAATTTTTACCTGAAAATTCAACTGTCTCAGAAAATTATAAAAAATTAACCATTGGATAATTTTGATGTTAATATTAAAAAAATAATATTTATTTTATATAAATAATTTTATAATTTTTGGAATTTTAACTTTTGAAATAAAATCAACATTTTTAAGAAATTTTGGATTTTTTTTACAATACCAGTTTTTGAACCCTTATAAAAATTACATTTTACTTCATAAAAAATAAAAGATCATTTATATTTGATAAAAAATAGAGTATTATAGATACTTGTACATGATAAGTTCTAAATATTTCCATAAAATATATTTTAGACAAGTTTTTAGGTTATTTTAACCCTTATATTTTTATTTTCACCCCCAATAAAACCATTTTTATCTTAACTGTGGTAATTAACTTTTTTACCATTTTCACTATTAGTTATGGTAAAAAATTAAGTTTAAATAACTATATAATATAAATTATTTCAATTCAAAATATGTGATACATTTTTAAAAATTCCATTAACATAATTTTTCATAATTTAATATCAAATTAATCTTGTTGGAATAAAAGGAAAGTGTCACGAGCCTTCCCTCGGGGCCTATGCTATGAGTAGACCAAGCCTTCCTTCCATAGTCTAGGGGTTAGTGACTAGAACCATAAAGGCGTAACCCATAAAGGGAAGGTATTTCATTTAAAACTGTATGCACACAGATAGTGTACACACACAAATCAAAACACAAGGTACCACTACTGAGAGTAAAAGTAAGTATTGCAAGTAAAAAAGGCCAGTATACATGCCCAACTGAAAGAAGCATACATCAAAATCAATGAAAAATAATATATGCAGATCATCTGCTAAGGAACATACCTGAAGAGTAGGTACATCACACTATCTGACGTCACTGCAGCCCACGACGTATATCGATCACCTCCGAGAACCATCTAGCCTTTTCTCTACAAGTCTCAGTCAAGCTATCTGTCGTCTGCACAAGACACAATAGCTGCAGGCAAAGCTCGTGCATGGATGATTATAAAGATACTTAGTAGGGATCTCGAGTCCCCTTAAGGTCTCTCAAAAATCCAAAAAGGTAAACCAAAAATCAAGATCTCAATTAAAAAGTACAAAGTAAAAGATATCTCACACCAAGTATACAATTTAAATAATAGGAATAAAGATGATTAGTCATAAGATAGATCTTCTTATTCTGTTGAAAGGATCAGCTACTAATATGAGAAGTATTGCTCTGCTATTGATCCACTAAGGGTTTCTCTGCCACTGAACCATGACGGGTCTCTTTATGGTTGGTCCATGATGGGCTGTGCTACTGTTGATCCACAGAGGGTCGCTCTATTACTGATCCACAGAGGGTCACTCTCATGCCGATCGACAGAGGGTCATGCTATTGCCAATCCACGGAGGATCATGCTACTACCGATCCATGAAGGGTCTCTCTCATGCTGAACCATGGGGGGTCGTGCTATTTCTAATCCATAGAGGGACATGATACTGCCAATCCATGGAGGGTCGCTCTCATGCCGATCCACAGAGGGTTGCTATGTACAAGACAACCAACCACTAGATTCCCACAACTTGTACGTATGAGTTATGAAGGTACGGCTCCTAAATCCATTGTTCATATTTCAACCACCAATAAGTCCCTATTAGAAGTAACCAAAAGATCAATCTTGTTATAAGGGTCCAACGCAATAGCCGGCGTGTCGATCGGACGCTCGATCTGTAAGTTATAGGATTTTTAGTTAAAAGGGCCCGATTGGATTCAAGTTTAATCCAACATGGCCGTACTCCCACTTCTTCCAAAACTCAAGTGGATTATCTCAAAGGAATGCCTTGTTTCAAGGCTCCTAAAACCATATACGGCGAGTCATTCGGACACCAGTTCTGCAAGTTATGATTGTTTTAGTGAAACAGGTCCGGTCAAGTTCGTGTTCGGTTCGACCCAGTCATGCCAACCTGATCTGACCAGACCCAACACGATCTGGGGGTCCGGACCTGCTAGACCGTTGGGCCTGCGGGTCTGGCCCGGTGGCGGGTCTGTTATGGCACCATAGGTCCGTCCCCGCCAGGACACAGCAGACAACCACGTCTGACTTCTCGCTCGCCCTATGGTTGACGTAGGGCAATCTCCTCACCACGGTCAAACAACCACATCGGCGCTATGTGGCCATCCGGACTCCTGCACATGGTCGACTAACCAGATGTGCCAGCTCGCCTGAGCGGCCCAGGCACCGACATGCACCACACCTACTCGCTGCCGTAGCATGCTGACGGGCACACCACCATGCTCTTCTCACGGCCGCGGGCCACCTTGGGCCGATTGTACCATCGACGGGCCCCCAAATTTTCTATTGTGGTACGTTTCTTTAACTGCTTGCGTCTACAAAAATGTTAGGTCATCACCTTCACCGCAACAACCTCAAACTCGCTTTGTCACTGTCTCGATAAATCATCCACAAAGAACGCAAAATAAACAACTATGACGGAGGGTCCGGGCCTTGTTCGTGTCATCATGCACCCTCCACGTTAGAGCTTAAGCATGGGGGAAAGTATTAACCACTCCCCAAAGTAAAACCAAAATTCAAATCCCCACATTAGAACCTCCCGCAAAAACAAACAGATCTCAGATCAACCTGTTATTCGGTTGACCCCTTTTCATTGTTTGTTTCAAGAATGTGGAAAGAATTATCAATTGAAAATAATTCATAAAAACTTACCTAGATTCGTTGGATCCTCTGATGATGAAGGATGTGATTCACATCATCATCGATCCATGGTTGTTGGCGTTTGTCACCCCTTTTCCAACCTCTGGATTTGATCCTCCAACATTCATTGCTTTGTTATTTTATCCTCATCGGAGAGGGATTTCTCTGGTGGTTTTTTAAATTTTCCGCACATTTTGTAATTCCCAAACTCCAAAATGGTGTATTATTAAAAGAAATAAAAAAAAGTGCAGCGACCTTGCGCCCATTAATGATGTTCATTATATGAGCCACATTTAACGAATCATTAAGATAACAATGTTGTGGTTTCAAATGAGACATTATTGACCCTGCATTAATGAGCCTCATCGCCACCTCGTCACTATACCACATCATAACCGTCCGCCACAAACGGTGAGAAAAGTAATAAAATAATTCCTTTAAATTCTTTTATTATTTTCCTCAAAAATTCTGAAAAATAAATTTTCCACTCCACCCTTTCCGGATGAAGTTAATTAATTTCTAGATGAATCCCGACATTTAGAGTTCAATGGTGCCCTTTGATTTTTGATCCAAGCACTGGTGAAAAAATTAGAAAAACCCACCCACATGTTTACTGAATGTACCTTAAAAAAATTTCAAAATTCAATTCTAGTCTCTACGGGCCTCAGAATCACGTGTCGTTAGAGTGTGTGGTCTTGGAACAATTCCATATAATTTAGTAAAAAATTTACATGGAATTTATAAGACATTACATTCTCCCCACCTTATTTCTTTACGTACCCAAAATTAAAAAAAAACTAAAACAAACAGATGGTGGTACTGAGCAGGAATCTGAGCCTCCCTCTCTAATGTTCTCTCCTAGAGATTCCCATGCTGCCATTGAACGCACACAAGAGGAATAAACCATCCACATATGACCCACTTCTATTGATCCTATATCTTCACTGGGAACGTCGCAAACATCACCCCATCATCAATATCCATCTCACCCCAGTTGATGATGTTTGATGGATCATGAATGTTCCTCCTCAACTGTGACACATGGAAAACATCATGCACCTAGTACATCTGTGGGGGAAGAGCTAGGTGGTACACCACCTCACTAACTCTGCTCAGAATCTGAAAAGGATTGATGAACCTCGGAGATAACTTACTACCCTAGACAAATATTTACAATCCTTATCAAGGTGAGACCCAAATGAACACATGATTTCCATCCTCAAAATCCAAAGGTATCTGTCTCCTATTGGAAAAAGACTTATTCCTCCTATGTGTAGTCCTCATCCACTCCTAGATGATGTGCACCTTCTCAGTGGTAGCATTTACCAACTCCGGACCCATGAGTGCTGACTCCCCTCAGTCTGTCCAGTATAGGGGTGATCTGGAAGGACACCCATACAAGGCCTCAAACGGTTCCATGACAATGGTGTAGTGATATATGTTGTTGTATGCAAACTCCACCAGTGGAAGGTGGTCCTCCCAACTACTACTAAAATTCAGGACGCAAGCACATAGCATGTTCTCCAACGTCTGTATAGTCTACTTTTTCTGACCATCCATCTAGGGATGAAAAGCTGTGCTCAAGCGCAACCGAATCCTGAATGCCTCTTGTAATCTGCTCCACAGCCGGGATGTAAAGTGAGCATCATTATCTGAGACGATCGTTGAAGGAACCCCGTGAAGACTCACTATCTCCTCGATGTAGAGGCATCCCAATCCCTCTACCGGTCCCTGGTCTTGGATGGGTAGGAAGTGAGACATCTTGGTGAGTTGGTCAATGATCACCCAGATGGAGTAGTGGACCTTGGATGTGTGTGGTAACCCCATCACAATTTCCATCGAGATACCATATCATTTCAACTATGGTACCTCGAGTGGCTGGGCCAAGATTGTTGGATCCTGATGCCCGACCTTCAATTTCTGACAAGTGAGGCATTATGAAATGAACTCAGCCACTGCTTTCTTTATCCCTGTGCACTAGTACTGACGTCATAGGTCCAGATACATCTTTACCACTCCAGGATGTACCACCAAAGGGGGTATATAGAACTCCCTCAACACCTCCTCCCACAACGTCACTGGCACTAAGTTGCACCCTCTGAAAAGGATGATGTGCTCCCCACCAATCAAAAATCCATCCGGAGCCCATCCTAAGGATAACTGAGCACATTGGGCCTCAATGTCAACATCCACCAGTAGTGACTCCTGGACTCACTGAAAGAGTGGGGGAGTAATATTCATCGACTAAAGGTAAGCATATTCACCATCATCCACGAAGGATATCTGCATCGTGGCCAAATGATCTCTCGCCTCACTATGTAGCTGGAAACCGGTCTTCCTACTAAGCGTTTCTACCACCACATTCCCCTTTCTAGGAGTATATACTATCTCAAATTCATATTCCTAGTGGAAGTCTAGACATCACCGCTATCTCAGGTTCAAGTCCTTCTAGGAGAAGATATACCTGAGACTCTTGTGGTTGGAGTAAATCGTAAATCGTTCACCCATCAAGTAGTACTGCCACATTTTCAAAGCAAAATCCATTGCTGATAACTCCAGGTCATGGGTCGCATAGTTTAGATCATTCTATCTCAACTTTCACGAGTCTTAGGAGATCACCACTTGGTCCTACATGAGGACACAACCCAGTCTGGTCCCCGATGCGTTGCAGTAAACTACATACCCAATACCCTCCTCCGTTAGTATCAAGATGGGGGCATGTGTTAGTCTCTGTATTAGCTCCTGGAAACTCTGCTAACATTTATCTTTCCACATGAAGGGTTATCCATTCTATGTCAAAGAAGATAAGGGTGATGCTAATTTGGAGAATTCAGGCACGAACCTCTGATATTAAACAATAAACCCCAAGAAGCTCTACACCTCAATCATATTCCTAGGTGGATCCCAAGAAAGAACTGCCTATATCTTTGTTAGATCTACTACAACTCCAGCCTCAGAGATGACGTGTCCCAGAAAGTGGACTTCTCG
The DNA here is from genome assembly GCA_963277665.1 of Viscum album. Lineage (NCBI taxonomy): Eukaryota > Viridiplantae > Streptophyta > Magnoliopsida > Santalales > Viscaceae > Viscum > Viscum album. Next base: position 736,366,903 of record OY728167.1, on the reverse strand, counting down.
AATCCAAAACTGACACTTCGAGAGATTTCCATAAACTGGTTCTCTTGGAGTATATCCAGGACTATTTGCAGGTGTGTAGCCTACTCCTCCTCTGACGCTGAGTACATTAAGATGTCATAAATGAAGACCACAACAAACTGGTCAAGGTAAGGTTGGAAGACCCTATTAATGAGTCCCATGAACACTTCTGGGGCATTTTTCATGCCGAAAGTCATCACCAGGAACTCTTAGTGGTCATATCATCCCCTGAAGGCTGTCTTCGGCACATCCACATACTGTACCTAAAGTTGGTGATTACCCGATCTGAGGTCTATCTTGGAGAACCACATATCTCCCTTCAAATGGTTGAAGAGGTAACCGATCCTTGGTAGTGGATACTTGTTCTTCATGGTTTCTTGGTTTAGGCTCTAGAAGTCCATGCACAACCTCAAACTCCCATCTACCTTCTTAGCAAAAATCACTGGGGATGCCCATGGTGAAACACAGGGCCTTACGAATCCCTTCTCCTACAAGTCCTCTAGTTGTACCCTCATATTACAAAGATCTATGGGGGAAATCTGATATGTTGGTGTAGATATAGGTGTCTTCATGGGTATAGGTCAATGCATAAGTCTACCTCCCTATGAGGTGGTAGTCCCAGAACATCCTCAAGAAAAACATCCTCATACTCGTCCACCACTACAGGAAATCTTGGACTCCTCTCATCCACTGCACTGAGGGTGAGGGCAGCTAACTAGTGAGTGATCGACTACACCCTATTCTCAGAAAGCCCGTCCTGTGTTGCAAGGGTTTCCTTCTCACCGGTGAATGAAAATATGGTCCCATCTCTATAGACACTCCACACTGTACACCTAAAACAGTCGATCTGAGCATGGAATGTGGATAACCAGTCCATACCCAAGATGACGCCGTAAGGCCTCGACGCTACTAATAGGAGATTCCAGCTAAATCTATCGCCTCCTAGAGTAAGATCACATTTTCGACACCAGTGTGTAATTGTCGAATACCCTCCCTTAAGTGTCTCTAGATGTAAGGATCGAGCCAACGACTCCAATGGAATATCCAAGCTCTGAACGAGAGTCGTGGAAATGATGGAGTGACTAAAACCTATGTCTATAAGAACTACAGTTAGGGTAGAGAAGACACAGATCATACCTTGGATCATCTCTGGAGAACCATGGTCATAAGCCTCTGCTGCCTGAAGCTCTGGTTGCACCTGTCTGCCTGCTCCCTGAGGTCAGGGTAGACCACCTAAGGGTGGTGGTGATAACACCTCAAACCATCTCCCACCACCTACGACTCGACCTGCTCCCCTGCCACGTTTTCCACCCTTTAGACCTCCACGCTCGAACTACTGCCTCCACCTAGGTGGTCCCTTAACCATCTGCTGATCATCGTTACAATGGTTTAGGAATTCACGAGCCATTTGACCCTACCCGCTGCACGAATATCATACTCTACTCCTCTGCTGACCACATATGCCTCACGAGATCTACAACTCCGACCCTACATCACGGGGTCATCCTTTGAAATGACTAGCCTATTTGGACCTCTACATCATTTGCCTACTACCAGGTGGTGATGACTTGACTACCTGTCGTTCATTGGTGGCTCTCAATATCAGTGCATACTCAGCAAGGAAAATCTCCACCAGTAGTGATTGGTTTAGCACTCCATCCTGCACCGGGATGTTGAGAGAAATCATCGATGCCCTGATCTCCCATCGGAGTCCCTTCTCAAAGGTCTGAGCCCTGAATAAAGGGCCCCAAACCATGTCAGTGAGTAGAAGGAGAGGTCGGTAAACCTAAAAGAATACTGGGCCATAGTTAAACTGCCGTTCTATAGGTGCAGATGCTCATGAATACACACAGAGCGAAGTGTCATTGGTACAGACAACTCCCTAAAGAGGTTATCGAAGTCCAACTACAAAAGGGCAGACTCGTCATGTGTCTGGAGCATCAATCTCCACCAACTCCTTGATGTACCCTGAAAAAGGCTAGAAGCTAGGATCACCATCTAATATCATTATGTCTTTACGAAACGAAAATCTCACGCCACAACCTCCATCCAGTCCTTAGCTGCCTAAGGATCTATCTCTCCTCGAAACCGCATAGGCCTATGTCTCTGGAACTCGTGAAACATGCTCAGTCGGCGTGAACTATCTACTTGTGGGGCTGGTATCATCTACTACTCTGCGGGTGGTGGTTTTGCAGGTACACCATCCGTAGGTGCTACCACTGTAAGTGGCCCTTGTACCGATGTCTCATCGCTTGGTGGGCTATCATCATGATATCTCACTAGAATTCTGGCTGGCTGTCTTTATGGAGGTATCTTTTAAGGAAACAGATATTCCACTATAAAAAATTTATACCTGGTGAGATGAATCAAAAAGATATCAAGAGAAAAACATTTCCTAAACAGACGCAACAAGTGTTTTCATGTACCAAGTATGAAAACCGAACTCAGGGTCTTGGTGTATGGATACGTCGGCCACCACACCAATACTAGACTCCTTGAACTAAAATCCAAACTCAAACACTAAAAAATATTGCTCCATTACAATATTTCAGACTCTTAGTTCTTCTGTTAGAACTGACTGCCCTCTGATACCATTTTTTTACAACCCTCCTCCAGGGCCAGTGCCGTGACTACCCCAAGCCCGCATTTCATAGGCCATGGGTTGGTGACTAGAACCATAAATGCGTAACACAAAAAGGGAAGATATTTCCTTTAAACTTGTATTCACACATATAGATTACACACACAATTCATAGCACATGGTACCACTATTGAGAGTAAAAGTATGTACTGAAAGTAAAAGGTCCATTATACAAGCCCAATTAAAGGAAACATACAACAAAATGAAAGAAAAACAAGCTCTATAGATCATCCACCAAGGATCCTACCTGAAGAGTAGGTACAACTCACTATCTTACATCACTGCAACTCCCCACATCTATAGATCACGTCTGAGAACCATCTAGCCATGGCGTCACAAGCCTCCGTCAAGATATCTGTCATCTGCATTAGACACAATAGGTGAGGGATAATCCCAAGAAGGGGTGAGTATAACGATACTCAGTAGGGACCCCGAGACCCCCGAAGGTATCTCATAAATACACAAAGGTAAACTACAAAGCAATATCTCAATCACAATGCACAAAGTAAAATAGAACTCACACAAGGTATACAACTTAAATAACAATAATAAAGATGATTAGTTGTAAGCTGGGTCATCTTATTCTATTGAAAGGCCCGACTGCTAATCAGAGAAGTGTTTTGTCTACTACAGATCTACAAAGGGTTTCTCTAACACTAAACCAAGAAGAGTTGCTCTACGGATGCTCCACAATGGGTCGTGCTATTGCTGATCCACATAGGGTATCTCTACTGCTGATCCACATAGGGTCGCTCTCATGCCGATCCACGGAGGGTCACACAATAGCTGATCCATGGAGGGTCGTAAAACTACCGATCCATGGAGGGTCAATCTCATGACGATCCATGGAGGGTCATAGTATTTCCAATCCATGGGGGTTTTTCTACTGCTGATCGATGGAGGTTCACTCTCATGCCTATCCACAAAGGGTTACTCTTCACCTGATAGCCAACCACTAGATTACTGCACCTTGTACGTATGAGTTACAACGGTTATGATCCTCAAGCCATCAGTTGTATTTAAACCACAACAACATATCACATAGAAGTAACCCAAAGATCCTTCTTATCATAAGGGTTCCAATGCAATAGATGATGCCTTGATCAGACACCCGGTCTCTAAGTTAGATGATTTTTAGTAAAAAGGGCCGGTTGGATTCGAGTTCAATACAAAACAGCCATACAACCACTTCTTCCAAAACTCAATTGGGTTATATCAAAAGGAATTAATAGTTTCAAGGGTTCTCATGCCATAGACGGTGGATAAATTGGACACCCGGTCTACAAGTTATGATCATTTCAGTGAAACATGCTCGATCTAGTCTGGGTCTAGGACGAACCGATTGGACCAACCTGATCTGGTCGGACCGACCTGACCCAACCTTGTCCAGGGGTCTAGCGTGGGTCCAACATAGGTCCGGCCTAGAAGGACGAGTCAAGCTTGGTGTAAGGTCAGGCACGGTGGAAGGTCCGACACGGTGGAACGGGTCCGGCCCGCTGGCCGACTTGGTCCGCCACAGGCGGACCAGCCCTCCCGGTCGGGACGCAGAAGACAACCATATCCGGCCTCTACTCTCATCGCAGTCGACGCGGTCTAGTCTCCTCACTGTGGTCAAGCGACTGCGGTGCCGTTATGCATTCGGCCAGACTCCTACATGCGGTCGAAGGACCACAAGTGCCAGCTCGCCCGAGCAGCCCGTGCGGGCCGCTCCTCCCTGCAGTGCCGACGGGCACCGCACCTCCTTACCGCCATGGTGCGACGACGATCATGCTTCTCCCCTCTCCCCGTGACCACCACCACAATCCCTGCCGCCGATGGTACCTTCAACTGGCCACCAGAGTCACTCCGGTGTTCCGTTTCTCAAACCGCTTGCGTCTACAGAAACGTTAGGGTGTCACCTTCATTTTATCAAACTCAAAATCTCTTTTCCACCATCTTGATAAATCATCCATGAAGAATTCAATATAAAAAAGTATGGAGGAGGGTCCGGGCCTTGTTCATGTCAGCCCACGCCCTCCGCATTAGAGTTTAAGGATGAAAGAAAGTATTAACCACCCAACAAAAGTAAAACCCCAATTCAAATCCCCACATTAGAACCTCCCTAAAAAAAATGGATCACAGATCAAACCGTTAGTCGGTTGGTCCACGTTTGTTTTTTATTTCAAGAATGATGAAAGAATTATCAATTACAAAGAACACATAAACCCCTACCTAGATTCATTGGATCTGCTGATGGAGAAGGATGCGATTCGTGTCATCGTTTATCCATGGTCGTTGGCATTCATCGCCACATTCCAACATATGGATCCGATCCTCCAACGTTTTTCGCTTCGTTCGTCCTTCTTCATTGGCGAGGGATTCCGTCGGCGGTTCGTTAGAGATTTTCCTGTGTTTGGTAATTTCCAAACCCCAACATGTTGTATTACTAAAAGAAATAAAAAAAAGCGCAATGACATTATGCCCATTAATGATTCTCATTAGATGAGCCAAATTTAATAAGCCACATTTAATGAGTCATTAAGATAATAATTTTGTGGTTTCAAATGAGCCATTATTGACCCTCCATTAATGTGCCTCGTCGCCGCCTCATCGCTACATCGCAACATCGCCATCCACCACTCAACGGAGAGAAAAGAAATAAAATAATTCTTTAAATTTTTTTTAATATTTTTCTCGAAATGTTTGAAAAATAACTTTTCCGCTTGGCCCTTACCGTCTAAAGTTAATTCATTTGTAGGTTAATCCTGGTGTTCCGAGTTCAAAAGTGCCCTCAGATTTGTGATTCAAGCACCGATTCAAAAGTTTGAAAATCCCACCAGTACGTTTACTAAACGTACCTTAAAACGTTCAAAATTATATTACAGGGTCTTTGAGCCTCGGAATCAGATACCATCAGATCATGTTGTCTCAGAATAATTCTATATAATTAGAGAAAAATTTACTCTGAATTTCTTAGATATTACAAAAAGAAGGTTTTCAAAAGGAAAATATTCAAAAGTTTACAAAGTTTTTATATCAAAATTCAATATAAAATGGATTATAATGAAATAAATTAGATTAATAGATATATAATTGAATTAATTTTACTTTAAAAAAAATTTAATATATATTTTAAAATTATAAATAATTTGAACAAAAGGAAGTTCAAAATTAAAATTTATTATTTTTTCACAATTAATTAAAAAATGAAATATTTCAGAAAAATATATAAAAATAACCCTAAGATAATTTTTATATTATTTATTCAAAAATGAAGTTTATTTTTTCAAATATACATTCTAAAATTCATAAAAAAAATTAATTATAAATTATGTGCGTAAAGTACGACTAAAGAACCTTTTAGAAAGAGATTATTTTGCCGAAAACATTTCTTTTTTTATTTAAAATGGTTCAAATTTTATCATTAATAAAAATATATCCACATAATTTATTTTATAAATGTTTAAACCATATAATTTTCATAATTTATTTATTACAATTCATACCCACCGATTTAATGGATAGGTTATAATGGTAATGCTTAAATGACAATATTTTGATAGTGTATCTTGTCTTTTACAAACTCGTTGCTGTGTGCATTGAAATATATCAAAGAGATTATTTAAAAATAAATTTATCATAAATTCTTGGGATTTTATATTATTTTTGATGATTGGTGTTTTTTTTCATACATTATATGCAATATAATGTTCATATATCAAGATATTAGGGTGTTACATTCTACCCCCTTAAAAAATTGTGTCGTTACAATTTAATCTTGATCTCAGTAATCCTGGGTTTTTTATTTAAAAACACCCTTATTTAAATACAAAATATTTATAAGGATTAATAAAAAATTATATTAATAATATAGAATATAAACACAAAGGTTATTCGTAATAAAAGATAACTATGTTTCAAAGTAGGAGAACATTGTTGTAAGGTGAAGACATGAACATAGAAGAAAAGAATAAATAATTATCAAGAAAGATATAGATCATTGATCAAATGAAAATTAATTATCAATGGAAAGTTAAATACCTCATAACCATAAATACTTGATGATATAAAAGGTTATCATTTTAATATAAATGATGGTATTAAGAAAACATTTTGTTTTAATATCCTTTTCCTATATTTGAGGAATTCCTTGACCATATGGGTTGAGAATATACGAAAATATACTTACTTAATTTCCTTCTATTTCATAGGAATAATTTCATCTTTTTTGGTTCTTCAATCATTTTAAACTTCATTTCTTACTATCAGAAATGATTATCTAAGAAGAATTTTTATTCTTGAAACACTAAAATTTATTTTTAACAGATCATAAGATCCATGAAAGAGTTACATGTTTTTCTATATGTTTATAAATATTTTCCAAAATGAACATGGCTATCATAAATTATCTAATATGACACATTAATCTCAAAACCTAAATAGTAACAACATTGGTTCTATATTAATATTTACCCATGAAATCATTTAACAAGAAATAATGAAATATTTACCAGGACATAATGTAGGTCAGTGGTAGGAGCGAAACCCTTATAATCCTTCTGTTGTGGGTTTAATCCCTATGGGCTTGTCAAATGTGATGGGTTCTCACTTGAAATTTGGGTTATCCTTTTTCTAAAGCCACATTAATATAATTCATATATTGTTACCAAATTCTAATAGTCCATAATTCCCTCAATATAAAAGATTGGATAAATCTCAAAGGTTACCATTAACTTCATAAAACCACTTTATCATTATTATCCCAATATAAGGAACATATTAAGGGAAATCATCAATAAACTATTTGTTTTCCCTGAATTTCAAATTTCCATTGAATCAGTTTTCCTGGTCACAGGTACCATTCAACATATTCTCTAAAATCGTTAATGAAATTGTATTTCATCACAGTCTGTATATATTTCATATTTCTTATTACCGGAATATAATTGATTAAAATACATCTATAACATAAATCTTGAATTTAAACACAAGAACATTAATCATTACACTTTATCTATAGTTATATCATAACCTTGACCTTGACCCCTTATCTCATTTTGAGGTATATTCCCCTAATTCTTGGGAATTTATTTTCATAGTGCCCCATCTCTTTATAATGGACACATTTAAAATTGGTATAGTCTCTCATTACATTGAAATAATTTTAATTATGGACTTTTTATCAACACTTGAAGAAAACTTATTTTTCATTTTAAGCATGTACCAAGGTGTTTCCTTCTACAAGAATCACATTTTAGAAAATCATTCTTTCCCATCACCCCTTTATCTATATTTTCCTCTTACACCATCCTATTCTCTTACATCCCTTTGACTCCATAATACTTTGATAATTCATTCTCTATCTCGATCACACATGATACTATATCATTTTATGATGAGAAAGATTGGGAGAATAGTGAAATTTGGAGGATTGGATTAATCTCATTAAAGAAATGATCAACATTGATATTTATATTATGTATGTATTCCACAACATGACTTGATAACCTTGTAAAGTTAGATTCATACTTATCAACATTTTCATCTTCTTTCAATATTAGACTCAAGAACAACCTTTCCATATCCATTCGTTTCCCATGGGGAAAATATTTTTCCAAGAAGAGTACCTTAAAGTCCTTCAATTCTATGTTTTTTATTTCCTCTTCATCACTTGTGTTTTGAATAAATAGACACCATTGATAGGTATCTCTTGAGATAAGATAAAATTCCATAAAAAATTTCCCCCTTTAAATACTTCCCAAAGTGAGAAATATCTTCTCTAAGGGAATTATCAATTAATTAGATTAAAAAGTATTTGTAGTCCCATTGAATAGTTGAGGTTGCAGATACATTAAGTAGTCTAACATTTTTACACAGTAAGGTGTATCAATATAATTCTCTATATGGAAAAATATATTACTCATAACATGAGTCTTATTCCCCAATATTGTTATAATTTTATCAGTTACAATTATAGATCTACCTTTAGATTTATTATCTTTCCCTAGAGGGAAATCTCTAAATGGAGTATTTATATTGATACAGTTCCCATTTCTTCCATTATGTTCTATTTAGAAATAATTTCATACACTATATTAGATCATAACATTATCTAACATTATGTATAATCCCAAGACTAGTGAAACACTTAACATAAATTGAGAAATTTATGCATTGATAATCTCATAATCATAAACATAGTTTCTTTGAGGATATCTTTATTTTAAAATCATTCATAATGGTTTGTAAAAAAATATGAATTACCATAAGCATATCCCCTAGGAGTTTCATACCAGGTTTACAGTAAGGCCTGTTGTTGTTCCCTAGGTGATGATTGGGTCAATCCCAATATTCCCTTTTAGGAGCTATTACCCCTAGGTAAATCTATGATTAATAATGTACACCTGTAGTACCTAAGAAAGGATGTATTTTATAGGAAAAAACTCTATAATGTCTTCCTTATCAAAATATTATGATGTTATTATATACTCTTCCTCAAATTCAATCGTAGGGTTATGTTCCAGAATCTATGTTTTCCTAAATATTGTTCCAATAGTTTCGACTAAACTTCTTCGGATACCAAATATGACGACCCATACCCCACTAACCCAAAGCTAGTGTCTACTTTTTATATTGGCATACGATACATGGAATCACATCTTGAATGACCAAATAGTTTAGTAGTCTTATTAAACCAGATATATAATTGAAATTCACATTATATTTTAAAACATAAAAACCCAAATAATTTTCCTTGATATTTCAAATATTCTCCATATATTATCCCTACATATCAATCACAAAACACTTACTCACATCTTAGTGAAAATAAAACATAAGAAATTGGTGAAATCATATGCTCAGTATAGGCAAGCGTGCAACAAAATATATAAATAAATAACGAATAATAAATATGGAAATGTAAATAACTAAAACACATGACATTTAATCAATAAGTTCAGCATAATATGGAAAGAATAAATTATGATCAAATAATTCTATACAAATAATTTCATGAGCTTGAAACTTAACCTTTGATATTGTAACTCATAAAATAATCACATGTAATATCAGTAACTGAATTCATAATTTTGAAATCCATAATTTTGGACATGTAAATCATACCATCAAGGCCTTATACTAAATAAGATAATATTATTAATTCCTTGTGCCACGACACCTAATAAATGGGTAAGGCATCAGCCAACACCCAATCTAGTTTGTCTCATTGGACCAATCGATGCATCGAGGGGATATAGTGGGCCCTACTTTCCACTTACTAAATCCAATGCATTTCACATATGAAAGGGGTGAAACATAATAAATTTATATATTCATATTGAAAAACTAAAATATTAAATTCTAATACTTACCCCAATCAACAAATATAATCATAAACCATCTAGAGTAATATGGTGAATGGTAATAAAATTTTACATCCTCAATAAAACTGATCATAAACCATCAAAATAAAGAATAAGGATGATTTAAATTCAATATATCCATATTGTATCATAATTAAATTAAAGGGTTGAATTAATTTATGAATACAAATACCAAAAAAATTCTATTAAAAACATTTTCCAGGAAAATAAATTTTTTAATTTGAAAATCACCTTTAAAAAAATAACTAAATATTTTGAAAATAAATTTATATTAAAATAACCTTTTATATATTGTAAAATAATATTTGAAATAGTTAGTGGTCATGATGGTAGAAAATTCCATTCATTTTGTAGATATTGAAACAAATATTTCTTTCAAATTTTTAGTAAAATCCAAATGAGCATTATTTTGAAAAAGACATTAAGTTTTTAAAAAAAAAATTAGAACGTGAAAATTTATAAAAATTTATTTAATTATTTTTTTTAGAATGTTAAAACATTTTTGAAAATCTAAAATAAAGGTTTTAATGAAATTTTATTTTTGACCAAAGAGAAAAATAATGTCTGATTTTCATAAAAATATTTTCTCAATAATTTTAATTACTAAACAAGAAAAAATAGTAATATTACCTGACAGATATCATGAATAACTATATGAGAATAAAATAGATTTATTTTAATATATAAATATGAAATAATTCCTCCAAGGGAGACTTAAATAAAAAAATCCTGATTAATGATGAGATTGTGAAATAAACCCTTTCCACTTTGGTAAATTTTGCATTATAAACCCCAGGAATGAAATTAATTTAAATGAAACATTAAATAAAATGAAGATAAAATAATTCATGATATAACACACCCAAATTGGAATATATACACCATATAAAATAAATAAGTGGTGAAAATGGTGTAAGTATCACATAAGTAAAAGTGAGATTAAAAACACATACATTGAGTATGACTCGTCAAATACGTTATTTATATTATGGAAGAATAAATTTATGTTAATTTATTAAATTTTTAAGAACCATTTAATGTTTATTATTCCTTTTATTTAACTTATTACCATTTTATATATTATTACTTAATCAGTTAATTTTAAATTGGTTGTTTGGATGAAATTTGGCTTATGTGTCAAAAATGAATTTGGTAGGTTGAATATGGATAAAGAGGAAATTATTTAAACATATACCGCATAATAATAATGAAATAATTGTCATATTAATAAATAAACATTATTTTAAAACTAATCATGGAATATGGTTTTGAAAAATTAACTATGTTATAATCATGGATATGGTAGGTCGTACGTATGCATGAGTAACGTATCCATTTTCAATGATTATTATGGAAAGGGGGTAAGTAAATTTTTAACTTTCTATAATTATGATAATATCATATATATAATATTATTTCTTTAAATATACTTATATTGATATATATATCATAAATGTGGTGTTGTGAGGAAAAGTGATTCACATCGCTTCATGAAGGTGGTAGACCACACATACAAAAATAATGTTATAATTTTTAAATGTAAGAAATAAAATGATATATTATCTTTTATTAATGATAAATATTTCATGAATATAATAATGGATTCACTTATATAACATATATTTATTAAAATTGAACTTATTAACTTCCATGTAAATTTTTAGTGATAAACGAATCGCATCGCTTCGTGAGGCGGTAGTCCGCCAAACACATGAGCGACGTGATCATATCCCCCAAATAATGGAAAGTAAAGTTATATATGATATAATGAATAAAAAATTAAAATTATTTTATAAATATAATATATATACTTTATATACATCATTTTACCCAACTATGAGAGGTGTTGATGGAAAATGTGCCACATCGGTTCACGATGCGATAGTCTGCTATACAGACGAGCGATGTTATCATTTCCCATTTCAGTCAAGAGGATATGGATATAGGTAACTAACTAGATATAATAACATCTTAGTATATGTTAGATACTGGTTTTATTATATAACCATAAATGAAAAATATTTTTAGGAGGTGGAAGAAGAAATAAAATAAAAATGCATAGTAAGGAATTTTACCTTTCCTTAGACCACATCTTTAAGATTATACCTAAAGTCTTCCAAGAATAAATTGATGACCAAAAAAGGATTCTAGGATTAAGGTATTTAATTTTTTAATTTATTTTTATATGTATTGGATGAACCAATTTTTTTTTATGTTTTTAATAAGACAAGATATAGGGTGGTCTTTTATAAGTGATGTGCGTGGCACACTTGCAATATTTGAAAAGAAAAAGGTGTACCCAGATTTTTCACATAACAATAGGGTAAAAAATGGAGTATTACATAGAATTATACATTATATGGTCTAAATATTTCCACAAAATAGTTTTTTTAAAATAATTTAGTTTATTTAAACCCCTTTCTTCTTAGTTTAACTCACGGTAAACCCATATTTACCTTAACCATGATAATTAATTTTTTACTATTTTCACTATTCATTGTGGTAAAAAATGAAGTTGAATTTATTAGATAATATAAATTATTATTATTAAAAACATTTAATCCATTTTTTCAAATTACATTCATATAAGAATAAAAATAAAATTTAAAATTAATCTTATAGATGCCACGGGAAAGAAAGTTTTTAACGAGAAAATGTTTAAAAGTTTTCAAAGTTTTTATATGGAAATTCAATATGATAATGATTCCAATGAACTAAATGGGATTAATAGATATATAATATAACTAATTATACTTTAAAACCAATTTAAGATATAATTTAACATTATAAAAAATTTAAACTAAAAGGTGGGTTTCAAATAAAATTTAGTATTTTTAACTATACATAAAATATTGAAATATTTCCCAAAAATCCAAAAAAGAACCCTAGTATACTTTTTATATTTAAATTTTAAAAAATATGTTTAATTTTTCAAATAAATTTTCAAAAAGGGGTAAAAATTAATTATAAATTTAGCTTTCAAAGCACGACTAAACCTCCTTTTAAAAGAATGCAGTTTTTTCAGAAACATTTATTTTACATCAAAATGGTTCTAATTTTATGTCTAATCAATTGATATACATTTTGTTTATTTTATACATGTTTAAAACATATTAGTTTCATAATATAGTTATTTCTATTCTTACCCACCAGTTTAATGACTAGGTTATAATGGAAATGTCTGAATAATAATATTTTAATAGAGTATCACGTTTTGTTCAAACACAGTGTTGCATGAATTTCAAGCTATCAAATAGATTGAATTTATTTAAAAATAAATTTATAATAAATTAATGGGATTTTATATTCCCTTCTATTCTTTGTTTTACATGTCATACAATCCATTTAATATGATGTTTATACTTTAAACTCTTGGGGTGCTACACTTGATTTCTTCAAGACCTCACCTTGGTTACAAAAAAACCAAGAATGACACTCAATTCATTCCATCAATTGGAAACGGGTTGATGAATAACACCGAGGGTATAAATTGTACAATTAAAAGGTATTATAATCTAAATAACCTATAAGAAGCCTATAAAATAAAATATAAAACACTAAAAAATAAAAAATAATTAATAAATTAATAATTTAGATCTTTTATAATACATGAATATCATATAAAATAATCAAATTGAAATATAGTAACAAATATAAAAAAATTATTGACAAAAAACATATAAAAAATATCATAAATTCTATATACCATAGTATTATATGAATTAATGTACAAATTATATGATCCTTCTATCATCCTCACACACGATGTTAAATATAATTTCATTAATAAAATTACCCAAATGACACCTATCTAGAGTGACACAAAACCGCATGCATACCTCCTTTTATTTGAGAGGAGACTGACTAATAGTGAGATTATATGATCAATATTGTAGAGACTATACTCTTAATATCAATATTATTAATAATAATAAATAACCAATCACTATCTATAATAGATAATTATAGTATGTATGTATGAAATTATATCTAAATAAAACCATAATTGAATAAAAATACACCATGTTATATCAAATGAGAAATGATTATATAGTTATAAATCTCAGAATACTTCCTAATGGGTAAATCAAAATTATAAATAAATAAAAGAATAAAGTGTACAAGGAGTCTCCACTACAACCCATACCCTCACCTCAATCCATCTCCATATCCTATTGAACTACTCTAGCATCATCCATTGTGGAATCTATGATTTGAATTGCATCAAAAATATATAAACAATAGAAACACTAGGGTGATTGTATAAATTGTGAGAAATACATCTCATTATGGTCTCACTAAATGGACTCAATATAAACCATCGTATACATTTGTATTCTTGATGAAAATAAATAATACAAACATATTGATATAAGCATATATGTCGAGTCATTATGAGTTAACCAATCCAATATGATTCCCAACCATACCTGGTATGATCACCTATATTAAACTACATCCTTCATAGTCTCATGTCATCATAAATAATATAAAGATAAAGGAAAAAATAGATAGAACTCAGTACAACGTAATCCCATTGAGTTACCAAAAAAAGAGTTTGAATTGGGTATTCAAAAAAATTGAGGATCATTTCTCATTCATCCCTAGAACAATAAGAAATAGATAACACTCACTCTATGATTCCAAAACACTCAGGTAACTACTTCACTATTTATAGTATATGTAACACTGATATCTTTTATGGACCTTTTTATGAAATAAATTAAATTTTCATTGATCTATTTTATTACTCTTAGTAAAAAATTCATTTCACATGACACTGACTCGACATAGGAAAAAATTATGAAACATATTTTACAAGAAACACCGACTTGGCATAAATTAAACCCAATATGGACTTGGCATACCATATATTCAACACTAACTTGGTGTACGTTACACACAACACTGGGTTTCTATGAAACATATTTTTTTGTTATAATTACTTAAACGAGATAGTTATATCCTAGAGGTTAAACATGGTAATATAAATATTAATAAATAGTTTGGAAATATTTTTCATAATTATTTTATATAAATAAACATATTTATAACAAAATATAATTTTTTTGGCAAAGTCCTTATATGTTTAAAAATAATATTTCCCAAATGAACTACTTTGCATGTACTTCTATAATAAAATAATTAAATTAATATTAGAAAATTTATGAATTTTAATTTGATAAAATAAACTTTATTATTGAATTTATAATGTTGAAATTTACTTAGGGTGATTTTTTGTGATTTTTCTAAGCGGCATCATTTTTGGATGAATTGTTAAAAATATTGAATTTTAATTCAAGACTGCTTTTTCATCTAATTTATTTACAAGGTTAAATTATATTTTAAATTTGTTTAAAAGTTTAATTAGATAATATTTTTATCAATTAATCCAATATATGTAATTATAATCAATTTCACTTTGAAATTGGGTATAAAAACATAGCAAACTTTGGGATGTTTTTACTTTAAAAAATCATAGTGTCGGCCTGTCAGCGGTATAAGATTTAAATTAATTTTTTCCACTTCAATAATGGTAATTTGTAAAAATGTATTAAATATTTTTATTCAGAATAATTTATAATGTATAATATGGTAAAATTAGTTTTTTTACCAAAAATACTATTGAAAGTTATTAAAATTAATTACAATGATTAAGAGAAATTTCAAGTTAACAAAGTACTAAAACCTAAATTAAAGACCCAAAACAACTCTTACTGTTGTAAAATATCCACTATTTGGCCATATTTATACCCAATAATTAATTTTATAGAATTGGTTCCATTATTGGATCCGATTGTAATGTGAAAAACATGCATGGAATTCCTTTGTCAAAATATTACAAGAGTGCCACTCCTCCTCCATTATAAAAAGGCCTTCTGTCCTCCCACTTTCTAAGACCTCTTAAGACACTTTGGATTGACCAATATCTACACAAATATCTCTTCAAAGTACATACCATAATCCTATAATCCTCTAATTTGGCATAAATTAATCTAGGGAATCCCTTTGGTGCAAACCAAAAGGCATTGCCCAAATAAGAGGTAACATTCTTCTTCAAGTTCTTTTATTTAATTTCAATTATCCACCCCATAAAATATTATTATTCCATTATTATAAAACAGAACCAATATAATCAATATAATAGGATTTTTTATGCTATGTGTTCAACCTAAAATTACAGACACTTCTATATAATGGTTATTGAACAAACTGTTTACGTGTACGGCGAACTACTGCCTCACAAAATGATGATTGTTCATTTTTCCTTTACTGCCTCCCATGGTGGACATTACGATGTAAACTATGTTTATATATTTTTTATATTATATTTATTATGTCTTTAATATATTTTATTACTTATAAAAAACATATCTTCATACTTTCCATTTTGGTTAAATACAATAATTTCGTTTAAGGAAGTGTGGTCTATCAGCCGCTCAATGCAATGTGATTCGTTCACACACTACTTAGAATATATTAAGGATGAATTTAGTGAAATTATATGATATATATGAAATAATAATTCCAATGTAATGAATATATATATATACATATACATATATTTCAGTTTCATTCATTCTTTCAATACGACAATAAAAATGGAAACAACGTTTATACATACATATCGCTTACCGTATCCATGAATGGTGTATTCCATTTCATAATTCTATATTATATAGATTATTATAATACAAATATAATTAATATATATAAAATTTAAATAATGGATTAAATTAACTAAATAATTATATAATTAAAAGGACCCAAGATATAAAAAAGTAAGACACATGCAAAGAACAAAGAGAATAATACCCGAAGTGAAACCTTAACATAGGATTATTAACAAGTGGGTAATATAAGTTCATAACAAAACTATATATGGTATTAGGTATAATAATATCATTTTATAAAATATTTTATAATAAAATTAAATTTATTATACATGAATCTTGTATGATTACAAAGAGAGCCAGGACACAAAGTAAGGGAATTTCATCTCACTTTTTATTTCTGTGAGATACATGATTTATTCACCACCCATCCCTTTTGTTTGGTGTGATTAATTACCATGGATGTATTATATTATTATTATTCTTAAATTTATGGGTATTTACATGTCCATTCTATGAACTTTATTTCAAGTGGTTCATGTTTCAAAATCTACCAAACCCGTAAGATAATTTTGACTCAATTTTACTTCCTTGAGACACCTATTTTTTTATGCACATACACTCTTTTTCGATGTGTATATAATTAAATTTTAAATGTTATATCATGAATCTTATTTTAATGATATGTTTAAGATTAATTTAATTCCTTTTTTTACATATATATTAAGATCCCATTTGACCAAGTGGTGATAGTTTGTTGAAACAATCTCATCACTTTTTGAGATTATTAATGATTATATTTCTTTTGATGAAATAATATGATCAATATCTCAAGAACACTCATGATTTTTAGTCTAATCTATTTATTCAAGATATATCCATGTACTAGTATGATTTCTCCAATCTTTGATAATTAAGATATATAAGAAAATGGTTTTAAGAAAAACATGACTCTATTTCTCTCTTCGGTCGAAAATCTATTTTATTTCAAAAACCATGTTTTAAAAAATGTTTTCCAAAATGTTTTCAAATGATATTTGAAGATCACTTTCAAGGAAAAAGGTTTTTAAAAATGTTTTATGGTTGTAAAAAATCTATTTATATGTTTTCAAAGATATTTTCAAAGAAAAGGTTTTTCATTAGATTTTATTTTTTAAAAAACATTTTTCAAAGGAGAAAATATATTTTCCTCAAGAAATTATTTGAAAAGATATATCCAAAGTATTTCCCATATATGATTACATAAAATGGTTTTACTCATGATTTTTTTGGAAATGATTCTATTTTCCAATTAATATTCTTTCTCTGAATGGTTTATGTTTTAATGGCATGATGATTATGATACTGATTTCTCTTTCATGAGTTATATGATTATGAAACCCACTTATTTTTAGGGGTTATGATTTTGATGAAATGATTGAAAAAACAATTCATTTTTTAACATGGTATGATATGATTACATTTTTATGGTTCCCATTTCATTTCATGGGTTATGATATTATTGTTTATGATTTTTTGGAACATGTTTGTATGATTTAATTATGTGATGGGTGAGACATATATATCCATACAATGTATTGGGTAAAGATTTATATCTCATGAGATAGAATATAATTATATTTGGAGTAAACATTGACTACTAATATGGCCATGGGAGTAAACCATGACTACCAAGATGTTATGATGGGTGAACTAATGATACTAATATAGCCATGAGAGTGAACCATAACTTTCAAGATAGTATAGGGAGTGACCCATACTACTATGATGGTCTTGTAATCGATGCCTTGGATACTATAGAAATCATATTATATTCTTATGTGTTTTCCATAATTCCATGTATTATTCCTATGTTATTATTTCATGATTATGTTCTTTATTTCCTTATGATTCATGTCTTATGAACTTCCATTATTTATGCCATGATTCATGTATATGATATTTTATATGAAATGTATGATCTTATATTTTCATGATCATGTTATTATACCCTTATGCTCATGATTATGCTTACAAATATCCCTTATTTACAGTTATTGAGCATCTGATCTCACCCTTTTTTATTTTTCCTTTCCAAGGTTATGAAGATATGTATTGTGTTTTATGGTTTTGAGAAGGGTTCTAGTAAAGAAAAAACTAATTAGAGATAATGTATCTAACTTACGTACCAGTGTCCATGTTTTTATGTTTCCAAAGGCACTAGACTAATATTGTCTTTTGGTGTCTGTTTATAAAATGTTGTAATTATTCTGAAAAAATTATGTAATGTTAATGTATGAAAATATAGGATCACTATAATTGGTAGAAGGTAAAAGTTTTAGTTATCCTTTGGATGTTTTTATGAGAAAACCTTAGTGATAAACCTAAGGATATTTATGAGGATAATTATAAGGATGAGGAAAATATAGGAAAATTTGCTATAATTTTGGTAAAGGATAGAGTAAGTGATTTCATAGAAATACATCCCTATCTAGATACTATAAGTGGATGTGGATCTGGCACATATATAACTAGGGGTAATAACTCTGACAAGATGTCCTAAGTCTAACTCGTGGTAATCTGGTATATAATAATGGGCCTTGTGGCACACTTATCTTGACACTCCTGGGGGATATTATTTGGGAATTAGCAAACTCTTCATGAACAATCATGAATGATTTAAATAGAATTTGGCTATGAATAACATATGATAAACATATGGGGTTATAAATTAAAGAAGGTGTTATAATTTAGATATCCTATAAGTGAATTTTCAATATTATGTGGTTCCTCATTATGATAACTATTTCTTACTATATGCTTTTGGTTTTAGTTAATGATTGTAACCTAAAAGACCTGAATTATTGGTGATTGCAATGGATAATGAAATGATTTTCCTCCTGGTAAACCAAATTATATGGGAGTTGGAATTCAAAATATAATTGCTATACTCACCCAAATATCTCAAGCTATGAATCATGGTGGACTTCCAAATGAGAAAATTAGGGAACACCAATATTTAAAGTCATTTATGAGGAAATTTACACCGTATTTTAGAGGGTATTCTGATCCACTTATTACTGAATAATGGACTAGAATTACTAAAAATATATTCTCTATTATCCCATGTTCAAATAATGAGTGATTTATTCTGATTGTTTATCATTTAGAAGGTGAAGCGAACTAGTGGAAGACACTTATAAAGAATACGAGGTAGAACGAAGAGATTGAATCTATGGATTGTGATGAGTTCATGAACTTATTTTAAAATAATTACTTTCCTCATATTCTTCATACCAATATAGAGAAATAATTCATTGATTTGATGGAAAAGGAAGATGAATCTGCCGGTACCTACGAGGATAATTTCCCAAGACATTCAAGGTACTCTTCATGAATTATCATCCAACCTGAATGTAACATTGATAGGTTTTTTAGTTTCCTAAAGCCATGTATTAGAAGGGTGTTTGAAATAATCTACATTAGTAGTTATGAATAGAATGTTTTTTGTGCAATAAAAGTTGAGATGGATGTTGGATTCAAGTATCAATCCCATGGGTTTTACAAGAAAAGGAAGATGGAGTTTAAAGAAAAATCTAAAAACCATGAAGATAAGAAGATATGATTTCCTTTATGCTCTATGTGCGGGAATAAGCATGGAGGAAATTTACTTAAGGGGTCTTATAAATTTTTTATGTGTGTAAGGGAAGGATATCAGGCATTTTATTACTGAAGTGATGGGAAGAAGTTATCTAATAGTGTTACTCGATAAAAAGTCGCACAGAATGAACCTCACACGATTTAGTGCTACAAGTTTAAGGAGAATGAGAATTATGCTAACAAATTTCCAAACCCAAGTAAAGGTGATGATAAAAGACATCAAAAACCTCTGAATCTAAGTTAAAAATTTAAATCTCATGAAATATCTATTTCTAATGAGGGGTGAAATAATGAAACAGTGAAAGGAACACTTACCATCCACTCTATAACTTCAAATGTCTTATTTGATTCTTGATCTACCCACTCTTTCATATCTAACTAATTTTCTAAGGGTGTTAAGATTCCACCAAAACAATTAGATCTATAATTAGTAGATAAAACCCCAAATGGTATAATGATTACATCTTGAGTCTATGATTCATATCTGTTTGACGTTTGTGGTAATGTGATTCCTGAAAATCTTATCATTCATCCTTTGTTTGAATTTGATGTCATCTTAGGCATGGATTAGATTTATATGCATGAATCCCACATCAATTTTCAAGGAAGGGAAGTTACATTTGATATTTCAAACCCTACTATGGTCATCCATCAATGTGATGATATGTATAAACTTCCGATAGGGATTATATCTATTATATGGTTCTTTATTCCCATTCAGAAGGTCTGTTTATCTCGAATGGTTTTTGGAGAAAATTGACATTGATGATATGCCTATTTTTCGGGATTTTGTGGATGTATTTCAAGATGATTTACCTAGACTTCAACCAAAAACTGAATTTGAGTTCTCTATAGAACTTATACCAAGTTCTACACCAATTTTAAATACTCCTTATAGAATGGCCCTGATTGAGTTTCAGGAATTGAAGAAGAAAATCCAAAAAAACTTTGATAAGGGATTCATTTAGCCAAGTGTTTCACCTTGGGGTGTAGCAGTTATTTTTTTGAAAAATAAAAATGATCCATGAGACTATACATTGATTATCAGGAGTTGAACAAGATCAAAATCAATAACAATTATCCTCCTCCCCAAATTGATGACTTTTTTGATCAAATGCACAGAGTTCAATACTTTTACAAGATTGACCATAATTCTATATATCATCAATTGAGGTTCAAGAAGGATGATATACCTAGAAAATATTCCGTAAAATTTATAGACACTATGAATATATAGTGATGAATTTTGGTATTACTAATTCCCCTTCCATCTTCACAAATTTTATGAATAGAGTCTTTAAAAATGACCATGAACATTTTTTGGTAGTCTTCATAGACGATATTCATATCTTTTAAAAGAGAAAATATGATCATGATGATCACTTGATAATTGTACTAAAGACCCTAAGGAAGGATAATCAATATATGAAATTTAGAAAGTGTGAAGTTTATCTGGAAAAGGTTCCATTTTTGGGTCACATAATCTCAAGAGATAGTATAATAGAAAATACATCAAAGATAGAGGCTATTAAATGCTGGACTAGACTAACCACGATGACTAAGATCCATATATTTCTTGGTCTATTTGGATATTATCTATGGTTTGTGGAGAATTTTTCACGTCTATCTTATCCACTGACCAAGTTAACATGGAAGGGTGTTAAGTTCCTCTGCATAGATGAATATGAAGAAAATTTTAGGGAACTGAAGAGAAGGTTAATGAGTTCACATGTTCTTACATTATCCTATACTGTAGAAGGGTTTGTAATCTTTAGTGATGCATCCCACAAGGTATTGAGATGTGTTTAGATTTATAAGAAAAATTACCCAACTCATTGAAGGTTCCGGGCGCAGAAGAATCTCATGGGTAGATGTGCCCACTTGGCCTTTTGTCATTAGTAATGATGAATCTGGGATCAATACGACGATAAACGCTAGAATCCACCGATCGAATCACATAAACAGAAAAAGAAGAAGAATAGTCCTGGAACCACAAACTAGGATCATCACAGGTTGATTATAATTAATTTAATTAATTGACAAGAAGTACCTTTTATGGCTTTCTTTCTTCGTTGATATTTATGATCATGTTCCGATGTGATTCATCACTGTGTCGTAGAATCCAAGTGTAGAATTCCTCTAGTGTTGATCCACATGTGCACCACATATCTATGGATGTCGCCAAAGGAGTCTCCGGGTGCTAGCATGGAGAATCCTTTTCTTGCGTTGTCCACCTTAGATCACCTTGATCCGATGGAGGAGTATCTCTCTCGATCTTGAGAGCATTCTTAGAGGAAGGAGTTCTTTCGTCCTTGAAATAATTCTCCAGAATTGTTGTGCACAATGATTATTAGAAAAAGTGTCAGGGTTGTGAGGATATTTATAATCTTGTTTGAGGTTATAAAGTTATGTCAATAAATGAACGCATTACGCATTTTATTTATTTCATTAACTCTTATTAAAAACCCCATGCCGAATCAATAATCCCTTGACATAAGACCAGGTTATAGAGTTATGACAATAAATGAATGAGTTATGCATTTTATTTATTTCATTAAATCTTATTAAAAACCCCATGTCAAATCATCGATTCCTTGACATGCACCCATGCTGATTATAATAAATTTCATTTAATAAAAAAAATATTATTTCCTCAAAATCCCGACTGAAAAAACAACACGGCGTGTAATCATTAATACATGGTGTGTACTTGTTTTTCATTTCCTTTCCAAAATGAAAACTACATGGCGTGTACATTCAATGTACATGATGTGTATATCTTGTTTTCATTTTATTATTCCTTTAACATTAAAATGATTTAGTCCTCCTTGAAAAATTATTAAACCACATACGGGAATAATCTTTATTCTACTTGAGATACTTGGATACACTTAGTGTGTGACCCTCTAAGCATCTTTCTCATTGGTATTAGGCAGTATTTCCTAAAGTCCAAGATTACTGTCTAGTAATGGGTCAAGGCACCCAAGTGAAAGAAGTTGACACCGCCTTGACGTGTCACCTCATATGAATGCTTACCATGTAATTTAATCCATTTTTCTCAATATCTCATCAAGAAAGTTTCATGGAAGTGTCATAAACCGATATGCTTGATCTGTCATTCTTTGACTTCCAGAAATAAACTCGTTGTGAGCACCATGGCCCTGGAATTTAGGAGACAGTTCTATTTCAATCCAAGGGACCAAGATATCTACTTCCATAAATATTTAAGGGACAAATACTTACACAAATTATCCATTAACGCATGTCATTCATGATTCACCCAACGTACCCAACTTCCAGATAACTGTCTTCATGGTGGGTTTTGTCAAAATATCTAAGTGTGAAAGTGATGACATGAGTTAATGATAATCTTCCAGTCTAAGGACCAATACACATGCTCATAGAAAGCAATGTCTGATGACACCAAGACATGAAGAATTACTACTAGCGGGTCTATTCTCATAATCTCCCATCTTGGAGATTACCAAGTGAGAACTCCATGAGAGAGAGTCTCATCTTCTTACGAGTACTCGCACATGACTGTCTGTATACTATGTTTCCTATCATAGTATGTCACACAACTGTACAACTTTATTTAAGAATATTGTTATAGAATTTCATGGTTCTCATCATAGTGGGGATCTACCATGACCTTATTAATGCAACAAATATTCTAGGTCATTATTATATTATAGTAATGCAGAACAATGAACAATATATAATAAGTGTACATTCAAGTAATCAAAGTATAAGGAGTTAGTTCCCTGGACACCAAATCTAACAAACTCCCACTTAGACTAGAGCCAACTGCCTCTGACTTTTAGTCCTCTCTAACTGACATTATGAACATGTTTCTGGTGAGTCAAGGATTTAGTCAAAGGTTCCACCACATTTTCTTCCATGGAAAAACTGGTCACTCCAACTTCACCTCTATGAGAAAAATCCCTCAAGAGATGATACTTCTGAAGTATGTGCTTTGTCTGCTGATGTGACCTTGGATCTTTGGAAAGTTCCACCGCTGCATTATTATCACTATACAGTGTGATAAGATCTTTACTGCGAGGTACTACATCCATCTCTTGGACGAAGCTTCACATCTATACTGCTTCTTTAGCTACCTTAGAAGCTGCGATATACTCGGACTCTACTATAGAATCTGTAACCACACCTTGCTTTGAGCTATTCTACCTCACTGCACATCCAATAAAACTGAAGATGTATCCAGACTGCGACTTCATGTCATCTTGATCGGTCTGGAAACTAGCATCTACATGTCCTCTGATGACTAGTTCCCCATCTCCTCCATAAACCAGGAACATATCCTTAGTATGCCTCAGATACTTAAGGATAGTCTTGACTTCCATCCAATGGTGGTCTCCTAGATCATCTTGATATCTTCCTACCACACTTAATTTGTAAGAAACATATATCCTTGTACATATCATAGCATACATGACTGACCCATTCACGGATGCATAAGGGATCCTTTCCATTTTATTTTTTTCCTCATGTGTGTGAGGAAACATTTTCTTGGAAAGATGAATGTCATGTGACAATGGAAGAAATCCCCTCTTGGACTGTTCCATAATGAATCTCTACAGTATCTTCTCAATGTATGTACTTTGACTCAGGCCTAGCATTCTCTTGGATCCATCATGATGGATCTTGATCCCAATAATATATGATACCTTTCCCAAGTATTTCATAGAGAAGAATTTATCCAACCATGCCTTAACTGACTATAAGATAGGTACTTCGTTTCCAATTATTAAAATGTCATCAACATATACTATTAGGAAAATGACAACACTTCCACTAAACCTTTTGTAGACACAAGGCTCACATTCTTTCTTAACAAATCCAATTTCCATTACGACTTCATCAAAACGAATGTTCCATGACCTTGATGTTTTCTTCAATCCATAAATGAATTTATGCAACTTACATACCTTACTGGCATCCTTTGGAGTCACAAAACCTTTAGGTTGTGTCATGTAGACATCTTCCTGGAGTTTCCTGTTAAGGAATTCTGTTTTGACATCCATTTTCCAAATTTCATAGTCATGGTAAGTAAAAATAGACAATAGGATTCTTGTGGATTTATACATAAAAACTGGTGAAAAGGATTCATCATAGTCAATTCCTTAACGTTCTCTAAAACCTTTTGCAACCAGTCGTGCCTTATAGGTGCTGACTTGTCCCTCTATGTCCAGTTTCTTCTTGAATACCCATTTATTACCAACAAGCTTTACATCAACACGAGGATCAAACAAAATCCATACTTGGGTTTGGTACATGGAATCCATTTCAGAATTCATGGATTCTTACCACTTGGAAAAGTTTATGCCTTTAACTTCTTACATGTAAGTAATAGGATCATCATTGTTAGCCAATAATGATTCACCATCCTCAGTGACAAGAAAACCATATTGTTCTGGTTCCCTCACCTCTCTCATGCTCCTACGTAGTTCTTGTGTCTCTAAAACAGATTGTTCTTCCATAGGGCTTTGTGGAATCTGTTCTTATACCAACTCCTATGTATCTTGAGCCTTGACTTCATCAAAGTCTATCTCGATCCCACTATCTCTTTTGGAGTCGTGATCCCTCTTAATGAATATAGTGTGTCTTTCCACTGTAACCTTTTTATCTGAGGGGTTGTATAGGTAATATCCCCTTTTTTCCTTGTTATATCCTATAAAGGTACACTTTGTGCCTCAAGGTGCAAGTTTGTTACCTGAAGAGGCCTTAACAAATGATTCACTACCCAACACATGTAAATTTGATAACATGACTTTACATCCACTCAATAACTCGTATGGAATACCATTTATTGATTTAGTTGATACTTGGTTCAGTATGTGTGCTGCTGTTTGTAATACATATCCCCAAAAGGATAATGGAAGACTCACACGACTCATCATTGATTTCACCATGTCCAATAGGGTGCGGTTCCTCCTTACACTTACACCTTTCCACTAAGGCATGTAAGAAGGAGTGAGTTGAGATATAATCCCAAACTTCTGTAAGAAATCAATGAAGTCCTTATTAAGATATTATCCTACTCTGTCTGAGTGGAGTTTCTTAATATTCTTATAAAGATGGTTATCAACATCATTCTTGTATTCTTTTAACCAATCAAAAGAATATGACTTATACCTCATTAAGTAAATATATCCATAGCTACTAAAATAATCAATAAAAGTTATGAAGTACAATAACCCACTGCTTGCTTCAACTGGAAATGGTCCACACATATCTGTGTCAACTAATTCTAGAAGCTCTTTATCCCTTTCACCTTTCCCACTAAATGGGGATTTGGTCATTTTTCCTTGTAGACATGCATGACATACACCAAGTGGTTTTGGTTTGAATGAATCTAAATACCCATCTTGATATAATTTTGTCAAATGTTTCCCATTGACATGACCTAGCCGGTGATACCAAAGTTGGGTGTGGTATGAGTCATGTTAATTAACTTTTTCATCGATTTCCATTACTTGGTTTGTGTATTCTAACTCATAAAGGCCATTATATAAATGTTCCCTACCAAAACAAATGCTATCTTTATAAAAGTAGCAACATTCATTTCCAAACATGAAGATGAATCCATCAGTATCTAATCTGGATAATGAAATAATGTTTTTGGTTACATAGGGTACATAATAAAATCCTTTTAATACCAAGACCATACCAGTAGGAAATATGAGGTGGTAGTCTCCAACAGCTACAACAGCGAGTCTTTCTCTATTGGCTTCTCACAGATCCACCTCAGCTCGGTCGATATTTTTGAATCTACTTTGTTCTTATTTTTGGATACAGATGTGAGAACCATAAGAAGTATCTAATTCACAATTTGTAGAAATGTATAGATTGAATTTGATAAAAAAATGCACCAGAAGCTTCCCCTTGCTTCCTTGGCTAGGTGTAGTTTTTCTTCCAGTGGCCCTTCTTGCCACATGCAAAAAACAGCCTCCTGTTCTCTTGCCTTCCCTTCGATATTAATTTTCTTTGAAGGTCTTGAAGAAGCCTTGGGATTAGATATCTTCACCTTCCCTTTCCTTTTATTCACCATAAGGACATAATTCTTTTCATGCTTCATATCATTGTCCACTTGGAGAATGAGGATAAGAATATTAGATAGAGACTTCTCAATGTTGTTCATGTTGAAATTCACAACAAAGTTAGAGAAGATCTGGGGGACTAATGCAAGAATGAGATTAGTACCCATTTATTCGAGGAGTTTAAACCCTAGAACCTCCAAGCGCTCAATGTAGAAAATGATCTTGACTACATGAGGCCCAGCTGGGGCACCCTCTCCATGCTTGCTCTGAAATAGCACCTTGGAGATTTCAAACCTTTCCTATATTTCTATCTCTTGGCATAGACCATGAAGGTGATCGAGCATACTATAGGCATCCATGTCTTAATGAGACATCATGAGGTCACTAGACATTGATGATAACAACAAAAATTGAACGCTGAGTGCATCATTCAAATGTTGATCATAGACCAGGAAATCTTCATCACTCATCCCTTGGGCAGGTGAATCAGGAAGTGAGGACTCCAGCATGTAAAACTTTCATTCATAGAGTAGGATAACCTGAAGCCGCCTAAACCATTCCTGAAAGTTACTACCAGTGGGGATATTGTCTTTATACAGAATTGATCCTAAAGAAAATATGGCTGACGAGTTTGTCATATTTATTCTATAATTTAAAAGAGAATATTTATCAGTACCTTTTGATTATATTTTATGAAAAATAATAAATGAATTTATTAAGTATCCCACAATTTTATCAAGTACCAATGGCCCTCACCATTGAACTCAGAATGTACAGTTTCAATGATATTATTGTGGAAAGGATCCATATTCCCCTTCGCATAATCCCAACAAGGGTTGATCAAGATATTAGAAGGTATTTATGTAGGTAGGTCTTTGCCAACTATGAGCTAACGGTTCCTTGTTATGTTGAGCGGACTCCCCAATCCTAAAATTCTGACTTGGATTTCCTCAACACTTGCCTCCATTTTACAAAAAGTCTAGCGAGGGCTACTCCTCTTGATATAAAATGTTTAAGTCAACCCAAAACATTCATAAGAGATTCCTTTATTAAATTAAGTGTCCCAACAATGGTTGGTCAAACACATAATGTTATTGAGTCTTGCCCTTAATCAAGTAACAGAAGTCTTGGTCTAACTTAATATGGTATTTGAGGGATTTTAATCCTTTATGCATAGTTTCACATTATCACATGTCTGTTAATATTAATTGATTCTTTCTTAAGATATTAACCATATTCTGATAATGTGTACGCATATTCCAGATTTTATTTTATTCCATCTTTTCATGTTTTTTATTTCATTAACTTTGTTATCGCGACAACACATACATAATAAATAAACCATGTAATCAGAAAGAAATAAAATAAGATGGAATTATCCTGAGCTTCTATTAGTTATCTTATCTAGCAGTTTCGATAAGCTAACCCTGACAAAGGGAAAAACACCTTGAACCTGATGGTTCATGTTTTACAGCTCCCCACCTATCCACCTTTGTATCTTCTTCGGTTAGTTTCACCTCAGCTTCAGATTTTAAACAGTCTCCTCTAGATTGGGATATCCTCCATTACATGGGGTTTACATTAAAGAAACCATGGGCACGCAGGTCATACATTTTATTGGAAGAAGGATGACAAACCAATGAAATTAAATTAAATAAATTTAAATGAAACCATACACACACAAAGGGTATTTGGTCTAGCTCATGATCATCCATATCATGCAACGAAATTTATGCATATTTAGTATTCAAATTCATTTAATCATTATTTTATTCAAGATAAGTCGCGTTTTAATTCAATTAATTATGATCTTATAATTAATCAATTCTTTATCTTAAATTCCTTTCTGAATTTCCTTGATATTTTTCTCATCCATTTTCCTTGCACGGGTCTTTGTACATGGTAGGAAACCTGGTGAAATTCCATTTCTGGAAAGTACATGGCGTGTACGCTACAATACATGGCATGTATTTGTTTTCACCATTTATCCAAATTATACGCCGGGGGCTTTGGCGTGTTTTCTGTACTTTGGAAATTTTTGAGTACACAGTGTGTAGATTAATATAACATGGCGTGTACTTCTTTGTTATGTGGTTACTCGCTTGGAAATCCTTTGTACGTGGTACATGAATTCTCCTTGTAGATAGTTTCACCTGGGCCGAATCAGACTACACGGTGTGTTGATTCAACATACACGCTGTGTATTCCGGTTTCCACACACCGTTCAGTTCTGGTCAACATGGTGTATTAAAAACATCGGTATGCTCAATTCAAACGGCGTGGTTTGGCGGACCAGTACTGGTTCATTGAACCTAAGTACACGGCATGTAGTTTTTACTACACGCCGTGTATTCTTGTGTTGTACATACAGAATGAGCGGCTCCTCCGAAAGAGTTCCTTGTTTTTATTTTAATCAAAATTAAAAATAAAAGGTCATTTTTTATGATGTGAATCGAGAAACTAAGGAGGAAGAATAGATCTCATTCATTCAGTTTTATAGAATGATTTATCTTGAATTGCATCCAATATAAATGCGTAAATCATCAATGAAAATTAAATAATTATAATCAACATTGTGACCGCTCTGATACCACTTTAAGGTCCCGAGCGCAGCGGAAGCTCGGGGGTGGATGTGCCCACTTGGATTTTTGTCATTAGCAATGATCAATCTGGGATCAATATGACGATAAACACCAGACTCCACAGATCGAATCACAGAAATAGATAAATAATAAGAATAGTCTCAGAACCACAAACGAGGATCATCACAGGTTGATTATAATTAATTTAATTAACTGACAAGAGATACCTTTTATGGCATTCATTCTTCATTGATATTTTTGATCACGTTTCGATGTGATTCGTCGTTGCGTCGCAGAAGCCAAGTGTAGACTTACTCTAGCGGTGATCCACACGTGCACCATGTATCTTTCGACGTTGCCAAAGGAGTCTCCGGGTGCTAGCGTGGAGAAGAATTTGCTTGCGTTGTCAGCCTTAGATCACCTTGATCCGATGGAGGAGGATATCTCTCGGTCTTGAGAGCGTTCATGGAAGAAGGAGTTCTTTCGGCCTTGAGAGAATTTTCCAGAATTGTTGTGCACAATGATTCTTAGGAAAAGTGTTAGGGGTTGTGAGGATATTTATAATCTGGTTTGAGGTTATAGAGTTATGACAATAAATGAATTTGTTATGTGTTTTATTTATTTTATTAACTTTTATTAAAAACCCCAATGTCAAATCATTTATTCATTGACATGATCCGAGGTTATAGAGTTATGAAAATAAATGAATGCATTATGCATTTTATTTATTTCATTAACTCTTATTAAAAACCCCATGTCGAATCATTCATTACTTGACATGCGCCCACACTGATTATAAGAAAAATAATTTCATAAAACAATTTTATTTCCTCAAAATCCCGACTGAAAAAACTACACGGCGTGTAATCATTAATACATGGCGTGTACTTGTTTTTTATTTCCTTTCAAAAATGATAACTACATGGAATGTACATTCAATGTACATGGAATGTATATCTTGTTTTCATTTTATTCTTCCTCCAATATTAAAATGATTTAGGCTTCCTTGAATAATTATTAAACTACATACAAGAATAATCTTTATTCTACTTGAGATACTTGGATACACTTAGTGTGTGACCCTCTAGTCCTCTTTCTCGTTAGCATTAGGCAGGCTTGCCTATAGTCTAAGATTACTATCTAGAAACGGGTCAAGGCACCCAAGGGAAAGAAGTTGACAACACATTGACGTGTCACCTCATAAGAATGGTTACCATGTAATTTAATCCCTTTGTCTCAATATGTCATCAATAAGGTTTCGTGGAAGTGTCATAAATCTATATGCTTTATCTGTCATTCTTTGACTTCTAGAAATAAACTTGTTGTGAGACCATGGCCATGGAATTTAGGCGACAGTTCTATTTCAATCAAAGGGCCCGAGATATCTATATCCATAAACATAGAAGGTACAAATCATTCCTTGACTTATCCATTGACAACATGTCATTCGTGATGCACCCAACATACCCTACTTCCCGGAAACTGTCTTCATGACAGTTTTCATCATAAAATCTAAGTTTGCGAGTCATGATATGAGTTAATGATAATATTCCAGTCTAAGGACCATTACACATGCTTGTAGATAGTAATATCCAATGAAACCAAGACATGTTGAATTACTACTGGTGGGTCTGTTCTCATAATATCCCATCTTGAAAATTACCAAGTGAGAACTCCATGAGCGAGAGTCTCATCTTATTACGAGTACTCACACATGACGGTTTGTATACTATGTGTCCTATCATAGTATGTCATCCAACTATAGAACTTTATTTAAGAATATTATTATAGAATTTCAAGTTTCTCATCATAGCAGGGATCTTCCATGACCTTATTAATGCAAAAAATATTCCGGGACATTATTATATTATAGTCATGCAGAACAATGAACAATATATAATAAGTGTACATTCATGTAATCAGAGTATAAGAAGTTGGTTCTCAGGACACCAACTCTAACACTCATGATTTGGAGATAGAGAAAATATATTTTTCTTAAATATATGGATACATTATACTTATGTAGAGAAGTTTTATATATACACTGATCATAAAATTTGTATATATATATTCACACAGAAGGAGTTTAACATGCACCAGTGAAGATGGATAGAGTTGATAAAGGATTATGACTGCTAAATACACTACTCCCTAGGAAAGCGAACAAGGTGGCTGATTATTTGAGTATAAAGGATCGTTCTAGCTTATGCATGATAAAGATCACAAAAGATCCTATATTTTTGGATTTTCAAAGGATGGATCTAGAAATCATGAAGGAAGGGAAAATATTATCTTTCTAAAATTAATTTTCAACCCTCTATCCAAGTGAAGATTAAGGAGGCACAGAAGGAAGATGTAGAGCTGAAAAAGAATGTTATAAATGTTCCTAAGTTTATCCTTGATTAGGATGGAATGATAAGGTTCATGAACCGTGTATGTGTTCCTTCCATACTGTATTTGAAGAAGGAGATGTTAGAGGAAGCTCCGTGTTCTTCATTCTATATTCATCCTGTAAGTACAAAGATGTATATGATCTTGAAGGAATTTAGAGGGATAGAATGAAGAGAGATATCACAGAGTTTGTATCTCGGTGATCGGTAAGCCAATGAGTTAAGAATGAAAGAAAAAATTTTAAGGGGATGTTGCATCCATTACCCATACCAGAATGAAAATGGGAGAACATACCATTGGATTTTGTCATTGGAATACACAAAACCTCTAAAGGGGTTAATACTATGTGCGTGGTGTTAGAACGCCTTACAAATACAAAACACTTCATTTCTATCAGATAAGGCTTCTCTCGGGATCATATTTCTAGCATAAAAATTAAAGAATTGGTAAGGTTGAATGGAGTACCACATTCCATTTTATCGTATCGGGGTCTGAGGTTCACCTAAAAGTTATGGAAAATTATTTATAAAGTAGTTGATACAAAATTAAGTTTCAGTACTACTTATTATCCTTATAAAAATAGTCTGTTTTAATGAACAATTAAAACCCTAGAGGATATGTTGAGATATTGTTCCCTAGATTTAAAACGTGGTTGGGATCAACACATTCCTATAGTTGAGTTTTTATAAAACAATAGATTTCACTAAAGAATTCAGATGGAACCTTATGAAGACCTATATGGGAATAAATATAGATCTCAAATGTGATGGGTTGAAGTTTGAGAAAGAAAGCTATTGGGACTTGATATCACTGAAGAAATGGAATAGATGGTTAGATTCATTCAGCAGCATATCAAGGCAGCTCAAAGTTATAATAAAAGTGACGATGATAATAGATGACGTGATCTAGAATGTGATATTAGTGATAATTTATTTCTATGAATCTCTCCCTGAAAAGAATTTATGATATTCTATAATAATGGGAAACTAATCCTTAGGTATATCATCCCCTTTGAGATTCCTGATCGTATCAGGATGAGATCCTATCCCTTGAATCTTCCTCCAAATACCTCTCAAGTACATGATATATTCCATGTATCTCTATCTAGGAAGTAAATACATGACCCTTCATATTTAATGAACTTATAGGTCATACCCCTGGAGTAGGATCTTTCTTACAAATAACATCTAGTTGAAATTCTTGTCTGATCAGAGAAAGTTCAACGAAACAAGACCACTCACTTGGTCAATGTCTTCTGGAGAAATAAAAAGTTAGAGGAAGATATGTGGGAACTTGAAAATATGATGAAGTGGGATTATACTCATTTATATGTACCAGAATGAATAATTTTGAGGGTTAAATTTATTTTATGGGGGTAGAATGTAACACCCTGAGTTTTTATGGGTCTTTTTTCAAATAAATTAAATTTTCATTGATATATGACATTGCACTAAGTCGAACATTCCATTCAAAAGGAATCAAATCTACATATATAAAACCAAATTGACATAAATTACACACAAAAATGACTTGTAATATTTAATAGTAAACATCAACTTGGCATACGTTACACACAACATCGACATGTCATACGTTACATGCAACATTGTGTTTCTACGAAATATCTTTTTTTGTTATAATTATTCAAACAAGATAGTTATAACATAACCGTTAAATTTAGTAATATAATTAGTAATGACTAATTTTCAAATATTTTTCATAATGGTTTTATATAAATAAATCATGTTGACAATGAAAGATATAATTTTTGGTAAAGTCTTTATATGTTTAAAAATACTATTTTCCCAAATG
The DNA here is from genome assembly GCA_963277665.1 of Viscum album. Lineage (NCBI taxonomy): Eukaryota > Viridiplantae > Streptophyta > Magnoliopsida > Santalales > Viscaceae > Viscum > Viscum album. Next base: position 736,332,781 of record OY728167.1, on the reverse strand, counting down.
AAGTAGTTTTCATATCCTTCTATGAAAAATAATAAACATTATTTTAGATACTTTTATAAATTTAATTTGATAAAATAAACTTCATTTTATAATTTATAATGTCAAAATTAGATTACGGTTAGTTTTTGAGATTTTTCCGAGAAACTTCATTTTTGGATGAATAGTGAAAAAATATTGAGTTTTAATTCAAAACTATTTTTTCATCTAATTAATTTATAAGGATAAATTATATTTAAGATTGGTATAAAAGTTTAATTATAAAATATTTTAATCAATTAATCCAATTTAGTTCATTATAATCAATTTCACTATGAAATTGGGTATAAAAACACGACAAACGTTTGTGTGTTTTTACTTTAAAACCCAATACAATTGTCCCATCAATGAGATTAAATTTAAATTAATTTATACCACTTATATCATTTGAATTTGTAAAATTTTATTCCATATTTGAAATTATAATAATTTATAATTTCTAATAAGTTTAACTTACTTTTTTATGAAAAATATTAGTGAAAGTGATTGAAATTAATTACAATGATTAAGAGAATAATTAGGTTAAAAATGTACTAAAACATAAATTTATAATCCAAAACGGCCTAAAAACATGTACAAGATCCATTTTATGGATATCTTTAGAACATATCATTACTTATCTCTAATTTATCCACTATTGGATTCACCTAGCATGTGAAAAACATGTATGTAATTCCTTTGTCAAAATATTATAAGAGTGCCACTTCTCCTGCACAATAAAAAGGCCTCATCTCCTCCTACTTCATTACACCTATCAAGACACTTTTAATAAATACAAATATAATAAAAAATATCCTAAATATCCCTCCCATCATCTTATAATATTCTACTTGGGCAGAAAGTAATCCAATTAACCCCTTAAGTTCAAACCAAAAGGCGTTACCCGAATAAGTGGTAACAATCTCCCTCATGTTCTTTTATTTAATTTCAATTCTCCACCCCTAAACTCTTATTATTATATTATTTTACAAAAAAAGTGTCCAGAATATACTATTATGTTTTTATGCTATGTTTTCCATCTAATGGGTAATGAATATACTATTTACGTGTACGGTGAACTACGACCTCACCAAACAATGATTGTTCATTTTTCCATCACCACCTCCCATGGTGAAAATTATGATGGAAAATGTGTTTAATTATATTATATATTATATTTATTATTTATTTAATCTTATTTAATAATTTTAAAACACATATCTCTATAATTTCTATTTGGTGTAAATACGATAATTTTGTTTGAGGAAGTGTGGACTACCACCCCCTCAAAGCGATGTGATTCGTTCACATACTACATGGAATGTATTAAAGGAAAATTAAGTGAAAGTATATTATATATATTAAATAATAATTCTAATTAATTTATAATATATATAAAGACACATATATTTCATTTTCATTCTTTCATTCAATATGATAATAAAGATTGAAAGAGTGTTTATGTGTACGTATGGCTTACCATCTCCATGAACAGGGTATTCCAATTCATAATTTTATATTATATATATTATTATAATACATATATAATTAATATAAATGATATTTATATCATTATTTACATTATTTAAGTCATGATATAAGTGTAAGGATCAAATATATAATAAATTAAGACACATGCGAAGAACAAAGCAAATATTACCTGAAGTTAAACTTTAACAAAAGATTGTTAACAAGAGGGTAATATAAGGTCATAATAAAACCATATATGGTATTAGATATAAGAATATTATTATTTAAAATATTTAATATAAAATTAAATTTATTATACAAGAATCTTGAATGAGTATGAAGAGATTCAAGACACAGGGTAAGGTAATTTCATCCCAATTTTATTTCCATGAGATACATGATTTATTCACAACCCATACCTTTTTTGTGGTGTGTATACTTCCCATTTATGTATTATATTATTATTATAGTTACATTTATGGGTATTTAAATATTCATTATGTGGTATTTATTTCATGTGGTTAATGTTTCAAAAGTGACAAAACCGGTGAGACAATTTTGCCTCAATTTTCCTTCTTTGAGACACATGTTTTGTAACGAATCTACATTATTTTTTGAGGTGTATATACTTCCATTTGACATGTTATATCATTAATCTCTATATTCTAATGATATTTTTAAGCTTCATTTAATTTCTTTTTTTACATGGATATTATGATACCAAGTAACCAAGTGGTAAGAGTTTATTGAAAATATCTAATCGATTTTCAAGATTATTAATTATTATGATTGTTTTGATGAAATATTATGATCCATATCGCAAGAAAACTCATTATTTTTATTCTCATATTTTCACTCAATATATATAAATGTATTATTACCACTTTTTCACATTAGTGTGTACCAATCCTAGAATCTCTGCGGCCCTTTCAACCTATCCACCAAATGGTGGTTTGTTCATTTTTCCTTCTAAATAAGCGTGAAATCTATCAAGAGGTTTTAGCTCAGAAGATTCTAAATATCCATCTTGACATATCTTTATCAAATGATTCTCATTTACATGAGAAAGATAGTGATGCCACAACTAGGCATTATGGAGTCATGTGAACATTATTTGTTATCGATTTCCAATACTTATTTTTTGTAATTCAATACATACAGAGTTTTATTTAAATTTTACACACCATAGAATATGTTGTCCTTATAAAATAAAAAAAAAATTATTTCCAAATTGGAAAATAAACCCATCCATATCTAAACTTGATGCAGAAATTATGTTTTTGGAAATGTTAGGTTCATAATAAAAATCATGCAAAACCAAAATCATTCTCGTTGGCAACGAAAGGTGGTCGTCACTAATGGAAAGATTAGACAACCTCGCACCATTTGCAGCTTGCAGATCCACCCATCCTTTAGAATTTTTATAAAATCTACTTGGTTCCTTCACTTTAATATATATGTGAACACCACAATATGTATCTAATACCCAATGTATAGAGATGGAAATATTTCACTTGATAAAAAATACACCTTTGGCTTCCCCTTACCTATGGGTTCAGTTCCTCTTCGAGTGACCTGACTTGCCACATGAAAAACTTATTGCCTCCTTTTCCTTATCCTGAATTTGGATCTTCATCTTCTTGGTCAATTTGTGCTCAGGGTATTTAGACTTTTTATAAGTATTGGGCTTTTTTTCCTTGACCTTCCTCTTCATATTAACCATAATGATTGCAGGTTTGTCACACCCCATGTCCTTAACCACCTGGAAAATCATGGTCAGAAGTTACGATAGACTCTTAGCATTATTTCTCATATTATAGTTCACAATAAAACTAGATAATGTATTGTGAGATGATGAAAGTATGAGATATATACGCAACTCATCTGGGAATTAAATATCTAATATATCTAGATTCTCAATGTAACTGATAAGATTGACTACATGAGGCCCAACTGGAGGTGACTCTCCAAGATTAGTCATGAACAAAGTGTTGGAGATCTCATACCTCTCTTGTCGAGCCTTCTCTTGATAGAGATCCATAAGGTGAGAAATCATGCTATAAGCATCCATTTCCTTATGTTTCTTCAAGATCTCATTGAACATGGATGATAACATAAACCACTGAACATCTGTAGAATCATTCAGATGTTTTACATACGTAGAGATCCCTTTATCACTCGCCTCATTTCCAGGTGCAATTGGTAATGTTTCTTCCACCACATAAAGTTTTTTTTTCTTGGAGAAGGATTAATTGTAGGTACCTTTTCCACTTCTAGAAATTAGTGCCTCTGAGAATTTTTCCCTTCTTGAGTATCGATTACAATGATATGTTTTACGTACTTTTTGATGATATTTATACAAATAATATGATCAAAATTTTAGAAATTTATATGATAAAATTTAGATAAATAAATAAATATTATATTTATTAGTCTCCCAATATTTTATGAAAACCCAATAGCCCTCAACATTGTATTAGGAATATCATGTTTCTTGGATACTCTAGAGGAAAGAATCTATATTCCATTCTCATTACCCTAACTTCTTCTAGTAATGAAACTTGAATGGTTTTAGGTAGTCATTCTAAATTCCAAATGCATTAACTCACTGTTCCTTGATCCATTGTGTAGTCTCTCCATTCATGGAATCATTAATTTAGATTTCCTCAACCTTTTCCTCTTAGTTACACCATGTCCTGCTTTGGTAGTCAACCCTTGATGTCAACCATATTAAGTTAAACCAAAACCTCAAATTAGAATTCCCTGATAATTCAAATCACCCCAACTTTGGTTGGTCAAGAAATTTGAACTACGGTTCTATTCTAACTGAAGTAATGGAAGGCTATACCAACTTAATATTTTATTGATTGATTTTATCCTTTATGTGTAAATTTCAAATTATTATCTTTTAACATGCTTGTTAATATTATGTGAGATTACTTAAGTGATTAACCATGTATTTAGATAATATTTTTGCAAAATATAGTTTATTTTAGTTCCATCTTTTCATTCTAGTTAATTAAATAAATATGTGATCATGATAAAACATCGATAATGAAATATCCATGCAACTCATAAAATTAAAATAAAGTGTATGATCATGATCTTTCTCTAATGGTCAGTTTATCTAGAAGTTGATAAACTAACCAATACCCTAGGGGAGAAACACCTTGAAATATTTATGGTTCATGTTTATAGCTTTCCACTTTTCCACCTTTGTATCTCCTTGGATTGGTTTCACCTTGACTCATAACTTGAACCACCTCCACTAGCTTGGGAGATCCATATTTTACATATTCTTTTACTCACATGAATGTGAGGGTTAAAAGGGTGTTTACATAAAAGAATCAATGAGCACGCGGACCCTACATATTAATAAAGAGATAAGTCACATAGACCAATAATTCAATTTAATAATAAATTAAAAATAAACCAATCACATACAAAGGTATGGTCTAGCTCAGGATCATCCACATGCATGCAATGAATTACACATTTAATAAAAATAACATTCAATTATTTAATTATTCTTATTTAAGATTAATTGCGCTCTAATCGATTAATTATTATATTGAATTAATCAATCATTTTATCTTAAAAATTTTCTGAATTTTCTTGAGATTATCATCCCTTGTAAATATAAACCAATTAATAAATTCATTTAAAATTAACTTTGTACCTAACATGTACCATGGAGGTAACCTGGTGGATACCCATCCAAAACTACCCAACATGTATTATACTTGTATACAATTTATTTTTTGTGACATATAACATGCACATAGTATAATAAATGTAATAAAAATCATACATTATGTTCATATCTTGAATATTATGCATGTTTTAATATATATATATATATATATTAAATCCTATCACATGGTGTGTCCCATATTTATGCCAACACACAAGTACATGTATCAAGGGTTACATAATATAATAAATCTTAAATTTGAGTAACTGGTAAAAGTACATAGCATGTAGATCCGATCTACATGGAGTACACATTCTTCACTGTGTATCCGAAGTATATACCTAGGGACTCGGCGTGTGGGGTGTACTTTGCAAATATTGGAGTACACGACATGTCCAGTTGGCCACATGCCGTGTTGACTCTATGTTACATGGTCACTGGTCGGGTAGGCTGTGTAAGGAATAAACTACCTGAACCTGAACTGAAAGGGACTACACACCATGTCCGGTGGGCCACATGGAATGTAGTCTGATGGAACGTGCACTAGTCTATCCTAGTCAACACACTGTGTAATAATTAACTGCACCACATGTCATTAATGAACCTAGGATGATTAATTTCAGAACTAGTCTTGAGGAATTGAACACAACTACATAACATGTACTATTGTGTTACCTGAAAAAAATCCTTGGAACCTCCAGATGAGATCCTTGATATAATTTTAACCATAAAATTAATCATTTATATTAGATCTATGGGAAACAATAGGGGAATAAACAGTTATCATTATTCAGATTAAAAATTAATGATTACATTTGAATTGAAAAACTAAATTATAAATGTGAAAATCACCAATGATTATTAAATAATTATAAAAATAATATAACCCCTCTAATACCAGTAGTAGGCTCCGGGCATATCAGAATCATGTGAGGGATGGTGCACAACTTTGATTCTTTCCATATTCATTGAACAATTCAGGATATATGTGATGATGAATTCCATGATCCACATAATTGAATCAAAGAAATATGACAAAGGAATAGAAACCCATAACCAAGAGAGAGGATCGACATAATTTTTTTATAATTAATTTAATTAAATTAATATTACCTCTAAGGTGATTCTTTCTTCATTGATGTGTTCGGCCACAGATCTTAAGGTGCACCATCATTGTGTTGTAGAGATCAAGGGTTTATCTCTTCTAGAGGTGATTCACATGTGTTCCGCGTATCTCTGGAAGTCACAAAAGGAGTCTCCAGGTGCTAGCTTGGAAGATCATTAAGCTTGTGATGTTTGTCTTTGATCGATTTGAGAACTGCTTCCAAAGTGTTCCCCTTGATCTAGTAGAGGAGGGTCTCTCTCATTATTGAGAGAGTTCTTCGAGAGGGATCAATTCTATAGTCTTGATAGATTTTCTCTATTACATTGTTCACAACACAGAAGGAATCTCTTGGCTATCCCTTGGTTAACGAGAGAATAATATAACTAGACATCTATTTTACAAGGGTAATAATAAAACAATTTGCACAAGTGCCTTAAATTATTTCATTAATCCTAGGGAAAACCCATGTCAAAAAATAATAGAAACATTATTATTTCCCTACTTTCACTTAACATTTGTGTCATAATTAAATATTATTTAATAAAATAATATTCAATATTATTATTTATCACTAGACCATTACACTCGGTCCTCCAATCCTCATCAATATTTATTAAATATTCCACACACAATATATTCTATCAAATAACTAGTGAAATAATAAATGAGATCAAGAATACATGAATAATTATTAAACCATGAATGAGAATAATATTTATTTAACTTGTTAAATAATAAATTATTTAACTGAGATACTGGATACAATTAATGTGTGACCCTCTAGGACTATTTCTCAGTGGAATTAGGTGAACTTGCCTAAAATCAAAGGTTAACATCTAACAACATGCCAAAGAACCCATAGAGAAAGAAGTTGATGCTGAAATGGCATGTAACCTCATAATAATGGTTACTGTGTAATATAATAACTTTATCGCAACATCTTTAATCTAGAAAGTTACATTCCAGTTCCATCAACTTATATGCACGATATCTCTTTATTTAACTTTATAGAAATATAACTTACCTATAGAACACCATGGACATGGATTTATTTAGTCTATATCATTTCAATAAAAGGGCCTGAGATATTATCTTCCGTTAAAGAATATAAGGGATAAACCCTTTCTAGTATTATTCATTAATACAATACTACACGTGACACACCCAACGCATCCTACCTCACAATGAACATATGTCATAATAGTTTTTGTCAATACATCTAAGTGATCAACTCATAATATCCATTAATAATAATATTAATGTAACAACCCAATCTTCCACGGTATGCTTTCCTTTGAATAATACAGTAGCGTGTGTTGTACGCAACTTCGAGTTCTAACACACACACCACAACAAAACAAACTAGCCGTTATGAATAGTAATACCCACTTTTTGAAATTTTATAAACTTTATATTTTAAAATGGACTTAATTTTTGGATTTGGAATATCGAAATTATCCTGGGGTGAAAGTTTGGTATTTTTCTGAAAACTTTCAATTTCTGATGAATAGTGAAAAAAACACTGAGTTATAGTTTAAAACAGAATTTTTATTTAAATAATTCTTTATTTTATTTAAATTTAATTAAGGTCAAAATAGATACATAATACCTATATAAGTTAAATGTAATTAATTGGAGTCAGTATAGAATAATTTTAGATATATAAAAATTTTATTGAACTTTTCACCATCTTTTACCCACCTCCTATGAGAATTTGGAAATTCACATAATACTTTATTTTACCGCTTCTGTGAGTGGAATTTTTAAAATCCGAGAGACATGGTTAATATCAAGGAGTAAAATGTGGTTCAATGAGATGAAAATAATTTTTGGTGAATAATAACTTTTTACTTTTATTTACCACGGTTAAAAGTAAATAGGGTAATTAAGGGTAAAAATGATATTAATATTACACTAAAACATGTCCTAATTCTATTGGAAAAGTGTATCTAGACCAAAAACAACCTTATGAATAAAATATTATTATTTAGGTCCACTTGGATTAGATTAAGACATTTATTATTATTTAATTCAAAGAAGAGTTAAAAGAGTTAAAATCAAAGTTTATTTACTAAAACATTTTTAATATAGGGTTATAAATAAGATAAATTAGATTTTAAATATTCATTAGAAAGATAAAACGATTTCCAACATAATTGTAATTTATTTTTAATTTTTAGACATTAAATAATTTAATTTATTTATGACACAATGGTGATGTAGTAATTACCTAATTAATGAAATATTAAAATAATTGATATTATAAATATCAAAATAAATATAATTTAAGACTTTCTATGAATTACACTAATTTTATAGGTTAATATGACATATTAGGATTGATTATAAAAATTGTATTCGAAGTAATAATGCTGTTATGAATTTATCAAAAACAAAATACCCAATAGTGTAAAAATTGACATAAAAGAGGTTTTAAAACAAATATTATATTATTAATTTATATTCAATTCCTAAAAATATAAGGATAGGCCAAGAGACTTATATAATGATATTTTTATCATTAATGGACCACTTGGGGGTCGTTTGGAGGTATATAGTAAGTTTATTAACTATATAATATAAAAATACAAAGTGACATGGTAAGTGTCAAACTAATTAACTAAGAGTTAAAACTAAAAGATAGAGTTAATATAATGACCCAAACCTATATAAATTATATTGGTTGAGTGTTTTTCGACCCATACCCACCTTAAACTTTAAATAATCTACATTGGAGGCATTAGAAATAGAATATGAATTTATTATAAAATAATATTTCTAGCTTTTCCAAAGGTGCCCCTCACCCCTCTTATAAAAGGGCACTCCCCCTTCTCACTAATTCACACAATAAAAGCCTTTTGGATCGGACATACCCTTCCCAAATACTCTCTAAAATTCCCTAACTTCAACCTAGAGGCCTTTTTTTGATCTGAAAGCCAACCTAAGGATCCCTTTTGATCAAATCAAAAGGAAGAACCCGAAGAAGAGGTAATGTTTTCACCACCCTCTTTCAAGTTCCTTTCTTCTTCAACTTCTTCTTTCTTTGTTATTACCATTATAAAATAATAACTACATTATCTTATATATACTGTGATGTTATTATAAATATTGTACAACCATATTCAGTATTCTATCCATCCTTTCAATAACATGTCACCGTACGTGCGTACGTACGGCTTACCGTCTCCACATCGTGGTGTAATTGTTATTCAATATATTATTATTTGGATGGGTATAATAATGATGTTTAATTAATGTAAATAATAAATATAACATGATAATTATTATATATATATGATATACCATCCAATTATATATTATTTTAATATCAAAAGAATGATATTGTCGCACGTGCGTACGTACGGACTACCGTCTCCACGAACGCGATGAGATTCATTCTCCATCATATCCATTCAAGTATAATTATCATTTGATGATTTAAAAATAATGTTTAAGGACTTGATATCATTATGGATATGAACAAGATACAACCTATACATAACAAACATGACTTATGTAACAAAACATATACAAGTAAGTTAACACCCGAAACGACGATAATACTAAGATATTATTAACAAAGCAATGTTAAAAGATCATATATGATATCATATTAATGTATATGATTCTTGTATAATTTAATAACAATTATTTCACCATTATACAGGAGTTTAACCTACCCCCATCCAAGGAAAAGTACAAGGTAAGGGTGTATTTCACAATCTCTACATTATCCGAGGTTGTTTATACGTAATAATCTACTGGGATTTCTTTATCATCCACATCCATGTTTCTTAAAAATGTATTTAAAAACATTTTTAGTATTTACAAGAATAAGGGTTAAAGTCATTTATACCCTTTTTTGACTTTTTATAAGAGGTTTATAAAGGAATCTTTCTGTCGTTTTCCAAACAAGGTGCTTTTTAACCTTTTCGACAGAATTAAGGTAAGAATGTTTTTTTAACTAATACAGCGGGTGCAGCTATTTTCCGCCGTTATAAAATCTTCAAATCTTCCCTTACAAGCTTATAAGAAAATTTTCAAAGTAATTGTTTTATTTTATAATTATGTGACTCTGAAATTATTTCAAAATAGGAAGAGATATTTCTCTAAAAAGAGTGTTGATTTCATCTATGTCAACATCCTTTGATGGATTTTAAGTTTATTTGGAGTTGATTTATTATGATACAAAAATTCCATATTGTATTGATGGTTTGGTGATATGTTTGACTGTGGATGTGTTATTTTTATACCATTCATGGTTTATGAAGAAATTATTGACATTTCGTATGCTAGTTTTAATATGAATGTTTATGTTATGTTTAAACATGTTCATATGAGGAATGCATTGGACTTAATAAGTGACGGGTGGAGCCCACTATAGCTCCTCGATGCATCGGTAGGTCTCATGAGACAAACTAGTGTCTTGGAACAAGGCATTGACAAAATCTTATTTGTATTCTTGGCACGAGGCCTTGGATATGTGGTTATGATAGTCTGGCATTATGCATTCCATCATTATGAAATTGGTTATTGATATTGCATGTGAATATTTGATTAGTAGAATATCCATGTGAATAAGTAAATTCCATTATTTCATTTTATTTTTTAAATAATATGTTGAAGTTTAAGTTTAAAAGGCTTTTGTTTTAGTTATACATTGCCTTAAATGTTTATTCTTATTTATGAAAGTTTCCGCTATATTGTTATCCTTACTGGGCATTTGAGCTCACCCCTTTTCTATGTTTTATTTTTCCCAGGATGTGAAGAAGTAATTTATGAATGACCTGCAGGGATAGTATGAGGGGATAAGAGTGTGGACTATGGAGACTATATTGTTGTAGTTTTCATTTTATGATGTAATGTAAACTTTATTAATGTATCTAATAATTCCAAGGCTACTAAACTAATCGGTATTTCGAGACTTGATCATTCTTGTGATCATGCCAAAGTTATGTAATAATGAACCGACTCTGGGTATCTAGGGTCGGAGCATTACACTTAAAGTCTAAGGACCAATACACACATCCATAGATAGGAATATCCAATGACACTTATAAATGTGGATTCCCTATTGTCAGGTCTCATTCTTATAATATTCTACTGGATATCACCAAGGGCGTACACCATGAGAAGGTTCCTCAAATTCCAATTAGTCTCCCACCTGATAGAATGTATCATTTGTGTCCCTAAAATGATATAATTTGGATATAGAACATATATTAAAGAATAGTGTCCTAGAACTTCGGATTTATCATCATAGTAGATATCCACTATGACATTTTAGTATGATAGTTACTCTTAGGACATTATAACAAAAAATGTTACGTATAAGAATAATCATGACGTGATAAAGAATTTATTAATATTAGAAACCATGAATATAAGTTATCATAGAGTACAAAATAATTTTGTTCTAGGGAACCAAATCCAACATGATAAGAATGGAGATATACACCAATGAGATGTTTCCATAATAGATAATTGGGGTTCTAGACGTGATGTTCTATGACCATGATGTATAAGCATGATTGAGAATTGGGGTGAAAGATATGAAATACTATGAATATGATGTATATGCATGATTGAAAATTGGATTGCTATACATGATGTTTTATTACCATGGAATATAAGCTATATTGATAAATGGGGAGCTAGACATGGAATTTTATACCCAAAACATCATAATTGGACTATGTTTCCAAGTTTTCATAATAATGAGATTGAATTTAAATGGATAATGAAACCCAATTAGTTTTAATGAATTTATAATTAAATATGTATCATGGTTCAGAACAGGTGTGGACCGAAGCTATTATTGAGGTTTGGGTGTCCTTGGGAACCCAGGGGTTTATACAGTTAAATAAAGGATAATTGAATAAATGTAAATAATTTACTTTATTAATTATATTTTATTATTTATATAACTGCATAAACTAATATTTAATGGATTTATTTTAGACTCCATTGGTGGGGACCTACTGAGTTGTACTCAAATTCTACTCGAGCTACCTGATTGATACCCAAATAGACTTGGTGTTTTCTACAATGGTTAAGGGAAAATTCACCATGCTATATGGTTAAGTTGGGATGGAGCATGGATGAGGGAACCCAATGTGTTTTGGGACCCAATAGGGAGTTATCAGTGTATTTAAATTTGGGTTTACATTTGACACTTGGAACATTCATGGCATGGAATATCTACTATTCAGTTTTTATTATGTATTTCTTATTTTGGTTATCTTGTTATATTGGTTTGGTCAATGGTTATATATATTCTTCTGCTATTGTTTATTAATTTTTGCTATTGCATTACTATGAAAAAATAAAAAAAATATGGTATAGTCTCCCCATGATTGATATTAGAACCTATCTGCTTGTCAGAAACCTTTGGTGTATAGGGGAGGCATTCGTGAGGTTATATGGGGGTAAATATTGGGGAACCAGTGCATGGAACTTGAGATGGGATCTTAAAAAGTTGTATTAAAGACCAATGTTAATTTCTTCTTCTTTTTTATTACTGTTTTTGAAAGGTTGAAATGATACAAGGAAGATTAAAGGCTTGGTTATGAGCTCATGTATAGGAGTATCTACCCCATGTATGGGTGAAACCCCAAGTGCCAAGGGTAGAATTGTTTTTATTATTGATTATTGTTACAGTTGAATGTTACCTAACCTTGGGTGACACACTTGTTTTTTGAGTTGATTATTATTTTTTGATATTGACTCATGGATCATAATGGAATGAACTTTGAGTCTATATGCATTGTTGTAGCACTCAGGATTATTTTTTTACATGCATCATTTTAGGAAGAAAGAGGAAAATGGGTTTAGGGTAAGTTTCAAACATAAATTGTTTTTCATTAATAGTTAAATTGAATTGAAAATGGTTCCTAACATGAAATTGAGATTTATTTTAAAATTATGAATGATGTAAATAAATGGGATTCTAAATGAGAAACTTGAATAATGAGAATGTCCTTACCCTTATTAACCAGGACCTAGGTGTATTATGGTTAAGAGTAGTGAAAATTCCTTGGTTTGGATCGTTGGGTGGGAAAATGGGGAATGCCTTTTATGATTTTTTTAAAATACCTCTAGTTATGTATGTTAATATTATTTATTAAAAATACCTTATTTTTTTTGTTTGGACCTTGATGTGGGTAGTTTGGGTAGAGATAATGTCTTTGTGTAAGAACTCAATTGTAATTTGTGTAAGGGACCATCTGGTTTTGGATAATTGTGGTGAGATGTTGGTGCGAATTGATGCCCAAGACTTTTGATAGGTTACAATGTTTCCATAGTGGGAGGTAACATTAGTGATAAAGGATTTGTAGTGGTGTTCATCGATGAATTCTTAGTGTACTTTTAATTTGTTAAATTCATACCCACTACCTTAACATCATGGAGGGTAAACTAAGAAATCTATGGCTTTATTCCTAGTTAACGAAATGAGTTTTGGTTAGATATGGGGCCCCGTGGATGTTGTACTTATGAATCGGTATATATATGTAACTAGATGGTGTGAGGTAAAACATCAAAAGTTTATGTATACGATTCTCAAGAGGGACTAGAGCTCGATAAATACCATGGTCCATGGATAATTGTGGTTTAGTTACTTAAAAACGGTGTTAAAAATGATCTTAAGGTTGGGAGTGATGTGTCAGTAGAAGGTGCATCGAACAAGACCATGGGTTAGAAGTGGTGGCATCTAAATTCCAATGAGGAACCTATAAGGTGCATGTTTAAAATTACTGGGGAAATGTCATATGGGCCTTAGAAATGGTGAATTTACATCTCTTACATGTTATTTTTATGGAATGTTTGAGTGCCAATGTTGGATAGAGTTATTGCAGTTTTTGGGAATAGTGAGTTCAGAAAACACATCGGGTATTTTGAGGAAGTTGATCTTGAGACTGATGCATCCTTTGAGGAGCATCTGAAACATGTGTTTGGTTAATATTAGAAGGTGTTGTGGGAAAATACCATGTCAATAGTTGATATGTTGTGGGAACTTCGACATGAGTTAAGGAGGAAACTTGGGAGAGAGAAGAAGATAAGATGTCTTAGTGGCCCGACTTTCTGACTCAGAATCTTAGAGGTTCATAAGAGTAAAACTCTAGGATGAGCTGTTATAAGGTGGGGAGATTAGAAGATCATGTCTTTTCTAGGGGTAAAACAAGATTAAGTGGCCAATTATGGTTACAGAACAAATACATGTTATAGACCCAATTCACACTGTGAATTGTTTTGGGTAGACCTTGTGAATTTAATTCAAATCTTGAATTAATTCACAACATTGAAAATTTACATGCCTTGTAACTATTTTCACCAAATTTTGATATGTCATGAATTTTTTTTCCACATGTCGACATGTTACAAAAGTAGATTACACCCCCTATAGTTGTCTTTCACCACGCGTCGACATGTCCCTAAATAAAATTACACCACAAGTATTTTTTTTAATGTTTTTAAAGGGATTCCAATAGGATTTTGGGAGAAAATAGAAAAATAGGGGGCTCTCCTGTATGAACCCTCTAGAGCCTCCACACACCTCCACCTTGGATAAAAACTCCTTAGAGAACCTCCATCTTGGACCAAAGCTCCTCCGTGCACCTTCATGTTGGACTGAATATCCCCATCACACCACTATCTTTGATCAAATACCCTCCGAGCACCTCCCAAGTATGGGTGTTATTTCTGTTTAGGTCAATATATTTCTTCTTCTCCTATTCCTAAATAAAATAAATATATTTATCCACTGTTGGATCTAGATCTAGATTTTTTGAATCTAGATCTAGGCATGTTGGATATATATATTTGTATTTAAGAGATCTTGTTTGGTTTATATATGGATTTAGGTTTCGGATCTAGTCTGTGTTCTTCGTCGAATTCTCGATTGATCCATTTAAAATTGGGATTATCCATTGGCAATAATTCATCACCATTATTGAGGTAGGTGGCCTAAAATTTAAATCACATAGTCTTAATTATAATTATGTGTGTGTAATTGTATAATTTCTATTACATATTTTTTAATTATGTTCTTTATTAAATTAATTAATTTGATGAATTAATTTATTAAGGGAAATGTGAAATTGGGATATTAGGATTTTGGATAATGAATAATTAATTGGTAAATTATATTTGAGATTATGAAATTTTTATTTTGATAACTAATTGTTGAATTAATAATGTTGAGATAGAGATTTTTTGAATTGAATAATTAATTCACGGATTAATTATTGTTATATTGAAGTTTTTTAAAGGGGATAATTAATAATAGAATTAATTATCTAATATTAGTATGATGATTAAATTTACGGTTATAGAATAATTAATTGATGAATTAATTGGGAATATTGAATTTATTAAGATGTAGCAATTAATTGAGAAATTAATTGGGGTTATTGATTTGATTAGGTTGGAATAATTAATTGATGAATTATGTGGGTTTTTTTGATTGTGGGGTTGGATTCATTAATTGAAGAACTAATTAATACGATAAATGAGATTATTTAATTTTTGCAGTAAATAAAATGGTTAATTAATTGATGAATTAATTAATGTAAGAAATGTGATTATTTAATTGTTGAATTAAATAAAAGGATTAATTAATTAGGAATTAATTAATTGAATGTGACATGGAAAACTAATTAGAAAATTAGTTGAAGGGACTAAATAAGATTAATCAATTATAAATTAATTAATGGAATATGACATGGGAAATTAATTTGAAAATTAATTGAAGGGACGGAATAGAATTAATTAACAGTGAATTAATTAATGGGATTGTCGTGGAAAATTAATTAGTGAATTAATTGAAGGGTTATGATGTGTTAATTAATTATATAATTAATTAATGGAGAATGTGTTAGATTAATTAATTGGTGAATTAATTAATGGGGATTTTTATGTTAATACAATTTAATGAGTTAAAATAATTAATTGGTGAATTAATTAATTAGGATTGTTGTGATGATGAAATTTAGTGAATTGAATTAATTAATTGGTGAATTAATTAATAAGGGTCATTGGGATAATTAGTTTTTTATTTGAGATAATTAATTATAGAATTAATTATTTGATATTTATTTGTTGATTTGAGACGATTTATTGTAAAATTAATCCTGTGATATTGAGTTGTTAATTTAATATAATTTATTGTAGAATTACTTATGTGACATTGAGTTATTGATTTGAGATAAATAATTTTAGAATTAATTATGTGATATTAGGATAGTTGATTCGAGATAATTTATTGTAGAATTAATTATGCGTTATTGAGATTGTGATTGAGATAATTAATTGTAGAATTAATTATGGGATTTCAAGTAGTGAATATTGATTAATTAATGGATGATTTAATTAATGGTATTAAAGTACTTAATTAATTGGGCAATTAGTTAATGGAATTTTTGGGTATACTAATTATTGAATTAGTGATGAAATTGAGGTGATTAGTTGACTTTTAAATCAAGTAGAAGAATTGATGTGATTAATTAACTATCAAATTAATTAATGTTATTTATGTTTTTAGTTAATTGATGAATTAAATAATAGATAATAAATGGTTAATTAATTGTTGAACTGATTAATAGAAGAGAGGTTATTAATCAGTAGGTGAATTAATTAATGGGAAATATATGGTAAATTAATTTTTTAATTAATTAATAGGAAATGATTTTATAAATTAATTGTAAAATTAGTTAATGTAATTAGATAAATCAATTAATGAATTAATTAATGTAAGTAGTGGTGGTTAATTCTGATAAGAGGAATAATATTATTTAATCATGGTTGATAAATGGGGTGTTATACATGATGATCTACATCCATTATAATGATATAAATGCATGGTTTAATGGAGTAATTAATTGTGGAATTAATTATGAGAAATGAGTTATATAATTTGAGATAATTAATTGGGGAATTAATTATGGGAAATTAATGCCACGAAATGAATAATTAATTGGTGAATTAATTATGAGATATTGAATTAGTGAATTTGAATAATTAATTGGTGAATTAATTATTGGATGTTGATTTTTTGAATGATTAATTAATTGTCAAATTAATTAATAGACCTAGATTAATTAATTTATGAATGAATTAATGGTTAATAAATGGGGGTTCTAGACATGATGGTATAGGATGATGATGATATACATGAATTTTTTTTTAAATGGGGTTCTTGACATGATGATCTAGGCCAATGAGGATATACATGAATAATTGTTAAATTGGGGTTAGAAAAAATGATATATTCCAGTGATAGATCTATCTGTATGGTTGAGCAATGGGGTGGTAGACATGATGATCTATACCAATGAGATATGTGCATAGTTGAGAATTAGGGTGCGAAACATGATGTTCTATGACCATGAAGTATACACATGATTGAGAATTGGGGCGATAGATAGGACATTCTATGACTATGATGTATATGCATGATTGATAATTGAGGTGCTATACATGACATTCTATTCCCTTAGTATATATGTAGTATTGATAAATGGGGAGTTATACATGACTTTCTATACCCAAAACATCAGAATTGGACTGTGGTTAAAAGTGTTCATAATAATGAGATTGAAATGAAATGGACAATGAAGAGAATGGAAAAAAGGGTTCTCCTACCACCCCTTTAGTACCACCCATAAGATTGTGTTTCCTCCTGAAACAAATAACCTTTTAATTGTTGTCATTTGACACTTGGCACATACATAACATGGAATATATATTATTCGGGTATGATTCTATATTTTCAGTTTTGGTTATCTCATGATATTGGTTTTGTATAAGGTTATATATATTCTTCCACTATTTTTTATTTATTTCCACTAGTGTATTACCTTGATAAATGAAAAAATAGGCTATAGTATCCCCATGATCTATATTAGACCCTCGCTACTAGTCAGAAGCCTCTAGCATATAGAGAGGTGCGCCTGAGGTTATGTAGTGGTCCGACTCAAGGCACCGGTGCATGGAACATGAGCCAAGATGTTACACTTGGGTCCCATCTTACATCTCACATAGGAGAGATCTCAATCCATTTAAATAGAGAAAACCCTCAATGAAACATCAAATCAAGCTCTATAGGACTTATCACAAACACTTCATGCACTAATACCACTACCCACCATCAAAGATTATGTTACCAACCATACATGATATGAAAAAATATCTCACCCAGAAATATATGCATAATCACACTATTTACATAATACTACACTTGAAAAATCCAATCTAGGATTTCCATAACTCATTCCTAGACCAAAAACCCACTATGTACCCCCAAACAAGAAACTAATATCCTTTCCCATTGAGATGAAGTTTACAAGTGATTCTAGATCACCCAAAATGTAGTAGAGAACTTGCTCTAAGTCGAGTATCTTTTAAGACACTTGAATTAACACTCAGGTCACTCTGAGTAAATTTATAAATTACCTAAACCTAAAAACTCAAGTAAACATGAATAATCATACCTAGAAAATCATATAGTTATATATTAGAGGGATCAACTTCCTTAATAATGAAGTTTCCCATTTTTTCCATTCTCTTCATGCATCGACCAAGATTATATCAACCTTACCAACTCACAAACCCCTATATCATGCCATAAAGACCTTATAATCAATTATAAAAAATTATATTTAATTAAAATATTCTAACCAATGTGGAATAAACAATATAAACTCATAAAAAAATCTTATGAAATTTATTATTTGACCAATCAAGAATAAATGTTCCAAGGCGTACTCTTGATGCAACTATGATCAAAATAATTCTCAACCAACACTAGAAAATCTATCAATTTAACTTTATTAATTAAATTCCCCCAAATAAATTCATCAAAAAATATACCTCTAATGAAATAGTGGAATATAACATGATTTCATCACTCTATGATGTATTGTGTCCACTATATGAAAAATCACCATGATTTGGGATAATTATTTCACGATCTAATGGAATTATCATCAAAACCCTAACCCAAAAGTAAAATAAAAAAAGGGACTACTAAGAGGAATAAAAATTGAGGGATAAGGTTATAATAACCCATACCTTAATCAACCCATAATTATATAATTTATAATTTTTTTTCACTTTCTAACAATAAAATATCTTTTTGGTTTATAGTCTTGTAAAATTAGGTAAAACATTTCATAAAAAATGGAAATTTCCATACAGTGGTCATTTTCCCCACAAAACATGTTATTTTTAAAGATTCACATTTTTATTTAAAGAAACACCCATACCTGGAACTATGAATTTATTAACATTTCTAATCACCCTTAAGCTACCTTGAGAACATTTGAAAACGTGGGATGAGAAAAACAAAATTCAATGAGGTATATAAAGGAAAATAAACTTATTCTTATAATTTTAAACCTAGAAAATACTTAAAAATGTTTTAATTTTACATAATAAAAATTTGAGCTAAGATATCCATTTGATTTACTATGAAAAAAACTTCTCAATATATTTTATAGAACAATTCATATGAAATAATAAAGGTAAAATCCTAAAGATAATATTTTATTAGAAGAAATGAATACTCATGAATACCTTTCCTTGAAAAAAATAATTTTAATTTTTCTTAAAAAGAAATCCATAAAATTTACTTAAAACATAATATATTACTCTTAACTTTTTATATCAATATATTTTCTTTAAAAACCATTGTAAGTATATCATGTAGGTACCTTGGTACATTATCCTTACATTCACCCTTACAAGAAACCTTACAATAGAATCACCTAACTGGATAATTACCTCATCTCTTAGGAGTAACCTATCACTGGTAACTCTATCACTTTACCTAATGTGTAACACCCAGATACTTTGACATATGATTAACTTTAAATAAGTCAATTTCTTCAATATCTTACTCCATACGGAACACCAAACTTAATCAAAACTGCAATATATTTAGATAAAATATAAACATTTTAAGATGAATGTGAAAACCTAGATATTGAATTAGAAGTAATGAATATGATTAAACACTTTATGATATATTTATATAAAAAAATAAAGGTTTCTTTTAATATGAATAAAATTCATTTATTATAGATAAAATAACCAATAAAATCATTTTATACACTGAAATGTATTTTTTAAAATATTTCATTTTTATGAGGTACATTTATATTTCAATAATATTATGATTTATGATGATAAAATATATTTTATATGAATAATTTTCCATACTAATTTTGTTATTTAATTATATGAAATATGAATGAAAATGGTTAATATTCTAAAAAATTTATTTTCCCATGAAAAAGGTTTTTTTTATATATCATTTTTATTTAAAAGTTATATTCTTAATTTTTGGAATTGGAATATGAAAAAAAACTTCATTTATAGATTCATCATGACAATATTATATTAATATGAAATTCTGTGGTTTTTTTCAAAAAATGACTTTAATGTGAATAGTGAAATATATTGTTTTACCAATGTCATGGTTTTATGAAATTATTCGTAAATATAAAATTGTAAAAATATTCCAAAAAAAATATACTTTTTTATAATTAAAATTATACATTAATAAATATTAATTTTAATTTTAAACCCTATAATTGACATTTTAGAACTTAAGTTACAATTTTCTGTAAAACGGTTTTAATACATTATACCATCAGTATTCTAAAATTGATTTTTATCAATTTTATAAATTTATTCCAATAAAATGAATTTAAAATTTTTAGTTATTAGGAAAAAATTATTTAAAAAGGTCCACTTTATTTTTAATAATAAAAATTATTTTCTAAGGTGAAAACTAGTTTTAATGGTAAAAGTTAAAATAGTAAAAGTGAAAAAACTAATGGAAAATAGTTGTAAATATATTTAAAACATTTATAAAATTGACTGGTATAATCTTTATCAACATTATATCTTCAAAACTTAGTTGTTTATCATTTTTTATTCCATTTTTTTGAGAGAGACTTCCCATTATTAAAAAGTTATTGATATTGATAAACACGTAAGCCATTTTCTCTTATAAAAGGGGTCTCCTACCACCCATTTAGTAACACCCCTAAAATTTTGTTTCCTCCTAAAACAAATAACCTTTTAATTCCAATTTAATACTATATTTATTCCATTTTATTATGGTCACAATATTTTATCATCATCCCTCAGTTTATGAGGGATCCTCCAATAAAATCTCAAAGTGCACAATGGGAGTAATCCTTTTTACTTAATTTATTTCCTTTCTATCTTACCTTTTAAATTAATTTTTTTAAATAAATTTGTAATGAAAATATTATTGGTAATATAATTATTTTTTTATTCTAAGGTAATAACAATTAACCATTATTCCCCTTTTACTTTAGGGAAAAATGAAATTCATGTATGTGTGTAGATTACCCCTTCCTTGAAGTGACATGTTTCATTTTCCTTAGCCACCCCACAAACCTGGTCATAATTATTCAATTAATAATTACGTATTATATTTATAACATACTTTAGATCTGAAATATTAATAAATATTATACACTTCTCCCATTCTATGGAAAATGAAATCATTAACCATTCATATGTGTGGACTACAGCCCCGATGAAACAATTGATATCTATTTTTCATTTCATTATCACCTTACATGGATGGTCATGTGACTGGTTTAAATGGATAAATTTGATGTTTATGATATAATTAAGGTTATAGTATAATAAATTATAGAACCTATTAATGATATGATCCACAATCTAGATTCATTAATTCAATTGTTTAAAATAAGTGTACTATGAGGAAATTAATTTAGTCATGTTATGTAATATTTTAATATATATTAGTTATTCATATAATTAATTAAAATTCCAACATATCACACAAAAAAACTATATAACTTTATTATGCTTCTACTATAAGGATATTATAACTAAACCATCACATAATCATCCATTAATTAAGGCATTTTCATGCTTGGTTTAATTCAACCACCTAATTGAACAATGATATGAATTGATATCATGGTTGACTATGAGAACATAGTTAATGTTATAATATGATATAAATATGTAAAAAATTATTATTTTTTGTTTTTAATGGTAAAATTATTACTAAAATCAATAATTAATAAAACAACCCTCAATCACTAAAGATCACCGGAATATTAATGTTATCAATTTCATCTTCAAGGATAAAGAATAGAATACAAATGAAAAAAATTTAAAACATCAAAAATTAACATAAATAATCCAAAATACTAACTTTAGTGACTTTTTAATTATTAAATTTTTAATAACCATGAATACGGACACTACTATTGCAAAAATAGTACATACGATAAAACTATAAAAACCAAATATGGGAAAATGGGAAAAACAAAATAAACTAACTAGAATTCATAGAGGCAATGAATATATATGAAAATTATAAATTAAAATTTATATTATTATGGTTATAAAATAAGTTATCAATATATCTATTTTTGTGATATAGGTGGTTAAATTACAATCATTGAAGGCAGGATGACGAGTAAAGGTTTCTCATCTCAATTTTCAGTTCCTTGAGACATACTTCTTATTATACACCATATTTTATTTGGAATGAGGTATCTAATGACCATATAATATTTTTTATCATGATCCTCTTATTACTCATATCATTTATTTTTTCATTTAAAATCATATACTTTTACAAAGTTTTACTCGAATGTTTTTAAGGCTGTAAGGGTTTTCATGGTCTCAATTCTGATTTTTTAGACACAATACATTTTTTGCACCGTGTTTTCTTTATATAGTGTATTTACATCCCATGGATGGATTTTTAGAATACAATTTATATTTCTTTGTATTTACATTCCAAATCATGTTCCCTTATTTATGATCATTTTGATTAATTTGTTTCCCTATTAATAAGGATTATTTGTAACTCATCTTTAATTCATTGTGTTATGATCATTATATTGAAGTTATTTATTATAAGTTGGGGGAAAATATAACTTTTTATTGTATTATTTGGAATTATCACTTTATTATCTAGGGATATACATTCCTACTACATTAAATCTTCGATAAATATTTCCTATTGGGATATGATTACTTAAAAGAATATTGGAAACTAAAATATCATTCTTTGAGTTATAATGTTTTATTTGCAACATTATTCTTCCGTATTTGAGTTCACCAAAACTAATATTTTATTATCTGGTATCTATAATCCTATTTGTAAAATTTATTTCATAACACAGATAATATTTTATTACTCTTTTTACAATGTGGGGTTTCAAAAAATATAATTTTAAATTATTTAAAAGTTTTCATTCATAATCAATTGTTTTATATTTGGTTATACATTTCCTATAGGAAAATTTACATAATTTTCAAGGATCCATTATTAGATATTATTTTTAAAAGTATAATTTTTCAAATTCATTCACTTCACAATTTTAAAAACAAATTTTTAAAGTGACATGAAGGTTTATATTTTATGTTAATATTAAAAATGTTTTATAAAAGTTCTTTTAAGTTTTCACCTCCATTTTAAATTCCATATCCAAAAATATTTAAACGCATGGGCTTTATTTTACAATATTTATTCTATAATATATATATATATGTTTATAATTTTTGGGATTAAACTCACAGTTTCAATTTTTTATTCTTGATCCATTCTTATGTGATATTTATTGTAGAATTATTTTGAAAGGATGTTTTTATCTATGTCAACGTCCTTATGATATAACTTTGTCACATTGGGGATATTTTATTTTGAATTTACCCACATTATTTCTCTATATATATTATGTAATGTTCTTCTCTATTAATTCAATGATCCATCACTTTCTTTGTCTTTACCAACCATCCACCATGAAGAGAAATAAATTTTCTTCTAATGTATTTACTTTGTGAATACCCTGTTTTTCTTTTCTATGATTAAAAAAATCACATATTTTCCCAAAATCAATTGATCTGGAAAATTATTGAATGAACCATATTCCCCTTACTCCACATGACATTAGTTTGAGAAATATTTTCATAGAAATATATTCAATTTATATATTTAGGAACTATTGAAAATCTGTAGATTTTTTGTTCCGATATGGATGTTTATAGACTACTCAGGAAAGTTGACTATGTTTTGAATTTTGAAAATCTGTAGATTTTTTATATAGGTATGTATGTTTATTGACTACTCAGGAAATTTGACTATTTATTTTTTAACCATCCACCTGTAGGATCGAAATCGAATATCTCGATGCTCAATTACAAGAGGGGGTGACTTGTAGGTTTAAAAACATTCTCTTTTAACCGTAAGGAAATCTATGTTTAACAAAGTTAGAAAATTTAAATCTACAAACCCTATTTGGTTTTTACTTAAAAGGATAATTGTAAGGGCCAAGTTCCAATTATAATAAAACTAATCTTAAAAAAGTTAAACATAAGAAAACATAAGTAGGTTTTAATTAGAGAGATATTATACCTTAAAGCCTATATAATCTTATATATCAGAGTAAGTAAAAGTACAAGAATGTATAATAATGTTATAATTTTTTCATTAACAAAATAAAGTAGAAATAAAAACTTTTAACAAATAAAAGTGAAAAAGTATGAAATACTTTAACCCAAAAAGAAGGGTATCCAACAACCTTGGATAAAGGTCCCTTGATTTATACTTTCAAGAAAGTCTGTCTTACCCACACTAGGGTATGACCTCAATAAGAATATCAAAATCTGTCTTACTATCCTTGAAATCCCTTGAAACTTAAAGTAGTTAGTACCTTTGTGTAGAGACCCGAAGCTTGACGTATATAGATATTACATTAATTTTGTGGAATACAAAATACATAACAAAAACAGACACACAAGGACCGTAATAGTTTAGTGTCTTTGGAAACTCAGAACGTAATCTTCTAATCATGGTGAAAGATCTTCAACATCTCCCATAAAGATCTTCCACTTTTTGTTTCCTTACCTAAAACCTTTCTTTTAATCCTGGGGGAAAATAAAACATAAAAAGGGTGATCTCAAATGCTCAGTAAGGGTAAGCATGGATAAAATAAAACATACCATACACATTTGAACCTAAAAACATGAACATAAAGTTTAAACATCAAAATCTTGAGCAACGTCATAAAACATGGAAGTACATAAGGCATAGATCATAATGGAACATAAATCATGATAACATAGAATGGGAATAAAACATGTAATTGTGGCATCCATTAAGCACATGTAATGATTTCCATAGTAGCCAAGGCATTGCTGCCAAGACCATCTTAGTGGACAAAGTACCCTTCTAAATCGATTTCACTCCTCGTTTCAGTCCTGTAACACTGAACCAGATTAACTTACCGTTCCAACCATGTCTATCTCATGAGATATAAATCTTTACCCAATGCATTGGATGGAGATATAGGTCCCACCCATCTCATAATGAAATCATTCTTACTTGTTCCACAAAATAAACATACATCATTCATAATAACCCAATAAATAAAATGTGTTTCATAAACATCATCTCATCATTACATAATCCATATAAAATAAATGTATATCATTTCATAATAAGGAAATTGAAACCATGTAAATCATAGATACATTATACTTGAAACATTCCCATATGAAATAATTTCATCTTAGATGAAAAATGGTTTTGATAAAACACTTGAAATGAATTCCTGAGGAAAATATCCTTTCTTCTTCAAAATAATTTTCTTTTCACAAAATGTCATGCAATTTTAAAAGAAAATGATTTTTTTGAAAATAGTCATAAAATATTTTGGAGGAAGCTTCATGAAAATAAGGATTTATAAAACCGCAAAAATCCTTTCATGCTGTATACGTTAAAAAAACATTCTTCTCGTACTTTTGTCGGAAAAGTAAAAAAAGTAC
The DNA here is from genome assembly GCA_963277665.1 of Viscum album. NCBI lineage: Eukaryota > Viridiplantae > Streptophyta > Magnoliopsida > Santalales > Viscaceae > Viscum > Viscum album. The sequence continues at coordinate 736,306,646 of OY728167.1, read as the reverse complement.
CTTGTTGGGTAAACAAAAGAAAGATTCATTCCATACCATTGGGTAAAATTCAAAATGGGTAAAAAGGACTTTAAACATACATGAAACCATTTTTAGGAAACATGGAAATGGATGATAACAATAACCCCAGTAAATACTTACGAATAAACAATCTCGGATAAGAACGAGATTGGAATAGTTATCCCTTACCTTAGGTCTGATATGATTCGTACGTATCCAAACCTCCTGTATAATTATTTAAATAATGACATTGACTTATTACAGAATCATATTCATTGTTATGATATCATATATGGTTCACTTATGACTTCATATTACCCGTTCTTTTGTAAATTCCATGTTAAAGAGCGTTTTGGGTAAAATCGTTTCATTTGTCGTCCATGTTTTGACTTGTGATTATTCATATGATTACTTAGATCATGATTAATTAATTCCAGAATATAAAACATGACTTATATATAATATATATTCATAATATACATATACATAATAGATCGATAAATGGAAAGAAATACACCGTTCATGGAGATGGTAGGCCATACGTACGCATGAACGTTGTTTTCGTTTCCTCGTTGAATTGAATGGAATTAATTGGATGACATACATATATATATACATAAATACAGAATCATTATTATGTCATATATTTCATGATTACTTATTATATATACTTTACAATCATTTATGAATGGTTAATCATTGAGAATGAATCGCATCGCGTCGTGGAGAGGTATTCCGTACGTACGCACGAGCAATGATATCATTACCATGATCGTGGAATTTTATTAGAGTGTATGTATACTATTAAATAATCAATATCACTTTACAATAATCATATATAGTTATTATTTACACCATTATACCCATCCAAGTAAGTTGGTGGTGGAAAATAGATTACACCACGACGTGGAGACGGTATTCCGTACGTACGCACGAGCGGTGATTTCGTTTTCCGTAGGGTGGATAGATGGTGAAATAGGGTTGTTTCATACTTATAATAATATATCCGTATATGATTGATACTGATTTTATTACTTCATAATGAAACAACCTAAGAAGAAGAAGTGGAAGAAGAAATAAAGTTGAAAGAATCGGTAACGGACATTACCTCTACTTTGAAGCGCCTCTTTGAGACCTCATCTTAGGGCACTAAATTTGGACTTTGAAGAAGACCAGGACCTATAGGATGTTTCTAGGGAAGTGGATATGAGAAATTGTCAGGGGTTGGCTGATCATGAAGGCTCAAAGTGGTGTGAGGAAGAGAGGGAGGAGGTGCCCTTTTATAAGGGAGGAGAGGGGCACCTTTGGAATAACTAAAAATATTATTTTATTATAAAGTCATATTCAGTTTTTAATAGCTCCAAATTGATTTATTTTTAAGATAAGGAGGGGATGGGTCTAAATCCTCTCATCCAATATAATTTAGACAAGTTTAGGTCATTATATTAACCTTAACTTTTAGTTTTAACTCTTAGTTAATTAGATTGACATTTACCATGTCACTTTGTATTTTTATATTATATAGTTAATAAACATACCATATACATCCAAGAGACCCCCAAGTGGTCCAGTAATGATACAACTATCATGATATAAGTATCTTGGAAAAACCATAGATTTTTAGAAATATAATAACAATTTATAATATAATATTTGTTTTAAAAACTATTTTATGTCAATTTTGACACTATTTGGTAATTGATTTTTGTGAAAATCATAACAGAATGATTAGTTCAAAAAAAGTTAATTAAATCAATAATAACATGTCATATTAATATAGAAAATTATTGTAATTCATAAAAATTCTCAAATTACATTTATTTGGGTATTTATAACATCAATTATATCAATATTTCATTAATAAGATAATTACTACATCATCATTGTGTCATAAATAAATTATATTATATTAAGTCTAAAAATTACAAATAAAATACCATTATGTAGGAAATCGTTTAATATTTATAATGAATATTTATAGTCGAATTTATCGTATGTATAACCCTATATTAAAAATGATTTAGTTATTGAACTTTGATTTTAACTATTTTAAACCTTCTTTAAATAAATTAATAATAAATGTCCTAATCTAATACAAGTGGGACTAAATGGTCATATTTTATTCCTAAGGTTGTTTTTGGCCGAATTACACTTATCCAATATAATTTGGACATGTGTTAGGGTAATAATAATATCATTTTTACCCTTAATTACCCTATTTAATTTTAACCGTGGTAAAAAAAGTAAAAAGTTACTATTCACCAAAAATTATTTTCATCTTATTGAACCACATTTTAGTCCTTGATATTAACCATGTCTCTCGTATTTTCAAAATTACACTCACAGAAGCGGTAAAATTATGTTTTATGAAAAATTCAGTTTTTTTAGCTACCACTTAGTGGTTTCACTATTCATCAAAAAATGAAAGTTTCCAAAAAAATACCAAAAATTAGGCCTAAGATATATTTGATATTATGAATTCAAAAATGATGTCTATTTTAACAAACTCAAAACATATCAGTTGCATTAATTAATTTAAAAATTAGTTCCCGTCGTCAAAACAAATAGCGTGTTCTTAAGAGATAATAACTTTCAAAAGATTGACACTTGCTTATGTCTGGTTTAAATGTGAAATTACATCCAATGACCAACATTGTATTAAATTGTAAAAATATATTCTAAATATACTTTAAAACCACTAAAATTAATAATTTATCACTATTAATTATTTCGATTAAAAAAGTTGTTTTTAATTAAAATTTAGTAATTTCCACTATTCATCAGAATATGAAAGTTATCCAAAAAGTACCAAAATTTCACCCTAAGCTAATTTCGATATTCCGAATCCAAAAATGAAGTCTATTTTGAATGATAAAATTTATAAAATTTCAAAAAGTGGGTATTACTATTCATAACAGCTAGTTCATAATAATATTATAATAATATCTCATTTAGTGAAACTCGGTATTGTGTACTACACACGCTATCGAGAAAGGTCTCTATTGCGTGTAATGCAGCCAAGTTAGGGTTGCGTGTTGTGAAAGACTCCTTTGTTGTAACGTACAACACAAGACATCAATAAAATTAAAAAGAATATTTCTCATAAAATCTTGGGGTGTTACATTCTACCCACCTTAAATTGAATTTCGCCCTCGAAATTCATCGATGTTATAAATGGTTTACTACTCGAAAGTTTATTTAATAGAAACCCACATCGTAAAAAGGAATACCAAAACCAATATTTAAAAACTAAAGTATGAAACATAACGGTTACCCAAATTAACTAATCACTGGGTTTCCACATAGGAGAACATAGGTGAAAATATGGATATGGAAGAGAAACCTAACCATCATGTTCTGATGGAGAGTGGTAGAGAACATGGCTATGAAAAAGCCAACAATCACAAAGCTATAGATTTGTGATGATCTAAGGAACCATCTAATTCATCAGATAAAAGGGAACTAGGACAACATTTTTGGTTTTCAAGATCATTTCCCTAAAGTTGAAGAATTTGAATAAATACTTACTTTATTTTGGTACAATCTCACTGTTGTTCGTTCTTTGAACAATTTACACTTCATCTCTTAAAGAAATGAAGTTTAATTTGTTATTCCTAAAGTGTTAACAGATCATGTGATAGAATGATGGGTCATTCCATCTGTTTCAAACAAAAGGTTAGAAAATGTTATCAAATATACATAAGTCTATCTATGGTGAGGTTAATCTTATATGATTCCAAAAATGATCTTATACATCATATATCATACCGCTTAATAAAATAAAACCATTTTCTACTAACCAGGGACTTCCTGTAGGCCAGTGGTATGCGATAAAGGCCAGTCGCACTTCGGTTGTGGGTTCGATTCCCACAGCCTTGTCCGACGCGATGGGCTGTCGCCCGTCCTGCAGGTTGTCCTTTTTCTAAAACTACATTACTATAACATCCTATCAATAATATCAAAAAAAGTTCTATCCTTAAACAATACTAACTTATGTCCAACATAATCCATTACAATCTTTAGGCTTATCTAAAATACTTCGGTCCAAGCTCAAAGTATAAAGAAAACGATTACTTGAAATGTCATTAACCAAGCATGTGAATACCATCATTTATCCCCCATATATCTTGTCGGTCACATTCCAATCATGTTAATACCTTAATCATGTATTCTCTTGAAAATGAATACCCATTGAATCTTAGTGAAAACATGAGTGCTGTCAAAAGTTAACTCTTTCCACATACCAAAACCCCAAAATTCTATATACTCAAACCATGATATAAATATTTCTTTATATCAGTCATGAGCTCATGAATACTATCAAACATTTCACTTTCTCCTTATCCCTTCATTATGCGCATATCATCTTTTTTCCAAAAATATCTCAATCACCTTCCATAGTTACCGGTACCATAAAATTATTGAAAACCACAATATACCAATACATAAATATTCCAATATTCCACGATACTATATACAACATTATTTTGGAATCCCATTACATAAACACTTAATAATTCCACCACATCGTTGTCATATTCAACATCACCAATAGTGATCGCATGTGACTTCCCTTTTTCCTTTGCCTTAAGTGGTTGCTCATGTCGATCATCACTAACCCTTGGATTAGGTCATTTATTAGCACAATGCCCCATTTGCTTGCACTTGAAGCATTGAAGTGTTGGTGGTGCGTTATTTGCAGTATTTTCTTTATTCACATCATTAGAAACCCTTTTTCCATTACTTCGACACTCAGCTGCTCGATGACCTTCTTTTCCACACTTAAAACATTTTCTAGTCCCTTTAAGACAATCTCCACCATGCTTCTTTCCAGACTTTGAGCATAAGGAAACATTCATCTTCTTTTCACCATTATTTTGAGATTTCTCCTTGAACTCCATATTTTGTTTCTTGTCAAAACTATGAGATGGATAAGTAACACCAAATTCCATTTCTACCTTGATAGCACAACACACAATTTCTTCACAGCTACTGAAGTCTCTTATAGCTAATGCCCTTCGAAGATTTGGTTTTAAGCCACTGAAGAATCTATCAACATTAATTTCAGGTTGGATGATAAAGCCAGATGCATACCTTGCAAGCCTTGTAAAATTCGCTTCATATACACCAACAGATTCATCATCCTTTTTCTTTAGTTCAAGAAACTCCTTCTCCATCTATGTTCGAAGAATACGAGGGAAGTACTTATTGAAAAATAAGTTCTTGAACTCATCCCATTCCATGGACTCAGTTTCATCTCTTGGCCTCGTATTCTTGATAAGATTCCACCATTGATCTGCTTCACCTTCCAAACGATATACTGCTAAGATGACATTATCATGTTCAGAACATTGAAGAACTGAAAATATATTTTTAGTGGTACTGATCCATTGTTCAGCAACAAGTGGATCAGAAGACCCATTGAAAGAAGGTGGACGTTACCTCATGAAAGACTCAATAGAATATTGTTCCCTCCTCTGCTCATTTGGAAGTCCAGAATGATTCATAGCTTGTGTAAGTATAACAATAAGATTTTGCACTCCATCTCCCATAAAGTTGGTTTTTTCAGGAGGACAATCATTGCATCCTCCATTACATTGATCAACACGGTTCCTTCGGGTTCCAGCCGTCATCTAAAACCCAAAAATAATAGTGTGAGAGGCAAAATCATGCTAGGGAAAACAACATAGTAAAGGGGGAGTTCCCTCAATATCTAACATCTTAGGTTAAATTATAAGATCGTTACCGTAGTTATAGGACTATATCCTATACGTATACTTATCCTTAGGGACATCCCTAGAAATACCTTAGAAATATCTCTAGGGATCTCACTAACGTTTTCGCATCCTAGTTTCCAAAGGTTGACTGAACCTTTCCTCTGATACCAACTGTAGAGACCCGAAGCTTGACGTACATAGATATTACATTACTTTTTCAGAATACATAATACATAACAAAAACAGACACACAAGGATCGTAATAGTTTACTGTCTTTGGAAACTTGGAACGTAATCTTCTAATCGTGGTGAAAGATCTTCAACATCTCCCATAAAGATCTTCCACTTTTTATTTCCTTACCTAAAACCTTTATTTTAATCCTGTGGGAAAATAAAACATAAAAAGGGTGAGCTAAAATGCTCAGTAAGGGTAATAATGGATAAAATGAAACATACCATACACATTTGAACCTAAAAACATGAACATAAAGTTTAAACATCAAAATCTTGAGCAACGACTTAAAACTTGGAAGTACATAAGGCATAGATCATAATGGAACATAAATCATGATAAGATAGCATGGGAATAAAACATGTAATTGTGGAATCCATTAAGCACATGTAATGATTTCCATAGTAGCCAAGACATTTCTATCAAGACCATCTTAGTGGACAAAGTCCCTTTCTGAATCGAGTTCACTCCTTGTTTCAGTCCTTTAACACTGAACCGGATTAACTTACCGTTCCATCCATGTCTATCTCATGAGATATAAATCTTTACCCAATGCATTGGAGGGAGATATAGGTCCCACCCATCTCATAATGAAATCATTCTTACTTGTGCCACAAAATAAACATACATCATTCATAATAACCCAATAAATAAAATGGGTTTCATAAACATCATCTCATCATTACATAATCCTTATAAAAGAAATGGATATCATTCCATAATAAGTAAATTGAAACCATGTAAATCATAGAGACATTATACTTGAAACATTCAAGTATGAAATAATTTCATCTTAGATGAAAAATGGTTTTGATAAAACACTTGAAATGAATTCTTGAGGAAAATATCATTTCTTCTTCAAAATCATTTTCTTTTAACAAAATGTCATGCAATTTTAAAAGAAAAGAATTTTTTTTGAAAAAAGTCATGAAATATTTTGGAATAAGCTTCATGAAAATAAGGCTTTATAAAACCATAAAAATCCTTTCATGCCGTATACGTTAAAAAAAACTTTATTTTCGAACTTTTTTCGAAAAAGTAAAAAAAGTACCTTGTTGGGTAAACATAAGAAAGATTAATTCCATACCATTGGGTAAATGTCAAAATGGGTAAAAAGGTCTTTAAAAATACATGAAACCATTTTTAGGAAACATGTACATGGATGGTAATAATAACCCCAGTAAATACTTACGAATAAACAATCTCAGATAAGAATGAGATTGGAATAGTTATCCCTTACCTTAGGTCCAATATGCTTCATACGTATCCAAACCTCCTGTATAATTATTTAAATAATGTCATTGACTTATTACAGAATCATATTCATTGTTATGATATCATATATGGTTCACTTATGACTTCATATTACCCGTTCTTTTGTAAATTCCATGTTAAAGAGCGTTTTGGGTAAAATCGTTTCATTTGTCATCCATGTTTTGACTTGTAATTATTCATATGATTACATAGATCATGATTAATTAATTCCAGAATATAAAACATGATTTATATATAATATATATTCATAATATACATATACATAATATATCAATAAATGGAAAGAAATACACCGTTCATGGAGACGGTAGGCCGTACGTACGCATGAACGTTGTTTTCGTTTCCTCATTAAATTGAATGGAATTAATTGGATGACATAAATATATATATACATAAATACAAAATCATTATTATGTCATATATTTCATGATTACTTATTATATATACTTTACAATCATTTATGAATGGTTAATCATTGAGAATGAATCTCACCGCGTCGTGGAGACGGTATTCCGTACGTACGCATGAGCGATGATATCGTTCCCATGATCGTGGAATTTTATTTAAGTGTATGTATACTATTACAGAATCAATATAACTTTACAATAATCATATATAGTTATTATTTACACCATTATACCCATCCAAGTAAGGTGGTGGTGGAAAATAGATTACACCACGGCGTGGAGACGGTATTCCGTACGTACGCACGTGCGGTGATTTCGTTTTCCGTAGGGTGGATAGATGATGAAATAGGGTTGTTTCATACTTATAATAAAATATCAGTATATTTTTTATAATGATGTTATTACTTCATAATGAAACAACCTAAGAAGAAGAAGTTGAAGAAGAAATAAAGTTGAAAGAATCGGTAACGGACATTACCTCTTCTTTGAAGTGCCTCTTTGAGAACTCCTCTTAGGGCACTAAAATTGGTCTTTGAAGAAGACCAGGACCCCTAGGATGTTTATAGGGAAGTGTATAAGAGAAATGTTTAGGGTTTGGCCGAGATTTAAGGCTCAAAGTGGTGTGAGGAAGAGAGGGAGGAGGTGCCCTTTTATAAGGGAGGAGAGTGGCACCTTTGGAATAACTAAAAATATTATTTTATTATAAAGTCATATTCGGTTTTTAATAGCTCCAAATTAATTTATTTTGTACCTAAGTTGGGTATGGGTCGAAATACTCTCATACAATCAAATTTAGACAAGTTTAGGTCATTATATTAACCTTAACTTTTAGTTTTAACTCTTAGTTAATTAGATTGACATTTACCATGTCACTTTGTATTTTTATATTATATAGTTAATAAACATACCATATAGATCCAAGAGACCCACAAGTGGTCCATTAATGATACACTTATCATGATATAAGTATCTTGGCCGAACCTTATATTTTTAGGAATATAATAACAATTTATAATATAATATTTGTTTTAAAAAACTATTTTATGTCAATTTTGAAACTATTTGGTAATTGGTTTTTGTGAAAATCATAACAGAATGATTAGTTAGAAAAAAGTTAATTAAATCAATATTAATATGTCATATTAATATAGAAAATTATTGTAATTCATAAAAAGTCTCAAATTACATTTATTTGAGTATTTATAACATCAATTATGTCAATATTTCATTAATAAGATAATTACTTCATCATCATTGTGTCGTAAATAAATTAAATTATATTAAGTCTAGAAATTACAAATAAAATACCATTTTTTAGTAAATCGTTTTATCTTTCTAATGAATATTTATAGTCGAATTTATCGTTTTTATAACCCTATATTAAAAATTATTTAGTTATTAAACTTTGATTTTAACTATTTTAAACCTTCTTTAAATAAATTAATAATAAATCCCTTAATCTAATACAAGTGGGCCTAAATGGTCATATTTTATTACTAAGATTGTTTTTGGCCGAATTACACTTATCCAATATAATTTGGACATGTGTTAGGGTAATAATAATATCATTTTTACCCTTAATTACCCTATTTACTTTTAACCGTGGTAAAAAAAGTAAAAAGTTACTATTCAACAAAAATTATTTTCATCTCATTGAACCACATTTTAGTCCTTGATATTAACCGTGTCTCTCGGATTTTTGAAATTCCACTCACAGAAGCGGTAAAATTAAGTTTTATAAAAAATTCAGTTTTTTTAACTACCACTTAGTGGTTTCACTATTCATCAAAAAATGAAAGTTTCCAGAAAAATACAAAACATTAGGCCTAAGATATATTTGATATTAAGAATTCAAAAATTATGTCTATTTTACCAAATTCAAAACATATCAGTTGCATTAATTAATTTAAAAATTAGTTCTCGTCGTCAAAACAAATAGCGTGTTCTTAAGAGATAATAACTATCAAAAGATTGCCACTTGTTTATGTCTGGTTTATATGTGAAATTACATCCAATGACCAAAATTGTATTAAATTGTAAAAATATATTCTAAATATAATTTAAAACCACTCAAATTAATAATTTATCACTATTAATTATTTCGATTAAAAAATTTGTTTTTAATTAAAATTTAGTAATTTCCACTATTCATTAGAATATAAAAGTTATCCGAAAAGTACCAAAATTTCACGCTAAGCTAATTTCAATATTCCGAATCCAAAAATGAAGTCTATTTTGAAAGATAAATTTTATAAAATTTCAAAAAGTGGGTATTACTATTCACAACGGCTAGTTCATAATAATATTATAATAATATCTCGTTTAGTGAAACTCGGTATTGCGTACTACACACGCTATCGAGGAAGGTCGCGATTGAGTGTAATGCAGCCAAGTTAGGGTTGCGTGTTGTGCAAGACTCCTTTTTTGTAACGTACAACACAAGACATCAATAAAATTAAAAAGAATATTTCTCATAAAATCTCGGGGTGTTACACTCTGTCTTCTTATCCCTCACATCCCTCGATTGTACACAAAAATAATCAGAGTCGCACAAAGAAAGATGAAATATATGTTCATAGTTGAAAAAGATGTTCATAAAACTCAAAAATAATGAGGGTCATTATTTATATAGAAATCAATTCATAGCTTGTAATCTCTAGGATCATAAAAGAAAAATGATTTTGTTTAAATGATCTCTTATTTATAGGCAAAACATCAACTGTCTGCTCCCTCCTCCAATGGTCATATTTTTCCTCAAATATTAGAGGGACCTGTAGACTGGTTACTCAACCAACAGTCAGTTAGAAAAAAATTGTATGATATTTTTTTATTTAGGAAAAACTTGGTAAACCTTATCATTCTTACGAATCAATAATACATAAGAAAAAAAATTTATCATGTTTAAAAAACTAAGATTTGATAAAATTGAAACAATATGTTAGGAAAGTATAGTAGATTAAACAAATATAAATAATTATAATCTAGGAAATATATAATTCATAATATAAATATATGAATAATTGGATTCTAGAAAAAATTAATATTCAGAGTCCAAATTCTAAGGAATTTGGAGTCTGAATTCTGATGAATTCGGTGTCTTAATTATAATCAATAGAGATTCTGAATTCTGTGGAATTCGGATTCTGAATTATGAGGAATCCAGAGTCAGAATTATAAAGAATTTAGAGTCTGAATTGTGATGAATTTATAGTCTGAATTATAGAGAATTATATATCTGGATTTTAGAGAATCCGGAGTATAAATTTCAGAGAATTGAGAGTATGAATTTCAGAGAATTCTGATTTTCAGTTTCAGGGAATTTAGAGTCATAATTATAGACAATTCAGAGTCTAAATTTTAGAGAATTTGAAGTTTGAATTTCAGAGAATTCGGATTCGGAATTTTAGAGAATTTAGAGTCTAAAAATGATAAGACTCAGTAGCTATGGGCCTGTAAGATTCCAAGGATTCTTAAACAAGGATCTGATTTTTTTGATTTAGAAAAAGAAATGGTTAGAACTACTTTAAGAATAAATTAAAATAAAAATTTTAAAACCAAGGTAAGGATAAAACTATCGTTAAATAATGGAAAATTTCTATAAGAAAATAATCCTGAGAGAAAAATAATTTTCCTTAAGAAAAAGTGTTTGTGATTTTCAATACATAGATGAATAGAAAAATCATAAGGAATATTTATTGACTCAACAATCTCCCCCTTTTTGGAAAACAAAAAAAACCTTTTGAAAAATAATATAAGAAAAAAGGATTTACTTTATGAACATTAAAATAAAAACACATCTCTCTTTACTTATGAATTATGATGAATACGACTAACTCCCCCTTAGGTTTTGAAATCCCTATGGATTTTATTCTTGACTTTCTTAGAGAGATTTACTTTTTCTTTCTTTGGAAAATAATCTTTAAGTAATATCCACCTTACTTAATCTCCTCCTTACTTTGTGCATTCTCTTCTTAATATTCTTTTGATCATTCTTTTCTCCACCTTCGTGATTTTAAAAAATAAATGAATGGAATGGAAAAAAAAATGTACCTGAAAGTTTCGAAATATACAATACAAAACAATGGAATGATAAAAAAATTTAATTATGTTAGGAAAAAAATTTGTTACAAGAAAAATACAACAAAAGATTAGAGTTGTACAAAAAGTCATTCATCCTTATTTTACTTAAGTATAAGCATCCTCAAAAGTTTCCTTTAACTTATTGAGCTCTTTGTGATCATCCTTAAACCTCTTGGGAAACTATTCCTAATCCTGATTATTCTTTTCAAGAGCCTTGATACTTTCTTCTTGAGACTTTAGAATATATGCCTGTGAATTTACTAACTCTTATTACTATTTGAACTTTTCTTATATCCCTTTCTTTAGCTCTCTTTCAATTTTCAAATTTAGTGTAACTGGATTGAACTTTCAATTCAAGTCATTTTCCTCTTAAATCCAGTTTTTTTGCTCTTGATTGAACTTTTTAGAAAGATTTGATAAAAGATTCTTTACAGAGTCATCTTACTAATAAAAGGAATCTTTTACAGAGTCACGAAAATCATCTAAAATTTTCATATTAGAGATAACTATCTTATAACATTTGGTTATTTCCTTTCATGATCTCCTATGAGAATCATAACCAATATGAAATGTCTTGTAATCCACTTTAAGCTTGATAAATTTTTCCATTAGCATGAATATATTATCAAACTATTTATTAAAATAATGATGAAGTAATTGAAATATTGAATCAATAATTGGTAATAAAGGAATGGTTTTCACTATCTTATTTAAAGATTGAACAAAAAAATCTTGTCCCAAGGAAGATGAAGATTTCGAAGATGATTCCATTGCTCACGAGGAAACTTTATCTTACTCTTCAAGTTTATTCTTACATATTCCACCAACATATTTCTTATCTTTCACAACCACAACCTTTCTAGGTGAGTTAATAACCACCCATTTTCCTTTTTTAAATTTAGAAACAACCTTCTTATCTCTTAGAGACACATGATCCCTATCAAAGACTTGGATTATCTTATCGTCATCAGCTTTTTCTTTCTCATCATTTATATTAATATCTTCAGGATGAATGAAATCATGGTTGATGATCTCTTCATCAGATGGTTTTTCAACCCAATCCTAATCATCATCATATTTCTATTGTGAGATAATTTTCTTTGAGTCAACTTTGGATGTTTGGATCGATAACTTTTCTTGAGGACTTTCCTTATCATGATATTCTTCCACTTATTTGATCACATCTTCACTCTCCTCTTCCTCTTCTTATTCTTATTCAACTTCTTCTTCCTGAACTATCTCTTCTTCCACAATATGTTTTATAATTGAAATTTTCTTTCCCAGAGTTTCTATTGGAACTGACTCTTGAAGGAAGGATTCTGGTACCTGGATAGGTTTAGATTCTTTCTCAGAATCTTTGATCAAGGCTTGAACAATTTCAGCTTGTGTCAACATTTAATTTAACTTATTTTCTTTTAATTTCCTTTAAAGTTCTTATGCTTCTTGAATCTTAAAGGTTTTTTCCTTTGTAGGGTCTAAACCAAAGAATACATATCATTCCTTCTTCTTATTCATTTTATTCTGATCTCTTCACATTGCTATTACTTCATCAGAAAAAGTCTTTTTCTTTTTTGGATTTGGTGGAGATGGCTGAGTTTCCAGAATGGGTGGGTTTTCTTTAGATTTTGGTTCTTTCCATTTTCTATTCATCTGGGTTCTCTTGGAATTTTCTCATACTTCCCCTTTCTTAATTAAAGCTTGAACCACACTTTCAGGAAGATCATAAAAATCTCCGGATTTGGTACTGAAACCAAATTTCATCCTCCTAAGTGTGTCATCACTCAACAACATAATCTTGAAGGTTCTGGGTTTTGAATTATAGGGATTTTTAAATGATTATAAACAAAGAATGATTATCTTCGATAAGATTACTGGATACCTGATTATCTGAGACTTGAGGATTCTATTATTTATGTTATTGATTGTTCGAAGGATGTACTTGATAAGGTTTATCTTTCTATGATTAAACAAGAAGTCCATTATAAAGATACCCCTTTTCTTAAGATATTACTTGTCTCCCTTTCTTGGAATAAGAACTCCCTATATCCACAATGCTAACAAGTGATAGTTGGTTGTAAGATGATTTATTTTCACAGACTTGATTATGTTGTGTCCAAGGCACTCTATTTCCTTTTCCTTCTCAAAACATCCTTCCTTTTCTAGAAGCTAATGAGAGAAGAAAATATCTTCACCTTTATGAGGAATACCGAGTATATTTTCATTTATGTTGAAGGATAATGAATAGGTCTTCCCACAGATCTTAAAGGATAAATTTACCCTTTATAATTCTTCATAAAAACATATTGAATCATAAAATTCTATGAGGAGTTCAAAAAAAATCAGATCCTGATTCTTTGGCTTACCTACACAAAGACTTTTCTCAACTATTCTTATTTATAACTTTTGATATCAAGGAATTATACATAAGAAACTAATTTGGTTCAACCAACAATTCTCTATAGATTTTCGAATATTTCATTTCCTTGTTTGAAGTCATCTGATTTTGAGAGGAAACTTCAAGCGGTATCCGGAGTGTAAGGAAACTGAAAAACAGAATGACTGATTTGTATGGTGGCAGAAATTTAGTGAAAAAACTCTTGAAAAACTAGTGTGGGACTCAAAAATAGGGGCATTTCTATAGGCTTTGTGGTGACAGTTTGAATTCCCGATTCAATCCAATGGTTGATATATTCTTGATCAGATCTAATGGTTGATATCAATTCCAAAGAAGGATTTTGTAGGTTACTATATTTTTAGTTTTTAAAGAAAAATAAAATTTAATGAAATTGAATCTGATAGAGTTTTCATAAAACAAGATAGAAATAATGATAAGTAAAAATTACAATTATGAAGATTTATGTAAGAAAACATACCTTCTAGATTACTTAGAAAAAATTTCAAATATTGATAAGGATCTTCTTCAAGAACATAAATTCTAGAAAACTTAATTTAGGAATCTAAATTTTAGGTTCTGGAAAATTTTCATTATAAAGAAAATTTTTGGGTTTGATAAATTTTTATTAAGGAAAAAAAACGTGGATTTTGAAAAAAAAAAATTATTAAGGAAAAATTTTGAGAAATTTTTGAAAGAAAAAACAAATGTAATCCCCCTATGAAAATGAGTTTCTTAATGTAAGGAGATAGATTTTAACAAAAAGTTAATGTGGAATATTACCTTTTGGTTATCATTCCTAACATTTGATTAATGTATTCAAATCTATTGGAGGATAATTTTTTTGTAAAAATGTTAGGAAGTTGATATTGTGTTCCGATAAATTGAGGAATGATATATCCTTTTCATGTGTGATCCCTAAGAGAGTGCTGCCTAATATCTATGTGTTTTTCATGATAGTGATGTGAAATGTTTTTACATAGGCTAATGGAACTTGTATTGTCACACCATATTTTTGTTTTTTTGTAAAACTCATGCCATAGTCTATGAGTGTGTGTTGCATCTACAACACTTGAGAACAACAACTTCCAGATTCTAAATATTCAGCTTTAGTAGTGGAAAGTTATACTGAGTGTTTCTTTTTTGAATGACCATGAAACTAATGAATCTCATAGGAGATGACAAGTCCAGATGTACATTTCCTATCTATTCTACATCCACCAAAATCACCATCTGAAAAACATTTCAAAACAAAAATCATTTCTAGAGGAATAAAAAAGTCCTAAGTCCATGGTTCCCATTAAATAGTGAAAAATTATTTTCACTACTTTTAAATGAGATTCCTTCGAATTTTATTAATATCACAGACATAAGCATACTTAAAACATTAAGTCTGGGAGACTAGAAATTAATTATAATAAACTTCCTATCATACCTCTAAAAGATGTTTGATCTAATGGTTTCCCAACTTCATCAATATATTGAGTATTTGAGTTACCAATTAGAGTGCTTATACTTTTATTGTTATTATATCCATACTTCTTAAGAATATATTTAATATACTTATATTGAGATATATATCTTCCTTCTGGTTTTTTGAGAAATTTGAAAACCAAGGGAAAAATTTTACTCACCCATCATACTCATTTTAAACTCATATTTCTTGAGATTCTTAAATGAATCAGTTAAAGATTGCAAACTTGATATGAATATAATGTCATCACCATAAATTTGAACAATCAAAACATTTTTCTTATCTGTTATAATCGTAAAATAGAAAGAATACATATTATTTTCCTCCAATACTTACAGTTTGTATTGGACCGAAAAGATCCATATGCACTAGCTATAATGTATCAGAAGTTGAGACTTCACAGATTTATTTAAAACTTGATTTATGTTGCTTTTAATATTGACAAGGAAAAAAATGTTTGAATAATAAAATCTAAGCTCCGGTAGATCCTTAAAAAGTGTTTTCTCTAAGAGTTTTCATAGGTTCTTAAGGATATAGTGTCTGAGTCTTTTATACCATAACCAATATTAATCTTCCATTTCACTAGGTCAAGGTAGGTCTTAGATCCTATGGTCTTCTATGTTTAGTGTATAAACATTCTCATGCCTATGGGAAGAGGGAATAAACCCTTCCTTGGAACTGTGTACTAATATTTTATCATTCCTAAAATTCACAAGGTAAACTTCATCACATAATTTAATTATGCTTGTAATGTTGTTCTTAAGACCTTTAACAAATAAAACATTTGAAATTAAAGCTTTTCCAAGAAGAACAATGTTACTTATACCAACATTTTCTCCCTGATCATTATCTACAAAAGTTACTTTTACTCCTTTTGTCTTGATAATATTTTCAAAGAAATTTTTGTTACGAGTCATGTTTCAGGAACATACACAATCCATGTACAATATATTGTTGTTTGTACTTCCTTTATTTTACTAAAAATAAAATAGTTAAACTTTGGTAAACCAAATTTCGTGGATCAAGAAATTTTAGAAAATAAAATATTAGGAATCCACATTTTCATTGAAAATTAATCTTTTGGAAACCCTAAGGATCATGTTTTATTCAAATAACAAATTTTCTCATAATTTCCACCACATTGATAACTTTGTGCAAATGGGTTCACTTTGGGGAACAAAATAGTTATTACTAAAATTGGGGTTTGAGTGAGTATAACCAAATCCCGAACAATTACAAAGAGGGAAGAGTTGTGAATACATTTTATCAAATTCTTTCCTTCTAAAAGTGAAATTTGATAAGAGTTTATTTAAGTAAAGAATTTCAAATTTTAGTCTAATGACTAAATTGTTATCCTCGTAATCATTAGTTTTAAAACTTGAGTTATTCTCTAAAATATTTTTCTTAGAAATAAAATTTTCAAGATCCTTAGAATGTTTATCCTTATCAGAATTAACTTCCTTAAGGTTTTTAGAAACACTTTAAAAATCAAGAGTTTCTTTATCAATATCTTTAGAAATATCTAATACTTCTTTTGTTAAAATATAAATTCTCTAATTTTCTTTCTATATATTCTTTTTTATCTTATAGTTTTTATTCTCAAGTAATTTTTCAAATCTAAAAACTTCTTCAAATAAAGGTAAGGTATTATATTATGATGAAGAATATTCTTCATCCGAAGATTCATAATATTCTTCATTTGGAAAATTAGCATTTAAATAAATATTTGTTAAAGATTCCGCATTGTGTACCTTATCCATGAGATAATGATTTTCAATAGTTAATATAGCTATAAGACCAATATTCTTTTAAGTAGAACATTCATATTCTTAGGATTCATCTGAAGAGTCACCACCACTAGCACTCCAAGTTTAATTTTCTTTCAAAACATTCTTAGCCTTATATTTGTAGTACTTCTTTTTTTTTTTCTCTCAGAATTCATTTACTTTATTTATTTTATTTTAATCATAGTACAATATGGTCTAATATGTCAATCCCTTTTTCATTCATAACAGGTTACTTCAGAATAATTATTTTCTTTTTTATCTTTATTATTATATTTGTACTGAAAATATTTATTTCCCATAATATTGTACATCCTTCGAGAAAGATTATCTAATTCATTCTCAGACTAATCACTGTCACTTGATTCAGATATAACAATATCTTTCTTTCCATTAGATCTAGTTACTCTTTCCAGAGTATTGGATTTAGATGTAGTAGTGAAAGCTACACTCCCATTACCATTATTATTTTGACTGAAATAATCATCTCTCGTCATTCTTGTTTCATACTGAAGAAGAGTTCCAAATAACTCATCATGAGTATTGTTTGATACTTTTCTGTTTTCATGAATAGTTGTCATTTTTTATTCCCATTCATTGGGAATCATATCAATTATATTTTTGATAATAATTTCATTATCATGACCATTATCTCCCATAGATTTAAGACTATTGACAATGGTCATAAATCTTTGTTTTAAATTGCAAACAGGTTCTCCATAAGGAAATAAGAATCCATGGTATTCAGCTCTTAACATAGCTCTTCTAGTTACTATCACTTTAGAAGTTCCAAAATGTGTAACTTCAAGTTTCTTCCAAATACAGTTGGAAGCTTCATAGGAAGATATCTGAAAGTATATATTCCTGGTCATATAACATAACAATATATTTCATACCTTGTAATTTAGTTGATATTCTTGTTTCTCTTGGTTGGTGAAGGTTCTAACTTCTTTATCTGGAATTTTTTAATCTCCAGTGAGAATAAAAAAGTTATCTAGTCCAGTGTTAATGAAAAAAGTCTTCATCCTATTTTTATAGTATTCATAATCATTACCTTCAAAGATTAGTGGTCTGGTATGATTAAGGCTGTCTATAGAACCTATATTTATACCTTACATTCTATAATAAATTATCATTTCCCCAAAACTTGTTAATAGTAAAAGTTTATAAATAAAGATAAAAATATTTAAGAAAAATTTAAAAAATAGAATTTAAGAAAGAAAATTTACAAGTAGAAAAAATTGAACCAGAAAACTTATATGTAAGTATAAGTATTTCAAAGACCTTTCTCTGATACCAATTGTAGGATCGAAATAGAATATGTATATCCTCATTTACAAGAGGGGGGGGGGGTGAATTTTAGGTTTAAAAACTTCCACTTTTAACCTCATGGAAATCTATGTTTAATAATGTTAAACAAGGTAAATTCACAAACCCTCTTTGGTTCTTACTTAAAAGGATAGTTGGAAGGGCCCATGTCCAATTATAATAAATCTAAACTTAAACTAGTTAAACTTAAGAAAACTTAAGTAGGTTTTACTTAGAGAAATATTATACCTTAAAGAATACAAAATCTTATATATCAGAGTAAGTAAAGGTACAAGAATGTATAAGAAAGTTATACTTTTTTTATTTAACAAAATAAAGCAGAAATAAAAACTTGTAACAAAGACAAGTAAAAAAGTAAGAAATATATTAACATAAAGAGAAGGGTATCCAAAAACCTTGGATAAAGGTCCCTTCATTTATATTTTCAAGAAATAATATCTTACCCACACTAGGGTAAGACCACGATAAAAATATTGGAATATATCTTGATATCCTTTCAAGCCTTAAGGTAGTCAGCACCTTTGTCTTCCTATACCAAGAAGCTATCGATTGTACATAACAATAATCAAAGTTTCACAAAGCAAGCTGAAGAAGATGCTAATAGTTGAACAAGATTTTCATAAAATTCAAAAGGCATGAGAGTATTTCTCTCTCTAGAAATTACTTCACATCATGTAATCTCTAGGATGATAAAAAGATAATGATATCATTCAAATGAGCTATTATTTATAGTCAAAAATTGAACGGTAAGCTCCCTCCTCCAATGTTCATATTTTTCCTTGAATCTCATAGGGACATGTACATGTGTCACTCAACCAACGATTAGTTAGAAACAAATTGTATGATTACCATCCTTCAATGGTTCTCTCTCTTTACCTTATCCTTTACTAAAAGGAGAGGAAACAATGCTACCCATCAACTGGTAGCATCTGGACCCTTTGATGTCAACTAGCTCTGGATAGACCATTTTCCTGCATGGCTTCACGTCTGTACGTCTGCTAATTTTCAACATTAATGAATCTATCTTTTTTCAAAAAAAAATTAAGGAGAAACATTTATCATATTTAATAAACTAGAATCTGATAAAATTGAAATAATATGTTAGGAAAGTAAAGTATATTAAAAAATATGAATAAACAGAATCTAGTAAATATATAATTAGGAGTATAAATATATGAATAAATGGATTTTGAGAAAGATAAATATTAGGAGTCTGAATTCGGAGGAATTTGGAGTCTGAATTCTAAGGAATTTGGAGTCTGAATTGTGATAAATTCCGTGTTTGAATTTTGATGAATTCAATGTCTGAATTATGAGGAATTCAGAGTTTGAATTATAAGGAATTTGGATTCTGAATTTCAGATAATTCAGAGTCTGAATTTCATAGAATTCGGAGTTTCAATTTAAGAGAATTCAGTGTCTGAATTTCAGAGAAGTCGGAGTCTGAATTTTAGAGAATTTGAAGTCTGAATTTTAGAGAATTCGGAGTCTGAAAATAGTAAGACTCGGTAGATAAGGAACTGTAATATTCCAAGGTGTCTTAGATAAGGATCCAAATTTTTTGGTTTAGAATAAGAAATGGTTAGACTTGGTTTGAGAAGAAATTTAAATAAAACATTGAAAACTAAGGTAAGGATAAAAATATCCTTAGAGAAACAAAATTTTCCTTAAGAAAATAATACTTAGAGAAAAATAAATTTCCTTAAGAAAAAGTATTTATTATTTTCAAAACATAGAGGAATGGAAAATTCATAAGGAAGCCTTATTGACTCAACACCACCTTCTATCATTGGATACTTTTCAATCATGTTATCTCTTTTATTAACTTGTTTAAAAGTATTGGTTTTTTCTTGTTGTTATTATTTGTTATTCAAATAGGAATAGTTATTAGAAAATTTAATTATGTATGGATTAATTATTATATAATATGATGAATTCATTGAAATTAGAAATGGTATGGGTGGGTCCTAACAATACATAGATCCTTGATGCATTTTCATATCAAATGAGAAAAACATTTTTGAGTATTTAATGTATGCCTACCCAATTCAACAAGATGCATTTAATATGATCCTGATGAAAAGAAATATGTCTTGGATATGGAATTGATAGTAATAATGATTCCTTTGAAGATTCCTTGAAGTTAAAATCAATATTTATAATATTATACATTCCAACACAAAAAATTAATTTATTATTATCCATGTGATATATTTATTTTGATTTCCATCCATGTAAAAATTATTCTCCCTGATTTAGTTGATTATGTCATTATGGTGATTACTTATTCCTACCAAATTATTTATGCCTTGATTTCATTAGTTGTATGTTTTTACTTACTGAGCATTTGAGATGACCCCTTATTATGTTTCCACTTCCTAATGTTATGAAAAAAATTCTTACACATGATATGACAAGTGGAATAACATGTTTGGGGGATTTTTGGGAGATATTACAAGACTTATCATAGATTAAGTAGTTTCTTTTATAATAGAAAAAATATACATTAGTTTATAAATACATGATCTCTATTAGTTTTTTATTTGTCTTCATTTTCTAAATCTCTAAACCTAAATGGTCTTGGTAATATATGTAACAATATATTTTCTTTAAGTTATGTAATTTTTGTAAGAGGTGGGTTTTTGATGACTGTAAAATTATTCCACTCAAACAAGGCTAATTTCCTGTTAAAATTGCATATAATAACCTAAAAAGGCGTTTTTTGGGGTTGAAAATGATTTATTTGTGACCAGGTATGCTTTTTATTCAAGAGTGGGATGCCAAATTTAATCCATTTGTAGTAAGAAATAGTAGTCCATAAGTCTGGATTCACAGCTTTGGCTTGAATAAGATTATATAGAATCTAATGATCCTATTCGAAATTACCTCAGTGGTTGACATTTCTAAAAAGATGAAAAAATCCATGGAGGAATCTTAGTTTGGTTACTTTTCAAGGATCCTCATTGAGGTTTATTTTTCTTCCACTCTTTATAAAAAAATTGTTCTCTTGAGTCACAATAATTATCTGGATCTCAAGATAATATATGAGAAGTTGTCTTCATACTGTGTTTGATGCAAGATGGGTTATAACTTTAAGGATAAGTTCCACATGGATATGTTATATTCTTAATGCTCTATGAAAGGGAATACTATGGATAGTTTCAAGAAATTAGACAAGGGTAAAAGACCAATTGAGGAACACAATTTCAAGAATAGTGGAAATGGAATTGCTGGCACCAATATTGATTGTGCTGGTCCCCCTTTTTCAAATAAAATGGAATTGAAAGGGGAAAGAGATGGTGATCCTTTGGGTGAAATTGTAATGGCATGGACCTCTCCAGTCCATTACTTTGTGAAAATGTGGTGCTAGAGGGGTTCTGGGAGGTCAAGGTGACTTTGGGGTGCGTTTGGGTGGACTTTTAAGGAAATATAAAGGGAAATAGCTTTCGCACGGTTAGTGCATGATTTTTCTAAACCGTGCGGCCAAACCATGCAAGGTTGGTTTTGGAGGCAGTGGATAACGCATGGTTAGCACACAATTTGTCTAACCATGCAGCCTAACCGTGCGATGAGTGTTTGATGAGGTAGAATCTAATGCACGGTTAGCACTCGGTTTTTCAGACCGTGTGGAGTAACCGTGCGGGCACTGGCACGCGCGTCACAACGCGTGCAAATTTGCGAATTTTTATAACCGACTGGCTACTGTAAAAGTGGCGAGCAGGGTCGAACCACAGAGAGCACGAAATCTAGTTCACTAAAAAATATTTCGTTGGACGGTGTTTAGACGAACAAGGACAAGGGATTGAAGGAATACCTATTTGTGAGTTTTCCCTTTTTTTTCTTTTTAATTAAACTAAAACGGAGAAGACTAAAGGTAAAAAGAAAATTGCAAATGAAAATGATGATGGACTCTAAGTCAAAAAAATGTGTCGGGGATGCTGGTGTCACAATTAAATTATCACGTAGACATGCAAAATATATTTTTTAGGTGATTAAATATTTATTCTGTTTAGTTATCGTCAGTTCCAACATTATGTGCGTTTTTTAGATGCTCAATTTAAAATTCCTAATTTATTTAAAGTCCCGTTCTCTGTTCCTTTTTTGTCCTTGACTTCAATGTCAAATTCCTGAAGTAACAGTATCCATCGAATGAGTCTCGGTTTGGCATCTTTCTTGGCCATTAGATACCGAAATGCAGCGTGATCCGTATAGACAGTGACTTTTGAGAACAACAGATGGGATCAAAATTTATCAAAGGAAAAAACAACTGCTAGCAGCTATTTTTCAGTTGTTGTGTAGTTATGTTGGGCCTCATTCAATGTTCGGCTAGTATAGTAGATTGGCCTAAAGATCTTTTCTTTTCTTTTCCCCAAGGCAGCTCCAACTGCCCAGTCACTAGCGTCACACATTAACTCGAATGGTTGCTCCCAATCAGGTGAAATCATTATTGGGGCTTCAACCAAACGCTGCCTTAATAATTTAAATGCTTCTTAACATTCAGGGCTGAAGTTGAACGTAACATCTTTTCCCAATAGATTCGTAAGGGGTCGGGCAATAACAGATAAATCCTTGATGAAGCGTCTATATAATCCAACGTGCCCAAGAAAACCTCGAATGGAACGAACTAAAGAAGGCATGGGTAACTCAGAGATTGTACTAATCTTTGCGGAGTCAACTTCAATTCCTTTCTTTGAAATTTGATGGCCTAAGACTATTCCACTTTGGACCATGAAGTGTGACTTTTCCCAATTAAGTACCAGATTCTTTTCTTCGCATCTTGCCAAAACCTTATCCAAATGTTCTAGACAGTCATCAAAAGAATTTCCATACCCTGAGAAGTCATCCATGAAAATTTCCAAGAACTCTTCAATCATGTCATGGAACATTACCATCATGCATCGTTGAAATGTGGCTGGAGAATTACACATTCCAAAAGGCATTTGACTATAAGCAAATGTACCATATGGACAAGTGAACGTGCTTTTTTCTTGATCCTCTGGTGTCACTGCTATTTGATTATATCCCGAGTATCCATCCAGAAAACAGTAGTAATCTCGTCCTGCCAATCGTTCAAGGATTTGATCAATAAAGGGTAATGGGAAGTGATCCTTTCTAGTGGCATCATTCAATTTCCGATAGTCGACGCACACTCTCCATCCAGTCACTATTCTTGTGGTTATCAATTCTCCTTTATCATTCTCAACCACTGTGGTTCCACCCTTTTTAGGTACCACTTGCAACGGGCTAACCCACTGACTATCGGAGATTGGAAAAATTAAACCGGCATCAAGAAGTTTAATGACTTCTTTCTTGACTACTTCTTTCATGGAAGGTGTCAAGCGTCGTTGTGGTTGCCTGCAGGGTTTTGAATTATCTTCCATATGTATTCTGTGAGTACAGATGGCAGGACTTATACCTTTTAGATCAGCAATCATCCAACCTATTGCTGGTTTCCTTTGTGACAGGACATTGAGCAATTTGCTCTCTTGTTCACTCGAAAGATTGGCATTTATGATGACTGGTAAGGTGTTTAAATCTCCCAAGTAGCTATATCTCAGGTTTGATGGAAGAGGTTTAAGATCAAGTGTTGGAGGCTTTTCAAGTGATAGAGTAAGTGAAGTGAATTCATGTCTATCTAAAGGCTTGACTATATTCCTGATGAATTCCACTTCCTCGATTGATTCAGTGAACTATTTATTTTCTTTGTGCAAATCTGCGAGGTCCAGCACATCGCTTGCAAACTCATCCCATTCTTCAATAGTATCCAAGAAATGACAGTCTGCTACAGATGGTTTTTCTATGGCCTTTAGGACATCAAATGTTATGTTCTCATCCCCAATTCTAAAAATTAACTTTCCATCTTGGACATCAACCAGTGCTCTGCATGTCGCCAAGAAGGGTCTCCCGAGAATGAGTGGGACGTCCTTGTCTTCTTCCATATCGAGGACAATGAAGTCAGCAGGGAAGTAATATTTATCAACCTTGACAAGAACGTCCTCTAGAATCCCTCGAGGATGCTTCACTGATCGGTCATCCATTTTCAAGGCGAATCTCGTTGGATTTAATTCGGTGATGCCCAGTTCTTCAAGGATTCCAGATGGCATGAGATTGACACTAGCTCCGAGGTCGCACAAAGCTCTTCCAAATTGTCATCCTCCAATATTGCAAGGAATAGTGAAACTCCCAGGGTCTCTTAGTTTTGGAGGTATGGATTTGGGTATGACTGCTGAACATTCCTCGTGCATTATGACTATTCCCACATCATCTAATTTTCTTCCTTTTGACAGAAGTTCTTTGAGAAATTTTGCATAGTGGGGCATTTGTGTGATGGCTTCCGCAAAAGGAATATTTATTTGAAGCTTTTTGAACATCTCCATGAATTTTGAAAATTGAACATCCAACTTCCTTTGCTTCAGTCATTGTGGAAATGGAGGAGGTGGTATGTGGGATTTCGCTCTTTCATTGAGTGCCTCATTTTCCTTCTCCTTTCTTGCATTTTCATTCTTTGCAAGTATGTTTTGATCTTCCTCCTCTTTGGGTTCAAGTTGGATTGCTTTTTTTGTTGAGTCGCCATTTTCAGTGGAAGGTATAGGCTTCTCATCTGTTGGTTGAACATCAGGCTTTTGGTGCTCTGGTAACTGTGTGCCACTTCGCAATATGATGGATTTTTCTTCTTCTCTTGGGTTGACTCTTGTGTTGCTTGGTAGAGTTCCTTGCTGTCGGTTTTGCATTTGTGCGGCTAACTGACCGACTTGATTTTCAATGTTGCGCATGGAAGACTGTAAGTTTTGGGTTGCCATCTCTTGTGATTCAAACCGTGATTGATTGGACATCATTAACTTTGCTATAGTTTCTCCCCAATCTTTTTGACCTTGTGTTGCAGCAGGGGAGCAGTCCGTTGTTTGCTTTTTCTCCTTATACTGTTGTTGCTGATGGAACGGTGGTCGGTATTTCTGTTGAGACCCTTGATCTTGTGGTTGCATGGCAGGTCTGAAGGTAGGTTGAGCAGTGAATCCAGGTGGACCCATGTTATGGTTCATTGGCTGAGTAGCCACTGGTTCTTTCCAACCTTGATTTTGGGTATTGCCTTGCCAGTTTGTGTTGTAATTGTTCCCATAATTTCCACGGTTGTAACTAACGAAGTTAGCTTCAGACATCTTGGTCTCTGTAGTGTTATATGGACACATGGAATAATCATGAGTACCACCACAGTGTGGACAGTGTTCAGCTTGAACAACATGGACTGGCTTAGGCGGGTTTATTGACAAGTTGTCAATCCTCTTGTTGAGAGCTTCAAATTGTGCAGCCATGAATGTCTGAGTATCAACGTGATGCACTCCTTCCTTTCATCTTGAAAAATCTTCTGGCCACTGGAAACTGTGTTCGGCCATGTTTTGAATCAATATGTACAGGTCCTCCGGATCCATTTCCATGAACGCGTTTCCAGTAGCTGTGTTGATGGCAGACTTACTCTCGGATTGAAGTCCATAGTAGAAAGCTTGCAGCTGGTTTTCCAACTTCATCCCATGATGGGGACAACGTCTTAACATGGACTTGAATCTTTCCCAAGCTTCTCCTAACGATTCGTATTCACTTTGACAAAAGGAGTCGAGGTCTCTCTTGTTTTTCAAAGATTGAGCTGTTGTGTAATATCGATCAAGGAATTCTCTTCTCAACACTTCCCATGTGAAAACTGTTTCGGGGTCGAGACTCTCCAACCAGTCCTTTGCTTTCCCTTGCAATGAAAATGGAAACAGTCGTAGGATCAACGCATCATCTGTTACTCCGTTATATTTAAATGTGTCACAGACTTCAAGAAATCTGTTCACATGCATATAAGGGTCTTCACTGCTCAATCCATGAAACTGTGCATGTTGTTGGAGTAGGTTGATCGTGGACGGCTTCAATTCAAAGTGCGTTGCTTGAATTCTGGGTCGTGTTATACCTGAGCTCATTCCAACTGTGTTGGGTCGCAACTCATGTCTCATAGTAGTCCGAGGTCGTTGATTATCGAGACGGTTTTGGAACAGTGGATGGACTTGTCCACTAGGAAGTGTCGGAATATGAGTTTCAACGCTTTCCGCAGGTGGATGCATTGCATTTGCAGCTGAGGTACCGACTTGTTCTTTTCCCTTTCTTTGATGTTCAAGTTGTGGATCAAGGGGTGTGTCGTTCTTTGACGGATCAGAAGTACGAGTGTTCACCATTTAGGTGAACAGTGCCTAAAGCAAGGTCTACTTGAAATTTTCTTAATGCTAGACGTGCGCGTGCTCCCCGGCAACGGTGCCAGAAATTTGGCACGCGCGTCGCAACGCGTGCAAATTTGCGAATTTTTATAATCGACTGGCTACTGTAAAAGTGGCGAGCAGGGTCGAACCACAGAGAGCACGGAATCTAGTTCACTAAAAAATATTTCGTTGGACGGTGTTTAGACGAACAAGGACAAGGGATTGAAGGAATACCTATTTGTGAGTTTTCCCTTTTTTTTCTTTTTAATTAAACTAAAACAGAGAAGACTAAAGGTAAAAAGAAAATTTCAAATGAAAATGATGATGGACTCTAAGTCAACAAAATGTGTTGGGGATGCTGGTGTCATAATTAAATTATCACGTAGACATGCAAAATATTTTTTTTAGGTGATTAAATATTTATTCTGTTTAGTTATCGTCAGTTCCAACATTATGTGCGTTTTTTAGATGCTCAATTTAAAATTCCTAATTTATTTAAAGTCTCATTCTCTGGTGTCATAAATAAATTAGAAAAAATTCGTTCAAGTCCCGAACTATATGGAGAAATGACTCAACTCGTTTCCAACAAAGCTATGTCACCAATTTGCACTTACCATCAGTCAACACGGTTTACCTTCTCGGACCGCCGCGTCGACTTATAATTAAAAGGGCCAGTTTCAATTTCAGCAATTAATTCTGTTCAAAAATAATTTAAACAGATAAATATTCAATTAAAATAAATTTAATTGAAAATTAATCATCAAATAATAATTTGCAAGGCATGCGTAATAATTTTAATTAATCAACCAACATCCCGACACTAAAAAAATCACCCCGACATCACAACTGGAAATGTAAACACGGTAACAAGATGACAATTCATGTAAAATAAGACCGTGTTACCAACAAATAATCGTGTCGGTCTTCACTCTCACTGCATGCAACTTGTTCTTCAATATCTGACTGCACCTCGGCACGTGATGACGTCGCGCGCCAGCTATGCGACCACCGGAAAGGAGGATATGCGCGGATTCTGGTCGGCTCCTTGGATGGCGGTGACCGGTGCACTGCAAAGAAAACAAAAGAAAACGGGGCGCGGCAGGGTGGCTAGAGAGAGAGGTGGAGTGGAAGGATGGCCGACGGGATGAGAGGGAAGGCAGGGGTGGCTGGGGGGCGCGCACGGCGTGGAGAAGGGAGCGGCGGCGTGGCAGGGTGGTAGGAGGGGCGCCGTGTGTATCAGGGAGGGAGAGCAGGGGAGTTCGGCCGGGTGGCCAGAAGGGGCGCCGCCTGGAAGAGAGGGAGCGGGGTGATGCTGGGTGGCGGCCGGGAAAGGGAGCAGAGGGCGACGCCGTGAGAAGGGAAGAGGAGAGATGGGGGTGTGGGCGGTGAGGGGTGGGTGGGGGAGTGCCGGGTTGTGAGGGAGATGGGGTGGCGGGGGTTGGCCGAGAGGAGATGGGCGGCTCGGCTGTGTAGCAGGAGGCAGCTGCGTGGAGAAGGGAGGGCGGTTGGGTGCTGCATGCGAGGAGGGTTGCAGGTGCTCGGTGATGAGAGGGAGCGGGGTGATGCTGGGTGGCGAGGCTGGATATTAGGGCCGACGGTTGAGGGGAGAGCGGGTCAAGGGGGGGGGGGGGGGGTGGAGAAGGGAGGGCGCAGGAAACAAAAAAGAAAAAAAAACAAATTTCAAATTTCAAAATAAAATTCTAAAACAAAATGTTAAATGACAATAAAATAATAATAAAATAATTAAATATATAAAATTATAATTAAAAAAAATAATAATAATTAAGAGAAATGTTAATGAAACTAATACAAATATATAAAATTAATATAAACTAATAAAAATACTAAAATACTAATATCAATATATAAATTAACTAAAAATTATCCAAAATAACTAAATTACTATAAACCTACAAAAATAAACTAAAAAATATAAAAAATGTTTAAACTAACTAATTAAAACTAAGTTAAAAAAATAAAAATACATGTAAAAATCCATGTACATCAGGCACATAAAGTTAGATCCTAAAATTGTGGATCTGACTCTTTTTGCCTCTAAATGGTTTGTTTAATACCCTAAGATGTAACGCCCCGAACCCAGTTGCCCAGAGTCAGTGCATTATTACATAACGTTGGCATGATCACAAGAAAGATCATGTCTCGAAAGACCAATTAGTTTTGTAGGCTTGGAATAAATAGATAAATTCATAAAGTTTATATTACATCAGAAAGTGAAAAAATACTACAAAAACATATCATCTTCATATTACCTCATATTATCCCTGTAGGTCATTCATAAATTACTTCTTCACATCCTGAAAAAATAAAACATTCAAAGGGGTGAGCTCAGATGCTCAGTAAGGATAACAATATAGCGAAAACATTCATAAATATGCATAAACATTTAAGGCAATGTATAGCTAAAACAAAAGCCTTTAAACTTTAACTTCAACATAATGTGGCAAAGATAAAATGAAATAATGTCATTTACTTATTCACATGGATATTCTACTATTCTAATAATCACATGCAATATCAATAACCACTTTCATAATGATGGAATGCATAATGCCAGACTATCATAACCATGTAGCCAAGGCCTCGTGCCAAGACTACAAATAAGATTTTGTCAAGGCCTTGTTTCAAGACACTAGTTTGTCTCATGAGACCTACCGATGCATCGAGGAGCTATAGAGGGCTCCACATGTCACTTATTAAGTCCAATGCATTCCTCATATGAACAGGTTTCAACATAACATAAACATTAGTATTAAAACTACCATATGAAATGTCAATACTTTCACCATAAACCATGAATGGTATAAAACTAACACATCCACAGTCAAAAATATCACAAAACCTTCAATACAATATGGATGTTTTTTATCATATTAAATCAACTTCAAATAAGCTTAAAATCCATCAAAGGATGTTGACATAGATGAAATCAAAACTATTTGAGAGAAATATCTATTTTTTTTAAATCATTTAAAAGTCACATAACTATAAAAAAAAATTTACTTTGAAAATATCCTTATAATCTTGTAAGTGAAGCCTCTAAGTTTGATAACGGCAGAAAATAGCTGCACCCGCTATATAAGTTAAAAAAAATACATTCTTACCTTAATTCTGTCGAAAAGGTTAAAAAGGACCTTGTTTGGAAAATGACGGAAAGATTCCTTTATAAACCTCTTATAAAAAGTCAAACAAGGGTATAAATGACTTTAACCCATATTCTATAAAATATCTAGAATGTTTTGAAATACATTTTTAAGAAACATTGATGTGGATGATAAAGAGGTCCCAGTAGATAAATACGTATAAACAATCTCGGATAATGAAGAGATTGTGAAATAACCCTTACCTTGTACTTTTCCTTAGTCGATGGTATGTTAAACTCCTATATAATAGTTAAAACATTGTTATTAAATTATACAAGAACCGTATACATAATTATGATATCATATATGAACTTCTAATAATTCTTTGTTAATAATACTTTAGTAGTATTGTCGTTTCAGGTGTCAACTTACTCATTTTATTTTATATGTTTTGTTACATAAGTCATGTTTGTTATGGATAGGTTGTATCTTATTCATATCAAGTATGATATAAAGTTATTAAAAATTACTTTTAATTATCAAATTAGAATTATTCTTGAATGGATACGAGGGGAATGAATCTCATCGCGTTCGTGGAGACGGTAGTCCGTACGTACGCACAAGCAACAATATCATCCTTTTGATATTAAAATAATATATAATTGGATGTTATATCATATATACAGAATCATTATCATGTCATATTTATTATTTACATGAATTACATATCATTATTATACCCATTCAAATAATAATTTATTGAATAACAATTACACCACGACGTGGAGACGGTAAGCCGTACGCACACACGTATGGTGACATGTCATTCAAAGGATGGATAGAATACTGAATATGGTTGTACCATATTTATAATAACATCAAAGTATATATAAGATAATGGAGTTATTATTTTATAATGGTAATAACAATTAAATACGAAGTTGAAGAAAAAAGGAACTTGAAAAAGGGTTGTGAAATCATTATCTTTTCTTCAGGTTCTTCCTTTTCATTTGATCAAAATGGCTCATTAGGTTGGCTTTATGATCAAACTAAGGCCTCTAGGTTGTAGTGTGGGAAGCTGAGAGATTATTTGGGAAGGGGTTGGCCGAGCCAAGAGGCTTTGAATGTGTGAATTAGTGAGAAGGGAGAGTTCCCTTTTATAAGAGGGGTGAGGGGCACCTTTGGAAAAGCTAGAAATATTATTTTATAATAAATTAATATTCGGTTTCTAAGGGATAAAAAGTGTATTATTTAAATTTTAAGGTCGGTATGGGTCTAAAACCACTCAACCAATAGGTTTTAGACAGGTTTGGGTCACTATATTAACCTTATCTTTTAGTTTTAACTCTTAGTTAATTAGTTTGACATTTACCATGTCACTTTGTATTTTTATATTATATAGTTAATAAACTTACTATATACATCCAAGAGACCCCCAAGTGGTCCATTAATGATACACCTATCATGATACAAGTATTTTGGCCGAACCTTAGATTTTTACTAATAGAATATAAATTAATAATATTATATTTGTTTGAAAAACACTTTTATGTCAATTTTGACACTATTGGGTATTTTGTTTTTGATAATTTCATAACAGCATTATTACTTCGAAAAAAATTTATATAACCAATTATAATATGTCATATTAACCAAGAAAATTTGTGGAATTCAGAAAAAGTCTCAAATTACATTTATTTTTATATTTATAATATCTATTATTTTTATATTTCATTAATTAGGTAATTACTGCATCACCATTGTGTCATAAATAAATTAAATTATTTAATGTCTGAAAATTATAAATAAAATACCATTATATAGGGAATCTTTTTATCTTTATAATTAATATTTACAATCAAATTTATCTTATGTAAAATTCTATATTAAAAATGTTTTAGTTAATAATCATTGATTTTAACTCTTTTAACTCTTCTTCGAATTAAATAATAATAAATGTCCTAATCTAATCCAAGTGGACCTAAATGACAATATTTTATTCCTAACGTTGTTTTTGGTCAAGATACACCTGTCCTATATAATTAGGACATGTGTTAGGGTAATATTAATATCATTTTTACCCTTAATTATCCTATTTACTTTTAACCGTGGTAAATAAAAGTAAAAAGTTACTATTCACAAAAAAATATTTTTATCTTATTGAACCACATTTTACTCCTTGATATTAATTGTGTCTCTTGGATTTTTAAAATTCTACTCACAGAAGCGGTAAAATTATGTTTTATGTGAATTTGCAAATTCTCCTAGGAGGTGGCTAAAAGACGGTGAAAAGTTCAATAAAATTTTTATATGTCTAAAATTACTATAAACTGACTCCAATGAATTACATTAAACTTATGTAGGTATGACGTATCTATTTTGACATAAAATAAATTTAAATAAAATAAATAATTATTTAAATAAAAAGTCGGTTTTTAACTAATAACTCAGTGTTTTTCACTATTCATAAAAAATTGAAAGTGTTCAGAAAAATACCAAAAATTCACCCTAGGCTGATTTCAATATTCCAAATCCAAAAATGAAGTCCATTTTGAAAGATAAAATTTATAAAATTTTAAAAAGTTGGTATTACTATTCATAATGGCTAGTTTGATTGGTTGTGGTGTGTGTTAGAACTCGAAGTTGCGTACAACACACGCTACAGTATTATTCAAAGAGAAGTGTACCGTAGAAGCTTGGGGTGTTACATTCTACCCTCCTTCAAATAATTTTGTCCTCGAAATTTCTAGAATACTACCACATGAAAAGACTCGGGTGGTTCTTCATCATAATTTCATCAGGTTCCCACGTTGCCTCTTCCATCTTATGGTTCCTCTATAGAACTTTTACCAGACGAGTCATACGGTTTCTTAGCACTTTCTCTCTCGTATCAAGAATCCTGATGGGCTCTTCGCAATAAGACAGATCAGGTTCCAGTTCTAATTCCTCATAGGTGAGTACATGCATTGGGTCAGGCATGTATTTCCTCAACAGTGATACGTGGAACACATCGTGAACTTTGGAGAGACTTAGCGGCATTGCCAAACGGTAAGCTACAGCCCCAATTCGTTCTAGAATTTTGAAAGGACCGATGTACCTGGGACTCAATTTACCTTTCTTTCCAAAACGTATAAATCCCTTCCATGGAGATACCTTCAAGAAAACATGATCTCCCACCTGAAATTCAAAATCCTTTCTTCGGTTGTCAGCATAGATCTTCTGCCTACTTTGAGATACTTTGATGTATTTTTGGATTACCTTCACCTTTTCCATCGTTTCCTCCACCAGTTCTGGGCTTACAAGTTTTATTTCGCCAATGTCATCCCAAGAGGTTGGTGTGCGACATATCTCTCCATATAACGCTTCTTATGTTGCCATCTGAATACTTGAATTGAAGCTATTGTTATAGGAAAATTCTACCAGAGGTAAATATTGATCCCACATACCCTGAAAGTCAAGTGATC
This sequence comes from Viscum album, assembly GCA_963277665.1. Lineage (NCBI taxonomy): Eukaryota > Viridiplantae > Streptophyta > Magnoliopsida > Santalales > Viscaceae > Viscum > Viscum album. Next base: position 736,273,163 of record OY728167.1, on the reverse strand, counting down.
ATGATCTCAACATGTCTTCTAAGGTTTGAATAGTCCGTTCTTATTGTCCATCTATTTGAGGGTGGTAGGCAGTGCTCAAACGAAGTCCAATATCTAGGGATTTCTGATGACTTTTCCAGAATCTTGAAGTAAAATGGGGATCACGATCAGAAACAATGGATAGGGGTACTCCATGAAGTCTCACAACTTCATCAATATATAGTCTTTCTAGACGTTCCAGTGGTAGATCTTCTCTTATAGCAAGAAAATGTGCTGACTTGGTAAGACGATCAACAATAAATCATATTGAATCGTTTCTTCTAGGAGTCTTTGGTAGTCCCATGACAAAGTCCATCGTGATATTATCCCATTTCCACTCAGGTGTGGGAAGAGGTTGCATGACACCTCCAGGCTGTTGCCTTCCAGCTTTCACTTATTGACAAACCATACATCTTGACATAAAATCAGAAATCTCCCTCTTCATGTTGTCCCACCAAAAATGTTCCTTCAAATCTCTATAAATTTTGGTGCTCCCATGGTGTATAGAGAAATTGGAACTATGAGAATCATCCAACAATTCCCTTTTTAGATCAGTTATATTGGGAACCCAAAGTCTCTTCCCAAATTTTAAAGTTCCTTCTTCATACACAAAGTGTCTCAATCTCCCATCATTCACAACTTTAATCTTCTTCTGAAACTCTTAATCATCGGTCTGGGAACTCTTTATCCTTTCTAGTAAAGATGGTTTGGCAACCATTTGAAAAAGCATTGATTTTTTACCTTCCATGTTGATTCCCATATCCAACTTTTCTAGATCCATAAAAATAGGATCCCTTTCAATTCTCATCATGTTCAAAACTCCATGATCTTTTCTACTCAAAGCAGCTGCCACCTTATTTTCCTTCCCCTGGTGGTAGTGTATTGTGCAATAATAATCCTTGAGTAGTTTAAGCCATCGCCTTTGCCTCATGTTGAATTATTTTTGTGAGAAAATATACTTCAAACTCTTGTGATCAGTATAAATCTCACATTTTTCACCATAGGGGTAGTATCTCCATATCTTCAAAGAAAAGACCACAACTGCTAACTCGAGATCATGAGTAGGATAGTTTTTCTCATTAATTTTCAACTATCGTGATGCATAGGAAATAACCCTATCATTCTGCATAAGGACACAACCAAGTCCTTTCTTCGATGCATCACTATAAATAACGAACCAATCATTCCCCGATGGTATAGTCAATATAGGAGCATTGACTAATCTTCTCTTCAGTTATTCAAAACATTCTTCACACTCTTTTGTCCAAAAAAATTTTACCCCCTTACGTGTGAGCTTTGTTAATGGGTTATCCAATCGGGCAAAATTCTGGACAAAACATCGATAATAACCTGCTAAACCAATAAAACTGCGTACCTTAGTTATAATCATCGGTGCAGGCCATTCTTGTAATGCCTTGGTCTTAGAAGGATCAACAGTGATTCCATCTTTAGATACAATATGGCCAAGAAAAGAAATCTCCTGAAGCCAGAATTCACATTTGCTAAACTTCCCATATAATTCATGTCTTCTGAGAGTCTTCAGGATAATGCGCAAGTGATTTTCATGATCTTCATAGATTTTGGAGTATACCATGATATCATCAATAAATACCACCACAAATTCATCGAGATATTCATTGAAAACTCTGTTCATCAGATCGATGAATAAAGAGGGTGCATTATTCAATCCAAAAGGCATTACCGTAAACTCGTAATGCCCATACCTAGTTCAAAATGCTGTCTTCATAATTTCTTCCTTCTTCACACACAACTGATGGTATCCAGATCGAAGGTCAATCTTTGAAAAGTATTTAACTCCATGCAGTTGGTCAAATAAATCATCAATGTGAGGTAGGGGATACTTTTTCTTTATTGTTATAGCATTGATCTCCCTGTAGTCGATACATAACCTCATAGATCCATCATTCTTTTTAACAAAAATAACAGGGGCTCCCCATGGAGAAAAACTAGGGCGAATAAATCCCTTACTACTCAATTCCTCTAGTTGTTTCATTAGTTAAACTAATTCTAGAGTGGCCATTCTATAAGGGGTCTTCGATATAGGCCTTGATCTAGGAATTAAATCAATTGAAAACTCAACTTCTCATTCTGGAGGATGTCCAGGTAAATCTTCCGAAACCACATCTACATATTCTTTCACAATAGGTACATCCTCTATTTGAAAATTCCTTTCCTCACCAATATTAATTTCATTCTCTTCCTCCCCAATAATTGAATTTAGTTGAGCTAATGGGGGTGGATCTAGATGAGAATTAGGTGGTGAAGATTCTGCTCTAAAGATAAGGTGTTCCTTATCATCATCATCAAAAATCGTAACCTCCTTCTTCTTACAATAAATATTCACATCCTGGTTCCTAAAGCCAATCCATACCGAGGATTATATCAAACTCAATCATAGGTATGACGATGAGATCTACGGATAAAGAACATTTATGTGCTCTAATGGGGACTGATTCACAAAACTTTGTCGCAATGATACTTCCCTCAAGAGTTTTAACTGACAACTCCCTTTTTAAATCAAATTAGAAATATCTAATTTTCTTAGAAAAATGGGAAGATATGAAACAATGTGATGATCCAGAATCAAATAATGAATTTGCTAAACTTGAGGAAACAATTAAATTACCTTCCACCATGTCTTTCGGAGCTTCTACCTCAGCAGTAGTGATAACATAAGCTTTTCCATGACCCGTTGGCCTTTTCTAAGGTAAGTTTACCTAATGCTTAGAACATTAATTTGCATAATGTCCCATCTCCCTGCAATTGTAGAATTGGACATCGGTAGCTTCCTTCTTCCCCTTGCAATCACGAGCTTGGTGGCCTTTTTCACCACACTTGTAACAGACTCCCATTCGATTTAAGCAAGTTCCAGGGTGTTTCTTACCACATTTACTGTAGGATGGATATTCCACTTTTCCCTTCTACCCCTTATTTAAATTCCTAGATTGATCAGCAGATCTCTTCTTCTCTTGCTTTTCTTTAAAGTCATAAGACTTAGAGAATTCCTTTTCGGTCTTGATAGCACATGAGACAGTGTCTTCGTTCGACGAGAAGGATTGTGAGACTAATACTCGACGGAGAAATGGTTTTAACCCATCAAAGAAACTATAAATCTTACTTATTGGGTTACATATATAATCTCCAGCATACCTTTCTAACGTTGTAAAGTTAGCCTCATACTTTGCGACATTCTCATCCTCCTTTTGTCTCAGACTCAGAAATTGTCTTTCCATATCCGCTCGATGGTCACGAGGAAAGTATTTTTCTAAAAACAGATCTTTGAACTCCCCCATTCCATATTTGATACTTCATCATCTTCCTTTATGTTTTTAATCAATGACCACCATTGATCAGCATCTCCAGCGAGGCGGTAAACTGCCATGATAACTTTTTCCCTTTCACTATTCCCCAAAGTCTGAAATATTTTCTCTAGGGAATTTATCCATTTCTCTGCACCTAAGGGATTTTTATTCCCATTGAACGTTGGTGGTTTCTGCCTCATGAAGTGATCTAACATTTATCCTCCACACTGTGGATCAACGTGCTCTATACGGGTAAGGTTATTATTCATAACCTGACTGAGTTTCCCCAGTATGGTGATTAGCTGATCAGCACCCGTTGCATCACCAGCTCCACTATAATTATCTTGAGCAGGAGGGAAATCCGTATATGGAGTGCATGAATTGATAAAGTTTCCATTTCTTCCACTAGGATCCATTTCTAAACAATGCCATAAACTAGATCAGTTTATGAATCAAAATACATAATTCCATACTTATAAAAACACTTAACATAAATTGAACTATTTATGGATATAATCCATAATCATAAAAATGTTTTCTTTGAGGAATTATATACTCACAAACCCTTCATAATGATTTTTAAAGAAAATGAGAGTTATCCTAATCATATCCCCCGGGAGTGTCGTAACCAAGAGTGTAGCAAGGCCCGTTGTCGTGCACCAGTTCCCGTTCGAGTCTAGCTCAAAGCAGTGTTTTCGGGTTTTACCCCTAGGTACATCTGTGCCAGAGCCGCCTCTACCTGCTCGTATCCATACAGGGATGTATTTCTCGGAAAACTCACAAAATCTCTACAATACAAAAATTATAGTAAGTTCTTCTATACTAATCCTCAAAGTCCGTCTTAGGTCTATGTGCTCTAATCAAAGTTTATCTAAATATAGCTTCCAAGGTTTTTACTAAACTTCCTCTGATACCAACTGTAACACCCCAACCCCAGTTTTCCAGAGTCAGTGCATTATTACATAACATTGGCATGATCACAAGAAAGATCAAGTCTCGAAAGACCGATTAGTTTAGTAGCCTTGGAATAAATAGATACATTCATAAAGTTTACATTACATCATAAAGTGAAAAACTACTACAACAACATATTGTCTTCATATCCCCTCATATTATTCCTACAGCTCATTCAAAAATTACTTCTTCACATCCTGGGAAAAATAATACATTGAATGGGGTGAGCTCATATGCTTAGTAAGGATAACAACATAGCGGAAACATTCAAAAATAAGCATAAACATTTAAGAAAATGTATAGCTAAAAGAAAAGCCTTTAAACATGAACTTCAGCATAATATGGCAAAGATAAAATGAAATAATTCCATTTACTTATTCACATGGATATTATACTAGTCGAATAATCACATGCAATATCAATAACCACTTTCATAATGATGGAATGAATAATGCCAGACTATCATAACCAAGTAGCCAAGGCCTCGTGCCAAGACAACAAATAAGATTTTGTTAATCCATGTTCCAAGACACTAGTTTTTCTCTTGAGACCTACCGATGCATCGAGGAGCTATAGAGGGCTCCACCCATCACTTATTAAGTCCAATTCATTCCTCATATGAACAGGTTTCAATATAACATAAACATTCGTATTAAAACTAGCATACGAAATGTGAATACTTTCACCATAAACTATGAATGGTATAAAAATAACACATCCACAGTCAAACATATCACAAAACCTTCAACACAATATGGAAGTTTTGTATCATAATAAATCAACTTCAAATAATCTTAAAATCCATCAAAGGATGTTGACATAGATAAAATCAAAACTATTTGAGAGAAATATATATTTTTTTGAAATCATTTAAAAGTCAACTAATTATAAAATAAAACATTTACTTAGAAAATATCCTTATAATATTGTAAGGGAAGCTTTTAAGATTTTATAATGGCGGAAAATAGCCGCACCCGCCGTATAAGTTAAAAAAAGGCAGTCTTACCTTAATTCTGTCAAAAAGGTTAAAAAGGACCTTGTTTGGAATACGACAGAATGATTCCTTTATAAACCTCTTATAAAAAGTCAAAAAAGAGTATAAATGACTTTAACCCATATTCTGTAAAATAGAAAGAATTTTTTTTAATACATTTTTAAGAAACATGGGTGTGGATGACAAAGAGGTCCAAGTAGATAATAACATATAAACAACCTCGGATAATGAAGAGATTGTGAAATAACCCTTACCGTTTACTTTTAATTAGTCGATGGTATGTTAACCTCATTTATAATAGTTAAAACATTTTTATTAAATTATACAAGAACTATATACATAATTATGATATCATATATGATCTTTTAATAATGCTTTGTTAATAATACTTTAGTATTATTGTCGTTTCAGGTGTTAACTTACTCGTTTTCTTTTATATGTTTTGTTACATAAGTCATGTTTGTTATAGATAGTTTGTATATTATTCATATCCAGAATGATACAAAGTTCTTAAATATTACTTTGAATCATCAAATGAGAATTAGTCTTGAATGGATATGATGGGGAATGAATCTCATCGTGTTCGTGGAGACGGTAGTCCGTACGTATGCACATGCGACAATATCATCCTTTTCATATTAAAATAATATATAATAGGATGTTATATCATATATACAGAATCATTATCATTTTATATTTATTATTTAAATGAATTACACATCATTATTATACCCATTCAAATAATAATTTATTGAATAACAATTACACCACGACGTGGAGACGGTAAGCCGTACGTACGCACGTATGGCGACATGTCATTCAAAGGATGGATATAATACTGAATATGGTTTTACCGTATTTATAATAGCATCAAAGTATATATAAGATACTGGATTTATTATTTTATAATGGGAATAACAAAGAAAGAAGAAGTTGAAGAAGAAAGGAACTTGAAAAAGGGTGGTGAAATCATTACCTCTTATTCGGGTTCTTCCATTTGATTTGATCAAAAGGGCTCCTTAGGTTTTCTTTCTGATCAAAATAAGGCCTCTAGGTTGTCGTGAGGGAATTTGAGAGAGTATTTGGGTAGGTGTTGGCCGATCCATGAGGCTTTTAATGTGTTAATTATGGAGAAGGGGGAGTTCCCTTTTATAAGAGGGGTGACGGGCACCTTTGGAAAAGCTAGAAATATTATTTTATAATAAATTCATATTCGGTTTCTAATGGATAAAAAGTGGATTATTTAAAATTTAAGGTGTGTATGGGTATAAAACCACTCAAACAATAGGTTTTAGACAGGTTTGGGTCACTATATTATCCTTATCTTTTAGTTTTAACTCTTAGTTAATTAGTTTGACATTTACCATGTCACTTTGTATTTTTATATTATATAGTTAATAAACTTACTATATACATCCAAGAGACCCCCCAAGTGCTCCATTAATGATACACCTATCATGATACAAGTCTTTTGGACGAACCTTAGATTTCTAGTAATAGAATATAAATTAATAATATAATATTTGTTTTAAAAACTCTTTTATGTCAATTTTGACACTATTGGGTATTTTGTTTTTGATAATTTCATAACAGCATTATTACTTCGATAAAAATCTATATAACCAATTATAATATTTCATATTAACCTATAAAATTAGTTTAATTCATAAAAAGTCTCAAATTACATTTATTTTGATATTTATAATATAAATTATTTTAATATTTCATAAATTAGGTAATTACTGCATCACCATTGTGTCAAAAATAAATTAAATTATTTAATGTATAAAAATTATAAATAAAATACCATTATGTAGGAAATCTTTTTATCTTTCTAATGAATATTTAAAATCGAATGTATCTTATGTCAAACCCTATATTAAAAATGTTTTAGTTAATAAACTTTGATTTTATCTCTTTTAACTCTTCTTTGAATTAAATAATAATAAATCTCCTAATCTAATCCAAGTGGACCTAAATGACAATATTTTATTCCTAAGGTTGTTTTTGGTCGAGATACAATTTTCCAATAGAATTAGGACATGTGTTAGGGTAATATTAATATCATTTTTACCCTTAATTATCCTATTTACTTTTAACCGTGGTAAATGAAAGTAAAAGCTACTATTCACCAAAAATTATTTTTATCTTATTGAACCAAATTTTACTCATTGATATTAACCGTGTCTCTCAGATTTTTAAAATTCCACTCACATAAGCGGTAAAATTAAGTTTTATGTGAATTTGAAAATTCTCCTAGGAGGTGGGTAAAAGACGGTGAAAAGTTCAATAAACTTTTTATATGTCTAAAATTACTATAAACTGACTCCAATGAATTAAATTGAACTTATATAGGTATTACGTATCTATTTGACCTAAAATAAATTTAAATAAAATAAATAATTATTTAAATAAAAAGTCGGTTTTTAACTAATAACTAAGGGTTTTTCACTATTCATGAAAAATTGAAAGTTTTTAGAAAAATACCAAAAATTCACCCTAGGATAATTTCGATATTCCTAATCCAAAAATGAAGTCCATTTTGAAAGATAAAATTTTAAAAATTGGGTATTACTATTCATAACAGCTAGTTTGATTGGTTGTGGTGTGTGTTAGAACTCGAAGTTGCGTACAACACACGCTACTATATTATTCAAAGAGAAGCGTACCTTAGAAGCTTGGGGTTTTACATAAGCGGCCATAACTCGGGAGTACCCTCCCTTGATGGTAGAAGAACCTCTCCCAAGCGTTTTGGAGGCGATCTGAAGGCTTCTCTTGGCGAATCCAAGACAGTTTCTTGAGGTATGTGATTGTTCTTGTTTGGTTTCTTAGATCTACTTAGATCTACTCCTCCTATTCTCTAGGTTTCTTAGATATATGCCCTTTATGGGTAGATCTAAGTGTGTGGATTCCAAATATGATGAGCTTTGATCTTGATCTTGCTAGGAGGAGAGATCTAAGGCGGGGGTTTTGGAGAATCGACCCTGGTTTCTTGAGCGTCCCTCGACCGTTGTGGTTTTCGTCAAAAACCATTGAGGTAGGTGATTCATGGATTATCTAATTGTTTATGTGAAATCATAGAGTTAGCATGATTTAGCCCTTTGGATCACATTGAAATTGACCTAATTAAATACTTGAACTGGATTAAAAGAATTGGTTTTATCGCATGTTGTTGCTTTGTACCGTGATAACGGTTCACCTCTTGATTTGCTAGATAGTGTGATATCTATGCTTTCTTGTATTAGCTGTTCGTTATTGATAGAAATTGGTAAAGAACGTAAACTGGGACTAATTGATATTTGTTTGGTTAAAGATAAAGAGGCATGAAAACTAATCTGGCCCTTGTTGTAATTTGATATTAATCAAATTGGCGTAGTAAGAATGTTTGATCATTTGTGATAGATTGCTAATTAGGTTTCCCAGAATTGGAACCTAAGAATTCAATATATTAATTCAAGATGGATTGAAGAATTTTATTGTGTGATAATTTCTTAAAGGGTTCTGAGTTACCCTCTTGTTTGTTAAAGGGAGAAGAGACCAATTAATGCGATGTTTGTTTTCCCGCTACTTGTGGAGTGATGTGAGCCTGGATGAATGTTGTGATATGTGGGGGATGGAGGCCTTGTGGTTGTGGTAATGGATGATGCCTGGAGTGGTGAGATGCATCAGTTTATTGATGTGGGTGTCAGAGAGGACACTAGGGATGATTGAGTGGTGAGATGCATCAGTTTATGCATGTGGGTGTCAGGGAGAACAATAGGGATGATGGAATGAGATGAATGTAATTATTGGATGCTTGGTAATTTGATTGGTTGTTGATATGCTTTACTTTTCCCCACTACTCAAGCCAGCTAGTCTAGCTTACCCTTCTTCTGAAAGAGGCAAAGACACGCAGGGTATTCCATGTGATTTCCGTGTTTATCCTCTCAAGGGAGAATGGGTCTATGCTCTTGCTTTATGGAGCAAAGACTCGACGGGTAGTACATATACTCACCATGTTGATCCCCTTGTGTTTAGTAGCATATAATACTTTTCTAGAATGCCTAGGAATATGGGAAGTAATTCTGTAATGAATTTTTGATTAAATGGTGTTAACCCATGGGGTTGGTGTTTGCTAAAACATAATGATGAGGTTGTAATATTTTGAAGGAAAAATTGACTTTGGGTGTGATGCTAATGAATCTTAATGTGGATTTGTCCATGGTTAATTAATGTTTAAAGAATTAATTAATGTACAATGGAATTGATAAAAAGGAAATGAAGTAATTTAATAAAGCTCTTTAATTGGTTGTGTGCTTATAGGATACCTAGTCTTAGAAGTGGCAGCCCGAAGTCTGAGAGACATTAGCTGCAGCTGTGTCTAAGACTAGGTTATTCCCATAGTGTGGTTGCAAGTTATAATATATTCTATACTTTTTGTGTTTCTATACGCTACTACCCCCTGTCAGTAAGGGCAACTGACACCCCAGGGATTTTGAGCCCTGGGGGGTGTTTTCCCCAACATTCTGGTGGGAGGATGAATGGATGACTACCCCCTTTGGCCCCGCTCCCTTCTCTTGGTAGATACTTGTGCCATTAGGCATAGCGGTTAGTTTTCCCCATATATGTGTGTAGAGGGTTGTAATGGCTTGTGGTTATTCACACACATATTTTCTAGATATAGTATCCTATGGACTACTATAGGTGTAACGTGTATAGGCTGTGATGGCTTGAGGATCCTTACTCGGAGTATGGGCTGTAATGGCTTGAGGTATAATACTGAACGTATGATACATGTAATGGGAGCTATGGTAGTTCCCGGAAATTACCTGGTTACATTGGTTGTGAGGATGGTGTGGTGCTTCGCCTGAGTGTCTACAGGCAAGCCTTTGTGGTGCATGAGGTGCAAATTGTAGAGCTTAGCCCGGGTGTCTGCGGGGAAGCCTTTGGAGAGAGATGCACAGGACGTATGTCATCGGGGAAAAGAGGAAAACCAGTGGGGAAGTAGTAGCAGGGTACCCTTGTTGTTCTTTATTATATGATATATTCTTGTATGCGTTACTTGGTGAGAGTATCCATGGTGAGGTTGAGAACTTATTATACCTATTTAGATGATGATTTAGTTTCACTTGTTGTTCACTGTGCTTTAGCATGATTTATTTACTTTTGTACGAGAGGCTTTGGGGAGGATCCTACTCAGTATACTGTTATACTCACCCTACGTATATATAAAATGTTTTTCAGGTCACATAGAGTAGGTTAGAGATCAATATGGTTTCTACTAGCTTGGGGTTGCAGGAGCTGTTCATGCTTGTGGTTTCAGCTGTTTTACTTTCTTTTGGGCACTTGCAGTTTTTCCCCTTTTGTTTTAGTACTTTTGCATGAAATTTCATATGTGCACTTGTGATTATTTTATATTTCCATTTCTAAGTTGGAGTTGATTGGTGTCTATCTTATCTCTCTCTTCCATATGTGTTCTCTTAGAGGGTAATGCCTCCCATTTGTGTGTTTATTATACCCTCGGTGCTAGTCCCCAACCCGGGGCCTACTGGAGGTAGGACTTAGGGGTCATTATATCCCTTCTCACATTTCTGGCCCCGAAGGGGTACACTTTTTGGGGAGGGGGTGGTGAAAGAGTTGTATCAGAGGTCTGGTTGAGGGATAGGATGAAGTTTGGAGATAGGCACATGTGAGGATGCATGGGTTGGTAGGGCCACAATGTCATTCATGTTTAGCAAGTGAGGTAAAAACTGGAGACCAGTTGAGACATAGGCGTTTAGGGCCCCTTATGATCTGATGTACGAACCTTTATGTTTACAATGGATACTAAACAAGGTGATATTAGTTGTAGGGTTGATACCTAGGAAAGGATCATGCATCATTCTTCTTTGTGCCTATGTTTGAATGGGTATACCTTGGGATAGGTTAACCTAAAATGAATAAAAGAAAACAGTTAATTAATTAATGTTAAGTCTTCCATATTCCAGGTTTAGGAGCTCTAATTGTTGTTATTTTACAGGTATGGCTCCAGGTCGACGTCCTCGTCAGGTTTTCACGGAAGATGTCCAGCAGGATGTTCCAGCAGATCACCGCCAGGTAGAGGTTGATGACGACACCTCTTGGAGGAAGACAATCTGAGAGTTTCATCACCAGAGTCTGCACAAGTATGAGGGCTTCATTTCAAATGTAGTCACAGAAGACTGGTTGGACGAGGTCAAGAGAGGCTTCAGTTCGATCCGTGCTCGGAATGAGCACTGGGTGTCCTTAGCTGTGACGATGCTTCATGGAGTAGCGAGGCAGTGTTTTTTCTTGTTCCTTGGAGATTTTAATGAATCAGTGATCTCATGGGAGGAGTTCTGAGACAGGTTTAGATTCATGTTCCTTTCTTCGATTGCGAAGGCGTCTAGTCTCCAGGAGCTTTTTACCCTTCGATAGGGAGCTCCACTATTCAAGAGTTTGGAATCCATTTCTCGAATCTTTTACGATATGCTTCGGACCTATTACCAGATGAGGAGGCTAGGGCGAGGCATTTCAAGGAGGCTTTGCGTCCAAAGATCCTGCGCCATGTCACCCCATTTATGCTGAAGACAGATCTTGAGGTGCTGGCAAGGGAAGAGGTTGTTGAGAGGACTTTGGCCATGACCAGATCATCACGATAGGGGAATCATCATGATTCCTCAAGAAGCAGAGCTATGGTCCAGGGTTCCCAGTTTTCAGGGAAGAATAGTTTCCGTTCAGCCGGGGGTAGGTCCCATCCCTTCACATCTCATTTAATTGGAGGCAGAAACTCTCAGGCCTATTCCAAGGGATCAGGTGCTTGTTTTTCTTGTGGTGTTCGTGGCCATCAGTAGCGGGAGTGCCCGACCTTTCAGAGCAATCATCATGCACCGGGAACTATTCTCTAGGTTCCTCCATTGAGGTAGTTCTAGCCAAGGCAGTAGCAGCAGCAGGTTGCACCAGCTTTAGGTCACCAGAGGGGAGATGGGGCAGGAAGAGGACAACCCCATGATGCTCCATGTCCTTAGAGAGTAGAGTGCAGCCATGGTGGTGGTCATTATCAGGGTCATAGAGGCTATGGAGGAGGTCATGGTCAGCTTCATGCTCTAGCGTTGCTAGTACCAGACAAGCCATATGTCGTTCGAGGTACCCTTTACTTGTTTTCAACCTTGGTATATGCCTTGTTCGATTTGGGAGCGACACACTAATTCATATCAAATACCCTTTTCCATGCTTTGGGACTTGAGGTAGAGAGGCTTCTAGTGCCCTTGGCATTGACTACGCCAGTTAGAGGTTGAGGTGACTTGTTTGAAATATGTAGTGATTGTGAGTTAGTTTTGGGGAAACACCGCTCTTGGGGAGATTTCCTATATTTACAAATACAACCATATGATGTCATCCTCAGTATGGATTGGGTGTATTCGGTGCAGGATATCGTGGATTGCTTCAGGAAGAAGGTCATTTTCTTTAGTGCGAATGGAGAACAGGTGGTGTTTGTTGGTGATCGAGATCCTTAGATGTTTCATAGGAACATTCCATCCATATCATCCTTGATGGATGAGATGTTGTTTATTTCATTAGAGGTTCAGCAGTTGGTGTTTCCTAAGGTCGTAGAGGAGTTCCCTGATGTTTTTCTAGAAGAGGTTGTAGCCTTACCCCCTCGATGAGAGATCGAGTTTGGGATCGAGCTATAGCCAGGAGTGTCTCCTACCTCTATGTCTCTATATAGGATAGCCCCTTCTGAGTTGTGAGAGCTACGTATACATCTTGATGGTCTATTGCAGCGTGGTTTTGTTCGGCCAAGTGTGTCACCATGGGGTGCACCAGTTTTGTTCTTGAAGAAGGCCGATGGTAGTTTGCGGTTGTGCGTCGATTATCATCGCTTGAACAAAATGACAATAAAGAATTGCTATCCTCTTCCACGGATTGATGACTTATTTGATCAACTTAAGGTTGAAATATGGTTCTCAAAGATCGAATTGTGGTCAGGATATCATCAGATGTGTGTGAAGGATAAGGATATCTCAAAGTCTGCTTTTTGTTGTCGTCACGGGCATTATGAGTTCATTGTAATGCCATTTGGCATGACAAACGCTCTAGCAGTATTCATGAGATTGATGAATGCTTTGTTTCAAGAGTTCCTGGACAAGTTCATGGTAGTTTTCATCGACGACATCCTTGTGTACTCCACATCCGAAGAGGAGCATGCAGAACATCTACGAGCCGTTTTGGGAGTTATTCGCCAACATCAGCTGTTCGGGAAGTTGTTGAAGTGTGTGTTTTGGGATCGAGAATTCCTTTTATTTGTGAATGTTGTGTCCCAATAGGGAGTAGGTGTAGATACGTCAAAGATAGAAGCATTTGTGTCTTGGGTAGCCCCCAAGACAGTTTCAGAGGTGCGAAGTTTCCTTGGTCTCGCAGGCTACTACAGAAGGTTCGTAGCCAATTTCTCACGCGTTGCGACTCCACTAACAACTTTTAATAGGAAGGATCAGGCATTCATATGGACTGATTAGTGTCAGGAAGCTTTTGAGTATCTAAAGGAGAAGTTAGTAAGTGATCCAGTCCTCTGTATTCCAGCTGAGGGAGTTCAGTTTGATGTTTTCTACGATGCTTCACATCTGGGGTTAGGCTGTGTTCTCATATAGAAGAGGTTAGTTGTTTCTTATGGGTCTCGAAATTTGTGTCCCCATGAACGCAACTATTCCACCCATGATCTTGAGTTGGAAACTGTGGTGTTTTCTCTGAAGTTGTGGAGACATTACCACATTGGTGAACACTTTGTGGTTTTCACTGATCATAAGAGTTTTAGGTTTGTTTTCTCCCAGCGTGACTTGAACTTATGACAACATCGGTGGATGGAGTTCTTGCAGGAATACGACTTTGAAATATCGTATACACCTGGAAAGGGGAATGTTGTAGCTGATACGCTGAGTCTAAAGTCACGTAGTGATGTTGTGTGTGAATATGATGATTCCTAGAGAGTAATGGAAGAACATTAAGCATTACATTTTGATATGGAAGAATTTGGGGTTAGAGGATGTCTTTTTCAGATGACGGTACAATCATCCCTGGTGCAAAAGGTGGAAGAGTCCCAGTTGGGGGATCTTGAGGTGGAGGTCTGGAGAGACTGATTTGTTTGTGGTGAGGCCCCTGATGGTTGGTCGGAGGACGAGCAACACATATTGTTGTATCATGGAAGGATTTTAATTCCTTTGGTGATGCGTGATATGGTTCTCTAAGAGTTCCATAGATCACCTTTAGTGATACATCCTGGCATGACAAAGATGTACTGAGCCTTGAGGAGTCTGTTTTGGTGGCTAGGGATGAAGCATACGGTTGCGGAGTTTGTGTCTCGATGTCTAGTGTGCCAAAAGGTGAAGGCCGAACACCGTGTTCCTGGCAGCCTTCTCCAGCCATTAGAGATTCCTCAGTGGAAGTGGGAAGACATCTCAATGGACTTTGTTACTAGTTTACCTCGATCTCTAGGAGGACATGATGCTATTTGGGTTGTAGTGTATCATTTAACAAAATCGTCCCACTTTATAGCAATCAAGGAGTCAAGCTCAGTGGAGGTTTTGTCGAGGTAGTATCTAGAGGAGGTGGTGAGACATCATGGAGTCCCTAGGATGATCATTTCTGATCGAGATCCTCATTTTACCTCCAGGGTGTGGAGAGGTCTACAACATGCTTTCAGTTATCAACTATGCCTTAGCACTACTTTTCATCCTCAAACGGATGATCAGACAGAGCAAACCATCCGGACTCTTGAATACATGTTACACTCTTGTGTTCTTGATTTTGGAGGTTCACGTATGAGGCACTCACCCTTGGTGGAGTTCTCTTACAATAATAGTTTTCACTCCACCATCGATATAGCACTGTTTGAAGCCTTGTATGGCCGACCTTTCTGTTCTCCGTTGTGCTGGACTGGGGTCGGAGAGTCGACAACTCTCAGACCAGAACTAGTGAGAAATACAACATAGATGGTTCAGGTGATTCAGGAGAGGATGAAGGCAGCACGGGATCATCAAAAATCATATGCCGATCAAAGAAGGAGACCCTTAGAGTTTAATTATTGGGATCATGTGTTTCTGAAGGATAGTCCCTGTCATGGGAAATGAAGGATTGGTCATGGAAGTAAGCTTCCTCCCTGGTTTGTTGGGCCTTTCTAGGTGTTAGCTTGTGTTGGAGCTATGGCGTATCAAGTAGCACTTCCCCCAAAGATGAGTTGGATACATGATGTTTTCCATGTATCACAACTCCGTCGTTATCTCCATGATGACTCTCACATCATCGATTGGGGAGAGATCTATGTCGATGATGATGCAACCTTTGAGGAGCGACCTGTGGAGATCCAAGACCGCAAGGAGAAGGTGTTGTGCGGGCATTCAATTCCTTTAGTTCGTGTCTTGTGGCGACATAGTGGATTGGAGGAGAGTACCTGGGAACGTGAGTCACAGATACGTGCTCAGTACCTAGAGCTGTTTAATGTTTAACTCTTTTCATGTATCATTGTAGTTGATGTGGTTGTGAAACATTTAGGTTTATGAGATAGCTCCCTTTGTTGTTTTGTGGCTTGATCTCTTTTGAGAGGTATCTCGGTGGGTGGTTGTTCAGACCTTGTTTTGTTTTCACTTTATGTGGGTTTTAGATTTTTGAGGACGATAATTTTTTGAGAGGTATCTGATGTAATGGCCCGGACCTCTCCAATCCATTACTTTGTGAAAATGTGGTTCTAGAGGTGTTCCGGGAGGTCAAGGTAACATGGGGGTGCGTTTGGGTGAACTTTTAATGAAAGATAAAGGGCAATAGCTTTCACACGGTTAGCGCACATTTTTCCTAAACTATGCGGTCAAACCATGCAAGGTTGGTTTTGGAGGTAGTGGATAACACACGGTTAGCACACGATTTGTCTAACCGTGCGGCCTAACCATGAGAGGAGTGTTTGACGAGGAAAAAGCTAATGCACGATTAGCGCACGGTTTGTCAAACCATGCGGACTAACCGTGCAGGCACTTAAAGTTAGATCCTAAAATTGTGGATCTCACTCTTGTTGTCTCTATATGGTTCATTTAAGACTTTAAGTGGCCATAACTCAGGATTACCCTCACTTGAAGGTAGAAGAACCTCTCCCAAGAGTTTTGGAGGCGATCCGAAGGATTCTCTTGGTGAATCGAAGCTGGTTTCTTGAGGTATGTGATCGTTATTGTTTGGTTTCTTAGATCTACTTAGATCTACTACTCCTCTTCTCTTGGTTTCTTAGATATACTCCCGTTATGGGTATATCTAAGTGTGTGGATGCCAAATATGATGATCTTTGATCTTGATATTTCTATGAGGAGATATCTAAGGCGGGGTATTGGAGAATCGACCCGGGTTTCTTGACCGTCCCTCGACTGTTGTGGTTTTCATAAAAAACCATTGGGGTAGGGGATTCGTGGCTTCTCTAATTGTTTATGTTCAACCATAGAGTAAGAATTATTTATCCCTTTGGATTACAATGAAATTGACCTAATTAAATACTTGAACTGGATTAAAAGAATTGTTTTGATCGCATGTTGTTGCATTGAAGCATGATAACAGTTCGCCTCTTGATTTGCTAGATAGGGTGATATCTATGCTTGCTTGGATTAGCTGTTCATTCTTGATGGAAATTGGTAAAGAACGTAAACTAGGACTAATTGATATTTGTTTGGTTTAAGATAAAGAGGCATGAAAATGAATATGGCCCTTGTTGTAATTTGATATTAATCAAATTTTCGTAGTAAGCATGTTTGATCATTTGTGATAGCTTACTGATTAGGTTTCATGGAATTGGAACCTATGAATTGAATCTTTTAATTCAAGATGGATTGAATAATTTGATTGTGTGATAATTCCTTAAAGTGTTCTAATTTACCCTCTTGTTTGTTAAAGGGCCAAGAGCCCAATTTATGTGATGTTTGTTTTCCTGCTGCTTGAGCTGTGATGTGAGCCTAGATGGATGTTGTGATATGTGGGGGTTGGAGGCCCTGTGGTTGTGGCAGCGGATGATTCATGGAGTGAAGAGATGCATCGGTTTTTTCATGTGGGTGTCAGGGAGGACACCAGGGATGATGGAGTGGTGAGATGCATCAGTTTCTGCATGTGGGTGTCAGGGAGGACACCATGGATGATGGAATGGGATGAATGTAATTATTGGATGCTTGGTAATTTGATTGGTTATGGATCTTCTTTAATCTTCCCCAATGCTCAAGGTAGATGGTCTAGATTACCCTTCTTTCGAAAGTGGCGAAGACACGCGGGGTATGCCACGAGCTTTCCGTGTTTAGCCTCTCAAGGGAGAATGAGTCCACGCTCTTGCTTTAGGCAGCAAAGACTGGATGGGTAGTACATCTACTCACCGTGTTGAGCCCCTTGTGTTTATTAGCATAGAATGCTTTTCTAGAATGCCTGGGAATATGGGAAGTAATTCTGTAATGAATTTTTGATTAAATGGTGTTAACCCATTGGGTTGGTGTTCACTGAAACATAATAATGAGGTTGCAATCTTTTTAAGGAACAATTGACTTTGGGTGTGATGCTAATGAAACTTAATGTGGATTTGTTCATGGTTAATTAATGTTTAAAGAATTAATTAACATAAAATGGAATTGATAAAAATGGAATGAAGTAATTTAATAAAGCTCTTTAAATGGTTATGTGCTTATAGGTTACCTAGTCTTAGAAGTGGCATCTCGGAGTCTGAGAGACGTTAGTTGCAGATTTGTCTAAGACTACGTTATGCCCATAGTGTGGTTGTGAGTTATAATATATCATGTACTTTTTGTGTTGATATACACTACTCCATACTATCAGTATGGGAAACTGACACCCCAGGGATTCTGAGATCTGGGGGGGGGGGTGTTTTCCCCAACATTCTGGTGGGAGGATGAATGGCTGACTACCCCCTTTGGCCCCACTCTCTTCTATTGGTAGATACTTGTGCCATTAGGCACACCAGTTATTTTCCCCATATATGTGTGTAGAGGGCTGTAATGGATTGTGGTTATTCACACACATATATTCTGGATATAGTATCATATGGACTACTATAGGTGTAACATGTATAGGTTGTGAGGGCTTGAGGATCCTTACTCAGAGTATGGGCCGTAATGGCTAGAGGTATAATACATGATGTATGATACATGTTATGAGAGATGTGGTGTCTCCCGAAAACTACCTGGTTACTTTGGTTGTGAGGATGGTGTGGTGCTTCGCCCAGGTGTCTACGGGCAAGGCATTGTGGTGCATGAGGAGGAGATTGTGGAGCCTAGCCCAGGTGTCTACGGTAAAGCCTTTGGAAAGAGATGCACAAGACGTATGTCGTGGGGGAAAACCGAAAAACCAGTGGGGATGTACTAGTGGGTTACCCTTGATGTTCTTTATTATATGATATATTCTTTTATGCGTTACTTGGTGAGAGTATCCATGGTGAGGTTGGGAACTTAGTATACCTGTTTAGGTGACGAGTTATTTTCACTTGTTGTTCACTGTGCTTTAGCATGCTTTCTTTACTTTTCCATGAGAGGCTTCAGGGTGGATCCTACTGAG
Organism: Viscum album; assembly: GCA_963277665.1. Taxonomy (NCBI): domain Eukaryota; kingdom Viridiplantae; phylum Streptophyta; class Magnoliopsida; order Santalales; family Viscaceae; genus Viscum; species Viscum album. The sequence goes on along the minus strand of OY728167.1, from coordinate 736,254,323 downwards.
TATACTGTTATACTCACCCTACGTATATATAAGCTGTTTTTCAGGTCACTTGGAGTAGGTTGGAGATCAAGCTGGTTTCTACTAGCTTGGGGTTGCATGAGCTGTTCGGGCTTGTGGTTGCAGTTGTTTTACTTTCTTTTGCGTACTTGCAGTTTTTCCCCTTTTCTTGTAGTAATTTTGCATGACATTCCATATGTGAACTTGGGATTCTTTTATATTTATAGTTCTGAGTTGGAGTTTATTGGTGTCTATCTTATCTCTCTCTTCCGCATGTGCTTTCTTAGAGGTTAATGACTCCAATTTGTGTGTTTATTATACCCTCGGTGTTAGTCGCCAACCCGGGGCCTACTAGAGGCGGGAATCGGGGGTCATTATCTCCCTTCTCACATTGCCAACCCAGGAGGGGTACACTTTGTGGGGAGGGGGTCGTGACAGACATGAACCCAAATGGAGTTCCATATGAATATGGGTTTAATGTAGGAAATTCTTTTATGAGTGTAAATCGATACTCTTTCTAGGATGTGAAACAAACATGTAAGGCTTTGAATGTTATGCGATAGTCTAAAAATGATATTTTTGCACACTATGAAGTTCCAGTGTACACTACATTATATAATAAGGGGAAATTTTTATTTTTCCATCCCCTATTCAAGGAATTATCTATATAGTTTCTATAGGAATAGGGGTTTATGGAATCTGATGTTCAACAGAGCGTGGATTATTATCAAGAGATTCAGAATATCTTTAGTTCTTCATGAATTTATATAAAAGAGGTAATGTATCTAAAGATGAAAGTAAAAAATATTATTTTATCGTTTTATTGGATACCACTCATCTCTAACCTACATTAAGTGGTGTAACATCTTGAATTTTTTAAAAGGAAAGATTATGTTCGATAGTGTACAAGATATTCCACATCAAGCTTAAATGAAAAATTTAATATTGTTATTTAAATATTATTATTATAACCTAGCTATTAGAATGGAGGAAATAAACATTATTAACTGAATTAATAAAATATGGTTTAAAAATGCACATATAATTAATTATTTGATGACCAATTGATTATAAATCAAAATAAAACCCTTTTCAAATTTTAAGGATTTTTTTTTCGGAAAAACTATTTATATATGCACAAGTGTGTTTTATACAAATAAATAAAAAATAAAAAAAATTTGGATTATATTAATGAAATATATATTCAATATAATGTTTAAAATTAATCTTATTTGTTTTATATACATTATATAAGAACAAATACAATTTTACACATAAAAGATGCATTTTTAAAAAAATGAAGTTTACCACCATTTGATGGCATACTTGTTTTAAATATAATGTTTAAAGATTTTATAAATTATATTTGAAAAAATAAACTTATTATTTAAAATAGTAATATAAAATCTAGTGTGGTTTAATATTTTTGGTATTTTTCTGATAAGTTTTATGTTTTAATGAATAGTGAAAAATACTAGATTTTATTTGAAAAACAACTTTACTGTCTAAATAATTTATAGTGTTAAATTATATTTTTGATTTTTTAATGTATAATTAGATAAATATTATATAATTTAATTTTATATAGTTAATTAGAATCAAATTTTCATTGATTTTGGATATAATTTTTTTTAGTCTTTTGATTGTTTTCACTTAAAAAATGTCGTTTTATCATTCCATCAAAGGGATTAATTTTAAATTAATTTTAGCAAGTTATATGTTTTGAATTTTGAAAAATGGATTACATGTTTAGAAACAAAATTTAAAATTTTATTGATTAAATCTCATTTATTTTTGGAAAATATAAATAGAAACTTTAGTAATTTTTATTACCATGGTTAAGGGTAAATCAGATAATTAAGGGTAATAATAATAATATAAATAATATAAAATTACCTTAAACATTGTAATAATTTAATTAGATGTGTTTTTCTCAACAAAATGTATCCTTTTTTTATTTTATTACCTCTTGGAGCCACTTGATTGACTTTAATCCATTAATAGAATTTTATTTTAAAGAAAAGTCAAAGATGTCATACTTAGGTTTTAATAACTATAAATTTTTTAATATAAGGGTTTTTAGAGGATATCATCAACTATAAATATTAATATAAAATATAAAATTTTTACCTACATCATGGTAATTTATTTATAATTTTTGTGAGATAAAATAATTACCTTAAATGCTGACATAATAATGATAGAGTAATTATTTAATTAATGGAAATATAAAAAAATGATATTAAAAATAGTATAATAAATATAATTAAAAATAATTAATGTCATATAATAATTTTATATATTAATCTCACATATTAGTGATGTTCTATTTTTTTGAATTTATCTTATTGTTATGATATTCTAAAAAAATCAAGTAATGAATAATGTCAAAATTTACATTAATGATATTTTAAAATAAATAATATTTGATTAAATGATATAATTTTTTATAAAAATAAAAAATTAATCTCAATTATTCAGATAAGGTTAAAAATTAAATCAATTATTCATTTATTTTTTTTGGGAATTTTATAGTAACTATATTAACCTTCAAAGTGTAAAACCTCATGTTGTCACGGTAAGAGTTAAAGAGGATAAATAATGTTTAAAGACAAAAGATAAGGATTAAAAAGTAGTAAAAACTTATATAATTTTAATTTGAACAATTTATTAAGACCTATAAGCATCCTATGTTTTAAATAAATTAGTTTGAATCAATTTTTTATATAATATTAATTTAAATTAATTTAATATTTTGAGAAATTCCAAGAGTGCCCCTCCCATATCTTATAAAAGGGAACATATTATTATCTTTTATTCACAATTAAAAAACTTTTTTCAAAAAATATATTTCCAAATAACATCATATAATCCCTCCACACATTCTATATATATCAGTTTTTGCAGAAAGCCATCTTTAGTGGTCTAATGGTGTTAAGAAAAGAAGATTGTCTACAGAAGAGGTATCATTTTTAATTAAGTGTTTCTATTTTGTTTCTTCTTCCAAATACTAAAAGTATTACCAAAACATGTTTAAATAATAAAAATAGTATCCTAAATATAATTAGGTTTTATTATGTTAATATCATCACCTAAATCTATATCTACATCCATCAAATGGGAAAAACATTTATCATTTTTGTGTATAGAGAATTACCGCCTGAGGAACCGATATAATTCGTTCTCCATCACCGTACCTCAAGAAAAGTTATAATTATATAATTAATGTTAATATAAGATATTAATGACATATTTATAATTATTAAAATATAATATATCATTTTTGTTCCTACTACTCCATGAACAGAAAAATGATAACATTGTTCGTGCGCATGTGTGAACAATCACCTCCATGAAGTGAAGTGATTCATTTTTCATCACCAAAACTTATGGATGAAATATAAAATTATATTTAAATTATGAATATGATATTAATGATATTAATTTCTTTTTTTAAATATAAAATAATACTTTTATTCATTCCATAATGATCATGGAAAAAATGGAAACATTACTCATGCGTAATTATGATCTACCATTTCAATGATTGTAACATAATTTATTTTTCCTAACCATAATTAAAATTTTGATTTAAAAGTATAATTGATTTATAAAAATTAAAATCATTTCATTAATATTATTATAGATATGATGGAATAATGAACACTTTAACAATTGACATCATACCAAATTCATTTTGGTCTCAATTACTAAATATCATCAAAATGTCTAACACGAACATAAATAATCAAGTAATTTTTATAACATGATAATAAGTCATGTAAAATGAATAATAAAAATTCAAAATATTATAAATAATGTAAATATTTAACTTATGTTTATTATTCAGGATGATAAATATTTTATGTGAAGAGTTAGACTCAAGGTAAGGGGCTTTGTCTCTATATTCTTTTATTGAGTCATATTTTTGTTGTTGTACACTATATTATTTTATAATGTGTATATCACTCTCATTTAAAATTATATATCACTAATTTATTTATTCTTATGATATTTAATTTTTATAAAATTATACTCTTTCATTTGGCATACGATTTTACTGATTACAATGTAGTAAGAGAATTCTTAACCCAATTTCCAATATTTGGGATCAACTTAGACTTATTGATTATGTTGTGCTAAGATTACATGTGAAATTAATTTTTAATATATTATGTTTTATTTACATTTTTTATTTGGATTTACAGAATATGAAAATAATCAATTAACTTTATTGATGATCACTTCAAAGATATAATCTTCTTAAGGGGCACTTTAACTAAAAAAACTCATTTTAAATGCTTTAATGATTTATTCTCTAAATATTTATCATTCATGTCCATGTTTTTAAAAATAATTCTTATGAATTCATTTATATGGACATGAATGTTTTAATATGTAATATTTTTATTTTCACTCAAATTTTCTAAAAAGTCATCCTTTAGAGTATTTATGTAAGGGAATTTCATTTAAAAACCTCATTTATTGTTACTCTTTCAAATATTTTTACAAAATCCAAAAGGAATGCTCATTTATCATATAAGGAATGAAAGGAATTTACAACTTTAATATTTCTTTAATGTTTGGATTCTTCATTTATATGTTTGAAATTTTATTTTCAAACAAAGTGTTTTCATTTACGAGTTTGAAACTTTGTAAAAATGAAAATTGATTTCAATGAAAAAAAGTTATTTTTCTTTTATGCATTATTTATATGTTATGATTATGTTATGGTTATTAGTATTTTTTGTTTTATATAAAGTTTTACAGGAAACATATGACTTCATGAGGTATGTTAAAGAGCTTATAATTTATGGGTAAAAAGTAAAATATTGTGAAAATGTTTTAAATGGTTTTATAAGTATTCATGTTAAAATAGTTTCTTTATTTCATTTAATGTACATTAATTATATTTTTTTCTCATCCCATGTTTTAAAATCATTTTTATAGGGTATAAGATATGTAATATAAGGATGGAAGTCAATTTGAATGTTATGAAGATTTTTCATGAAAAGAAAACATATTTTATTTTAAAAGGGTTTCCTTTGGAGAAAAAAATGGATATTGAGCATAAGTGTATGCTTGTAATGTATGGGATTACATTGTAAGAGGTTGTCATAATTCTATAAAACTCTAAAATGAAAATATCATTGAACGTGAATTCTAGTTTCAAATCAATATAATACGTAATGATTAAGGTCAGGACTTTACAGTTGGTATCAAAGGAAAGGTTTAGAGAACTTTATAGATTAGGATTTTTTTTCTTAAGAGTTATGGATATCATCATCGGTCTATAATTTTAAGTTTTATCATAAGTTTAGTGAATATTAAACCCCTTTTAAGGCATTAATCTATGAAATTTTAAGGTGACTAATGGTATTTTTGAAGATATATATTTTTAAAGTAATTGTGGGTTATTAAATTTTGGGATGAAAAATGATAGGTATGAGATATTTTTTGAGGTTAGAAATTTCTCTCTAAATATGGATTTATTTTTCTAATAATTTATAAGAATAATATAGATTTAGAAAAAGGAAAACCCACATGATGGGTGACAACTCGTCGTGTCCGACAAGGGCATGTGAATCAAACCCAAAACTGAAGGGCGAGATGGGTGAATTGCCTATAGCTAGCCTATGAGATGTCCCGATTAGTATGATTTTATTAATAAAATATTTTATGGTTTAATAATATATTTTTTTGGGAACATATAATTTTTTGAATAGATAACGTTGGGATTGGAAAATGATATGGTGATTAAGTGATTAATGTTTTTTCAGAGGATGTTTACTATTTTGGGAACCCTATTTGATTAAGTTTAATAGAATAATGTGGGATTTTATTTTATGAATAAAGGAATAATTATATTTTGGAATCATATATTCTTTTATAGTGGATTTATGGTGATTTAGGTTATTTATGGAAATTTCTATCATATATTAGAGATTATGTGATTTAGTATGAAGAATTAAGGGTGATTGATGTTATTTAGAAGACTATGTGATGAAATTATTCTTATTTTTGGGTATTAATATTAGTGTAGAATATTTTTGAGTAATTTTAAGGATAGTAATTTTTTGAATGATCTAGGTTAAACTTTGGGTGTCACTGTTGAATTTTTAATATTGAAGTAGTTTTTCATTAGGTATAGGATTATTATTTTTATAGAATGATATTATCTTATCCAAACCATTTTAGTTTTGGTTAATGTTTCATGATAGGAGAAATAAATAGTTAATATTCTTAGGATTATGTGATTCTCTTGAAGTTCACTCCAGTGCTTCATGAATGTAAATTCATCTTAAATACTCATAGTTTAGAGAAAATATGATACTTTTGTATAAATTGATTAATAAAGAAACTATAATATTAAAATATTTATTTTTATTTATTTTATTTGTCCAGGTAGTAATATAATTCATTAACTCTATGAATAGGATCTAAAAACAAAAAGGTTATCCATTTACTTTTCATACTCAAAAATCAATAACCTTTTAACTCAATATAGATTTATGATTTTGTGATGGTTAACTTTTCCAGGATCATGTTCACTATCACTCTCTATTAGTACATGAGAGGTTTTTGGTCTACTATATCTATGTTATCTTACATAGAAACCTAGTATGTGTTTTCTCAGGTGACATTCGTACTTTCTTTTCTCTCTTATTAAGTAGAAGTTTTATTGAACCTTTTTCTGAAGCGGGTTTTCAATACAAGTAATTTGAATAGTTTAACACTAGTTACCATTATGGAGTTCAAATTGTGAGGATGAAATTTATTAAAGGGGTGGTGGGAGAATGTAACAACCTTATTTTTTAAAAAATATAGACTATGTTTGACAACGTACAAGATACACCACATCAAGTGTAAACGAACAATTAAATGTTGTTATTTAAATGTTATCATTATAACCTAGCCATTAGAATAGTGGGTATAAAAAGTATTAACTAAACTATAAGTATAATGTTTATACATGTATATATAATTAATTATTTTGTGACTAGTTAATTATAAAAAAATATAAAACCCTTTTTAAAATAAAAGGAAATGATTTTCAACAAAACTAATTAAATATACACAAGTGTGTTTATACCAATAAATAATAAAATCACTCTCATTGGATTATATTAATGAAATATATATTCAATATAATGTTTAAAATTTATATTATGTGTTTTATAGACATGATATAGGATGAAATACAATTTTAGACATAAAAGATGTATGTTTCTAAAAAAGTAGTGTTTTCTCTTTTTTATGGCGTAATTGTTTTCAATATAGTTTTTGAAAATTTTATAAATTATAATTGAAAAAATAAACTACTTATTGTAAATAGGAATATAAAAATTTAATTTGGATGAATTTTTGTTATTTTTCTCATAAGTTTCATGTTTTGATGAATAGTAAAAAATATTGGATTTTAATTGGAATGATATTTTTCATCTAAATAATTCACAGTGTTTAACTATACTATTGATTTGTTCTAAAGAATATTGATTTAAATTTTATATCAGTTAATATATTTTATTTTATTTTAATAAAATTGACATTGGGTTTGGATATAAAAACATTTCAATCTTTTGAACGTTTTCACTTAAAAAACTCGTTTTCTAATTTTATCAATCAGATTGATTTTAAATTAATTTTATCCAATTATGTATTTTAGATTTTTATAAATTGATTAAATATTTTTAATAAAAAGTTACAAATTTATTAAATAGGTACCTTAAATTTTTGGACCATATGAATAACAACTTCAGTAATTTTTATTACCATAGTTATGGGTAAATCGGGTTATTAAGGGTAACAATAATATCATAAATATTATAAAATTACCATAATACTTGTCTTGATTTTGTTGGATGACTTATTTTTGACCAAAATCATCCTTTTTTATTTTTTTTAACCTATTGGAGCCACTTATATTACATTAATCCATTTATAGTATTTTATTTTAATGAAAAGTCAAAGATTCCATACATTTTTTTTAATAAATATAACATTTTAATTATAATGTTATTTAGAGGATATATTTAACTATAAATATTAATTTTAAATATAAATTATTTATCTACATCATGATAATTTATTTATAAATTTTAAGTAATAAAATAATTACCTTAAATACTAACACAATGATGAAGGGTAATTGATTAATTAGGGGAAATATCAAATAAATGATATCAAAAATATGAAAATAAATATAATTTAAAATAAATAATGTCATATAAGAATTTTATAAAATACTTTGACATGTTATTGATGTTTTTAAATAGTTGTTTCTAATTTATATTGTTGTTATGATATTTTTTAAAAAGCATGTAATGAATAGTCCCAAAATTCACATTAATGATATTTTAAAATAAATAATATTTATTAAATTATATAAATTTTCTGAAAATATTAAAATTTTACATATTATTTGGAAAAGGTTTAAAATTTCATCAATAATACATTTATTGTTCTTTTGGTATTTCATTGTACTATATTAACCTTTAAAGAGTAAAAACTCATGTGGTCATGGTAAGAGTTAGAGAAGTCAAATAACGGTTAAAGGAAAAAAGAAAAGGATTAAAAAATAGTCAAAAATTATATAATTTTCACTGTATGAAGTTATTTATAACCATAATAATCCAATATTTTAAATAAATTAGTTTTTATCCATTTTTAATATAATATTAATTTATATTAATTTAATATTTTGAGAAATTCCAAGAGTGCCCCTCTCCTCTCTTATAAAAGGGAACCTATTCTTCTCTTTAATTCACTACTAAAACACTATTTTTTCAGCCTAGATATACCAAAATACCTTCCTAGAATCCATAACCACATTATAGTGATCTTATTTTATGCATAACACCATGCTTAGTGGTCTTATGGTGGTATTAAAAGGTGCTTATCCGAAGAAGAGGTATGATTTTTAATTAAGTGTTTCTATTTTGTTTCTTCTTCCAACTCCTTAAAATCTTCATATACCATGTTTAAATAATAAATCAATTATAATAAATATACTAATATGTTATTATGCTAATATGATCACCCAAATCCATCTCAACTTCCATCAAATGAGAAAAGAAGTTATCGTTCAGGTGTACAACGAACTACCAAATCACAAACCGATATAATTAGTTTTACATCACCGTCTCTCAAGACTGGTTATAACACTGAAAATAATGTTTTTATATGATTTTAATTACATATTTATCATTATAAAAATACAATATATCATTTTAATTCTTTCCTTTCCTGAAAAGAAAAATTATTACGTCGTTCATGCGTACGTGTGAACTATCACCTCCACGAAGCGATGTGATTCCTTTTTCATCACAACATCATATGGATGATATATATATATATATGTATATTTAAATTATTAGTATTATATTAATTATATTATTATCCTTCTGGAAATTGAAAATAATACTTACATTATTTCCATAATGATCATTGAGAAATGGAAATGTTACTCATGCGTATGTATGACCTACCTTCTCCATGATTGTAGCATGGTTCATTTTTAATAAACACACTTAATTGTTTGATTTAAAATTATAATTTATTTAAATTTTTTTAATATTTTTATTAATATTATTCTGGATATGATTAACTAATGACAACTTTAACAATTGACATCATACCAAATTCATTTTTGTCTCAACTACAAAATATCATCTAAACGTCCGACATGAACTAAAATAATTAAGAAATTGTTATAACATGATAATAAGTGATTCAAAAGAAATAATAAACTTTAAAAATGTCCTAATTAAAGTAAATAACTAAAATAAGTTTATTATTGATTAATATAAATATTTTACCTGATGAGTCGGACTCAAGGTAAGGGATTTTATCTCAATTTTCTTTCATTGTGACATATTTTTGATGTTATATAGATATATTGTTTTATAAGGTGTATATCAATCTACATTAGAAATATATATCATGAATTTACTTATTATCATGATATTTAATGTTTTTTAAATTTGAATCCTTTATTTGGCATACAATTCAACTAATTACAAAGTATAGAGGGAATTCTTAACCCAATTTCCATTCCTTTAGATAAACTTTTAATTCTTGATTATGTCATGATAATATTCAGCGTGAAATAAATTTTGAATATATTATGATGTATTTACATTTATTTTATATGGATTTATATCATATATACATAATCAATTCATTTTATTAATTCTCTCTTTGATGATATGATATTTGTAATGGAATATTTAACTAAAAATACTCATTTAAAATGTTTTAAATATTTATTTTATAAGTACTTATCTTTCATATCTATGTTTTTAAAAATTATTCTTATGAATGTATTTATATGAACATGAATTTTTTTAAATGATAATTTTCTAATTTTTAAAAACAGAATCTTTTAAATGTTTTATATAAGGTATATTATTTTAAAAACCACTTTTAAAGTTAATCTTTGAAATATTTTTAAAATTTTTAAAAGGAATGTTTTTTAACATATATTACATGAATGCAATTTCTTGGTTTAATGTCACATTAATGTTTTATTGATTTCTTCACATTTTTAAAATGTTATTTTCAAATAAATTGTTTTCATTTATGAGTGCACGAATTTGTAAAAATGAAAAACAATTTCAAAGTGGAAATATTATTTCTCTTTTATGCATGATTTATGTTTTATATGTATATTATAGTTATTGGACATTTTTTATGAGTACAAGTGGTTCCATTATAATCTGAGGGTGGGTGAACCCATTATAGATCTCCAATTCATTGTGTAACGGGACATAGTTGACCACTGGGGGTTATCATAAGAGATTAATGGAATATAATGCAGTGGTTATTCCACATTTAAATATGAAGGTTACCCTCTATGTATAAATGAGAGATATAGTATATGTAAGAGTAATATAGAAATGATGCCGCAAGTTACCTTTATGATTCTTGTTTTCTATGTATTTTTACAGGAAACATATGATTTAATGAGGTTAGCTAAATAGATTATGTTTTATGGGTGAGAAGTATAACTTTATGAAAATGTTTTCATGGGTTTATAAGTATTAATGGACTAACAATTTCTTTAATTCTTTTTATGTCACTTACTATAGTTTTTGTGATCATCCCTAGAATTAAAATATTTTTCATAAGGTATAAGGATTTTTAAGATAAATAAGTAAATCAAGTTGAAATTTATGAATATTTATCATGAAAAGAAAACATGTTTTATTTTAAAAGGGGTCCCTTTAGTAGAAAACAATTATACTGAGCATATGTTTCCACTTATAAGGTATGAGTTTACATTGTAAGAGTTTTTCCTAATTCTATAAAACTATAAACTGAAGAGATCATAGAATGTTAATTCTAGTTAAAAAACACTATAATATGTAATGATTAAGACTAGGAACTTATAAGTGGTTATTCTGTTTCTTTTAAGAATGATGTAATAAATGGAAAGGGAAATATGGTATGTAGTGATGGGTCAACTCTGGATCTTATAAAAAATAAGGCCATAAAATTATTATTCAAATTTTCCATGGAATGTGTATACCAAATAATTTTCAAAGGAATTAAAGATCAAGGTCTCTTCATAGTAGGAAAGGTCCAAGGCAGTGATCCTTCAGATCCTTAATCAAGGTAACTCACAATGGGAGTGGGAGACTTATAACGACCCAAACATTTAATAATGAAAATTATTTTTTATCTAATTAAATGTCTTATTATTTAAAATGGTTGTATAAAATATGCACTTCTTTTGTTTTATGTTTTTTGATTTCAAAATACCGTTAAGAATTGTGACCATTGCTAAAACAGTCGTCGAACAATGATCACTTGATTAGTATAAATATAGGGCTTTAACAAACCCAATTTACTCAGAAAAAGGAAGTGATGGCCTAATCCGGAAGAATTGATCCTTACGAAGCCCAGTTTTTGAAGCTTGGAAAGGAGGTAGCATCACTGGGTTTCACCCTTGACTAATCCCAAGCTGAGATTCAACATGTTAAGCTTGAACTGAACCGCCTATGGGAAATGTGTAAGTTAATAGAGATTACCACCCGAGTGATGTTATCTGAGCCTCCCCTAGAGTCTTTCACCAGCACAAACCTTACCCTTAGGTCTTATATGAGTGTTTTAAGGGGTTATGTAATAAGACCCTAATACTATGATTATGTGCATTATTTTATGTATAGAACAAATAATATACATTCTTTTTTATTATTGTTACATTGTAAATAGTTTTTAAAGAACAAATTGTATTTTTAGTTAATATTCAATTGAGAAATATATTTTTGATGAATTAATGTATTTTTTAATAAAATATTATTTTAATAAAATATTATTACTAATTTAATTTTTATTTAATATAAATGATTGTATAATTTTTATGAATACAATTGCAATTTTTATTATGGTTTGAAAGCTGTTTTTGTCAAAAAACATGAATTTTCGATAAATGTCAGTTATTATTTTAAAAGTAAAAAATTCAAATATTTATAAAATTATTTATTTAAAATTAATATCATTTTTGTAATTGGGATGTTGAAATCATCCAATGGTGAAAGTTTTATAATTTTTTGAGACACTCGAACTTTTGACAAAAAAATTAAATACCGTTTAAATATATAATGTGTTTTATGACATTATAATGACCCAATAGTGTTGTAATAAAATAATATAAATGGTTTTTTAGGCCAATATATGTTTTACCATTAAAATAATGTGCTTTTATATTTTTTTGATTTATTTTACAAAGCTATAGTGGACCCTCCAAGACTTATAAAACATTTTAACTTTTGAAATGATTTCCTTGAGAGTGTGTCTCACCTCCACATAATAATACCTAATATTTTTAGAAGTTCAGAAATTGGAAATATAAATTAATGTTTTTCACTCAACTTTTGAAAAAACCATGTGAAAAAACCATGTGATGTTTGGTAGTTTTGATTAGTTTAATGTGTTTTGTCCAAAACCTAAATAATATAGAATTACCTCCCCTTTCTTATATAAACCCACCCAATCTCCCACTTCCTCTTCAGTCAAAGACTTTGTAGCTATATCAAAACCTACCCTCCTCTCTCTATAATCCTTACAAGGTTCCCCAATCTACCAATAATCCTCTCTCAAGACTCTTTCAAACTTTTGGGATCACACTTCCAAGTAAGGGATTTCTTCCTTTCTCATTTGTTCCCAAATTTATTTATGTTGTTATACACTCTTGTTTTTAATTAAAAATATTGGGGTATGATTTAAAACCTCCCCTATACTTCTTTAATTATGTTTTAATGATGATAGACACCTTTATATCTCATTTTAGCCTCCCATTTACACCCATTACCATGCCGAAATTCCATAATGGATATCTCCCTCCTCATTTACATTCAAGAAATTATTTTGTTTTACAAATATAAATTACATTAAATATTATAAGGAATGTATCTATATGACCCCCGTAATTTCAATTTCATGTACATATTATGATACACCCCTTTCTCTCTCATCAACCATTGTTATGAATTCTTATGTCATGCTGTTATACTGCCGAAATTGTACCATGATTTTCCAAGCCAATGTGATTGTGTAGTGAATACCATGCTCATTTCTCTATAAAGGGTATTCAACATTATCCACATTTAATTATTTATTATACAGTTTCATGTATTAATTCCATATTACTTTATCATGGAATAAATGATGACATTTAATGAATCCATGTTATATGATCCATGTGGCACACTTATGCATGTAATGAAATGATTAAGATGAGTGCGCCCTGATAGTGCTCCAATGCATTGGGTAAAGATTAGTATCATGATGAGTCAAGCTCAATGAGGGTTTAATACTGATAATTAAATTTTAATGAGGCTTTAATCATTCTCCATGTTCAATGAGACTTGGCACATGCTAATATCATGTTAAATGTTGTTGCCACATTTCCATGTTATGATAATCATGATATATTATGCCTTTATGTTCATATTTATATTGTGCTCCATTGATATGACTATTTCCTAATATATACTATATTATTCATGTTATTCATTTTTTACTCCCTTAATGGGCTTTATTTCTCACCCTTTTCTTATGCATGTCCTCAGGTTATCCCAGTAAATGCTAAGTATGAAAGACTGTTGTGATCATGTAAAATATGTTTTCAATAAAGATGTCATGTTGTATGTTTTAAGTTTTTATGTAATGTTCCTATAACCCCAATAAACTAGACCTATAGATCTTCTATGTTGTATAAATTGATGTTTTTATGTAATAAAATATGTTTAATTATGAAATAAAGAGCAGAGTTGTTATAGTTGGTATCAAAGGATATGTTTAGTTATGTTTGGGATTATTATTAGAAACCCCTAGTAAAAGCCTTAGGGATAATAATAAGTATAATAAAAACATCCTTAAATTTTGGTATGTATTGAGTAAGTGGTTTACCAAGAAAATAAAACCATGTCTGGATACGATAAGGTAGAGGTGGCTTTGGCACATATGTATCTAGGGGTAAAATCCAAAAACACCACTTTGAGCTAGAATCGAATGGGAACTGATGGAAAAAAATGGGCCTTTCTACACTCTTGGCTATAACAAACTTGAGGGATATGCATTGGTAAATTAATAAGCTTAATATGTACTATTATTAAGGGAATAAAAAAATTCCCTTAAGAATAAATGTTGGGAAGCAGATCATGGATAACATAGATTGAAGCATATAAATTCATAAGTTATGGAAATAAAAGTAATTTAAAAGTTATCCCTTTTTGTATTTGGATTACCCTTTTATGTGTTACCCCTAACTTTCCATTTATTCCAGCTAATGGCCGACAATAGGAGGACATGGGCTAACAACCTATGTGATGATCAATTTGATGACTGTTCTAATGAGATTCCCAATCTGATGGGAGTGGGAATCACAAACATTGTCACAATACTTTCTTAGTTAAATAATTTTTTGGATAGAAACATGGGTCAAGAGGAACATTAATCCCCCCCTAAGAAAGAACATGTCCCAATCGAGAGATTCATGAGGCAAAGGCCCCCTATTTTTAATGGATCATCCAATCCCTCAATTTTCAAACAATGGATAAAATCCATTGAAAAGATCATCTCCATCCTTCAATTTTCTGAACAAGAGAATGTTCTTCTAGATAATTTTTTTATGGAAGGTGATGTTGATCAATGGTGTACATTGATAAAAAATATAAATCCTGAGGAAGGGATCGAGGTTTTAGAATGGAAGGATTTTTGGAAAATGTTTTTTGATAAATATTTTCCATGTACCCTTCGACTAAAGATGGAAAAAGACTTCCTTTCCCTTAAGAAAAAAGATAACAAATCCATCGGAGCATGCAAGGAAAAATTAAAAAGGCATGCACTATATGACTTCGACTTTGTCATTACCCCAAAATTCAAGGTTTGGCTGCTTCTTTGGTTGGCTAAAACCCAGCTTATGGAAAGCACTAGCGATCTGTGACTTCGAGAGCTATGAGGAAATTTTCCTATGTGCTCTCAGGGTTTAAATAGAGATCGACGAATCTTAGGGGTATCAGGGGGATAAGTAGCAGAAAGTGGATGTTAATTTTGGTGGTCTGATGGACAAATCCAACAGTGCTAAGAAAATACAGCACCCCACTTTGAAAATATGTGGAAAGAAGAACCCTGGAAATTGCCTAATGGGGATGAGGAAATGCTTTTGGTGTGGAATAGAAGAGAACCTGGCCATTAATGATCGACAAGAAAATTATGTGGCTACGACAGAGGAGAGGAACACTCCGTTCGACCCTTAATACATTATTCATTACATCAATTTCAAAGATCCATGGTACTTTGAAAACCATTTCCCTATGACAAGGGTTTTATGAGGCAACCAAAAATGTCCAAGGTAGTAAGTGAGAGATTTTACCATCACTACCGCCGAATATTACCCCAACAACGAAGTGGTGATAAGTATGCTAGTTATTCATTCAAGAATAGAAAACACAATTTTTGATTTTGGTTCTATGAATTCTTTTACATCCCGAATGTTTTTAGAAAAATATGAACACCGAAACAAATACTAAAAGTAAAGATGTCGATGAGAACAAAATTTTTGGAAATCATTGAATCCCATGAATATAACTCCTCCCATATCACAATTTGTGGTTTCAACTTCCCGGCGAATCTCGTCATACTCCCTCTAGTGGAATTTGATGCAATTATTGGCATGTATTGGATTTCCTTATATAGAGCCAACATAAATTACCGTGAGAGGGAAATCACTCTCCATATGGTGAATCAGACCATGATTATGTACAATTGCAAGGAGGATGATGAATCTTCTTTAGCACCATCATTTCAAGTGTGGATATTACTGCCATATGAGAATCCGTATCTTGCTCAGATGATCGAGTCTATGGAAGCAACCATTCCTGAATACATGCCTATTGTGAGGGAATTCTCCAAAGTGTTTCCTGAGGAATTTATTTGTCTTCCTCCTAGAAAATATGTTTAATTCTAAATTGATCTTATATTTGGGGCGTTGACAATATCCAAGACTCCATATAGAATGGATGTAGTGGAGCTTGAAGAGATGAATAAAAAACTACAAGAGAATATGGATAAAAGGTTTATATTCCCAAGTGCTTCACCATGGGGTGCACCAGTCCTATTCATCAAAGAGAAGGATGGGTCAATACATCTTTTCCTTGATTATCTTGAGCTCAACAAAATCACAATAAAGAACAAGTATCCTATACCTCGAATTTATGAATTTTTTGTTCAACTACGTGGAGCACAATACTTCTCCAAAGTGGATATGCAGTTGGTATATTATCAAGTAATGGTGAAGAAGGAGGATATCCTAAAGGATGATTTTTGTACAAGATACGAGCACTATGAATTCATAGTAATACCTTTAGGACTCACTAATGCACCAGAAATATTCATGGACTTAATGAATAGAGTCTTTAGATATTACCTCGATAAATTTGTGGTAGTCTTTATAGATGATATTATAATATACTCCAAAACCAAGGAGGATCATGAGAAGCATCTAAACACT
Source organism: Viscum album (assembly GCA_963277665.1). Classification (NCBI taxonomy): domain Eukaryota; kingdom Viridiplantae; phylum Streptophyta; class Magnoliopsida; order Santalales; family Viscaceae; genus Viscum; species Viscum album. The sequence goes on along the minus strand of OY728167.1, from coordinate 736,237,309 downwards.
CTAATAGAGACCTTTAAAAAGGATAAGCTCTATAAAAATTACAACAAATGTGAGTTCTGGTTGAAGGAGGTCTCATTATTGGGTCATAAAATCACAAGCAATGGGATATATGTGGATCCCTCCAAGATAGATGTAATTGAGGGATGACCAAGGACAACGTCAGTGATGGATATCCGTAGATTCCTGGGGTTAGTTTGATATTATTGATGATTTGTGATAAATTTATCACAATTTTCCAACCCTCTTACTAAGATAACTTTGAAGGGAGTAAAGTTTTATTGGAGTGATGAATGAAAAGATATCATTAAGGAGTTGAAAAGGAGGATTATCACTGCGCCCGTGCTCACAATACTCACAAGTGGAGAATTTTTTTTGGTATTTAGTGATGCTTCAAAGAATGTCCTGGGATTTGTGTTGATGCAAAATGAAAAAGTCATTGCCTATGCTTCAAGGCAATTGAAAGTTCATGAGAAAAACTATCCAACACAAGATTTGGAGCTGGTTGCAGTAATATTCTCTTTAAAAATTTCGTGACATTACCTATTTGGGGATAAGTGTGAAATATACACAGATCACAAAAGCCTAAAGTATATATTCACACAGAAATAGTTGAATATGTTCCAACGAAGATGGTTAGAGTTGATCAAAGACTATGACTACTCAATCCATTACCACCCTGGGAAAGGGAACAAGGTGGCAGATTCTCTAAATATAAAGGACCCAATGATTCTGTCATTGATGAGAATTGAAAAGGATCTAATATTATTTTATTTGATGAAGATAGACATATGAATCATCAATATGGGAACATCATCAATCCTTTCACGAATTATTGCTCAACTGTATTTTTTGGAATGTTTAAAGGATGATAAAAATGATGATGTGGGAATTCCGAAGAAAGTAGAAATTATCAGAAAAGGGAAATCCTTGGAGTTTAATGTTAATGAAGAAGGAACTGTGAGATTTGGGTCAAGACTATGTGTTACATAAAATCTGGAGTTAAAGAAAAAACTTTTGGATGATGCATATAGTTCAAATTTCTCCGTTCACCTAGGAAACACAAAGATATATCGAGATCTCCAAGAGAATTATTGGTTGGATAACATGAAGAAGGAGATAACTAATTATACATAAAAGTGCCTGGAATTTCAGAAAGTTAAGGCGAAGAGGCAGAAGTCTAATGAGATAATGCAATAATTACCCAAATTAATGTGGAAATGGGAGAACATCACCATGGCCTTTGTCATCAGAATTTTGAATACATCCAAAGGAAAAATACTATCTAGGTTGTTGTGTATTTTCTTACAAAGACTGAACACTTCATTGCAATTCAAGAGGATTTCTCATTAGATCAACTGATATAGATATATATCAAAGATGTGGTAAGTCTGTATGGATTAAAACTATCTATTGTATCCGATTGAGATCTAATATTCACCTCTACGTTCTGGAAGAGTCTTCAACTTGCTCTGAATGTTGAGATAAACTTCAGAATGACTTATTATCCTCAAATTGTTGACCAATATTAGAGGACTATCTAAACACATGAGGACATGTTGAGAGCATGCTCAATGAACTTAAAGGGAGGATGGTATAAACATCTTTCTATTTTTGAGTTCTCTTACAAAAACAGTTTCCACTCAAGTATCAAATGGATCGTTATGAATCCCTTTATGTGAATAGGTTCATAACACTGGAATGTTGGGGGGAGAAAAATCTTAGGTCTAGAAATTATCGAAGAAATGGTGGAGAAGGTTAAGACAATATATTAGAACATTAAAGATGCTCAATTTTGACAAAAGAGTTATGATAATAATCGTCAATGAGACCTAGAGTTTGATGTTGGAGACATGGTATTCCTCGGAATATAACCACGGAAGAGATTAATGAGATTTTGGAATAAGCTAAAGCTTATTCCAAGGTACATCATCCCTTTTGAGATCCTGTGTTGCATTGGAGTAGTGGCATATCGACTAACACTCCCACTGAACCTATATCAAGTACATGATGTATTCCATGTATCAGTCTTGAGGAAGTACATATCTTACCCATCACATGTACTCAATCCATAGGTGGTACCATAGAATAATGAACTATTATATTAAGAGAAGCCAGTGATGATCTTAGATCATAGGGAAAAAATTCTACGAAATAAGACAATTCCCCTCATCAAGGTGTTACAGTGCAACCAAAATATTCAAGAAGAAATATGGGAATTAGGGGAAATGATGAAGAAGAGTTACCCTCATCTTTGTAGTGTGGGAAAAGGAAATTTTGACGGAAAAAATTTCTTAAGGAGGGATGATTATAACGACCCAAAATTTTATTAAGGAAAATTACTCTTGATCAAATTAAATGTCTTATTATATAAAATGGTTATATAGAATATGAACTTCTTTGGTTTTATGTTTTATGATTTAAAAATACCATTAAGAATTGTGACCATTTCTAATATAGTCGTTCAACAGTGATCACTTGATTAGTATAAATATAGGGCTTTAACAAACCCAATTTACTAAGACCAAGGCAGCGATGGACTTATCAAGTAGAATTTGTCCTTACGAAGCCCATTTTTTGGAGCTCAGACAGGAGGTAGCATCACTGGGATTCTCTCTTGACCAAGACCAAGCCGTGATTCAACTTGTTAAGCTTGAACAAAGCCGCCTTTGTGAGAAGTGGAAGTTAAAAGAGATTACCACCCGAGCGATTTTATCGGAGCCTCCCCTAGAGTCTTTCACCGGCAGACACCTTACCCTTAGGTATTATGTGGGTGTTTTAAGGGTTTATGTAACAAGAACCTATCACTATGATTATGTGCATTATTTTTTTATAAAATAAATAATATACATTCATTTTTATTATTTTTGCGTTGTAAATAGTTTTTAACGCACAAATAGTATTTTTAGTTAATATTCAATTAAGAGATCTATTTTGATGAATTAATGGATTTTTGAATTAAATAATATTTTAATAAAATATTATTACAAAATTACTTTTTATTGAATATAAATGATCATATAATTTTTATGAATACAATTATAATGCTTATTAAGGTTTGAAAGATATTTTTGTCAAAACCCATGACTTTTTGATAAATATAGGTTTTTATATTAAAAGTAAAAATTCACATATTTATAAAATTATTTAGATAAAATGAATATCATTTTTGGAATCCAGATGTCGAAATCATCCAATGGTGAAATTTTCAAAATTTTCTGAGAAAGTCGAATTTTTGTGTAAAAATTAAATAGTGTTTAAATATTTAATGTGTTTTATGTCATCATAATGACCCAATAGTGATGTAATAAAATACTATAAATGGTATTTTATGACAATATATGTTTTACCATTAAAATAATGTGATTTTAATTTTGTTTTATTCATTTAACAAAGCCTTACTGGACCCTCCAAGACTTATAAAACATTTTAACTTTTAAATTGATTTCATTGAGAGTGTGACTCACCTCCACATAAGAAAGCCTAAAATTTTAATAATTTCAGACATTGGAATTATAAAATAATTTTTTCCACACCCCTTTGGCAAATAACATGAGCAAAAACTAGGTGATGGTTTGTGTTTTTGATGAGTTTAATGTGTGGTGTCCAAAACCTAAATAATAAAGAATTCCCTCTCCTTTACTATATAAACTCACCCAAGCTCCCACTTCCTCTTCACTAAAAGCCTTTGGAGCCCAAAAAACCCCTGACCTCCTATATCTATAATCCTCAAAAGGTGTCCCAAGCACCCAATAATCCTCTCTCAAGCCTCTCACAAACCTTTTGGATCACACTTTCAAGTAAGGGATTTCTTTCTCTCTCTTTTTGTCCAAATTTCTTTATGTTTGCATTCCCTATTGTTTTTAATTACAAATGTTGGGGTATGATTTTTAAACTCCCATATACTTCCCTCCTTATGTTTTAATGATTATATACTCCTTTATCTCTCATTAATTCCTATCATGTACACCTGTTACCATGCTGAAATTCTGTAAGGGATTTCTCTCCCCTCATTTACATTAGAGAAATTCTTTTGTTTTTTGAATCTAAATTCCATTACATATGCTGGGACATGTATCTATATGACCCCTTACTTTATATTTCATGTACATATTATGATACACCCCTTCATCTATCATCAACCATTTTAATTAATTCTTATGTTGCGTCATTATGCTGCCGAAATTGCACCGCGATTTTATAAGCCAAAGTCATTGTGTATTGAATACCATGCTCATTTCTCTATCAATGGTATTCATCTTTATGCAAATTTACTTATTGATTATATAGTTTCAAATTGCACCGCGATTTTATAAGCCAAAGTCATTGTGTATTGAATACCATGCTCATTTCTCTATCAATGGTATTCATCTTTATGCAAATTTACTTATTGATTATATAGTTTCATGTATGAATTAAAAATTCCTTTATCAAGGAATAAATTATGATGTCTAATTAATCCATGTTATATAATCCATGTGGCACACTTATGTGTGTAATGAAATGATTAAGATGGGTGCGCCCTGATAGCACTCGAATGCATTGGGTAGAGATTAGTATCATTATACATCAAGTTAAATGAGGGTTTAATCATTATAATTCAACTTAAATGAGGTTTTACTCATGCTCCATGTGCAATGAGACTTCGATCATGCTAATATCATGATAAATGTTGTTGCCACATTTCCATGTTATGATAATCATGCTATATTGTGACTTTATGTTAATGTTTCTCTTGTGCTCCATTTATATGCCTATTTACTAACATGTACTATATTATTCATGGTATTCCTTTTTTACTCACTTACTGGGATTAATATCTCACCCTTTTCTTATGCATGTCCTCAGGTTATCCCATGCAATGCTAAGTATGAAGGAATTTTGTGGTCATGTAAAATACGTTTTCAATAAAGATGTTGTATTTAATGTTTTATTTTGTTTTGTAATATTACTAATACCCAAATACACTAGACATATAGATATTCTATGATGTATCAAGTGAAGGTTTACGTAATAAAATATGTATAAGTATGAAATTAAGAGGAGGGTTATTATAAAACTTATACTAATGTTGATGAATCTGATTATAATTATGGGAATGATCTTTAATTTTATGATCATTAAACTATTTTTATATATTATTTCATGACTCTTTGAGTGACCCCATCTGTTATCTTATTCTATTTTTCCTTTTTTTCGGTCTCCTTTTAATAAATGTTAAGGAGCATTAGATTTTGTCTAGAATTTATTCATGTATGATAATATCATGATGTTTTGGTAATGTTGTTGTTTTGAGGTTATCCAAAAATAACATAACTTTATAGATACTACAATTGTATTTAGTCCTTTTCATAGATATACCTTTGTGTAATAACCTCAAAAAGGGTGGCTTAGGTGTTAACTCTATCATCACCTTGTGCACAAAAGAGAGGCATAACTACACACCTAGTTTGAAACTCTTGGGGGATATTAATTAGTTAACATAATTGTATTTATAATCCTTTATAAATGATTGATTACCTAATTACATAGGATAAGAATTACAAGATAACACAACTTAAAGTAACCTTGGTTGAACCAAGAGAGTTATAGGACAAACCATGTGTGAAAAAGTTGATATGCAAGTATCACATAATGAAATGAAGGTTTTATTGGAGAAGAAATATTATGATTTAGATTTCATATTCACATGAAAATTTACTATGATGATATTGGATATTATCATATCCATTTTTGGTTTTACTATTTGTTTGAAAAAGGATCACAAGGATGAATATGAGAAAGGTATGTACTTAGAAACCACTGTATCTTATAACCGAATAAGGGAGCATAATTAAATCAGTTGAAAATTTTCCTATACTAATAGTATGAGGGAATATGTGAGTTTCTTCATCTTAACTAAGGTAGATATATCAACATTTTAATAAAAATTAAAGATTTAAACTCATAGATATTTTCATTAGTGAGTGATATTTATCGATGATATTATGGTATATTCAAAAAGTTATGATAATTATGTGAAACATATATGGGTTTTTATACAATAATTTTTTTCTTTAAAGGATTTATATACATATATTAAATGGTAAAATATGGAAAAGTTATTTGATGAAATGTTTTTTTGGATAACTATTGGATGAAACAATATTGAGGGAAGGAAAAATATTAGATTAAAAATATGCTTGATATTGAGGTAGTAAAGGGATGATTGATTTTCAGAGAAGTTATTTAGATAGTATTGATAACCTTTTAATTTATTATTGATTTAATGAAAAATTACTCATGATATTTTTGGTGATTTTTAGCTCATTTTGAGATTGTGATATTTATTTACTAGTGTGTGAACTTATTACTGGTGGATAATTTCATTTTTCAGTTAAATATAGTATTAATTTTGAGAATAATATATGGCTTCACTTTGGTTTAATTTCTTGGAGATTCAGATGGTTTTGGGAAAGGTTTATTTTGAATAATGTATGATTAGGGTATATAAATACCTAATTAAATGATTATATGAAAGATTAATGTTGTTTGAGGAAAGATAAGTAACTTAATATTGCCTAAGAGAGTAAGATAGATGTCATATTATAAGTTATATTCCAAATGATACATATTTTTATAATAAACTCACCTAAATTTATCAATGATTTATAATTAAAATTGTTAGGAAACACTTTATTTAATGGGGGAGAATGAAACAACACAAGATTTTAATATATTATTACCTTTAAATATGTCAATGTGTTTGATTAATTACTCGACATGCAACAACTAATTTAAATAAAACCAATATATATATTGATAAAATATAAATATTTAAGTATTACCATTGAAACCTAGAATTTTAATTATAAATAATTAATATGAGTAACTAATTTATGAAATATGTGTAGAATGAAAATAAAGGATACTTTTTATATGAATGAAATTCAATTGATATAGTTAAAAAACTACAATAATAATTTTCTTCTGATAAATGTTTTTCTATAAATATTTAATTTTTATGTGATATTAATTTCTCTTCCAACAAACCTATGATAAATTATGATAAAATATATTTTATATTAATAATTGGTTAATACTAATTTAATTAGTTTATTATAGAAAATATGAATGAGAATGGTTAATATTCTAAAAAATCTATTTTCGTATTATTTTTTCCAATATATCCCATATTTTTCTTTAAAAGTTAAATTATTAATTTTTAGAATTTAATTTTAAAAAATAAACTTCATTTTTAGATTCATAATTTCTATATTTGTTTAATATGAAATTTTTGGTTTTTTCAGAAAAGATTGACTTTAAGGTGAATTGTACAATATACAATTTTTATAAATATCACGATTTTGTGAAATTATTGTTATATATAACTTTATAATACCCTTTTAATGAAAAAATATATGTTTTATATGTAATAAATTTTAAAATTTTAATTTTAATTCACAAACCTTTTTTATATATTTTAGAACTTAAGTTACATGTTTCTCTAAAAGTGTTTTAATACATAATATAATTAGTAATTTAAAAATAATTTTTATCTATTTTAAAATTTGAATAAAATAAAATTAATTTCATATTTTTAATCCATAGTTATAAATTATTTAATATGTTATATTTTATTTTTAGTCAAAAAATGATTTATTAAGGTAAAAGAAAGTTATCGCGGTAAAAGTGAAAAATATAAGGGTAAAGAGTTGATTTTGTTTTAATTATTTTTGAAATTTAATGGTAGGGTATTTCTCATCCTTTTTTATTACCCACTGAATTATATTTAAATTAAGGAGTTACTTTCCTTGAGAGTGACTTCCCATTATTAAAATATTATGGGTATTTACAAAAATGTCATCCCTTTTCACTTATAAAAGGGGCCACTCACCACCCCTTCAATACCAATATTAAAATTATGTTTTTTATTAAAAATATACCATTTTACTCCCCCTTTATCTTCTATTGATTAAATTATCTTTTGGTCACATGATTTTAGCCTATTACCTCTATTTCCTTGGGTTCCTCCTGGGAAATCTCAAAGTGCTTAATGCGAGTAATCTTTTTTTACCTAACTTCTTTCTTTTCTATCTTTAGTTTAAAATTATGATTTTGAAAAAAATATTTTAAAAAAATATCTTTTATATACTTAATTTTATTAATCTATTTTAATGACCATTAACCCCATTCCCCCCTTCTCTTTAGGAAAACAAAACCGACATTCGTACATGTGTCCAGATTATCACCTTCGGGAAGCATCATGTTTCGTTTTCTAAAAACAGCTTACAAGGATGGTACCAATATTAAATTTAATAAATCAGTATGATATTTATAACATATTTTAGGTTATTAAATGATAAAATATATTATATATTTCTCTTATTCGTTGGAAAATGAAATCATTAACAATGTATACATGTGGACTACCACCTCCATGGAACGACTGATTTGCGCTTCTCTTTTCCTCACTGCATTACATGGATAACTATGAGAATGGTTCTATAGGGTAAATATAATCATAATGATATATTTAAAGTTATTTTATGAAAAATTGGTGAACCTATTAATGATATTATCAACAAACTATAATCGTTCATTCAATCATTTAAAACAAGCATAGTAAGAGGAAAGTCTTTTTATTCAAATTATGTAATATTTTAATATCCACTAATTATTCTTATAATTCATTTAGTTTTTGATATATCACACTAATAATTACTAAATAATATCATTATTCTTATTTTATAATCATATTACATCTAAACCACTACATAATCATTCATTAATCATTGGTGTATACATGTTTGGGTTAGTTTAACCGCCTACTTGAAAAGTACTATGAATTTATAGCATGGATGACTATAAGAAATTAATTAAAAGTATAATATTATATAAATATGTAAATAATTATTTTTTTGGGTTCTATAATTGTAACATTATTACTAAAATTTTTATTTAATAAAACACCCTTTGATTTTCAAGAATCAATGAAACATGCTTGTTATCGATTTCATCTTTAAGGATTAAAAAAAATATCATTAATGGAATTTAAAAAATCATAAATTGTTATAAATAATCCGTAATAGTAATTTTTTTGACCTAGTAAAGATGAACTTTGTAATAATAATGAATACATACACTACTATTACAAAACTAGTGCAAACGATCAGACTATAAACATCTGATGTGGGAAAATAGGTAAAAAACATAATAGAATAAAAAAATAATGTCTATATATGGAAAGAATAAAATGAAAATTCATATGAGTAATGTTTTTAATTAATTTATCTATATAGCTACATTTTTGACATAATAGGAAAAATTTTGTCCATAAAATTCAGGGAAAGAGGTTAGAGTCTCTTATCTCAATTTTCAATTCCTTGAGACATACTTCTTATTATAAAACATGTTTTCTTTGGAATGGTATATATATTAACCATGTAAAATATTGTACCATGATACTAACATTATTAATTTAATTTAATTTTAAATTTTTTAATCACATCCTTCAAGGGGTTTTGACTTGAAAGTTTCTAAGGTTGTAAGGGGTTTCTTAGTCTCAATTTATATTCCTTGAGACATAGTACATTTTCCACACCATGCTTTCTTTGAATGGTGTATTTAATACCCATGGATGTATTTTTATGATAATATTTTTATTTCATGGGATTTATTTCCCATATCATGTTCCCTTATTCAATTGGATATTGATTCAGTTGTTTCCCCATTAGTAAATATTTTTATAACTCATCCTTCGTTCATAGAGTTATGATCATTCTCTTGAACTTATTTCATATAAGTTTGGTAAATTATACCCTTTGATTATATTATGTGTTATTATCTATGTTTTTTATATGAATATATATTCCCACCACATTATCCCTTTAAAAAACTATTTCTCACATCTTGGGATATATTTCTCATAAGGGATATTAGTAACTCAAATATCATTCATTGAGTTATAAAGTTTTATCTTGAACATTTTTCATCCATGCTTTAGTTATCCCCCCATAATATTTTATTATATGGTATTTGATAATTGTCTTTGGTAAAATTATGTTTGACTAAAAATAAGATTTTATTACTCTTTTTATAATGTGGGTTTTTTAACAAAATTAATTTCAAAGTATTAAAAAGGTTCCTTTCATAAATACATATTTTATCTTTATATCCACATTTTCTATAGTGAAATTTATGTTATTTTCATGTATCCATTGATGGTGATTATTTTTAAATGTAAATGTTTTAAAAATAGTTCACTTTACCTTTTCAAAAGTTACTTTTGAAAGTGATATTTATGTTTTTATTTTACATGTATGTTAAAATTGTTTTCCAATAGCTCTTTTACGTTTTCTACTCTATTTTACTTTTCTTATTTAAAAGGATTTATATTAATGAGATTTATGTTACATGATTGATTATATATAAATATATATATTTATAATTTAGGGGATTAAACTCATAGTGTCAAACAATTTGATTCATGATCCCTTGTTGGGTGATACCATTATAAGAATTTATTTTGAAGGATGTTGTTCATGTATGAAAACATCCTTTTGAGAGTACTTTATTACACTATGGATATGTTATTTTTCAACCATACACATTATTTATCTAGGTGTTTTATGTAATTTTCTTCACTATCATTATTTTACCCATCAATTTCTTTTTCTTAACTAACCATCCACTTTGAATATGAACAAAATTTATTCCAATGAATTTACAATTTAAATAAACTATATTCCCTTTCATTGATTAAAGAATGTTCCTCTAGATTAAATACATCAACTAATTGGAGTAATTATTAATATAATTTTATACTGCATAATCTATATAGTGTTAGTTTTGAAGGATTTTTTCCATATAAATGAATTCCATTTATCGATTGGGGAACTATTGAAAATATGTATATTTTTTATTTTGTGTGTAGATGATTATTGATTACTTAGGAAAGTTAAATATGTATTATTTAACCATCCACATTCTTTCTATAGATAGGTTATGATCATGTTAACCCTTTTATTATCATGGAAAAAAGTATTGGTGTTTTGTATGTTGTTAGACTAATACAAATGATTATTGGAAAAAAAATTTACGCATTGTTTACTCATTATATAATGTAAAGAATAAATTATAATTAATCAAGTGACAGGAGGGTTCTAAAATTATATAAAACCTCAATGCATTGGTGTGTATCATTAGAAAAAAAATTTAGGGTATTTGGTGTATGCCTACCTAAATTAGAAAGATTTCTTGACTGCATTCTTGACAACATGAAAGATGTATTGGTGATAGCCTCGATTAAAATAATGATGTCATTGATGATGCCTTGATGGTATGATCAAGATGTTTTCAATCATTCATTCCATCACTATGAATTCTTTTTTTATTATTATCCTTGTGATCTATTTTTTAGTGATATCCATGGATATATTATTCCCTTAGTTTCAGCTGAATATGGAATTATCATGATTACATAATACTACCATAATATTTATGACTTTTTTAAGACATAATACCCACAATATTCTTGACCCCTTCCCCAAAAGATTACCCTTATTACGCCGAAAATTAGAGAAGAGTGGTGGTGACCACCTGAGTCCAGCGTCTAGAAGGGCATTGGTTAGTGACTTGCACAGAGGGTATGATAAAAATAAATATGTGAGGAATTACCATATAAGAGAACATGAAATCTATATATATATATATATAAGAAGGATAATCCAATCAAATCTTTCTCATATAGAAAAAATAAATCCCTTGTGAATACATGTAATGTCATAAAGTACTAAAAAACTGAAAAGGAAACTACAAGTTCCAACAGGTAAACACGACAACAACTATGAATCCAAAACATCTCTTAGAATACCATGAGCTAGTAATATCCTACCCAATCTCCAACCCTCTCATACTGACCTGAAAAAAATTATATAAATGTGGGGTGAGAATAATAGTATACTCATTTGGATCCCCCTAGATCTTACAAAGACAATGATAAAAAAATCATGCTAAATCACTATGAACAATAGTTAAACCAACTCATCACCTAAATATGTATACTAAATTACCATCCTAAACTTCTATAATTCTCAACAAGTATATAATACAATAGATCATGTATTATAGTACTGAAACATTAAGGGTACCGTACTACAACTTCCCCAATAAACAACCCTGGATTTCAAGGGGCTGAGATACATATGTGGTTTGGAATCTGGGTTTGGGGGTTTTAGGGTATTTATTGGTAGAAAAAAAATTTAAGGGACCATGACATAGCCTCATAAACCACAATGTAGAACCGGATAACATGTGGTGTTCTACAGAACAACATGAAGGAACACACCACATCAACCCTTGGTTAAATAAATTTTCAGTTTCAAAGGGAATATCATATTATAGTGGATTTAGGGTCCACATTGTAGACCAAAACAGCACGCCATAGAACCCACTTTTCCAAAAGAGAGGTTACACTGCAGCCTAAACACCACGATGTTGCTACCCCTGATTTCTCACTAGCCAAAAAACCCCACTACACCACAACGAATTTTCCATGCCATATCCATGTAAGAAAAGGAACTGGCCTATTTTCCTCCATTATCTCCCATATTCCATAGACGTCCCTACTATGCTATAACAACAACACTTCATATCTTATTCTCAATGCTCTATGCTGAAGCCTATCCAAAAATGGAAATGGAAACCTTTTTTCCCCAAAAAAATATCTAAACTCCTCCGAACCTCTACTGCGTTCTTCCAAAATGATAAATTCACAATGGGAATTGGTATCAGGATCTAGGGACTTATATTAGATAACTATCAAACCATTCTGATCCTTAATAATTCAAAATCAAACCTATGGAGAAATAAAGAGAAATGGTTATCCTAACAACAACCACATGAGATACCTCTCAAGGATCTAACCACCACATGATCTCAACAACCTCATCATTGGAACATGTAAAAATACATGAAATAGTTTTAACCATCTCATAAAAACTCTCTAGTGGAGATACCTCTCAAATGAGTGAAAGTCCACAAAAGAAACAAAAGGAAACCATCTCATAATCCAAAGAAATGTTCAACAACCCTGAAAAGAAATGATATAAGAGAAGTGAAAAAAATCAAATAGCTTAGGGTAAGGAACATGTATAAATTAATACCATCCCCATGTACTCTCCTCCACACCACCATGTTTCCAAAGGGCATAAACCATGGGATTAAAATTCACACACACCACCTTCTCTTGGTGGTCCCGGATCTCCAGTGGCCACTCCCCAATGGTCACATCATCATCATCATTTATCTATCCCCAATCAAGGACTTGAGAGTTATAATTAACATAAAGATGAATATACAAAATATCAAATACATCATGCATCAGGATCGAATGTGTGGGATATTTTATTCGATATTTTTTGGCTCAAAATGGAGCTGACAACATGAAATTCCCAACAAAATGGGAAGAAATAGTACTCCCAAGACCAAAACTATGAAACCCAAGATGAGGACTCAAATTCAGAAAAAAACGATATCTAACATCAAACTTGAAAGGTATTATTTTTTTAACAAAATAAGATTTTTGATTATACTATTCTTACTTCATCCTCCCATGAATCACCTGAACCATCACTATCATATTCTGAAGTAATTTTATGAAGAGAATTATTAACTCTATGAGCCTATGTCCAACACAAAAGAGAATTGAAATGTTGGATGAAAAAATCATCAAAAGGTTCAATACCATTGGTGGAGTGAAAAGTATTATTTTATGTAAACTTTACCAATGGAAGGTTCTACATCCATGATCCTCCAAAATCTAGGATACAAGAACACATCATGTCCTCAAAGATTCTGGATAGTCTGTTTTGTCTGACCATCCATATATGGATGAAATATAGTTCCATGGAATAAATAAGGGCCAAAGTAATTTTGAAGACCTCTCCATACCCTATTGGAAAAATGAGAATCATGATTAGATATGACCATCCATTGGAATCTATGGAGTCTCACCACAAAATCCTAACACTACCTCAATTAAAACCTACACTGAGCTCAAATCCATAATCACTATAAAGTGGGATTATTTCATCAAATGATAAAATATCACCCATATAGAATCTTAGAATCCATGAGATCTAGGTTAACTAGTAACAAAGTCTATCGATATTTCCTCCCACTTTTATTGGGGAACATATAATGGATAGAGAAAACCATCGAAAACACAGTGCTCAACCATCACCTTTGGATAGTCAAAACATAGATACATAAACACTAAAGCTACATGATTTAACCCATTCCACCAAAACAGTACTCTATGATCTTGGTGCATCTTATTCACACTAGGATGTAAAACCATGGGTGAGATATGGAACTTATGGATAACTATCTCACATGTCACCAAATAGATGAAAATATTCCCCTAAAACAATACTCGATGTTTTCCATCCTTAAAAAAACAATAATGGTAATACCCAAAAACAACTCTGTCTCTCCATAACTCGACCTCAAAATCCCATAGCCAAAACCCCTACCCCCACTTCACTAAATAAAATTGAACTGTCAAATGAATAAAAAATATATAACTATAACCTCTCCCATATCAATATTCATCACTAAGATCTCTTCCATATCTCACTAGGAATCTACATATTCATTCATGGAGTCTCTACATGAATTCCTACACAGTGCATCTACCATAATATTTCTATTAATTTCTATATATGAAATCTCATAGTCATAATATTTTTAAGAATTATATCCACCATAACTAATACATGTTAATGTCATGATGGGATAAGAAGTACCGTAGGATCTTATGATTAGTAAAAACCACAAAACATTCACCAATGAGGTATTTTCTCCACAAATTCATGGAAAACACAGCTTCTGTTAACTTGAGATCATGGGTGGTATAGTTATTCTCTGGGGGACGTAACTTCTGAGACCCGTAAGAAAAAACTGATATCTACTACAATAGAACACAACCTAACCCAGGATGTGAAGTGTGACATAAAAGCTCAAATTTAAATCCCTATACAAGAAAACAAAGGATTAGAGCACTAAACAACTAATCCTTCTAGTACTCAAAATATTCCTGACACTATCCAGTCAACAAGAATGCCTAATCCTTTCTAGAAAAAGCTACTGTGGATGTCAAAACTTGACAGAAATTAGCTATTAACCTCTTGTAATAGCCTAAAAGAGTAAGGAAACATCTCAACTCTACCTAAATCTTGGGGGATGACTAATAAAAAAATTCCTCTACCTTTTATGTGTCCACAACCACTCTTTGCTAGTATTTGACATGCCTCAAGTAACAAACTTTACCATCCCAAAAATAAAACATTGAAAAATTCCTGAACAGCTAATGATGAGGAAGAATTCCAAAAATATCATGCATATTCTCTATATTCTCTAACTAATATACAGATAACACATGGATTTCATCGATGGAAACCACCATGAACAAATCCAGAAACTCATTGAACATAATTATTATTAAACCTATGAAAAATGATGGAGTGTTCATCACACCAAACAAAAATAAAAAATAATCATAATTCCCATGAATAAAAAATAGGTTTTGGAATATCCTCCTCCTTCACCCACATATGATGATATATTAACCATATATTAATTTTTGAGAACCAACTAACTCCTATCAGCTGATTAGATAAGTCATCAATCCATGGAAGAGGGTATAAATTCCTCACTATCACATGGATTAAGTGACAATAATCAATACAGAGGCACAAACATCCATCAAACTTATTAATGAAAAAACTAGTTCACCCCATGGAAACACACTCAACTAAAAAAATTGTTTCAATAGAGAATTGATCTGTACTCACATCTCTCGTAACTCATTAGGCATAATCCTATACAAAGACATAGAGATATGGAACATTCCCAGTTGTAGATATGTCACAAACATGATATCTTATCAAGGGGTAATGCTATAGCCTCATCAGATAATATATTTGGGTACTATTATACAACCATGGGAAACACCATCGGGTGAACCTTTGATGAAATCAACATCATCTTGTCTATCAAATTTGACAAGGACATAAAATTCCTCTCACAAATTTGCAGGTCTCGCTTTCCAATAAACACTACTGGATTTTCAGTATAATCATAGAACACAACATTTCTCTTAAAGTAAATCCAAAATATCTTAAACCAAATATATCCAGGCAATGCATGTTGTACCTCTCGAACCCCTCAAGGTTTTATTTTCATGATCACAATCACCCTCATATTTATCTAATCCTCTTTCAAGTGTTTTTGGATTGATAGGAATCAAATCAGGTGGCCAAGGAATTGGGCCAAGCAAGCTTAAGTGGCAAAAAAACACAAGTGGACTGAAAATCAGTCCACCGGCCAACCGGTGGCTTCACCACCGGTCGGCCGGTGGACCCTGGGAAGGATGCTGAGCCACTGCCATCTCACCGGCCAACCGGTGGCCAAGCACCGGCCAGCCGGTGGAACTCAGAATGAACAGGATGAGCTACTGCCTCACCACCAGCCAGCCGGTGGCTCTGGCACCGGTCGACCGGTGGTGCCTGGAAAAGAAGACTCAGCCACTGTCAAGGCACCGGCCAGCCGGTGGCCCTGCACCGGCCAGCCGGTAGCACTGGTCAAACTAGCCGTTGGCTTTGACCAGTCAACTCCAAAAGCCTCCCAACGGCTCCGAGGCCTTTTCCAACGGCTCCAAAGCCCTCCAACGGATACTTGAAGGTTCCTAGCCTATAAATAAAGGCCTAGGAAGCCCCGAAATAACATACAAGCCACCGGACACATTTTTACATCTTTGGCGAAGCTCCGACGGATTGTTCCAAGGGAACCCAAAGTGCTCCAACAACTTCCACATCCAAGAGCACCTCCATAGAAGCTTGGAAGCGGCCCTCAAACATCATCAATCAATCAAAGGCGCCCAAGGCTTCTCCATTACGGGTTTTATTGTTTTATTTATTTTGAGCTTTAAAATTGGGTTTGTGCCTACAAACCCCAACCCTTTTCTCATCCCCTCTTTCTTTGGGTTCTCACACCACCATTAAGGTGTGAAGAGGTTTTCTCAAGCTTTTCCTTTAAAAGGCTTGTGTCTCGGTGAGCTAGTCTTCACCCGTAAAAAGACTAGTGGGTTCTTGCTAAACCATCAAAAGCAAGTGGGTTCTTGCTCAACCATAAAAAGCAAGCTGTAATAGGTCCTAGTGCTACCTCAAAGCCTAGTGGGTTTCTTGCTAAAACCATTGAAAAGCAAGCGGTAGGAATCTCTCAACGGTTGAGTTGGGAGCGGAGACGTAGGCCGGGTTTTGGCCGAACTCCGTTATCAATTTTGTGTGTCTTGCCTTCTTTATTTCCGCTGCATCTTTCACTTTGATTTTAATTTGTTAATCAATTTTTTAAAAGGCAATTCACCCCCCTCTTGCCATCATTCCCTTGTTTCTTCCGACCCAACATTTGGTATCAGAGGGAACTTTGAATAAATCCCTAACCCGGTTTCAAATTTAAGATCCATTTAGATGGCATCAACTTCTTTCGCCCCCGAGGGCTACTCATTGGGTCGGGCTCCATTTTTTGATGGGACCGACTATAATTATTGGAAAACCCGCATGACCACCTTTTTGAGAAGTATAGGATATCCCATTTTTAAAATAGTCATGCAAGGTTACACTCTCTCTTCCCCCGACGAATCCAAATGGACCCCCGCCGATATTAAAAATTTTGAGCTTGATGGCAAAGCCATGAATGCTCTTCATTGCGGGTTAGATAGAAATGAATTTAATCGTGTATCCACTTGCACCTCCGCACATGAAATTTGGAAGCTTTTAGAAGTGACCCATGAAGGCACTAATAAAGTCAAGGATACTAGATTAGATATGTATAGACAGGATTTTGAATCTTTTTCAATGCATCCAAATGAGTCTATTTCTGAAATGTTTACACGATTTACTGACGTGTGCAATGGGAGAAAGTCCCTTGGTGATGATGTTTCAGCTGAAACTATGGTGAAGAAGATCCTATGGATCCTACCAAGCAAATGGGCACCGAAGGTCACGACGATTCAAGAAGCAAAAGACATCAAAAATATGCCGGTAGAGGAGCTCATCGGATCTCTCATGACTTATGAGATCACGATGAGGAGGCAAGCTCAAAAGGAGGGCACACCAATCAAGACACCAAAGAACATGGCCCTCAAGGTACAAAAAGAAGTAAGCTCCTCCTCATCCTCTTCCTCCTCATCTTCATCATCTTCAAGCGGCGACTCGGAAATGGAGAATCTCGCCTGCCAAATGCAAAAATTCATGAAGAAGCACAAGAAGAAGAAGCAATCTCGCAAGGCGCGAAAGCAAGAACCCACCGCAAGATCCGAGCCCAAGGTAAAATGCTACGGGTGTGGCGAAAAGGGCCATTACAAGCCCGATTGCCCACTCAACAAGAAACGGGCCACGCCAAAGGAGAAAGGAAAGAAAAAGGTCCTCAAGGCCACATGGAGTGACTCCTCATCATCCTCCTCCTCCTCCTCGAGCGACCAAGGTACAAAATGCCTTATGGCATTCCATGAGGTAACTTCTTCCGATTCCTCCTCCTCTTGTTCTTCAAATTCCAATTCTTTAAATCATTTATCTTATGAAGAACTCTCACATGCTAGAGATCAACTAGAAAAAGGTTTTCATGAACTATCTTCAAAATTTGTTGCTTTGAAAAAGTCTTTCAAAAAACTTTCCTCCGAAAAAGACCAACTTCTCAAAGAGAAGGAGGAACTCACCCTTAAAATCCAAAATTTTCCAAATGTTGATTCCATGGAATCAACCATCAAAGACCTTAGAGAGACCCTAGCCAAGTTCACCCAAGGTGAACAAAATTTGAAAAATATACTTGGTTCCCAACGTATATCCCGAACCACCAATGGACTTGGCTATACCAACCGAGCCTCCTCCTCCCATGCTCAAACTGTTTTTGTAAGGGGGAGCTCCGATTACAAATTTTGTAATTATTGCAAGAAAACCGGGCATCTCATTTATGAGTGTAATTGTAAAAACGCCCGGTACGGCCAACCCAAATCGATTTTCTATTCCGATGAATTTTATAGGAGAAGACCCGCCATGAAACAAATTTGGATTGAAAAATCCCTTTTGGCAAGTCTCTCCGGGCCTAAATTTGTTTCGGTTTCAAAAACCACTCCCCAGTGATTCTTTGTTTTTATTTAGGGGGAGTTAGGATTTTTTTTTAAGCCTTGTTGTGTATTCAAAGTTTTCATTTCAAACTCAACACTTGGCTTTGAAATTCAAATTTTCTTTTAAATTTTCAATTGGTTTCCAACAGTTGGTATCGAATTTGTTTTTGTTTCAAAACTTTCAATTCAAACTGTTATTCAAATTTTCATTTCAATTTCAAAAATCTCAATTGATTTTCAAATCTCAAATCTTGTTTTTAAAATCTCAACATCCCTCAATCAAGTTTTATGCCCCATTCTTTTTTGATAATCACAAAGGGGGAGAAATTTCTTGATTGATTGGGGGAGATTCATTTTCATCATGCTTAGTATTTCCTTTCAATTTCAGCATTTTACATTAATTGTTTTGGTGATTGTGATCATCAAAATAGGGGGAGATTGTTGTACCTCTCGAACCCCTCAAGGTTTTATTTTCATGATCACAATCACCCTCATATTTATCTAATCCTCTTTCAAGTGTTTTTGGATTGATAGGAATCAAATCAGGTGGCCAAGGAATTGGGCCAAGCAAGCTTAAGTGGCAAAGGAACACAAGTGGACTGAAAATCAGTCCACCGGCCAACCGGTGGCTTCACCACCGGTCGGCCGGTGGACCCTGTGAAGGATGCTGAGCCACTGCCATCTCACCGGCCAACCGGTGGCCAAGCACCGGCCAGCCGGTGGCACTCAGAATGAACAGGATGAGCTACTGCCTCACCACCGGCCAGCCGGTGGCTCTGGCACCGGTCGACCGGTGGTGCCTGGAAAAGAAGACTCAGCCACTGTCAAGGCACCGGCCAGCCGGTGGCCCTGCACCGGCCAGCCGGTAGCACTGGTCAAACTAGCCGTTGGCTTTGACCAGTCAACTCCAAAAGCCTCCCAACGGCTCCGAGGCCTTTTCCAACGGCTCCAAAGCCCTCCAACGGATACTTGAAGGTTCCTAGCCTATAAATAAAGGCCTAGGAAGCCCCGGAATAACATACAAGCCACCGGACACATTTTTACATCTTTGGCGAAGCTCCGACGGATTGTTCCAAGGGAACCCAAAGTGCTCCAACAACTTCCACATCCAAGAGCACCTCCATAGAAGCTTGGAAGCGGCCCTCAAACATCATCAATCAATCAAAGGCGCCCAAGGCTTCTCCATTACGGGTTTTATTGTTTTATTTATTTTGAGCTTTAAAATTGGGTTTGTGCCTACAAACCCCAACCCTTTTCTCATCCCCTCTTTCTTTGGGTTCTCACACCACCATTAAGGTGTGAAGAGGTTTTCTCAAGCTTTTCCTTTAAAAGGCTTGTGTCTCGGTGAGCTAGTCTTCACCCGTAAAAAGACTAGTGGGTTCTTGCTAAACCATCAAAAGCAAGTGGGTTCTTGCTCAACCATAAAAAGCAAGCTGTAATAGGTCCTAGTGCTACCTCAAAGCCTAGTGGGTTTCTTGCTAAAACCATTGAAAAGCAAGCGGTAGGAATCTCTCAACGGTTGAGTTGGGAGCGGAGACGTAGGCCGGGTTTTGGCCGAACTCCGTTATCAATTTTGTGTGTCTTGCCTTCTTTATTTCCGCTGCATCTTTCACTTTGATTTTAATTTGTTAATCAATTTTTTAAAAGGCAATTCACCCCCCTCTTGCCATCATTCCCTTGTTTCTTCCGACCCAACAATGCAGAGGATTATGTCGTATGGATATATCTATAGACAAAGGAATTATCCCAAAGATAATTACTTCCCCATTATTAGCTTAATGTTTCAACATACTTTATACAAATAATATTGATCTCCAACTTAAATAGTCAACACCCAGGGCACTGGAAGACTCTCTACCTCATGTATTAAATAATGAAAAAAAGTGATATGAAGGATTTTGTAGCTCCTAAATCAAACAAAGAATTCACCCATGTAGAAAACAAGAAAAGGGTACCTCATAAAACATCTGGCTTATGCAGTGTCAGAAATTATAGAGCATGATGCTAACAATGAACTTCATGCATGGATTCTATGACCTCACTAATTACCACTTCCAGGGCTATACCCTACTCTCTATGTATGAGGAGTGTTTTGAGGCCATCCTCTCTTAAACACATCTCCACCACTCAAATCTAAAACTATAACACCATTTTGCTTCTACCTCGGTTGAAAATGCATTAATAAAGAAACCTAATACAGAACTCCTGGCACATGCTGACTACTCAGAAAGTTTGAGAACCTAATATATTAGTAAACTTGGCCTCTATAAGAAAAAAAATATATGATCCCTTGGAATAGATATCAAATCCACCAAACCCATATTAACGAGATGATAAGGGTTGGGTCCAACCTCAGGATGATTAAAAAACTTCAGTCCAAGAAACTAGAAGCCCAATACCATACCTTTTCTTCACAAAGAATCCATAGGATTCCCCTCTTATGGCGAAAAAATTTGGGACAACGCCCTCTAAACAACCTATTCTATTTCTATAACCTCTTGATAAGTTGACAACATAAATTGTGTGACTTTATTTTAGATCTATGGATGAAAAGATTCATTGAAAGGACTCGCCCTAGCCTCATCATATGGCAGTAGTTATAAATCATATAAAACAATGGTCCTAAAATAGACCAAAAAATACCACCCATTAGAACTCCCCAGTTAAAAGGTAAGAGGTTCTTGGTGACTGGACACCTTCGCAGCTGAAGAAAGGAAATCTACATGGAACTGGTCTCAGAACATAATGCACAAGACTCCTGACTCTTCGTGATCCTTGAGGAAAAAGATCCTCCACTACCTCAACATCCCACAAAGCATCGTCACATCCAATGTAACACAGTGCTCATTTAGAGAAAGGATTAAACTGAATGTGATCTCAAACTCTTCCAACCAGTCTTCTATAACAGATTTTGAAATAGAGCCCTCATACTTCTACATAATCTTGCAACGAAACACTTGGAGTGTCCTCGTCCAATATTCATCATCATAAAAGTATACTCTATGGTGATCTATTGCAACCTTTTACAGAACATATTCAGCTTAAAACAGATGAGGACATTGACTTGGATCCATAAATATTATAATTGCAAATGGTTATACTCAAAAACTGAGAATATAGAATATTTAACATTAATTAATTAATTATTTCATTTTTATCTTCATGGTTTATATAATAATAAGTCCACCCCTTTCATACACAAGTGTAAAGAATAATGAATCATGATCATCTCCTATGTCTCTACATCGTAACCAGTATCACATAATTTAGTTGTCTTAGTAAGCTTAATGGTTTTTTCATAAAATGATAGGGGGACATAAATACCTATGTTTTATTTGGTCTCCCATTTTTACATCACTTACTAAAATTAGTTGACAGTGTTTCCCTACCAACCCATGCAGTCTCACATATTCTTAACTCCAAACTCTATCCTATCCCTCAACCTATACCATTGATACCACTCTTTCAAGAACCCTCACCCTAAAGAGTACACCTCCTAGGTTAGAAACTATATAAGGGAGATAGTGATCACCCAAGTCCTACCTTAAATAGGCCCCATGTCAGCAATAGCACCGTGGGTATAATAAACATAGAAATAGAAGTCATTTACCTCTAAGATAATATGTTAGTGAGAGATAGAGAGAAGATAAATATTATAATCCACTCCTACTCATATAGATAATATAAATACCAAGTCTATACATGTAGTGACATAAAAAACCAAAAGAACTAAAAGGGAAACTAAATGTATCGAAAGGTTAACTCGACAGTGACCATGAATCCCAAAAATCTCCAAGAAAACCATAAGCTAGTATTATCCATCTATATCTCCAACATTCTCTTACTAACCTAAAAAATATTCTATATAAATGTGGGGTGATCATAACAGTATACTAAGTAGGATTCTTCCAAGATCCTCTCATGAAAATGATAAAGAAATCATTCTAAAGAATTGTTAACAATAGAGAAACTAAGTCGTCAAATATATAGGTATTCTAAGTTCCCACCTTCATCATGGACACGATTCACCAAGTATCACATACAAGAAATCATGCATCATAGTAATGAAACATCAAGGGTACCACACTACCTCTTCCCCACTAGTTGAATACACTTCCCCAATAGTGCATGTCCTGATTCATATCTCTCCAAAAGTAATCCCACCCATAAACAACTAGGCTATGTTTAACAACATGAACCTAGTGCATCACATCATCACATAATCCAATATCAAATATTTATATATAGTAAACAATTAGTTTCTTGGATCCACCACAACCCGTATAACATGTATCATATATTATATATTATACCTCAAGCTATCACAACCCATATACCGAGTATGGAACCTCAAGACATCATTCCCTATACATGTAATTCCTATAATAAACCTTTAGATACTATATCTGGAGATATATGTGTGTGAAATAATCATAATCCATCAAAACCCTCTACACACATATATATATAGGTAAAATAACCTCCATGCATACCATCACATGCAACAATTAAGAGAAGAGAGTAGGGCTAGAGGGGCTAGTTAGCCATCTATCCTCCTATCGGGATATTGGGGAAGACACCCTCCCAGAGTCCACTGGATATCAGTTTCCAAAACTAACATGGGTAGGGAAGAATAGGAAATCATATAATATGCAGGATATAATATATATCACATCAACACTATGGAAAAAACCTAGTCTTAGACTCATATATGGATAATGTCACTCAGACTCCCGACTACCACTGTTGAGAATTAGATATCATATAAGTACACAAAGTTTTTTAATAGAAAACATCAAATCAATTCATTCCATTTTATAATTTCCTTTACATTAATTCATTAGCCATGAATTAAAATTATTTTGATTTCTTTACCCATAAATCCATGTTTATTAACTCTATGCATAATTAAAATCATGTCCATGGTTTCTAAAGAGTAAAATCTCATTTACATCCCAAAAAAATGAACCCCATGGTTCATGTCATTTTTTAAACATTATTAACATCATTATATAAATCTAGGTTATCTAGGAAAACACCCTATGCTAACATCAAGAGATAAAACTATACACAAAAAGTTACCTTAAACAGTGGGGAAAATAATTCAGATAAATAAGAAACCCGAACATCGACCATTAAATCGATTCATATCGAGAAAGAATTCATCTTTATCACATAAATGGGTAAGCCCAATATCAACATGTTCTAACCATACCAATGTTATACCAGACACTATCATGTATATCCCCATGTATCTCACCATCTAAGGTATTGAATGCTACCAAACACTCTGGGCACCCCACCCACATCTCATCAATAACCTTATTCTCAGCCATCATAGGCTCAAATAACATCACAAGGATCATTTATGAACACATAAAAAGGAAGAAAATGAACAATCATAGTCAACAGGGAATTATGGTTGAAAATAAGGCATTCTGCATTCACATGAAAATGGGATCACTCCACCCCAAACACAAGAAATCGAGACTTTATCATTCCCATAAAACAAGTTTTTTATTCCATATTGAATTAAAAAATTCATTATTCATAAATTAAAATTAAGGTCAACCCAAGGAATCATCTGCCAGGACCCATGCCCCGGGGCCCATGCCGCGACTACCCCAAGACCACCTTCCATAGGCTAAGGGTTGGTGACTAGCACTGGAAAGGAATTTCCCTAAAATGGGAAGGGATTTCCTGAAAACTTGTACACACACAGATAGGGTACACTACGCACAAGTAAAGTACAATGGAAGAAGAAAGGTACAACCACAACTAAAAACCACAATTGAGTGTAAAAGTATGTATTGGAAGTAAAGGATCCAAAATACAAGCCCAAATGAAATGGAAATACAACAAAAAGGGAAAAAAGCTCCTGAGGTCATCCACCAAGGATCCTACCTGAAGGGTAGGTAAATCTCGTCATGGTGGATCTCCATTTAAATTGGTCACCACCTTCCACCATCAAGTCCTGGCTCCCTGAGTCTCAATCTAGCTACCCTTCATCAGCAAAGAACACATCAAGGTGCAGGTGAATCCCATGTAGAGTTAAGTATAACAATAACTAGTAGGGACCCCGAGATACCTGAAGGTATCCCAAATTTCCACAAACGAAAAACCACAAATCATGATCTCAATCACAAAGAACAAAGAAAAAGATAGATCACACAAGTTATAACTTAAGTACATAAGTACAGTTGATTATTCATAAAGATAGATCATCTTATTTTGTCAAGAGGCTCTACTGCTAACCCACACAGGTTCGGTATGCCTTAAGCCACACAGAATCACTGAGCATTGACCCACACAAGATCGATAGGTACCAACCCATATAGGATCGCTGAGTGCTGACCCACATAGGATCTGACCCACACAGGATCGATGGGTGCTGACCCACATAGGATCACTGAGCGTTGAACCACACAGGATCTGACCCACACAGGATCAGTATGCGCTGACCCACACTTGATCACTGAGCACTATCCCACACAAGATATGACCCACATAGGATCGATAGGTACTAACCCACATAGGATCAACCTTCATTCTCCACGTCACAGCCAACCACTGGATTCCTTCACTTAGCACACTTGATTCCAGGAGGATCTACTCTTTAAGCTATCAATTGTATTTCAAATGGAACTAAGTCCCATGAATAAGTAAACTGATGATCTTACTTGTCATAAGGGTTCCAACGCAACTGAAGGCAGTCCTCCTGAGATAGCGCCTGCACCGCGTGGCCCAAAGTTTCGCCTTGCCGCTATATTTCTCAATCTCCCACAAAGAACACCCCCAATACCGAGATCGGTGGAGGGTATATGACTTGTTCATTCGGTCCACACACTCCACATTAGAAATATAACATGGAAGAAGTTCCATAATCATCAAGACTATAATAATTATAAACTCTTTGAATAATACCCCTACCATGAAAACATTCATAGACGGTGCGGATGAGGAAGACAAGTCCGCGTTCGAACCATGTTCGTTGGCATTCATCGTTGTCTTGTTTGAATCCTCTAAGGTGTCAAAGATCCATTCTATGTTAGAGGAATTTGTCACCAGCACTTCGTCATAGGTTCCTCTCATGAGTGCACAAGACCCATGCCCAATCTTTGTTTAAATAGATTTGAGGAACCAACCACGTTGCATATCATTAATGTGATTCATCAATTAACCGCATTTAGTGTTCCATTAAAAAACCAACATCGAGGTTATGCAGCCCAAGGTTCAAGTCATTGAAGTACCGATTAACTCTATGGTCCCACCACCATCACTCATCGGTTACAAAGAAAGAAATAAAATAACTCGTTGAGTTTTTTTGTAAAGTCCAAATATTAACTTTTTCATCCGACCCTTTCCAGTCTAAGTTAATCTTTTCCTAAGAGAATCCAAGTTCCGAAAATTAAATAGTGCCATCATATTTTTAATCTGATCTATAGTTAAAACAATATAAATCTCCACTCACACGTTTACTAGACGTACCTTGAAAAAAGGTGAAAAATAATTAACATTCACCCTCGACCCGTGCCAGTCAAGGTTAGGCTCCGCCTAAGGGGAACACACCACCACGAACTCAATGATACTCTCAGTTTTTCAATAAGAGTTACCATTTATATGTTAAAGAATTTAACAATAAAATAATTGTAACTTAATTATTTTATTAAGGCCAAAAAATAACTTCCACTCTTAGCCCGTGCTGGCCATTGTTAGTATCTACCTAAGGAAAGCATACCCTCCCGAGATCAGTGGTGGTCTCAGATTTCTAATTTGAGTCATTTTTCATGAGATATCATCATTTGAAAAATAAAATATTTTTATTTAAAAAATTTATTTACGTTTATGGCATTTTCATGTTTTCTCATTGGAGGCATGCGCCGACTAAACTTAAGTCGCGCCTAGGGTAAACCTGCTATCCTGAATGCAATTATTCCCTTGTATTTCTTATCTGGGCACCCATTTAAGAGTTATTACAATTTTTCAGGAAATACACTCATGCATTCTATTTAAATCATAACATTTTTCGATGGATCTTTCTGGGCACTCTGGAGCTTGGAATCATGTGCTGTCAAATTTCAGGGTCTCAAAATAATTCCATATAATTAAAAAAATTATACGGAAATTCTAGACATTAAATTATCCCCACCTTAGGGATTTACATCCCCAAAATCCAAAACAAAGGAAAATAAAACAAATGAGGGTACTGACCACGAATCTGATCCTCCTGATCCTGTGTGTTTTCCTAGAGGTTCTCGTGCTTCCACCAAACTCGCACTAGTAGGATCAACTATCCATGAAGGAATCGTTCCTGTCGATCCTCTATCTCCACTGGGAACTCTGTAAAAGTCACCCCATTTTCAAATTCCAAATCACCCTAGTCGATAACATGTGATGGATCATTCAAACATATCCTCAGTAGAGAAACATGGAAAAAATTATGCACCTGGTGCATTTGTGGGGGAAGAGATAGGTGGTACGCCACCTCACCAACTCTGCTAATAATATAGAAAGGTCAGGTGAACCACAGAGATAGATTTACACCCCGACTAAATCTTCATAATCCTCTTTAGAGTGAAACCCATTGGAATACATGGCCTCCCAACTGTAACCAAAATATAGGACACAAGCATGGGGAATGTCCTCCACGGTCTGTATGGTCCACTTCATCTAAACATATGTCTTGGGGTAAAGAGATGCACACAAGCATGGAGGAACCTGATGGTCATATTTCAATTGTTGATAAGTGAGGCATCATGAAGAAAACTATTCTACTGCTTTATTCATCTTTAGAAACCAATATTTATGTCGGAGGTCCTGGTACATCTTCTCCACACCAGGATGTACCACCAAAGGGGATTTATGGAATTCACTCAGCACCACCTCTCGTAGCATCACTGGTACCATGGTGAATCCTCTGAAAAGAATGACATGCTCCCCACCCATCGAAAATAATTTAGGAGCCTATCCTGAGGATTTATGAGAACGTCGGGCCTCACAATCAACATCCATAAGTTATGCCTCCCTAACTCGCAAAATGAGTGGGGGAGTGATAGTCATAGACTGGAGGTATGTTGTTACATCATGATCCACGAAGGATATTAACATCACGGATAGCTACTCCGTCGCCTCACTCAGTAGCTGTAAACCAGACCTTCTACTGAGCACGTCTTCCACCACGCCCCCTTCCCAGAAGTATATAATATCTTGAAGTCATAGTCCTAGAGGAACTCTAAAGATCACAATTGTCTCAACTGCTGAAAAGCATACAGCCACCTTTATATACACGTGAATTTCTACCCCATTTAACTAATTGATGTTCCCATCGACCATTTGGTAGTTAGTACTCGTTCTCCATGACCACTTGGTTAAAGTGATGGAAATCCACAAAAAACCTCAAACACTGGTTCTTACTAGGAACTTCCTCTATAAGTCCCCCATCTGTACTCTCAACTCCCGGAGCTTCGAGGGAGCCATCCGATATGTAGTTGTAGATATCAGTCCCATCCATGGGTACACGCCCAAGCAGAAGTACCTCTCTCTGGAGGGAGGTAATCCTGAAAAAATATTTTGAAAGGATATTCCCTCACTCTGCCACTACTATTGGGAACTGAAAACTCGAAACACCTACTTTCACAAGGGTAAGGCTGGCCAACTCAAGAGTGATCAGCTACACCCTCCTAAGCATGAGTTTATCCCGTGCTGCCTGGGTTCACTTTTTTACCGACCAAGAAAAACTCCATTCCAAAACTGTATATATACCACATACTTTTGCATAAAATAGTCAATCTAAGCATGAACTGTGGATGAGCAGTTCATACCCAAAAAAACATAGTAAGGCCTTGACGCTGCCACCAAGAGTTTCCAACTGAAACTCTCACCTCAAGGGTCAGATCACACTATCGACGTAAGTGTGATTATTGAGTCTCCTCCCATATGTATCATTAGACAAAAGGGTCAAGTCAACGGTTTAACAGCAAACTCTAGATCTTGAACAAGATTTGGGAAAAGAAGTAATCATTAGTACCTATGTCTATTAATACGACATCTAGTAGTAGAAACATACCGTACCTCGAATCATTCCTAGAGCCCTTGGGTCACACTCCTTGACCGCATATAGCTACTCCATTCCCCTGTACTCTAGTTCCCTGAGCCTGGTGGGGACCACATTGGGGTGGTGGTTGTAACATGTCAAAATGTATACCACCTCCTGCTGCTCTCCTTGCTCCTTTTCCATGTCTACATCCCTTCAGATTCATCAGTCCCTATCACTTCCTCTTCCTGAAACATTTTACATGCCCAAGTCTCTGAGACTGACATCGATTTCCTACTTTCCCACTACAAACATTCACTGACTGTATCTGCTCAGCTAAAGAACCTTCAGCCACAAAGGTTCTCTCTAGCACCCTAACATATGTAGGAATTACTAGAGGAATAGTGATGGCTCAAATGTCCTGAAAAACATCTCGCTTAGTGGTTCGAGACCTAAAGAACTGGTCGTATCATATTCATCAAGTACCTGGATGGGTCGGTATGCCTCAACGAATACTCAGATACTAACATGTCGTCACGGGGAAGTTGTAGAAGCTCTTGGGAACACATACCCCTTATGTTTTTATTGAAAGAGATCCCTTCTCTAAGGAAATTTATCAATCTATGTCCACAAAAAATTCACCTCATCGTAAGATCAGGGTAATCTAAACCCTATCATTGCCCTGCTGAGCTATGTAGAAGGATCACTACCAGGACCCCCATCTAATTGAATGGTGCCCTGGCTAGATGGAAACTCGGTAACCACCTCAATCCAGTCCTTAACCGCTTGTGAGTCGGGCTTGCCTCGGAACCTGAGGGGTATCTATTGCTGAAACTTGTGTAAGGAATTGAGCCTACATGTGTCCTCCACCACAAGCTCCGGTAGTAACTACTGACCAATGAGAAATGGTATTGCTGGGACACCACTCGAAGGTACCATATTGGGCAACAATCCCTGTACTAAATCCTCATCACTCTGCGGACCATCCTCATGGTCATGCACTGGAATCCTAGCTGGCTGTCTGTGTGGAGGCATCTTGAAGGAGAATCAAGATGAACCATGGTCAAAAGGTCAATCCTGATGAGCTATCTCAAAATAAATCAATATAAAAGCATTTTCAAAACACATGATACTAGTTTTTTCATCTACCAATCCAAAAAAATAGAATTTAGGTTCCTAGTGTATGGATATGTCAGCTGCCTAACTAGCACTGGACTCCCCGAACTGAAAAACAAACCCAAAACCCTTAACACTATTTCCCCATTGAAAGCATAGACTCTTATTTCTTTTGGTAGAACCAACCTCCTTTGATACCACTTTTTCATGACCCGTCCCCCGGGTCGCATGCCGTGACTACCCCAAGCCCACCTTCCATAGGCTAGGGGTTGGAAACTAGAACCGGAAAGGCATTACGTCAAAAACTATACAAACACACACATGGTACTTTATGAACAATTAAATCACAATAAAAGTAGAAAGGTACAATCACAACTAAAATCCACCACTGAGTGTAAAAGTATGTACTAGAAGTAATGGTGCCAAAATACAAGTCCAGATGAAGTATAAATACAACGAAAAGGAAAAATAGCTCCTGAGGTCGTCCGCCAAGGATCCAATCTGAGGGGTTGGTACATCTCTTCATGATAGATATCCATGTCAACCGGTCACCACCTTTCACCTTCATGTAATGGATCCCCGACTCTCAGTCAACCTTCCCATCGTCTGCACAAAACACAAAAATGTGCGGGCGAAGCCCATGCAGGGGTGAGTATAGCAATTCCCAGTAGGGACCCCGAGACCCCCGAAGGTCTCCCAGAATTCCACAAAGGAAAAACCAAAAAGCATGATCTCAATCAAAAAGCATAATAAAAAATACAACTCACACCAGGTATAACTTAAGTACATAAGTATAGACGATTAGCCATAAAGCTAGATCATATTATTCTGTCAAGAGGCTCTTCTGCTGACCCACATAGGATCAGTATGTGCTAACCCACACAAGATAGCTGAGCGCTGACCCACACAGGACAGATAGGCACTGACCCACATAGGATCACTGAGCACTGACCCACATAGGATCTGACCAACACATGATCTATAAGAGCTGACCCACATAGGATTGCTGAGGGCTGACCCACACACGATCTGACCCACAAAGGATCAGTATGCGCTGACCCACACATGATCCCTGAGCACTGACCCATATATTATCTGACCCACACAGGATCGGTATGCGTTGACCCACATAGGATCGCTGAGCATTGGCCCACATAGTATCTGACCAACACATGATCTATAGGTTCTAACCCACACAGAATCACCCTTTATTATTCACATCACATCCATCCACTGGAATCCTACACTTAACACGCTTTATTCTGGAAGGATCTGCTCCTCAAGCCATCGGTTATATTTCAATCAGCATGATGTACCACAAATAAGTAACTCGATGATCCAACATTTCATAATGGTTACAACTCAATTGACGGCACGTCAATCGGACACCCGGTCAGTAAGTTATAGTCATTTTAGTACCAAGGGCCTAGTTGGATTTGGGTACGATCCAACCCGACCGTACTACAACTTTCTCTGAATATCTTGTGGATTATTTCACAAGGACCGTCTTGTCCTAATCATTCTATCATAGCAGACGGTTCATGAAACAAACGTTTAGTTTAGAAGATAATCTCATTTAAGCTTAAATGGGCTGAAAAGGATCCGTGTCCAGTCCGACCCAACCCAATTCAGCTGAGCCTGGTCCAACCTACTAGGCCATGGGCTTGGCCCTGTTAGGACGTGGGCTTCGCCCGCTGGATAGCGTGGGGGTCTTCTCCTCTTCTGAATGGATCGGTCGTTCGAGTCTTCAAACAGTGATGCCAGTTGGCGCCGCTCCACCTGGTCGGTGCACGTGGACCGGTTGCATGCAGACCCAAGGAGTGGGTCCACCTTCAGCTGCCTTTCGGGGCTCTGGCCCTACTCCGTGGCATGCCGCCCTGTTCTAATATGGTTAGCTCTGGATGGCCGCCCCTTTGTCTTCTGCGGTTCCTTTGGGCGCCGCCTCCTCTGTTTTTCAGTGTCGCCGCCATCGATTCATCCGCAAGACACCGACGAAGCTCCAGCAATCTGATTTCTTTCGCCTCTATGCCTAGAGGCCTCCTAGGATGGCATCTACACAGTGCAGACTGAAGTTTCACCTTCCCGCTATATTTCTCGGTCACACACGAAGAACGCCACTAATACTGAGATCGGCGGAGGGTCCGGGCCTTGTTCGTTCAGCTCACTCCCTCCACATTAGCATTATGACATGGAAACAGTTAAATCATCATCAAGAGTAGAATAATTATAAAAATATTTGAATAAAACCCCTACCTTGAAAATGTTGGTAGACGATGCAGATGAGGAAGACGAGTCCGTGTTCAAAGTGTGTTCGTTGGTGTTTGTCACTGTTTGGTTCGAATCCTTTAAGTCATCGAAGCTCCGTTCTATGTTGGAGGAAGTTGTCGCTGACACTTCATTAGAGGATCCTCTCATGAGTGCACAAGACCCACGCCCAATATTTTTTTAAATAGACGTGAGGAACCAACCACATTGCATAACATTAATGCGGTTAATCAATGAACCACATTTAGTGTTCCATTAAAACAACCATCCTCGAGGATACGCAACCCAAGGGTCAAGTCATTGAATGACCTACTAACTCCGCAAACCCATGACCATCGCTCATTGGTCACAAAGAAATAAATAAAGTAACACGTTGAGTAATTTTCTTTTGTAAAGTACAACTATTTAATTTCTCATCCAACCCTTTGTGGTCAAATTTAAGATTATCCTACATGAATCTCGGCACTAAGAATTCAATGGTGCCCTCATATTTATAATCTGAGCTCCATTTCAAAATATAGAAATCACCTCTCGCACGTTTACTGAACGTACCTTAAAAAAAGTTCAAAAATAATTGACATTCACCCTCAACCCATGATAGATGAGGTTAGGTTCCTCCAAAGGGAAACATTCCCCCACGAACATAATGGTACTCAAAGATTTTCAATCTGAGTTACCATTTAAAAGTTAAGTAATTTAATAATAAAATAATTGTTACTTAATTACTTTATTACAACAACAAACTAACTTCCACTATTGGACCGCATCGGACTGTGTTTGTATCTGCCTAAGGAAAGAATACCCTCATGAGCTCAGTGGTGGTCTCAATTTTTTAATCTGAGTCACCGTTCATGAGTTATAATAATTTTAAAAATAAAATAATATTATTTAATTATTTAATTCTGATTATTCAATTTTCAGGTTTTCTCACTGGAGGCCTGCGCCGGCTAAAATTAAGTCGCACTTAGTGTAAACCCGCCATCCTGAACACAACGGTGTCGTTGGATTTTTGATCTAGGAACCTGTTTAATTGTTATTCCACTTTTTTTAGGAAAACAACTCACACATTCTATTTAAATCTTAACATTTTTTGGCTGATCATACTGGGCACACCATACCTCAGAATCACGTGTCGTAAAATTTTGCAGTCTCAAAATAATTCCGTATAATTGAAAAAAATTATATAGAAATTCCAAGACATTAAATCATCTATAAAAAGCTATCCAAATCTTAAGCATCATCTCTGTAAAACCATTCTCAACAAACTATAAGAAGAACTACTCGAAAAAATACGTTATTTTTATAATTATTTACAATAATCACTAACATGCATAATTTTATTTTCCAATTTCATAAACAAATGGAATAAAAACTTCAAAAAAACATGAATTTAACATCAATTTTATTAATATAGTACCCCTAGTTAGAGCTATGTAACCCATTTTTTTCATATTTTATGTATATAAAGTGGTTGGGTAATTTTTGGGAGAGTTTGGAAAGGTTTTGGAAAGGTTTTGGGGGATTTCCTAAGGGATCACAGTTTTTGCGTGGTTAGCGGAAGTCGTGAAGAACCTCTAGGTAATTGTTATCAATGAGGTAGATATAAAAGGGTGTGTGCACAGTTAAGGAGAACAATTTCAGAACCATATAGCTAGAGTGGGTAAACTATGCTTCTTGAGACAATGGGATTTTTCATGGTCAGTGCAATATTTTTCTAACTATGCAGACCAACCGCAAGGTGTACCCTTCGGATAGTAACAGACACACAATTAGCATACAATTTGTCTATCCATGGGAGCTAACTGTGAACTACATTAAAAATGGGGTTTTTAAAAATGGGGTCACCTGGGATTTTCCGTAAATGACTCCTTTCTTCCCCCATGTGAACCCCACTCATGATTTTTTGTTCTAAAGGGTTATGAGGCCTCTCCCACTTGTTTTGGAGGCGATTCATAGTGTTTTCAAGGTGTAGTGATGGAAATTCTTCCTTGGTAAGCCTCCTATCTTAGTTGTTTCTTGGTTTTTCTCTAGATCTAGTTCTCTCTATCTCATTTTTTTCTAGATCTACATTCATCACATATAGATATAGTGTTGTTTCTAACTAAAATGATGATATTTGGGCTTGTTGGTGTTAGGAAAAGAGATCTAAAGTAGTTTTGTAGAGTCTTCACCACTATTTGAGGTACGGTTGTGAGTTGGTTTATTTCACAAAAACTCTAT
This sequence comes from Viscum album, assembly GCA_963277665.1. Taxonomy (NCBI): domain Eukaryota; kingdom Viridiplantae; phylum Streptophyta; class Magnoliopsida; order Santalales; family Viscaceae; genus Viscum; species Viscum album. The sequence continues at coordinate 736,202,513 of OY728167.1, read as the reverse complement.
TGTAGGTGGCTTCACACTCATCTTTGTTTTGATAGAAAAAGAAGGATTTACATTCAAATTATTAGGTTTTGGATTAAAGGGTTGTTTGGGTGAAACTGCTAGCTTAACATGATTGTTGAAACATGTTAGTTTATATAAAGTGGTTGTTATTGGTTGGCATGGTGTTATGATTTGGTAATTGTTGATTGAAATGTTGTTTTGATTTTGGTAAATGTCGATTTTCATGACTTGGATGGATGGTGGTCATGAATATATCACTATCATGGTGATGGATGTGGAGTTCCATTATTAAATGGGCGAGTGATGGATGTGAATGTGCCATGCCATTAAGGAGATTGGTTTGGGTGTGAAAGTCCCACCATCAATGGTAACACCAAGCTGGTGTGTAGGTGTGTAAATTTTTTGTATGGTTTCATTATTTGGGGTTTCTTTCCTTATTATTGTGTTGATTTTTGTGAAATGGTTTGGTAAGGGTGTGAGTGTGGATTTCTGGAAATGGTTTCATTGTTTATTGGTTTTATATAAATGGTTTCATATAAATGTGCTAACATGTTCTGTCCTAGTGGTTTGTGTAGGGAATTCATTTGGGGAAAACCTATTGAGTAATATTTCTCACCCCATACTTTGGAACTTTGGTGATTTTGTAGATGTTTTACTCTAGGAAATGGGTAAAGGTAAAACATATCATTTCATTAGTATCCCATCATGATGCTTCAATGGTCTTGTGGTGCTTGGAGCTTATATCTTGGTGTGGATATATGGAGTTATGTTGCAACATCTCTAGGTTTTACTATTTAGTATTCCACTAGGTACTCTGATTCAAGATTATCCTGGTTTAGTTATCTTGGTTTTATGTTATTTTGGTATTGTGGTACTTTTTCTAGACATGAATCATATAGTTGGTTAGTGTGGCTTTGCTAAAGGCATGTTTGGTTTGTTATTTTCATTCGAAGGGAAAATAATTCCCCAACTATTCTTGATTTATTTAGCATTAATTGCCAACCTTTGGTGACTTGGGAACGTCTCTGAAGGTCCAGTATCACCCCCAACTCAACTCAAGTAAATGAGGAGGGTATGAATGTTACAAGTGGTATTAGTTTGTTCAATCCATGACTTTAAAGTGAAAGTAGGTTGTTCTGTCCTTTGACATTAGTTGTCAGTCTTGGAGTTGGAATTTTATCTTGGTTTATTCCTTGATTGGGGATGATAACAAGGATTAGGTTTGTCAGAACTTGAAATGTATAGAATAAAAGGATGTAACAAACCTTTTTGTACTGAAATTCAAGTTACCAGGGAGTTGGGTGCATAAGTGTTTTGGAGACAATTATAGGAGTGTGATCTAAATGTCATGGGTCTAGCTGAAGAGAAGAGCATGACATGCATGGTAGAAATGGATTACCATAAGGATTTCATATTTCATTCAGTATAATTATTTATGTTGAAATATGTATGCATTATTTTTTTTGAAATTATAGAAATTGTTTTCAAAAGTGGGGTTTTGAAAAGTGAATGATGGTGATATTTTTAAAATGGGTCGATTTTAAAAACATGGTGGATTTTTCAAATGTTGAGTGAACATGGTAAAATGGGAATTTCGAAGGTATGGTTATGATAGTGTGATGTGATTGAATATGAAATGGAAAGACTTCAGTTCTTAGATAGTGAACCTTATTGTGATACCTTTATTGATAGAAATGTTATTGGGAAGGTGTTGTAAATACCAACTGGAGGAAACTATATAAAATGTGGTTGCACATGGGCCGCAGGAGAACCAACATTTTTTTCAAAGTATTGTTCAGTATTTTCAAACCATTAAATCCGTACTGCAACCAAATACTAATTTTACAATATCTGTCACCAATGAGAATCCAAGTGGAGAAAGTAGGGTTTTCTTTAAAAGAGTAGGTGAGAGCCCTAACACTGAGATTAGGTGGAAGAGTGAAACCTTTTCACTGGGATGTCGAGCACATCAGAATCATATTATAAAAACGTTAAAACTTACCCATCAACCCAAAATTAAGCCGAGATACTTTCAGTGTGGTTAACTGAGTCACATGATGTGGGAATGTAAAGAACAAGCTCTAGCATGTTAGAAATCTAATAAAAATATTCATCATTATTGTTATTATTCTCTAAGTTCAGGTGTTCGTGATACTCCCTAAGGGTCTCAAGTATCCGATGCCTCAAAAAGATGATAAAAAAAATATCACTCATCAACAGATCATAGTTAGTCATGGGGATTCTCAGAATACCATGACTCCTCAGTAGGGGAAGTTTCAGTAGTGGAATAAAGACCATAGTGTGGCATGTAATTAGGTATCCCGAGATGATTTGGTTGTGATGGATGATCAGTTGGGACCATCTACGGTGAGAGGTATGATTATTTTAAATTCTAATTTTATCTGAGCATTTTATGATATAGGTTCATATCGTTCCATATTTTCTTCTCGTATTGTTGATTCATTGGGTTTAAGTGTGGAAATGACGCCTTATGTGTTTAAACTTCAAACTCATCTATGTGAAAAAGAGTGTTAAGACCTCCTATATATGTCATACAGTTTAGTTATATATTAGGTTGAGTAGATATGAGATTTCTCAGTTCTTGAGATAGATGTTCATGATATAATACTATGTATGGATTAGTTTATGAGTTCTCATTACCACATCAATAGTTATTCCTAAAATGTTAGTTTCATTATGGAGGATGGCATCGAGAATCTATTTAGTGGAGAGAATAATATAAGGGTGAGTGAAACATTATTGCTGTAACTAGAGGTTTGGATGATCTTATTTTAGTTTGCGGACCTTTCCTTTGAATTAATGGAAGAGTTTGGTAGAAACAGTTTTCTGACAGTCATTGATTAGTTTCTGGATGTCTTTCCTAAAGAATTTTTAGGGTTGCCACCCATAAGATAAGTTGAGTTTATGATTGATCTCCTTTTGGGGATCAGTCTTATCTCACTTCCATATTACCAAATAAAACCAGAAAAATTGAAGGAATTGAATGTGTTGTTGGAGGATTTAGAAAACAAAGGGTTCATTCGACCTACCATGTCACCATGGGAAGTGTCGGTTTTGTTTGTTAATAAGGAGTATCGAACTATTAAGTTTTGTGTTCATTATAATTATCTTATCCAAGATACGATTAATAATTGATATCCACTTCCTCTAATTGATGACATTCTCAATTAGTTGAGGGGATCTCATTGGTTCTCTATAACTGACTTGCAATTAGGATATCATCAGCTAAGGGTGCAGAAGGAGGATATCCCAAAAACAACCTTTATGAGTAGATATGGCCATAATGAGTATGTGGTTATGACCATTGGTATAACGAATGCACCAGTGGTGTTATTGGAATTGATGAATCACATATTTTGGAAATATATATATATATTCATTCATGGTGGTATTCGTGGATGATATACTGGTGTATTCAAGGACAAGGGTGTATCATGATAAACACTTGGTAGTAGTGATGGGGATCCTGAGAGATCACCAGTTATATGCCAAATTATCAATGTTTTATTTTTGGATATAAGAAGTTTGTTACCTTGGCCATTTTATCTCCAAGAGAGACATTTTAGTGGATCTGGAGAAGATAAAGGCTGTTATTTCCTAGAAACCACTAAAGAATGTTTTTGAGATTAGGATCCTCCTTGGTCTAGATGAGTATTATCGACGCTTTTTTTGTGAATTCAGCTGATTATTTTCACCGATGAATGATTTTACAAGAAATAATGTTCCATTTTAATGTATTTATTAGTGCCTAAGTTCTTTTTAAGAGATTAATAATCATCTTACAACAACACCAATCTTGGTTTTTCTAGAACCACGAAAAGGGTATGTGATGTATTGCAATGCATCAGGACCAGGTTGGGGTGTATTCTTATGCCCGGGGATTATTTTGTTGCATATGACTCAAGTAAGTTGAGTTTTTATGAGAAGAACTACCCAACACATGATTTATAATTGGATATAGTGATTAATGATTTTAAAACATGGCATCAATATCTATTAGGTGAGAAATTCATAGTGTATATCGATCATAATAACTTAGAGCATATTTTCTCATGAAGTGGTTTTAATTTGAGGAAAAGGAGATGGATGGTGTATCTATATATGTTTGAATTTGAATTTTTATACACATCAGGTAAGGGGAATTCAGTGGAAGATGCATTAGGTAGAAAGTTATATGCTCAAGTGGTGAAATAGGCAACATATAATTGGTAGTTTATGTAGGTTATAGGTGAAATATGGTTGGAATGTGATGATCAGGGTGATGTAGTTGTTTTATTTCTGTTATCGTTGGTTCATGAATTGGTTGGTTTATTTAAAGAGGCATATATGCATGAATTAGAGTGTGTGGTAATGAGGTTAAAACACAATTATGGGGAAACCACTGAGGGCTAAAATTGGATTGGAAATCAGCATTGTGATTTTAGAATCAGGTGGTCGTACTAGTGGATTTTTAAGAGAGCCTTCTCAGTTATTATCATCATTATAGATGGGATGTTCATCCTTGAATATAAAAAATAAATAAAGTGTTGAATGCCCAATTCTGGTGGGAGGGTATGAAAAGGAATGTGTCCTAGTTTTTATCGAGATTCTAGAGTTGTTAATAAGTTAAGGCAGTGCATCAGAGGCCAGTAGGTATCTTGATATATTTACCTATCCCATTTTGGAAATGGGACAAAATAGTGATGTATTTTGTTACATGTATCCCAATAATGGTAAGGAAGCATGATTCCATATGAGTGATTGTGGATCGGATCACGAATATGTCCCATTTAATACCTATTTGTGAATATCATACAATAGTGGATCTATCTAAAATATTTATATATGTGGTTGTAAAGATGAATGGTGTACCAGTTTTGATGTTATCATATAAAGATCCAAGGTTCACGTCCCGTTTATGGAAATACTTGTAGCGAGATCTTGGAACTTAGTTAATGATGAGTATGACATATCATCCTCATACTGATGGGTAATCTGAGAGGATGATATAATTGTTGGAAGATATGTTGCGAGACTATGTCATCGATTTTGGTGGATCATGGGAGGAGAACTTATCATTGGTGGAGTTATTCATTAATAACAGTATCCGTGACTCCATACACATGGCTCCATTAGAATAATTGTATGGTCACCCTTGTCTTTCTCTACTTTTTTTGGTGTAAATAGGTGAGACTTTTTTGGTTGGGCTGATCCTTTCCCAACAGACGACAACAATGATTAAATTGATCTAAAAAATAATAGAGATAGTGGAAATTCATCACTAATTTTCTGCGGATGATCATCAATGGACGTTTTCATTCAACATGGGTAGTCATGTGTTCTTTATAATCTCTCTGAGGATGGGACATTGCCGATTTTTAAAGAAAGGCAAGTTATCTCTGAGGTATATTGGGACTTTTTAGATACATGAGTGGGTTGGGGAGGCGGAATATCGACCGAATTTTCCCAAATGTTTTAGTACGGTGAAAAACATATTTCATGTTTCTTAGTGGAAAAGTATCATCCAGATCATGACCAAGTGACTCATTGAAATTTGGTTATCCAAGATTCAGATAATTCTTTATTGCTTAGGCTAGTGGAAATAATGGATAGACAAGAGAATGTCTTGAAGGTAAAAATCATATGTCTAGTTTGGTTTTTGTGGAAACATGGAAATATTCAGGTGGATACTTGGGAGCGGGAGAAAGAGATGGATGAGAAATGGCCTAAACTCTTTCGGCAATGCAATGGTTCTCTAATTTCCTAGGACAGAAATTCCAATGGTGGGGAGAATGTAGTACCCTCGCTTTGAGGTATGTAACTATTGTTTTCAAATTTTATGTATGTAAAGTGGATGGGTAATTTTTGGAGAATTTGGAAAGGTTTTGGAATGGTTTTGGGGGGCTTGTATAAGGGTACACAGTTTGAGAACTGTTAGTGGAATCCATGTAGAAACTTCAGGTAAATATGCTTAGTGAGGTAGAGAAAACGGGGTGGGAGACAGTTAAGGTGTATAGTTTCCAAACTATGAGGCCCACCCAGGTAAACCTTATTAATTGATACAATGTTATTTCTCATGGTTGACACACATTTTGTCTAAATTTGTTGGAAAACCATGCAGGGAACCCTTCTGATAGTAGAAGGTGCATGGTTAGCGCATGTTTTTTATAACCATGCAAGCTAATCATGTGAGGCATTGGAAATTGGGTTTTTTAAAGTGAGGTCACTCTTAATTTGACCAAAATCACTAATTTTTTATCCCATTCAAAATCCACTTGGTATTTCTTATTTTCAGGGGTTAGTTAGCCTCTCCCACTCATTTTTGAGGCAATTAGAAGTGTTTTCAAGGAGTGGTGAAGACAGTTCTTCCTTGGTAAGACTCCTATCTTAGTTATTTATTAGTTTTTTCTATAGATATAGTTCCCTTATCTATCATTTTTTGGATATACATCTATTTCATATAGATCTATGGTTTTTGTTTACTAAAATGATAAGAGTTGGTCTTTTTGATGTTATTAAAAGAGATCTAATGTGGTTTTGTAGAGTTTTCACCCCGATTTGTGGTGCAGTTGTGCATTGGTCGATTTCACCAAAACCCAACGGGAGGTGTCTTCACTCTCATCTGCATTTTTATAGCACTAGAAGTATTTTATTTAAAATTATTTGGTTTTGGATTAAAGGGTTATTTGGGTGCAATTTTTTCCCTATCATGATATTTAAAACATGTTGGTTTATAGGACGTGATAATTATTAATCGGCATGTTATTATGATTCAGTAATTGTTGATTGAAATGTTTTCGTGATTTTGGAAAATGTTGATTGGCATGAGTTGGATGGTTGGTGACTATGAATGTAGCACCATCAAGGTGATGGATGTAAATATCCATCATTAAAGGGGTGGGAGATGGATGTGAAAGTTCCACACCACTAAGGAGATGAGTTTGGGTGTGAAATTCCAACCGTCAAAGGTAAATTCAAGATAATGTGTATATATGGAAATTTTGTGTATGGTTTCAGTTTTTTGGGTTTCTTTCCTTGGTATTTTATTTATTTTTGTGAAATGGGTTTGTAAGGTTTTGAGTGTGGCTTGCTGGAAATGGTTGTAATATTTATTGGTTTTATATAAATGGTTTCATTTAAATGTGATAACATGTTATATATTAGTGGTGTGTGTAGGTAATTCATATGGAGAAAACCTATTGAGTATTATTACTCACCCCCTACATTTTCCCTTTGGTGATTGTGCAAATGTCGTACTACAGGAAACAAGTAAAGGTAAAACATTTCATTTCCATAGTGGTCTATCGTGATGCTTGGGTAGTCTTGTGGTGCTTGGAGCTTGGAGCTTGGTGTGGATCTATGGAGATATGTTGTAGTGTCTCTAGGTTTTATTATTTAGTCTTCCTCTTGGTACATTGATTCTGGATTATTGTGGTTTAGTTATGTTGGGTTTTTGGTATTGTGGTATTGTGGTACTTTTTCTAGACATGCATCATATAGTTAGTCAGTGGGGCTTTGACAAAGGAACACTTGGTTGGTTATTTTAATTATAGGGGAAAATTTTTCCCCAGCTATTGTTGAACCCCTCAGAATTTATTTCCACCTTTTGGTGCCTTGGGGACATTGCCTAAGGCTAAGTAGCACCTCTACCTCAACTCAAGCCAATGAGGAGGGGTAGGGATGTTACAATTACCATCAAATCACAACATACATAATATTTATTATACATGCCTCATCTTTAATTCTTTATCCAACCATAAATTATTTATGGATTTACATTCTTTACAAATTTAATTAATTTAAACATGATAAAACATCATAAAAACTTGATAAAAATCCTATAATAGATAGAACACTATCTAGAAATATAAGAGTCAAACTGTTATAACTGTATCTTACATCGACATGCGATCACTATCAAATTTATTTATTAATCCAGTTCAATATTTTTTAGGTTTAATACAATATCGATAAAATGGTTAAACCATATTAAAATCACTATGGATCATAAATATAAATAGATAAATGAATACCCACCCTCAAAAGCATCAATATTCATCACATGAGAAAAAATCATTATCACGGATCATGGATCACCTCTACTATAAGAAACTGCATTCCTCTAAGGTTTTTATACCATAACAATTAAAAAACCCCAAGAAAAATACATTATAATAATGGTGAGAAACCATAATATTATAGAAAGTGGAAATTTAAAGAAATAATATAAAATTGAGTGAAACCTCTAGAAAAAAGAGGTATATCTAACATTGGATCACCCCCGATCAAACATGGAATCCTAGGGATTAATCCCCATCAAAAGGGGATTCAATGTTTTTAAAAACATTCCTTGGGTGCCTAGGGGTCAAGAGGAATAAGTAGTTTAGAATCCAGGTTTAGGGGTCTCATGGTATTTACATGCACCCTCAAATTTAAGGTACCATGGAATAGCCTCATGGATCATGCCGTAGAACATTCTAACACAGGATTTTCTATGATTCTACACAAAGGACCATGCCATAGACACCCTTGGTAAAAGTTGTTTTTGTGTTCCATGTTCATATCTCATTAAAGTGGATCTAGGTGATATCGTATAACCATAAAAACCACTCCATAAAACCCACTTCACTAGCATGTATTCTATAACACATCCTAGGAACCATGAAACATCTATCTCTGACTTTTCAATAGCCCAAAAAAATTCACTATACTACAACCTTTTTGCTACACCATCACTATTATTGAAAAGGTAGTGTCTTTATTTTCCTCCATGAGCTCACCTATACCACATTCATCCTTACTACACAGAATCATCCACACACCATGACATATCTTTAAGTATCAACACTACATCCTATACAAAATATTATAGAAAAACCCTTATTTTACCCTATACACTCTCCAAACTTCTCATAACCTCCTCCAGGTGCCGCGAACACATACCAATCATAAAGGGAAATGCTACCATGATTTGTGACCCTACATCAATTATATGTTTTTCTTATTGAGAATTATATCTAACCCCTTCTTATGTTTCTATTTCCTTAGTTAATTAAAATATATTATGCGTGACATGACTAGAATAAGATAATTTTTGGTGGATTTTTGAGATATGTCAAACACTTATCATTGATTATGCTGTTTCTTACATGGTGGAAAAAATGTCCATTAGTTGAAAAAGACATTGGGTTTTCTATTTTTCCTATTTATCTAAATATCTAAAAACTAAATGATATTAGGAATGTATTACATGAAATATTGTATTTGAGCCATGTAATTATTTTATAGTGATTTTCTTGAATATTTTGTTGGTGTTTAATCTAGCATGTAATGTATGGTTTATTCTCAAAAGATCTGAGAGTGTGGGCCATGGGTATGATATAATTAATTGTAGAGTTATATCAAGCTCACTCATTATTAGATCTATATCAAGATCACTTATTGTTATATAAAATTTAAAATAATTATAACATCAATAAAAAATTTACCTTGAACATTAATCATAAACCCCATTTAATTTGGAATTCAATTCTATAAGAAGTAACAATTTCAATTATCTCAGAAATATGTGAAGAAGTGTATGTTTCATCATTAAAACATTTTAAAACTAAAAATTCATCATAAATTGTGAGAAATAATTTATTTGAAAAAACCATGGAAATTTGTAAATAAATATTGATAATGAAGAATTTATATTATGATGTAAAAGGGTGGTCAATCCATATACATTAAAAACATTCTTTTTTCAATTTTATAAAATATAAAATATAACCCATATAAAACCGAATAAATACACATTTTTATTCAATTTTAAATAAAATATAAATAATTATAAATGAAATTTATTAACCATTGAAGAATAATTATAAAAACATTAATAATATTAAAAGACACTTGACATGGAAAAATTAGTGTTGGAAGGAAGTCTTTAAAATAATATTTTTAAAAGAAAGTCTCTTAACTCATGTCTCGACTTATATTGTTCATATGTATACCCTCCTATGTATTAAAATTATCTTAGTTTCATATTTTGTTTATAAGTTTTTCATTTTAATTACCCTATTATTATTATATTTAATCAATTTGTTTTTGTGTTTTATTTAGTTAATAAAATATTTAAGTTCATGTTGGACGTTTTGAGTACGTTTGTTTTATAAGTAAAAAAATGATAACTATAGCCTTAATAAGGTCAAAGGGGTCACAGATTCATCATATCAAAAATATTATTCATGAAAAAAATATATTTTTTATACATTGAAATCATTTTTATAGCTATCCATTGTAACATCCTAACCTGGGTTCCACACCCTAGTGCCCCGAGCCGGACTGCCACATAACCTCAGGAGAGCCTCTCGGTATGACATAGGCTGATCACTAGAACTGAGGGTCAAATATAAATAATGAGGAGACTATAACCTATTTTATCATAGTGATAAAATATTAGAAATAAAATAAAAAAATAGAGGAATAACATTTGACCATAAAAATTATAATATCTCAAGATAATCATAGCATGAAAATACAATAACCAAACTAGAGCAAAAAACATTCCATGCTAATGTACGTGTCATGTGTAGAAAATGAAACTCAGAAGTAAATACACTAACAACTACCAAGAGGGACTCGAACCATGCTTGTTTTCGTCATCCATGCTCCATCCCCAATCATCTATCTAACACATGGCCTTTTCCCTTATCATGTCTTACAACCACTAAATCTATTCAGGAACTGATCAGGAAGCCTGATAAGGGTGTGAATACAACTCAGTAGTCCACCACCATCAGTTTCTCAATCAATATCCTATCAATAAAAGTGTATTATGTTGTATAAATAAATATGTACAGTGCATAATCAAACATTTATCACATTATCAATTATTAATTATTTAACCAAATAAATCCCCAGGTTCCAGAGGAAACATTAACCTCAATACATGTTTTATCCCATTCTAGAGTCTAGACCATTCAAATCATTGATTCAAAATTTATTTAATAACGAGATTAAATTATCCATTTCATTTTAATTTAACAATACAGCTACTTGGAATGATAGTCAAATTCCAATCTTATGGGCATAGAACGTCATGTCTAGCACCCCATGGGTATTTGGAGCATCAATCCATTTCCCATAATGCATGGGTATTTGGGGAATCAGTCCTAATCCCATAAAAAATTCTCATGCATGAAATTTTTCTTATATGGTTATTTGGAACATCAGGCAGTGACCCACACTCATATATCAACCAATCACATATATCACAGATAACTCTGATATCACAATATCACATGCTTCACTATATCATATCAATCATCATTAATCAAAATTAATATTCTTATAAAAAACTCCTATTAATTAGTCCAAAGTTAATTAATCATAATAATTTAATTAATTAATTCTATAATTAATTAACCACATCTATTTCATTAATTAATTAAACAATTAATTAATCATAATCATTCCATTAAATAATTCCATAATTAATTAATCACATTCATATCATTAATTATTTTCCACAAAGAATTAATCCCATTCTTTCCATTGAAAAACATCATATCCGGATAATTAATTCAACAATTAATTATTCTTAATATACAACTCAATACAAATATTTCAAAAATTAGTTCAACAATTAATTATCCCAATTTCACAATTCCATAATTAATTAATTACATTATGAAATTCAATTGCTAAAAAATCTATAAATTCTATAAATTTCAAACACATAATCAAAATCATGAATATTGTATTTGAATATTATACCACCTACCTCATTTTTTTGATGAATGATCACCCAATGAAAATCCCCAAAACTGAGCAGCAAAATGATGTAGATCTGGATCCAAATCTAAAACCCTAAATCATGATTAAAAAACAAGATCTCTTATATTTAGACCTAAATATATAAAGAAAGAAGATACCTTCCCACCAAAATAATAAGAGAAGGAAGTAATATGAATGAGAAAGAAATGACATAGGATCCACATACCTGGAGGGAATAGGATATTCGATATGGGTTTTGAATTATGAAGAATGAAGGTTTTTAAGGAATAGAATTCATTTAGAGAGCACCAAAATTGTGAAAGAGTCCCCTGGGTTGAGTGGGAGTTGATTTGAGATTAAAATGGGGGTTCTTGGAATTTTAATACTACTTTTATATATTAAGTAATTCTTGTACACGATTTGCTGGGTAGTGTAGGTTCCAGGTGCAGCGAAAGCATGGTTGGGGCGTCACCCAACATTGATTTTTACCATGATAAATTATTATTCTAGGATCAATATGATGATGAATTCCATTATCCACGTAATATAATCAATGATTTTGATAAAGAAGGAAGAGGCCCGAAGCCTTTAGAGAGGATCTTTCACATCATGTTTATAATTAATTTAATTAATTTGATAATGAAAATAATACCTAGATATTTAGTATTTTCTACGTTGATGATGTTGATCATCCAGAATGACCCTTCTAGATTATTTTTTTGTTCTTGAAAATATCCAGACTAGAATTCATCTAGTGGTGATCCACAAGTGCTCCGAAGGACTCCGATCAACACCGCTCGTTCTCTGAGTGCTAGTGCGGAAAAGCGAGTGTCTTGTGTCGGTCGTTCTTGATCACTTGTTCTTAGTCCTTGAAGAAAATCTATCATTCTTAATAGGGGTGGGAACATGATTTGAGAGAGAAATTGTTTAGCTCAACAATTATCAATTCACTGGGTTCGTGGTTCGGTACATGGCACAATAGACGTATGTGTCTATTTATTGACACGAGGATTTAGTTACAATATTTAATTTTGAAACAACAATAATTTAATACATTCATAACCATATAGAAAACCAATGCTATTAATAATAATACCGTATCATTATTTATGGTGAACCAACTTGTGAAAAATGGAATTATAAATAAAATTACGTGTCAAAAAATAATAGCAGATTTATTTTAATTTGTTCCAAATAGTTAAATAATTATTTTTCTTCTTGAAAATAATTATTTTACTACTAGACCAGCATTGGTCCTCTCTAACTCCACTTCTATTTATGCAACAACCGAATAAATAAATAAATAAATTGTTCTCTTAAATAAATATTATATTTAAAAAATAGTAAATAACTATTTATTAAATGTTCAATAAAATAAATAAATATATTATACCCATAATCTGGTGAATAAATATTTGTTAATTTTATTCAATAATTTTAACATGAATAAAATTATTCCACTATCTTGAGAATAATATTTATTAATTAAATTCAAATATAATTTAACCGGGACCACCAAAAACACTTATTTTTTGACCCTCTAGGATTATTTGTCCTTGGAATTAGGCAGTCTTGCCTAAAGTCCAAGAGTTCTATATTGAAATGGGTTAAGGTACCCAAGAGAAATAACTTAAAGTCACAACAACGACATCCAAATTTGAATGCTCATTGTGTAATATAATCCCTTTATCTCAATATCTCATCAATCATGTTTCATGATAGTGTAATCAAACTTTGTGCTTGATACGTCGTTCTTTGGCTACTTGAAATAAACTCGACATTACACCATGGCCATGGAATTTCACGCAACGATTCTCTTTCTATCAAAGGGACGAGATATCAACTTTCAAAAATGGAAGGTATGAATCCTTCCTCAACTTATCCATTAATAACATGCCACTCGTGATGCACCCAACGTACCCTACTTCCCGCCAACTATCTTCATGACAGTTTTTTCAGTAAATTAAAGTGCATGAGTCGCGACACATATTAATGACAATATTAATGTCTATGTATAATTACACACGCTTGAAGATAGAAATATTCGATGACATAAAAACATGAGGAATTCCTACTAGAGGGTCTTATCTCATAATATCCTATATTGGATATTACCAAGTGCGAACTTCATGAGTGGAAGTATCATTTGCTTACGAGTACATTCACCTGACGGTCTGTATGCCATGTGTCCAATCATAGTATGTCATCCAACCACAGAACTATATTTAAGAATATTGTATAGCATTTTAAGGTTCTCATCATAGCGGGGAACTTCCATGAACTTATCAATGCAACAAATACTCTATGACATTATTACATCATAGTCATACAGAACAATGAACAATATATAATAAATTAAATATCGATGCAATCAAAGTAAAAAATAGTTGGTTCTAGGACACAAACTCTAATGAACTCCCACTTGGACTAGAGCCAAATGCATAAAACTTTCAGTCTGCTAGACCTCACATGATGATCATGTTTCTGCTGAGTCAATGCTTTATTCAAGGGGTCTTCCATGTTGTCTTCCATAGAAATACTTCTAACTGCAAACTCACCTCTATGAGAAAAATCCCTCAAGAGATGATACTTACAAATTATGTGCTTTGTTTGTTGATTTGACTATATCTCTTTTGTGAGAGACACTGCTGTAGTATTATCACAGTACAGTGTGATGAGATCTTTACTACTAGGTATCACATATATCTCATGGATGAAGATTAAAAACCAAACAACTTCTTTAGATACCTCATAAGCCGCAATATACTCGGACTCTACTGTAGAATCTACGACGACACTCTACTTTGAGCTCTTCCATCTCACTATGCCTCTATTCAAAGTGAAGATGTATCATGTTTGTGACTTCATGCTATCTTGATCAGTCTGGAAACTAGAATCTAAATATCCTATGATGAAAAGTTCCTCATCTCTTCCATAAACTAGGAACATATCCTTAGTACACCTCATATTCTTTAGGATAGTCTTGACTTCCATCCAATGGCGATCACCTGGGTAAGCTTGATATCTTCCTACCGCACTCAATGCGTAGGTGACATCTATCATAGTACATATAATGGATTACATGACTGACCCAATTTTTGACATGTATGTATTCTTTTCCAATATCTTTCTTTCCTCATGTTTCTGAGGATACATTTTCTTGGAAAGATGAATGCCATGTGACGCTGGAAACAACCCCCTCTTGGATTGTCCCATACTGCATCTCTTTAGTATCTTATTAATGTATCTACTTTGACTTAGGTACAACAATATATTGGATCTATCATGATGGATCTTGATCCCAATAATATATGCTACCTCACCCAAGTCCATCATGAAGAATCATTGATTCAACCATGCCTTAACAGACTATAAAAATGGTATCTTGTTTCCAATATGTAATATGTCATCAACATATACTATTAGGAAAACTATTTCACTCCCACTAAACCATTTGTAGAAACAACGCTCACATATATTCTTGATAAAACCAAATTTCTTTATGGCTTCATCAAAATGAATGTTCCATAACCTCGATGCTTTCTTTAATCCATAAATGGATTTCTGCAACTTTCATATTATATTTCCATCCTTTGGAGTCATAAACCCTTCTGGTTGTGTCATGTAGACATCTTCCTAAAGGTTCCCATTAATGAAGGATTTTTTGAAATGCATTTTCCAAATCTCATAGTCATGGTAAGTGGTAATGGCCAATAGAATTCTGATTGATTTTATCATTACAACAGGTGAAAAGGTTTCTTCGTAGTCAATGCCTTGATGTTGTTTGAACCCCTTTTCTACCAGTCATGACTTATAGGTACTAAATTTTATTTCCATGTCCATTTTCTTCTTGAATACCAATTTTCAACCAATAGGATTTACATCAATCAAAGGATCTACCAAAATCTAGACATGGTTTTGGTACATGGAATCCATTTCAGAATTCATGGATTCTTGCTAGTTGGAAACATCTGTGCCACTTAATGCTTCCTTGTAGGTTAGAGGATTATTATTATCAACTAATAATGAGTCACCATCCTTGATAACTAGAAAAACGTACTATTCCGGTTCTCTAACCTCTCTTGTACTCCTACACAAATCTTGTTTCATTGGAATAGTTCTTTCTTCCTCGGGGGTTTGTGGAATCAGTTAATGTTCCAACTCTTTTGTAACTTAAGCCTCAACTTCATCGATGTCTATCTCACTCCCACTATCTCTTTTGGATATGTGATAACTCTAAAGGAATATATAATTTATTGCAACTATAACCTTTTTTTATGAGGATTTGTATGGGTAATATCCCCTTGTTTCCTTAGGGTATCCTATAAAGGTACACTTTGTGCCTCATGGTGCATGTTTTTTACCAGAAGAGGCCTTAACAAATGTATCACTTCCCAACACATGTAAATTCAATAATTTGGCTTTATTTCCACTCTAGAACTCGTATGGAATACCATTTAACGATTTAGTTGGAACTTGTTTGAGTATGTGTGCCACTATTTGTAAATCATATCCCCAAAAGGATAATAGAAGACTCGCATGACTCATTATTGATCTCACCATGTCTAATAGGGTGCGGTTACTCCTTTCACTCACACCATTCCACTGGGGAGTGTGTGGAGGAGTGATTTGGGATAGGATTCCTAACTCCAATAAGTAATCAATGAAGTATTGATTAAGATATTCTCCACCTCGGTCTGAGCAGAGTTTCTTAATATTATTACCAAGATGTTCTCAAATTCATTCTTGTATTACTTTAAATTATCAAAATAATCCTACTTATACCTCATTAAGTAGATATATACATATCTACTAAAATTATCAGTAAAAGTTATGAACTCTAAGTACCCTCTCCTGGATTCAACTGGAAATGGTCCACACACATTACTATAAACCAATTCAAGAAGTTCTCTAACCCTTTCACCTTTCCCACTAAATGGGGATTTGGACATTTTCCTTGTAAACATGCATGAAAAACACAAAGTGGTTTTAGTTACAAAGAATCTAAATATCCATCTTGATGTTACTTTCTCAATCATTTCTTGTTTACATGACCCAGATGGTGATGAAAAATTTGGGTGTGGTATAAGTCATGTGAAGTATCTTTTTTATCGATTTCCATTACTTGGTTTGTGTAATCCAACACGTAAAGACCATTTTATAAATGTTCCCTACCAAAAAAAATGATATCTTTGTAAAAGAAGAAAAATTCATTTCCAAACTTGAAAAAAAACCATCTTTATCTAATATCAATACAGAAATAATGTTTTTAGTAATAGAAGACACAAAATAACAACCCTTTAACACCAAGATCGTCCCAGTTGGAAATTTGAGGTGGTAGTCCCCGATAGCTACAACAACACGTCTGGCTCCATTGAATGCTTGTAGATCTACCTCCCCACAGTCAATCTTCTTGAATCTAATTTGTTCCTGTATTTGGATACATATGTGAGAACCAAAAGCTTTATCTAATACCCAATTTTTAGAAATAGATATATTTCATTCAATAACAAATGCACCTGAAGCTTCCCCTTGATTCTTAGACTGTGTATAGTACTTATTCTTGTGGAAGTTCTTGCCACATGCGGAACAAATAGCCTCATATTCCCTTTCCTACCATTTGATCTTCTTTTTTTGGAAGGTTGTGAAGAAGATTTGGGCTTAAGGATCTTCACCTTACCTTTAATCTTATTAACCATATGGATAGAACGATTTTCATGCTTCATATCATTGTCCACTTAGAGAATGAGGATAAGAAGATCAGATAGAGACTTCTAAATGTTGTTCATATTGAAATTGACAACAAATTTAGATAATCTATGAGGGAGTGATGTGAGAATGATATCAGTTCCTATTTCTTCAGGGAGTTTAAACCCTACAACCCCTAGGCACTCAATGTAGCCAATGAGATTGACTATATGAGGCCCAGCTGGGGAACCTTCTCCAAGATTACTCTAAAAGAGTTCCTTAGAGATATCAAAACTTTCCATTCTTTATCTTTCCTGGTATAGACCATGAAGGTGATCAAGCATGATATAAGTATCCATGTTTTCATGAGACTTCATGATTTCACTAGACATTGATGATAGCCACAAAAATTGAACAATGACCACGTCGTTAATATGTTTCTCATAGACCAGGAAATCCTCATCACTCTCCTATTTAGAAGGCGGATCAGGTAATGCTGACTCCAGCACGTAAGACATCCGTTCATGGCGTAGAATATATCAAAGGCATATAAACCATTCCAGGAAGTTACTTCCAGTGAGGATGTTGTATTTATCTAGAATTGATCATAGGGATATTATGGTTGAAGAGCCTTCCATTTTTATTTTAAAATTAAAATTATAGATCATTAGTAATTTCTTGATTAGATTTTATGAGAAATAATAAATTTTATTAAATCTCCCGCTATTTTATCAAGTCCCAATGGACCTCACTATTGAACTCGGGATGTCCAGTTTTCATGACATTCTAGTGGAAAGGATCCATATTCCCCTTCACATAACCCCAATAAGGGTTGGTTACACTATTAGAAGATATTTAGGTAGGAAGGTCTTTTCCAACTGCAGGCTTGCAGCTCCTTGATCTATTGAGTGAACTCCCCAATCCTGAAATCATGAATTTGTATTTCCTCAACTCTTTCCTCCAATATTACACAAAGTATAGTAAGGTATACTCTTCTTTATTTAATAAAATTAAGCCAACCCGAAACATTTCATAAGGACTTCCTAAAAAAAAGTAAGCACCCAAACAAGGGTTGGTCAAACACATAGTTTTGTTGAGTTTTTCCCTTAATCAAGAAACGATAGGCTTGGTCTAACATAATATTTTATTTGAGGGATTTTTATCTCTTATTCATGAATTTATTATTATCATTATCACATGATTTTTAATATTAAGTGAAAATTACTTAATTGTTTATCCATGTATTGATAATATTTACGCATAATATTGGTTTGTTTTAATTCCATCTTTCATGCTTGTTTAATTCATTAATTATGTGACCATGAAAACCCATCCATAATGATAAATCATGATTATGACAAAAATAAAATAATTCAAAGGGAATGATCATGATATTTTATAATGGTTAGTTTATCTAGCGGTTGATAAACTAACCCTGACCTAGGGGAGAAAAACCTTGAACCTTTTGGGTTTATGTTTACATCTTTCCAGCAGTCGACCTCTATATATGTTGGGATTGATTTTTTCTTAGCTCCAGCTTTAACCACCTCCACTAGCTTGGGATTCACATCCATTACATATTCATTTGTGAACTCACATGTAGGTGATGGGTAAAAAGGGTTTTCACATAAAAGAAACTTTGGGCACGCATGCCCAACATATTAATGTGGAGAAGTATTAATGTGGCGAAGGCTCGGATGCCAACAAATTTAATTTAAATAAATAAATTAAAATAATCCATCCACATAAAAAGGTCTTGGTCTTGATCATGATCATTTATACATGAAACGATATTTACACAAAAATAAAACTATCATTCAATTATTTAATCATTATGGTTTAAGATAAATCATGCTTGAATAAATTAATTATCATCTTTAATTAATCAATACTTTTATCTTAAACCGTTTTATAATATTCCTTGAGATTATCAGCCATCATAATTTTAAACAAATAAATTCATTTAAAATTACCTTCTTACGTAACTTGTACCTTAGTGTCAACCCGGTGAATTCTTATTCATAACTACCCAATGAGTTGAAATGAATATTACACAGATGATAAATTAAAACATATATATATAACACCTATCACGTGTTGTGCCTCAATTTTTCACCCACACGATGGTACACGTCACAAGGGTTTGTATAATATAATAATAAATTTTAATAAATCTGCATAATATGGATGAGTACATGGCATATAGTTCCAACTACATGGAGTGTACTATTTTTCACTGTCCATCTGAAGTACATACCTAGGGAAACATCGCGTGAGTGTACTTTGGAAATCTTCAGAGCACACAGAATTTCCAGTGGGTCACACGTCGTGTAGTTCTTTGTTACATGGTCTACAGCCGGTCAAGCCATGTACATGGTACACAGTCCAACCATAACCTAAAGGGATTATACGTTGTTTCCAGTGGGCCACCTGGCGTGTAATACAGAAACCACATGCCACCTATTACTGGTCAAAAAATGGAGTAATTAAGACTTAGACAAACTCCAATGACATGGCTTGGTTTGGCTGACCAGAACCGGTGCATTGAACCTTGGCTACACGGTGTGTACACATCGTGTGTTCTGGTGTTGTACGACCAGGAACCCTTGGAACCTCTGGATGAGATTTTCTGTTTTCATTTAATCAAAATTAAATGAAAATATCATTTCTATAAGGTGAATGAGAATAGAAAGAGGAAGAATAGATCTCAATATTAATTTTTTTATAGTGATTAACTTGAATTGAAACAACTATATTATTAAATTCATTAATCATCAACGAAATATTTAAATAATTATAAACTATGATGTAACCTGGCTCTAATAACAAATTTAGGTTCTGAACCCAACAGAAGCATGGTTGGGGTGACACCAAGTAATGATTTTTACCATGATCAATGATTATAATGGGATCAATACGAAAATGAATGCATGTATCCACATAATATAATAAAAAATTTAGATAAATAAGGAAGATTCCTGAAACCTTTAGATAGGATCATGCACATCATGTTTATAATTAATTTAATTAATTTCATAAAGAAAATAATACCTGGATCTTTGGTATTTTCTTCGTTGATGATATTGATCTTTTGGAATGACCCTTCCAGATTATATCTTGTTGCATTTACAAGGATCCAAATAGGAATCCCTCTAGCGGTGATCCACACATGCTCTGGTGGCCTCTGATCGACACCGCTCAATTCAACGGGTGTACTATTTGGTACATGGTACAATAAATATATGTCTCTATTTATTAACATGGGGATTCAGTTACAATATTTAATTGCATAATAGTAATTAAATACCTTTGAGAAAAACCATTCTATTAATAATAATACTGCGTCATTGTTTATGGTACACCAACTTGAGAAAAAAGAATTATAAATAAAATTCCATGTCACAAAATAATAGCAACGTTATTTTAATTTTTTCCAACTAGTTAAATAATTATATATCATCTTGAAAATAATTATTTTACTATAGGACCGGATTTGGTTCTCTCGAACTCCACTTCCATTTATTGAACACACGAATAAATAAATAAATAAATTGTTCTCTTAAATAAATATTTTATTTACAAACTAGTAATTAAATATTTATTAAATGTTCAATAAAATAAATAAATATATTTTACCCATAATCCGGTGAATAAATATTTATTTAATTTATGCAATAATTTTAACTTGAATAAAGTTATTCCACTATCTTGATAATAATATTTATTAATTAAATTCAAATAGAATTTAACTGAGACCACAAGGATTATGGGTAAAATATATTTATGCCACTCGGATTTGGAATTAGGAAGGATTGCCTAATGTCCAAGAGTAATGTCTAGGAATAGGTCAAAGAACCTAAGAGAAAGAACATAAAGTTGAAACAATAACATCCAAATACAAACAATCACTGTGTAATATAATCACTTTGTCAAAATATCTCACCAAGCTGGTTTCATGATAGTTTCAGCAACCTTTGTTCTTGATATATTGTTATTTGACTACCTGAAATAAAATCATCATTACACCATGGCCATGAAATTTTGTGAAACGGTTTTATTTCAATAAAAGGTCTGAGAGTTCAACTTCCATAAATAGAAGGTACAAATCCTTCCTCGACTTATCCATTAATAACATGTCACTCATGATGCTCCCAACGTACCCTACTTCCCGCCAACTGTCTGCATCACGATTTTCATCAGTAAATCAAAGTTCACGAGCCATGACACATATTAATAATAATCTTAAAGTCTAATAATCATTACACATGATCACAGATAGAAATATCTGATGACACTAAAACATGTGGAATTCCTACTAGCAGGTCAGTTATAATAATCTCTTATCTTGGAGATTACCAAGTGAGAACTTCATGAGAGGAAGTATCATCTACTTACGAGTACTTTCACCTAATGGTCTATATGCTATGTGTCCTATCATAGTATGTCATCCAACTGCAGAACTATATTTTAGAATATTGTTATAGCATTAAAGGGTTCTCATCATAGTGGGGAATTTCCATGAACATATCAATGCAACAAATACCCTAGGACATTATTACACCATAGAAATGTAGATAAATGAATAGTATGTAATTCATTAAATATCCATGTAATCAAAGTACAAATATTGTTTTCTAGGACACCAACTCTAACAGGTAGGGGTGCACTATTTTCCCTAAATGTGTTCTTAAACTGTGTACCTCATTTATAGGGGTTCATAGTAACTCCTAAGAGGTCACATAGTTTGACAAAGAATGCACCAACCATGAAAAACCCCACAATTTATGGTTTCATTATTTTTTGGGTTGTGGCACATGGTTTGATATTACTGTGCACCAACTGTGCACATCCCATTTTTTCCAATTTTCTCAATTTGTCACCCAAACATCCCCCAAAGTAGAACCTAATAAAAATTAATCATCATTAAAAAAATAGTACATGTAAACAAGCTCAAGATAACTCCAAAAAAGGTTGAGATCTTATAATGTACCCACCTTCTAACAAATCATCCTCAAGTTACACTCCCAAAAAATTTTAAGTTTCAATGTCAAAAGGTTCGGGCCACTGATCCCTCAAATTTTCTACTCATTCCCATGTTACGTCCTACATGTTCCCATGTCTCTATAACACATAAATTATTGCAACGGTCTTTCCCCACAACACATTCTCACTGTGATCCAACACACGTATTAGATTCTCCTCAAAAGACACATCTATCTCAAGATCAACATCATCCACATTGATGAAATGACAAGGGTCAGGGTGATATCATCATAATTTTGATACATGGAAAAAAATGTGCATAAAACTTTATTTCTGTACAAGATCCAATCGGTATGCCACTGGACCAAATCTCTCTATAACGTCAAAAAGTCCAATGAACTTGGGAGATATCCTTCTCTACCTCAGAATCCGCTGGTAACCCAACCTAGGAAAAACATGAAGGAATACACAATAAACCTATATAAATTCTAATGGTCATCAGTATCCTCTGATTCATAGCCATAAATTTCTGAATCAGCTGAACTTATTAAAACATCTCTGGAATGAGACTTGGTCCAAAAAACTTTGACTCTCCTACCTCCATCCATTATAGATAGGATCAGCAAGGTCTACCATACATTTCCTCATATGGTTCCATATCTATTATAGCCTGATAGTAGGTGTTATTGGTGAACTATACCAAAGCTTAGTGCTTCTCCCAAGATCCACTGAAGTCTAGGACACATGCCCAAAGCATATACTCAAGCACCTGTATAAAATGCTCCAAATTACCATCTGTATATGGGTAGAAATCCATACTCAATAAAACCTATGTACATATTTCCTTCTATAGGATCTACTAGAATCATGAAGTAATGTATGGGTCATGGTATGAAATAGTAGTATTTGGATCCCCATGAAAAAATTCTATCTCCCAAACATACAAAACTCTTGGGTTCTCCAATGAGAAATTCATTCATATGGGAAAGAAATGCGCTACATTTTTCAGTATTTCCACCATAAATTAAATTACCTCATTCTTTAGAGGTATCTTCTGGATACCCAACACATAGTCCCTAGTCACGTAATCCCATTTTCATTACATAATGGTAAATGGTAGATGTAAATCTCCAGGTCATTGATGCTCGACCTTAACCTCTTGAAAGGTGTAGCATTGTGTGATGGACCATGCTATTTTATTTTTCATGCCTAACCACCAAAACTATCATCATAGGTAATGATATATTTTGGTCGCACCTAGATTTACCACCCACTTTGTGGCATGAAATTCCCCCATGAACTCCTCTTGTATACTCATAGGCACAACAACCCGATTCTTGACATAGATGACCTCATCCTCTTCTATGCTCCAATACGAAGATGACTTCTCGCCTTAATGGATTTCCCTCAAGGTCAAGAAATTAAGATCCTCATACTATCTGTTTCTGATCCATCTCAAAAGTGTATAATCCACTGAAATTGACACGGGAGACATCTTCTATTGACTACCCTAAACAACCCCTTGTATTTCATCTAGTAAAGTTTTCATCTTTCACTCAACACTAAACTCCTAAACAACCGGAGTCTGAGTTGTACTGATCAATGAATCAGGCACACTATATCCCTTCCTTGTCGTATATTCTATCTCAAAATCAAATGATTGTATATACTCAACCCATTACCACTTCCAGAGATTTATGTCTCTCTACAAAAATATATATTTCAAGATATTGTGATCCATATGCACAATAAACATGTCACCCAATGGAAAACTTTATCATAACATTAAAGAATAAACCATTAATGCGAACTTGAGGTCATTATAGGATAATTCCATTCACAAGGGATCAATTTTTGACACCCATACTCTACAACTCAATCCACTTTCATCAACACAGCTTTGATTCTGATCCCTAATGCATCACAATACACCATTTACCCCTCACCTATATTGGGTAGGATCAGGATTGGTTCATATGTATTATGAAAACCCTACATTTTATTACACAATTGAACATAATTTATTACATAAAATTCACTTGATACAACAAAGAAGATCGAGAGGTCTAGTGTTTTGGGGGCTTAGGATCATTACAAAACAACTTAAAACATGAAATAAAAAATTCTTATTGAAAACATCCTTTACATGACCATTACATTCCCTCGTACTTATCATTGCATGGGATAACCAGAGGACATCCATAAAAAAGGCTGAGCTATAAATCTCAATAAGAGATTAATCATGGAATAAAATGAGCAATACAATACATGTTAGACAATAGGCATATCAATAGAGAACAATAGAAGAATAAACAGAAAGTAATGATAAAGAAAGATAACTATAACATGGAAATGTGGCAACAACACTTAACATGGAATTAGCATGAGCCAAGACTCATTGCACATGGAGCTTGAGTAAACCCTCATTGAACATGGAGCATGAGTAAACCCTCATTGAACCTAAATTAGCATGAGTAAAAACCCATTGCACATGACATATCATGATACTATACTTTACCCAATTCATTGGTGTTTTGTTAGGGAGAACCCTTCTTAAATATTTCATTTGATACATAAGTGTACCACATGGATCATAAAACATTGAATCATTCTACATAATCATTTATTCCACAATAAATGAATATAAAATTCATACATGAAACTCTTTAAAAAATAAGTAAATGTGCATTAAGGTGAATACCCTTGATAGAGAAATGGGCATGGTATTCACTATATAATGAATTGGCTTGGAAAAGCATGGTGAAATTTCGGCCACATAACGACGTGACATAAGAACTCATAAAAATGGTTGATGAGAGAGAAAGGGGTGTATCATCATATTTACATGACATGGACAGTAAGGGAGACATATAGATACATGTCCCAACAAATGTAATGGAATTTAGATTCATGATATAAAAGAATTTCTTGAATGTAAATTAGGATAGCGAAATTCCATTAGGAATTTCGGCATAGAAACAGGTGTACATGGGAGGCATTTAATGAGAGAGAGAGGGGTCTCAAATCATTCAAACATAAATAAGGTAGTATGGGGGAGGTGTGAAACCATACCCCAACATTTATAATTGAAATTAAAAGGGCATAACAATTTAAAGAATATTTGGAAAAAATGAGAAAGGAAGAAAAACCCTTACTTGGAAGTGTGCTTACAAAGGCTTGAGAGAGGCTTGAGAGAGGTTTGAGAGAGGATTCTTCGGAGCTTGGGTGGGTTTATATAGGAAAGGAGAGGGAATTGTTTATTATTTAGTTTTGGGAAACATCATATTAAACTAATCAAAACCACAAACCAACTAATGGTTTTTGCCAAAGGGGAGTGGAAAACAATATTTTTTTAGGAAAAAGTCTGGACTTCTTAAAATAATAGGGTTGCTTATGTGGAGGTGAGTCACACACTCAAGGAAAACAATTTAAAAAGATAAAATGTTTTATAAGTCATGGAGGGTCCACTAAGGCATCATAAAATTAATATAACAAATCTAAAATCACATTATTTTGAGGATAAAACATATATTTTCCGAACATATCATTTATATTATTGTATTACATCACTACTGGGTCATTATGATGTCATAAAACACATTATTCAAAAGATTGGGGTCAAGACCCTTTATTAAAAAAGAAAAAGGAAGGAAACCCTTTTTAATGGGAAAGAGAAAACCCATTACACACCATTAAATCCAGAGGAATGTATCCAATACAAAACCCAGTACACAGACCATCAAAGCGGCCCAAAGTCCCACAGGGAAAAAAACCCAAAACATGCCTCCAGAGAAACCCTAGAAGCACCGTTGTCACAAAACTCCATCACAAGCGCCGATGCGTCACCAACCGCGAGAGGCCCGCTGATAATCCCGACCTGCAACCACACAAGGGTCGCCATCTGGTCTTGGAACCGGATATGCAAGAACGCGCAAACCCAGCAAACCGCACTAGCGCAAAACGCACAATATTTCCAGCAGAAACGAACATCATCAGATGAAACATCCACCGTACAAAGCTTATGACCCCACACCACCGAGAAAGAAACCGAAAGTCGTCCGTAGGATGGATCAACAACGCCGATCTGACCCCTCGCTACCATGATTCAAGCCAAGCTAGCCGAAAGGCCGACGTTGATGAACCCTAGCCGAAGAACCCAGCTGAAGACGCCACCGCCCGCGCCGCCGTGAAGAAACTGAAAGTCGACCTGGATCTGAAACGCTGCACTCGTCCAGAACAAAATCCATACCGCCACATGAATCCGAGCCATCTAAATCGCCACTCTGGAGAACCCTAACTGAGGGTTCCACCGCACAAATAATATAGAGCTGCGAGCGAAGCCGTGGCCTCCCCTCATTAAGAAAAACATTATATATTCAAATGGTATTTAATTTTTACCCAAAAATTCGACTGTCTCAGAAAATTATGAAAAATTCCCCATTGGATAATTTCGACGTCCTAATTAAAAAAATAATATTAATTTTATCTAAATAATTTTCTAAATAAGTGAATTTTTACTTTTAAAATAAAAACATATATTTATAAAAAATTCATGGGTTTTGACAAAAATAGCTTTCAAACCTTAATAAAAATTACAATTTCATTCATAAAATTATATGATCATTTCTGTTTAATTAATTTAATAATAATAATATTTTACTATTAAAATATTATTTAATTAACAAACCCATTAATTCATAAAAATGGATTTCTTAGTTGAATATTAACTAAAAATAGCATTTGCGCTTTAAAAACAATTTACAAAGTAACAATAATAAATTGAAAGTACATTCATTATTATATAAAAAATAATGTACATAATCATAGTCCTAGGGATTTTTTACATAACCCCTTAAAATAGCCGAATAATAACTAAGGGTAAGGTGCACGATATTGACAGACTCTTGAGGTGGCTCAGATAACATTGCACGCGTGGTGATCTATATCAACTTCCACTTCTCCCATAGACGGTTCCCTTCGAGATTAACATGTTGAATCTACGCTTGGGATTTGTAGAGAGAGACTCCTAACGACAACACCTCTTTTCCAAGCTCTGATAAATGGGCTTCTTATGGAGTAGTTCTACTGGATGAGGTAATCGTTTCCTTTGTATGATTAAATTGTTTTGTTAGAGCCCTATATTTATACTAATCGTGTGATCACTATTAAATGGCCATATTAGCAATGGTCACAATTCAAAAACATAAAACTAAGGATGTGAATATGTTTTAATGAACCATTTTATAAAGTAAGTCATTTAAAAAGACCGATAGGAATTTACATTAATGAAAGTTTGGTTCATTACAATCTTCCTCCCTTAATAAATTTTTCCATTGAAATTTCCTTTTCCCACACTAAAATAAATGCGGGTAACTCTGATTCCTTACTCCCTCTGATTCCCACATCACTTCTTCAAACTTGTGGTTTCGCCAAAACACCTTGACGAGGGGCATTGTATTATTTCGTAGAAATTTTTCTCTATGATCTAAGATCTTCACTAGTTGCTCTTCATAAGAAAGGTCATCCTATAATTGTACCACCTCTGAAGAGAGTACATGTGAAGGTTCCAGTATGTACTTCCTTAAGAGGGATACATGAAAGCCATCATGTACTTTGGCCATGGTAGGTTGAAGTGCTAGTCGATAGGCCACATCCCCGACACGATCAAGAATCTCGAAGGGGCTGATGTACCTTGGACTTAACTTCACTTTCTTTCCCAACCTCATGACCTTCATCCATGGATACATGCGTAGAAATACCATGTCTCTAACTTTAAATTCATTGTCTCATCGACAGTTATCTGGATAACTCTTTTGTCGAATCTAGGCTGGCTTGATATGATGCATAATGGTTTTTACCTTCTCCACCATTAATTCGACCATTTTTGGTCCAAGAATCTTACGCTAACTGACATCATCCCAACACGCTAGTGTTCTTCACCTTTTCCCATAAATGGCTTCATATGGTGCCATTTGGATTCTCAAGTGGAAACTGTTATTATAAGAGAACTCAACCAGAAGAAGATGTTTATCCCATCCTACTTTAAAGTCCATTGATCACACTCTGAACATGTACTCAAGTGTTTGGATAGTGCGCTCTGATTGGCCATCATTTTGAGGATGATAGGCCGTACTGATGTTTAGTTCAGTATTCAGAGCATGTTGAAGACTCTTCCAAAACTTATAGGTCAATCTTGGATCTCGATCGGACACAATAGATAGCGGTACTGCATGAAGCCTTACTAATTCCCTGATATATATCTGTTCCAGTTGATCGAATGAGAAATCCTCCCAAATAGAAATGAAGTGTGCAACCTTTGTAAGAGGATCCACAAAAACCCAGATTGAATTGTTTCCTTTGGATGTATTTAGAAGTTCGATGACAAAGTCCATGGTGATTTTCTCCCATTTCCATTCTAGTATGGGCAATGGTTTTATCATCCCCTTAGACTTATGCCTCTATACCTTCACTTGCTGACACACCAGGCACTTTGATGTATATTCAACGATATCCTTCTTCATATTATCCCACCAATAATGCTCTCAGAGATCTCAATACCACTTTGTGTTTCCTTAGTGAATAGAGAAATTTGAACTATGTGCATCATCCAAAATTCCCTTCTTTAGCTCCAGAAATGATTAAACGCATAGTCTTTTCCCAAATCTCACAATTCCTTATTCATTATAATTAAACTCTGAGGATTTCCCTTTTATGATAGCTTCCATTTTTTTATGAATTCCAACATCAACCTTTTGAGCATCCTTTAACCTTTCCAAAAGTGACGGTTGAGAAATAAATTGTGAAAGGATTTATGATGTTCCATTCTTTATGATTCCCATGTCCATCTTCATCAAATCTAAAATAATTGGATCTTTTTCAATTCTCATCAATGATAGAATCTTTGGGTCCTTTCTACTTAGGGAATCTGCCACCTTGTTTGCTTTCCCAGGGTCGTAATGGATTGAAAAGTCATAGTATTTGATCAACTCTAACCATCTTCGTTGGTGCGTGTTCAACTCTTTTTGTGTGAATATATACTTGAGGATTTTGTGGTCCATATATATTTCACAATCCTCCCCAAAGAGATAATGCTTCCAAATTTTCAAAGCGAAGATCACTACAGCCAACTCGAGGTCATGTGTTGGATAGTTCTATTCATGAACTTTCAATTGCCTTGAATCATAGGCAATGACTTTGTGATTTTTCATCAACACACATCCCATGCCCTTCTTCAAAGAATCACTGAATACCACAAAAATTTCTCCACTTGTGGGTAAAGTGAGCACGAGGGCAGTGATAAGTCTCCATTACAACTCCTTGAAGCTTTCTTCGCATTCATCACTCCAAGAAAACATTACTCCCTTATGAGTTAGCTTGGTAAGAGGGATGGACAATCATGATGAATTTCTCACAAATCGTTGATAATATCCAGCTAACCCCAATAATCTACAGATATCTGTTACCGATGTTAGCCTCAACCATCCCTCGATAGCATCTGTTTTGGAGGGATCGACAGATATCCCATTTCTTGTGATGATATGGCACAAAAATGAGACCTCCTTCAACCAGAACTCACACTTGCTGTATTTTTCATAGAGCTTATCCTTACAAAATATCTCTAGTACAGTTCTTATATGCTCCTCATGATCCTCCTTGGTTTTAGAGTATATCAGATTATCATCTATAAAGAATACAACAATTTTTTCGAGGTAATCTCTAAAGACTCTATTCATCAAGTCCATGAAGATTACTGGAGCATTAGTGAGTCCGAAAGGAATTACTATGAATTCATAGTTCTTGTATCTTGTACGAAAAGAAGTATTGGGGATATCTTCCTTCTTCACCCTTACCTAATAATATCCCGACCGCAAATCCACCATGGAGAAGTATTGTGCTCCACACAAGTGATCGAACAAGTCAGCAATTCATGGGAGAGGATAAATTTTCTTTATCGTGATTTTTTTGAGCTCACAATAATCAATGCAAAGGCGCATTGACCTATCCTTTTTCTTGATGAAGAGGACTAGTGAACCCCATGGGGAAGAACTTGGGTGTATAAACCCTTTATCTAGATTCTTTTATAGTTGTTTATTCAGCTCCTCAAGCTCCACAAAAACCATTCTATACAGATTCTTGGATATTGGCAGTGCCCTAGGTATAAGATCAATTGGGAATTCAACATCTCTTCTAGGAGGAAGACCAAGCAATTCCTCGGGAAACACTTCAGCGCACTCCCTCATATTAGGAATGTCTTCTAGGATGGTTTCCTCTTTAGTCTCATTCATCTGAGCTAGATACACGTCCCCATAGGGTATTAATATCCATGCTTGAGATGATGGATCTAAAGAAGATTCATTTTCCTCCTTGCACTTGTATAGAATCGGGGGTCGATTATCCACATGGGGAGTTATTTCCCTCTCACAGAAATTTATGTTGGATATATATAAGGAAATATAATCCATGCCGAGAATTGCATAAAATTCCACTAGAGGGAGTATGAAGTGGTTCACTAGGAAGTTCAATCAACAAATTATGACCGGGGAAGAGTTATATTCATGGGATGAAATGATTTCCCCATTTTCCATACTCACCGACATCTTCACTTCCATGATTTGTGGTGGTGCTGGGATTGTTCTACTAACCCTTAGAGATATAAAATAATTCATAGAACCTGAATCGGTAAGTTTTATATTCTATAATGAATAACTAGCATACCTGTCACCAATTCATTATCAGGGTTCACTTCGGTTGTAGTGATGAAAAAATCTCTCCCTTGCTGCCATGGAGGTTGTTGGTTGCCTCCGAAAACCCTTAGATTTGGGCACTGATTTTCAAGATGGCATGGTTCTTTGCAGTTGTAGTAATGAACCGCACGTTGAAGTTCGAACAGAGCATTACTATCCTATTTCATAGCCGCGGGCCTTTCCTTATAACAGTTAATAGCCGGATTCCCTTCTCTTCCACACCTAAATCATTTCATTGTTCCATTCAGGCAATTTACAGGGTGCTTCTTTCCCCACCTTTGGCAAGTAGGGTGAGGGATCTTCTTAGCACCATTGGATTTATCCATCGGACCGCTTTCATTGAAGTCCACCTTATGCTTCTTATCCCTATGATACCCCAGAGATTATTCGATCTCCATTTCAACCTTAAGGGGACATTGAAAAAATTCCTCATATCTGTCGAAGTCACGGATCTCCAGTGCTTTCCAAAAGCTAGGCTTCAGCCCACCAAAGAAGCGGCCAACCTTGCATTCGGGGGTAACAAGAATTCCAGAGGAGTGTCATGCAATCATTTTAAAGTTTTCCTTTTACGCTTCAGTAGATTCATCGTCTTTTTTCCTGAGGGAAAGGAAGTACCTTTCCATCTTAAGACAGAGGGTGTGCGGAAAATATTTATCAAAAAACATATTATGGAATTCCTTCCATTCCAACGCCTCATTATCCTCCTCAGGCTTCGTGTTTTTGATCAACGTCCCCCATTGATCAGCTTCACCCTCCATATGATAAGCAACTAGGAGAACCTACTCTTGTTCAGAAAATTAAAGGATGGAGAAGATCGTTTCAATGGAGTTGATCCATTTTTCAGCGATTGAGGGATCAGATGATCCATTAAAAGTAGGAGGCCTTTGTCTCATGAATCTCTCGATAGAGACTAGTTCTTTCTTGGGGGGGGGGGGGGTTGAACGTTCCTCTTGACCCATGTTTCTATTCAAATATTGAGTTATCTATGAGAGAAGCATGAAAAAGTTTGAGATTCTTGCTCCCATTGGATTGGGCATCTCATTACTATAGTCATCACATTGATATTTACATCGGTTGTTAGCCCGAGTCCGCCTATTACTGGCCATTACCTAGAATAAAAGGAATGTTAGGGGTAACACATAAAGGGTAATCCAAGGAAAAAACTGATGACTTATAAATAACTTTTATTTCCTTAACATATGAATCATTGGCTTCAGTATATGTTATCCATGATATACTTTCTAACATATATTCATAGGAAATTTCTTTTTTCCTTTAATAATGGTTCATAATAATCTTGTGAATTTACCTAATCAAATCCCTCAGAAGTGTCTTAACCAAGAGTGTAGCAAGGCCCATTGTCGTGCACCATTTCATGTTCGAGTCATTCTCAAAGCGGTGTCTTCGGGTTTTACCCCTAGGATACATCTGTGCCAGAGCCGCCTCTACATTCTTATATCCAGGCAGAGATGTATTTTATTGATAAACGACTTACTCAATACTCACCCAAACTTAGGGATGTTTTTATTATACATGGTCTTGTCTCCAAGGCTTTACTAGGGGTTTCTAATACTAATCCAAAAAATAATCAATCCTATCCTCTAATACCAACTATGACAACCCTAATTTTTATTATACAATTAAACATAATTTATTACATAAACTTCACTTGATACAACAAAGAAGATCGAGAGGTCTAGTGTCTTTGGGGATTAGGGTCATTACATAACAAATTAATACATGAAATACAACATCTTTATTTAAATATTCCTTCACATGACCACTACATTCCCTCGTACTTAGAATTTCCTGGGATAACCTGAGGACATGCATAAAAAAGGGTGAGCTATAAAGCCTAATAAGAGATTTGTCATGGAATAACATGAGGAATACAATACATGTTAGACAATAGGAATATCAATAGAGAACAAGAGAAGCATAAAAATAAAGGCATGATAAATCATGATAACCATAACATTGAGATGTTGCAACAACACTTAACATGGAATTAGCATGATCTAAGGCTCATTGCACATGGTGCATGAGTAAACCCTCATTGCACATGAAGCACGTGTAAACCCTCATTGCACCTGAATTAGCATGAGTAAACACCCATTGCACATGACGTATCATGATACTATACTTTACCCAATGCATTGGAGTGCTGTTAGGGAACACCCTTCTTAAACATTTCATTTCATGCATAAGTGTGTCAGATGGATCATAAAACATTGAATCTTTCAACATAATCATTTATTCCACAATAAATGAATATGGAATACATATATGAAACTCTTTAAACAATAAGTAAATGTGCATAAAAGTGAATACCCTTGATAGAGAAATGGGCATGGTATTCACTACACAATGAAATTGGCTTGGAAGAGCGTGGTGCAATTTCGGCAGCATAATGACGTGAAATAAGAACTCGTAAAAATGGTTGATGATAGAGAAAGGGGTGTCTCATCATATTTACATGACATGGATAGTAATGGGGTCATATAGATAAATGTCCCAACAAATGTAATGGATTTTAGATTCATGATACAAAAGAATTGAGTAAATGTAAATGAGGAGAGAGAAATTTCTTTCAAAATGTCGGCAGAGTAACAGGTGTACATGGTAGGAATTTAATGAGAGAGAAATGGGTCTCCCATCATTCAAACATAAAGAGGGAAGTATGGGGGAGTTACGAAACCATACACCAACATTTATAATTTAAATTAAAAGGGCATAACAATTTATAGAATATTGGACAAAAATGAGAAAGGAAGAAAAAAACTTACTTGGAAGTGTGCTTCCAAATGCTTGAGAGAGGCTTAAGAGGGGCTTCTTGTGTTCTTGGATGGGTTTATATAGGAAAGGAGATGGAATTTTTTATTATTTAGGTTTGGGAAACCTCACATTTAACTAATCAAAACCACAAACAAGCCCACGGGTTTCCCCATGATTTTTTCCAAAGGGGAGTGGAAAATAATATTTTATAAGTCCAAAGCCTGAACTTCTCAAAATAATAGGGATGCTTATGTGGAGGTGAGTCACAGTATCATGAAAAACAATTCAAAAAGATAAAAATGTTTTATAAGTCATGGAGGGTCCACTAAGGAATCATAAAATTAATCAAACAAATCTAAAATCACATTTTTTAAGGATAAAACATATATTGGCCAAAAATATCATTTATAGTATTTTATTACATCACTATTGTGTCATTATGATGTCATAAAACACATTATATATTCAAATGGTATTTAATTTTTACCCAAAAATTCGACTGTCTCAGAAAATTATGAAAAATTCACTGTTGGATAATTACGACATCTTGAATCCAAAAATAATATTCATTTTATCTAAATAATTTTCTAAATATGTGAATTTTTACTTTCAAAATAAAAATCGATATATATCGAAAATTCATGGATTTTGACAAAAAAAACATTCAAATCATAATAAAAATTACAATTGCATTCATAGAATTATACAATCATTTCTATTTAAATAATTTAATAATAATATTTTTTTATTAAAATATTATTTAATTCAAAAATCTATTAATTCATAAAAATAGATTTCTGAGTTGAATATTAACTAAAAATACCATTTGCGCTTTAAAAACAATTTACAAAGTAACAATAATAAAATGATAGTACATTGTTTATTATATAAAAAATAATGTATGATGTGGCTCTATTTTATCATAGTTTTGCCACATCTTTTATATAATTTTTATCAATTTAATTAATTATTCTGACACTTTTTAATTAATATTGGCACTTTTGTAATTTTATCACTAAATATGTTAATTAATCATTTTTTATAATTAATTATGTATTTTTAGTCTTTAAATTGATAATTTTAATTTTACTAAACTAATCAACTTTAATTATGTCTTATTTAGTTTGGTTAATTTAAATCTACTTAACTTTATAATAGTTAATATATATTATAAATTATTATTTAATTTATATAATTCAATTTAATTAACTTATACGTTGTTTTAATATTTTATCTTTTAATTTAGTTACAATAGAATAGGTTAACATGTTAATTAATGCGTCCTTCCAATCATTTAAGTATATAATATGAGTTTTTAATTAAGTTAAATTGTTCGCTGTTAATTTTACTAGTTCAAATAGTTAAATAAATCATTATTTAATAGTTTTTAAACATTAATTATATTATTTTATCTATGCAGATTGGTGATATATTCATTTTTATTTTATTTTAGTCTACTGGTGAGGTAGATAATAGTTTTAGGTGAAATAAAGAGTCATTGTTGCTTCTCTTTTTCACCTGCTTCTACCTTGTAATTGTTCTTTAAGTAATTATAATTTAAGTTTTTTATAATTGCAGTTTTTTATTTGATTATTTTTTCATTTAAGTGTTATCTAATTAATAATTTAAGTTGTGTATAGGTTAAGTTAATGTTTAATTAAATAATTTGTTTTTAATGTTAGAGTTTCATTCTGTCATCTATTTAATTGATTTTGTCGTTTAATAACTCTAGTTAATTCTAATTATTTTAATTATATGTTTGCAGTTAATTAATTATAGTTTGTAAATTAATTTTTTGTTGTTATCATTTTTAATTTCTAATAATCGGTGAGTGTCGCACCGATGCTATGTCACACCGAAAATTTTTATAACTATCGGTGAGTCGTCACGCACCGATCACTTTGTAACACCATCAGTCTCTCTTTTTAAACTACCAGTGAGTCAATGAATCATCGTTCAATTATTCTTCCATCGGTTTTTCATCATACTGATTACTCTTTATTTTATCTATCGGTCTCTCATATCTTTAGCGTCTTATTTTATTTTCATTTATCGGTGAGTCAATGACTCACCGATATCCTAAATCATCATCGGTTTCACGTTGTGGCGATTGATTTTTAATATTTTAATTATCGGTGACTTGTTTTTATTAATGCATATTGGTTATTAATTTATTTTTATTTTATGTTTGCAGTTAATTAATTGTAGGTGTTCTGCATTTTTTTTACTTATATTGAATTAATCTTAACTTTTATTATCTTAGTTAATAATTAGTCACTTGTATTTTTAGTTTGCTAAATAATTTGGTTAGTTTTTAGCTATAATTAATTAATTAGTCTTTTACAATTTAGTTATTTTAATTTTTTATTTAGTTAGTTAATGTTTTAATCATTCTATTATTTTTTGTAAATTAATTTTTGTTGTTATCGTTTTTAATTTCTAACTGTCGGTGAGTGTCGCACCGATGCTATGTCACAGCGAAAATTTTTATAACTATTGGTGAGTCGTCACACACCGATCCCTTTGTAACACCATCAGTCTCTCCTTTTAAACTACTAGTGAGTCAATGACTCATCGTTCCATTATCCTTCCATCGGTTTTGCATCATACTGATTACTCTTTATTTTATCTATCGGTCTCTCATATCCTCGGCGTCTTATTTTATTTTCATTTATTGGTGAGTCAATGACTCACCGATATCCTAAATCATCGTCAGTTTCACGTTGTGGCGATTGATTTTTAATATTTTAATTATCGGTGACTTGTTTTTTTTGTTTTAACCTTCGGTCTCTCTCCTCACACCGATTTATTTTATTTTAACTAACGGTTTGTGGTGACGCGCCGATCCCTTTCGTCTTTTATCGGTTTCTCACGTACTCACCGATACTATTTATTTCTTTTTGTTCCACTGCGACCGATCTTTATTCCTTTTATCGGTGAGTCAATGACTCACCAATTTAATTTTTCCTCAATCGGTTTCATAACTTCTCATTACCCCGTTGGCAACTCCCTATTTTCTCAGCATCGGTGACACCGATGCACCCTGCTACCGATAGTTATTATTGTAGTTGCTACCGACATTTCATTTCTTCCTTGCTACCGACGCTTCTTCCCATCGACAGCTTCTCCATCCCTGCAACACCCATCATCCTCACACTGACGTCCCACCTTAAAACCTTGAAATTGATGCTCCCTGTTTCAAATCGTGACCCTATCTTCTTTAACTGCATTCACGCACGAGCACGAATCTACGCATTCAAAGACAGATCCAAAATTCATCACAAATAACAGTACATTTCGAACCAGTTTTTCACAAATCAGCTAAACCCTTCATAGGATTTGCAGGTTCAAGTCTACTGGAGCCGCGCTGAAGGAGGAGAATGAAATGCTGGGATGACCGCCGCTGGAAGTGCTCCGCGCTACAACCATTAAGAAGTTGCCGCACCTGTTGGATGTGCATCTTTGAAGGAGCCGCTAATTCCAAGATGCATGGAGGGTCTGCCGTAGAGCAAGAGGAGGAGCACACCGCCCTGGTTGTGCGCAGCTGTGAGTTGAGAGATGTCTCCGGGCCTGCTTCGTGAAACCACCAAGAATCGCACCCCTGCTGCGCCATTTTTGAACAGGAGCCGAGATGCTACTGAGCCGCCACGCTGTAGGTCAAGTACTACTGCACCGTACCAGAGTCGTGTCATCTGCTATGGAGCCGCCACCAGAGCTGGTGGAGAAGAAGAGGAAACCCTCCCCCTCCTGTGCGCCGAATTGGGGGAGGATGATAACACCAAAAAAACAGTAAATGTAAAAGTAATAAAAAAACAAAAAGAAAAGGTAAAGTAAGAAAAGTAAAAAACAAAAGTTAAAGTTAAATCTACTTTAACTAAGTCAAATAAATTTAAAAGTAATCTATAAAAGTTAATAATTTAAGACATTAATAAATTATAAATTAAATTTTAGAACTTAATTAACAATAAATGTAAATAATAAATTAATTTAGTTTTAATATAATTAATTTAGAATCAATAATAATTATAAGTATACTATAAATTATACTTAATAAATTAAAAGTACTTGAAACCTAAGTAATAATTTTAATTACTTTAACTAATTAATTAATTAATCTAATGATTAAGTTTCTTTTATTGTAATAATTAAATTATTAATTTAATTTAAATTATTAACCTAATTATTTATGCTCTTAATTTTTAATAACTTAGTTTAAGTGTTAAAATAAATAACTTAGTAATTATTTTATTAAATTAATAAAACTAATCGCTCTTTAATAACTTATGTTTTATCACAGTTAATAATTGTATAATTAATTTAAAAGTAAGTAATTATTAATTATCTAAAGATAATTTGTAACTATTAATATGAAAATTTACTTAAAAATTTATTATTTCTCTTTGCAACTATTTTATGTATTTTTCTATTTTATTTTGCAGGTTCATTCAGGAGTCAAGTTTACGTCCAGGTGTATTCAACTAACTCATCCGGAGTTAGTTACGAGGGAAAAATTCGTGCGACGTGCCTGTCGCACATGTGCAGTGTGTGGGTGAAGAACTCTTGAAGTCGGTGGAAGATGTGGCGGTGACATGCGATAGATGACAAAAGATACTTAAAGCAAACAAGCAGTAGAACTCTGGGGGGGGACTCTCATTCAACATTCCACGACCACATCCATTCAAGAGCGAAGACTCTGAGGAGCAGTACTGGTGACGAGCAGGAGACCAAGGAGTCCGAAGGCAGAGTGTTTCTTTGGGAGTTCTTCTTCCCTCTGTTCTTTATTTTTGTACTCTGTTTTTGGAATGTTTTTCACTTCTTTAATCAGTATGATCAAAGGTTTCACTTTCTTAGCTCATGAATTTTAAATCCTCCTGGTTATGATATTCAAATATTCATTTGCTTATCTTTTACAAAATTAGAATCAGTTGGCGAGACTGATTCTGTTTCTAATATTTTGATCGTTCACACTTCAGTGATTTCAATTTCAATTCAAATTCGACTGGTGAGGTTGTGTTTGAATGAAACTTCCAGAACATTAATGTCATTAACTTTGGAAATTTATGGCGAGTTCATTTCCAAATGTTATCTTTTTAAAACCTTTATGCAGTTCGATTAAGTTTTGGCGTGGCTAATTCCAAAACCTAATCCCTGCCTGTTGAGTTTCATGGAGAGGGAAATTCTTCAGTCTTTCTAGATGTGTGATTTGGTTGTAAGCTGTGGAGAGAACATCCATTCGAACTAGTAGTTTAGAATTCTTGAGTACTTTGTTGATCTCACTTCCTTGTCTTGCTGCTTTATATTAGTATATTGTAATTCTCTTGTTTATCATACTTAGTTTTAATTTTAGTTTCTATAAAAAACTTGTTTGGTCGCCCTGTTTCAACTTCATTTCAATAAAAAAAGTAAAAAAGATGTTTTCCCCACTGCTGACAACAGTGGGGGTTTAAAGTTTTAAAATCTTTGAAATCACTCGTCTGCCTTCTCTGTGGATCGACCCTGCACTGCTGTACTATTGTAGGAGTATAAATGTAATTTTGAGGGCCGTAACAACCTCCGGTCGCATCAAAATTTGGCGTCGTTTCCGGGGAAGGCATGCACTGAGAGTCTAGGGTTTAAAAAAACACAAAAAAAAACATAAAAAAATCATTTAAAAAA
The DNA here is from genome assembly GCA_963277665.1 of Viscum album. NCBI lineage: Eukaryota > Viridiplantae > Streptophyta > Magnoliopsida > Santalales > Viscaceae > Viscum > Viscum album. The sequence goes on along the minus strand of OY728167.1, from coordinate 736,162,908 downwards.
AACTGATTAAAAAAACTGCTTTGAACTGTATCTGCTGCTTTTGTTGTTTTGAAAAGAAAAATCTTCTTCACTGAGAACTGTTGTGTGTTCAAGATCATTTAATTTTGAATTAAAAATGGATGTTAATCATATTTGGAATCAACCGGGACCTAACTGTGTTTGTTGTGGTGATTATGGACATACTGCTTGGCAGTGTGTCTATAACCAGCCACAACAAGATGTTTACACTGATGAAAATGAACAATGTGAGTTTAGTCCTTTCACCCTAGCTAAAATTGAATTAACTGATTCTAAACTAGATTCTAGGGCAGAACAAATTAATAATTGGTTAACTCAATCCCATGAGATTTAACTTAGATATTCTCAAGAGAGAGATCAAAGAATGAAAAGAATAGAAACAATGATCTTGGAATTGCAACAAAGGGTTAAAGAACAAGAAGTATTTGAAGAAAAGGTAAAAGAAAATGTTTAAAAAATATTTGAGAATCAAGTGGATGAAGAAAGTGATAATGAAACTGGACAAGAACCCATTCACTTTGAAAAATCTGACTCTTTTGAACTAAATCTGGAAATAACCAACTCTCTAAATAAAGAACAAATCATTGAAAATCTAATAAAGAACTTTAATGGAATTGAGTTGGACAATTTTGAAGATGAATTGAAACAGATTGAAAAAGATAGCCCAGTTATTTCCATAATTCCTACACTTGAGAAAAATCACTGTTTTAGAAGTTTTGAGAATGAAGTCACTCGGGTTGAAGATATACTTGAAACTAAAAATTTGAATGTTAAAAACTCTTCGCCCAAAATTTCTGAAATTCTGAACATTGAGCCTGAAAATGATATTGGGAACACTTTGGATGAGAACCTCAAGCTGGAAAATATAGAATCTGACATTTTTGGACCTAAATTGATCATTTATCTTCCATGATTTGAAACTCCAAATCCAATAATTTTTGAAATGTTGTTGGATAATGAGGATGATGGAATGGTATTTGAAGAAAAATTAACTGATGAGTTTTCATTTCCCTATTATCATTATAATCAATTTTTTGAATCATTGTGTGTTGAACTGGAAAATAGTTTTGATATACAAGGGAGTAAATGTTTACATTTGATCAATCTTAAACATGAATTTATTGAAGCTGAATTAAACATTACACCCCCTGATTTGAATTTCCTGGAATGCACTATAGACATGGTTTTAGAAAGTGAGTCTTTTGAACTTGAACTTGAAAGAGAGGTTGAACACACCCTTGATCATGGAAGAACTGATTTGATAGAAGCAGTAGATGTTCAGTGTGATTTAACAGATGGGGATCTTTTGGAAGAAATTTACAACATGGTTAAACCTGAATCTTCTACTGTTCAATTAAATTCTCTTCCTTGTTTGTCACTTTCATCCTCACCTGTGAAGGGTGTTGAGCCATCTTGTGATACTGATAGTAGTCTAGAAGTGGATGTATGCTTGAGTTCCATTGTACATGATTCTATTCAGAACTTTATTGAATCCCCTTTTGAACCTATTATTCAGAATTCACCCATTTTCACCCTTGAATGTGAGTTTGTTAATGTTGAGGTTAATAGAGATATCCATGAAAATAATGCCAAAACCTTTGAAGCACCTAGATCTATGTTGTCTTTTCATATGAACTCAACTCTTGATAAATCTGAAACAATTATGGAAGTGGACAACATTATTCTTACAACTGTTAAAGGGTGCTACATAGGGGTTATTTCAGGTTATGAGAAATTGTTATTAGTCTGCTTATGTTTTGTTGCCCACATAATTCACCTTTCTGTTAAAAATAATTGGGCCAAACACATGTGGTGGTTTATTTTAAGGAAACCACATCCACCTAGTGATTACGGTTAGTTGTTAGGTGAGTCTGGATGGGGAATTTAAACCTAGCGCTGCATGGGAGGCAACCCATGGTTTTTGTTTTGTTAATAAATAAAAATTTGTGATTAAATAAAGTCTAACTGATAACTTTAAATTCAGTGCTTCATGGGAGTCAACCCATGCTCTTTCTTGTGTTTACTTTTGTTATGTTCTTATTTTACTTTGAATAAAGTGCAGCTTTGCATTCTTATATATGCTCAGTTTTTGCTGGATACTTTTCCCTGGTTTATATACTTTGTGTTTCTAGGAATGCTGCTGCTGTCATCTAAAGAGTGGAATTTCCTTGCTGGAGGTTTAATGAAGACACTTCATTTCAGGGAAGCTTTCACTTTCTGCATTTATTTTCTGCTTCTGTGTGATTTAATAAATTCTGTTTGTTATAAATATTTCTGCTGCATGTCACTGTTTAAGGAAGAAAAATTCGACATGTACATTATTGTTAGAAACTGAAACTCTGATAAAATCATACCACTACTTGAATTTAAGTGTGGGGGGGTACATGTAGGCTATCAATTTGTTCATTGAGCATGTTTTTTATGTTAGGTGTTGTAGCATGCATCATTCTGCTTTATTGAAAACCTATTTGAACCCAATCTATAACTTACTACACCCTTGTAGTTACAAGAAACTATTTGAATTACATTGAAAATTTGTTTCACTAGACTTAGTCAATAATGCATGTACTTGTTACCTGTGAACCTGATTTTAATTTAACCTTTATGGAAAACAACACTATATTTGAACTCCATTGAGACCTTTTATACATGTCATTAATCTACTTAACTGAAAATCTATTTTGAACCTTAATTGATCAATTGTTCGTCTCCATATTTAAAAGTCAACTTTGGGGACAAATTTGGGTTTTATGTGTGGGGGAGGGGGTCAATTCTGGACTGTGTTAACTGTGTTTTATTGTAAAGCTCATCAATTCCCACTTCTTTTAAACTTTTTGTCAAAAAAGGGTAATTGTTTTTCAAAATTCATGCATAATTTTAGTTTTTTTTACTATACTCAATTGGGTCTTTCCTTAGGATAAGTATCTTGTTGGAAGTTAAGGACTGCATTGAATCTGAAATTAATGAGTTTGGATGATTGCTGAGTGATCTTGCTTAGTGAATTGATGGAAATCTTGTTTAGAGTCTACTTATGGAAGTGATTTTGGTTACATGTTTATGGAGTTATGATCATAGCCTTGGAACTGGAAATTTGATTTTGATTCTAGGGGCCTCATACATCTTTAATTTATTAAAATTAATTTCTTCAATCAGCCAATGTAAATTAATTTTATATAAATCTTTTGAAACTGGAGTAGTTTGGGCATCTGGGATCCCACGGTGAGTCTCTGAGACCCTAGATGCTGGGTGCGTTTCTGTTAACTATAAGCCCTCTGTACACTTTGAATAAGTGCATTGTACAGTGCTTAGCACAATGATACATGGCTTGGAAAAAATAAATAAAGTGTCTAGGGTCAAAAATGAGCTCATTAAGGTGAGGGGAATGATGAACGCGAAATGAAGAAGGGATCAACTGATTTATATGAGAATCATTTAGGTTGTATCATTGAGGTGATTTACAAAAAAATTAATTATTTTTGGAACCTAGGTGAAAAATTCAAAGTACAAAGTTCCTTGGTTGAGGTCTTAATTCCATTGATATTTTATCTCTTGTCATTTTTAGAATTAGAACCTGAGCCTGGATTGAAGTGAGTCACTAAGTTGTATCACATATGAGGCATGAAATCTTCTTTGATGGATGGTCCTTGTGTTCTTAATTACCCTTGAGTATTTGTTTTAGGGAAAGATCTATTTGAGTTACTCATTTTCTTAAAGCCTACTATTATGTAGTGTCCTCTGTTTGAGTACTGGACATGTTACATTTTGAGCAAAATCATAAACTCAATTTACTATTTTTTAATGAATATAAAACATGGGATTGTTTGAGGACAAACAATGTTTAAGTGTGGGGGAATTTGATGTGGCTCTATTTTAACATAGTTTTTCCACATCTTTTATTTAATTTTTATCAATTTAATTAATTATTCTGACACTTTTTAATTAATATTGGCACTTTTGTAATTTTATCACTAAATATGTTAATTAATCATTTTTATAATTAATTATGTATTTTTAGTCTTTAAATTGATAATTTTAATTTTACTAAACTAATCAACTTTAATTATGTCTTATTTAGTTTGGTTAATTTAAATCTACTTAACTTTATAATAGTTAATATATATTATAAACAATTATTTAATTTATAAAATTCAATTTAATTAACTTATACCTTATTTTAATATTTTATATTTTAATTTAGTTACAATAGAATAGGTTAACATGTTAATTAATGTGTCCTGCGAATCATTTAAGTATATAATATGAGTTTTTAATTATGTTAAATTGTTTGCTGTTAATTTTACTAGTTCAAATAGTTAATTAATTCATTATTAAATAGTTTTAAAACATTAATTATATTATTTTATATATGCAGATTGGTGATATATTCATTTTTATTTTATTTTAGTCTACTGGTGAGGTAGATAATAGTTTTAGGTGAAATAAAGAGTCACTGTGGCTTCTCTTTTTCACCTGCTGCTACCTTGTAATTGTTCTTTAAGTAATTATAATTTAAGTTTTTTATAATTGCAGTTTTTTATTTGATTAGTATTTCATTTAAGTGTTATCTAATTAATAATTTAAGTTGTGTATAGGTTTAAGTTAATTTTTAATTAAATAATTTGTTTTTAATGTTAGAGTTTCATTCTGTCATCTATTTAATTGATTTTGTCGTTTAATAACTCTAGTTAATTCTAATTATTTTACTTATATGTTTGCAGTTAATTAATTGTAGTTTGTAAATTAATTTTTTGTTGTTATCATTTTTAATTTCTAACTGTCGGTGAGTGTCGCACCGATGCTATGTCACACCGAAAATTTTTATAACTATCAGTGAGTCGTCACGTACCGATCACTTTGTAACACCATCAGTCTCTCTTTTTAAACTACCATCGAGTCAATGACTCATCGTTCCATTATCCTTCCATCAGTTTCACATCATACTGATTACTGTTTATTTTATCTATCGGTCTCTCATATCTTCGGTGTCTTATTTTATTTTCATTTATCGGTGAGTCAATGACTCACCGATATCCTAAATCATCGCCGGTTTCACGTTGTGGCAATTGATTTTTAATATTTTAATTATCGGTGACTTGTTTTTGTTTTGTTTTAACCTTCGGTCTCTCTCCTCACACCGATTTATTTTATTTTAACTAACGGTTTGTAGCGACACACCGATCCTTTTCGTCTTTTATCGGTTTCTCACGTACTCACAGATACTATTTATTTCTTTTTGTTCCGCTGCGACCGATCTTTATTCCTTTTATCGGTGAGTCAATGACTCACCGATTTAATTTTTCCTCAATCGGTTTCATAACTTCTCATTACCCGGCCGGCAACTCCCTATTTTCTCAGCATCGGTGACACCGATGCACCCTGCTACCGATAGTTATTTTTGTAGTTGCTACTGACAGTTCATTTCTTCCTTGCTACCGACGCTTCTTCCCATCGATAGCTTCTCCATCCCTGCAACACCCATCATCGTCACACCGACATCCCACCTTCAAACCTTGCAATTGATCCTCCCTGTTTCAAATCGTGACCCTATCTTCTTCAACTGCATTCACGCACGAGCACGAATCTACGCATTCAAAGACAGATCCAAAATTCATCTCAAATAACAGTACATTTCGAACCAGTTTTTCACAAATCAGCTAAACCCTTCACAGGATTTGCAGGTTTGAGTCTACTGGAGCTGCGCTGAAGGAGGAGAATGAACTGCTGGGATGACCGTCGTTGGAAGTGCTCCGCGCTACAACCTTTAGGAAGCCGCCTCACCTGCTGGATGTGCATCATCGAAGGAGCCGCTAATTCCAAGCTGCATGGAGGGTCCGCCACAGAGCAAGAGGAGGAGCACGCCGCCATGGTTGTGCGCTTCTGTGAGTCGAGAGATGTCTCCATGCCTGCTTCGTGAAACCACCGAGAATCGCACCCCTGCTGTGCCATTTTTGAACAGGATCCGAGATGCTACTGAGCCATCGCGCTTTAGGTCAAGGACTACTGCGCCGTGCCAGAGTCGTGTCATCTGCTATGGAGCCGCCGCCAGTGCTGGTGGAGAAGAAGAGGAAACCCTCCCCCTCCTGTGCGCCGAATTGGGGGAGGATGATAACACTAAAAAAATAATAAATGTAAAAGTAATAAAAAAACAAAAAGAAAAGGTAAAGTAAGAAAAGTAAAAAACAAAAGTTAAAGTTAAATCTTCTTTAACTAAGTCAAATAAATTTAAAAGTAATCTATAAAAGTTAATAATTTAAGACATTAATAAATTATAAATTAAATTGTAGAACTTAATTAATAATAAATGTAAATAATAAATTAATTTAGTTTTAATAGAATTAATTTAGAATCAATAATAATTATAAGTATACTATAAATTATACTTAATAAATTAAAAGCACTTGAAACTTAAGTAATAATTTTAATTACTTTAACTAATTAATTAATTAATCTAATGATTAAGTCTCTTTTATTGTAATAATTAAATTATTAATTTAATTTAAATTATTAACCTAATTATTTATGCTCATAATTTTTAATAACTTAGTTTAAGTGTTAAAATAAATAACTTAGTAATTATTTTATTAAATTAATAAAACTAATCGCTCTTTAATAACTTATGTTTTATCACAGTTAATAATTGTATAATTAATTTAAAAGTAAGTAATTATTAATTAACTAAAGATAATTTGTAACTAGTAATATGACAATTTACTTAAAAATTAATTATTTCTGTTTGCAACTCTTTTATGTATTCTTCTATTTTATTTTGCAGCTTCATTCAGGAGTCAAGTTTACGTCTAGGTGCATTCGACTAACTCATCCGGAGTTAGTTACCAGGGAAAAATTCGTGCGACGTGCCTGTCGCACGTGTGCGGTGTGTGGGTGAAGAACTCTTGAAGTCGGTGGAAGATGTGGCGGTGACATGCGGTAGATGACAGAAGATACTTAAAGAAGACAAGCAGCAAAACTCTGGGGGGACTCTCATTCAACATTCCACGACCACATCCATTCGAGAGGGAAGACTCCGAGGAGCAGTACTGGTGACGAGCAGGAGACCAAGGAGTCTGAAGGCAGAGTGTTTCTTTGGGAGTTCTTCTTCCCTCTGTTCTTTATTTTTGTACTCTTTTTTGGAATGTTTTTCACTTCTTTAATCAGTATGATCAATGGTTTCACTTTCTTAGCTCGTGAATTTTAAATCCTCCTGGTTATGATATTCAAATCTTCATTTTCTTATCTTTTACAAAATTAGAATCAGTTGGTGAGACTGATTCTGTTTCTAATATTTTGATCATTCACACTTCAATGATTTCAATTTCAATTCAAATTCGACTGGCAAGGTTGTGTTTGAATGAAACTTCCAGAACATTAATGTCATTAACATTGGAAATTTATGGCGAGTTCATTTCAAAATGTTATCTTCTTAAAACCTTGATGCAGTTCGATTATGTTTTGGCGTGGCGAATTCCAAAACCTAATACCCTGCCTGTTGAGTTTCCTGGCGAGGGAAATTCTTCAGTCTTTCTAGAAGTGTGATTCGGTTGTAAGCTGTGGAGAGAACATCCATTCGAACTAGTAGTTTAGAATTCCTGAGTACTTTGTTGATCTCACTTCCTTGTCTTGCTGCTTTATATTAGTATATTGTAATTCTCTAGTTTATCATACTTAGTGTTAATTTTAGTTTCCATAAAAAACTTGTTTGGTCGCCCTGTTTCAACTTCATTTCAATAAAAAAAGAAGTAAAAAAGTTGTTTTCCCCACTATGGACAACAGTGGGGGTTTAAAGTTTTAAAATCTTAGAAATCACTCGTCTGCCTTCTCTGTAGATCAACCCTGCACTACTGTACTAGTGTAGGAGTATAAATGTAATTTTGAGGGCCGTGACGACCTCCGTCCGCTTCAATGTACATAGTCATAGTGCTAGGGATTTGTTACATAACCCCTTAAAACAGCCACATAATGCCTAAGGGTAAGGTGCGCGATGGGGATAGACTCTTGGGGTGGCTCGAATAACATTGCACGCCTGGTGATCTCTATCAACTTCCACTTCTCCTGTAGATGGTTCTGTTTGAGCTGAACATGTTGAAGCTCATCTTGGGATTGGTCAAGAGCGAAGTCCAATGATGCCACCTCTTTTCCGAGCTCCGAAAAATGGGTTTTGTATGGAGAAATTCTATTAGATGAGGTCATTACTTCCTTTTTCTGAGTAAATTGGATTGTTAAAGCCATATATTTATACTAATCATCAGATAACTATTCAACGACCATATTAGCAACTGTCAAAATTCAAAAACATAAAACCAAGGAAGTTCATATGTTTTACATAACCATTTGACACAGTAATACATTTAAAAATACCGAGAGGAATTTATATTAATGAAAGTTTGGGTCGTTACTTGTAAAATGTTTCTTCATCTCTTAGAAGAAATTATCACATGCTTCCGACAAAAAATAATTTGTCCCCTTTTTGGTCAATCCTGTAAGTAGTGATTCCAATTAGGAAAATTCCTAGATGAATCTCCGATAATATCCAGCTAACGAAAAAAAACCTCGAATATTAAAAACATTCTTGGGCTGATCCCAAGAAAAAACTGTCAGCACCTTCTCTGGGTCAACTACCACACCTTCATCCCTGATTATGTGACTCAATAAGTTTACCTGATCAATCCATAATTTAAAATTATATATCTTGGCGTATTGTCGATGCTCTCTCAGTGCACTCAATATGATTTCAACGCGTTGGGAATGATCGTCATGAGTCTTAGAGTATACCAAGATATCATCAACAAACACTACCAAAAATTGATCCAGGTATGGATGGAAGATTCAATTCATAAAGTCCATATGAAATTAAAGTGTTTTCACCAACCCAAATTGCATTATGAACAAATAAAATAGGCCATAATTTCTCCTGAAATCAATCCTTGATATACCATAAGTCCTAACTCTTAACTAATGATACCCTGATCTCAAGTCAATATTTGAGAATAAACATGGTCCTCTCATCTGGTCAAAATGATCATGGATACACAGAAGAGGATAATAGTTATTTATAGTCATCCAATTCATCATCCGGTAATAAACGTACAAGTGAAAACTCCGGTCAACCTTATTACCAAAATACACTGGTGAACCCCAAAGTAATGTACTTGGATTGATAAACCCCTTTTACTCTAACTCCTCCAGCTAATTAATAAGCTGTTAAATATTTTTCATTGTCATTATTTATGGTGGAATAGAAAATAGATCATCCCCTGTCATGAGATCAATGGTGAATTCCACATCTCTATCATGTGTCAACCCTGATAAGTCTTTAGGAAACAAATTCTAAAACTGATCCACTATGGGTGGAAATATATCTTGTTTCATATCTCCATCATCCGGTAATAGACTTTCATCCTGGGCTGTGATCTCTCCCAGTTTTTAGTAATTGGCCTTTCTCATCCTACATGTATATCCCATTATCTATGGTGTATACAGTTTTCACCCTTAGAAAATGTGAAATTCACCGTCCTCCAGTAACAATAAATGTTGTATTGGTATATGACTAACTATCCCATACCGATAATTAGTTCGAAGCCTGAAATATCCAGAATATATAGATCCCAGAGAAAAGGATACTCCTTAATCTCAAGAGAACATCCCTTTCATAAGTATTTAGACCGTACTCCAAATGGTGTATCTATCATCATAACCTCTTTTACGAACTCCACCACCAGGATCAATCCATTCACAAGTTTTGCAGATATAAAGGATTGATAGGTGATAATATCAAATAAGGTAATAGCTAATGTAGAAGCTACACGAAAAGTAACTCTTACTATTGATGGTACAACCTCATTATCCACAAGTGTAGGGTGTATTGAATGTTTATTTCCTACCCCTATTACCTGTTATATAGTCTGAATCCCCTAAGATGAACTACTCTTCTAATATGGGTGCTCTTTCCCAGAAACACCACATACACTACCTCCACCACCATGGCTAGTAGATCTTCAGTTTCCAGTCTTATAAATTGTAGAATATCCCCTTCTCACACTCTGAATCTTTCTAACTACACCCTCAGTAACTGCATGTTATGAGTTCATATAGAACCTCTGTAGATGCCCCATATTTCTAAAATAATTATACTCCTATGGTGGTCGGGGGAAATGTTTGTAAAAGTTTCCTTAACTACCAAACTAATGGAAGAACACCTTGGTAAGATCCTGAGTAACTGATCCACCTGACTTGAGACTCTATTTCCTAATACTATGGCTACATTTCTCATAAAAAATCTTTCTATTCTTGAAAGTCTCACTTCCAGAACACCTGTCCATGAATGGAAGCCTACTTCAGGTTCAATTCAGCAATGAGAAAAGGATTTACCACTTATGAAAACTTCTTTAGCCTAAATATGTTCATATGGGATGAAATTTTAGATTTAAGTCCTTCCTAAAATATGTTTTCTACTTTAGCCTCATCTCCCACCAAAACTAGAGAAAAGAGAATCCGATATGTGAAGCGTATAGTATAGTCAATAACATACATGCTCCCCTAATTCAATCTCATGAACTTAGTTGTTCTCTCGTATTTTAGTGTGTCGTTATAAAAGTTCTCCAGAAAATTATCTTGACAGTCCTTCCATTCGATAGCTTCTAGCTATCCACCCCGAGTCTCGATGTCCCACCAATGCTTTTCTTGACCATGTAACATGTAAGAGTCAAAATTGACTCTCTTCTCATTAGGATTCTCCATGTGGTCAAGTATAGTCTGTATAGACTCAATCTATAACTCAGATCACTTAGGTCCACCCTCTCGAGTAATAGTTAGAGGGTTATATAATAGAAAATCCCTAATCATATTTGAAAATAATTTCAAAACCCCCCCAGGGTCTCTTTCCATGAATTGAAAGAAGTGAGGGAAGATCTCTTGGAACTAATCCAATACTTCCTCAACTGGAACTATCAGTACCTTAGGTTCCACTACTAGTGGAGCATCTTTAAACACATCCTCCTGTCTTCCTCTCAACAAGCTTCATCATGGAGGCATATCTCTATAATTCAAAACACACACCTTATGACTCAACCATAACTTTATCACATTTATGTAGGTGGAAAATCACCAAAAATCACAACAAATTATTTTTCAAAACCTCTCCACATGGTTAAAACTGAGGCTATATTTCTACCCTCAACCATATTACACCATGGTCTTGGTTAACAAGGGTAACGACATATCATTATTTAATGTTTCACATTACACCCCCATTTATTCAAATTTTTCATCATTTTAAAATCTTTTTCAATTTAATTTTTGGCAACATTTTCACTTCAACATCCCAAAAAAGGAAAAAAATGAAGTTTAACAACATACCCAAAGCCTGTTTCACTATGCATGACTAAAATGATGCATGTCATAATAATCCTATGTGCCTAGAATGATGCATCCAAACTCAACTATAATTCCATATCAGGACACAAGTCAATTATTAACAATTACCAAAAATAATAATCACATCACACAATAAGTGTGTCAACCAAGGTGAAATAATATTCAAATATAATAAGAGACAATAATAACAAAAGTCCCACCCCAGGTACTTGGTTTCTCCCCTATAGATGGGTTTGAAACTCCTATTCACAATATTATAACTAAGGCATGAATCTTCTTAATCTCCTATCTACATTTCCTAAAATAGTAATAAAAAAGAAGATAGAAAATAAAAAATTCCTGTTAATATAACTTTATAACATTTGGGCCCGAGTGCCACACCCCGACACCCTGACCTGGGCCGCCACATGACCTCAACCTCACATATCCATATGCTAGAGGTTGTTGACTAGCAGTAAGGGTCAAATAACGACCATGGGGAGACTATACCCACTTTTAACAAATTGATACACCAACAAAAATAAAACAAATAGTATAGTAATAACATATAACTATAAACAATTAAAATATCTCAAGATAATCAATGTAGGAAAATACAATACCAAAAATGGATTAAAAAATATGCCATGCTAATGTATGATTCAAGGGTCTAAAATGAAACTCAAATGTAAAGAAACAAATAACACCCTATAGGGTCCTAAACCATGTCTGATTCCGTCATCCATACTCCATCCCTGATCAGCTATCTAACATAGGGCCTTTTCCCTTATCTCGTCCAACAACCATGAAATCTATCCAGGTGCTAATCAGGAATCCCAAGAAGGGTGTGGGTGAAACTCATTAGGAAACCACCAATGTTTTCTAAAACAATATCCAATCAATAATAGTGTATGAAGTTATATAAGGAAATAAATAAAATTCTTAAGTAAATAGTTATCAAATTATCAATTATTCATTATTTAACCAAATAAATCCCCAGGTTTCAAAGGACACCTGAACCTCAATACCTGCTTCATCCCATGCTTGATTTTGAAACATTCACGTCATTTATTCACAATTAGTTTAATAAATGGGATTTTATCATCTATTTCATTTAAATTTACTAATACGACTACCTAGAACCATAGTCTAATGACAATATTTTGGGCATAAAACATTATGTATAGCACCTCATGGGTATTTGGAGGGTCAGTCCGTGTCCTACACCCCATGGGTATTTGGAGGATTATTCCCTATCTCATATGATATTCTCATGCATGAAATTTTCATTCTTTGGATATTTGGAACATTAGTATGTGTCCCACACTCATATATCAATTAATCACATATATCATATATATCTCATATATCACAATATCACATGCCTCACTATATAATATAAATCAATATTAGTCAATATGAATCCTCTTATCACAATAAATCACATTAATTAATCCAATGTTAATTAATCACAATCATTCTATTAATTAATTCCATAATTAATTAACCACATGTCTTACATTAATTAATTCAATAATTAATTAATTTTAGCTATTCCATTAATTAATTATATAACTATTTAATCACATTCATCTCAATAATTAATTTTCACAGTTAATTATTCACATTATTTCCATTAAAAAACCTCATATCCCAATAATTAATTTAATAATTAATTATTCTTAATTCACTACTCAATACCTATATTCTGATAATTAACTTCACAATTAATTATCCCCATATCCAAATTTCAAAATTCATTAATTAATTATTTCCCAAAATTAATTAATTCCATTAGGAAATTCAATTGCGAAACAAATATAGAAATTATAAAACTTCCATACACATAATAAAAATCATTTTCCAGGGATTTAAATATTAGACAACCTACCTCAATTTTTTGATGATCTATCTCCCATTGAAAATCACCAAAATTGAGAAGCATAACAACGTAGGTCAGGATCTAGATCTAAAACCCTAAATCAAGATTAAAAAAACAATATCTCATAAATCTAGATCTAGATATAAAATAATAGATGTATATTCATCAAATATAGATCCAGATCTATCAAAATAGAAGATAACTTCCCATAAAAAAGAATGAGAGAATAAAGGAGGATAAATGCGAAAGCCACATGATATGATCAACATACCAGGAGGGATGCAGATATTCGATATGAGATTTGAATCGCGAAGTACAGAGGTTGGGATGGCTTGAAAATTTTCTGGAAATCTCTAAAATCATGAAATATTATCTAAGGTTAAGTGGGGATTTATTTGTGATTAAAATGGGGGTTCAGGATATTTTAAAACTAATTTTCATGATTAATGAATTCCCACAAATAGTTTTCATGGAAAAAGCACAAAATTTTCCCTAATAGTCCACATAAACCATGTGGTAACTATGAAAAACCCTAACTTCCAAGGTTGCATGGTTTTCTAGGTTTGGTCACACATGTTTCTTTAACTATGCGCAAACCATGCACACCCCCTTTTCTTTTAATTTTCTCAATTTTTCTCCCAAACACACCTAAAAGTATAACCCAATGAAAAGTAAAAAAGATAAAATAATATAGTACCTGTAAACGGGACTGAAATATGTCCAAAAAATTTTAGGATCTTACATTTATGGATGGTTGACATGAAAAATGAAATTTTTCGTATCATGGAGGCAGAAATCCATACGTAAAAATGGGAAAAATTCCATTTTTTAATTGAATGAAAAATAAATAAGGTATATAATATATTAATTTTTTATAATAATAATTATGTTATAAATTCCATATTTATAAATTATTTTCATCCTTATGAACAACCATGTGAAGAGGTAATTAAAAACGAATCATATCACATTATGGGGGTGGTATTTCACAGGTAGGAATGTGCCACATTATCAATTTTTAATAGATAAAATGGTTAAGAAGGTAAGTAATATAGTAGTTTTACAGAATAATAATAATTTCAAAAACATATTATATATTCATTAATTCTATTTTTATAACCAGATTTGTGAGATAGTGACGTAAAATGAAATACATCTCTTTGCAGAGGTGGAAGTCTACACGTAGAAACAAGCGATGTTTTCATATCTTATAGGATGAAAAAGAGTTATAAAATAGATTTTAAATAAATATAATAACATTTTACTATAGATAATATACTGATTTAATTATTTTATAGTGGTTATAAATATATTTTATGGAGGTATAATAAGAAATAATCTTGAAATAGGTTGGTTATGAATTATACCTCCTCCATAGATATATCCCTTTGGCCTACACATTTAGCCCAATAAAATTTGTCTTTTGAGAATAATATGAACTTTAGTATATGGTAAAGATAGTTTGAAAGAGTTTTAGGTTGTTTTTTACCATGATAAGTGGCACAAAATGTGTGAATAAGTGAGGAATATAGGTTCACTTTTATAAGTGAGGGGAGTGACGCTCTTATAAATTCTTAAAACATTAAATTCTTATAAATTCATTTATAGAATAAAGTGGGAACAATTTATTGAAATTTAAAATAAAATTTATTGTAAGTACAAGATACACTCAACCAATTATATTTATCCATATTTTGGTGATATTTGATGCCTCATTCATAGTTTAACCCCTGTTAACCCTTTTAACCTTTATCTGGGTGAATATGTTTTACCATGGTAAATATTAGTTTTGACTAAAAATGAAATTGAAAACATTAAAAACAATTTTAAGACCATTATTTAAAATATGAATTAAATTTTTAAAGATTTAATTTTTAGAATATTTAGAAATTAATTTCAATATATGTGCACAAAATGCATTGAGGAAATGTTTATTGAAAGATATAATTTTTAAGCATAAATATCTTTTATAAAATAATAAACTATAATTATGATTTCTATGTAATTATTTTTATTATATATAATAAAATTTCCTCCTAATTAACTTTAAAAACAATTCAAAATGAAGTTGGAATTTTTAATTACATGAAAATATATGGCTATTTTTATAAAAAAAATGTGTATTTTCCATTATTCACCAAAAAATCTATCTTTTTAGAAAAATCTGAACAATCCGCCCTAAGATAATTTTGACATGAAAAATCCAAAAATAAAGTTAATTTTATAAATTTAAAACAGTAAAATTTAGTAATTTAATTATTAAATAAAACCACATATATTCATGGAAAACATTTGAGTTTGAATAAAACCATTGCATTTCTGATCGAAAAATCATATACAATTAGAGTATAGAATATCAATCCATAAAAAAATATTTATAAAAATTAATATAATATCAAATTTGTTTATTATCAACATTACCAGGTTTCTCACATTATTACCCCTTTTAGAAATTTCATCTTGTAATTTCATCCATTACAAAAACAAGTGAGGGTATCTGTTTCTCTTATTAGCTTTTTATAATTCCCATTTTTCTTTTTACATAATATGGTTTTACCATAAAACATGTACAATTTTAGTTACATTTTCCATAACACCTTCTCTCTATGATCTATAATATATATTGAATTTTCCTTATAATAAATATTCTCTTCCAACTGTACCACCTCATGGCTTAAAACATGAGATATGTCATGTATATACTTCCTTAGTTAAGAAACATGAAACACATCATATAACTGTGATAATATTATAGTAAAAAATACTCAATATTCAAATTATCCCACATTTTATAAAATTTCATAAGTTTTAATGAATTATGGGATCAACTTCCCTTCTTTTACCAAAACACATTACCCCTTTCCAAGGAAGTATTTTAATAAAGGCATAGTCACCTACCTCAAAAAAGAGATATTTCCTCTTATTATCTACAAAAATCTTCTACATTCTATGAGATGCCTTCATGTGATACTGAATCATCTTTACCTTCTAAAAAATATCTTCTATGAGATCTAGTCCCAAAAAATTCCTTGCACCAACTTAATCCCAACATGATGGAGTTCAACACCAATTTCAATAAAATTCCTTAAAATATTCTATTTGAATACCAGAATTAAAAAAAATATTATAAGAAAATTTAACTAAAGAAATATGTTCATTATAACTTCTATAATAATCTAATGATCAGGCATGAACCATATTCTCAAAATATTGAATTATATGCTCTAATTTCCCATCAAATTGAGGACGCAAAGTTTTACTAAAATTTACTTCAGTAGCCACTGACTTCTAATTTCTGTTAAAAAATTTGATGTAAACCAAATATAATGATCAGATATAATGTATAAGGGAACTCCATGTAACATTACTATCTCCTTAAGATAAAGTCTTGAATATTGATCTAAGGACATAGTATGTCCAATAGGAAAACAATTCATAGATTTAGTCAAATGATCAATAATAACCCAAATAAAATTATTACCTTGAGATTGATTTGGTAATACCACCATGAAATCCATTGATACGTTCTCTTATTTCCATTATAGAACTGGAAAAGGATGATTTATCCCCTTTGGTATTATTTATTCCAGCATTAATATGCTGATATGTCAAATATTTCATGGTAAAATCATCTATATCCTTTTTCATACATTCCCACTAAATGTATTCTTGAAGGTATTTGTACATCTAAATTCCATCAGGATGAATAGAAATAGATATCTACATGATTCACATAACAATTCTTTCTTCAATAGAGAATGATTTTTAAAACAAAACCTCTTTCTAAAATTTATAACACCTTCTCCCTCAAAACTATAATTGGGGAATATACCCTTTTTTTACCAATTATACACTTTCTTTCTAACCTGGATATTTATTATGAGTCTTCTTAATTTTTTCTAAAAAATATGACTATAAATATACCTAATCGAAAAATGAATTAGTTTATCCATACATAATTCCCAGGACAACATTTATTAAATAATTAATTAAAGAATCATGTTTAAAAAGTAGCATAGTTAATGATGAATTATCCTTCAAACTTAATACATTTGCTACCTTCTTTAAATTACATGGATGATAGGTAATTTTAAAATAAAATTACTTAATCAGTTTTATCTATATTCTCTGCCTAATTTTTAACTCTTTTTGAGTGAATATATACTTTAAACTATTATTATAATAATATATTTTATTTTTTCTCCATTTAGATGATGCATCCAGATTTTTAATGTAAAAACTACTATACCTAGATCAAGGTCATGTGTATGATAATTTCTCTCAAGGGGTTTCAATTGATGAGATTCATATGTGATAACCCATTCATTTTATGTCAAGACACAACTAAGGACCTTCAAAGAAGAATCAAAATAAATACAAAAACTCCAAATTTCTAGATAGAAAGGATAACATAAGAGAGCTAACCTATCTTATTTTTAATTATTAGAAACTTTAATCACATTAATTTATCCTAAATAATTTTACTCCTTTTCAAGTTAACATAGTTAGTGAACTGGATAACCTAGAAATGTTTTCAAAAAACCAAATTTAGTAACCTGTTAATCTAAGAGAACTTCATATATTAGTGATGTGTGTAGGCCTTAAACACTCTTATTACACTTTATTTTTATTTGGATAAATAGTCATTCCATATTTATAAACAATATTCCAAAGGAATGAAATAATTTATAACCAAAATTTAATTTTACTAACGTTTCCATACAATTTCTTTTTTAAAATTATAAATGAAAATAGTAAGAGATTTCTCATGATCTGCATATAATTTAGATTATACAAAAACATCATCAATAAACAGAACCAAAATTTTATCCAAATAATCATGGAACACTCTCTCATTAGATTGATAAATACAATGAGTTCATTTGTTAACACAAAATTTATAACCAAAAAACCATAACGGTCATACCTAGTCTAAAATTCCATCTTAAGAATTCCCAATTGCATCAATTTTAGCTGATGGTACACTGAGCCGATATTAATTTTTGAAAAATATTATTCTCCCTAGATAAGATTAAGCAAGTAATCAATAGTTGAAAATTGATACTTGTCATTAACAGGGATATTATTGACTACTCTATAATCAATGAAATGTCTCACAGGACTATCATTCTTTAAAACAATAGGACCCCTATAAGGTGATGTGATAGGGTGAATGAAACCCTTATCAAACAATACGTGTAACTTATTTTTTAATTCTATCAACCCAACTAAATATTTTCTATAGGTAGGTTTTTGATATTTTATTAGCATTGAGAACTAAGCCAATATTAAAATTAACCTATTGGTTAGGCATAACACTAGGAAAATCATCATGAAATGCATCCATATATTCATTTACTACTATCATATCACTAATTTGAACATTTCCTTTCTTATTAACATTATATAAAAGATAAATTTCACTTACATCTATTATTAATTTCTCACCTTATTGATATGTTATCAAAGTTAAGAATTTATTCTTATATACAAAAGGAAAATCATTCTGAAAATTAACTTATTAAGATATAAAATCTATCTTAACATAATAAATTGAAATCCAATCCATAACTAGAATAACATCAACCTCTAAAACATCCAAGAAAATAAGTTTAGTAATTAAAACCATTCCACAGTTGATACCATTATTTTTTTTATAAACTATTATTTCATTTATACTACCCATTGATTTGTTTTACCAATATTTATGAATGTATTTCTTGAAATGGTATTTCCTATTTACTTACAAATATCCTAGATAAAAAATAATGTATATATCCTGAATAAAAAAAGACTTTTCAATATTCTGAATAAAAAAAGTATTGTACCTATCACCACTTCATTTGGGGGACATTCATCTTTCATTATAGTAGAAAAATATTTTGTTCCACCTTTATTCATTTGATCATGAGGATTCCCACATTGAGTAACTAAGTTCATAAATGCATTAGCATAATTTCTAAACTCATTACAAATAAAGAATATTACTTCCTTCTTTTCATCACTAGTATAACCATTACCATTACTCATTTATTCATAATCACATGCCAGGTGTCTATAATTACAATATTGGTAACAGTTATTAGATCTCAAAAGTCATTATCTATAATGATTATTTATACACTTATAATAACAGGGAAATTTAGTTATCCTCCTTTCAGGGTTATTTTATTAATTAATCCCCATTCTATTTCATATAAATCTCTTCTTATCCTTATTATTTATAAAATCACAGAATCTTCATACCCACTATCTCAGTACAACACTCAATCTCCTCATAGATTCCCAACTCATGACTAATCAGAGACCTTCATGAACATGGATTGAATCTTGAGTAAAATCAATCAATTTTAATCTCATGGTGAAAATTAATATGTGGTGCATACTTGTTCAATGTAGAAAAATTATATTTATAGGTGGAAAACAAGTCCCACTCATTTTTCTTAAACTCTGTTAATTTTAATTCTGTTCAAAATCAAATATATTTAAGAAAATATTTTTCAAGGATTATATATTTAAATAGCATTTATTATTTGGAATTAATTTCATCCTTTTATTTAGTGTTCTTAATTGAATACCACCATTGATAGGCTTCACCTTCAAAAGGATAAATAGAAAGGTTTACCTTAAAATATTCTAAACATCACAAAACATCAAATATCATATCAAAAGAATTAATATATTCTTCATATATCACTGGTTTTGTGTTCATGTGTACATGTACTCAAGAAAATTCCTCCCACTTGTAGGTCCACCCCTTAGGTTCTAGTCTCCAACCCCTAACATTTGGGAGGTGGGTTTGGGGGATGTCACGGCACGAGCCTCAAGGGACGGGTCATGAAAATGTGGTATCAGAGGTGGTCGGTTCTACCTCAAAGATCAGGAGTTGGTTGTTTTGATTTTGGGAATCAATGTTAAATTTTTCGAGTTCTATTTTTAGATAGGGCAGTCCAGTGTTGTTGCGGAAACCGACGTATCCATACACGAGGATCTTTAATTTTTTTTTTCAGATATATACATAAAAACACTTGTTTCATACATCATATAGGAATTTTGTGTTTCCTCATGTTCTTATTGAATTATAGTTAGCTCACCAGGTATAATTTATTGGTCGTGGTACATCTTGATATGTTTCAGGATGCCTCCATGCAGATAGCTAGCTAGGATTCTGATGCCTAACCATGAGTAGAACGCACATAGAGATGAGGCATTGGTTCAGGGACTAGTGCTAGAGATGGTCACGCTATGTGGTGCATCAGTGTTACCACAACCCGTTGATTAGTGGTTACTACCAGCATTACTAATAGAGGAATTGAGTAGGCTCAGCAGCATGAACAATTTCCAGAGACAGAGACCACCAAGGTACAGGGGAGAGACAGATCCTCCGGCAGCTGAGGACTGGCTGGAGGCGGTGACTTGAGTCTTCCACTTAGTGGGGAAGACACTTGACTATATGGAGATCTTAGTTGCGAGCCTTCTTCAGGGCTTGGCATGGAGATGGTGGAGTTTGAAAATTCAAACTCATGATGAGGAGAATCTCTCTTAGTTTTCCTTTGAGAGTCTTTTTCAGGAGGATTTCTTCCCTACGACCTTGTGCTCAGTGTGAATATGGAAGCTGCTTCACCAACAGAAAGGAAGAATGTCAGTGGCTGAGTACTCTATGAGGTTTGAAAACCTCTCCTACTACTCTACGGATATGGTTTGTTACCCTTTCTTCAGGGTCTGGACCTTTGAGAAGGGACTCCAATGGAATATCATGGAATTGATGATTTCCCATAGTATCCCCACGTAGTCAAGAGTTCTAGAGTGATCGCTTCTTGTGGAGAGATTCATGGAAGAGTAGGCACCAACAGCGGGAGCCAAAAGTATGATCTAGGTAGTAGAGTCTTCTGTGGTGAGTAGAAGGCATTAGACGTGGGGACCCAAGCGGGTCAGATATTTTAGGGGATAACCCTAGGACACATGATCTGTGGTGCGGGGACACCAGGGTAGTAGGGTTCAGCAGAGGAACATTGTGTGATTATCGTGTGGCGGGAAGATACATAAGGCTCGTGACTACCTAACCCACCATACAGACGATTAGCATACGGTCAAGGTACCTCCATGGCATAGGTAGAGGTTCGCGCAAGGAGGTATGCACGAAAGCAGATGTGGCAGGGGAGTAGGCCGAGTAGAAGGAGGTGGACGATGGTTCAACGTTCTACCACCACCACCCCCAGGTGGTTCACCACGGGTTTAGGGATCCGGATGATAGGGGTGAGGCTAGATTTAGGCGATAGAGGCTTATGACTACAAAAATCTAGAGATTATTAGAGGTATGATATGTTTCTTCTCCACCTTAGTTGCACTTCTTATAGACACGGGTTCTAGTTACTCTTTAATTTCCACAGATCTCATTCGAGACTCGGAGTTTCTGGTTTATCAATTGGCTCGATCCTTATGATTAGAGACTCATATAGGAGGATATTCAATGATTACACACTGGTGATGTTAGTGTGAACATACTCTTGGATGGGAGAGATTTGATTGGGATCTTCTAGTAGCGGCGTCGAGGCCTTACAACATCATCTTGGGTATGGAATGGTTATATATAGTACATTCTCAGATCCACTACATTAGGAACAATGTGCAGTGTGTCCGCAAGGACGAGATCAGTTTTTCCTTCACCGATGAGAGGATAAATTTTGCAGCATAGGATATAATTTCTCAAAGGAGGGTGTAACCAACCCCTCACAAATTTTCTAGCTTCTCCCTTGGTGTGGTGGATGATAGGAGTCCAAGATTTCCTATAGTGGTGGATGAGTATGAGGATGTCTTTACTGAGGATATTCTGAGACTACCTCCTCACAGGGAGGTAGACTTTGGCATCAACCTATACCCCGGGAGGACAATGATATCCAGACCGGAATATTTGATGTCTCCGTTGGAGCTATGTCAATTGAGGGTATAATTAGAGTAATTTTAGGAGAAGGGCTTCGTGAGGCCCAGTATTTCACCATGGGAAGCCCCAGTTTTGTTTTCCATAAAGGAAGATGGGGGATTGAGGCTATGTGTGGACTTACGATACCTAAACCATGTGACCTTGAAGACAAGTATCCACTAACAATGACTAATGAAATCTTCGATCAGCTGAAGGGAGCTAAGTCATTATCGAAGAAAGACCTCAGATTAGGCTATCATCAGCTTTGGGAACGGGGTGCAGATGTACCTAAGATAGCCTTTAGATACCAGTATGGCTACTGTGAGTTTTTGTTGATGCCTTTCAGTGTGACCAATGCCCTATCAATGTTCATGGGACTCATGAATAGTTTCTTCCAAACCTTACCTAGATCATTTCATGGTGGTCTTCATTGATGAAATCCTGGTGTACTCAGTGTCATAGGAGGATCACACTACACACTTGAGGATAGTCCAGGATACACTTCGAGAGCACCAGCTTTATGGGAATATCTATAGGTTCCATTTCTTGATTCGGGAGTTCTACTTTCTGAGACATTTCATCTCGGAAGCTGGAGTTGTAGTGAATATAGTGAAGATAGAGGCAGTGGTTGCTTCAAAGCCACCCATGAGCGTGAATGATTTGCAGAGTTTCTTAGGGTTGGATGGATAGTACTGGAGTTTTGTTCCAAACTTTTATAGAGTATAAACATCTTTATCAATAATGAAATTTAAGGGAAACCCCTTCCTATGGATGGAGAAGTTCCAAAATAGTTTTTAGGAGCTATGGCGGAGACGGACCAGTGACCCCATCTTGATATTACCAAAGGAGGGAATTGGGTATGTAGTTTTCTACGACACATCAGAGACCAGACTGGGTTGTGTCCTGATGCAGGATAAAGGAGTGATATCCTATGGCTCATGGAAGTTGAGGAATCATGAACAGAAATATGTGACCCATGACCTAGATTTAACAATACAAGTCTTTGCTATGAAGATGTGGTATAAATACTTGATGGGTGAACGGTTTACCATCTACTCCGACCACAAGTGTCTTAGGTATATCCTCTCACAGAAGGACCTGAACTAGAGACATCAGTGATGGCTAGAGTTCCTCCAAGACATTGAATTTGAGATAGTTTATACTCTTGAGAAGGGGAACATGGTGGCAGATGCGCTCAGCAGGAAGTATGGTTTACGACTGTTGAGTGAGGCGATAAAGCTGTTGGCCGAGATGAAGATATCCTTTGTGGATGAGGATGAAGCAGCTTACCTTCAGTCAATGACTATTACTCCCACACTCTTATTGTGATTTTGGGAGGCACATCTTGTAAATATTGACTGTGAGGCCCAACGTGCTAAATTATCCTCAATATAGGCTCCTGATTGATTTTCAATAGGTGGGGAGCATGTCATTATTTTCATAGGATGCACCATTATATGAGTGATGTTGCAGTAGGAGGTGTTGTGGGAGTTCCATACATACCCTTTGGCGGTACATCCTGGTGTGTTGAAGATTCTCTAGGACCTATGATGTATGTACTGGTGTCTTGGGATGAAGAAAATGGTGGAAGAGTTTGTTTCATGATGCCTCACTTTTCAGTAAGTGAAGGCTGAGTATCAAGTTCCACCAGCCTTGGCATAACCACTTGAGGTACCAGAGTGGATGTTGGATGATATCTCGATAGAATTTTTGATGGGATTACCACACACATCCAAGGTCCATGACCATATCAGGATGATCGTTGACTAACACACTAAGTAAGATCACTTTCTACCCATCCGGGAGTAGGGATCTGTAGAGGGATTGGGATGCCTCTATGTCCAAGAGATAGTGCAGTTACATGGGGTAACATCAAATATTATCTCATATTGTGATGCTTGCTTCATATCCTAGCTATGAAAGGGATTACAATAGGCATTCGGGACTCATCTGTGCTTAAGCATAGGTTTTCCCCCTCATAATGATGGTCTGATGGAGCGGACTATATAGACCATAGTGGACATTCTTCATTATTTCTTCCTTGATTTTGGTCATAGTTGGGAGGAACACCTACCACTGGTGGAGTTTTCATACAACAACAACTATCACTCCACCATTGGCAAAGCACCATTTGAGGCTTTGTGCAGGCGGCCTTGTAGATCACCTATATGCTGGACAGACACAGAGGAGTCAACACTCATGGGTCCAGAGTTGGTACGAGCTACCACTAAGAAGGTGCAGATCATCCAGGAGTAGATGAGGACTACACAGATTAGGCATAAATATAATGTGGGCATGACATAGAGGCCCTTAGAGTTCAAGTAGGGAGACCATGTGTTCTTTAGAGTCTCAACCCGATGGGGATTGTGGAGATTTGGTCGGGGTGAAAATTTATCTTTGAGGTTTATTAGTCCTTTCCAAATTTTGAGCAGAGTTGGGGAGGTGGAGTATCGCCTATATCTTCCCCTACATATGCACCGAGGGCACGATGTTTTCCACATGTCACAGTGGAGGAGGTATGTTCATGATCCATCAAACGTCATCGAATGGGGAAAGCTGGACATTAACGATGGAGTGACATTTGTAGAGTTCCCAGTAGAGATAGAGGATTAATAGGAGAGATCCATTCGTGGATGGTTGATTCCTATGGTGTGCATTCGGTGGTAGAACATGAATCTCTTGGAGACCACATGGGAGTGGGAGTCTCATATTTGGATCAGTACCCCATTTTAATTGTTTAAACTTGATTTGGATTACTAGGACGTGAAACCCAAAAGGTGGGAGTAATGTAATGTCCCAAAATTTCCATGTATTTTTTTTTTAAAATTATATGGAATTATCTTGAGACCAGAATCTTTGACGACACCTGATTCTGAGGCCCGGTGTGTCCAAAATAGAATTTTGAACTTTTTTTAAGTTCATTTAAGTAAACATGGAAGTTGGTTTTCTAAAATTTTAAACCGATTCTCGGATCAAAAATCTAAGGGGACTGTTGAAATCAGAGCATCGATATTGTCTTAGAAAGGACTTAACATTGACCAACGATGTTCGAATACAAAAGTTAAATTTCGAACTTTTCGAATAAAAAATAACTTTAAAAGTTATTTTATTTGTTTTTCCAAAACATTGGGTGGTGGAACGACGACACTGCGGTGTAGCGACAAAGCAACAATGAGTCTCATTAAATGAAGTTAATTAATGGTTTATAAACATGCAGCATAATGACACATTAAGTGAAGCATAAGAGATATGTTGTTTCATAAATGAAATAGCGTAATGACGCGAGAAAACAACGTAACAGAAATAATGCGACATGTTTTCCTTTTTATGGAATAACATGTTGGAGAAACGGGATCAAATCATGGATTTACTATGACGAACCTACAATAAGATTTCTCTCCAATGAAAAACCACGAACGCTGACAGATCACTAATGGCGTCGACGCATCTCGAAGAACGGGACCAGAAAGTGGAAGACGCCAACAGAACAAAAATCCTCATGGGAAGATCACTTTAATGATGAACTCAATCAAGGTAGGGGATATTTTTGTTGTATATTATATTTTATCATTATTAATTCCAAAACAACGAATGCGGATCAAGCGAAAAACAGGTTGATCCACAGATCGCTCCATCTTACGAGAGGGTTGTTTTTCATGGGTTTCTTATATTGAAATTAATTACTTGTTGATAGAACCTCAATATAAAACCTCTTGATGTTTAAAAATCTAATGTGAAGGGAGTAGGATGAAACGAACAAGGCTTGATCTCCTTATACTTGTGCATTCTTCATGGAAGAACCTTTGAATTTGTGGGAAAAAGGTTTTGAGGCCTTGACAGGGAAGGAAACACACCATGGAGGATGGAGGCGCACACATCACAAAGAAAAAACAACTGGAGTGGACCCTGTAGTCTAGGGAATAACCTGCTGGTGTGCCTGGAAATGGTGGTGTTAGTGGCCATGGGTAGGTGGCAGTGTGCCATAACGGTGCACCGGAGGCAACATCCAAGGCCGGATCGGGCCACGACAAAGTGGAAGGAACTGTCGGCCGTGCCAGTAGCTAGCGGAGGGACACGACCAAATTGGTGTTGCGGACTACAACTGTAGGCCACAGATCCACATGCCACATGGTCCCCTGACTGTGTGCGGAACTCGGGCAGCCGGGTTTGACTTACCACATGATAGTGCCCCGGATGCGCTATGTGTTTGGACTGAAGAAATCCACTTCACCAGAGGCAGACCGGGCATGGAACGACCCACACCTAGTGGTCCGTGCCCACCCCTAGTGGTCCGAAACAGCCACATTGAGCCGGGCCGGCTAAGACTGGGTCACCGGGCTACTCGATGGGTTGGACACCCGAACCAACCAGGTCGGGTTTAGCAAGGACCAATAGGACTGGGATACAAGCCAGAACACACAGGGCCGACCCAAGCCTGAAACGGGTTGGTTCGGTTCAGTTAAACTAAACCGGGGCATGTGGGGCCCCTGATCTGGTTTGGTCGGATCAATTCGACTGAGTTAGACTGGGATGAGATGCAACCAGCCCATGTTTACTAAAATGACAATAACTTACAAACCGGGCGTCTGATTGATGAGATGTTTGCAGCGTTGAAACCCTCAGGGTGAGGCAGATCTTTGGGATTACTCTAATGAGGCTTTCATGGAAGTTTAAAAAAGACGAATGGATTGAGGATCGGCTCTCTTAGAAACAAGTGCACTATGTGTGAAAACCCTATGGTTGGATGGGACCCGAAGACTGCTGACAAGTGACCCTATGTGGATCATCTACGATGGACCAGTGGGAAGAGACTCTGTGTGTACCTGCATGATCATGGTGGGGAGTGGCTCTATGTGACCTGACAGACCCATGATACTCGACAGGTAGGAGTACCTCAGTATAGACAAGGTGGGAAGCGGCTCTGTGTGACCTGATAGGCCCACGGTGGGGAGTGACTCTGTGTGATCCAGCATACCCATGGTACTCAACACGATTGAGTAACACATCATCCCAAGGATAGTGGGAAGTGGCTCTATGTGACCCTTAATTCCCACTGTACTCAGAGAGGAGGAGTTCTCCAGCAGCCCAAGGTGTTCGATGATACGACTAATGGTCATACCATCCTTACTCCAGATTGTACCTGGTGTGATATGTCTTGCTTTGTGATCATTCTCTATGATCATACTTCAAGGTTTTCTTTTGAATTTATTTTTTGTCTTTACTTGTTAGTTTGGGGTCCCTACTAAGTATTTTGTTACTCACCCCTACACGGGCTTCGCCCGCACGTATTGTGTCGGGTGCAAATGACCGACGACTTGGCGGAGGACTTGGTGGCCCAGGACTTTGTGGTGTCCAGTGATATTAGGTAGGCAGTACGTGTTTCTATGCCTTCCAGAAGCTACTCTACACTTACCCATTAGGTGGGGGTTTTCCGCAGATGACTTTTTGGGTTTCCTTGGACTTTCCTGTTTTCAGTTTGTCTTTTTTTGGGTTTTTATTCTAGCACATTTGACCTATAGTTTTTACTTTTACTCAGTGGTTGTTTAGTGTCATGCTTGTTTAACATTCCATATTTGGGATGTGGCTGTGTGTACGTGTGTACAGGTACTAAGGAAACTTCCTCCCACTTGTAGGTTGACGCCATCTGTGCTAGTTGCCAACCCCTGACATTTGAGAGGTGGGCTTGGGAGATGTCACGACACATGCCTCGAGGGGTGGGTCGTGATATAACATGGTTATAAACTACTCTATTAAAATTCCTACCATTAAATGTTAGATGTTTTGAAGGATATTTTCATCCAGATGTCTTTCTACCTCAGCTTCCATGTTTCCTCTATGGAAACCATTCTTGACAAAATTAGATTAGAGAAATCAACATGAAAATATTCCGAATTTATCTCATGATAATATTACCATAAATTATAACCTCTTAGGAATATATTTTTACATAATTATAAAATCTAATGTTTTGTTATATTATTCTATGATACCAACTATAAAGAAACATACCTTAATTAATCCATAATTACATGACTTATAACAAGGGGTTCCCTTTATTACATTCTAAGGAATTTTGATTTACAGTTTTAGAGAATTAGGTAAAACATTAAATAAATAATTGGACACTTCCACATAGTTTCTATTTTTTCTAAAATACAAATTCTTTATAAAGATACAATTTATTTGTTCATGTTAACTAACATAACTGTAACATTGACTTTATTAACCTTTATATACATTGATAAGCCTTATAAAAAACATTTAAAAACATGGGATGAAAAAACAAGATTTATAAGGGACATAAAAGAATATAAACTTGTTGCTCTATTTTTAAACATGAAAATACATATGAAAGTTTTCAATTTTCATAATAAACATTTGATCTCAAATATATATTTACTTTACCTTGAAAATAAATTAACTACTCAATAGATGTTATAAAAAATTTCATATGAAATCAAAAAGGAAAATTTATAAACATAAGATTTTCGTGGAAAACATTAATACACATGAATACCTTTCCTTGAAAATTAATCCTTTAACATTTTTATTAAAAAAGTCCTCAACATTCCATAAAAACACAAACTACTTTACTTCTCTTCTGAAATCAAAATATTTATTTTTAAAATCCATTGTAAGCATACCATTTAGGATTCTTTTAAAATTATACTTATATATAACCTTACAATAATCCTTAATTTAGAATCACTTAACTTGATAATTACCACTTTTATTAAGATCTACCTATCATTGGTAACTCTTTCAAATTACCAATTGGATTTGATAGCTATATCAGGCTCACCAAGCATCAAAGATATACCAGATACTAGTATCATTCATATAAAATTTTCATGAACCATTGAATGAATAAAAACATATATGATATATTTTAATCATAAAAAACATGTAATTTTAAATTCAATCACAAAAGTGATAACACTTTATGTTCTCCCATAAAGATGAGAAAATGATTCATTTTACTATAAAAAACCTTTTAAAACTAAAAATTAATAGGATATTGAGAGAAATATTTCACTGGAAATTAACCATGGAAACTAGTAATGTAATATTGATTAATAATAATGTCTTTGATGGTGGGAAAGGATGTTTTTTTCCATATATGTTAACAAAAATTCTATTTTCACTTTTTTTAAAATTAAAAAATAACCCACATAGAAAATGTTGAAAAAAATATTTTTATTCCATTGTAAAGAAAGAAAAAATAATTTTAGATGAAATTTATAAACCTTTTAAGAATAATTATGAATATTCTTAAAAAAGTTAAAATAACCTTGATAAGGAAGAAAAAGATTAGGAAGAGACAATTTAAAATAATATTTTTAAAATAAAGTCATTTACCTTGAGTATTGATTTTTTTCTCCAATATATACCATCATTATTCATAAAATTATATTAATTTTTTAATTTATTATGAAAATTTTCCTTCCAGGATCATTATTTATTTTATTTAATTTGTTTCCATGTTTTATTTAGCTAATAAAATGGATAAGTTCACAATGACCATTTTCAGGATGTTTAGTTTATAAGTCCAAAATGAAATCTGTAGGTTGAGTAAGGTCAAAGGGATAATGGTTAAATATTATATAAAATAATAATAATTAAAATAATATTTCACTAATACATTAATTTTTTTTATAGCAATCCATTTAAGGTGTATATGAGAAATGAAATATGTCGTATTATGAAGGTGGTAGTTCACACATGCACACAAGCGAAGATTCAGTTAGATGTAAATGAAATAAGGTATATAATTTTTTAATTTTATAGAATAATAATAATTTTATAAATTTTATATTTAGACATTATTTATATTGTTATGAACAACCATGTGATACAATAATGAAAAATAAATCACATCACCAAGTAGAAGTGGAATTCCACACGTACGTATGAGAAACATTATATATTAACAATATATGGAAAGGGTAAGAGGTTATGTAATATATTATATTTAAAAAATAATAAAAAAATAATTAAAATATTATATATTCATTTATTCATTTATTCCTTCTTTATAATCATTGGTGTGAGGTGGTTATAGAAAACTGAACACAGCTCTCTATAGAGGTGGTACACCACACGTACGCACGAGTAATATTTCATTTACCATAGGATGGTAAAGAGTTAGAAAAGTGTTATTTCATAAACATAATTTAATTTAAGTGTATATAAGATATAGATTTAATTATTTTATATTGGTTATAAATATATTTTAACAAGGTATAATAAGAAATAAACTTTATATAGGTTAGTTTGGAATAATATATACTCCCCAGATATCTCAATTTGGATTACACCTTAATCCTTTTAGGTTTGGTATTTTGATAGGTATATGACATATATGACATGTTAAGGATATTTTCAAAGATTTGTTGTAGGTATTGGATGATATAAGTGTCTAAAATGGTGTGAATAAGTGAGGAGAGAAGGTTCCCTTTTATAAGTAATTGGAATGCCACTCTTATAAATACTTAGAACTTTAAATTATTATAGATTCCTTCCTCAAGGAAAGTGGAGCTTATTTAGTAAAATTGAGAATCCAAGAAAATATGATGAAAAAATACACTAAAAAAATTTCATTTATCCACATATTATAGATATTTGAATCCATATCTCTTACTCCACCACCCCCTATTAAATTATTTATCCTTTATAAGGGTGAAAACATTTTACCACGAAAACTATTCATTATAATCAAAAAATGAAATTTAACACATAAAAAAATTTAACCTCCTAATTCAAAAATATTAAATCCATTTTTAAAGATTTAATTTTCATAAGTGATGGATATTTATTTCAATATATTTTAGAAAAATTCATTGAGAAATATTTTTCCAAAAAATGTTATTTTAAGAAAAAAAATGATTTTATGCCAACATAAAATATAATCATGAGTAATATAGATTTTTTGTATTATGTTTAATAAAACGATACTTATTTAACTTTAAAACAAATCTAAAACCGAAAAGGTCTTTGTAATTACATAATATTAAATGATAGTTTTTATAAAAATCAGTATTTTCACTATTCATTAAAAAATGATCTATTCAAAAATTTCATAAAAATCCACCCTAATATAATTTAAAATTATAAATGAAAAATAAATATAATTTTATAAATTTAAAATTCAATAATTTAGAAATCTAATTTTTAAATAAATCCGCTTATATTGGTGGGAAATAGTTCGACTAGAATAAAATCATTTCTTTTTCTACTACAAAATAATATAAAATTATCATATCATGTATGAATAAATAAAAATTTAATTTTGAACATTAAAAATACATTAAATTTATTTCTTATTAACATTACCTGGGTTGTCACAGTGGGAGAGATCAAACCACAAAAATGTAAAAAAAACGCCCATAAAGAAACCCCTATCAAGTGGATACATAGGAAGAGGAGGGGAGAGGATTATTGAATGGACCTCCCTCAATCCCCCATTACATTATATTTTTTATAGGGGATGATGTAGAAAAATAGGGTCTAACCATATTTTAAAAAACGACACGGGGGGTACGTTGTGGCATGACCAATGTTGCTACAGTGCAATGCCCAAATCGCAGATTATGTTTTAATGTTATCCAAATTCTTGAACACTGACGCTTCTACTAAAGGAAGAACCAAAAAACCATATTGAGTGATCTATATTGTAATTTAACCAAGCTACGGCATAACATTTCTTCCTTAAGAAACCTCATATCATAGTGCCCCAACCAATGATGTGATCTCTCCAAACTCGAGAACATAATCTATGTAGCTCCCTTCACCACTCCACAATACCCATGTTGCAGCATGATTAAATGCCTTCACTAAAAACCATCACCCTAGAAACTGGAGAAAACGAAATGGTATTTCCCCTTCGTGGCATGGTGATTGATTTCATCTCTCCATGATCTAATTCCCCCAATTGTGGCATGAACTGCCACCTGCATAAAAAATATAACCCAAGTTCAAGACCAACTACTCAAATATGACTTCCAACACCTTGAAGAACCCCTGAGACACCTTATCTCAGTAAAACACAATCTAGAAATGTTACCTCACTCATAATTTTCATCTGAATCTCCAACCAACGCCTCCTTTAGGACTCAAAATTCAAATTTCCCTTGATTTTATCTCATAATGACATGGGTCATTACAAAGTCCCCACTATAATAATTTTTATAACACCTCTATATTTCAACATTTATTTCTATTTAAATGAATACTATGTTCGATAATGTTTATTAAAAACAATAATGAACTCAAACAAACTGTGATATATAATAAAAATATTATTATTTAAATATTATTTTTATTACCTATTTGTTGGATGGACGAGTATGAATAGGAGGAACCATATTTTGAAATATATGTAATTTTTTCCTAATTAAAATTTATTTATTAATTAATAGTAAATGAATACCAAATTTTGAATGATGATAATGAAATCATATAATGTTAAGAACAATTATAAATGGTCTATTTATCTATAAAAGTCATTTTTTTGTATATTTTATATTTTTATTTAAAATATAAATATCTAAATTTTGGAAATTAAATTTAATAAAAATTATTTCATTCCTGGTTTCAATGTATAAAAATTATCTTTGAATGATTTTTTTCGTATTTTCCATAAATAGTTGATTTTTGAATGAAGACTGAAAAAAATTGATTTTAAAAATAATGATTTTTTATGACATTATCATGATATAATAATGAAATAAATATGTATAAAACAATTTATATATATATATAATTTATATTTAATAAATAATATAATTCATTTCAAAATATAATATTTAACTTATAAATCTATTTTTGACATTTTTTTAATTTTTGAAATGTTTTTATTCAAATAAAAACTATTTTCAATTCTTCTATTTCAATCAAGTTTTTAGAAGGTTAATTTTGGTTTTGGTTTGGTATTAAATTTAAATAAGTATCTATTTATTTAAAAAAATTAAATTAATTCCATTTGAATCCAAATTATTCATCATATTGGTATACCATAATTTTTATTTTTAAAACAAACATTTTTTAAAGAATGGGGTTTCATTGTGTTTTGTGAACATATATTAAAAGTAATTTCATAAAAATATTTTAATAAAATAATGAAAAATATATTATATATTTTTAGTCCTCATAATTAATATGAGGTAATATTCTCAAATTAATTTTTGGTCATAACGAATGGTAACCATGGTAAACATTTATCACAGTGGTAAGGGTTAAAAAGGGTTAATGAGGGGGCTAAGCTAAAAGGTATGGGTTAAATTATCATAAAACACTTTATTAAATTCTATTGGTTGATTTTATTTCAAAATTAACTATATTATATTATAATATATGATAATTTTGAGCTATTTTACCTGACAAAGTCATATTTTATATATTAATATTGCATGACCTCACTTATAAAAGGAACGTACTCTTATATCTTAATCACAAAACTTTTAGCCATTTAAATTAACCTATCCCTGTAAAAATACATTCCCAAAATTTATATCAACATCCTAGAAGTCATAACATCACCAAAATACTAACATTAAAGTCTTAACGTATCATATAAAAGTGGTTTTCACAAGATGTTTAACTCTTAACCATGTTCTTTCATGTTTATTTCTTATTATACCTCCTTACAACCTATCATAACCATGATGATATAAAAACATAAATATATAAAATATACTAAAATATTATTCTGCTTATGGTACAACCCTTTTTCATCATTTTTTCCATCCAGTGAAAAATAAAAACATCACTCCTGGGTAAATACAAACCACAATCTCCACATAGCGATGCAATTTTTTTGTAACCACTTCCTCATATAGTTGGTTAAAATGGTGAATAAAATGAATATTTATGATTTTTATGAAATAATTATGAGTTTTTAATGATAATATATCACCTAACATATTACCATTCTATCCATTGTAAAATGATATTGTCATTCGTTCATACGCGTGGACTACCATCTCCACTTTGAGATGTGATTTATTTTCAATTTCCACTTTACATGGATAATCATAAGAACAGATATAATGAATAAATTAGATATTTATAATAAGATTGTGATTCTTTAAAATTAAACCTTTATTTATTTCATTTCTTTTTCATCAATTAAAAAATGTAAAAATCACTCATGCGTAGATGCAGACTACCATCTCTATGAAATGATATAATTCAGTTTTCATGGCCACCAAAGATGGATAGTTAGGAAATTATATTAAATGTATGAAAAAAATAATTATAATATATTTAAAATTTTATATATATTTTGATTATGACCCCTTGGACCATATTCATCCAACTAAATAAATTTTTAAAATGAAGAATTGGATGATCTCAAAACATCCAAAATAAATTTAAATAATTAAAAACTGAATGGATTGTTATAATGATTGAATTAAAAGGAATAATAATAAACCTGAAAAGGATTATGATAAATTAATTTAATAAAATAATTTTATTACTCTTTAATTAGATAATGTATGAAATAAGTCGGGATTCGAGGTAAGAGATATTTCTTTTAAACCTTGTTTTAAAATATTTCAATCAAAACCTTTTTCTTACATGTCCATGTTATTTTAAATGTCTCAATATTTTTATTATTTATTAATAAAATATTTTTAAAGATAAATTTAAACTACTTTTGAATTTATTTATGATTTTTTAATCAAGATTATTTTCAATGTTTCTTTAATGGTTTATTTTTTATTTTCTTTAGAAAAATGAAAATAATGTTTTGTAATGTTTACCAAATGACTGAATTCTCTAGCTGTCATAGCCATTATTAAATATCATGAATCCTATATAATTTTCCATATTTTTTAAAATAAAATATTATTCCCATTATTATATGATATTTTATTTTAAAAAATATTTCAAAAGAAAAGATTATTTAATCTTGTTTTCAAAGAGACTTTCTAATGTATCTAAAAATCTGTTTTTCATCTATGTCAACATTTTATAAAAATTATTATCCCTTAGTGGGGATAGAATCTAATGATTTAATATATCATATTTCTATAGATGAATTATTAACTTGTGGTTCTATTTAATTACATATGAAAATATTGACATTTTGTATAGTAGTTGTGTGATATGAATGTTTATATTGATTATGAATTGTATTATAATTCATTTCTTTCATATGATGAATTATTTGGAATTATTATGTTAATGGGTGAGACACCCTATTATATATCCCATCGATGCATCAATGTGTCTCATGAGATAAAATAGCTTTGTTATTTTGTGTATGAATTACCTATTTATATATGTTGTCTTGGCATAGGGCCTTAACATAAAGATTATGATTTATAAAATTATGAATTCAACCATTATGAAATTCATTATTCTAATACATGAGATTATTTATATATTTTCCATTGAATATATTTTATGTTCAAGTTCTTAATTATTTTTTATGTATTTTTTTAATTTTATAAGATTATAAAATGAGAGTATGCTTTAGAAGAAAATTTTATGACATCCAAAGGGTGAAATGTTTATTTTTAAGGAAATTTTTTTATGTTTTTACAAGAAACACTAACGAATTATAATTTTTTCCTTTATGTTTGGTTATTTATTATTTTATTGAAAACATTAGGGTAAAGTTATTTTTCAAGAGTTGTTAAATTATTATTTTGTGCTCAAGTATTATTTTATAAAAAAGAGAACATCCTTATGTGTTTTCAGTAATTTTAAATAGTTTAGAGGGTTTATTTCTTCTTGTATCTCTTACTAAGCTTTGTTTTTATCATCCCAAATTTTCAAATGTTTTTCACATGTATTAATAATGTTTATGGATTATAGAATACTTCATGGATATTTTTTTTAATGGAGAAAGCGTATCATGAATAAAAAGTGGGAGTGTAAACATCGGAACATGTTTTTATGGAAAATATGTACACTAAGATGAAGATCCACTTTATATGATACATGTTTCTTAATTCTATAAAAATATAAACTTAAACATTCTATGGGATGAAAGTGAATCAGTATTTATTTTACATTTTTTTATAAAATTTAAAATGTCATTCAATTGAGTTAGTAACAAAACCATCATGTAAAGGTTAGTATATTAAAGTAAAGGTTTAGAAATATTAAGATATTATGATAATATTCTATAATTTTTTTGGGATTAATATGATGTTTTTGGATCATAATTTATATGTCTAATATAACCATAAAAGTTAGTATATTATGGATAAGTATGGTTATTTTTATTAAATCAAATGTGTTGAATAAAAGAAGATATCATTATGAAAATCTTTGTATTTTTCCTTTTTATAAGATTGTTTATTTTAATATACTCATACTAAACATTTTTAGTTTTACAAAATTTTTGAAACCAAAATAATATAAGATAAAAATAGATGTGAAGAAAAATGAATTATTTCTTCAAATGAGAAAAATAATATTATAAAAAATATAGGGAAAAATATTAGGGTTATGCCCAATCAACTATCTTGGATTAAAATTAACAACCTGAACCTAGGTGACTTTTATAATGCACCAAATTGTAGAAAAATATTATTTCATGGTGGTTTATGTGATAAAGATCATGGAGGTAGAAATATTAAACTTACTAAATGTCAATAATGTGGGAATAATATTTGAGGGAAGTGTCTCAAAGGAATACGAAGATGTTCTACATGTCGTGAATGAGGGAATATAGTAATAAACTACCAAGGGAAAATGAAGGGTTTAGTTAAAAATATATAGGGGACTAATGTTCTTCATAGGGTATAAATTGAATTCTTTTAATTTGATATGTATAAGAATTAATAAAATCAATACCTAATAAGGGAATATCATGAAAGGGATCGGTAAGATCACATGAATAAATATTTAGCAAGTCCATATCCTAGACACATGAAGATGAATAAAATATAAAAATTATGAATTATTTTTATTATGTTTAATGTAATATAAATTATTTGATTGAGATCGACTAATATTATAACATGATTCATATTTTTTTATTGTATAAAGAAATATTTAAGGAATAAGAAGGAAAATTTTGGTTAAAGTTTCATGATGGAAGTTGAATTATTTTTTTATGTATACACAAAGGGTTTCAAGATTTAGGACCTAGTGGTATTTTATTTAAGGGTTGATAAAATTAAGGATAATTATAAGTTCAAAGGAATAAATACCCTTTCTAGGCTTTATGTGATTTTATTATAAATTATTAATGATTTTTTGGGATATGTTTATGGATTTTTTGAAAGAATACATAGTTAAAACCATTTGGTTCGATATTTGATTTGATATTGATGTAATTGGGGAACTATATAAATTAATTTTGGTAATTTTAGATAATATTACCATGGGGATTTAAAAGTAAATTTGGGACTAAGTGATTAATGTTTTTTTTAATAATTTATCTATATTAGTTTTTAATACATGATTTAGTTATATATGACCCATATGATTGTCATGTGATTTAAAATAAATTTTAGTTTAGAAGAATATTATAATTCGGACATAAGATGAATGTAATAAATAGACATTAGGGTTAATGTGATTTTTTATATTAAGGTAATTATGGTTATATTGGATAAAGGGGGATTATATTTTTGGGAACATTATAGGATTAAGGTGAATGGAATTTTTTATACTAATATGTAATTTTATACAAAACTGATTGATATTATTTGAGGAATAAATATTAAGTTAACTTGTGTATGAATATGTGATTTTGTTGTGGTTTTATGGTGATTCAACATGCTTTGGGAAATGTATAGTATATTTTCGAGAATATATGAATAGGGGATATATATTATTGGTATGTGAATTTATGAGTGATTAATATTGTTTAGATATCAATTTCCAGTTGATCTTGGAATAATACATGATAAATTTATTCTAATATTTGATTTTGAATTTTGTTTGTCATATTTTGAATAGTTTTAAGAGTTGTTATTTATGGAACTATTTAAGTTAAAAATTTTGTGTTATGGTAAAGGATTTGAAGATTAATTTACTATTGTTCATAAGAATGTTTAATCATATTGGATATTATCTCAACTTTTCATTACCATTTGAATTTTGTTTAATGTACAAAAACATATGGAATAATTTTTATTCTTTTTTAGATCTCATGACCCATTAAATGTTAATTTCAGTGCTTCAAGCATAAAAAATTATTCTTGGTCATTTAACTTTTATAATATGAGATAAATAATTCATGGAAGACTAATAAAAAGCACAACTAGAGGATATAATTGTGATTATACAATGGAAAAAATCAAGTATATATTTTTTATCAATCACTATTTTGATGTTCAAATTATTCCTCAACTCAAACAAGAGGAAGATAAATCTATCAATCCTTATGTAGAAAATAACACCTAGATAGAATGGTATAATTTTAGAAAACTATTCAAAAATATGGGTATTATAATTTTACACAAATGGTTTATTAAATATTAAATAGATAATTTTTTTTCTTGAATTAAATTTAAAATTCCTTATCCAGATAAAATATACATCTAAGGAATTACCAATGTCAAAATACACTTTTTTGGATGAGAAACAATTTCAAATTTATGAGGAATTTTTATATAAGAGGTGGATAATGTGACACACTATGATTTAAATATTTAATTATATATTAAATTAATATTATGTTCAGTAACATGTACCATAAAAAACACCAATCTTAAACGTACCTCGTTATACTTTAGAAATATTATTATTTAAATATTACTATTATAACCTAGTCGTTGGCTTGACGGGTATGAATAAAATTAAACGTGTTATGAAATAATTTTGGGGATGTTTTTCAAATAAAAATTTATTGATTATTTTATAAGAAATAAGTACTATATTTCAAATGATGAGAATAAAATCATATATGGTTAAGAACAACTATAATGGGGTCATTTTTTGTATAAAGGAGATTTTTTTATATTTTATATTTTCATATAAAAGATAAAGTTATAGATTTTATAAATATAATTTCATAAAAATTATTCCAATTTGGGTTTATATTATCAAAATTACTGTAGTGTTATTTTTTTTATTTTTCAAAAATATATTTTTTTAGTGAATAGTGAAAATACCAATTTTACAAATAATCTCACTTTTATGTCATTGTCATGATATAGAAATGATATAAATGTTTAATAAAAAAATTTATACATCAAATATATATTTAATATTTAATATAATTCATATATAAATATAATTTTTAACTTATAAATATATGTTAGACATTTTGGAAATATAAGTTATGTTTTTATTCAAATAGAAACTATTTTTAGTTATTTGATTTTAATTATGTTTTTATAAGGTCAATTTCGATTTTGTTTTATTTTATGAGATAAATAAGTCTCCTTTTATTTTGAAACATCCGGTTAATTCCATGGAAACCAATATTATAAATTATTTTGTCATAAATCATTTTTAATCTTGAAACAAAAATGTTTTTAAAATCAGTTTTTCATTACATTTTAAAATCATATATTAAAATTAGTTTATACCCCTTATAGTAATTTAATAATTTAAAAAGGGGTAAAATTTTAAAATAAGAATCATTATTATTTGGTAATAAGTCAAACATAGTTTTTCACCGTAATTAATAGTTCCCATGGTAAATATATATCTGTATTGAAAGGGTTAAAAAGGCTTAATGAATGAGTTAAGCTAATAGATAAGGATTAAATTATCAGAAAAAATTGATTAGATTTTATTAGTTTATTTTAATTCATACTTTACTCTCTTATATTCAAGGCTAATAATATTTGGAAACACTTTACTTGAGAAATAAATATATTATTTATTAATATTTCAAATATTTTCTTATTTTCCACACATCTCCCTTGTAAAAGGAACCTCCTATACACCAATATTCACAACACATTGACCCATTTATCTCAGAAAAAAAAATTCCCAAATAATTTAACAAAATATTTTCCCATATTTTATAGGTATTGGTATCCTCAAAATACCAACCTAGACGACATAAGGAGTTAGATAAATGAGTTTTTTCAAAGAAGAGGTATAACTATTAACCGAGTTCGTTCATGTTTATTTGTTCCTATACATCCTTAAAAACATTCATAAAAATAATTATATAAAAAACTATTATATTTTATTACTTTTATGTTATATCCAATTTTCATATATTTTTTCATCTAATAGAAAATGAAAACATCGCACGTCCATATGTACAAACTACCTTCTCTAAATTACAATGTAAATTGTTATCCATGATCTCCTTATATGGTTGGTGAATATTATATATATAAAAATATATATGATATTTATGAAGTAATATTAATTATATATAGATAATATTTTACTTAACTTATTTCCTTTTCATTCATTTGAAATTGATAACATTGCCCGTGCGTACGTGTGGACTACCACATCCACGGTGGGACGTGATTCAATTTTCATTTTCGAATTATATATATGGAAATAATAATGTATATAATGAATAAAATTATATTTATAATATAATTATTATTCTTTAAAATAAAAACTTTTTCTATTTCATTTAATTTTCATCCATTAGAAAATAAGAAACATCACTTATGCATAAGTACAGACTACCCGTCTCTATGAAAAGATGTAACAAATTTTTCATAAACACCATATATAAATGACCATAAAATTATATTAAATGTATAAAAATTATAATTATATTTGATTTAATATAATATATATGATTAAACCATGACCTATTTGACTGTGTTCAACCTACCAAATCCATTTAGGAAATCAAGAACCAAATGACCTTAAAACATATGATGTATATTTAATTAATTTAATTACTAAATGAAACATGATATTGATTGAATTAAAAGGAATGATAAGAAACTTGAAAATTGTTATTAATTAATTAAATTAGTAATATAATTTAATTATTCATGTTTTATAGAATTTACAAAATGATTTTATACTCTAGGTAAGGGTTTTTTTCATTAAAACCATGTTTCAAAGTTTTTATTTCAAAATATTTTTCCTCCAGGTCCATGTTTGTTTAAGTGTTTCAATAATGTTCATAATTAGTCTTAATTTCTTCTGATAGTTCATTTTATATTATGATTTATTTTATTTTATTTATTTTAAAATGAATAATTTTAATGTTTACTAAATGATTTATCGTACATATTTTTATAAAAGTAGAAGAGAATGATTTTTAACATTTACTTCATGAACGCCTATTCCTTTTTTCATATCCATTATTCATTATCAATATTCCTCTAAAAGTTTCCATATTTTTTCAATGAAATTTTTATTCCCAATAATCTAGTATTTTTTTAGTCTTAAAATTGTTTGAAAAGAAAAGGAAATTTATTATTGTTTTAAATGATACTTTCTAATGAATTTATAAAGGTGTTTTTAATACTTGTAAAATTTATTAAAATATTCTTATATTTTACTGGGGATATAATTTAATGATACAATCCACCATATTTCCCCCATTGGTTTATTATCCTGTTTTTATTTCATTTTAGTAAGGAAATTGTGGACATTTCTTATGCTAGTTAATCTATATGAATTTTTGTGTATGTTATGAATTTTATTATTATTAATTTTTTTCACATGATTAATTAATTAGAATTAATAAGTGAACTGGTGGGTCTCTCTAATAGATAACCCCTTTATGCACTAGTTGGTCTCATGAGAGAAACTAGATTGGGTATTTGTCATATTACATACATATTAATATATCATGTCTTTGAATGAGACCTTGGAAAAATGATTATGATGTCCATTATTATACATTCATTAATTATAAAATCATTTATTATTATCCATGTGATTATTTATATTTTTATCCTTAGATATACTTTATGTTAAAATTGTTTGATGAGTTGTTATATAAATATTTTGATTTAATAAGATGAGAAAATGAGCATATTATTTAAAAATAATTTTTATTATATTCCAACGTTGAAAGTTTTATTTTCCAAGACAAGTTTACATGTTTTTCTAGGAAACATTTATGAATTTTGATTTTACCTTTTTGTTTACATATTAATTTTTTTATGGAAAACTATTGAAAAAATTTGGTTTCAAGATTAATTAAATTATTATTTTCTGTTCATGGTTTATTTTGGGAAAATTAAAACATTCTTATGGTTTTTTAAGAATTTTAAATTGTTAATGGGTTTTATATCTTTTTATATCCCTTACTGATATTTATTTTTCACATACCATGATTTTAAAGGTATTTAATAGGGCTTTAGGATGTTTAGGGATTATATCAAGGTCAATGGTGACATGTTTTGAATGAATAATAAATATCACGAATAAAAATAGGATTTTAACCATAAGAACCTTTTTTTTGAAATAATATACACTGATTTGAAATGTATAATTTATATGTTATGTTTTTCTTAATTTTATAAATCTATAAACCTAAATAGTCTCTAATATCTAAGTGAATATGTAATTGTTTTTTAATTTTTAATTATGGAAGTCAAACATTGAGTTGCTTCATTTGGTATCAAAAACAACATGTAAATAGTATGATTTTTGCACTCAATGTGAGTTTATGGGTTAAGGGTGTTATAATTTCCATCCTTGAGAAGTAACCTTGAATTTAATTGGACTTATTTCCTACTAATAAAAATATGATATGACTCCTCATTCAAGATTCTGTACTAAATCAGGTGTTGTCCAACATCTCAATCACTGGATTGGAATACACCATCATTTAAAAAACTCGTAGTTTGATCCTTAAAACACAAAATTTATACCGTTATGATCATATTCAGTGGGACTCCTATATCATCAAATTAAATTACACTTTATGGAATTAGTTGGTTCTATATCGCCTAAAATTTCGTACACACACCAAGATTTCCACACATGCACACCATCATCTCAACCTAATAACAATGACTTGACTCCCAGAAGCATCATGTAAACCACCAAACACCCACATCGATGTATGAACTTAGTACTCAATATTATTCTAAGGAAAAATCCTCAATATACCCAAACCCAACATTATATTCTCTCTAAGATATCCAAAAATTATTTGAAGGAGTCCCTCTTAATTAAAACACTTGATTATACAATTTTTATCTTATAAAGAAATTGACATTACTTGAGAACTTTAGCTGGATTATAATTTTTG
Organism: Viscum album; assembly: GCA_963277665.1. NCBI lineage: Eukaryota > Viridiplantae > Streptophyta > Magnoliopsida > Santalales > Viscaceae > Viscum > Viscum album. The sequence continues at coordinate 736,119,624 of OY728167.1, read as the reverse complement.
TGTTTATAAATGAAAATAATGGAATTCACCTACTTGCATAGAGTTATCCCAATGGTATCTCAACCACATGCCTATTAGTTTAATCACTACTAAAACCCTTCCAACATGTGGGTAATAAACCTACACTGATAAGATGCACCCTGAGATGCCTCAAACCCATTCACCAAGAACCAAAGATAAAAATATATTATTTACATACTAGATTTTATACTAACAGATACAACCAAAACATATCCATCCTAAATTACCAAATAAATTTCTAATATTTAATCACATACATATCAAATACATTTTAGTTTAAAAGTTTTATAGAGTTAGGAAAACCCATTACTTAAAAATTCCCATGTATTTCCCATCTAATGGAAATTTTCCCCATTATACCAAAAATTAATTATTCTAGAATATGTCTTCAATATCTCCCACAAAAGTCTCTAAACATGACATTCTTTTAGAAATATCATATGTATTACTCTTCTTCATAACCTAGGAAAATAGAAAAAAAAGGAGGGTGAGATCAAACTATCAATAAGGGTAGGAAACATAGAATGATCAAGTTATGAATAATATGCAAGGACTAATTAATAAAAAAAATAGAATATGACATATATCATGAGAATTTGATTTATCCATGTATAATAAAATAATGTGAATTATTACATGGAAATTAATAAGTAGTTTTATACTGATGTAATTCAAAATGTCAAACATATTACTCTTACAATAAACTCCTCATTCCATGACATTACACATACCATCAAGGCCTTATTCCAAGAGATCATAAATATAATCAAGGGTTCATTCCAAGACATAATACATAAATAGGTAAGGCATATATCCAATTACCTGAATAGTTTGCCTCATGAGGCTTCTTGATGCATTGAAGGGGTTATATAATTTTGGTCCCTACATGTAACTACATATGTCCAAAGATTTCATCATTGGAATGAATGGATAAATAATATAACACATAATAAACACCCCTTAGTAATTAATAAACATCCATATTGAAATATAAATTATATGGAAGATTGATATTTACTAATTCAACAAATAGAATAACATAGTCATAATCTATCTAGAGAAAGATACTATATGGTTTTAGTATGGAAAAACCTAAGCCTTCGCAAACTAAAAATGAATATAATTTATAATAATTCCCTTATTTGAACATTATGTCTAACAAAATACCAACATAGCCCTAGAACCCAAAGCTTTTATGTGTTTCAAGATTAGTTATATAAAGATATTATTTAACATAATTGTGAACATTTCTCCATAATTTCACCATACTTGAACCTATTAAAAATTTCTTAATTTTTATACTCGTATTTAAATCTGAGGTAATGTAAAACATAAAAAGGTTTAACTCACAAGTTTATTAATGGAAAAATCATCATTTCATCAAAGGTTATATCATCATCATGTGAGAAAATACAAGCATGGGAGAAATATTTTATTAAAAGATACATTGAAAATAAATGTCAACACAATTCAAGATAAAAAGACCTATAATATCAAATGAATTAACATATACCATGGAATAATGGTGTAGATGCATGCGATGATATACATGAGACATTTAGATTAATCATAGGTATATAACATAAATATGTTCCATGTTTTGGAGAAATAGATTAATAATAAACTATAGAAAAACATAAGCAATGTGAATAATTACTTTGTATTTATATCAAAAAAGTACCAACTTTTATTTTCTGATAAAATCCTATATAGCCCACCCTTTCCATTGGGAACAAATCTAAGTATGCCCATGGTTCATTATCACATGACATATAAAACTTTAACCAATGCATTGGAAGGTGTTATAAGACCTCACCCACATACAACCATACATATGTGTATCATATTAAATCATTATTTCATCATATATTAAGAAACCAATATAAATAAAATGGGTTTCATAACATTTCCAAATTATATCACATAAAATAAATTCAAGAATTAGATTGGTAGATACAAAAAATTATATAACCCAAAATGAGTATTTGATAAATTAATATATAGGGTGATTCATAAAACATAACTCTATAGAAGATAAATCCTTTAAAAATAAAGAAGAAAATTGAATTGAAACTTAAAAGGTGTTATTAGAAAATATTTCAGAATATTTTCGTAAATAGATAAAGTTACACGGTTCTTTTGAAATGATTATTTTTTGAGAAGTTTTTATGAATAATTTTTGTAAAAATATTAAAAAACAAAATATCAATAAAATATCCTTGAAAAATAAATAAAGTTTATCTAATGGAATTTTGGATTGGTTGATAACATATATGATTATAAAAATAAAAATACCTTTTCAACATTTTGTAAATCCATTTATTGAAACCCATTCGATTAAAATAGTAATAAATATTCATTTTGAAAAGTGATGAATAAATATTTTAAGATCATAATAAATAATACACATTTTAATTTTAAAACAACAAATAACAACATTGGTATGAATAAAAAATTTGAACATGGAAGAGAAAGGGCCCATTAGAAAAGATGTGAATTATTCTTAATGACATTATAATTTTCTGAGAAATAAATTCATCAAGGAAGAATCTAGTTATTTAAAATGTAATTTTCAATAGATATAAAGAGAAATAATCACATAATAAAATCTTAGGATATAATTACCTAATAATGGAATAAATAATTTCAATATAAAACATTATAACACTAGGAAAAGACATTTGAGTTATCAATATCCCTTACCTTTACTTTTGAATTACATTAAATAACATTGACCTCCTATATAATAAAAAAACCATCTTAATGAATTATTTAAAAACCTTATTCATATCGATTTACTATTAAATTATTTAATTATAATAACTCATTATACATTAATTAACTAGTTAATGATTATTTTCACCATCAGATGTTAGTAATTTCGATTATTTTACACATGTTTCATAATAGAGACATCAAAACCCATTCCTAGATACCAAGTTCATAATTACTATATTTGATAATATATTTAAATCCATTTTTTAATTATTTACGCATCCACATATTAATTTTAGGGGAATTATGTTCATGATTCACAATAATGAGATTTGTGATGATATTATTTGGGGTAATTATTTGATATTAATTTATTTATTTATAATCAACCTTAATTATTATTTTTATCCTTAAAAAATAAAATTTAATATATATATATATGTATCTTTAATATAATATATATTAATAATATATATTTCAGACCCATCTACAGAAGGAATTGATGAAGAGGAAAAACATCATCTATAGAGGTGGTTGTCTGCACATACATCTGAGTAGTGTTTTCATTTTTTAATGAATAATATTATTAATAAAAATACTAATTTAACATTTTAGAATTTTAATTATTCCATAAAATTGTATTTATTAATTAAATATATTCTTATAACTTGACATGTGAGACGATTATGAAAAAAACTTTGTTGATGGAGGTGGTAGTTCGCTCTGACGCATGAGCAACAGTTAGCTTTTTTAAGTGGATAGAGAGGAAGGTGAAAAATAATTATTACATCAAAATAATAACATTTAATTATACTTATGATACTGATGTAATTATTTTATTATGAGTATAATAAATTTGGGGGAGTAAGATTAAGAAATAAATAATAACAGTAAAGAAGGAGTGACTTGGATTATTTACCCAGTCCTTCAAAAAAAATCCTTTAAAAATTGGATTAAGCCTTAGAATAGTGGAATTTTTATTAGAGAAGGAAATATCCAATGTATATAAAAGACTTGGGGAGGGTTTTTTTTTTCAACATTTGATTGAACCAAGAGGCTTAAGGTGTGAGGAAATGTGGGGTGGTGAGGGAGTCCTTTTATAGGTGAGGGAAGTGATATTTTTTTAATAAGAGATGCGTTATTCAAGAATTGTGGGTACAAAAGTGGGAAATAATTAATAAAGGGTATGTATTGGTTGATCCATATATCTCAAAAAAATAATGTATAGTTGTTGAGATATTTTCGACATTTTCTCTTTAATTAATTTTTTTACTATAATTTACTTTTACTATGGTAACTCATTTGTTTAACCCAAATAACTTAATTTCATGACCTAAAAATAAATTTCCATAATTAATTAATTTTTACATAATAATATTATTATTAATTTTTTGACAATATTAAATTTATAAAAGTGAAAAAAATAATTCTAAAATAAAAAATATATAACACATAAAATTTGTTTTAGAAAAAATATAACTTATGTTCTAAAATATCAAAAATATGCTTTTAAATTAAAATTAATATTTTAAAATGTATTTTTATAGTTATAAAACATATAAATGATCAATAAAATGGTTTCACAATTTTTTAAATATTTTTTACATTTTAATTATGCCATAAAATCATGGTATTTGTATAAAAAATATTTTATACTATTATCAAAAAGATCAATTTCATCAGAAAAATCCCAAAATTACATCCTAATAAAATATTTTAATGATATGTAAAAAAATTAAGTTTATTTTTTAAAATTAAAATTCTTGAACTGTGGTATTTAACTTTTAAATGGAAACATAGAATATAATGAAAACTATTTTTATGGGAAAATTACTCTTCAAAATATTAATTGTTCTTGATATTATTTCATATGCGTTAAAAATTAAATTTTTGATAATATATTATTACCAATATAATTTATCATAATTTAACATTATTATATATATATTGTCAAAATAAAAATGCATAGTGTACAAGAAGGATTTTCTTTAAAAAAATACAATTTTAAGCAAAAAATGATCTTATTAGTTATTTGTTTACACTAATTTAATTTCCTCAATGAATTAGTATTAAACTTAATTTTTTTTATTTTAATAAATATTTCATAATGAGATTACCTGTATTTATACCCTTTAATTCAATTTCCACATTTTAATATTTATATTTAATACTTATAATTTTATATTAATAAAATGTATCATAGGTTGTTTTAGTTCTTTGTTGCTTGTGAAACAAGCTATTCAACATAGTATTTATTTAAAGGAAAATTAATAATAAATATCAAAATTTAAAAAAACAATATTGAATTATAATATAATTAAATGGATGTTGACATAGAAAAATAACACCATTATAGTGACGTTAGAATATTTCTTTGAAAACAAGAAGAAATATCTTTTTTTGGTAACCTTTTTAAAAATAAAATCACCGAAAAATGATAATAAGAATTTCGTTGAATTTTTAAAAAAAATGATAAGTAATATTATTAAGTAATAATATTAATTATGTATGGAAAAAGGAAACCAAAAGTAAACATTTAAAAAATATATTCTTTTCAGACCTCTATAAATAAAGATAAATATACTTGTACGAAAAATGTTAAATAAATTTCTTTTTAATTTTTTTTAAACAATGTAAAAAATAATAAAAACCAATTTTTAAATATCAATAAAATATGGTTAAGAAAATTCTTGAAATTTTTTGAAGAATAGGTATCTGGAGGAAACATTTTCCTAACTGAAAGGAAAGATAAGTTCTGTTTTACTTATAGATATCTTGTTGATTGAATCATGAACCAAATAGAAGTGAAATGGAAATAATACATACAAAATACATAAATATATAGGTAATAATAATATATATGGGGTTTTATAGGAAAATAACATTAATAAAAATAAGATTTTATACAAAAAAATATCAAATTCAAAGGGATATTTTAAAAATGACCCTTACAGATTTAGTAACTTTTAAATCAATACACTTTTGAAAGTAAAAAAATTGAAATTTAAATTTAAATACTATAATAATTAATATAGTTATTATATAATTTTCAAAATTTCCTTTTTATACATCGTATAAATGAAAATATATGTATAATATGAAGTATGCCTCATTGAATTAAAATTGAGATAAAAAAATATTATGGTTTTTATATAATTGAATGAAAATCCCTTAAAAGAAAAAAATTTATTTGGATGTTTATATTATTTTCCATAAATTAAAAATAAATTATTATACTTTAATGTAATAATGAATCCAAATAACACCATATAAAAGGATATATAGTGTACAAAATTTAACATGTATCAAGGAATTCAAATTGAGATAAAGAAACCTTACCTTGGACATCTGTTTAGTCGAACAAATTCTATCCTCTTATATAATAAACTAATACCAATTAAACATATATATAATATAATAATTCATATTTATTACCTTTTATATTAATATTTAATATTTATTTATTATATAATTATTATTTTTTTAGTTAATATTGATTGTTGGTGTTAGTAGTTTTAATCGTTCCTTGTCTACTTCGATAAAATATCTTCACTTAACATTTCATGGTCATAAGTTAATAGTATAATTTATTTAAATGTTTTTTAATATATTATTAATAATTATTTATTAATTTCGAGTCTAATTCCATTTGATTTTTAAGAACAATTATTATAAAAAAACATACAATATGTTTGTTTTCCATAATGTTTAACGAACTGAAGGTGGTATTTTAATAATGAGTTAGAAATTAATATCACCATTTTAGAAAAAAAACATTATTTTAATATTAATGTATTATTTATTCATTAAATATATTTTTATAAACATCTACATATAGTGGGGATGAGAAATGAAATACATTCCTTTTGGAGGATGTTGTCTACATGTAACATAGGTGATAATTTAAATTCTCTAATAGGTAGGAGAGAGGCATATAATGGTTATTACATTAATAAAATAAAATTTTAGTATTCTAGTGGAACTTATTTAATTATATTAGTATTTTTATATCTTATTTATTGGTTTCTGAATAGGAAATAAAAATGAAAGAACCTGGTTAAGATAATTACCTCTTCCTTTGATGTCCTCCTTTAAACAACACCCTAAGAATTCTTAGATGGTTATTTTAGTGAGACAAAAACATATAGTATAAGGTGAATACGTTTGGGGAGAGTTTTTGGGAGAGTTTGGTTGAGGTAATATGTTTTTGTCATGAGGATAAGTGGGGGGCAAAGGGATATTTTTAGATGAGAGAGGTATAATTTTTTCAATATTAATTTATTAAAAAAATAATGGTTATATTCATGTAATCTATATCCAATGTAAATAAATAATGAGGTAAATATTATTTAATTTCTACAATAACTTAATAAATTCATTTAGAGGTATATTTTTATGACATTTTATTCCATTATCACTTAGTTTAACCTTTTTACCCCATTTTACCTTTATCATGGTAACTCCATTTTTAACTTGGAAACCTATTTTTATGATTAAATTTTAAATGTAACTTATTAAATAATATAAAAATTCTGTTTAAAAATTTTAGAATCATTTTAAAATATTTTCCATATAGATGTGGTAAAAATTAATTTTAATGAAAGAACGCTTACTATAATAAAATAATTTTTTAGAAAATAACTTTTTCAATCATAAAAATGAATGTAAAAAAAATCATATATAGTACTGATTTAAATGATATATATTGATATATTATTTAACTAAGTATCATTATTTTACAATTATAATAAGACAAAAACTAATGGTACCTTCCAACTACTCAACTAAATGTATAAAACTAGAACTAGTTTTTTATTAGAATAAAATACCACTTAGGTTTTAAAATGCCAAGAATAGGTATGAAAATTCAATATAATTTTTTAAATTCATTATTTGAATCTTTAAATACATGTTTTGTCGATCCAAAAATTTTATAAATTATTAGGTCATGATTCTATCACGACGATGTCATAAAAGTCATAATATTGGAAAAACAATAATTTTTTGTATTCACCTTCCAATTAACCATTTCAGAAAAATCTCAAAAATTCACCATATGATAATTTTAACATGATGAATCCTAAAAATATTTTTTATAAAATAAAAATTACATAATTACAGAATATATATTTTTAAATAAAAACATAAAATAAAATAAAATAATGTTTTATAGATAAAATTTACCTTTTAATCTTAAAGTGTTCTTAATATTATTTCATATCAATTTCCAATTAAATCACTTTTAATTTATTTGGTTTTAAATTGAAAAAAGTTATTATAATAGTCATTTAGAAGTGATCTATTCAACTTAAGATAAAATTACACTACTTTTAAAAACGGTTATTCATAAAAAAACTTCTTTTAAATATTAAATGGTCATAGTCACATACCATTAATTATTTATATTATAACAATTATATGTTAATAAATTAATTTTAATTGGACCATATAAATTTATTTTTTTTAAAAATAATAATAATGTGTATTGAATTGAAATATGTTTTTTATAAAAATTCATTTTTTCAGTTTCCAATATTATTTTCATTTCTTAATGATGTTTTAATTTTCATATTCATATATGATAATGGTTAACTTGTATTATAATAAAGTATTTATCTATTAATTTTTTATTAGTGTTATATATGGTATAATATATTCAACAAGGTATTTATTTAAAATAATATATACTAAAATCCATGGGTGTTACAATCCCCACCATTGATGTTTTATAATCATTATCCCACTAAACCCACATACCCTATCTATAAATCCCACGTCCTTCCAATTAACAAATGTAAAGAACATATGATACCACCCTATTTATACCATAGTTCCAACCCAAAACACCATCCATTAAAAATTCTATGCTTTCCATAAGTTTCATCCTAGAGATTCCCTAAATTTATATTGAATCGAGGGACACATTTAACAATAACCAGTGCTTCACTCACCATAATATGGATTTACTCATACTATTTCCCAAGAAAAACTATAGGCATTATCTAACATCATTCATGTGTGTTACACTTCATGATCCAAACCAATCCAATACCACCATCACTCGAGCATCATCATATAAAACCCACACACTCATAAAAAATGGATAACTACCAACCTTTCATAACCCCAAACTCCAAGAAACTTTTATCCTTGGTTTATAATCTAACCCATTTTTCCTCTACCCATACTCAAGTCAAAGAATCTAAATACCATTATTGATCACTCCTAAGAGTTATCATTCAGAATGACCCATTGTAATCCCATTGATCACTTATAATCAGTCAAAACTAAGGGTAATCAGCACGACACTACCATTAATATACATATTTTGGTGTCCTAGAACACCAAAAATTATCAATGGACATATACATGTCCCATTTTACCACACACAAAAAGTTTACCAATCATAACCAACATTCATTTTCCTTCACACATTGGGATCCCTTTACCCTGGGGATCATAAAATACTCACTCTACCTTTTACATGGAAATATTAAACTCTCTAAGAACACACTCTCTTATTCTTATTCTATCACCCACATAATATCATCCAAAATGAAATGGGAATATACTAATGCATTACCTGATCATACCATAGTACTCATCCACCCATGATTCGTGAAACAGAAATCCAAGGACCCTAAGACAAAATGGCTAAATGTGCTCCCCTACACATCAATATATTCTAGCTAAACGCACCCTTAGTGAATATTTCTCAAGAACCCAAGTCATATCACCTATACTGAGATCAAAATTGTGTTCACCCTCCACTTATTCATCATTCCAAAACCATAAATCATCTACCCATGCTCTACTCATCCTATACATGGCCATCAAGGATCAATATCGACTAGCCAACTAAAAAACAAACCAAAAACCAAGAAATATTGGTATCTATCAAATCCATACTTCTAAACATGATCCCAATATGAAAATTACACTATGTTATCCACATGTAAATAACCCAAGTCATTCCACATACCTTTCTCTACCCTCCTAATGCATTAAAACTCATCAAAGAAATATGGGTCCATTTCAAGCCACATTATAGGCATATCCCACTTGTATCAAACCATATCCATGACATGCAATGATGAATCCACCCACTAAGGGTTACTATGAACCACATACACATAAGTAATGTATAATTACTATATGACAATATTACAATATAAAATTAATAAAACCGGCAATCATAAAAACCATGGTCCAACTCAGTAGAATGAAACTAACAATTTATATAGGAAAACACTAAATATGCAGTTGTTGACACTTTAAATAACTAAAATATTTTCCATAATTTTTAATAAATTAAAAAAATCACATGAATGACATGTGAATCCCAAAAACTGAATATAATTTATGTAGGCACACCTCTTACTGCACTGGTCCAATGAAAAAAGAAACAAAATAATAACCTCAAATAAATAAAAATTCTTGAAGAAATATATCAATTTTAATAGTGAAATCCCAGAACCAAAATCTCATAAATCTAGTAACATAGACTTACCACCAGATTTTATTCATGATTCAATATTTTGATATTCATAATAGTATTTGATACATTCATATCTTTTTCAATTATCCAAAAATAATAAAATTAAAAAAAACAAGGCATTGATACCATTTTTTAATTCTCCTAAAAAATTTTCTAAATGAAACATATATGAAGCATCAAAAGTCCTCAAGCATGCATCCCCATATTCCGTAGGCTATCATATTTTCAAAAGTGTTTATGATCAACACTAGGGATACTATACACTAAATATCAAAGTCATCAATAATAATAAATAACCAAACATCATCGAAAATAGATAATCAGAGTATGTATATATGTAATTACATCCAAATAAAACCACAACAGAATAAAATAACCCATGATAGGTTAAAAAATAATGATTTTATACATTCAAATGTATTATAAGATAAGATATACCCAAAAAATGTTGTTCCTAAAGACGAATTCTTAAAATGTATCCTAATCATTCAATAACATGAATAATACATTAAAAAACCTAAAATTTCTATACAATTTTTTAAGTAGGATCCCTAAAAAAGGGGATCATACCATAAATCTAATCTACCCATGAAAAAAAGTAAAATTGGAAAATAACAAGGAAAATTAAAATAACCAAGAAAAAAAAGTAAAGTAAGTCTAAAATTTTAAATAAATATTACATGAAATACCATATCAATCTACAAAACATCATGAAACCGATTATAGTACATAATAATCTACTTCAAATCAAAACACTTATCTTTCTATTTTTTGAAGAAAAATCACCAATCAGATTGTTATAATTAAAACTATCCAATTTTTTTTTAAATTGAAATAATTTTCAATATGCATAATATATCTTGTGATTTGGTATTTAAAATATAAGTTTTTATCAAATACAACTTTTAAAATATTCAATCTGTTGATGAAACCATAATGGGTATAATTTTTTTTTGATATTTCACCCCTGTCATTTGAAACCCTCCATATTTCCAATATGGAAAAATAAAATATAGGATAAAATAATTTTCCCCATTAACTTGGAAGTATAAACTCAAAATGTATGATATATTGAAAAATATCATATAGAAAAATATAATCCTTTTAATTATGTTTTTAAAAACTTTTAAATAGATTGAAATTTTCAATTAATTTTTCGTAGACAAATTTTTAAAATTTTCCATTAATAAATATAATAATATTACATTAAAGTGTTTAGATTTAATAAAATGACCCCCAATGAAAAAAGAGCATGGTCAATAATTTAAATAAAAAATTTATTTTCCTCTGAGGAGAATTTTATAATAGATTCATCATACACATCCTCATAAAATTGTTTCTTCCCTTAAGTTTTACTTCTTTCTGTTCATTCATTAAATATTCAAACTCATCCCCTTCAATATTTTAAATGAAAAAAATCAACTCTTTTAATTTTATAATATAATCTTCAATATCCATCTCTTCCCATTGAAATATTTTATTATAATGTTTTACTTTATTTAATATTTTTTACCTAATACATAATATAATGAAGAATTAAAAATTCTATAAAGCATCGTAACACAATCAATTAGAATCCAACACCACAATATGATTATATTTATAATATATAAAATTTGAACCAATCCATATCGTATTTTAGATTATTTCTTTATTATATCTCTAATAATTTTAATGTAAAATTACTAATGATTTATCAATAATTTTTTTGGTGTTAAACTCTTAACATAGTTTCATAGAACATCCAATTAATATCATAAACCTATAAGTGTTGTATAAATCTTTTTCAGAGAAGGAAAATATTTATTCCATCACACTTAATTTTTCCACATACCATAGAGAACGATTTAGGAAACGACATCCAAAATTTGTGTAAAATGATACAGGATTTACATTAAGAATTTTTTTTGGACACCTTTATGTTTACGTTTCATGTTTAAGATCAACCCAATCATCTATATGTGACTTGATAAGCCCAATTATAGACGTATCATCAAAATTTACAAATCTAAGAAAATAAATCCTCCACCTTGATTTTAAATCATCCATAAATATCTAAACATTTTATGAATATTTACATAAATTATTAATAATTTAGATTTAAAGTACAATCAAGGATAATCAAAACATATATTGATCTCATGAACTTCTTCATGATTTTTTATTTAATCACATTCCCTAAAAATATTAACAAACCCTTCTAAATTTCATGGATATGATAATTCTTTTTTATTTTCATTATCATTCATCCTACAATAGCCTAAAGGCATTCATTTTTTATTGATTTTTGATAATCCAGCTTTCACAGGGTGAGGTGGAACAATTATAAGGCCCGTAGGAGTAAGTATTACATGTCTCATAGGCCTTAGAGGAATTCATTTCCCATAGACGTCAAACAATACATACAACATAGACTAAATACTTTAAACTGCTCCTCCCCAGCATCTTAATCATGAAATCATCTCTCCACCATTTCATGGTCATTTAGATAGGCTATCTCATGCATGCACATGCTTGTCTTGATGGCAGGTTCCATACCAACTCATTCTGGAAATCCGTGTAGCTTCTGCTATGGTGAATGCTCCTTCCTCATCCTCCTTAGAGCTTGTTCCTTGTAGGTTATCTGGTTTTCATCTGCACTTAAGGTGGCTCAAAGGCCTTGAGGTGGCCCGAAGGCCTTACTGGCCCAAAGGCTTGGGTGGCCTGAGGGCCTTAAAGGACTCGAGGACCAAATCGGTGGACCAAATGCTCAAACAGGGGAAAATTCCCAACTGCTATAGTTCCAAACAGTTCTTTCTACAGTTCCCTCTATAGTACCTGTTGTAGTACTTCACGGTTCCCGCTATAGTACATTCTACAGTACATGCTACAGTACTGCTACAGTACCCTGGAAATTGTGTCTCTGCATGGATTTGATCCTGGGTCACCTGGATTCACTTAAAGGTTATCACCAACTGGGCTGAGGCTCATTTTCATTTTCATTATAAATCATAGGAAAAATATGTTCTTTTATAACATGATTAAATTATTCAAAAAATAAAATAATTTTATGAAAAATAATATTATCTGAGGTATCAAATATATTACATACATAAATATTACACCATTTTAGATAAAAATTAAATAAATATCATAATAATATATATCCTAAAACCATAAAGCTTTTGTGTCTTTCAATACTATAAACATAATCATCTTATTACAGTAATGATCACCAATATCTCTCACAAATTTCCTATCAAAATAACAATTATTAATCATAACCAACATAAACTTTTTCTTCATAACTTGGGGAAAGGAAACATAAGTAAGGGTGAGATTAGATTTTTTGTAAGGATAAACTTGGGAGATATCTATTAGTGATCATATTTAAGAATAATTTGATTATATGTGTTTGAGAATATTTGATTAACATTTGACAATCTTACTAAGAAATTCATAGATCATAATCATGGAATACAGATTTGGTAGTTAATAAGACATGAATCATAGAATAATCAAATATAATGATCCATGTGATCATATCATAAGAAAAATAACATGTAATAAGAGAGTAGCATGAAGCGTGGAATATTCATAGCCATAAAAATCACATTTCAAGGATACCCACCAAGACATTCATAACATGTTAGGCTTGGAAAAACATTCATGTACTAGCTTCAGGCTTAGGATAAACTCCAATGTACTATATTTCAGGCTTGAGATAACTTCTCGTGTACTAATTGAGATCATAAACATTAATCCTTACCCAATGAATTATAGGGATACAGTGTACCCAATCATCACATAATCATAATCCATTTTTATTTATGCCACAATATCATGAATATATTTATCATTTATTCATAGATTAACATATAGAAAAAAATGATTCATCAAGATTTCATCATTATAATAAAAAATAATACATTTATGGAATAAGGATAGTATTATTGGATCATATACCCAGTGAAGCATAAGTAACATCAATGTATGATGTCATAGAGGAAAATACCGTTAAATTATCACTGGAAATTTCTTGAGGAAATACCCTTTCAATTTTGAAATCACATATTTATAATCTAAAAATTTATAGAATATTAGGAAAAATATTTTATTTGAAAATAACCATGGAAAATTGTAAATTAAACTTCAAATAAAAGAGTATTCATAAGAGCATGAAAAGATTCTTGTGTGGTATATATTAAAACAAATATTCTCATCACACCTTCAATAAAAATACCACGTTGAGAAAATGAAAAGAAGATTCCTTTTAAATCATATTATAGAACTTAAAATAAATATAAAATTTAATTTTAACAACCATTTTTTAGTATTAAAAAAAATTAGTGAAAATATGTACATTAAAGAAAAGAACTTCTGACTGAATAGAGAAACAAAGTCAGTTTTCCATACAAACATTCTTTTTGAATTTTTAGTTCCTAGAGATAGGAAAATGATAGAAAATTTTTAATCTATAGAAATAAATATCAATGAAGGAAATAAAATATATTACGATAGATAGATCATATAATTTCAACATCATAAATTTAAGCACAAATAATCTCAATAAAAAGTGAGATTATAACAGAATACCATTTCCTCATCCCGAATTGGTTCATAAGATATTTTTACCATATATATTATAAATTTAAATTTCCTTTAAATATATATCAGAATAATATTCATACTTATAATAACATTCATGGTTTATGTGTAAAATCTTATCACCGGTTCGTTAATAATATTTCATTATATTCATCATTTTTGGTGTTGCATACTTTATTTTTCAGGTATTTTTCTAGTCGAATGTTATGGTCCTTAAATACTTATCATGGTTCTATCATATCAAGACTATTAATAATTTTATAAATATAATATGTATTAATTATATAAATAATTATAATTATCTATAAAGGAAAATATAGAAAAGTGAATTACACTTTTCTTGGAGACAGTAGTCCATACATATGAATGAACAATATTTTCTTTTTCTACCAAAAAGAAGAAAATAATGATAAATAATAATTTATCATGAAATAATCATAACTATATCATAAATATCACACACACACATATAAAACATAATTATATCCATCAACGTGAGGTGGTTATGTAAAATAAATCACATCGCTATGTTGTGGCAGTAGTCCACATGTACAAACGAGCAATAAATTCATTTCCAATTTTATAAAAAGGATGTGGAAAATTGTTATAAACTAATTATAAAATTCAATTTCCATAAGGGTTGGAAATTAATATTAAAATAAACACACAAAAACACAATGAAAACTATTTAAAAAAATGAATTTCAACCAAAAAATAAATTTACATCAAATCCTTTAATTATAAAAAATATTAGATGAATTTTAAAATATTTTATTGAATATAAATTATATAAAATATATTAAAATAATTAATAAATAGTTGTTTATTTAATTTATTATGAAGAAAACACATTGCACACATAAAAAAAATTTTCTGAAAAGTAACTATTTCTACCGTTAAATGATTTTATATTCATTCATAACCATTAGATAAAAAATATATGAACGATTATTCATATATTACTAAAAAAATTATTTATAATAACTTTTTAACATTGATTAATATATATTTTTATATGAAAATTCATAACACCTAGAAAAATAAATTTATTCATGAAAATAAGTCTATTAATCGTGATATGATTTTATTAAAAATAAAGTGATTATTTCACATGAATTAGAAAAAATTGAATTAATAAAATAAATTCTATATAAACTTTGAAATGTTTTAATCATATTCATATTCACAAATACAATGGCTATGTTATAATGGTTATAATATATCATGGTTCATTTAGATTTGAGGATTCATGTAAAGAATGTTATCAAATGCCTAATGTTTTTTTTCCAAGGAATATATATAAAATATAAGGGTATTACATTTTATCCCAATTAAAAACTAATTTTCCCTTAAAATTAAGTCTCCATGATGAAAGAAATTACGATAATTTTACTTCATCACATCCTCAAGTTCCCATGTATCTTCCCCAAATTTCTGATTTCTTCAAATAAAATTATGTGTGTGGGTAGTCTTTTTATATGGAACTTTATCTATATGATCCCATATATATACTATTTACTCTTTATAGATCATGATCTAGTGGTGAAATATTTTATTTCAATACATGTGATTGATTTTTTATATAATTAATAAAAATAGATACATGGAACACATCATGAACATAATATATTTTCCATGTAAGTGTTAAGGAATAAGATTCCATCCATACTCAATCATGAATCTTGAAGAAGAAAATATATTTGGGGCTCTTATTTCCCTTCTTTTTGAATATTAAAACCTTATTTAATAAGAAAATTCATAATAATACCTTGTCACAAACTTTTAATTCAATATGTTATTGATGATTTTTAGAATAACTCTTTTATTAACTCTTAGATGCCTTGGTTTTCTATTTAATAGATCTATCCTTTTCTTCTATTTAATCAACTATATCAATTACCAATAGCTTTATTTGTCTAACTTCATCCCACCATGTCAAAGTTCTAAACTTATTTAGATAGAGGGATTCATAAGGATCACTATAAATACTTAAGTGGAAGCTATTGTTATAAGAGGATTTGATAGGATGAAGGTATTGATCCCAAACACCATTTAAATATTGATTACATGAATCGAGAAGATCCTACAGGGTTTTAATGGTTCTCTCAGACTGAACATCTATCTAAGGATGATATCCGGTACGAAAACATATCTCTGTTTCTAGAGATTGTAGAAGACTTATCCATAACTTTGAGGTAAACATTGGATATTGATTAGACATACTAGAATATTGTCTTCCATATAACCTTACCACATCCTTAAGGTATATCTGAGTAAGCTGGTCAATATAGAAATATTCTCTAATGAAAAAAAATATGCTAAATTCATATGGAAATTGACTATAACCAAAATATAATTATTCCCATTAGATTTGATGAGCAGTCCTAAGATGAAATCCATGGTGACATTATCCCATTTCCATATACGTATGGTAAATGGTTATAATATCCCTTTAGACTTATTCTACTTATCTTAACCTTACTATCATACCTATAACTGATATACATGATCTGAAATATATCTCTTCATTTTATCCCATTATAAATAATTATTAATTTATCGATACATATTAAAACCTCCGGGATGGATAGCGAATTGTGAGATATGAGATTCACCCAAAAAAACTTGGTAAATTACGGAATAATAGGGATACCTACTCTATTTAGAAACCATATTATTCAAATACAACCATGGTTAAACTTATTAACCTTTCTCTCCCTCTTTTACTACTCTTCATCGTCCTTATATGCCTATTTAATCATCATATGGATATATGATTGAACACAAATTTAGAAAATATAATATTTACCTCATTTATTCAATATTTCAATATATATCCTTAATTAATCAATAAATATTAGATCCTACGTGATCCTCATCATAAATAAGCAAGTATTATATTTTTGAATCAAATAATCTGACACATTTTTCTCTTTTCCATGGTGGTAATGTATTAGGAATTAATAATCATTAATCAAATCCAACTGTCTTATATAGTGAATATTTAAATCATTATAAGTTAATATATAATTTAAAATTTTATTATTAGTATATATGTCACTCCTTTCTCTATAAATATAATGAATCTATATCATTAATGAAAAGCTTATGACTGTTAAATCTAAGTCATGGGTAGGTTAATTGTCCTTATGAATCTTTAATTGATGGGAAGAATAATATTTCATCACTTTATTCTATATAAGAAAACATCACATTACCTTCTTCTATGTGTCACTTGAAATCTCAAACTATTATCCACTATAGGGTATTGTGATTACAGGTGCATTGACGAAACTTCTCTTAAACTCCATGAAATTATATTTACTTTCATTAGTCCAAATGAACTTGATCTTATTCCATGTTAACTTGGTTATGGGATTATAAATCCATAACAAAGTCTCCAAAAATAATCAATAATAACCTTACAATATAAGATAACCAGGAATATCAGTCATAGTGGCTGGTTTGTACCCATGTTTAATGAATTTAATCTTAGAATGATCTACTGATATACCCTCACTAGTGATCACATGCCGCAATAATCATACTTTCTTTAACTAGAATTCACACTTGCTGAATTTTTCATATAGTTTCCCATTCTTTAGACTCCAAAACAAAATTATCAAGGGATCCTCATGATCTTCCTTTCTCATATAGTATATAAGAACATCACCAATAGAGACTTTGATAATTTGATCACGGTTTTCTCTTAAGTATTTATTAATTAAAATCATAAATATATTGGGAGAATTAGTATGTACAAATATAATTACTATAAATTAATAGCGACCATACCTCATATGTATTGTTTTATTTTGTATGTCATAACATTTTATGCTCAATTGAGGTATCTAGAATGAAGTTCAATATTTGGAAAAGTATTGATCACCTTTTAGTTGATCAAAAAATCATAAATACAGGGTATATAATACTTATTTATGATCATGATATTTTAATGTTCATGATAATAAATATATAATCACATTGATCCATATATCATCATAAAAAAATCGCTCTAGCTCATTGGAAAAAACATGGCTGATTAAATCCCTGATCATGATTATTTTAGAGTTTCATATATAATTCCCACAACTTAATTGTCCCCATTATATATGGATTCTTTGAAATAGGTGTGAAATAAGTTATGAGTTCTATTGAAAACTCAACTTCATTATTTGGAGTAAGATTAGAAAACTCTTTTTGAAAGACATAAAAAACTCTTATACAATAGGCATATATTCAATGTTATGTTTCTCCCAAACCATATGAGAAAAATATCCCTAATGAATTCTAATCAAGACCCTTAAAATGGAAGTAATTTACATTGGAATCTTATATTCCTCATCATATTGAGAAATGATAATAGTTTTATTCATAATATGAAATATGACTTCCCTTCCTTGGAAATTCATATTGTATCTATACAAAGAGAGCTAATAAATTCCAAAAATCACATGAAATTAAACTATTGGGATAATACTAATATTTATAAAAAAAACATTACCACAAACTTCAATTGAAGAATAATCATAGACTTATGATACAATAATCTTACCAATAGTAGTTTTCATAGATAATTCAATATATAATAATTGAGGTGGTAATATGATACCCTTAGAAAATTTATCATATATAAATGAGTGGGTAGATTCAAAATCAAATAATACATTAGTAGTTATATAGTGGAGATTAAGTGTACCTTTCACCCTTTATTATTATAACACACATCATAAATAGAGATTACTAGAGATTTTCCATTATATATGGGATCAATAGATTATTGAGATCGATCATCATCATTAATACTTGTATTTGACTATTGGTTAGAATAATGAACATACTCCTTAAATATAAAACACTAGAGTGTAGATGCAGAATTATGTAGTTTTTTCTCTCTATTTGTATCATTATAAAAAATTTTCCCATCACTTCAATAGTATATTCTCCAATTACATTCATTTACACACTATAAGAATTTACTAGTCCCCTGAATATAATTTCATTCATGTTTTTATCCACACTTCTAAAATAATGGTAGATGTATCTTTTTTCCACCATGGGTTTTAATATTATAATTTCATTTTAATTTAATATTTCTATTCTTATCAAAACCATTAGACTAATAAGATTCTATGATATCCACTTCTAAATTGAGAGTGCATAAAATGATTTTTTTAGAGAAACAGAATTCTCTTACGGATAACTCCCTTTTGAGACTTGGTATTAAGCTAGTAAAGAATTGATAAATCTTTCTTTCTAGTTAGATAATAATACTAGAAGCATAAATAAAAAGTCTTGTAAAATGTTCCTAATTTGTACTAATGGATTCATAATCCTCTTTCTTTAGCTCAAGGAATTCTTTATCCATTTTCATATGAATAATACAAATAATTTTCTTATTGAAAAATAACCTCTTAAACTCATCCCACTCCATGGAGTAAATTTCATCACGTTTTCTCATGTTCATAATAAGATTGCACCATTTATATTATTTTCCTTCCAATCGATAAACCCCCAAAATAAATTTTTCATTCTATAAGCACTAGAGAATGTAAAATATATATTTATTGGTATTGAACCATTGATAAAAAATTATTGGATTAGTAGACCCACTAGAATAATGCGCATGTTTCCTCATAAAACAATCAATAATTAATTTTCCCCCTATTCTTATTTTGATTCTAAATATGATTCATAGATTGGGAAAGTTAGATAGGCATAAAAATAAGATTTTTTATTCTAACTACCATAACATTAGGGTTTTCATGATAATAATCATTTAATTTCCCATCAAATTTAAAATTAACAAGATTCCTCCAAGTTCCAACCTTTGACTAAAACCAAAAAATATAGTGTGGGAAACAATAATTATAGAGAAAAATCATATATTCCAGAAAATCCTTTATAGTATGTCAAAATCATGATACCTAATTTTCAATCTATGACACCTTAGGTTCAACATAGGCCATCCATGATCATTAGCTAATAAAATCTTTCATAATGGTTAATAATAAAAATATGAATTCATTTAAGCATATCCATTGGGAGTGTCTTGATAGATGTGCCATCTTAGGCCTACTCATCATGCACCGATGGAGATTGAGTTAATATCCATTCTACCCCTTTAAATGTTTTACCCCTATGTGTATCTGTGTGATAGACACATCCACTTTCCAGTATCCATACAAGGATTTAATTTCTAAAAAGACACACAATCTCTATGTTGCCAAAAATTCAGGATGATATACTATACTTATACTTATCCCTAGGGTTTTTAACAATGTTATCTAATCATTATCTTCAAAAAATAACTAAACCCTACTCTGATAACAATTAAGGTAACTGAAACATTCCCTATGTTCATAACATAGGGAATGGAAACATAAGAAAGGGTTAGATCAGATACTTAGTAAAGATATACATGGGAAATACTAGTCCATGATCATATATAATTATAACATGATCATAAGGATATGAGAATATGATCTTAACATTTGAAAAGAATACTTAGAAATTAATAGATCATAATCCTGGCATAAATCTCTGGCAGTTTGTAATACTTGAATCATAGAAGAATCATTTATAATGAGCCATGTGATCATATCATAAGTATAAGAAAATATCGTAAGAGAGTATCATAAAGTTTGAAATATTTATAATCATATAAATCTTTCATTAAGGTTTCCCACCATGAAATTCATCGCATGTTGGGATTGGGATTACCGACCATGTACCTACTTTAAGATTGGGGTAACCTCATGTGTACCCTCTTTTGGGGTTGGGATAAGTTCGAATATATACTTGGAGATCAAAAAAATTAATAATCAAACAATTCATTATTGGGGTATAATAAACCTACCAGTTATATTATCATAATCAATTCATATGACTGAAATAAGTTCAAGAATATATTTATCATTTCTCCATAGCTTAACTCATAGTAAAGAAAACACGAGTCATCAATATTTCATCATTATAATAAATATACCTATAATAAAAGAATAAGGATGGTATAATTGAACCATATATCTACTAAATAATATGTAACATCAATGGAATATTTCATAGATGAAATTACCATTAAAAGATCACATGACATTCCTTGATACAAATACCCCTTTCATTTTGAAATCATATTTTTAAAATGTAAAAATTTATAAAATATTTGGAAAAACATTTTATTTGAAAATAACCAGGGAAACAAATAAAGGGATCTTCAATGGAAAGAGTATTTATGGAGGTAGTAAAATTCATTAATTCGATATATTTTAAAATAAGGCTTTCATGAACTCATTTGATAAAAAGTACCTCAATCAAAAAATGACAATAAAATTCCTCTTATTTTTTTATAGAAATTAAAATATGTATAAAAATAATAATTTATTGTATAATATTTTAAAAAATTGAAAACATTTTAAATAAAATATTTTCAAGGAATAAAACGATTCTTTATTGGATAGAGAAACAAATTTGGTTTTTCTTAAAAACATTATTTTTGAATTTTGATTACTTAGAGAGAGAAAAATTAAACGAAAAATTTTAATCTCTATAGATAACTAGAGGATAATAAAATACATTATATATTTTATATATAGATCATATAATTTTATCATTTTAAATTTAAGCATAAAAATTCATGGTAAATAGTGAGACTGTAACATAAAACCATCAAGTCATGTCTAAATTTACTCATAAGTGTTTTTAACTTCACATATAATAAATTTAAATTTAAATTAATTATACTAATATATTAGAATGATATTAATACTTATAATACCATACATGTTTTATTTATTATATAATATCACTCTTTTATTAATAATATTTTGTTATCTTCATCATTTCGGGTACGAACAACTTCATTTTTCATTTATGTTTCAATTCATCAGTTAGGGTCGTTGTATATTGATTATGGTTCCATAAAATATGGAATGTTAATGATGATATAAAAAATAATATATATATATATATTCCAAATATAAATAATTTATATCCATCTCTAACATGTAGATATAGAAAATTGAATTACACCATTCACGGGGACGACAATTCGTCCATAGACATGAACATTATTTTCATTTTCTAAAAAAATGTAGGGAAGAAATATAAATTATATTTTATCATTATAAAATTATAATTTTATCAAAAATATCATAGACATTTATTTAAAAAATCATTATATCCATTAATGTGATCTACTGATGGAAAATGATTTATATAGCTACATGAAGGTGGTAGTCCACACATACGCACAGGCGAACCTTTCATTTACCACTTGATAGAAAGACGGTGGAAAATGGTTTCCATATAATAATAATAATGTATATTTTTATGATGATAATAGATTCATTATTTTAGTATGGGGACAATAGTTATAGAGTAATTATAAGAAAAAATAAACATTGAAAGAGTGAGGTAAGAGGATTTTCACTTCTTTGAGTGACCTCCTTTGTCTTATTCCATAATAATTTTTTACGATGGTATTGGTGTGATAAAAAAAGATAAATACTTAATTTAATGAATACATGGAGGTTTAGGTTAGGTATTATCTAATATATGTTTCTAAAAAAATTGAACAATGTAGGAAAAGAGGTTTCCTTTTATAAGTGAGGGGAGGGACACACAAAAAATTACTTAAAATTTTCAAATACTATAAAGTCATTCCCCTATATAAGTGGAAATAAATGAGAAATAATTCAATTTTATGATAATATATGGTCTAAATATTTAAATATTTTAATATTTAGAAAAATTTAAGGTTCATTTTCACCCTTAGATCTTAGTTTAACCCCACGTAAATCCGTTTTATCACTAACCAAGGTAACCAATTTTTAGGGTTTTTACTAGTAATTATGACAAAAAATGAAAGTGGTATCATTAAAAAATTTGGAAATTCTATTTATAATTGTTTAATCTATTTTATCAAATTCAATTTATATAATTGGTGGAATCTAATATTAAAATGAACATGAAAAATACAATGAAAACTATTTTTTAGAAAAATGTATTCTAAAGCCTAAAACTAAACTTACTACCATTAATTTCATAGTAAAAACTATTAAATTATTGATAAATTTTATTTTTTGAATATATATTATATATATTTAATTAGAATCCTTAATTTACAGTGATTTATTTAATTTATTAAAATAAAAACACATTACTCACATAAAAAAATTCTAAAAAATAAATCTGTTTTAACATCAAATGATTTTATATTCATAAAAAACTATTAGATAAAACATTATGGATGATTATTCAAAAATTATCATTATATTTCATTAAATGAACTTAATTAACAGTGATCAGTATAGTTTTTATATAAAAATTCAGAACACATTTGAAAATAAAATTTCCATAAAAATAGGTAATTTGATCATGAATTGATTTTATTTAAAATTTATCGAGAATTAATAAAAAAACTGAAATAATAAAAAAATTTCTATATAAATTTCATAATTTTGTTAATCATATTCATAGCCAGCAATCTAATGACTTCATTTTAAAAGTTATAATATATCATAGTTCATTTAGACTTGCAGTTGGATGTAAAAAAAAGTTATCGAATACTTCATTTTTATATCAAATGAATACATAAAAAATACCATGGTGTCGTATTTTCCATATCAGAAATATTCTCACCCCTAAATGTTAAGTAATTTTGTGCAATTTCATTCAAAATTATAGTTATTTGAGTAAGTATCATCTTCCATTATACTCTTTCTTTCTAAATTAGATATCCAATGTTTTTTTTCAATTTTTTTCTTGTTTTTAGGTTCACTTAATATGTTCACCCACCACACAACATAAAAAATGCTTTCAAAATTTATTTAATTATCCATAAGATTGGTTTTATGGTTTTTCGAATTATTATTTCCTCCTTAAATCAAATCGGTTTTCTTTGATTTGGACATAAATAATTTATAATAAAAACAATAAACCATGCACAATTCATTATAATTCAGAAGATACTTCATTCCATGCTTATCACCATTAGGAAGGTGAAAAATAAATCTTAGAAGTAAATTATCTCCCATAACTAAATTTATTAGGAAATACATCATTTTATTTTATGATTTTTATCATTTCATTTGAAACGAAAAAAAATTTCTAAATAAAATTAATACTTCCCCTAAATTTTTTTATCATTATTCACTTCCATATCTTTTTCAAAGTTAAACAAGATTTTATCTCCAAGATCATGGATAATACTAATACCATCTTCATTATCATCCTTTTTATAATCCACACCCACATATTAATTATTTTTCATATTGACACTTTTAGTAACTCATTACTTTAGATATTTTTTAGTCACTCTAGAAATATATGTACCCAAATATTGCTCATTAAATTGAATTGATGAACTCTCTTCTATAATTATTGTAGTAAATAACTTAAAAAACATGAACCAACTAATGATTTTTTCCATTTTATTCTTTATGTTCCCAATTTTATGATTTTTAAATTCAAAATTTTGAATTATCTTCATTGTAGTGCCTACAAGTAGCAAAATATAATTAAAATAATTATAATTCATTATTAATTTTAAAATGTTTAAAGTGAGTGATATTATTTTAAAAATATAAACCATATATTCCAAATTATATATTTTTATTTATTAACCAAATATTGTTATGAATATTTATATAATAAAATAATACACAAAATATAAATTAGTAAATACATTATACAACTACAATTAGAATGAAAATAACTGAAATTGTTATAAACTACATCAAAAATTGTAAATAAAATTTTTTAAAAGTAAAAAATTAATATTCAAAATAGTTAATTGTATGGTTATGATTTATATTGAAAAATGAAATCTATTTTTTTAATTTTTAGTTATTAAAATAAAATTAAATAGGTAAATTGTCATATTTTTTAATTTTTTTTAAAAAATTGAAAACATATTATCTTAAACCAAATAAATTCTAGTTAAATTTTATTTAAAAAAGTATATCAAATTTATTTCTATTTACTAAAAAATATTTTAAGATTTATATAATGTAATATATTTCGTAATGAATTTTTAAAAATTAAAAAATATGGATTAAAATTAAATGAAATATAATATTATTATTTTTTAAATAATCAAAATTTTTACAAATAAATTTTTAACATTAAATTAAATTAATTAATTAATTAAAAACAAAAAAACTAACATAAAAGGGAAGCTGTATGGATGAACTAAAATATTAAATAGTGTGTAAATCAAAATCTATTATTTTACAATTTGAAAAAATAATCAACCAAAATGATCTGAAAATTAATTAATTATAATATAAATAAAATGTAAATGTGAAACTAATTATATATGGATAATTTCAATAGTAAAAGTAGGAGATATGGGGATTCCACACTAGTAAAAACATATATCAAATAATTTCTGAAAATTCAACAAATATATCAAATAAAATAAATTTTTTTATCAATCATAATTAAAAATTTGGTTAAAAAACCCACCTGAATTGACTGGGAATGGAAAATAAGGGTGTTTCATCATTCGCATATATTTTTGGTGGAGAGGTGGGAAGGTGACACATTAGACTATAATTATGGAGAGGAGGATGGTGGGGGAACTGGTTGATACAGTAGCAAAGGTGGCAAGATGGGGGCAGTTTCCACTTGTCAGAGAGGAAAGTTGGAGCTGATATATGATGAAAATATATATGAGTTATATGAGACCATTTTGGAAGGGTGAGTATGGATAGAAGATAAGGGTTGAGTAAGGGTATTTGTGGTTAATGTAGAAGTATATATAGAGGGATAAGGTGGCTTGGCTACAACAGATGGTGAATCAACACCAATATGTCATGAGGGGTGTGGGTGAGTGGTGTGGTATTGAATACAATGAATGTTAAGAATGGGAGGGAGATATAAGATAGAATAATAAGAAGGTAGTTGGAGAGTGGTTCCCCCCTCCATATCATTTCCCAAGCCAATGGTCTTACTAGACATTCCCTTGGGTAGACCCTATGAGTAGATCACCCACATGGTTGATCAAAAGTGAAAATAAATATAGGAATAAAATGTGTAAGGATTATCTACTACATCCGCAAGACTAAACATAAACCCACCTAAAAATATTGTTAATATGATCCAATGTAGTCCACTAAGAAGCTTATGATCAAACCCACATAATATTTATGAGGACTACATGCACACTGGGGTACATGTGCCAGGTGTGAGAAATCCATCACAATAGGGTCTCATAAAGATCCCCTAATATACACAATAATATATATGTGTATACATAAGTATATTAAATAATATAAATATATGATATATAAAAACATACATTTTGGCTCATAATG
The DNA here is from genome assembly GCA_963277665.1 of Viscum album. Lineage (NCBI taxonomy): Eukaryota > Viridiplantae > Streptophyta > Magnoliopsida > Santalales > Viscaceae > Viscum > Viscum album. Next base: position 736,092,483 of record OY728167.1, on the reverse strand, counting down.
TTCTAACCAGACCACCCCGACACCTGACTATACTTGGTCTGATCACCTCTGGTGAACCACATCCACAATAATCTCATTTCATCAGAAATTCAAAAAAGGGAATGTAAAAAATAGATCCATACCCATGAACACATTAAAATAATCAAGATAAATAAAAAAACTGAATAATAAATAAGTATAAAAAGTAACTATGGATCCCCCTCATATATTCCTGAACAAATAAGAAACTAGTAAACCTCCCTCAATGAATCTTGAACAATCAGGAAACTACCTCACCATAGCCAATGAAATATATTGAAAGTGGATCATGAAGAGGGAAATAACAGAGACAACCTACATCATGAGATAAACTACCTCCTTGGGTAATTCCCCATGGACAATCGCATATACCATAAGAATATAATAAGGATGGAAATGACTAAGACAACCTATCACGTGATATAAATCATTTACACACTAGGTATGACCATTCATGTCATCTAATGAATAAAAAAAATAAAAAACATGGAAATAAAGAGAACATTTATAGTGTTAGTTAACACCCTTATCCTGCGGTCACTAGCGTCAACTTTATCAATAACTAAACTAACCTAGTTTGAGAACAACATAGATTGACACACTACTGTCATCGAAAAAACTCTAGTCCTATGATAGACCTAGGTCTATACCAAGTGATTCAATAGAGGAAAATGGAAAATCAACATAATCAAACCATCCCAACTAGCTATCATATGTTATTCTTCTTATAGGAACAATAGTTTGAGTAATAACCCTTTATAATATCACATTGATAATCTGAAATTAACTTGTTATCCCATTATCCCAACTTAACCTAGGACTTTATATGGAAATCTAAATCCTCTTCCATTTCCCACATCACTACCCTAGTGATGACACAAATGGTTATACCAATCAATGGACACATAATATCTGATGGAAACTCATTTATATGCCATCAAGAGTAAATTCCATAACCCACACATGAGTCCCATCACACATCTCACATAAGAGATATCTCAAAACCATTATCTATTCGAACCCCTTTTTGAAAAATAAAAGTAATATGAAAATTAATCATGATGCTTAATTCATGAACTAAGACCACTACCTACCCTCAATGGGGGTGTTCCCAACCATACATAAGATGAATGAATAACTCAATCATCACCATAAGAATAATACCACTATATAAATTATAATATCACTAGGAAATCTAGTTGAGGATATCTAATACTCATTTTTTCTCAAGGAAACACTATGAACCCCCATAATCCATACTATTATCATATATCATTGGAGATAAAGTCTTCAAGAAATTCCAAATCACTAAAAATTTAGTGAAGCACTTACTCTAACTCTAGGAGATTATGTGCCACTTGAATTGCCACTTAATGAAATCTCGATCCCTTTCTAAATTACCCAAATAAATAATCAGATGAAATCATGAAACATTAAACAAAAATATGCATTTTTGAAGTATTATAGAGGCATACTACTTCAAAATTGGTGTTCCTTAATTTCTATTCCCAAAAACCTTCACCCAACTCACATTAAGCCACACTAACTTCTAAGACTCTTTCTCAAGCCATAACACTAATATAATTAATTACAATAATTTATAATTAATTAATAAATTTCAACCAAGTTGGGATAACCATAAGAGACTCACCAATAAATCCCAAAACACCGAAACCATGACCAGCCACACATGAATGAGATATAATACACTATTAACACCACTATTAGAAAGAAAACCTATCAATCAACAACCAGTTATCAAAAAATTTAACTTGATTAATTCATAATAACTAAATAAATACACCAAACAATATAACTCACCTAAAATAGTGGATGATTATTTGAGTTCATCACTACACAATACTCTATATCCATTGTATGTAAAGACCTAATTGATATGGATAATTCCACCATGATTTAGTGGAATCACCATGAAAAACCTAACAAGAAACAATATAAAAGTAGTGGCCATCCAAGAGGAATAAGAAATAAAGGATATGGGATTGATCATACCTCCAAAATTTAATGGAAAATCCCTATAAAACAACCCTTATCAAGGGGTTTTCGTGGGAGTAAGGAAGAGTGGAGTGTTCAGTTGGGTGAAAGTACCTTGATCCCACTATGGATTTTATTTTTTGGAGGGGATAGACTAGAAATGAAGGGTCTAAATATACTAAAAAGAAACGATATTTTGGTAAATTTTGATGTGAACATGGGTTTCACAACATAATTCAATAATTATTAGTGAATGATCTATAGGCCCACGACGTAATGTCTTTTTCAAAGGTATAACCTAGACAACTCAATCAGGTGATCCATGGTGAAATTCCCTCCATGTTTTAGTGTTACAATTTCCCCTTGATAACCCTTATATTATAGAACCCCTGGCTATGATATAATCTATTCCTAGAGTAGAACGTAATCTATGCATGCCCCTTTAACACACCACAAAAACCTCATTATAAAACCATTGTATTCCTACACCAAGATTCATCACCATACCACTTATCATCCCTGAGAAACACCAAAAAATTCCATATTAATTCCCATTCATTTATCTAAATATAATACAATGTTTCATTCCAATTTCAAAGTTGAATCGAGTTTGTCTTAACAACCTATGTACTAAACCCAGATAAATTGTATTTTTATAGAAACTATTGGTATGATCTACAAAACATAGAATTATTACCTTGGATGGTATATCTAATACAATTTCTACATAAATGTATTCCAATACAATTCAATGAACACGTGTCTTATTCACTACTAGACCCTTCTTGAAAAAACCTGAACTCTCATGCCGACACACGATCATATCAAACTAAACATGATGCCATAATTTCTATAAGAATTTAAATAACACCCAACTCCCATATATATGTCCAAATATAATAGTAAATGTTATTCTAATGTTGAATCCTCAATCCATTTGAACCCATCATCGTACTCAATTCACCAATAGTAGTAAATTTTAGTTACATACCCTCATTTAATTCTACCCACAACATTCTCTAAAGGCAATAAATTTACATGAGAACTATATCTATAATCTAATTGTAGTGATTACTAAGTAACCTATGAAATTATACTACATACATACCAGTGTCTTGATGGTATCTTGAAAACTCACCCACCGGTTCCAGCACCGTAACGTCTCTTCAAAAGTGAGAGTCTTACACCTGTGACTAGTAGGATTCTCCACACTATAGGAGTTCTCATTATCCCATAGAACCAATATATCTAATGTCGAAAACCCATGTCTCATAAATTAGCAAACATAATGACTGGAAATCCATCCCACCCATACCTGAGTGCTAACCAAAAATTCCACCTACTACCTGTTTCAATATTAATATAAATATAGTCCTTTACATTCAAAAAATTTCTCTAAGAAAATAGTCACACCAAATAAAAAACAACGGTGTGATCCCCATTATATGTCTCTCCTATTATAACTTCCTAAGAATAAATCAAGATAAGATCTAGCATCACTCGCATATTTCCCTTCCTGATCTATGCCTACCAAACACTATTGTCAGTTGAGTGTCATTACATACCATCCACACTCATAAAAAATAGAGAACACCCCTTCATTGATAGCCACAACCTTTGAGCTAAAATACTCCATATTTTCTTAACTAATTCATCAATACTCTACCCATATACAAGTAAGAGAAGTTTAATTCCATTTCTTATCACTCCCATGAGTGACAATTCACCTTATCACATTTGATTCATGAAATCCACATCCAAACTATCAAGAATAGGGGTACTCACTACCACACCATCACTAATGCGAAACAAGAGGTATCTTAGTTTATATAAAAAATCTCAATGGAAACATAAATGACTTATTCCGACTCTCCACACACCAAAAGTGAAGAACATGTAACTAATATACATTTAACTTTACACATGAGGATACCATTACCCAAGGGGTCAAACAACACTCACTCTCCCCTTGGGTAAAGGGGTACTGATGTGTGAAGAAAAATGTATCTCCCATTTCTAGGGAAAGAGTTATGTAACAGCCCAAGATTTTATAAAAAAATATTCTTTTTAATTTTATTAATGTCTTGTGTTGTACGCTACACCAAAAGGAGCTTGCACAACAAACATCCTTGACTTGACTTGCATTACACGCAATCGCGACCTTCCTCGATAGCGTGTGTAGTACGCAATACCGAGTTTCACTAAACAACGATATGCTATAAAAATATTATTAAAACTAGCCGTTATGAATAGTAATAACCACTTTTTGAAATCCAGTAAATCTTATTTTTCAAAATGAACTTTATTTTTGGATTCGGAGTATCGAATTTAGCCTAAGGTGAAATTTTGGTACTTTTCGGATAACTTTCATATTCTGATGAATAGTGAAAATTACTAAATTATAATTAAAAACAACTTTTTTAATTGAAATAATTAATAGTGATAAATCATTAATTTGAGTGGTTTTAAAGTATATTTAGAATATATTTTTACAATTTAATACAATGTTGGTCATTGGATGTAATTTCACATTTAAACTAGACATAAACAAGTGTCAATCTTTTGATAGATATTGTTTCTTAAAAACACGCTATTTGTTTTAACAGCGGGATTTAATTATAAAATTAATTAATGCAACTTATATGTTGGGAATTTTGTAAAATAGAAATCATTTTTGAATTCGGAATATCAATTATAGCTTAGGGTGAAATTTTGGCATTTTTCTGAAAAACTTCAATTTTTGATGAATAGTGAAACCACTAAGTGGTAGGTTAAAAACTGAATTTTGCATAAAACTTAATTTTACCGCTTCTGTGAATGGAATTTCGAAAATCCGAGAGACGCGGTTAATATCAAGGACTAAAATGTGGTTCAATGAGATGAAAATAATTTTTGGTGAATAGTAACTTTTTACTTTTTTTACCGCGGTTAATAGTAAATAGGGTAACTAAGGGTAAATATGATATTAATATTACCCTAACACATGTCCTAATACTATTGGACAAGTGTATCTCGACCAAAAACAACCTTAAGTGTAAAATATTATCATTTATCCCCACTTGGATTAGATTAGGACATTTATTATTATTTAATTCAAAGAAGAGTTAAAAGAGTTAAAATCAAAGTTTATTTACTAAAACATTTTTAATATGGGGCTATACATAAGATAAATTCGATTGTAAATATTAATTAGAAAGCTAAAAAGATTTCCTACATAATGGTATTTTATTTGTAATTTTTAGACATCAAATAATTTAATTAATTTATGACACAAAGATGATGCAGTAATTATCTTATTTATGAAATATTGACATAATTGATGTTATAAACACCAAAATAAATGTAATTTGAGAATTTTTATGAATTAAACTAATTTTCTAGGTTACTATGATATATTAATGTTTATTTAATCAACTTTGTTCGAACATTTAATTCTTTTATGACTTTCACAAAAATCATATATCAAATAGTGTCAAAATTGACACAAAATAGTTTTTAAATCAAATATTATATTATTAATTGTTATTTTATTCCTAAAAATCTAAGGTTCGTCCAAATGACTTAGATAAGGATATATATATTAATAATAAACAATTTGGGGTTATTTTGGCATGTTATAGTAAGTGTATTAACCATATACTGAAAGAAAACAAAAAGACACGGTAAAAGTTAAATTATTTAACTTAGAGTTAAATCTAATTGATAAGGTTTAAAATAAGATCCAAACATGTCTAAATTTGATTGGTTGATGATATTACAACCCTATCTCATCTAAGCTTCGAATATTAGTCATTTTTGGAGGTTTTTAAGTGGGGTTAGATTTATTATAAATTAATATTTTTAAGAATTCCTAAGGTGCCCCTCTCCTCCCCTATAAAAGGACACCTCCTCCCCCTCCTCCTCACACCAATTTGAGCACTCAAGCTCGGCCAACCCCTGCCAAAATCTCTTCTCCACTTCCCTAAAAAAATCCTAGAGGTTCTGGTCTTCCTCAAAGACCAATTTTAGTGCCCTAAGAGGAGGTCTCAAAGAGGCACTTCAAAGAAGAGGTAATTACCGTTACCAATTCTTTCATCTTTATTTCTTCTTCCACTTCTTCTTCTTAGGTTGTTTCATTATGAAGTAATAACATCAGTATCACTCATATACTGATATGTTATTATAAGTATGAAACAACCCTATTTCACCATCTATCCATCCTACGGAAAAAGAAATCACCGCGCGTGCGTACGTACGGAATACCGTCTCCACGCCGTGGTGTAATCTATTTTCCACCACCACCTTACATAGATGGGTATAATGGTTTAAAGAATAACTATACATAGTTATTACAACATCATATTGATTCTGATATATTGTATAATCCACTCCAATTCAATTCAATATTTATAGAAATGATATCATCGCTCGTGCGTACGTACGGACTACCGTCTCCACGACGCGATGAGATTCATTCTCTATGTTAACCATTTAAGAAAGATTATAATGTATATATAAGAAATAATAATGAAATATATGACACTATAAAGCTACTGGATTTATGTATATATATACATATGTATGTCATCTACTTACTTCCATTTCAAGACAATAAGGAAAGAAAAACAGCGTTCATGCGTACGTACGTACTACCGTCTCCATGAACGGTGTTTTTCATTTTATTTATCTATCTATTATATATATATATATACTGAATATATATGATATATAAATCATATTTTATATTCTGGAAGTAAGTAAATCATGATATAAGTAATAATGATGTCAAGAACAACAAGTCAAAACACCCACGATAAATGAAACGATTTTACCCAAAACGCTTCTTTAACATGGAATTTACAAAAGAACGGGTAATATAATGTCATAAGTGAACCATATATGATATCATAACAATGAATATGATTCTGTAATAAGTCAATGACATTATTTAAATCATTATACAGGAGGTTCGGACACATACGAAGCAAATTGGACCTAAGGTAAGGGAAATATCACAATCTCATTTTTATCCGAGATTGTTTATTCGTAAGTATTTACTGGGGTGTATTTTATCATCCACATCCATGTTCCCTCAATATGTAATATTGTTTCCATCCACTTGCAATAGTTTAAATCCAATTTTACCCTTAGGTGAGTTTTTAGTAAAGAATATGAAAGGAATCTTTTGTCGTTTTTCCGTACGATGTACTTTTTGACTTTTCCGACAAAAGTACGAAGAATGTTTTTTTTAACTTATACGGCATGAATGGATTTTTAAATCATTACTTAAAAGAAGCTTCCTTTACAAGTTTTCAAGTTTATTTTTAATCAACTTCTTTTATTTTAAAGTTTTATGACATGTTATGAAAGGAAAAATGTTTTTTTGAAGAAGAAAGGATATTTTCCTCAAGAATTCAATTCAAGTGTTTTATCAAAATTATTTTCCATCTAAGATAATAAAGGGTTCTGTTTCTATCCATATTTTTACATTGGTTTGACTATGTTGTGATGGAATTATGTTTATGAATTCCTTTATCATATATGAATTTATTTATGATGTCATGATGTTTCAAGATTCCCATTTTTGTTATATGTGTTATGCGATGATGTATGTTTTATGATTATGTGGCACACATAAGAAAGGATTCATTATAAGATGGGTGGGACCTATATCTCCCTCCAATGCATTGGGTAATGATTTTATATCTCATGAGATAGACATGGCTGGAACGGAAGGTTATTTCGGTTCAGTGATACAGGACTGAAACGAGGAGTGAACTCGGTTCAAAAAGGGACTTTGTCCACTAAGATAGTCTTGGAAATGAGTCATGACTAACAAGAAATGATTTTCCATGATTATGTGTGCATGCCACAAAGTTTCAAGTTTCATGTTATGATTATGGTGATCTCATTTTCACTTCTATGATTTGTTCCATGTTAAGATATTATGATCTCTTTTGCAGGTTATGATTTTCAAAAAGATATGATATGATTTTTATTTCTTTTGTATACCCTTACTGAGCATTTGAGCTCACCCTTTTATGTTTTCTTTTCCCCAGGATATAAATAAAGGTTTTAGGTAAAAAGGGGAAGATCTTTATGGGAGATATTGAAGATCTTTCACCACGATTAGAAGATTACGTTCCGAGTTTCCAAAGACACTAAACTATTACGATCCTTTAGTGTGTGTTTTTGTTATGTACTAAGTATTCCGCAAAAGTAATGTAATGTCCATGTACGATAAGCTTCGGGTCTTTACAGTTGGTATCAGAGGAAAGGTTTAGTCAACCTTTGGAAACTAGGATGCGAAAACGTTAGTGAGATCCCTAGAGATATTTCTAAGGTATGTCTAGGGATGTACCTAGGGATAAGTATACGTATAGGTTATAGTAATAGAATTACGCTAACGATCATAGAATTAAACCTAAGATGTTGGATATTGAAGGTACTCCCCCTTTATTATGTTGTTTTCCCTAGCATGATTTTTTCCTCTCACACTATTCTTTTTGGGTTTTAGACGATGGCTGGAACCCGAAGGAACCGTGTTGATCAATGCAATGGACAATGCAATGATTGCCCTCCTGAACAAACAAATGTTATGGGAGATGGAGTGAAAAATCTTATTGCTATACTTACACAAGCTATGAATCATTCTGGACTTCCAAATGAGCAGAGAAGGGAACAATATTCTATTGAGTCCTTCATGAGGCAACGTCCACCTTCTTTCAGTGGGTCTACTGATCCATTAGTTGCTGAACAATGGATTAGTACTACTGAAAAGATATTTTCAGTTCTTCAATGTTCTGAACATGATAAAGTCATCTTAGCAGTATATCGTTTGGAAGGTGAAGCTGATCAATGGTGGAATCTTATCAAGAATACGAGGCCAAGAGATGAAATTGAGTCCATGGAATGGGACGAGTTCAAGAACTTGTTTTTCAGTAAGTACTTCCCTCGTATTCTTCGAACAAAGATGGAGAAAGAATTTCTTGAACTGAAGCAAAGGGACGATGAATCTGTTGGTACCTATGAAGCAAATTTTACAAGACTTGCAAGGTATGCTTCTGGAATTATCATCCAACCTGAAAGTAAAGTTGATCGATTTTTCTGTGGCTTAAAACCAAGTCTTCGAAGGGCATTAGCTATAAGAGACTTCAGTAGCTATGAAGAAATTGTGCGTTGTGCTATCAAGGTAGAAATGGAAGTTGGTGTTACATATCCATCTCATGGTTTTGACAAGAAACGAAAGATGGAGTTCAAGGAGAAATCTCATAATAATGGTGAAAAGAAGATGAATGTTTCCTTATGCACAAAGTGTGGAAAGAAGCATGGTGGAGATTGTCTTAAAGGAACTAGAAAATGTTTTAAGTGTGGAAAAGAAGGTCATCGAGCAGCTGAGTGTCGAAGTAATGGAAAAAGGGTTTCTAATAATGTGAATAAAGCAAACACTGCAGAGAATGCACCGCCAACACTTCAATGCTTCAAGTGCAAGGAAATGGGGCATTATGCTAATAATTTCCCTAATCCAAGGGTTAGTGATGATCAACATGAGAAACCACTGAAGGCAAAGGACAAAGGGAAATCACATGCGATCACTATTGGCAATGTTGAATATGACAACGATGTGGTGGAATGATTAAGTGTTTATGTAATGGGATTCCAAAATAATGTTGTATCATTGAGTATTGCAATATTTATTGATGTGGTATTCAAAGTGATTGAGATATTTTTTTGGAAATAAGATGATATGCGCATAATGAAGACGAGAAAATGAAATGTTTAATAGTATTAATGAGCTCATGATTGATATAAGGACTAAGTGATATCATGGTTTGAGTATATAGAATTTTGAGGATTTTGGTATGTGGAAAGTGTTAACTTTTAACTGCACTCATGTTTTCACTAAGGTATTCAAGAGAATACACGATTAAGGACTTTGAATGTTTGGAATGTGACCAACAAGACATATCTTAGGATATGTGGGGATCAACGACAGTATTAAATCTCTGGTAATCGTTGTCACTATATTATGAGAGTGGACTGCAGTATTATGTATAAGCCTAAATATTAGACTAGATTATGTTGGACATAAGTTAGTATTGTTTAAGGATAGAAGATTTTCGATGTTATAGTAACGTAGTTTTAGAAAAAGGGACAACCTGCAGGACGGGCGACAACCCATCGCTTCGGACAAGGCTATAGGAATCGAACCCACAACCAAAGTGCGACTGGCCTTTATCGCCTACCACTGGCCTACAGGAAGTCCCTGTTTAGTAGAAACTAGTTTTATTATATTAAGCAGTATGATATATGAAGTATAAGTCCATTTTAGGAACTATATATGATTAATCTCACTATAGAATGACTTATGTATATTTAATAACTTTTGCTTACCTTTTGTTTGAGACAGATGGAATGACCCGTCATTCTATCACATGATCTGCTAACACTTCACGAATAATAAATTCAACTTCATTTATTTAAGAGATGAAGTGGAAATTGTTCAAGGCACGAACAACAGTGATATTGTATCAAAATAAAGTAAGTATTTATTCTAATTCAAATTTTCAACTTTAGGGAAATGATCTTGAAAACCAAAAATGTTGTCCTAGTGATCTTATACCTGATGAATCAGATGGTACCTTAGATCGTCACAAATTTATGGATTTGTGATTACTGGCTTTTCCATAGCCATGTTCTCTACCACTCTCCATCAGAACATGATGGTTAGATTTCTCTTCCATATCCATATTTTCACCTATGTGGAAACCCAGTGATTAGTTTATTTGGGTAATCGTTACATTTCATACTTTAGTTTTTAAAGCCAAGTTTTGTTATTCCCTTTTACGATGTGGGTTTCTATTAAAGAAACGTTCAAATAGTAAACCATTTATAACCCCGACGAATTTCGAGGGCGAAATTCATTTTAAGGGGGGTAGAATGTAACAGCCCAAGATTTTATAAAAAAATATTCTTTTTAATTTTATTAATGTCTTGTGTTGTACGCTACACCAAAAGGATCTTGCACAACACACATCCTTGACTTGACTTGCATTACACGCAATCACGACCTTCCTCGATAGCGTGTGTAGTACGCAATACCGAGTTTCACTAAACAACGATATGCTATAAAAATATTATTAAAACTAGTCGTTATGAATAGTAATAACCACTTTTTGAAATCCAGTAAATCTTATTTTTCAAAATGAACTTTATTTTTGGATTCGGAGTATCGAATTTAGCCTAAGGTGAAATTTTGGTACTTTTCGGATAACTTTCATATTCTGATGAATAGTGAAAATTACTAAATTATAATTAAAAACAACTTTTTTAATCGAAATAATTAATAGTGATAAATCATTAATTTGAGTGGTTTTAAAGTATATTTAGAATATATTTTTACAATTTAATACAATGTTGGTCATTGGATGTAATTTCACATTTAAACTAGACATAAACAAGTGTCAATCTTTTGATAGATATTGTTTCTTAAAAACACGCTATTTGTTTTAACAACGGGATTTAATTATAAAATTAATTAATGCAACTTATATGTTGGGAATTTTGTAAAATAGAAATCATTTTTGAATTCGGAATATCAATTATAGCTTAGGGTGAAATTTTGGCATTTTTCTGAAAAACTTCAATTTTTGATGAATAGTGAAACCACTAAGTGGTAGGTTAAAAACTGAATTTTGCATAAAACTTAATTTTACCGCTTCTGTGAATGGAATTTCGAAAATCCGAGAGACACGGTTAATATCAAGGACTAAAATGTGGTTCAATGAGATGAAAATAATTTTTGGTGAATAGTAACTTTTTACTTTTTTTACCGCGGTTAATAGTAAATAGGGTAACTAAGGGTAAATATGATATTAATATTATCCTAACACATGTCCTAATACTATTGGACAAGTGTATCTCGACCAAAAACAACCTTAAGTGTAAAATATTATCATTTAGCCCCACTTGGATTAGATTAGGACATTTATTATTATTTAATTCAAAGAAGAGTTAAAAGAGTTAAAATCAAAGTTTATTTACTAAAACATTTTTAATATGGGGTTATACATAAGATAAATTCGATTGTAAATATTCATTAGAAAGCTAAAAAGATTTCCTACATAATGGTATTTTATTTGTAATTTTTAGACATCAAATAATTTAATTAATTTATGACACAAAGATGATGCAGTAATTATCTTATTTATGAAATATTGACATAATTGATGTTATAAACACCAAAATAAATGTAATTTGAGAATTTTTATGAATTACAATAATTTTATAGGTTACTATGATATATTAATGTTGATTTAATCAACTTGGTTCGAACATTTAATTCTTTTATGACTTTCACAAAAATCATATATCAAATAGTGTCAAAATTGACACAAAATAGTTTTTAAATCAAATATTATATTATTAATTTTTATTTTATTCCTAAAAATCTAAGGTTCGGCCAAATGACTTAGATAAGGATATATATATTAATAATAAACAATTTGGGGTTCTTTTGGCATGTTATAGTAAGTGTATTAACCATATAGTGAAAGAAAACAAAAAGACACGGTAAAAGTTAAATTATTTAACTTAGAGTTAAATCTAATTGATAAGGTTTAAAATAAGATCCAAACATGTCTAAATTTGATTGGTTGATGAGATTACAACCCTATCTCATCTAAGCTTCGAATATGAGTCATTTTTGGAGGTTTTTAAGTGGGGTTAGATTTATTATAAATTAATATTTTTAAGAATTCCTAAGGTGCCCCTCTCCTCCCCTATAAAAGGACACCTCCTCCCCCTCCTCCTCACACCAATTTGAGCACTCAAGCTCGGCCAACCCCTGCCAAAATCTCTTCTCCACTTCCCTAAAAAAATCCTATAGGTTCTGGTCTTCCTCAAAGACCAATTTTAGTGCCCTAAGAGGAGGTCTCAAAGAGGCACTTCAAAGAAGAGGTAATTACCGTTACCAATTCTTTCATCTTTATTTCTTCTTCCACTTCTTCTTCTTAGGTTGTTTCATTATGAAGTAATAACATCAGTATCACTCATATACTGATATGTTATTATAAGTATGAAACAACCCTATTTCACCATCTATCCATCCTACGGAAAAAGAAATCACCGCGCGTGCGTACGTACGGAATACCGTCTCCACGCCGTGGTGTAATCTATTTTCCACCACCACCTTACATGGATGGGTATAATGATGTAAAGAATAACTATACATAGTTATTACAACATCATATTGATTCTGATATATTGTATAATCCACTCCAATTCAATTCAATATTTATAGAAATGATATCATCGCTCGTGCGTACGTACGGACTACCGTCTCCACGACGCGATGAGATTCATTCTCTATGTTAACCATTTAAGAATGATTATAATGTATATATAAGAAATAATAATGAAATATATGACACTATAAAGCTACTGGATTTATGTATATATATACATATGTATGTCATCTACTTACTTCCATTTCAAGACAATAAGGAAAGAAAAACAGCGTTCATGCGTACGTACGGACTACCGTCTCCATGAACGGTGTTTTTCATTTTATTTATCTATCTATTATATATATATATATACTGAATATATATGATATATAAATCATATTTTATATTCTGGAAGTATGTAAATCATGATATAAGTAATAATGATTTCAAGAACAACAAGTCAAAACACCCACGATAAATGAAACGATTTTACCCAAAACGCTTCTTTAACATGGAATTTACAAAAGAACGGGTAATATAATGTCATAAGTGAACCATATATGGTATCATAACAGTGAATATGATTCTGTAATAAGTAAATGACATTATTTAAATCATTATACAGGAGGTTTGGACACATACGAAGCAAATTGGACCTAAGGTAAGGGAAATATCACAATCTCATTTTTATCCGAGATTGTTTATTCGTAAGTATTTACTGGGGTGTATTTTATCATCCACATCCATGTTCCCTCAATATGTAATATTGTTTCCATCCACTTGAAATAGTTTAAATCCAATTTTACCCTTAGGTGAGTTTTTAGTAAAGAATATGAAAGGAATCTTTTGTCGTTTTTCCGTACGAGGTACTTTTTGACTTTTCCGACAAAAGTACGAAGAATGTTTTTTTTAACTTATACGGCATGAATGGATTTTTAAAACATTACTTAAAAGAAGCTTCCTTTACAAGTTTTCAAGTTTATTTTTAATCAACTTCTTTTATTTTAAAGTTTTATGACATGTTATGAAAGGAAAAATGTTTTTTTGAAGAAGAAAGGATATTTTCCTCAAGAATTCAATTCAAGTGTTTTATCAAAATTATTTTCCATCTAAGATAATAAAGGGTTCTGTTTCTATCCATATTTTTACATTGGTTTGACTATGTTGTGATGGAATTATGTTTATGAATTCCTTTATCATATATGAATTGATTTATGATGTCATGATGTTTCAAGAATCCCATTTTTGTTATATGTGTTATGCGATGATGTATGTTTTATGATTATGTGGCACACATAAGAAAGGATTCATTATAAGATGGGTGGGACCTATATCTCCCTCCAATGAATTGGGTAATGATTTTATATCTCATGAGATAGACATGGCTGGAACGGAAGGTTATTTCGGTTCAGTGATACAGGACTGAAACGAGGAGTGAACTCGGTTCAAAAAGGGACTTTGTCCACTAAGATAGTCTTGGCAATGAGTCATGACTAACAAGAAATGATTTTCCATGATTATGTGTGCATGCCACAAAGTTTCAAGTTTCATGTTATGATTATGGTGATCTCATTTTCACTTCTATGATTTGTTCCATGTTAAGATATTATGATCTCTTTTGCAGGTTATGATTTTCAAAAAGATATGATATGATTTTTATTTCTTTTGTATACCCTTACTGAGCATTTGAGCTCACCCTTTTATGTTTTCTTTTCCCCAGGATATAAATAAAGGTTTTAGGTAAAAAGGGGAAGATCTTTATGGGAGATATTGAAGATCTTTCACCACGATTAGAAGATTACGTTCCGAGTTTCCAAAGACACTAAACTATTACGATCCTTTAGTGTGTGTTTTTGTTATGTACTAAGTATTCCGCAAAAGTAATGTAATGTCCATGTACGATAAGCTTCGGGTCTTTACAAGTTAGATATCTAAGATCCCCTCACTGGTTCTTATTCTATCACATATATCAATCTTATTAAAATTAAAATAGGTATACTCTCCCACATTACCGAATCATGGCATAAAAATCATTCTCCCATGAGCTCCAAAATACTTATCCACTACAAAAAACATTATTTGAAGGGGTTATAACCCCTTCTAAACACATTATCATCGGTTATGAAGAACCACCACTAATGTGTCTGCCTACTTTTATTAGAGGTAGTTTTGAGGAACGTCTGGTAAAGTAATGTAAAATTTAGCGGTAGTTCATTTAGATGTGGTTAAACCACCCCTCTAATTTCAACATAGAATCTGAGTTTAGAGGGAGGGTTTTAACCCCTTTAAATTATTGATCATATTAGAGGTGGTTATAAACCACTTGTAGTTGATTTTTTGAGACATATTAGAGACAGTTCTGATAACCGCATCTAATTAATGATGATTTAGAGGGGGTTCTAACCCCCTCTAAATTACTCATTTTATTTCTTAAAATTACTACAATTTCAAATTCCCCCGTGGAACCTCACCCTCCCGTTCCACAGTTTCCCCGCAACCCTCCTCCCATTCCCCAGTTCCCCCACAACCCTCTAGTTCCCCTGCGGACCAAACCCTCCAATCCTAGTTCCCCAAGGCCCTTGAGTTCACCTAAAACCCCTCCATTCCCATTCAAGACCTGCTATCTCACCCCTTCCGTTCCAGACCCATGTTGGAGTGACCCCTCTTGTTCAAGACCCGCCTCACCTCACCCTTGTCGTTCTCCTGCGCACCCTAACTCCATAGATATCAAGCATTTTATTAAAATTTTGTGGCACCAGGAATCGAAGAGAGGACTTCCCGCATAAAATATTAGCCCCCCTAACACTATACCCTTTACAGTTTGTTATTATATATACACATTATTATATATATATACTAAGAAACTAATTAAAATTAATATTTAAATAAATGTATAATTATATAAATTAATATATAAATTTTTATATCATATATTTATGTATTTATATTACAATACATTTATATTATATTGAAATTATATATTTATATAAACTATATGTTATATATGTGTACTTACATACATTTGAGTATAGATTTTATAATTCTATTTATATTATCCAAATACACACACACATATATATCTTTATAAATATATTTATGTAAAGTATTTTTATACTTAAATACATATTTATATATTATGTACATGCTTAGTTATATGATATATATGTATCTATTTAATATATTTATATAATGTCATCAAAAATATATTAATATAATGTACTTTAATACCTATATTTATTTGTATACATTTTATTATATTATATGAAATACATATATATATAAAATAAATATATATGAAATACATATATATGAAATAAAATTTATACAAATATTTATATTATATATAATTAATATTACATGAAATATTATTTAGGAAAATGTTATTTATGAAATAAAATTCATACAAATATTTATTTAATGCTATATGAAATACAATTTATACTAATATATAATTAATATTATTTGAAATGCAAATTATAAAAATTTTTATATAATGTATTTGAATACATATATTTATTATTATTCACATTAATAAATATATTTATATATTTCAATTAATATAATTTTATAATATTATGTACATTAATATATATGTATTTCAATAAATATAGTTGTATAATATTGTGTACATTAATATATATTTATTTTTATAAATTTTATATCATATAATATTAACAATATATAATATAAAATTATAAACACATTTTTAAATATATATTTATTATTATTGTAATCTAAATTATAAAAACTACAAGCTTGGGTTTTTAAATGATTTATTTTTTAAATAATTTATATTTATTTATATATTTATATATTATGTTTATGCTTTTATGTTATGTATAATTAATATTATATCGATTCCAATTTATAAAATTAATTTCTATAAATATATATAAAATTAGGCAATCTTATTTATGTATATATATAAATAAAATTAAATAAAATCATATAATTTGAAATATATAATAATGATAAGTGATATATATATTAAGTAAATCCATTTATAATTAATATGGTATACTAAAATATATATAAAATAATAATATAATATCTATAAATTTATATATAATAAAATATTTAGAATAAAAAATCTATACATATATAAAATAAATATATAAAAAATATATAAATTTATTTATTTTTTTCTATATTATATTTATTTGTATACATAATATAATATAAATATATTTGTACATAAATATAAAATAAAAATTTATTTAATATAAAATATTTATAATATAAATCATTATATAAATGAATGTTATTTATAAAACCATATATAAATTTTATATATTTGAATAAATATAATTATAATTACATTTATATTATGTATTCCAATATTAATATATATAAACATTTTTTCTGTATATGTATAAGTATTTATTTAAAGTATTTATATAATGTCTTTATATATATGTGTGTGTGTTTATAATGCATTTAAATACATTTATATAATGTTTTTATGTAATATATATATATATATATATATATTTCTGTGTGTGTGTACACAGACACATGCACACCCACACATATATATTATAAAATTTTTATTTATATGAGATTTATTTTAAAAAATAAATAAAAATTAACAGGGGTTAAAAATTACCTATAATAAAAGGTATTAGAGGCGTTTCATGAACCCCCTCTAATTTCTTGAATTAGTGGGGGTTGACAACCCCCTCAAATGTCATAAATTGGAGGGTATTCACAAACCTCTCTAATATCTTAAATTAGTGGGGGTTCACAACACCCTCTTAACACTACAATATAATAGAAAAAACAGAAAAAAACTACCTCAAATCCAAACAACATGCTTCAATAAATAACTCAACTATAAAAATGGAATTCAAAACACATAATACCAAAACCATATTAACTTTGAATTAAAACCATATATGTATACATGATCCACCATCCCTATGTACATAACAAATTCCTACACATTACTATAATCATATACCATTACTAAATATTAATACAAACAATAATATGATAGTATTTTGTAATTTCTTAGATAGTATTTATTGAACTAAACCTTGTTGGAGTGTTATAACGCCAAAAACATGCCTCCCAATATGTTAGAGGCTACCGACTATAGGTGAGAGTCTATAATCAACATTGGGGAGACTATATAGTCAATATAATATCCAAAAAATAATAAAAAATAACCAGACATCATCCATAGTAAATAATCATAGTACATATATATGGAATTAAGTCAAAAGAAAATGAAAATAAAATTAATATATACCTGATATATCAAATCAACAGTGAATTAATACTTTTTTATATCTTAGTAGATAATCCACTAGGTAAAACACATGAAAAAATAAATAGAAGAATAAATAGTAAAAGGATTCTCCACCAAACCTCATAGCCTTACCTAAACCAATCTCCAAATACTATAAATTTTCTCATGCCTATTTCAATATGAATCTTGTGAATATACCTATATAATAGATATGAGGATTTCTCACACACTGGGGTTCCAATGAAAGGTGTGATAAATAGATTTCAATAGGGACTCATCAGGTGACCTTGATATATTACATCATAAACATGTGTATCGATATGGAAAATTAATAATAAAAGCATTTGATATATAATCACACATATTGAATCATCATGTACAAACTATGTCACCATGATAAAAACCTATGACTGGTATGATCATTACGAGTGATACACACCCATAATAGTCTCTTTTCTTTAGAAAACCGATCAAGATGATTGAAAAATGGTGCCAGACCATGGCACATAGTGATCCCATTGAGGGAAATAAAAAACTAAGCTAGGAATAGGTATATAAAAAGACTAGGGATCTTCTCTCAGTGTTCCCCAAACCAATGAAAAAAATAAAAAACCTATCTTAGTGATTTTTGAACAATCTGGTGAATCCATCACCATAGCTTGTGTAATATATCAAAATTGGATCCTTAAGAAGGAAACAATAGGTCTAAACTATTACATGAGTCGAACAATCCCCTTAGGGTAAGGTCCCATGGATAATTCAATATAACTTTTTAGATCATGAGGAGGGAAAAATGGATCCAACCCCCAATAAAAGGTGAACCATATCATTGCTAGGTATGTCCCATGGATAATCATATATAAAATCAATGGATCCTTAAGAAGAAAAAACATTGAAAACCACCTAAATTAGTGGAAACATATCCTCAAGGGATTTCTAATAGCTAATTACATTCCACTCATGACCTCCAAACAATGAAAAAACCCATAAGATAAAAAGAAAGAGTAGTTGGTTGGTGTAACTCTACACCCCAATCCCTTTGTCTTTGACCTCTGCCACATCATCATCTTCACTAACATGTTCAAGGAAAACCATAGGAAAACACATGAATATCATTTAGAAAAATATATTCCTTATATACATCCATTTTTATACCTATAACTTCACTATTGGAAAAAAAATCATCCCTAACAAACTATTTTGACAAAATCTGAAACACTATTCTCTAAGGAATACCCACGATCTGAACAACAACCCATGATAATCCTACATTGATCACCCTGTAATGAATTACTAAACCATATGGACAACCAGAACAATTCCAATGTAGACCATTCAAATTTCACTTACAATTCCTACACCACTATCCTAACTATGAAACTAAGGGCCATTCCAAGACAATCACACCCAATACCCCAAGAAACTCATGGTTTGGACACTCAAAGTAATTATCACAATTGAAACTTGCATCCTCTATATTATATTCCATATAATTGATATGAATCTAATTTTATAATTTAAAACCTCCGTGAAACATCATACTAAGACCTAGAGGACTTATCACACTCACCACAAGCACCAAGATAGCTTCCCACCCTTAATGGGCATATTCCTAACCATATATGATATGAACGACTGTCTCACCCCTCACCATAGTTCTAAGACAACTATGATCACTATATTATCCCTAATAAATATAATCTAGGATATCTAAACCTAATTTATATTGTAGAGACCCAATCTAACCCCTTATATACAAAACTAACATCCTTTTCCATTGGTGAAAAGGTATTCAGGTGATTTGAGATCTCGGGAAATGAAATGGATCACTCAGGGAACTCTTGGTTCATTCCAAATCACTCAAACCCAAACACCCATGTAGCATACATGATCTTTCATATACAAAAATATGGTTATTTATTATAGGTAGCACTAGACATAACAACATATTTAACCCCATTTTATAATTCCTTCCACACCACGACCAAGATTACATCAATCCAGACTAACTCTCGATCTCCTATCTTAATCCATCACACCCATACAATTAATTGGAGAAGAATTATAATTAATTAAATAATTCCACCCAAGGTGTCATAACCACCAGAAACACACCAAATAATCTCACGACAATAAAATTGTGTCCAAACACACACAAATGGTCTAGACATGATCTTAGAAATACACTAAGAAAAATATCTACAAACTGAAATGCGACCATCTAATACTTTAAATTTATTAATTCAAAACACCAAAATAAATACAGCAAAAAACATAACCCAACTAAAATGGTGGAAGAAAATGTTTTTTCATCACTCCACAATTTCCTCAATCTATTTCATGAAAAAATCCCCATTTTAGGCACTATTCCACAATTCTCTAGTGGAATTTCCATTAAAATCATTACCCAAAACAGAAAAAATCAGGAAAAAACCAATATGAATAAAAACATATGGATAGGTGGGTGGGTTGGGATTAAAGCTAGAAAATTTTGGGGGGAGAGTATCAAAAACCAACCCCCATCAATAGTGTTATAAAGGTGAAAGATGGAGGGGAGAGACCGATCAAATTAACCTCCCTCGAGTCCCCTTTCCATTGTATTATCAGGAGGGTTTGACCTATATAATTAATTTCTACACATAATTTAAATAAATTGTAGTTGGGGTATATTGAGGTATTATCACAGATGTTATGATGTAATTCACAAATCATAGAGCATGTTGTGGTGTGATCTAAGGGCTCATGGTGAAATACCTCTCCAAAAGGTTGAACCTAGAAAACCCAATTAGGTACTCCATGGTGTAATGTCTCCTAGAATAAGGCATGAAATTTCACCCATTATAAGCCACATACTTTATCACCATATGATATACCATTATTTCTATAGAATCTAAAATTTAATCTATACATACCCCTTCACCATACCTCAACACTCCCAATACAATCTGATTGAATTCATGTTGCAAAAACCATCACCCCGACATCTATAAACCATGATGTGGTCTACCCCCTCCAAGTTGTTGTGATTTCAATTATCATTATACTCCAAAACACCCTTTTTTTATGCGATTAGTTTCCTCCTATACCAAACATTCACGCCAATTATAAGACCAAATCCTCAGCTATAATGTGGTCTACCC
The DNA here is from genome assembly GCA_963277665.1 of Viscum album. Classification (NCBI taxonomy): domain Eukaryota; kingdom Viridiplantae; phylum Streptophyta; class Magnoliopsida; order Santalales; family Viscaceae; genus Viscum; species Viscum album. The sequence continues at coordinate 736,070,872 of OY728167.1, read as the reverse complement.
CTATTCATGGTGTGGTGATTGCATTTATCATTCTATACCATAGAACCATCTTTTTGTGGAATGAGTTTCCACCTAAACCAAAAATTCAGAACAATTTTGAATCTAAATCCTCAACCATGACTCATTACACCCTTAAGTCTCACAAAGATAACCTATTACATGAAAAAAACAACCTAGAGATCTTCCATCCAAAATAAATCTATATTTGAATCCTAATTTTTCAACTATCCGTACTACGAGACTCAAAATTTAAATTACCATTGATTTCACCACTCATAATGATGTGGGTCATTACACTAATGTTTCCTAATAACTCCACCAACATGATCTTGTAATCACATATGTAAAATTAGGTTTGATTATAGAAATATACCCAATAATCTGTCCCCTAAGAATAAAAAACTATGTTAATATCATATTTGAATAATAATAAAAGTATAAAATTACAATATATAGTAATGTTCTCATCAACGAAAATATTAAGGATACTCTATGTAAAATATTATCCAAGGAACTAACTCATCCTCTCAACCTCATAATAGACTACACAAAAAAATCCATTAAAAAACATGCAAAACCTTATTTAAATGTATAACTTGTTAACGTATTCTATTCTCGCTATCACCATATTCACCAATCACCATAGAATAAGGTTTATATATATATATATATTAAAATCACACAAAAATAATAATATGACCACCCTGTAAACCACTCTCACTAACCCAATCACCAATAGTCCTAACCCCTTACATCCTAAAGAACATCAACCTCATACACTCCTTATAAATACATTAACAAGAATTATGCCTAATAAAGGAAATCAACCATGTACCCTCCTCATCTTGATCATCTTATCTAAATAGACACATAATGAAGGAAATAAACCTCATGTCGATATCATCTACATATATACATATTAATCACATCAATATGCAGGTAGGGGACTAGGTATATTAGTTCTCAATCACAATACCTCTCTCACTTAGTGTGTTTTGTGACACACATACTGAATCGTTCCTCAAGTGCTGGTCATATAGAGATAAACACTTCAATCATATACAATAAGAATTAATAAAATAAGGGATAATCTCAAAAATATCATACCCCTAATATAGATGAAAATATAAGACATAATATCAACATATATGTAATCATAATCAACAATAATTACATCCATTCTATCAATATCATTATTATATTATCCAAATCATAGTTTCCCATCAGATAACAACTATCAGTTTTTCATGGTAGTCATTCCAGTAATCACAACGATAAAATTTACATAGTAGTCACCAATATGGAGAACCATATAAACATCATTGAAGCAAGTAATCCATACAATCGTCGTCGCAAGTAATAGAGAATAAAAATCTCTAGTTCATTCCTATACAACCATACAAGGTGATTAACTACATGTCAAGATAGTGTCATATATAATTGAGTATCCTTTCATGGTTACCTGGTAAACTATTGGATAATTTACACTTATCAAAGAACCACACTCCATATCAAATACCCTCTTATAAATAAAAAATAGGAAGATAATAATATCATAACACCCAATATTATTTTATAACATGACATTTGAGTTGATGTATACATAAAGAACCCTCATACAGTGATCACACATCATTTATAGAACAAGATCCGACACATCACTTGTCAGTTACATGAATTTTTCATAAAAGTTACACATTTTAAATATGAAATGAATGAAATTGTTTCACAATAAATCATAATTTATAGTAACATTAACCATATCAATTTTGTACCATCATCTCTCACCCCTTAATAATTTACAAATCCTTTCTACTGCTCAACATCATGAATAAAATCATCAGACCTTAATTTCATGATAAATAACTAGTCAATACTGGTTGTTATAATTATACTTGTGATCATGGGTCCCACTAAACGATCCTCATATTTCATATTCACCATAATAATCACCAAATTGTCTATCCAAACACTCTTATACAACTCTTATTTTATAAATTTCATTATTTTAAGAGTTTCAAATCAATTAATAAAGGGAAATAATGTAGTCTAGTATAAAAAGAGTCAATATATACTCTTGAAATATTTCCCTAGACCCTATTACCGTAATTATTAGTTTACAATATATCAAAATTACTAAAAAATCCATTAAATGATCATTATTAGTCTCAAAAATATTATTATCATGATCTACATGAAAAATGATTAAACATGACTATTTAATTATTTTAAATGAAAACTTAGTTCAAAATATATATTTATCTCAATATTTATATAGATATGTCTACAAGGTGGACTAAGGGGCCATGATATAACATAAAATTGCCTACTATATGTCGGTCATGAATTAATCAACCCAATTTCATGATCATACTACTGTAGGTGGATTGTAAATACGATGTTATAGGTCAAAAATGGTAAATAAGCCAATATTAGAGGGGGGTGTGACCAGGTTTAGTTTAGGAACATTTGGTTGGGTGTGTTGTATCATTTTCCTATAACTTCTTTATTAATTCTTCAAATTTTTATAGTAATTATATATAATGTTTCATGGAGAGTTCTAAACAACCTAGATATTTAAATTTTTTTTAAAAAATATAGAAAATAACTTGGAAATTGATATGATTTTCCCTTAAACCCTTAAAACTAAAATCATATTTAAAAAATATATTAATAAAATTATTTTATAAATTTATGTGTTTTTATTTAACCTTTCACGCACCTATAAACTTAGCACAAAACCTGACCCATTGTTTCTTGTTATAATACACCATTAATGATTTGAGAATCAAAGATACTTACAATTATTTTTTATTCTTAAAAATGTGGATTTAATGATTATAAATTTATAACCCTTTCTATTTAGAAGATATACTTCAAAGGGGATTAATTGACATTATAATATCTTAATTTGAGGTTCTTCTGAGTGAGTAATTCTATGAATACTATAAGATGATGTTCATAGGTTGGTATTTTATTTTAATGGGTTAATTAATTATGGTTATTCTATTTTAATTTTCCATAAATGATGGGTGAACTATCGCACCACCAATTAGAAAGTTTTATTTTATAAAATAAAATTCTACACAAACATGTATTGTTATTTAAAAAATTATAAAATCCTTTAACTTTGACAGCTTGAAAACTAACCATTTAGAAATATATTTTTTATATTAAACACTAATAAATAAATTACTATACCTAAATAGGGAATCATTAATCTAAACATCAAGAATAAAAATCCAATATCAATACGTTTTTTATAATAATAAAAATGCATAAAAGATATTAATGAGTTGGTTCAACATCCTACCTTAGAGAATTTATAAATCCTCATTATATTCATATAAATCCATTTTTTCTTCCCTTATTATATATGTGAAAAAGTTAGAATTAATGGTGAAATAATATGCATTAATGTTGCAAAAATGAATATTTATAGAAAAACACACCCAATCAAGGCTGGTTTCTGATATGAAATTATATTGGTTTAAATTGAAACATAATGCACCAAGTAATATTATTTTGACCATTTATTAATCATATATATGTTTTAAAATATACTATCATTTTTTTCACACAAACTAATAATAGTGCTCATGGATAATTAATTAATTAAAATATGTAAAATTAAAACTCTTAAGATTCATTCGAAACTCAAACCCCAAGGTAAACAAAAAAATACAATATTAATGAAACAATTATATTTTTTTGGCTCTTAGAAAAACATAAAATTACCATTTTACTATATGGTTTCAATCTAATAAACCACCCTTATAATTTGGAAAACACCTAAATCTTAAATTTTAGTATTCTATATTGTATTTCCTACAGATTATTTTATTTTTATATTATATACCACAAGATTACATTATTATATTCTTATTTATTATTCTATATGTTTGGTATATAATATGTATGAATGGGTTGTAACATCCCCAACCTGAGTGACACTAAACTGGTTCCATGAGCTAGGTTATCACATGACCTCAAGCACACCTCCTAGTATGCCAGTGGTTTTGGACTACTAGTGATGGTCTATAAGCCACATGGGGAGACTATACCCTATTTACCAGAATGATCCAAAATAGAAAACATAGAAAACTATGGAATCAAAAAATCATAGAAAATGAATATGAATAATTAACCATTTCATATGACTAAGTATAAACCACATCCAATATTAAATGTCATGTCATGCTATGGTTCTAATTGAAAAAAACCAAAAAGAAAACAAATAGCGGAATCCCAAAAATTGTTCTGAATCCAAATAAAAAACTTCATCCATACACATACAAAGTATGAATCAATTACCAAGAATAGGGACCTTACTCTTCTCCTAAACTACTATAATTAAATCTGCTTGGGTACCCAACAATGTCCCAAGCAGGGTGTGAATACAACTCAGTAGGCCACCACCAAAGGTGTCAAAAAAATATCCAGTCTAACAGATAGTGTATTCATGTATGAATAATTAATAAAGTAATTAAATGAAAATTCGGGGGGGGGGGGGGTTACAAGTTAACACTCTTTATATAAACATTACTAATCATAGTGTTAATTTCATTATGTGCATATTATTCATTACTTAGTTCATCATCAATGTATAATCCATGGGTTGGCAATTCAAATCATTCAAAAAAGGTTATTGGCATTTATCCTTCTATATAAGGTAACAATTCAAGTCCATATCCAACTAGGGATAACACATCACAACATCACAATATCCTTACATCAAATCCTCAGTCTAGGTGGAATGAAAATGCTAAGTAAGTAGAGATCCATCCCCTTACCTAACCCATACATTATAGGTGGAGTGAGAGAATTAATCCAACTCAACCCATGGGAGGAGCCTGAGTTTTTTATCCCATACCTCAAGCCATGTGAAAATGATTATTCATTCATTAATAACACATAAAATATATCACAACCAAACACAACCAATACATATCACAATCATAACCCCTGGCAATCAATAAGTGAACTAGTATTATGCCATAACCCAATAACAAATTTTACATTTACATTACATAACCCATCTCCATTTTAATTCTTATCTCACTAAGAACAATCAATATTTCCATTAAATCATGTTATTTCATATATTCATAAATTAAATTATGTAACTTTATTTAACATATTCTTTATTTCACATACAATTTACTTTTAACATATTCACCAATTCATATGCCCTATTCTTTTAAGAATTTATTATATAATTCATAAGCCACATGGAAAAATCAAATTAACCCATTTCCATGACATGCCAAAAAACCCTTTAAACCATTACCAATTCTAGAAGAATTACAATTATTCCATTTTCACTACCAATAATCTCCTCAACATACTCAACAATGTCTCTAAATTACCACACAATGACCTTTCACTTACATGGACAATTTCTAGGTCCGAGAATATTGGGCTTACCTTGGGGGTGGCACTAAATAAGTCAAATCATTATAAATGCATCCAATGGGGACTATAAGGGTCTCTATTCATCATTTAGACACCCATTATTCCAAACCATAATAAAATTACCAAAATCACACAAAGAAGTGCACATGAACAAAACTGAACATACCCAAATCTATAATGAAACTATGGGATATAGCTTCAAGACCACCTACTGAAAATATATTTACTAACACCCTCTAAATCATATCCTTAGATCCTGATTCAACCACCTTTTGATTAGTTAACCTAGATCTCACAATAAAAGGGGGTTTATAGATTTAGATAGAGATAACAGGAAGATGAAAACCCTAATCCCAAAAGAGAAGCAAGAGAGGGATTATACTTACCCGGAGCATTGATCTGCAAAAAAAGACACTCCAAATATCTTAGGATCAAAATATAATAACCTATTGGAATCATGGGTCACTAGGGTACATATCTTGGGTTGAAGGAGGTTAAATGGAGGATAATACAGAGTTTGAACATAAAAACCTGAGGTGGAAATTTTGTAAATTTTCCCAACATATTGGACTGCATGGTTTACCCACACAGTTTTCCAAACCATGAAAAAACTATGTATACCCCACTATCCAAAAAATGGGGAACACAGTTACCTGGGAAGCTCATCATTGTTTAAAACCTGTGCTCTAACCTTGTATGATGCCACTACATCAAAATTTCTCCCACATAACATGATTTACTTACCCGTGCACCAATCATGCACGATCCGTGCACATAACACAATTTAGCATAGTTTTTCTTTCTTTCATGTACCAAACCCTCAAAACACCCCTGAGGTTCCTCATACTCCTGAGAAACATCTCCTTAAAAAAACGAATGAAACCAAAATTTAAACAAATAAATACCTACATGAAGTCTGGGATCTTACATGGTTCATGAAAATTTTTTGGTTGTTTCGAGCATGACCATTATAGGTTATCTTGATAGTATAGACCCTTCACATTTGATTTAGACCATCCCTGCTAGTTGGCAGCTATTGATATATGGATAGGTGAGCCCAAGGTCATATAGAGACATCTAATTGGGTCCCAAGCAGACACATGGGCCATGAGATGTTAGAAAATGGTATTAGATTATTTTTGGTTTTGGGAAATACACACTTATTAGAAAATATATGTTTTTAGAACAAGAAAGGTAGACCGTGGGAATTCCTATCCAATATAGTTATGGTTAAAACCTATTCTTAATATGAATTTTTACTATTATGAGTATGAATTGTAGGTATGTAACACCCTAATATTTTTTTATGTATTTTCTATTAAATAAATAATATGTGGAATAAATTATACCACCTGAAAAACTGAACTAATATGATGAATGATAGATTTTATTAAGATAAAATATTACACTGAAATATAAAAAATAATAAATTATATGTTTATAATATGATTTTTTAAGAAACGTACTAGTGGGGTCAATTCAAATGTGTATAAAAATACCCCAACCATAAAATAAAATCCTCATGGATCACTATGAAGATCATACCTAACTTCAAATATGGAAAAAAAAATAATTAGAAATATAATATACATATTTTGAGATAAGTAAATGAATAATATTAATAAATTTTAGTGAATAATGTACGACTATATATAGGAATGTAATATTATCATTGGACATATGGTAATTTGATATATGGTAGTCAAACTTATGGTCATTACATATATAGTCTATAAATACCTTGACTATAGTAGAACAGATCCATTGGTTACATTATTACATTTTCACTTAATATAAGTAATCTCATCACAAATGGTTGAATAGTATAGTATTATTGATGAACCCAATATAAAAAAAATTCCCATAATACATTGGAAGTATAAGATGTATTACATAATATCAAAATAGAACCATTAATATTATTCATAATATCTTTCTTAATATCCTGGGAAAAAGGAAATAAATAAAAAAGTGATCTTGTATTCTTAATAAGGGCGTGCGTATAGCAGAAAGAAACAAGGAATGAATAATATGGAAAGAATAAATGATGGTTAAAATAATGACATATAAATAATCAAATTAATTATAAACTCATCCATGGATATCATAACAAATAACATAAGAACATGGACATCAAAAAAAATTCATAATGAGGGAATTAATAATTTCATACATATTAAAAGTAGCATCGAGGTCTTGGTCAAGACATATGAAAACATCATCAAGGTATTATGCCAAGACATATAGAAACAAATGGATAAGGCCTTGGAAAAAACACAATATATTTTATATCCTGATATATATAGATTCATAAAAGGGATATATCAGTCCACAAATATCTCTTACTAATTACAATGAATTCATCCTATTAATAAATAATATAATTTCATTAGCATGTCATAAAAATGAATAACTATCTGTATTGGAAGAACTAGTACACAGAATGTCAATACTTTCCCTAGTCATGATGATCATAAAGAATTCATGGAATAATTTTACTTAGTATCATTATAATACATCCACATTATAATATTTTAAAAATTATTTTTTCATAGATGATAATACATTAAATATATATTTTTGTATATTTATTGGGGAAAATAAACTATTCACTCTAAAAATTATTTCTTAATATAAATACATCACACATATTTAAGAAAAAAAGTTTATTTGAAATTAAAATTTTAAACAAATAAAGGAATATTCAAATTATTGAGTGATCATGATTATGGTAAATTCCATTCATAACATTTAAGTTAAAAAAAATTCCTTTAAGACTTTTTATAAAAGTCCAAAAGTGCCTCATTAGGAAAATGAAAAGAAGATTCCATTAAAAAAGATTTTTTAAAAAGGTAAAATATAATTTAAAATGATTTTAAGGATGTGGAATAAAAAATTAATTGAAAATGTTCGGGTAAGATGACTACATCTTCATTGAGGGACTCCTTTTGTCTTGCATCTTAATCCTTGAAGAGATGGTCTTTTAGGAAGAACAGAAGCTATAGGTTGTGTTAATGGAAGATATTAATGTATTATTTTAAGGATTTTTCAATATAAAAGTCCCAAATTAGGGTAAGTAAGTGAGGGAGGAGGTGCCCATTTATAATTGAGCTGAGGGGAACTTTTGGGATTTCTTAAAAGATTAAATTGTCATAATGTAATTAATAAGACAAATGAATCCAAATGGATAGGTATTCAAACATAGGGTATTATATGGTTTAAATATCATCCACCAATAACAATTTTATAGGTTAATGTGGTGTTTTAAACCTTATTTTTTTAACAACTAAATTAACTTATTTTAACATTAACAATGGTAACAAAATTTTCACTCTTAAAGGGTTATAATTGTAAATATAAGGTAACTATTAAGTCATAAATAGACAAGGTATAAAATTTTGGAACATATATTATCCAATTTATCCTATTTAATGATTTTTTTTATTTTTATGTAATTCAATAAATTTGTTTAAAAATATCATTACTGCCAATTTGGAATCTATTCATTGAATTTGAATAAAAAGACATAAAGAAGAAGGGGAAATTCGAATATAATACTTTAAAACATATTTAAAATATCATATAGATCTATAAATTTCTTTTGAGGCATTAATTCTTTCAATTTATACAACTTTTAATATTTTTAAAATAATTTTTTTTATTTTTCTAAAAATTGAATAAATATTGTATTATCATTACATAATATTTAAATGTAATTAGTTAATCTTTAAAAAAAATTAAAAAATTTATAATCCTGAATATAATTTCACAATTCAAAAAATCGATATCTATATTCATTCATAACATTCTTTCATCACTACGTGGATACATAATAGCTATAAAAAACTAAGAGATGGACATTTTGTAACTTTTTTTTATTTAAATATAATAATTTTCATTTTAATTGATAAATATCTATTAAATAAATAAATTTCAGGCCTAAGGTGACAAGGGTATAATTTACCTTCATCAAATAAGAATTTATACAAAATATTATGACCTTATCACTTATTTTTAATCTTGATTAACCCGATTTATCCTTTTTCGAGGTAATAAATTTTACCATGATTACTATTCATATTTACCAAAAATAAAAGGGGAAAATTTTCAAAAATGATCCTACTAATTCAAAATATTTAATAAATTTTTAATTTCTATAAGTAGCTGAAACTAGTTTTAAATAAATTCTGAAAAAGGCGATGGAAACTTCTTTATATAAAAGTATATTTTAATCATAATAATAGATTTATTTTTCTTATATGCCTAATAAAAACACTAGATGAATATAAAAACATTTTATTGAATATATAATATTAAAATTTCATTAAAATAAGTCACCAATATTGTTTAATTTATTTTATTAACCTAAAACACAATGTGTTCATATAAAAATAGATTTTCGGAAAAACATTTCTTTTACATTAAAATGATTTTTATTTTCATTGATAACAAATGTATTTATTTTCTAAATATGAAATCCATATACATTTCATAATTTTTTTAGTCCTATTCATGAACACTAATTTTAATTTCTATGTTATAATGGTCACATAATTGTATTTTAATAATAGATCACGGTTCGTTTACACTCGGTGTTGCTTGAAACACAAACTATCAAAGAGATTAAATTTGTTTAAAAAGAAGCATTCCATAAAATCATGGGGGTTACATTATTAACTCATTAAAAAAATATCATTCTTAAAATTTCCAAAATGTCACCTCATGAATTGATTTGGGTAGTTATTCATCATAAATCCCTAAATTTCCCACGTTTCCTCTTACATCTTATGATTTCACCAAAGTAAATTTACTAGGTGAGTCATTTGATTCCACAAAACTTGTTCTCTAGTGACCAAAATCAGGATATGATCTACATAGTAAGATAAATCATGTTCTAATTCTATTTATTTGTATGTGATAACAAGCATTATTTCTGGCATGTACTTCCTTAAAAAAGAGATATGGAACACATTGTGTACTTTAGAGAGGCTAAGTGGAATTTCCAAATGGTAAACCACAAATTGAATTATTTCATGTATTTTAAAAGATCAAATGTACATGGGGTGAAATTTTACTTTATTACAACATCTTATAAAGCCTTTCAATGATTATTCCTTCATGAAAATGTGATCTCTCACTTGAAATTAAAAATCGTTCCTCCGGTTATCAGCATAGCTCTTTTTCCTACATGGATCTACTTTGATATGAGCTTGAATAGTATAACATTTTAATTTTATCTTACATAAGTTCTAGGACTATAATATTTATTTCACAATCATCATCCCAACAATTTGAATTATGACATATCATCCCATATATTACTTCATATGACACTATTTAAATACTTGAATAGAATCTATTGTTAATGGTAAATTCAAACAATGGTAAATACTGATACATCATACCTTGAAAGTTGAGTGATCATGACCTCAAAATTTTATCTAACATTTATATAGTTCTTTTTGACTACCCATCCATTTTATGATGATAAGGGATTCTCAAATGAACATAGTATCCAGAGCCTTTAGGTTAATTATCGAGAATTTTGATGTTAATTATGAATCATGAATAGAAACAATTGAAATAGGTACACTATAAAGTATTAAAACATCATTAATATAGAGTTGTTCAAGGTTCCCATAGATAAATATTCTCTTATAGAAAGTAAATGTGTTGATTTAGTGAGATATTCAATAATAACCCATATTTCATCATTCATTCTAGGAGTATTTGGTTATCCAATGATAAATTCCTCAGAAATTTCATCCCATTTCCATGTTAGAATAGTCATATGTTTCATGACTCATCTAGGATGTTTTCTCTTAGACATCGCCTATTTTCAAATAAATCATATTAACACATAATCAAAAATTTCCTGCTTCATATTATCCCATTAAAAATATTTATTCAAATCTCGGCATATCTTGGTGCTACGAAGGTACATAGAGGAATTCAAGTTGTGATTATCATCTAATAATTCTATTATTAGGTAAGGTATATATGGTATATTTATCCACTTATCAAATTTCAGAATTCCATCTTTTATACAAATTCCTCCAATTTTCTATCATTCAAATATTTAATTTTATTTTAAAAATTATCATCATTAGGATAAGAACTTTTTATCTTTTATAATAAAGATGGTTTGTAAATAACTTGAAAAAGGAGTGATGTTTCACCTTAATTAATAATTCCAAGACCCATATTCACTAAATCAATGAACATAGGATCCCCATAAATCATTATTTTGGTCACAGATCTATGATATTTTATTATTAGAGAATATTTTACCTTATTTTCCATTATTGGGTGGTATTATATTGAGAAATAATAATCCTTGAGTAGTTTAAGACATAACCTTTTCCTAATGTTAATAAATTTATATGAAAATATATATTGCAGAATCTTATTATTTGTATATATCTCACACTTTTCACCATAGATATAGTTTCTTTATATATTTATATAAAATACATCAGTTAATAACTGTGGATAATGGGTTGGATAGTTTTGTTAACAAGTCTTTAACTGAATTGATGAATAATAAATTACATTATCATTCTTCATAAGGTCAAAACCAAGTCCCTTACTTTATACATAACTATATATTACAAATCCACTATTTCCTGATGGTAGAGTCAATATCTGAGGATTCACCAATATCATCTCCAATTTATCAAAATATTCAAATTCTTTTGTGAAAATGAACTTATAACCTTTACGAGTAATCCTAGTTAATGGGTTATCTAATTGGGAAATTTTTTGAACAATCCGCCAATATTAACATTACAAAACACTGAAAATTAGTACCTTATTTAATCTAATTAGTGTAAAAAAATCTTATATTACCTTTTTCATAATTGTGTCAACTAATATTTCATCCATAGATAAAATATGGACAAGAAAATAAACTTTCTGAATTCATAATTCTCACTTTCTAAAAATTACTTATAAATATTTACTTCTATGAGTATCAAGAATGATATGAAATTGATTCTCACGGTCCTCATATATCTCTGAATACACTAAGATATTATCAATAAATTCTACACAAAGATTATAAATATATTACTTGAATACTCTATTCATTATATCCATGAATACAAAGGGTTAATTAGTTAATACTAATTGAATTAATGTGAAATCAGAATGAAGATAACTTTTTCAAAAAGATATCTTTGGGATATCGTCCTTCTTTACTAGAAATTGATGATGCCCAGATTGGAGGTAAATATTTGAAAAATAATTACCTCTATTAAGTTGATCAAATAAGTCATCAATGTGAGGTAAAGGATAGTTTTTATTTATTGTAATAACATTTATTTCCCTATAATCAATACATAGCCTTATAGAACCATCATTCTTATTAATGAAAAAAATAAGGGTTACCCAAGGATAAATAATAGGGTGTATAAATACTTTATTACACAACTCCTCTTGTAACTTCTTAAACTCCACCAATTCCAAAATGGTCATTAAATAGGGATTCTCTGATATTAGTCTTGTATAAGGGATTAAACTAATAGAAAACTCAAATTCAAGCTCTGGTGGATATCTAGGTAACTCCTCTGAAGATACATCAAAGTATTTAGTTACAATAGGTAAATCCTATATTTGAAGATAATCTTTTCCAGCTCTATATTTTTTATGTTCTTCTTCCTCAAGAATCATGTCCAGAAGAGAAACTGGGGGTTGATTTAAACAGGAATAAGTTGATGAAGTCTCCTCTCTAAAGAAAATAAATTCTATATCTTCATCCAGAATCATAATTTAATTCTCTTTGAAATATATTTTTTCATCATATTTTGAAATCCAATAAGTAAAAAGGATTATATAAAAATCCATCATTATAATAATAATAAATTTAGCAAATATGGCTCATTTTTTATGTCATAATGGGAACTGAATGACTCATTATTTATGTGGTGAGACTTCCTCTAGGTGTCTTAAATGGTAACTCTCTTATTCAGGTGCTAGAGAAATATTTAATTTTATTGGAAATCATGAAAGATATAAAAGAGTTAAAAGATATAAAATCAAATAAATAGTTGGGTAAATTTGAAGATATGACTAAATTAGCTACCACTAAATCTTTAGGATATTTTAACTCTGCTATTGTTATTATAAAATATTGATTTGTCTCCCTTGGCCTTTTCTAGGGAAAATTCCATTGACCACTGGTACAATATTTTTCATAGTTCCCCATCAACTTATAGTTAAGCATTGTACATTTTTAGCTTTTTTATTTCCATTTAAATCACAAGAATAATGTGATTTTTATCCACACCGGAAGAAAAATCATTTTCCTTTTAACCAGGTACCAGGGTGTTTCCTTCCACAATTATTGCATGTTGTAAAATTTCCATTTCTCTTAAATCTTACTCTCTGGATTACATACATAGTCAGCAACATGCCTTTCTGACCATATAAAGTCAGATTCATACATGGAAACATTTTCTTTTAAATTTTGTTTTAGACTCAGGAATTTCATTCCCATATCCACTCATTGTTCATGAGTAAAATACTTTTCCAAGAAAAGTTATTTAAAATCCATATATTCAATGATTTATATTAACTTCTCAACCATGGTGTTCTAAATAAATGACCACCATTTATCCACATACCTAGAGAGATGATAAACTGTCATTAAAACCTTCTCCTTTTCATCACTTCACAAAGCGAGGAGTATCTTCTCCAAGGAATATATCCATTGCTCATCTATAAATGGATTTTCAGTCACATTAAATGATGGCGGTGGTTTAATAAATAAATTTATTTAACATTATCACACTACATTGTGGATCATTATTATGATTTATATAGGAAATGTTATTGTTCATAACCTGATTCAACTTCACCAATGTAATACACTATATTCAATGATAAAATTATGAAATATAATGTAAATTTCAAAAAAGTAAAAAAGGTCACATAAACTAAAAATTTATGTATAACTAATCTCAAAATTATATTCTTGATTTCTTTGGTAATATTCTAAAAGTTTTTTATAGGGTTAAGTTCCCTAATATATGTTTTCCAATATCGAGCTCCAAATGTTTCTACTAAAATTTCTCTAATACCAACTGTAAAGAACATGACTCTAGTAGCCCAGAGTTGGGGGTTAATTTATTAAATTGTCACTAGATACAAGTAATCATATCCCAAAGGACTGAATAGTTTAGTAGTATTGAAGAACCACATACCAACATGACTACCAAATTATATAAGAAATATGTAATAAATAGAATAAAATCATTCTTCAATTAACTATATGATTCATAATATACTTATTTATATCTTTATGAAAAGAAATTAAATAAAAGGGTGAGATCAGACACGTAGTAAGGTCATGTGTACAATAGATTCTAACATGGCATGGATGATATTGAATGAAAAAATGAAGGTAAACATAATGTCATATAAATAATCTCATTAATTAAAAAATCATCCATTGATATAATAAAAAAAAAATAATAACCAGGAGATTAATAAATGATTTCATAATGAGGGAATGCATAATGTCGGATATCTGAAACGTATTATCAAGACCTTGGACAATAAATCTAAAAACAAATGTGAAGGACTCTACAAATAACCAATCTAGTTTGTCCCATGTGACCTTCCAATGCATCAAGGGGATATAGTGGGACCCTCCCATCACTCACTAAGTCTCGTTAATTCCTTATAATAATTAATACAACATTATTAACAGGCCTTAAAATCAATAGGTATCTATAATGGAAGAACAATCGTACAAAATATCAATAATTTCCCTAGTCAAGATGATTATAGCCCACATTGAGAAATATGTTTGTTGGTATAATTATAGTATATTATCTACATAATATTTAGCAATGGATTTTGATATAAATTAAGATACATTAAAGATAATTCTAGAATATTTCATGAGGAAAATACCCTTTTCACTTTGAAGATTATTTTTTTAATATGAAAACAAAAAACATATTAAAGAATCCATTTTATTTGAAAATGAGTATTTAAACATATAAATGAATATTAAAATCATTGGTTATTCATGACTGTGTAAAATTGAAATCATTCCATATAAGTTAGAAAACATTCCTTTTACACTTTTGTTAAAAGTAAAAAAGTACCTCATTGGAACAAAAAAAAGATTATTTTTAAAACAGTTTTTAAAAAGGTAAAACATAGATAAAAATTTATTTAATAAATCATTTAAGAATAGTAATAATATAATTTATTTTTTTATTAAATATGGACTTGGAAGAAAAGACTCCCCCATCAGAGACAATCCCAAATAGCTGTGAACTAAACCCTTAAGTCTAGTATGAATTCCTTTTTATGTGAATAAAAATCATATATAATAAATATATATTTTTAATAGATCTATTACAGAATAATAATAATATATATCATACATTATATTATTCACTTATAACCTTTTATCACCCATTTATTAACAATTCTTTATTAAAATCAATGTTCCAGGTGGTAACTACTTAATTTTTCATGTATGTTTTGGTTTGGTAGATTTGGTCCTTATATATTGATCATGGTTACATTATCTACATAATTTTATTCATGATATAAAAATAATATATATTCAATATATACATATTTATATTCTTCCATAAAATTTATTTATAAAAAATGAATCATACCATTCGTGGGGATAGTAGGTCGTACATACGCATGAATACTATTTTCATTTACTAAAATATGGAAAGTGAGAGAGGTAAATAATATTTCACCATTATATAATTATTATTATATAATATATATAATATATATTAATTAAATCCATACTGATTAAAATCCTTGTAAATTGGAAATGAAAAATGAATAACATTAGTTCGTAAGGCGGTAGTCCATTGTACACAGGAATGATGGTTTCATTTACAATTAGATGGAATAGGGTTAGGATTCAGGCTAATAAATTAACATATTAATATATAAGTATATTTTAGAGAACTATTTTATTATATTTTCTTGGTTAAAAAAATATTTGAAGGAGGTGGAAGAAGAAATAAATTGAGAAGGCCGGGTAAGATGATTGCCTCGTCGTTGAGAAAATCCATTTTTTCTTACACCTTAAGCCATGAATTTGTGGTCATTTATAAATAAGATAAGTTATAGTGTTTGTTTAATGATATAATTAGGTATTATGGTATGGATTGGTTCATCTATAAGGCTCAAATATGTGTAAATAAGTGAGGTATGATGTGCCCTTTCATAAAGGAGGTGAGGGTCACTTTTGAGATTTCATAAAAGATTAAATAAAAATAAAATAATTATCAAGAAATATGTATCCAAATGGAAATATATTCAAAACATTATTATAATATGATTTAAAAATAATATATCAATAAAATTATTATTGTTTAATGTGATGTTTTAAGCATTTTCTTTTGGTATAACCCCTTTATTAACATATTTTATCAATAACCACGGTAACATATTTTTCACTCCAGAATGGTTATAATCTTATATATAAGGTAACCCTAGACTCATAAATGGAAAGGGGATGATATTTTAGACCATATATTATCCAATTTGTCATGTTTCATAATTTTTATGATATATAATTAATTTAATAAATTATTATTTTGATAAAATATCATTAATGGAAATTTTGACACTGTTCAATTAATTTGACTTCAAATACATAAATAAAATTGTATATTTCAATATAATAAATTAAAAAATCCCTAAAATTTCATATATATATATATATATATTAGGAAACATTAATACCTTCAATTTATATTACTTCAACATTTTTAAAATCATTAATTTTATTTTTCTATAAACTGCAAAAATACTGTATTAGCATTACGAAAGAATTTAAGATAATTATTTAATCATAGTTTTTTTAAATAAATTATAATGATGAATTTTATTTCATTATTTATAAAATTTACATTTATTTCCATTCATGAATTTATTTTTTCCCTATGTGGACACATAATAGATATTTAAATCTAAGAGAGTGACATTTTAAAACTTTCAATGATTTAAATGATGTTTTGGTCAATTTTATTGAAAATTTTCTCTTAAAAAAATAAATTTACATCCTAAGGTGATAAGGGATACATTAAATTTATACAATAATAATTAAGATGAAATATTATGTCCTTATCACTTATTTTAAATCTTGATTAACCCGTTTTACCTTTTAACGAGGTGATAGCATTTATCAAGGTTGTTATTCCGATTGACCAAAAATAAATGGAACATATTTTCTAAATGTTAACCTAATGATTTAAAATATAGAATATATTTTTAAAAATTGAATTTATATAATTGTAATATATTAATTTTAATATATGTGTGCAAAACACGTTGAAAATCGTTCTTCAGAAAGATACATTTTTAAGCATAATGTTAAATTTATTCTTATTCTGTGCATAGTAAAATACCTAGATGAATGTGAAGACATTTTATTGAATATATAATATATAAAATTCATTAAAATAATTCAAAAATAGTGATTTATTTCATTTATTAATATAAAAACTAATTCTCAACACATAAAAATGTTTTTTTAGAAAACAATTTTTTTACATTCAAATGTTTTTTATTTTTATTGATAACCAATGAATTATTTATAAATGTGTGAAGAATATAATTTTAATAATTTATTTATTCCTTTTTGTACCCAAAAATTTTATGGTTCTGTTATAATGATCACATTATAATATTTTTATAATAGATCATTGTTCATTTAAACTTAGTGATGCGTACAAAGAAAGTATTGGAGAGATTAAATTTATTTAAAAAGAAACATTCAGTAAAATCATGGGGTGTTACATATTTATTAGATACGTATCCATTATGTATATTTAAATATAATTATTATACAATTTATAATAATTAATAAAAAATAATATAACTCACAACACATGTGATTATTAATTTATATGAAAAAGGTTTAAGAACAATTAATTTTTAAAGACTTTTTCAATATATAAACAATGTTTCATTATACATTATGATTTTATGTAAAAGTTAAATTTCAAAAATTTATAATATTAATTTATTAAAATAAACTCCAATTTATTGGTTAATCATTTTAAAATTAGCCTTGGGTGAATTTTTGAGATTTTTCTAAAATGGTTGATTTTTAGGTAAATAGATATTGTTTTTCCAAATATTTTCATACTTATGACATCATAATGATATAAGAACGAGTTTAAAGTTTATGAAATAATTTTTAGGTCAAATATATATTAATGTAGTAAAAAAATCATTCAATTATATTTTATTTAAAATATAAACCTATGTTTAATGTTTTATTATAACAAAATAAATATTTTTATCCATTCCTTTAATTAAGTAATTTCAAAAGAAATTATATTTTGGATTACTTTTAAAGTTACATAAATATAATTTTTAAATAATAATCCGATAAATTTTATGATAATCAATAATATACATTATTTTTATATAAAATCATCCCTATGCTTAATAGTAATTTTTCCTATTTTTTTAATTGAAATTTATGAATATATATTAAAATAAAATTTTACCACCTATAGAGATTGAATCTGGTAAAAATAAATTTTCCTATTAAAATTTAGTAATTTCCATTTCATTTTTATTCATAAAATAAAATTTCTATATTAAAATTAAGTCACCACGGTAAGGGTTAAATGAGTTAAAAAGTGTTAGGACTATGTGATAAGGTAAAAAATATCAAAAAAAAATGGTATATCAAATTTTTTGTATGATTGTATTTATACCTATATTTTTTTATATACAAATTTTTATTTCCTTTGTTTCACTTTAAATTGATAGCTAAATTTAAATTATTTTAAAGGTAAGATTATTAAAAAAGGTTCCAATCATATCACATATAAAAGTAACTCTTTAACCCCTCACTTCTACACACACCTTGAGAAAATTATCTTGAAAAATCACTTCCAAAAACTATAAAAACTCATATTTCACATATCTTATAGGTTTGGGTCTTCCCAAAAGATCAGTATAAGTGGAATAAGTTGTAATCCAAAGGAGGATATCCAAGGAAGATGTAATTTTCTTCACTGAATTATTTCATGTTTCATTCTTCCTTAACCTCCATAAAATCCACTATAACCATTATTATTTAATAAAATAAATATAATTTATATACTAAAATGTTTTTATTTATATATAAAAACCATATTATACCACCTTTCCACCCATTGAAAATCGAAAATGTCGCCCATGTGTACCTGTGGACTTCCACCTCTATAAATAGACAAATTTTATTTTTCATTACCATCTCACACATATTGTTAAATGAAATGATTTAATTAATAAATATGATATATATGAAATAATTATGATTCTAAAAAGTTAAATAATTATCTAAATTCTCTAAATCTCGTCCATTAAAAAAGGAAAATGTTGTCTATGTGTATGTGCGGACTACCATCTCCAAGAACAACATATTTAAATTTTCATTATCACCTAAAATGGAGGGTTATAAAAATGCGTTGAATAAATGAAAATTTTATTTATAGAGTGATTATGATTTAGGGAGGATAATTTTTCCATTCTATTAATATTATTATCAATTAATTTTCATTGTAAATCTAATATCCTAAAATAGGTATATTGAGGTACTTTTTTTAATTTGAATCTACTTTGAACAACCTATTGAGATATAAAAGTTTTTTACTAATATAAATAATATGGAAATATTTATATACCAAGTAAAGATGATAATACTATATTTTAACCCCTATAATCACGGTATACATACTAAATAATTTTTGGATGAATTGATGGAACAACCCCAAGTGGATGAGGAGAGAAAAAATTAAAATATAAACAAATTATTTGTGATACTAAATTAATCCAAAAAAATTAGTACAAAATATTTATTAATAAGTATTTAATAAACTTAATTTGGCTATTAATTATGGTAAACTGACACACAAGTGATTCGGGACTTGAGGTAAGGGTTTCTCATCTAAAATTTCCATATTTGATATATTTTTAGAATTATTCACCTATATTCATTTATATGGGGTATATACTATCTCACTGATATATTATATCATTACTATCATTATACACATGGTATTTTTAGTTCCTTCTCAAGTATTTATTTGAAAGGGGTTATGATTTTAAAAATTATATGGTTTTTATTTAATATCATTATTTTAAAAAATTTGAAGTCTTTTACCCCACATTTTCTCCTCCATATCCATAATATTTATTTTATTTCATGAATTTTCTTCTCTATACTTTAATTATTTTTTAATATAATTTGAATAAATCATTCACTTTCATTACAGTGGTATCAAGAAATATTATTAAAAATTTCTATATGATTTATTTTTTACTATCTTATAATGGAATGAAAAGAATGTTTTTTAAAATATACTATTTGATTGAATATTACCACTATAATAACTGTTATTTTTTATCTAGATTCATTAATAAGATTTTATGGGTTTTAAAAAAAATTATATTCCCATTTTTCATTAAATTTTTCATTTTTTAAAAATTACCAAAATAAAAGGGTATGTATTATTAATATTCACAATCATAATTATAATTATTTTATAGAATTATTTTTCATCTATATCAACATCATTTATTTATTGTTATTATGTACCATGGATAATATCTAATTATACCATCCACTTTTTCTTTTGAGGGATTATTATGATATTTTGAATAATGTTTCCTGAAACCCATTTATTTTACACAAGTTAATTAAGGTTTTATGGAATTATGAATTATATTATGATATTCTGCCATACATAAGTATGGTTTATCATTGTATAATGGGTGATATCCTAAAAATCCCTCCAATGATTTGGTTAATGATTTTTATATCATGGTATTTCATAAGTTTGTGGGTAGAGATGTATGATCTACTATACTAAGGGATGATGGTAGTGTTGTATGATCCATTACACTAAGGAATGATAGTTTTTATTGTGGGTAAATTATACGAAGGGATGATCATATTGATTCTTGATAAAAATAATTTATAATTTCAATGATTATATTTGTACCACACTCTAATATTATGTTTTCAAGCCATGGTATATGTTTAATTGTTGATCCGATAACCTTATAACATGATCTATGATGTTCTATCATTACTTATGAATATATATTATTATTCTATAAACTTTTTTATAAGATGTTTCTCCCAAGTTCATTTTATCTCACATATTTATGATTTAATCCTTTTTGACTCGTTGATAAATTTTCCCTTACTGAAAATTAAAGGCCACTCATTTTTTCCACTTCCCTAGGAAATTATATACAGGACCATGAGAATAATAATATTTTATAATGATAATTTTGGGGGTAATGCTGAAGAATTATAGTAATATAAGGAATTCTTAATTTACTGGGAAAATATCCATTGGATGAGAAAGATATGAGTTTTGTTAATTATACGTTTTTCACAACTCTATAAATCTAATAACCTAAAAGGTCATGGGTATGTAAGTAACTAAATGTTTGTTTAATATATTATAATTAGGCATGGATAAATTTTTTCCACTTTATGTGGTATCAAAACCAGTATATAAAGAGCATATTTTTAGGACCAGGTGGAAAGGTCAGGGGTGTCACAAGGTATGATAGAGAATTGAGTTTGGTTATTCTAAATATGTAATATATGGGATATAAAATGAGTCATAAAGTTAAAAAGGATCTAAAATCTATATTTGTTCATGGATTATGGAATTGGTATGTGTAGGGTAATTCACATGCACTGGTTAAGGATGTTAATTAATATGAGTTCCTTAAAATTATTGATGATTAATTAATGTCTACTACTAATTTCAACAATTTTTTCTGAAATAAAATATTATTTAAAAAATTATTAATCTATATTTTAGGACTTCACTAATTGATATAATTTGATTCATTGGATAATATGGTTCATATACTAAAGAGAAATGTTTTTGGTGTTTTGGATTTTTATAAAAAAATATCTTTTGAAAAAAAATTATATGTGGACAACATGTGTAAAGATATTTTATATGTTGTTTTACATAAAATTATTTTGAAGTATGTTTTTTATGTAATGAGTATGTTGGAAATTATGGTTTTATAAAATCATATTAAAATGGGTTTTTAGAAAATAATCAATGATGCCAAAGGTTTATGGATTTTTTGAGTTTTAGAAAACCATGGAAAATGGTTTTGAAATTTGATTTCAAAATATGGTAAATAGTATATTTTGTAAATATAAAATTGTTTTTAAGAAAATTATTTATAAGACTAAATATTTTTAAATTTACTAATTTTTATTAGTAAACCCCTGTAATTCAAGTGCTCTTTGGAAAATATGGGTGGATATGGAGTGTGTAAAATGATTTTAATGGTTTTAATATGTGGAAATGGTGGATATATAACCAATTTCATTAATTTTAATGAATTAAATAAGAATGGTTTGAGTGTCTTATAATGGAAGTTGTTTGTGAGGTTTGATATCCATGCTTAATATGTATATCATAATTGGTCTAACTAATCCACATGTGTATGGATTGAGTATTCATGTGTGGTTTATATTCATAATCCATGTTTGAATTGTTCATTGTATTGTTTTTCCCATGTGTATATAATTTCTAATATATGAATCCTATAGTAGTGAGAGCCATTAGGTGAGTTTTTTCTTACATTATAGGTCCTTATGGTTGGGAGCACTATGAGGCTAAGATTAATATAACAATAGTATTTTTGTAATGAGATTTGTATCATCACACCATATAAGAATCATATTCCTAAACAGTGAGTAGTGTGCTTACATAATTGGGAGTTCAAGTTAGGAGTACGGTGAGAATATTGTTATATATTGTGTTACGCTTACGTAGTGTTAATGACCTTTCTAGGATGATACTTTTAGTGTGTACCAATATGGATTTTTGGTGATGAAAAGAGTTATGATGGGGTGTTTGTAACAATCCATGGTATTTTGTGTCATTATAATCATGAAATAAAAATATTTTCATATATTTAAGTCTATGAGAGTTTTAATTTTTAGATTCATATCATGCGGTAGATCATTTTTAGTAATGTATAGGAATTTAAAGAAAGTGATTGGATATGGGAATATTCATAGAGAATTTAGAAGATATAATTGACTAAAAATTATAAGAGAATGGGTTTATGGAGCTTATATAATTGAATAGTTTCTTATAGATATTATTCATCCAAAACAAAGTGGAAGGAAACTATAAATACTAAAAAACAAGAAGGATCTATCTATATATTCAGAATTAATAAAAAATAAAAAATAATAGTGCATCTTTGACTAATTTTTCTGATCTTCATCAGAATGGCCCGAAAGCCTTAATTTTTTATTTTTTTGATAATCCACCTTTCAAGGGGTGAGGTGGAACCCTTAAAATGCCCAATGTCTTAGAGACAATTACTTGACTGGTAGGTCTTAGAGGATATCAACCATACAAGACCACTTAAAACTGCTCCTCCCCAGCATATTTTGTAATATCAGCACTGCACCTTTGCAAGGCTGGTCGGCTAGTTGTCCTATGAAATGTTTCACATGATTGGTACCAATGGAGAAGACATACCCTCTCATTATTCCAATCATAGTTATCTCTTCTATAGTGAATGTGCATGACCTAATCTTCACCTGAAGCCTTGTACCTTATAGTCTAACTGGTACATCTGCATCATGTGGCCCTAAGGCCTTGAGGTGGCCCTAAGGCCTTAAGGTGGCCCAATGGCCTTGAGAAACAAATGGCCTGAAGGCCTTGGGTGTACCAAAATACTTACAAAACATGAGGTTCAATTCGGTGGCCCAAATGGATGAATAGTTCTGGCTACTACAGTACCAAATAGTCCTGCTATAGTACCTTCTATAGTCCTTACTATAGTACTGAACAGTACTTGCTACAGTGCATGCTACAGTACTACTACAGTACCCGAAAATATTTTCTCCACCCAGATTTGAGCTCAGGTCTCTTGGATGCACTTGCCGAGTAGTTTACTTTCTTTTTGGGTATCCATGAGTTGAATGATTTTCTGGATGCCTATAAGGTATCTTCTTCCTTACCATAGTATGCCAGAACCATGTTAAATGGGAGGAAAAAAGAAGATCTAAATATTTTCATTATTGATGAGTTTTAATGGGATACACATATTTAATTCATGATCAATAAACTTATATATGCTGATATAAACTAAAACATTTGGTCTTATATTAATTAACCATTTCATGAAAACACTCTAAATGTTTCAACTATTGAAATGCTCATCTCAATCCCATTAACTGTCATTTATTTCATAAATAATTATAAAAGATATTAAAACAACTCATAATTATTATATTTTATTAATTTTATTTGACATTTGATAGTTAGAGTGGAAGAAGCCTATGAAGCTAAGCATTATCACAAAACAAATGTAATGTCATGCACTTCACAACGATGTAATGATACTTACCACAACATGGAGTATCCTAGCATCAACCATGTCATGGTTTAAACCACCATTCAATAGTGGTTCCTTTAGTTCAAATTTATAACAATATATTACTTTCACTAAATCATTAAAGACTAATTAAATTTTTACCACATGTTAAATAACATACAATAACACGTGGAACCATATTTAAAGGATCCTTTAGATATTTCCAAAAAACTATTTTGGAAAATCTATCATTTATTTCCACAATATGTTATATCATGTGTATTTTTTTTTGAAAATCCATCCAGAACATCTTCTATATATCTTACAAAACACATTTTTTATAGCTCTCAATGTTTTATAAACATGATCCTCATTCTCACAACTGAAAATTGTGACCCCATTGGCCTTTTTACCATTGTAAAAAATTATAAAATATTTAATAAAATACTGGAATTTTAAAAATAATTGAATCTACTCAATCTATGAAGGGTTATGGAATGATATCTATAAAAAAAATTGCATCCCCATAAGTTTTTCGACTAGCTGTATCATATACAAGTATGTATAATCATATAACTCATTTTTCCAGGACATCAAGTGACCATTAGAAATAGAGTATCTCAATCCCTTATAGACCACTCATAAATTCTTGATTATTTGGTTATAGATGGACCAGGTAGATGAACACATCACATGTCATTAACCCATGTGGTTGAGAACATCAAATGATCCTTATTGAAAATTTCATCAAATCACATGAACCTTATATATGTATGTCCATACACTTATTCTATCTCAACTGATGGCTCAGATTTCATACTCGTCATATGAGAGGATAAATCATATCTTAATTAGTCCTCAATTTGATGAAGTGATCAATAACATACCCATGCAAATCAAAACATTTATATCATATGTTAATAACAAATCTTTGTTTATAACAACACATCTTATCACATAAAAGGAAAACACGGTGGAAACACACAATATTTATTAAAATCTAATATAAATTAAAATTAGTCTACTATATTCAACTTCTTGATGTAAAAAACCCATACTCAATAATTTGAATTCACAATTAAACAATAACTATAAGTCATTATTAATTTTTCATCTCTTATACATATTTACATCACTTCTATAAAGTACATTTGGTTCACACGCCCTTTAAAAATAATAATTAACATTAATAATAATAATACATGATTTGAAATATATATACTACTTATTGTAACCTTTCATGTATTGTTGATAATTCCTACTATGGTGACCAGGTTGACCATATTGAAATATTTTCACTCCTTCATAACATATACCTTAGGTTTTATTGAAAAAGGTTGAATATTTAACTTCCAATCTTCATTTTTTAACATAAATTTGTACAATTATATACTTCAAATGCAAAAATAGAGCCTAGAACACTCATGTTCTACCCATAAATCCTATATATATTAATGATATTAGGTAATCCTTTATTGAAATAAATCATCTTATAATTATCAATAAACCGATAGAACATTTATAATAGTGATTATAGAAAGAATTCCATATCGATATCAAGCGTTAAAGGATACCACATCTACTCTAGATCATTAATTTACCCAATAATATTTCATATATGGGTAGAGATTGAAGTTCATTCAGTCATCTTTTATTAACAAGTTTACTTTGAAACCACATATCATTCATGCATTTCTTATTATCAATATATCCTTTTCAGGTTTTCTATCATCCTGAATGTATCAATATAATCTTGTATCTTTTTTCTAATTAGACATCATTGATACAAGATGTAGTGTAAATACATCCAACATATCCTTTATGTTCTTAACATAATTATCAGGTTCCATTTATTGAATGGCTTCACAAGTCATATGTTTGAAAATGGGTTTCCATAACACATAATATTTTCCTCTTTATTAAGAATTATTATTCATTTTCTATTCTAATATTAGGAATTTATTTTGTTAAAGTAATCAATTATAATTTTAATATCAAATTTATGTTTCATGATGATAATGACACCTTATCTATAACAAAACAATTTATCAAAGGAGTATCATGTTTTAAAGTTATTTATTAATAAAATTCATTTAATGTGACCCACTAAACTGATGACCCATTTTAACTTACAACATATTTAATAGTGGTAAAAGATCTAAATTTCACCAATGAGTTTGATTTTCTATTTATCTCATTATTTAAGTATTTAGGTAGTCCATTATTATAATCATATATTGTTTGACTCTTGGAAAGTATATAGGGAAACAGTTCATCTCATCCATTATATGGATAAAGTCAACAATTTAATCTGGTGTACTTATTAGTAGAATCTTAGAAAAGTTTATTCTAATTAAATTTAAAAAATGGTAACATATTACTATTAAGTCCACCGATTAATTTATCTCCTTACATTAGATAATCTAGGGGCATCCTTCTTTGGAGAAACCTACCTGGTGAGCGAATGAGGTCTTGAAAATATTTTTCTTCAGAAAAAATTAATTCTTAGTATTTAAAAGGGATTTAAAACTCAATATCTTATCTCAAGTATTATATAATGATTTTATTTTTGAATCCTTATTCCTTCTACAAAATCAATATGTTCAAACTATATTTTTTAACTCTTTACACAACTCATAGCTTGTGTAACTAAGCTAACTTAAAACTAATTTATATTCACACATATCCAAATGTATCCCATGAATATGGTAAATGAAACCCTTTAAGGTAAAGGATTATAATCAAATGAAATCCAAAATCCCCACTATATTAATCATGAAGTGATATGTAGCCAACCCCTACATTTTAGATAGAGCCTAGAATCCAATTATAATGACTAGTGTGATCTAAATTCCATCCACCAATGATTATTTTGACAAAACATACTTTAATTACATCATCATTATAACACATAATATGTTTAAATTCTAAATAACCTTTAAATTTATGCTCGTTAACTAATAAAAGTCAAATTAAATGTAGAAGAATACTAAGTAAATTATCATACCTAGAATACCACTCCATAAATTAATGTATGACAATTTATATAATTTATTTAAATGTATTAAACTAAATTATACATATATTTATAATAAAAATTTATTCCAAAATAATAAAACATTAAATAATACAAAAAAAATTATTCATTAATTTTGATAATTGAAAAACATTTATGAATAATTATTGAATAAATTATAAACTCGTTACAATTTATGTATCGATAAACATGAAAAATTTTATTTTACCCAAAATTAACATTTCATATTATCATTTACATTGTTTGAACATGTAATCCATCACATTTTACAAATTTATGGAATTTAAGAATACCTTAATTATAAAATAAACAAATTTCATAAAAAATATGAAAGTTTACATAAATTACACATTTTTTAAATTAGGATACTAATATAAACATTTTATATTGACATTTATGACCTAATCATAAATCAGTATGAAAAATTTTCTTTATTTATATTTTTTCTATGTAAATTCACATTAAACCAAGATCACATCTATTGATATTTTTTTAGTATGATTTAAATCTCCCCTCAGATTCATGTCGGTAATAGTTTTTTGAGATTTTAAAAACTAGTTTTCTTTAAAATTATGAATATCATGGTTCAATACCAATACTATTATGCATGATGTTTTAAATAAATTGTCACTCTATAAAAATTGACCATTTTTTAATTCATTTCAGGTAAACCAATCGGTTTTGCGTGGAATCTATTTTGGCTTAACCATGAAATTTTAGGTAGATCATGGAATATTTAATCTTAATTAGCCTGAATTTAATCTTATAAAATACCATGACTATTTTAGAATATTTATTGGGATATAAAATCCATTTTGGGTATGTCATTTTAAATAAGTAATTTTTTGTAAAATTGCTATGAGAAAGACTGTGGTTCCCCCTTGACTCTCCCAACCCTTCACTCATCACTCATTGTTTCATTTCTCTTTACATTACTCCCTAAATATTATTAAAAATTTTATTCATGAATACCATAGTTTAGTGGACCCATATATGTCATGGTGGTCTTATTGAATCAAATTTTCTATGAACCATGAAATTTCAACTAGAGAGAAAATATTTTGTTAAATGAATTTCTAATTTATATTATTCTATTATCTTTCCACATGGTGAAGACCACCAAGACAGTGTAATATTTCAATGGTCAAGTTAAAAAATTATTCTTTATTTTTCACGATTCACGATTATTACCATTTCAATCGAACTATGGTACGGTTATAAAATACCATGCCTATATTTTTATATATTTTTATCATGCCATAGAAATAACTCAAGAACAATGACCATTTTGAATTGGGAAATATAGTGGTACCTAGAAAAATTATTTTCCAATTTTATTTATTCATTTTAAAATCAATCCATATTTTGATAGACAAGGTTTGATACCATTTATGGAGTTAATTGGGATAAAAGTTTTCTTAAAAATATAATAATACAACTCTAAAAACCCAAAACAATCCGGATATATCAATATGTTTAGAATGAATTGAAATAAATACATAACTAAATACCTTTAACTATTTGATCTATCATTCAATTTTTTTTTTAAAATAGATCACTAAGATGAAATTATTTGGTTCCTTCCTCTTATGGTATCCATAAATTTTGGAAACTCCCAATGATTAGGAAGGATTTCCATTCTAACCACTATTTGTTAAAACCTTATTAAAAGGAATGAGAGAATGAGAAACAAATTTTTTTGACTTTGAGGAGTTATAACTAGAGTCATATGCATGATCAATGATCAAACCAGTATGAAATAAAATATTTTTCCTTATCTTAATCGACCATTTCAAACAAACAATCCAAATGTTTTAACTCATGAAACATTTGACTGAATCCTATTAATTAACATTTAGCGATTAAAATATTGAGGATGATGTTAAAAAATCTCATAATTATCATCACATGATGATTGAAATCAATGTATTATAGCTAGATCATAAGAATCCTATAAAATAAAGAATTATCACATAATCAACACAATGTTAAGAACTATACCATAATTTAGTGACACTCACCATGTCATGGTGAAACCAAGCATTGAATATGATGTAGTCTAAACCACCAATACTAGTCGTTTCTTTAACACACATTTCAAATATTAACAACAATCAGAACCATAATTTCAACACACAATTATCATAGTGTTTTTATTAGTGGAATAGTACCACTTACCCTATTACCATAAGCCTAATGGAAAAACACCAGAATATTGATGGCCTAAGAATTATTAAAGTGATGGATATAATCTTATGGTGGGGGAGAGAGACCCAAAATTTTATTTAATGGGAAATTTTATATATTGGGAGTGGGGGTATCTTAACCCAAATTGAGGTTTATATTCTTAGAGGATACACAATAGAGGGTAGGTCTCACCACCTCTTCTCTTATCCCTTATATATTCCTTCCATGAAATGAAGTTGTTGATATTGTTTGGATTTTGTAATGGAGGTAAGATCTCTCTTTTTCTTCGTATATTAATATTTTTCTTAATAAAAATATTATTCTGGTTGGATATTCCCAATGAATGTTAGAAAAATTGATAAGGGGGGAAGATTATTGATGTTAATATTTTATAATTTCTTTATATTTTAAATATACCTATAATATTAGTTAAGACATGGTCTAATCAATAAATTTAACCAAAAAATATCTAAATAATTGAAAATTAAAAATATAAAAGGAAGAGAAGAATTTTAAAAGGTTCTATCTTAGTGTGGGTCACTACTCTATGTTACATTCAGTTTCTATCCCATTTCATATATTTTCTTAATATAATGAATCAATAATTACAATTGGGTAGGTCAGGTATCTTCCTATAGCCTTGTGTTTCTAAATACATACAAAATATCCCAAATAAGTAAGAGAATCCCATTATTTATAATATGATTTGAATATTTTGAGAATGATCATGATCAGATCTATGTTTCTCCAGCAATAGATGAATATCCTCCACTTTTGATCCTTTAGAATATCAAAATAGATGTGATAAATTGTTCAAGATCTTCAAACACTAATTTCAATTTAAAAAAATTCTAATCAGGATTTATCACTCCATGAAAAACCAGTTCATAATCTAATTCTTTATCTTAAAATACTTAAATTCTTAGTATTTTGAATATTTTTCTACTCTCTTTTAAAATCAAGCTTTAGAAACTATTTTTTTTCAATATCAGCAGTGAATAAAATATATTAGTTTAATTAATCTTCTTATTTAGGTTAAATCAATATTTTAAAAATTATTTAATTCATATAATTCAATTCCAACAAAAATTCTAAAGGATTATCATAACCAAATGGCACAACACATTTCCTCATTGCATTTACGCAATCATCTATTTTACTTGAGCATGTTCCCCTGATCACCCAAAATCCACTTATTAATTTGAAGGTTTTCCCTATTATAATAATAGAAATACCCTTCTTCTATGTATTCTCATTTGAGATGAATAATAATTCATAGTAAAACTTTTTATCTTGATCACTATTCAGAAAAATTCAAAAATATTTATATGTGATAATTATAGAAAAAATCCTTAGTGATCTCCAATTTATTTCACTATAATAGCTTCAATTCAATTTTTTTTAATTGGATCATGAGATGAAGAATATATTCAAAATAAAAAAGGATTTGAATACTCTAAAACTAGAAAAATCAGTTTGAATCACTACATGGTCATTTTCATGTGAATTATGAAATAAAAAACAGCACAAAATCATCCCATTTTGAAGTTAAACCACCTTATGATGTTTCTATGTTAATAGATTTAACTTATATCACCATTAGAGTTTTCCAAAAAATATATTTGAAATCATTCAAACCATTCGGAAAAATATAAATCTTTGATTAATCACAAGAATGATCATGAATCACAATTAAATATTTTATGTTCAATCCACTAATGATCAACTTGAACATCATAATATTTTTTATTCTTCATATTATGAATCATAAAAAACTCAGAATTTCTATCCTCTAAAATTCTCAAAACATTTCAATGTGCTGAACCTTAAATTTTCCGAATAGACCTTACAAATTACTAATAACAACCTTATAAAATTTCAACCTTACATAATTTTCCACCATTTATTAACTAAGGAGGAAACGTTACAAAGTCCCTTATGATCCTTATGGTGTCTCTTGTGAACTTATGAGGTTATAAATATAAATTTAAAATTATAAGAAAAAATCTTATAAATATGAAAAACTACCATATGAAAATTTTCTTCTAATATTTTTCAAGGAAACATTATTAGTATCAACAATATAAAGTTTTAGGAATCATGGCATATTTATGAAATAAATTTAAGAATTAAAAAAATTAACTTTAAGAAGATATAAAATTAAACCTATAAATTTAATTAATGTTATAATTTCTCAATAATATTAATAAGGGTAACATTATAAAAATCTATATCAGACTTAAAAATATTAGGAAACAACCAAAATTTTTTTTTCTTTTCCATGTTCTCCAACTGTATCAACCATACCAAGTCCAGTTACGAGCCTTATAATGATTAGTAATTTTATAATTTTTAGTTCTTAAAAAAAATTCTATATTATTTTTAAATGATTATAAAACCTCTTGAATTCAACCCAAGGTTTATCAAAACCTCTCAAAAATATTAAAAAATACTCGAAAAATATTTTAGTTGCCTCCAATGATTTTCAAATATTGTTGGAGAAAAAAAGTCCATCAATAATCTCATTGGTAACATTAAGGTTGTTCTTTGATAGGGTTATGATTTCATATTACACTATAGGATTATAAAATTCATATGTGATGATAAATATTTTTCATGAGGTGGATAAAAGAGTCTATAAAATGATAAAAACCCTATTTCTCTTAGTTTCAATAGAGGAAAGTTCACCATTGAGTGAATCATTTTTTAAAATTAACTAGTTTATATAGTTTTTTTAGGTGAGATAAATTATAACATTTTCTCATAGGAGGTCCCGGAGTTTTTTTATCTATATCATACACTTTTCCCTTTGTATTTCATCATTATTTCAATGCATAGGGAGTTTTCTATGGTTTAAGTCAATTATATATTTTTCATATGGATCAACCATCTTATGGAATGTTGAGACATTAATGAAATTTTTACATATTATCATTGATTATGGTTGATATGAACTTGGATAAATAACAAGAATTTTATATAAGGTAGTTGGAATTTAATCATTAATTATTTTGATATTTTAGTTTGTGGGTGCGTATGTACTAGTTATATTATATTTTTGTGTGATTTTTACCATGACTAACATGATTTTGTGACATTGTGTTTCCCTAAACATTAGGAATTATTTGAGTTAGTATAATAGTCCCCAATGTATTTCATAGTTAGGATAAATTATTTATTACTGTTTCCTCAGTTGAATAAGTGTTAGTGGCCCACTTTATGAATTACATGTGTCATGTGTGTAATTATATGACTAGTTCTTGTGAAACTAAATGGATTAACCCATTGAAATGTATTTTAAGTGAACTATTGTATTTTTGAATTAGTATTTTAATAAAAATGAGATTTAAAATTAATATATTGAAAATAAGATTTTAAAGGGTAGAATAAGTGAGTTTTAAAATTAATCACTAGTAGATTTCTTCCAAAGGCCTTATGTTTTCAATGATATAATGATATTAATTTTGAATTATATTTTAGAAATTTATTTTAATGGTATTTTATTTTATCTTTAGAGGAATAAAAAGAGATCATGTTTGATAAATGGTTTGGTTTATTTGACCTCATGTTCGAAGTTACCTATTTTAAAATCATGTGTACATGATTACTATTCTGATGATAATTTGAGGATATGGTTTTCCATATTTTGTGATAATATATGTTGGTGCATACC
This sequence comes from Viscum album, assembly GCA_963277665.1. NCBI lineage: Eukaryota > Viridiplantae > Streptophyta > Magnoliopsida > Santalales > Viscaceae > Viscum > Viscum album. The sequence goes on along the minus strand of OY728167.1, from coordinate 736,037,183 downwards.
TGAATGAATAAATGTGATTGGTTTTTTAGGTCGAGCTAGGATAAGTTTCAAACCCATTTTTGAATGTGGGTTTATAGGAGATTGAGTCATACCATTTGAGACTGGGATGAAGTCTAAGACTATTGGATTTACCTTATTGGAGAAGAGGAATGGGGTTTCAATGATATTTTTTTGGTAAATCATACATGACTTGTGACTAGGATATGAATAAGACTTGCAATGGTGTGAAATAGATTTTACTGATTGATTGATTAGTGACGAAGTTCACTATTCAATATGGGGGTAGTATTTCATTGTTTTGTGTTAAAACTATGGTTAATATGATCCCTAAAAAGGGATACTATTTTTTGATAAGAATGGATTTGGTTCAATGATATGGTTTTATTTTTATACTATGAGATAGTGTGACTTGACATTTAGCCTATGAGGAATTTTTGTTTTTTTGATGGATATCAAAAATAGATATGACATTTAAGATGAAGTCCAAGATTACGGTATGAACCCAATAGGGTTGTCAAGTTTATATTTTTTTATGCATGAAAACACATCTTTTATGCTATGATGGAACATGGGTATGATAATATTACATGATCAATCATGAGATATATGGTTCAAGTGGGTACTGTGGTACCCACCATATACTTTCAAAGGTATAAACGTGATCACTAACACTCAATGAGTTGAGTTTAGTATAGAAATCGTACTGAGTCTCTTGACTCACCCCCTACTCATGTACACGACAAGGGTTTCAATTCACATGGGTAGATATTAATGATTTATTATAAATTTTGGTATCATATTGGATTTAGAGATATGGATAAAAATGAATTTCTATGAAGGTTGATGATATAGTAGGTTATAGGGTTAGCGTTGGATAAGATGTTGGTGTTTTTTGATAAATTATTTTTTATAATAGATATAAATTGGCCTTAAGGGAAAAATGTTGATTATTTATTTAAATTTTAATTATTATATATATTTTTAGGGAACTAAACTTTATAATTGACACATATCATATAAAGTTAATTATTTTTATTAATTGGAACATGAGATTAAACTTTTGGATCACTATTTTTTTTTCAAAGGTTTGTAATGTTATAATAATTTATTGGTCATGATAAATTTTCATTAGAATGAAGCATCGCATTCATGGGTTGTCTGAAATGAATAGTCTACACACACTTGATTTAGGCACTCATAATTATAAATAACATGAATATATAAGTAAGAAAGTATAAGGTTATTTGGAGACCCCATATCAGATACTGGGCATCCACATAGACCAAAGGATGTTATAATAATAAACCATTAAATGTTAAAATGTCTAGTTTTTAAATTTGGGTTTTAACTTTAGTAATTAATTTATTTTCCTACAGTCACTTAGTCAACTCATATGACTCCCATAAGGTTTTCCATTCATCCTACCTTCATATATCATGTATTATTAATGATTATTCCATGAATTTAAGTCACAATACTTTCCACCTTTTCTTTATCTCTATTTTTATTCTTCTTGTATTTTATTTTATTGATGGTTTTGTTGTCTTATAGACTAAATTAGGTGGGTTTAATAGGAGTATATTGAAATCAAGCACAATTATAGGTATTTTTCATAGGGTAATTTAGGATTCTTATACAGGTTAAGTATACACCATTGTAAGATGCGCTAATACAAATTTATTATTTTGGAGATATTTATTTGGTTTCAAATATTTTGGGTGATTTTATGAAATGTGAAAATTATAGAAACTTGGGTTTTTAGATACGTCAATATCCTTTGTTGATTTTAATGGTTAAATAATGAGTAAATAAATTAATTAAAGTGGCATATGGTTAATATCCTCCACTATCCTATGTTTTGTGATAAATTATTATCAATGATGATTTATTAATAATATTTTTAAGATTTTATGGTTTTTTGTGTTCTATATTTTATTTATCTTTTGTTATTTTAGAGTGAAAGGGTCTCAAACTATTTAAAATCCAAAAACTATTTTGTAATAAGAGATAAATCGTCCATTCTGTTGATGGGTTAATTGATCTATAATGATTAGATTAGGGAACAAGCAAGTGTGGATTTATAGTTTAGGTATTAACTATTATAAATTTTATAAATTTATTAATTTCAAAATTAAAAATGATTTAAAATTATTATTTTAAAATAGGATTGAGAAAATACGGTGGTTTAATGTAGGTTTGTGAAATTTATCAATCCTTTTTTAAAAGTAACAATGGAGTTTTTTTAAATATACTTATTTCTTGGGTTTATTTTATTAAAATAAGAGTGGTGGGGTTTTTTCTGAGTATTTGGTCTTGTTTTATGTTTTGATTTAGTTTTCATTAGGAAGGATGGGGTCAAACTGATAGTGTTGAGTTTTTTTATTAATTTTTTTATGTTATGTTTTATTATTTTGATAATTAATTACAGGAAACCACAATTATTTGTATTTTTGTTTGGTGATGGGTGAAATTTTCTTTTTTAATTACTTGTCCTCATGGTTTTAATATTTTTAACTTATGAATGTATTCAAGATATTTAGGTTGTAGAGACTCATTTGAGGTGTCCATCATGTCTTGGTTTGGTAATTTGGATGCATAAGAAATGAGCTAGGTTTGAGAGAATGACGATTTTGTCATTTGGTTATTTGATTAATTATATGAGGTAAAGTTGATATTTAGTTCTATAAAGTGTAATTATAGATTTAAAATTTAGCATTAGATCCATTATGAGGGATATAACGCATAAAAATTATTGTATTTATGTGTTAAGAATTTGGTAATTAAATTTTGAGAGTTAATTTTTGAATTTTGGATTTAATGGATAATAAGTTGGTTGTTACATGATTAAAATTATTATAACATAATAATACAATATGGTCTGTGAATTTTGTGGAATGGAAAAAATATTGTAGTGACTATGAAATAGTTAGGTGCATGGTTAACCTATATATTTTATAAACCATTTAAGGTTAGAAAAGCTAGAAAATATATATAGCATCGTTACATGAATTATTAAGTTGAAATGTTTAAAACCATGAAAGGTGAGAGCTTTTAGATAGTGTCTATTTAATAATAAATAATATTATTTAGAACCCACTAAAACTAACCTTCTATCCCTATGATGGTTCATTTTTAGATAATTTGGATACCAAACCTTGGGGTATTTTTTTCTACGGATTCCTACTGGATTTAAAAAAGGATTTAAAGGTGTTTTTATATGTTTAAGTGGTAATTTACCTTTATAGAGGTAGTTATATTTGTTTCTAGAATAAATGAATTACTAATTTTAGTTTTAATTTTGGGATTTCCATTACTTTGATTGCCTAGTGTTTTGAGGTATAATGCGAGTTATATTGGGTTAATAATGATAATAAATATGAGTATGTTATTGTATTATTCCCATGTACTTTATTACTGGTAGAATTGTTTACTTATTGATTCTTGTATTTATTAGAACCGCTCTTGTATGGTCCATATGTTACATAGAGGGTTAAAAGTTCTACAAGGAAGGGGTTGTGAAATTTTCCTTAGTGATGATTATATTATCCTTCATACAAGTCATGAATTGCGTTATTATACTTGTAAATTCACTAAATTAAGTTTATTGCTATGATAATAGATGACATGATACAACAGAAGCATCATAGATCATAAGTGGCCACTAGGATCCATTCCTATGGGTGGTAATTGATAGCACACTGGGAAGAATGAGTTTACTGAAATTGGAAATTGTAAAAGATTATAGTTAGCTTCATTGATTGTTTGACCTAGGGGTTATTTGACATATTGTAATTGTATCATTAGATTATGGATAGAATTTAGTGAGGATTTATATTCTGGATGTGATCATTTAAAAGTTATATGAGTTGTGAAAATTATGTTCTTTGTCTTTCTAGTTATGTTTATGATATTGAATTTATGATAACGGACATGGGTTTTCATGTCTGTGTGGGTCGGATATTTGTCATGATTTTGATATGTTTTTAGAATAGTGGTGCATGATTCCTTATCTATTCATGTATGTATTTTTTTCTAATTATTTCTCATTTTATATTATTTTTGGGTTGATTTTTATCCACAAAAATTCACATAAATTCAATTTTATTAGATTAAATCAATGAAGTTGTGAATGGTAGGTATATTCGAGTGAGTCTATTTTACTCAACCCAACCCATGAACACAAAATATTTTTCAATGCGAATGGGTAAAAAACCTTATGTTTTAGAGGATTAGGTAATGACTTGGATAATGATAGAAGCTTTTGGTGAGTAGTTTTTAGGGTGGTTAGGGTTTTCTCAAGAGGTCAATGGTTTGGGCTAGAGTATAATGTTTATATTTCAAGATTTATACTTCCAATGAGGCCTTATATAATTTATTTTTTTTATAAATTATGGATCTTATTATTGTATTTATAAATTTTCATTCAATTTAATTTTATTTTAATTTTTAAAATATATATTTTCAAACAATCAATTACAGGTCTCATTTTGATATTTTATAGGGTGGGACGTCCTATGTATTAATGAGTCATGTAAAATTTATGATAAATACTAAAATGAATCATTTGGTTGGGTCTATAAGGGTATATAATAAAAAATAATCTATTTTGTTTCCTTAACTACTTGTCAAAAAACACTAACACATGATAATACATGCATGAGGTTAGTGACATCACCTTATTTATGATCCGGGTATGTAATGATCCGAAGTATTATGAACAAAATTCCCCTTTTGGATTTAATTAAATGACTTATGTATATAAAAAGCACATGAACTTATTTTTGTTTTATTATATGCAGTTGTATTTAAATGACTGTTAAGTATCATTACCTTTGAAAATATAGCTGTTGAACATTGATCACATGACTCGTATAAATATAGGGTTTTACCAAATCCTTTTATCATAGACAAAGTAAGTGATGAACTTAATTAGTAGGATCATACCCTATGAATCCCATTTATTATAGATTTAGATGGAGATAGAATTTATAGGATTTTCTCTATACCAAGTCCAAACTGAGATCCAATAAGTTAAGCATGAGTGGAACCGCATACGGGATAAGTTCAATCTCATCAAGATCACAACCCAAACCATGTTCACCCAACATCCCTTTGAAATCTCGACCATAGCATGCCTTACCCTTAGTGAATATGATTGTGTATTAAAGATATATTTAACAAGACCCTATAAATATAATTATGAACATTATTTGGGTAATAAATAATAAATACATTTTCATCCAATTATTGTTACTTTGTAAATGATTTTTAAAGAAAAAATAGTATTTTTGGTTAATTAAGAATTCTATTTTGATTAATTAATGGATTTTTTGAAATAAATAATATTTTAAAAATATATTATTATAAAAATATTTATTAAATATAAATTATCATATAATTTTTATGAAGTCAAAAGTAATTTTTATTAGTGTTCGAAAACTGTTATTATCAAAACTCATGAATTTTCAATAAATGTCATTTCTTATTTTAAAAGTGAATATTAAAATATTTATAAAATTATTTATATAAAATAAAAATTATTTTTTGAATTATAATGTTGAAATTATCCAATGTTGAATGATTCATAATTTTCTAAGAGAGTCAAATTTTTGGATAAAAATTAAATACTGTATAAATATATGGTGTGTTTTATGACATCATAATGGACCAATAGTGATGTAATAAATACAATAAAAGGCATAAAAAGACAAATATATGTTTGAAATTTATAATAATTTAATTTTTTCTTTATAATTATTTTATAAATCATTAGTGAGTCCTCCAAGACATATAAAATATTTTAAGATTTTAAAATCATTTATTTGAAAGTGTGACTCAACTCAACATAAGAAATGGAATTATATTATTATCTTAGGATCATCAAATTAAAAAATAATGTTAACCACACCCATTTTCCAAAACCCATGAGATGTTTTGTGGTTTTGAAAATTTTCTTATGTAGGGTCCAAAACCAAAATAATAATGAAATCCCCCTCATTTCCTATATAAACCCACCCATGATCCCATTTATCTTTACTCAAACTCCTTGTATTACGAAAAAACTCTTCCCTACACTCCCTAGAGTCCACAAAAGGCACCCCCAATCCCCCAATAATCCTCTCTCAAACCTTTGGAGGCATGCATCCAAGTAAGGGATCCTCACTTTCCACTCCTCCTTTCAAATTCAAGTATATTATTTGAAATTAGTTCTTATAATTTCAAATTGTTATAATTTCATTCATTTATAATAATTCCATTACATTAAATTTTATTTTACTTGAATGAGGGATCATTTATAGTCCCCCATTTGGACCCCTACCTAAGACGTTACTATGCCGAAATTCCATAATGGATTCACTCTCTCCTTTTTTTATCAAGCACTTCATTTATGATATGCCCTTTATTTCTATTTTCATAAGTTACGATACATTCATACCAATACCCCTTATTTCAAATTGATTTTAAAATTATGATATCCCATTTTAATCTCATATAACTCTCCTAATAACCTTTATGTACACCCATTATCATGCCAACATTTTGCAAGGGTTCATTTACTCTCTCCTCTTTCTTCAAGTTTCTTTATTATGTTATGACTTCTATTTCAAATAAATTATATTGGGTAATTCCCTCCCATGTCCCTCTTACATTAAATTTAATTTCTAAATGATGATATACCCCTTTAACTCTCATAAACCCATTTTATGAATTTCTATATGACATCGTTATGCTACCGAAATTGCAGTACGATTTTCCATGAAAAAATCATCATGTATTAAAAACCATACCAAGTTCTCTATCAATGGTATTCACATTTATGAACATATAATTATTTATTGTGGATTTAAATTTATGTATTCCACATTCCATGATTGTGGAATTAATTATTATGTTGAATTAACCCATTTTATATGATTTATGTGGCACACTTAAGCATGATATTGAAATGATTATAAAGGGTGTTCCCTAAGAGATATCCAATGCACTGGGTAATGTTTATTATCATGATATGTATTGTTGTTATAGTAATGTACCTGATTCCTTTATGGTAATTTTTTTCATCTTTATTTCTTAGTGGTTTAGCTTTGACTTATGTTGATGATGCAATGTTTTATATTGTCGCCACATTTTCATGTTATGATTATGATGCTATATTATGCCTTTATATTCATGTTCCTTTGATGCTCCTTTGATATGCCTATTTTATAACATGTATTATATTATTCATGTTGTTACTTATTTACTCCCTTATTGTGATTTATATCTCAGTCCTTACTTATGTTCTTCCCCATGATATCCCTTTATGTTTTAAGTACGACAGAATAATATGAACATGTTAAGGTGTCTTTCAATAAAGATGATGTATTTCTTGTTTTAAGTTGTTATGTAATGTAACTAATTCCAAAATACACTATAATTCTCAATATTTTGGGGTTTTATCATGTGTGATCTCATGTAACAAATCATTTATTAATGTTTAATAAAAGAAGGGTTGTTAAAGATAGTATTAGAGAAAGGTATAATTATTTTTGGGATTAGGGTTGAATAACCCTAGTGAAAATCCTTAGGGACAAGATTAATTGTATGAAAACATACCTAAATTTTGGTATGTATAGATTAACTGTTTTATCGTGAATATACATCCCTATCTAGATACTACAGGTAGACATGGTTCTAGAACATACGTACCCAGGATTAAAAACTCCAACAAGGTGTTTCGAGCCTGACTCGGGGTAACCATGTACACGACAAAGGGACTTACTGCGCACCAAGATTGAAACTCTTGGGGGAAATGCTTCGGTAAATTCATAATATCAATAAAAACAATAATTAAGGGAAAAATAAAGCCAATAATAATATACATTAGGAGATATACAATGAATAACATATGTTGAAGCCTTTAAATTCATATTTTAAGGAAATAAATTCAATTTATAAGTTAGCCCTTCCACTTTAGGTGTTTAATAGTTTAATATACTCATACCTAAGTCTATAATAAATAATTTAGAACCAAAATAAAAAATTCAATGGTGGGGTTATCATCCATAGTTCTACGTATTCCTTTATATCACAAAATTTTAGTAGAACAATGCAAACACCACCAAAAAGCATGGAACTATAGATGTTAGTGAAAATAGAAAATGGGGAAATTATTGAATACCATGTATATAACTCCCACTCTATCAACTTTTTTGGGATTAACTTCTCTAAGAACCTCATCATACTCCCTTTGGTGTAATTTGATGCAACTCTGAGCATGGATGGACTTTCCCTTTATTGATCCAACATAAATTTTCTTGAAAAAGAAATATTTCTCCATTAGGAGAATCGACCACTGATTATATACAAGAAAAAAGAGTAGGATGAATCTTCTTCACCACCATAATCCTAAGAATTGATATTACTACCCTATGAACATGCATATCTTTCTTCTATGATTAAATATATGGAAAAGATCAACCTCAAAGACATGCCTATTGTGAGTGAATTCATTGATGTGTTTCCAGAGGAATTTCTTGGTCTTCTTCCTAGTTGGGAGCCTGAATTTTCATTTGAGGTTATAGTTGATGAATTTAAAATATAAAATACTATGTATAGTATGGATGTTATAGAACTTGAGGATCTAAGGAAAAAACTAGAGGAGAATCTAGATAAAGGGTTTATACACCCAAGTGATTCACTGTGGTGTGAACTAGTCATCTTCGTCACAAAGAAGGATGGGTCAATATGCATTTTCATTGACTATCATGAGCTCAACAAGATCATGATAAAAAAATGTATCCCTTTTCATGAATTTATGACTTGTTATATCTATAACATGGATCAAAATACTTCTCCAAGGTGGATATTTGGTCGATATATAACCAGGTAAGGGTGAAGAAGGAGGATATCCCCAAGAATGCTTTTCGTACAAGGTACGAGCACTATGAGTTCATAGTGATTCCATTAGGAATCACTAATGCTCCAGAAATATTCATGGACTTGATGAATAGATTCTTTATAAATTACCTTGATAAATTTATGGTAGTCTTTATAGATGATATTCTTATATACTCTGAAACCAAGTAGAAACATGAGGAGCATCTAAGCACTATGCTTAAGACCATGAAAATGGAGAATCTATATGAAAAGTACAAAAATTGTGAGTTATTTTTGAAGGAAGTATCATTATTGTGTAATTACATCACAAGAAATGGGATATCTATAAATCCCTCGAAGAAAAATACAATTTAGGGATGGTTGAGGCCAACATCTGGGACATATAGTCGTACCTTCCATAGGTTATCTAGATATTATTTTCATATTTGTAAGAAGATTATCATGATTTTTAAACCATCTTACCATGATAAATCAGAAGGGAGTCATGTTTTTTTGGAATGATGAATGTGAAGAAAGATTCATGGAGTTAAAAATGAGGATTTTCACTGCCCCTCTGCTCACACCACCCACAAGTTGTGAAATTTTAATAATTTTCATTGATGTATTAAAGAAAGGATTGGGGTTTGTGTTTACGGAAAATGATAATGTCATTTTTTACGCCTCAAGGCAATCAAAAATTCATGAGAAAAACAATCACATGAATTATTTGGTGTTGGTAGCTGTGATATTTGCGTTGAAAATCTGGCAGCATTATCTCTATGGGGTGAAGTGTGAGATATATACTAATCACAATAGCCTCAAATATTATTCACATAGAAAGGGATTAATATGTGTCATAGAATATGGTTATAGATCATCAAGGATTACAAATTCTCAATCCAATATCATCTTGGTAATGAAAATAAGGTGTTGGATGCTCTAAGTAGAAAGGACCCTAAAATTCTATCACTGATGATAATTGAATAGGATACAATACTTTTGTATTTGAAGAGGATGAACATGGGAATCATAAATAAAGGAACGTAATCAATCCTTTCACAAAATATTTTCTGAACCTTCTCTTTTTTAAAGGTTAAAGGATTCTAAAAAAGATGTGTGGGAATTTAGAAGTGAGTGGAAACTATAAGGAAATGAAAATCAATAATTTTCAATGTTAATGATGAAGGAATTGTGAGATTTGGGTCAAGACTATGTGTTATATAAAATCCAGAGTTAAAGAGGGAACTATTGGATGTTGAACATAGTTCTACTTTCTCTATTCACCTAGGAAACACAAAGATGTATTGATATCTATGAGAGCACTATTGGTAGGATGACATGAATAAGGAGATAAATGATTATACATCAATGTGCCTTCTATGTCAAAAAGTGAAGGATGAAAGGAATAAGTCTAAGGGGGTGATGCATCTAGTACCCATACCAACATAGAAATGGGAAAACATCTCTATGGACTTTGTCACCGGGATTCTAAAGGCATCCAAAGGAAACAATGTTATCTATACTATTTTGGATCATCTAACAAATATTTCACACTTCATTACGATTAAAAAAGATTTATCACTGGATCAACTATCATGGATATACATCAAAGAAGTGGTAAGGATACATAGAGTATCACTATCGATTGTATCCAATCGATACCCATGATTCACCTCCATGTTATGGAAAAGTCTTCAGCAAGATCTAAACACTAAACTGAATTTCATTACGACCTATCATTCTTAAACTAATGGACAATATCATCTGACTATTCATACATTAGAAGACATGTTGTGAGGATGTTATATATACTTCATAGGCATATGGGACCAACATAATCCTTTGGTTGAGTTATCTTATAACAAAAGTTTATACTCAAGAATCCAAATGGATCCATATAATCTATTTGTGGGAATATGTGGAATAAGACATTGTCTACAGATGAAATCCTACAATGAATGGGAATAAACATGGATTCAAGATGTTGGTGCTACAGGTATTTCAACGAAGAGTCAGTGCGACACCTCTTCTATGACAATTAATGGGCTAGAAAGGTATGTCATAATTTAAGGGCCTTCTTCGGTTGGGACAGGTATGATGTGGCACATGGTAACTTCCTCAGTGCATGGTTTAGAGGCACTGGGAATCATGGGGCCGAGAGAAAATCTAGGACAATAATTCTACTTACAGGGTGCTGGAAAATTTGGAAGGAAAGAAATGATAGTCGCCACAACAATACTTGTGGATCCCAGGTGAGCATTATTTTAAAAATGAAAAACTCCTTTCTGGATTTGATTAGACTATGTCCCGACTACCATTTTGCACCATCTATGATCTCCATAGTCTCCATTATCTCAACCAATCATCAAGTAAGAATCTCAGGGCAGGGACGATGGGTTCACTGAAGCCCTCATAGCTAGGGGCTCAAACTCAACATGAAATGGTAACTGATCAGGGAAGAGATTCATGGGGGAAGTATCATGAGAGACCATACGAGGAAACTTTCTCCAGGCAGAGGCCCCAGTCTTGGCTATAGGTCTAGAAATGTGTACTCACAAGAATATTCCTTTGACGAGGGTGGAGACAGACTCCATGTTATTCTGAAAAGAATTGCTTGAGAAAGGTAGGGTTCCCTGTAATATTACATACACTGTTAGGAGATGAAAATTACTCATGGGAATTCACAGAGAGATCTCTCACCCTTAGAGGGAGGGAAATATGGTGGATGAATTTTGGGAATCTATAAAAACTTCATATCACAATATGTTTCCCTTCATTAACTTTGGGTCTTTTCTTAGTGAGGTGATGAAGTTTGTTGTCAATGATTCTTTGGGATTGTAGTACCTTAGACCACCGTGATGATCTTTTATGTATTGTGTTTTTTCAAATAAATAAAAATGTTACTTTTTAGTCAATTAGAAGGGAGAAAGGTGAACCAAAATCAATGATAAATAAATATACATGATGGTCGCCAAAAAAACACACCAAGACACAGGGGATTTAGGGAGGAGAGAGACCCATAGGTCTAGTCATGCTTTAGAGAGGAGGAGGGGTGAATTATTTTAAAAGTTTGGAGGGACAAATTGGTTGTTCAATATTTTTTATAAAATAGAGGCACACCACTACTTTCACTATGACATAGACCATTCCCATAAGTAATATTTGAATGAGAGGCATCCCTATTTAGTGAGAGGTGAAATCAGATATGTATCAGTCTGCCATGGTACCACTTCTAGAAAAAATCCATACAGGCACAATTTTTCACAAAACTGTCGTTATATGCCACACCAACTACCACATTTTTTCAAAAATAATTTCTATTGATTAACATATTTCCATGGTTTTATAAAATAATGGTTATATGTATTTTTTTAGAGGATATAGCCACTATTATTTTAAATAGTATCCATATGTTTTCTATGATATCATAGGAAAAAATTCCCCATGGGAATAGAGTTGGAAAACATATTTTCGTGGTTTGAGTGCTATTACTATAGTTTAGGAAAATCTATATAAGAAGAAATAAATACATGAACCAATAACGGTTTTTAGAGAAGTTTTTAAGCATATGGTTTCTGATAGTGGAGGTATAGGGATCAAATATGACATGTCAGATTTTTTATATGCCTATAGTCACAGTATAAAAGGGATTTATAATCAGATTAAAAGGGATATATATATGTGGTTTAAAACCATGGAAATAGGTATATTGCCACTTTGGAAACCTGATATGGTTATTACCATGTACTGAATCCATGGAAATAGGTCTATAAAGATAGTGGGCAACCATGTCTATATGTCTATTTAAAAGGTGGAAAACTGTGGATATTGCTCATAAAACCATGGATATGGCACTACTATATTGCCACACTAATAGGAGCCACATCTAGATGGAACTTTTCTATAAACTATAGCCACATTTTTTACCTCTATACCAATGGTTTTTGGAAATGGAAATGGGTGTATTTTAAATTTTTGATATTTATAACATCTATTTTATTTAAACCACGATATAACATATTTTTAGTTTTAGTGGTGTGTGTTAGGAAGCCTCTTAGGTGTAACATAATTTTTATGTTTACTCACCATTTTTATATGAAATTTGGTGTGTATAAAAACATTTTTCTTCCAGACATAGGTAAAAGTAAATGTATCTTATTTCACTGGTGTATCATTATGATGCTACTTCCTTAGGAATGTATTTGGAGCATAGATGATCTATCAGGGAGTGGTTGGATTGATGCAACAATGGTGTCGTTGTGTTGGGATGTCCTTCAGTTTTATTGAGTTGTATTTTTAGAATTTTCAATAATACCCTTATGTTTATTTTTTCTTGGTCTTTCATTTGAGTTGTATTTTTTTTACTAATGAATCATATATGATGGTTTGTATGCTTAATTTTATTTTTTCTAGTGGTGTTTATTTTTTAAAAAATAAGAAAATAATCCCCCAATATTTAGGTAATAAATTTTATTTTATTTATAGCATGTGGTGTGTTACAGACATCATCAAAGGTCAGTAGCATTCCCAACCCTACCCAATAAAATGGGTTGGGAAGGGATGTTATAATAATTCCATTAATTAAAACAACACTTTAAATAAAACTACCCTAGAAACACAAGGAAAATAAGAAACTTTGTTTTTATGAAAACCAAAGAAATCCTTTTTCATAAACATTTGTAAAAAAAAATTAAAACCAAGAAAGTGGATTAATAAAAAATTTATAGCATAGGAAAACATATTCACCATAATTCCATATATTTCACTCATGTAATAAGATAATGGTTTCTAAACAAATATAAGAAAATGGGTATGTACTAGATATCATGGGAAAGGAAATTCCATACATGGAACCACTTATCACGGAAAATGTTTTATGGGTACACTATAAGATATATTTAGAACAACAATAGGCCTGGTTCTTAGATTAACCTGGCCCGTATGTGTCTCCTAACATGATGACCCTTCATATATATCCCTTAGGGAGTATCGAGGACCTACCAGTAGTTACCCCTAGAAGGGGGATACTCTACTCGGGTACTAGAAAACTTTCACCCACTACACTAGTGCAACATGGATCCAAAATATCTATTAGCTTCCCATGGTTCTAGGGACATAAATTTTGTTTAGGTGAGAAATGAACCAAGTAGAAAATTAATCAATGTATTAAAATCACTATCTATAACCTCACCTCTAACTAACTTGCAAGAAATAATCCCATTATTAAACATAATAACACTACATGATCTATACACCGCCCATTAATGAAAAGGAAACACATATAAAGTGGCATCAAGAGTGTTTTAAACTTTTCAAAAACTTTTTTCTCAAAAGTACTATATAGGTCTTAAAAGTCAATATATGGCCCAAAATGATGATACCTTTTGTCATTTTACAAAAATACAATTTAAACATCCTTTATAAATAGTTTAAAATCATACATAAAACATTCGAAATTCAAAAATCCATTTTTAAAACACATACTAACTTTTATTAAGCCATCGATTTATTTTCACAAAGGGAATTCCATGAATAAACACTTATTTAATTTCAAAATTTAAATTCACAATAAAAACCTTTTTTAGAAATATCATATATAAATTTATAAACAAAACACAAATATCATATATAAATATAAATATAGTAAAAAATAAATTTAAAAAACCTAAGCACATAAGGAATTGAAAAGGAGAGGAATGATAAGAGATTAGCTACCTAAAATCAGTCAGAAAAGAGTCGAAAATCATCACCTTACATGATAAACACCAAATAAAGTCATGAATCAACCTCTATAAGACCAAAATGGCCGAAACCCCATGATTATAAGAACCTTAACCCTAAATTCTTATTACACAATGAATATGGTTCTAGTGTAGATGTAAAAGTTTTGTGAAAAAGAAAGGGAAGAGGAGAGGAGAGGAGAAGAGGAATATAAGACATTTTTCCTCAAATATCCATTTAGAAATCATGAAGAAGAGGCTAAATATTCATTGGGGGGAAAAATAAGCACTCTCAAGTTACCAAGGAAGGTTGGTCACATGATATGGAAGAATATAAGGGAGTGATGAGTTAAAATCAAAGGGTGTAGAATAGATATTTCACTTTCAAGTGAACTATAGGAAGGCTAAATAATTTTTCTCTATGATTTTATAAATTGTGTGCTAACTATGTACAGTAAACTCTCTAGATCATCAAACACTACAAAATTTTGGTCGCATGGTATACCCCAACCATGAACCAACCATCCGGTTTTCCCCCATACAGAATCCATACCCCATGGTTTTATGGGAGACCATTCTTGGATTGATGAACCATAAAATATACATGGATAAAAAATACATCATGTCTATAGAAACATATAAATGGTTGTCACAAAATTACTCCTAACCATGTTGGATAAATATAAACCACCCAAAAATGTTCAAAAATTTCAAATTTCAGGCCCAAAAATTACCAAAACTCAAAATAACTCAAAATAATATAAAATAACATGAAATAAAAAAAAGAGTAACACACCAGTGTTACAATTCTCCCCCCCATGAAATTTTTTTTCACAAAGAAAGTATCATGTTAACGTAGAAGGAAATTAAATACTCACATTATAAAGGATCCCTCAACCAAACTTTTATATGAAATCCTCAAACCAATATACCATATTTATTTAAGAAAATCCCATGTATCTAAGAATAGTTAATCCACAACCACCTATTTAGAGTCCCAAGATGGAAGGAGACTGTCCATGTGTCTCCACTTAATTTAGAATTTATCTAAATGGGTAGATAAAGGGATAAAATCATATTTGAAGAAAACAATTAATAATAATAAACACTCTCATTAAAACCTATGTAAATTCCAATAAGAAACTAAAAAAATCCTAATGTTAAATCCAACCCATATAGTCATATAAATTTATACAAAAATGGTTCCATTAATACATTAAATTGTCTACTAAAACATATGTAATTTAATAAAAAATATAAAATACCACAAAAAATCAATATGGAGTGAAATGTGTATAATCCTTGGTCAAATGAAAATTATGTATGGGAATCCTAGGACTTAATACATGAAACAACCACCCAAGGGGAACCCAACAAAATCAAAACCAAACTCTAGATAATGTATGACATAAATATGTGAATCAAAAGTCTTAGTAAACTATACCAGAACCAAAGTTATTTCCCAATTGCGTTCATAAAAATTAAAACTCATCACATCCATAATCCCCAAGGAATAAATACCACTATCCATGCACAAGAACAACCATATATAGACAATATCCCACATAACAACCAAAAAAATACTCATAATAAATATCCAAAAAAACTACAAAAAATTCCGTGAATAAATCAAATATATCAAAATAAAATAAAAAACCCACCATTCATCCCTAAACCAAATTTCACCTAAGAAATATTTCAATAATAAAATTTACAAAACATATAAATATAGATTAAATAGATTCTATAAAGGTAGGTCCTTGGATATTTTAGAAAAAATGCACCAAAAGAACATGAGAGACCTCTTCATCCCATAAGCGAGGACAATTTCCTAAAAATATTAACCCTAATATACTTCCACCTCGGGCTCAACCTATTTCTACTTCACCATAGATGGGTTTTCATAATTTCATTATATACAATCATGAAATTTTCTATCACACGTTTTATAGACTAAAATCATCCACCTGTAAGACCTATTTGACCATCTGTATAACAAACATCATGATAGTACCAAGATCATCTTCTCTAATGTTTGGAAAAAGACATGATTAAAAAATGAAAATCTATCTTAGATTTATTTATTATTTGGTCATGATATAAAACCACAAACTCTGCTAAATGATTAGAGAACTCCTTTTCCATTCTCTCTCCTTAATGAGGGATAAAAACAAATGAAATTTCTCTAACCCTATTCCCTAGTAATAGATCCACCAAATGAACACTTTCTTAAAAAACTACCAAGACCCATGTTCAGGTAGCTGATAATGGCGCGACTACTCTCACCACCCTCAGCCTTATACTTCGAGAAAGCCTCTAATAAAACTCATCCTAAGGCTTTAGGAATCTCGAGAGAATTTATAGTTTTAAAAAAATATTTATTTCCACTATACCACATCAACTGAACCCCAGTATCCATAAAATGAAGTAAGATAATGATTCAATAAGTTATAGGTGTGGATTATGAATAGATAATTTTTCAAGTCCACCACCCTATTAGAAGTCTATAAAGAACCTGAATATAAAAGTTTATCTTTATAATCATAAATATTATTCCCTAAGAGGATCATACTTTAAAACACGTGTTCTAATTTATCACTTGACAATTTTGGGAGGTATTCTATAAAAAAATATAAACACAACCAATTCATGTCCAAAAATCCCACACAAAAAATATATTTATCAAAAAATTGGAAAATTAAATTAAATAAACTATTAAATTAAAATATTCCTTAAGATACATCAGAAAATATAATTATTTAAACTAATTAATATCTAATAGGGAATTCAAAAACCCCTTTTACCAAGGCACAAATTTTAAAAATAATACAGGTCTCTTAAAAAAAACCCAACCATGGTAAAATCACCAAATACATTTGAAATTATATAAAATCAAATATTATTAGCTTCTAGAAATAACTATAAAATGAAATAGGTTATCTTAATACATTTATGTAAAAATAAACATCCACCTCAAAATATTTTCCATATGCCAGAATGAAATCAATGATTCTATGAAACACCACACGATGAATCAAGAATATATTTTTTTAATAACCCACTAATATATCAAGACAGATATCGAAAACCTGTTGACTTATGAGAAATAAGGACATAATACAAATTTTTAATGAACCGTCATGATCTTAAACCTAAACCAACACCCAACCCAACACGTCACTTGGATATAAGGGGGTTCTTGATCCCCAAAAACTGATAACTACTATCTGGAAAACATAAAACACTACCTTGGGAACGGTTTCATCCAAAATAAATAAGTTAACAAAAAAAGTATTGAAATACTAATTAAACATCCAAATCAACACATAAATAATAGAATATTGTGTAGGTCACAAATGATATAGGATAATGACTAAATTAAATTGAATTAAAAAATATTAAAAATAACATTAACCATACTGTGAGACAATATCCATGAAGCACAAGGTTTATCACTACATAAAAATCAGTATAAATGACCAAAGATACAAAATAAAATCTGAAGAAAAAACATAAAGCATGTATATAATAAGAATTTGTATGCACACATACATGAATTTTCATGAAATGTAAGTGGAAACATTCCCATTAGGGCCCCACAAAAGTGTTTGTGAAATTTTTTAACAATGTAGTTTATAAAATTTAGTTTGAAATATAATATAAAAATTAGGTTTAAATTATATTTTCTTTAGAGAAATTGATCGTATCTATAATCCATATGGAGAAATCATCCCTTTATACAATATTGGATTGGAAAACCCTAGGAAAAAAGAAATTTTTTTCTCAAAAACAAAAAATATATATTTTCATAACCATTGAAAAACATATTTTACACCCATATTTGAAATTACCTTAAATGAAACCAAATAAAATCAAAGGATAAATCAGGGTATAAATTTGGCACCAAAATTCATCGGATAAAAATAATGTAATAATATTTAGTGTTCCATAGATAGAATAGAAAAAATGGGAGGTAGAAAAAAACCATAGGAAATAAAATCCCACACATGGAACCACCTATTATGAAACAAGTGTCATAGGATACATGCTAGACTCTAACTAGAATGATACTGGACCTTTTTCTCGAATTCCCTAGTCCATTATGTGTATCTTAACAATATTTTAAATCTAGAATATCCCATGGGTAGTGTTAGGTAAAACTATTACTAACCCCTTATTAGGCACCACTTTCCTAGGGTAATATCCATCTTTAACACATTCAAATAGCATACTATACATCTAAAACTTATATTTTTTACCCAAGGTACCCATAATTTCAATATAGTGGGGGTTAGAAATCAATCATGAATAAAATTCATCAATGTATTAAAATTAATATATCTCACCTCATTTCCAAATTCATTATATGAAACAACCCCTTTACTAATAATCCAATCACCATATAATATAAAAACCACCCATTAATTAAAAAAACTCAAATTTGGATCAAGTGGGCATAAACAATGTCACAAAAATTTCTTCCCAAAGATCCAAATGGGATTTCAATGATAAAACATGACTGAAGATACCAATCCCATTTGTCATTTTATAAAATAAAACATTAAAAACCATTTATAAATTCCCTAAAACGATATAGATAAAATTTAAATATTAAAAACACTTTTAAAAATAAAAACACTCTTTTGAAGAGACATTGAGGTATTTTCATGAAGGTCTTGGCATAACTAAAGATTTATTCAAGGGATTATTTTAAATTCACAAGGAGACCCATTTTATGAGATAAAAGTGGATAGAAACAATTAAAAATAACCAAAAATATTTCAAATATGACCATAGTTTTTATAAAAATAAAATTTTAAAAATTAAATCACCCCATCAATTTACATATTGGGGAAGAACATAGAAATACCTACTTGAAATCAATCTGAACCGAGTTTCAAATCAATACTTTCCATAAGGAATGACTAATAAAGTCATGAATCACACCCTAAAAGTAAAAATGACAAAAACCACATGATTAGATGAACTTGAACCCTAATTAAACTTTTCATAGTTATTAATTTTCTTGGGTAGATTTAAGACCAAATAGAAAAAAAGAGTGGAAATAAAAGAGGTGAGGAGATAATGATGAGAGGAGGGTTTGCCTTGAAAATATTCTTGGAAATCATAAAAAAGAGGTCAAAAATAACATGTGTAGGAAGAAGAATCAATCCAAAAATACTAAGTATTTTCAACCACATAAAATGTTAAATACGAGGGATTCAAGAGTAAAATATAATGGGTTAGTGTATACATTTCTCTTATAAGTCAAATCTGGGTAGACCGCATGGTTTGATTACATTGTTTGTGAAACCATGTTCCAACCATGTGGAAGACACTATCTAAATCACCCCAACCTCTATAGTTTGGTTCTTATCTTCTCCCCCAACTATGAACTAACTATGTGTGTCACCCCATACACAAACCAAGATGCATGATTTTCCTCAATACATCGCACAATTTGATAATCCACATAGAGACTATCAAGGATAGATCTATCAATTTTGTACTTCCATATGTATGGATTCCATATTATTACTCCTTAACCCACGAGAAAACCATGAAACACCCGTAATTGTTTAAAATAGTCATATTTTGAGACAAAAATCATCAAAAACAAAAATAAGTCAAAATAATAAAAAATAACACAAAATATTTGTCTATAATAACATGTTAGTTTTACATTATGCTTTTAAATCCATAAAACTATGTGGTTAATATTTTATCACTATAAAGAGAGGTGGTAAATTTTGTGGCATTGAAAGAGGTACTATAATAGGTTATTCCTATGTATCATGATAAAGTGAAAGATAACCCGCATAGTTTGATGCCACTTAATAGGTGACATCGTACCTTTTAAGTTTGTGTTGCAAGGACCAGTGTTTTAACATTAATATTTTTTCCTATATTACCAATGTTTTTCCCTTTAATTTAATAGTTACTTTAAATTTTTTTCATCTAGGAACAATGTGGTTTATTTTTAGGTCATGTATTTAGGATTATTGTGGCATAATTTAGGGTCATTAATTTAGGAAAATTATGGGTCATTTTAATTTTATTCATTATAGACCAATGTGGTTCCTTTGGAAGTCATGTTCTTGGGAAACATTTTTTGTAGATTAAAATCATACATAATAGAATAATATTTTAAAGGTGACTAGAAATGGTTGGTGTTATACTTACACAGGAGTGACCCTTTCAAGTTTGTCTTGTCTCTTGGTAATGAGATAGGAGACGGCTTGATATACCCACACAAAAATACATCCACAATGAGAATGGATTATGTGGTTAACATGGAATATATCTCTATGAGAAATAAATTAATGTTTTATAAGGAATATATAATGATGAGGATATGGTTTGATATAGAATATAGAATAGTTAAATTATGGCTTCAGATGTTGGGTTTGAGCCTCCGAGAGGCATCCTATGCATCCTAGTTGTGAAAATAAAATCCCAAATAGTTCAAGTAGCACAATTTAATGTTCTTTGAAGGAATTTACCATGTATTTTAACATAGTAAAATATTTATGTTTTCTTGTAAATTTATATCATGAAAAGAGGATGTTCGTGCCATGAAAAGGGAGACAATAAAAGATTTAATATGGATTACACATGCATGGACCATTTTGTTTCATAAATTGTTTTTGGTGAAATATTATGTTAAGGGATGAATGCTCATAAGGAATATGGCCCACTAAATTTGACTATATAAAAGGGAATCTATCCCTTTTATGGTTTATTTCATGAGATATATGTGATTTAATTTTCAAGAAAATAAAATTAGATGTTAGTTTCTTTAAATGAATTTATAGAAAATAGTAGGAAACCTACGTTATCTCTTGATGGAGAATTATAAAAAAAATATAATGAGATTTTTAAATTCTAAAATAAAAATTTGAATGGAGAAAATGTGGAATTTTTATTTAATAGTAATGTATAAACAATAAATTAAGAAATTAATTTATAAATTAATACTTTTTATAAATGGTTATCCACCCGGGTGAATCCATGAATTCACATCTTTCAACAATTTAAGAAATGGGTTTGGATTTATTATTCTTTGATTAAAAAAACTAAAACTATATTTTAATGTGGTTTTTACTAGTATAGTTCCTATTCAAATATAGAAAACACAAAGTGGTTCAATGCAGACTACATATGATCGAGTGATCTGCATACTAATACATAAGCTTAACTCCTCAAGGAGACAAAAAAAACATCAACATAATGTTTTGTGTATATTTGTATGTTATTTTAGAGTGTTACAATGAAATAAATTTTCATTTATATGAAATTGTTTATTTTATTTTAATATATCAATATGAACCACACAAACGCCATGATTGAAAAGGGAAATAAGTAGTTTTGAATGATGAGTGAAACTTCACATAAATGGGTACTAAAAAACATGATCATGTAAGTGTGAGTGAGGTATAACAGTGAAAAAATCAATTAAATATAAATATAAGATAATGAAAACCAACATACAAACCTAGAATTAAAATTATCTTAAAATGATTATCTATTGAGTCTTTGGATTGCATCAAAGTTCATCCCCTTTAGTTATTATAAGGTTTCGATAACTCCATGTATTGGGAAGGAATCCAAAAATGAGTATATGGATGTCCAATGAACCCTATCCACACTTTACTGTCAAGAAACCTTTTTAAATGATGGATAAGATGACCTATATTATCAAATAGAACAACAAAATTACAAAATAAGTCAAATATCATATGGGTCAATGTGATTTGTCCATTTAGAATTTTCCATTTAATTTATTATCATGGTAGACTGACATATTCTATGAATCATGAATTAAAATTATGTGGAGTGGTGTTCATTTAAATATTATTTATAATGGAGGAGTAATAAGACATT
This sequence comes from Viscum album, assembly GCA_963277665.1. Classification (NCBI taxonomy): domain Eukaryota; kingdom Viridiplantae; phylum Streptophyta; class Magnoliopsida; order Santalales; family Viscaceae; genus Viscum; species Viscum album. The sequence goes on along the minus strand of OY728167.1, from coordinate 736,014,720 downwards.
TTTTATGTCTATATCTAATGATATTTCCCAAATACAAGAGTGTGGTCCAATGTACTTTTGAACTCTGGATAATAGTAGGTAATGTTATCATAAAAACGCTCATATATTTTCCATTTGTACCATAATGTACTTTTGAATCTTTGAAAATTTTTTCTTTTAATTATTAGAAAATATATATTGAGTGAAAAAATACTAAATAAAAGGATAATAAAACACATAAATAATATAAATCACAAGTATAATGGTTAAAATATATGATATATTATTGTGTGGTCACATCACCACACAAATAAACGTTTTACTTATAGGTGAAGTCATATATCTAAATAAAAAACTACATAAATAAAAATTAAGTATGTTTCAAAGATTTTTTTATAAGTTATTTTCATTCTATCTCTTTTATAAAGTCAATTTTAATATAATTCTTCTTCACTAACATTAAAATTTGTTAAAATTAATTCGTTCGCTCATGAAAAATGTAACAAACTACATTATAATGATTTAATTATCTATTTTATTTAGAATTTATACAAAATTGTACTCATATAAAAATGTGATAGTCATATAATATGTTTCCTTAAATCCTAAATCTCCAAACAATAGAAATGAATATTATAAAAATAAAGAGAATTTTTTGGAATTCCATTAAGGATTTGTGTTATTAGTGTTGATTTTAAAAACATAAGGTCTCATAAATGAAGGTTATATCTTAAAATACAATTAATAATAAATCATTAATAAATAAGGAATATTTGTAATACTTGAGCCCCCACTATTGCAGGTAAACACCATTCCTAGAGTTCCACACACTCAATCCTCTAAAGATCCTTTATTAAATAAAATATTTTAAAGTTAAATTTTAGAATTTAAATTTTACCAAACTAACTTCATTTTTTAATTCATCATATCAAAATTTCATTCATATGAATTCTTTAAAGTTTTTGGAAAATGACAATTTTTAGTTAAAAAATATAGTTATGAAATAAATTGTAATTTGTGTAACTTTATCATTATATAATAATTAGAAATAATAAAAAAAAATTAGTTTATAAAATATGACTTCAAGAAATACAAATATTTAATTTAAAATTTTCTTTGAACTTATAAACCCCATGTCCGTATTTTTTGGAACAAAATAAAATGTTACTTTAATAAAAAAAATCATATTTTCAATTTTCATTGAATCGCGTATTTTCAATGGAGATTATATTTTGACATGAATTTAAATCTCCATATAATTAATTTTTTATAAAAAGTTAATCTATTTCATTAAAATTAATATCCCATATAATTCTATCTTATATATAAATTTAAATCTTAAAAACATTGTTTTTTTAGAGATAATTTTTGTACGATTTGGTGTGTTAATTTTGAAATTAAATTTTCACTCCTTTTAAAAGTTTATTTTATAAAATGATTATCAAATTTTAAATCAAAATTTTAAATTTATTAAATAGTTTAATATTAATCCTTATCATAAGAATTAATTACTATGGTTGGAAATAAATAAATATGGTAAAAGTAAATTAGATTAAAAGTTAAAAGTTAATTAAAAAATCCCAAAATCAATCAATGTTTTCTTAAGGAGAGGATGAGGTGAGTTTCAACCCACACACATTTTCTTCTCCTATTTTTTCCTTTTTACATGAATAAAAATGTTACATTATTGAAAATGTAAGGGTTACTGCCCCAACTATCCTTCCCTTTACATATAAAAGATTAATATCATTACCCCTTCAAGACACAACGTTCATTAGAATTTCTACATGTAAATATTATAATTTATCCTCTTATAACCCTATCATATGTTTCAAATATTTTGGTCTCTATAATTTTTTCTAAGTCTTTCATTTTTAAGGAGACTTTCATGGAAAATTCAAGTCTCGTACGTGAGTATTATCAACTGCGAAGATTTCCTCCATAATTACATTCTTTAAAATTAATTAAAGGAAAAATAATATAATGAAATTATTATAATTTATATATTTTAATATTAAAATATTATGGTCATTATAATTTATTATTCATATACCCAATCCATTAAAAAAATAAAATTGTTATTCATGTGTTTTTCAGACTACGGCCTCCACGACTAAATGTGTTTTATTTTCCTTCACTATCATACAAGTGTGGTAAATTGATAGTATTAAAGGATAAATATTATTTAAATAATATCATTACTGTTTTTATATGATAAATTGGATATAATATATATTATATGATCAATAAATAATCATCATCAATTTAATCATTTAAAATAAGTGTGCTAAGTGGATAATCTTTTATTCAAAATCATGTAATATTTTCCTTTCCATTACTTCATCTTATTCTTATAATTACTTAAAATTATAACATATAAAACAAATAAACACTATATAATATCATTATTCTTCTAATTTAATTATAATACAACAAAAACACCTTATAATTATTCATTAAATCATGGTATTATAATGTTTGGTTCAATCTATCCACATAATTGAACAATACTATGAATTTATATCATGGATAAATGTGAAAAATTACTTACTAGAATAATATAATATAAAATTATAAATATTTATTATTTTCTTAAGGATATTTTATATCAATATCTAATTCATCAATTAAGTACGCACCTTCTATTCATAAAAAATCACTAAAACATGCTTCTTATCGATTACATCTTCAAGGATAACAGCTAAAAAACTCTTGAAAGGAATTTGAAACAACATAAATAAATTTATATAATCCATAAAAGTAAATTTAATTACTTATTAGTTATTAATTATGGAATAATAATAAATATGAACACTATTATTGTGAAACAAGTTCAAATGATCAATACTATAGTCATTAATGTGGAAAATCAGAAGAATTCATGTAATGACTGAGTATTCAGGAAGTGTATGAATGAAAATAGATATGATTAAGGTTTTGAGTTAAGTAATTATGGTAGATATGTTTTTTACATATGTTTAATTTATGTTCATGAAATTCAGTATATGAGGCAAGGGTTTTTCATCTCAAATTCATCTCTTTGATACTTGTTTTGTATTATGAACCTAATTTTATTAATGTGTTGTATATATACATAATATGTGATATTTTATATCATGAAATTATTTTATTCAGGGTATTTAATGATCAATTTGAATTCATATATTTCAATAGGCTGTGATTTAATTTCTACCCAAGCCATAAGTGGGGGCTTTTAGTCTCATTTTTCATTCTTTAGGACACAAGTATCATTCACAACCGATTTCTATTTGTATGGTGCATACATTTGGATGGAATAATTTTTACCATATTACTCATGAAATTTAATGGATATTTGAGTCTATATTTATATCCCTCTCAACTGTGGTTAATTCATTATTTACCGTAAAAATCAATCTTTCCCATGGTGGACAAACCAACCTAAGTTTTAGTACTGTTATGGTATGTTTCATTTTCAAGAAAATATATCCCAGTATAGATACTCTAAAGTGGATGTGGATATGGTATAGATGAAACTAGGGTTAATTTCCCTAGAAGGGGTAGTTAATTATTTGAATCAATCATCAGTTTGAAACATAAATAACGATCATAAGATTATACACCTAGCTAGACACTCTCATTCGACATATTTTGGAATATTCACACACTCGTTATGAAAGATGATGAATTATTATTCTTTATACTAAATTTATAATTAACCAGTATTGACATACATAGACTTTATATAACTTTTTTAGAATACTTAAAATATTATACAAATAGACTCCCAAAGGTCGTATTAGTATAGTGCCTTTGGAAAACTAGAAATATAAACACTATTACATAAGAGAGGTACATTATCTCCCACTAGTTTATTCATGACTAGAAAAATTCCCTTACACATTATAATTAATACATATCTTTATATCCTGGAAATGAAATATAAAAAATTGGTGATCTCAAATGCTCAGTAAGGGTAAAAAAGGGAGACACGTAAGCATAAACATGATCATTGGGTTATGAGAACATGATCATGAAAATATAAGATCATAGCATGAATATCAAAGATCATGAATCATGAATCATGTCATAAATATTGTAAGTTCATAATACATGAATCAAAATAAAATAATTAATATAGGCCATGAAATCATAACATAGGAATAAAACATGGAATTCTGGAAAACACATAATCATATAATATGATTTACATATTAGTCAATGCATCACTGCCAAAACCATATTTATATAATGAGTTCACTCCTTATACCATCTTTGTATCCATGGTTCACTCCCATGTCCATATTAGTAGTATAAGTTAACTACTCATACCATATTGGTAGTATTGGTTCACTCCTATATCCATCTTAGTGGAATGAGTTCACTTCATAACATCTTAGTAGTCATGGTTCACTCCCATGGCCATCGTAGTAGTCTAGGTTCTCTCACAAGACCATTTAGTCTATCTAATGAGATATAAATCTTTAAGAAATGCATTGGATGGAAATACAGGTCCCACCCATCTCATTATGAAATCATACATACATGTTTCAAAAAATCATAAAAAATAATATCATAACCTGTGAAATCAAATGGGTACCATAAACATGTAATAATATCATAACCTATGGAAAAAACATAAAGGTTTCATAATCCTTTTATCATAAGAATACCCCATGAAAAAGGCTGGTTTCATGATAGGATAATCTATGAATGATAAATAGGTTTCATAAACATCATTCCATCAAAACATGGGCCATTTAGAGAAATAATATGAATGGAAAAATTGAATAGTTTCCCTATATGGGAATTAATAACACTAATATATGTCATATTAGATGGGATATAATTTTGAAAGACCTTTTAAAAACATTTCTTGAGTAAAATATATTTTTATCTTTATAAAATTATTTTTAAAACATATAATCTTTTGAATACCATTTTCTTGAAAATAAACTTGAAAACTTAAAAGAAAGCATGATTACATTTTTGAAAAACTTTTTTTATTAAAAACATATAAAATAAGAATGAAAGGATTTTGAAAATAATTTATTTTAAAATACTTTGAAAGAATATAAATAAAGAATGATTTTTTTGAAAACAATTTATTAGAAAATACATTGAAAATTTATAAATAAATCATGAAAAAGTTCTGAAAACCATTTCTTTTATGGTACTTTGTATTTTTATAAATAAATCTTGAAAACATTTTTAAAACCATTTTTTTTGTAAATTGTAATGCCCCGACCCTAGTTTATCAAAGTTAGTGAATTATTACATATCATTGGGATGATCAAAAGAGATCAAGTCCGTAAAAACTGATTAGTTTAGTAGCCTTGTAAGTACTAGATACATACATAAGTTTTACAATACATTGTGAAATAAATAAAAACAACATTGTGTCCACTTTGAACACACTCATATCCCATAGCCTATTCCTACTGAATAATCATGATATACTTCTTCACATCCTTGAAAAAATAAAACATACAAATGGGTGAGCTCATATGCTAAGTAAGGATATCAATATAGAAAAAACTTTCATAAATAATCATAAACATTAAAAAAATTATAAGACTAAAGCACAAGCCTTTTAAACATAAACATCAGCATAATATGGAAAATATAAATAAAATAATTCAATTTAATTATTCACATGGATATTATACTAGTGGAATAATCTCGTGTAATATCAATAGATAATTTCATAATGATGAAATGCATAATTCCAGACAGCATAACCACGTAGTAAAGGCCTCGTATACCAAGACTACAAATAAGATTTTGTCAAGACCTTATGCCAAGACACTATTTTGTCTCATGTGACCTACCTTTGCATCGAGGAGCTATATAGGGCTCCACACATCACTTACTAAGTCCAATGCATTCCTCATATGAAAATGTTGAAACATAATCTAAACATTCGTATTAAAACTAGCATACGAAAGATCAATATTTTAATCACAAACTATGAATGGTATAAAAATATCACATCCACCGTCAAACATAACTCATTCAATAAAGTATGGAAGATGGTATTATAATAAATTAACATCAATCGATAATAATGAAGGATATTTACATTGCTGAAAATAATCATCAAAACTATTTGAGAGAAATATCCCCCTTTTCTTGAAAACATTTAAAAGTATCACTATTTATGAAGAAGCCATTCAAAATTGATTTTTGAATCAAAGTTTCCCATACCAATTTGAAAACTTTAAAATTAATTTTAATTTTAAAACATTAATGTCCATATAAATAAATCCTTAAAACCATTTTTAACACATGGACATTAATGACAAATATTTACAAGAATAAATATTTATAACATTTAAAATAATATTTTAGTTAGAGTTCCTAACAAAATGAGAGGTGCTTGAATACAAATAATTTAGGTAATAAAAAATTTATAATATCATGAGAATAATGTAATTCATGATACACTATGTCAAATTGTAGTATATACACCATATAAAAGTGAATTGTCGCATAACAACAAAGAAGTCTCAATGGAATGTAAATTGAGATGAAATCCCTCATAAAGACCATATTCTTAGGATAAGGATAAATATATGAAATAATTATGTGTGATAAATACTAATACAGTAAATATGATTGGATTATCAGTGTAAATAAATCAGCAGACATTCACACATATTCTTGTAAAAACAACACTAATGACTTGGATGTTTAACTCAATGAACAGAAATTGAGTTAAAATTACCCTTATCAAGTTCATATCAATGACTTGAGATTTTATCAATGGAGAGATTATGTATATAAAAATTATATCCACACAAAGGGGAGTGTAAGTTACTATAAAAATAAATAAATAGTGATTACACGCGTAATCTTGGAGTAAAATAATTAATGAAGTATGCGCCAAACCCAATGAGTGGAAATTGAAATTTGAAATTCCTTTACTGATTTAGTAATTTATGAAAAATACACCCCATGAAAGAAGGATATTTAAATGAAGATGTAAATACCAATAAATTAAATTATATTACACAAATAATAAAATCATGGGGAAGTACATACACCACACAAAAGGAAATAGTGGCAATATAGCATGAATCTCACAGGAATAAGAAGTGAGATGAAAACTCATTACCTTGTACTATTCCTTCATTGAGGGTATGTTAAACTCATTTATAATGATAAAATAATTGTTATTAAATTATACATGAACCATATATATAAATATTATATCATATATGATCTTTTAATATTTCTTTGTTAATAATATTTAAGTAGTATCATTGTTTCAGGTGTTAACTGATTCATTTTTCTTTATATGTTCTGTTACGTAAGTCGTGTTTTTTATGGATGGAATGTATTTGATTAATATCTAGAATGATATTGTGTTCATAAAAATTATTTCTTAATCATAAAATATTATTTATTCTTGAATGTTTACGATGGGGAATGAATCTCATCGCTTTCGAGGAGACGGTAATCCATACGTACGCACAAGAGACAATACCATTCAATTGATGGTGAAATAATATTTAATTGGATAGTATTTCATATATACAGGAACATTAAAATGTTATATTTATTATTTACATAATTATACTCATTATTATACCCATCCAATTAATTAAGTGTTGAATAACAAACTACACCACGACGTGGAGATGGTAAGTCGTACGTACGCACATATGTTGACTTTTTCATTAATAGGATGGATAGAAAAATTAATATGGTTGTACCATATTTATAATAACATCATAGTATATATACAGTAATAGAGTTGTTATTTTGGTATGGAAACAACAAAGAAAGAGTAAGTGGAAGAAGAAACGAATATTGAAAGAGGTGATGAAATAATTGCCTCTTCTTCAGGTGCTTCCTTTTAATTTGATCAAAATGGATCATTAGGTTGTCTTTAGGATAAAACTATGGCATCTAGGTTAAATTGAGGGTAGTTGGGAGGATATTTGAGCATGGTTTGCCTTAGCCAAATGTCTTGGAGATTTGATTTTGAGACGATGGGAAGTATCCTTTTATAATAGAGGTGAGGGTCACTTTAGGAAAAACATGAAATAATATTTTATTATACAATCATATTAGGTTTATAATGGCTCTAAAAGGATATATCTTGAGTATAAGGTGGGTTTGGGTCGAAAACCTCTCAACCAATATGTTTTATACAGGTTTTGTCACCAAAGTAACCATATATTTTAAATTTAACTTTTGGTTAAATAGTTTAACATTTACCATGTCTCCTTATATTTTTATATTATATGGTTAATAAACCTAAATTAAAACGACAGGCGAACCCCAAGTGGTTCATTAATGAAATATCTATTATTATAAAAGTCCTTTGGCCGAACAAGACATTTTTATGACTATAAAATAATTTATTATTATAGTATTTTTTTTAAAACTCATTTATGTCAATTTTGACATTATTTAGTATATTGTTTTTGTGAAAGTCATAACAATATGATTTCTTCGAAAAAAATAAATTTCATCGACCCTAACATGTAATATTAACCTATTAAATTTATGGAATGCATCAAAAGTCTCAATTTAAATTTATTTAAATATTTATAATATAATTTTCTTTAATCTTTCATTAATAGGGTAATTATTGCATCATCATTGTGTCCTAAATAAATTTAATTATTTAATGTCCAAAAGTTATAAATAAAATACCAAAATATAGAAAATCTTTTAACTGTATAACGAATATTTATAGTCGAAATTATCTTATGTATAACCCTAATCTAAACCAAGTGGACCCAAAAGGATAATATTTTATTCCTAAGGTTGATTTGGGTCGAAATACACTTAAAAAATAGAATTATGACATGTGTTAGGGTAATTATAATATCATTTTTATCTTTAATTACCCTATTTACTTTTAACCGTGGTAAATAAAATTCTAAAGTTTCTATTCACCAAAAATTATTTTCATCTTATTGAATCACATTTTACATACTAGTTTCAACCTTGTCTCTTGAATTTTGTAAATTAAATTCACCGAAGCTGTAAAATTATGTTTTATGCAAATTTGCTAATGTGCCTAGAAGGTGGTTAAAAGAAGTTAAAATTTTCAATAAAATTTTATACATCTAATTTTTTTATAAAATAACTCTTATGAATTATATTGAACTAGTATAGGTATTATGTATATATTTTTACTTAAAATAAATTTAAATAAAATAAATAATGATTTAAATAAAAATTCATTTTCTAAACAATAACGCAATGATTTTCACTATTCCTCAAAAATTGAATGTTTTCAAAAAAATTCTAAAAATTCACCCTAAGTTAATTTTGATATTCCAAATCCAAAAATTATGTCTATTTTACCAAATTCAAAACAGATAAGTTGCATTAATTAATTTAAAATTAATTTTCGTTGTCAAAACCAAAAAGTGGGTTTTTGAGAAGTAAAAACTATCAAAAGATTGATATGTGTTTATGACCGGTTTAAAAGTAAAATTACTTCCAATGACCAGCATTGGATTAAATGATAAAAATATAATCTAATTATACTTTAAAACCATTCAAATTTATAATTTTACACTATAAATTATTTCGAATAAAAAAGTTGTTTTCAATTTAAAATTAGTATTTTTCACAATTCATCAAAATATGAAAGTTATCATAAAAACACCAAAACCTTATCCAAACTAAATTTTTATGTACATATTCTAAACAATAATTTAATTTCATAAAATTTAATATATAATAGTGTCAAATTTTGGATTTAGAAAGGGTTCTCTATTAAAAGGGAGAAACAAATTCAGTTTTTGAAAAAATATTCTTTTATGTGAAAAAATGAATTTGTCCATATATTATGTATAATAAAAAAAATATTAATGTTAAAATTATATGGGATATATATAAAATTAAAAATGTGGTTATTAATATTCATAACCTCTTTCTAAAAGGCAATTTTTATAGGTCGTGGTGTGCTTGAACTCAGTGTTACGTTTATCACTTGCTATTGTATTATTCAAAGAGAAGCATACCATGGATGGTTTGGGTGTTACATAAATACATTGAAAACTTATTAATAAAGCTAGAAAAAGTTTTTAAAACTATTTATTTTAAAATAATTTGGAAACATAATAATAAATCTTGAAAACATATTTAAAACCATTACTTTTATGGTACATTGAAAATTTATTAATAAATCATGAAAACATTTTGGGAACCATTTCTTTGATAATATTTTAAAAAAATATAAAAAAAAGTTTTGGAAACCATTTCATTGAAAATAATTTTAAACATTTCAAGAAATATTGAAAAGGTTTAGAAAACTATTTCATTGAAAATTAATTTTTTAAAAAAGTAATTACAAATCAACCTTTTAAACATGGAATGGAAGATTCAATGAAAGAAAGGTGGGTAAATCCGTCCATGATGTATGAGGTAAAAAGAACATTATTTTTCCATGGTATAAAGGTTAGAAAAATTCCTCATTTAGAAAGTGACAAGAATATTCATTTAAAGACATTGGTAAAAGAATAAAGGGTAAAAATTTAATTAAAATATTTTAGGATAATAGATTAATTGTAACGCCCCGACCCCAGAATCTAGGATATGGTGAATTATTTTAATAAATTGGCATGATTACAAGGAATTAATTCCTAAAGGACTGATTAGTTTAGTAGTCTTGGAAACAAGATACATACTTATGTTCAACATTACAACTTGAAAAGAAAAAAAACACTAATTTATTCCATTAGAAACATCCATACTTCCAAGATTATTCCTGCATGTCACTCATAACTAACTTCTTAATATCCTAGGAAAATGAAACATTTAAAGGGGTGAGCGCAGATGCTCAGTAAGAGTAAGAAATACAGCGGAAGATAACATAAACATTAGGCATGGTGAATAATTGAAAACACATGCCTTAAAGCATAATAAACATGAGAACTTTATGGCAGGAATATGAGTTGAGTAAATAATGGAATATTAAAACATAGTAATGGGTATTCTACTAGTCAAATAACCACATGAAATATCAATATCTATTATCATAATGATGGAATTCAAAATGTCGGATATCATAACCACATAGTCAAGTCCTTATGCCAAGACTAAAAATATGATTTTTTTCAAGGCCTTGTTCCAAGACCCTAGTTTGTCTCATGATACCTACCGATGCATCAAGGAGCTATAGCAGGCTCTACCCATTACTTACTAAGTCCAAAGAATTACTCATATGAAAAGTTTGAAACATAACATAAACATTCATATTTAAACTAGCATACGAAATGTCAATACTTTATCCACAAACCATGAATGGTATAAAAATAGCACATCCACAATCAAACATAACCCATTCAGTACAATATGGAAGATTTTATTGTAACATATTAACCTCAATCAAGAATAATGAAAGATATTGACATAAAAATAATCATCAATACTATTTGAGAGAAATATCCCATTTTTCTTGAAAAAAATTAAAAGTTACACTATTTGTCAAGATGCGGTTTAAAAATAGATTTTTGAATCAATGTGTCCCATACCAATTTGAAACTTTTAAAAGGAATTTTAATTTTAAAACATTAATTTCAATATAAATAAATCCCTAAAACCATTTTTAAAACATGGACATTAATGAGAAAGATTTAGAATAATCAATAATTAAAGCATTTAAAATGATATTTTAGTTAGTGTTCCTAACCAAAAGAGAGACACTTGAATACAAATAATTGAGGTAATAAAAACATTATAATATCATGAGAATAAATGGATTCATGATATAATATGTCAAAGTACGTTATATACACCATATAAAAGTGAATTGGTGTATAACAACAAAGAAGTCTCAATAGAATGTAAATTGAGATGAAATCCCTTATTTAGACTATATCCTTAGGTTAAGGATAAATAAACAACATAATTATGTGTTTCAAATATAAATACACTCAATATGATTGTATATTAAGTGTAAATAAATAAGAGGATAGTCATACATATTCTTGTAAAAACAACACCAATGAATTGGATGTTTAACTTAATAAATGGAGATTGAGTTAAAATTACTCTTATCAAGTTCATATCAATTCATTGAGAATTTATCAATGGAGTGATTATGTCTATCAAAAGTATATCCACAGAAAGGGGAGTGGAATTTACTACATAAATAATGAATAGGGATTCTACACATAATAATGGGGTAAAATAATCAATGAAGTATGCCTAAATCCCAATGAGTGGAAATTGAAATTTGAAATTCCCTTACTGATTTGGTAACATATGAAAAATACATCCCATGAAAGAAGTATCATACAATGAAGATGTAAATACCAATTAATTAATGTATAAGACACCAATAATACAATCATGTACAGTACATACACCACATAAAAGGAAATAGTGGCCAATATAACATGAATCTCACGGGAATAAAAGGTGAGATGAAAAACCCTTACTTCATTGAAATAAATCGAGTCTTATGAAAAAAAGTTAATAACCACAAAATTAGTCATAGAATACTATGAATATAAAGTGAATCATGATTATATATATCAAATGGTAGTACACAATACACCACATGCAATAAATAAGTGGCGAACAATGGAAATCTCACAGAATTAAAAGTGAGATAAGAAACCCATTACCTTGTACTTTTCTTTGGTTGATGGTATTTTAATATCCTGTATAATGGTGAAATTTTTGTTATTAAATTATACTATAACCATATAAATTAATATGATATCATATATGATCTTCTAATATTGATATTTTAGTATTATCGTCATTTTGGGTGTTAAATGATTCGTTCTCCTTTATATGCTTGGTTACATAAGCCATGTTTTTTAGGGATGGGATGTATTTTATTAATATTAAGAATGATATTAAGCCTTTAAAAATTATTTTTAATCATTAAATGAAAATTATTCTTGAATGGATACGAAGGGAATTGAATCTAATCGAGTTCGTGGAGACGGTAATCCATACGTATGCATGATAGACAATATCATTATTTTGATATTAAAATGATATATAATTGGATGGTATATCATATATACAGAATCATTATCATGATATATTTATTATTTACACCAATTATACATCATTATTATACTCATCCAAATAATAATGTATTGAATAACAACCACACCACGATGTGGAGATGGTAAGCCGTACGTACGCTTGTATGGTGACATGTCATTCAAACGATGGATAGAATAATGAATATGGTTGTACCATATTTATAAAAATATCCTAGTATATTGAAGATACTGGAATTATTATTTTATAATGGAAACAACAATTAAAGAGGAAGTGGAAGAAGAAAAGAATTTGAAAGAGGTGATGAAATACGTACCTCTTCTTCGAGTACTTCCTTTTGATTTGATCAAAAGGGCTCCATTGGTTGGATTTATGAATAAAGTAAGGCCTCTAGGATGAAGTTATCAGAGTTGGGAGGATATTTTGGCAGGGAATGGCCGATCCTAATGGCTTTGAAGGTGTGAAATAGAGATTAGTGAGAGTGCCCTTTTATAAGAGGGGTGAGGGGCACCTTAGGAAAATATAGAAATATTATTTTATAATAAAATAATTTTCAGTTTCTAATGGATCCAAAATGAATTATTTAAAATCTAAGGTAGGTATGGGTTGAAAACCACTCAAATAATGGGTTTTAGACAGGTTTGGGTAACTATATTAACCTTATCATTTAGATTTAAATAGTTTCACATTTACCATGTCTCTTTGTATTTTTTTATTATATGGTTTATAAACATACTATATATTTCTAAGATAACCCCAAGTGGTTAATTAATGATACACATATAATTATATAAGTATTTTGGTCGAACTTAAGATTTTTAGGAATAGAATATCAATTAATAATATAATATTTTCTTTAAAAACTCTTTTATTTCAATTTTGACACTATTTATTATTTTGTTATTTATAAATTTATAAAAGCATTATTTCTTTGATAAAAATTCATCTAAACAACACTAACATGTCATACTAACCTATAAAATTAGTGGAGTTTATAAAAAGACTAAAATTACATTTATTTGGATATTTATAATATCAATTATTTTAATGATTCATTAATTACGTAATTATAGCATCATCATTGTGTCATAAATAAATTAAATTATTTAATGTCTAAAAACTATAAATAAAATACTATTATGTAGGTAATATTTTTATCTTTCTAATTAATATTTATAGTCAAATTTATTTTATGTGTAAACCTATATTAAAAATGGTTTAGTTATTAAACATGGAATTTAACACTTTTAACTCTTCTTTGAATTAAATAATAATAAATGTCCTAATCTAATCCAAGTGGACCTAAAGGATCATATTTTATTCCTAAGGGTTTTTTTGTTCAAATTACACTTATCCAATAGAATTAGGACAAGTTTTAGGCTAATAATAATATCATTTTACCCTTAATTACCCTATTTACTTTTAACCGTGGTAAATAAACATAAAAAGTTACTATCCACCAAAATTATTTTCATCTTATTTAAACACATTTTACTTATTTATATCATCCATGTCTCTTCGATATTTTAAATTCAACTCCCAAAAGCGGTAAAATTATGTTTTATGTAAATTTGCAAATGCTCCTAGGAAGTTGGTAAAACACGATAAAAAGTTCAATAAAATTTTATACATCTAATTTTATTATAAAATGAATTCAATGAAATATATTGAACTTATATAGGTATTATATATCTATTTTTACTTAAAATAAATTTAAATAAAATAAATAATTATTTAAATAAAAAGTCGGTTTTAATCTATAACGGAGTGTTTTTCACTATTTATCAAAAATTGAATGTTTTCAGAAAAATACAAAAAATTTACACTAACATAATTTTGATATTCTGATTTAAAAAGTGAATTCTATTTTACCAAATTCAAACATAAAAGTTTCATTAATTAATTTATAATTAATTCTTGTTTTCAAAATCGAAAATGGGGTTTTTTAAAAAGTAAAAACTATCAAAAGATTGACATGTGTTTTTATCATATTTTAATGTGAAATTACATATAATCACCTAAATTGTATTAAATGATAAAAATATAATCTAATTATACTTCTAAAACATTAAAATAAATAATTTAACACTATAAATTGTTTCGATTAAAAATGATGTTTTCAATTAAAATTTATTATTTTTCAGTATTCATCAAAATATAAGAGTTATTAGAAAAGTACCAAAAATTTATCCAAAATAAATTTTTATTTCCTGATTCTAAAGAAGAATTTAATTTCATTAAATTGAATATATAAAAGTTTCAAATATTGGTTTTAAAAACAGTTTTCCATTAAAAGGTGGTAAATTTTTATTTTTTTGAAAAATACTTCTTTTATCTGAAAAAAATGAATTTGTTCTTATATTATATCTAAGAAACAAATAATATGGATTCTAAAATTATATGGAGTGCATAAAACTGAAAATTCAATTAATATTATTCATAATTGCTTTTGAACGACTAGTTTGGTAATTCGTGATGTACTCTAACTCAGTGTTGCGTGTAGTGTAAGCTGTTGAATTAAAGAAAATAACTTACTTTGAAATATTGGGGTGTTACATTCTTCCCCCCTTTTAGAAATTGCACCCTCTCAATTTTAAAATTAGTCTTGGGAACTTCCTTGAAAGTCCCACATCAGAAAAAGAGTCCATATAAATATCTCTTTAAATGAAAGAAAGAGAACTACAAAGGTCACCCGAGATAACCCACACTAGGATTCCATGTAGGAAAAAATGGATATGGAAGATAAAATAAGTGTCATGTTCTAGTGTAGATTGATAGAAAACATGATTCGGAGAAAGTTAACAAAAATAAAACCACAAACTTGTGATGAGATAAACATTCATTATTTTTCTAGTAGCAAAATTAAACGAATAACGTATTTGTTTTAAGTTCCATTTAATAAATTTGAGGAATTTATTTATGAGATTGAATAAGAATATAAAGAGATATACTTACTTTTTAAGTAGAGTTTCTTCCTTTAAAAAATTTCTACCACTAACCCATCTTTTTTTCAAATAATGAGTATTCAAGATGACTTGGTCACACATGAAGCTCTAGAATAAACTTCTAGAGAATCACATAATACTCAAAGAATAAACTAAATATATTTACCTTGTCTTTAGTGATTTACCAAAACCAAAATGGTTAGTACAAGATAATATGATCCCCAAAAATGATAATCCTTTAGAGAAATAAATACTTTTCTTAATTTCTAAAATTAAACAAACAATACCATAAGTTCAGTAAATACCATTCAATAAACAATTGTCCATAAAATATTTCAATATAATCCAAACAAATATTGAAACCCAAAACTCAGAAGAATTTTCTTACATAGTCTTCCACGTTAAATTGTATCTCTAAATAACATCGACTACTCTTAAAGTCACATACTTAAAAGTAATTATCCTAATCACATATTCTCTATAATAGGTTAATAATTTCCATAAATAACCCAAATATCTATAAATCCACAATAAAAATATAGATAAAAACCCACCATTACTCCTCATATGAAATCCCATAGTATTCTATTTTCCTTAGGCATATAGTGTTGCCAAAAGAGAGAATATATTCCAAAATAAAATTTATCACTTAATCAAAAAATCATTTTCCTATACTAAGGATAAATAATAAGTTCCCAAAGTCAACATATAATTGATCCCTAAAATCATTTAACTAAAAAATAATTAGTCATACTAACCAGGGACTTCATGTAGTCCAGTGGTATATGATAAATCTCAATCGCACTTTGGTTGTGGTTTAGATTCTCGTAGCTTTTTCCGACACGACGGGATGTCACTTAGTCTACGTGTTGTCCTTTTTCATAAATGAAAATTTATTAAATTCCCTAAATGAGGTTTATTCCTAAAAAACTCATAACATAATTTAACCACAAATGTTATCTCATACCTGGTATTTTCATCCCAAAAATTAATAACATGTAATTGCTGCAAATTCAAGAGTCATATAAACCCAAATGGTTATTTATAACTATATCCACAAAAGAAAATATAATTATTCCTCGAATATAATTTTCACATAAAAACTATAGGGTTACAAATACAAGAGAAAGGTCTTCCAAAGAAATCTCATCAACAAAGAGCTCTAATACCTTTAAAATTTTTTCCATCCATTTACTTCCACATAGGGTCTTCCATGGCCAAGAGGTAATCCTGTAGAATAGGGCTCTGACATGGGTGATTCCAAGGTCCTTTACATTTAAAAAAAATGAGAGTAATTGAATTATTATGATCATTTTTATTTTCTTCCATAGTACTCTTCATTTTTCCTCGGCAATTATTTACATTATCCCCTTGTTTCCTACACATAAAGCATTTCTTTGTTATATTGAGACTCTTTCCTGGGTGTCTCCTTCCACATTTTTGGCATGATGGAAATTTATCTTTCTTCTCTCCATGGTCTCCACTTCTAGAGCTCTTATCATTCACCGCCTTTCTCTTCTTTTTTGAGTCCAAGAGTTGGTTAATATATAAGTTGTTGATCATATTTTGCGAAAATTCATTCATCATGAAGAAAATATATTTTACACCTATCAACATTCCACTTCGTTTATGATTTAAACCATTGTTCCAACCGTGTACATCATGTTGATTGTTACTATGACTTCCTTTGAATCCATCCATTAACTAAACCCAGAAAGCATTGTGTGAGTAAGAATAGTCATAAAATTATTCAGAAAATGTCATCACACCTTATTTTCAATCTATAACACCCTAGGATTATCCAAGGTTATTTATTCTCATCTTATATTAAAATACATAAAATCGGTTTGTAATGAAAATGTGAATTATCCTAGGCGTATCACATTGGAGTGTCGTAACCAATAGTGTAGCAAGGATGGTTATCGTGCACCAGTTCTCGTTCGATTCTGGCTCAAAGCGGTGTTTTCGGGTTTTACCCCTAGGTATATCTGTGTGAGAGCCACCTCTACCTACTCGTATCCATATAGGGATGTATTGAATGGAAAAGCCACAAAATATTTACATTTCCAAAAAGTTTTTATGTTATTCTATAGTAATCCTCATAGTCTATCTTAGGGTAATATTTTCTAATCAGAGTTTTTCTAAATCTAGTTTCCAAGGTTTGTACTAAACTTCCTCTGATACCAACTCTAACACCCCGACCCCAGAATCTTGGATATGGTGAATTATTTTAATACACTGGCATAATTACAAGGAATCAAGTCCCAAAGGACGGATTTGTTTAGTACTCTTGGAAATAAGATACACACATAAGTTCAACATTATAACTTGAAAAGAAAAACTACAATAATTTATTCCATTAGAAACATCCATGCTTCCAATATTATTACTGCATTTCACTCATAACTAACTTCTTAATATCCTAGGAAAATGAAACATGTAAAGGGATGAGCTTATATTCTTAGTAAGAGTAAGAAATATAGCGGAATATAACATAAACAGTAGACATGGTGAATAATTGAAAACAGATGCCTTAAATAATAATAAACATGATAACTTTATGGAAGGAATATGAGTTGAGTAAATAATTCCATAATAAAACATAGTCATGGGTATTCTAATAGTCAAATAACCACATGAAATATCAAATTCTATGCTCATAATGATGGAATGCATAATTTCAGACATCATAACCACATAGTCAAGTCCTTGGGCCAAGACTACAAATATGATTTTTTCAAGGCCTTGTGCCAAGACACTAGTTTGTCTCATGAGACCTAATGATGCATCGAGGAGCTATAGCGAGCTCCACCCATCACTTACTAAGTCCAATGAATTCCTCATATGAAAAGTTTGAAACATAACATAAACATTCGTATTAAAACTAGGATACGAAATGTCAATACTTTATCGACAAACCATGAATGGTATAAAAATAGCCTATCCACAATCAAACATAACTCATTCAGTACAATATGGATGATTTTATTGTAACAGATTAACCTCAATCAAGAATAATGAAGTATATTGACAGAAAAGTATTCATCAAAACTATTTTAGAGAAATATACCTTTTTTCTTGAAAAAAATTAAAAGTAACAATATTTGTCAAGAAGCAGTTTAAAATAGATTTTTGAACCAAAGTGTCCCATAACACTTTGAAAATTTTAAAAGGAATTTTAATTTTAAATCATTAATTTCCATATAAATAAATCCCTAAAACCATTTTTAAATCATTGACATTAATGAGAATGATTTAGAATAATCAATCTTTAAAACATTGAAAATGATATTTTAGTTAGAGTTGCTAACCAAAAGAGAGGCACTTGAGTACAAATAATTGAGGTAATAAAAACATTATAATATCATGAGAATAAATGGATTCATGATATAATATGTCAAAGTACATTATATACTCTATATAAAAGTGAATCGTTGTATAACAACAAATAACTCTCAATGGAATGTAAATTGAGTTGAAATATCTTATAAAGATCATATCCTTTTGTTAAGGATAACTCAACAACATAATTATTTGTTTCAAATATAAATACACTAAATATTACTGGATATTCAGTGGAAATCAATAATATGACATTCTCACATATTCTTGTAAAAACAACACCAATGAATTGGATGTTTAACTCAATAAATGGAGATTGAGTTACAATTACTCTTATCAAGTTCATATGGATGACTTTAGAATTTATCAATGGAGTGATTATGTGTATCAAAATTATATCCATGGAAAGGGGAGTGGAATTTACTTCACAAATAATAAACAGTAATTCCACACATAATCATGGGGTAAAATAATCAATGAAGTATGCGTATAGCCCAATGAGTGGAAATTGAAATTTGAAATTCCCTTACCCATTTGGTTACTTATAAAACATACAACCCATGAAAAAAAATAATACAATTAAGATGTAAATACGCATTAATTAAATTATATTACACCAAGAATATAATCATGTATAGTACATACGCCACATAAAAGGAAATAGAGGCCAATATAGCATGAATCTCACGGGAATAAAAAGTGAGATGAAAAACCCTTACTTCATTGAAATCAATCGAGTCGTTTGACCAAATGTGAATAACCACAAAATTAATCACAGAATACCATGAATAAAAATAGAATCATGATTATATATATCGAATCGCAGTACACAATACACCACATGCAATAAATAAATGGCGAACAATGGAAATCTCACGGAATTAAATGTGAGATAAGAAACCCCTTACCTTGTACTTTTCCTTGGTATAGAGTATGTTAATCTCCTGTATAATGGTGATATAGTTGTTATTAAATTATACTATAACCATATACATTAATATGATATCATATATGATCTTTTAATATTGATATTTTAGTATTATCGTCGTTTCGGGTGTTAACTGATTCAATCTCCTTTATATACTTGGTTACGTAATCCATGTTTGTTATGGATGGGATTTATCTTATTAATATTCAGAATGATATTATGTATTTAAACATTATTTTTAATCATCAAATGAAAATTATTTTTGAATGGATACGATGGGGAATGAATCTTATCGCCTTCGTGGAGACGGTAATCCGTACATACGCATGAGCGACAATATCATTCTTTTGATATTAAAATCACATATTATTTAATGGTATATAATATATACAGAATCATTATCATGTTATATTTATTATTTACACCAATTATACATCATTATTATACCCATCCAAATAATAATGTATTGAATAACAACCACACCACGATATGGAGACGGTAAGCTGTACGTAAGCACGTATGGTGACATGTCGTTCAAAGGATGAATAGAATAATGAATATGGTTGTACCATATTTATAATAATATGACAGTATATATAATATACTGTAGTTATTATTTTATAATGGAGAAAACAAAGAAAGAGGAAGTGGAAGAAGAAAAGAACTTGAAAGAGGTGATGAAATATTTACCTCTTCTTCGGGTTCTTCCTTTTGATTTGATCAAAAGGGCTCCTCAGGTTGTCTTTATAACTAAATTAATTCCTCTAGGATGAAGGGAGGAGAGTTTCTAGGATATTGGGGCCGGTTTTGTCCGAGCCTAATGAATTTTATGGTGTGAAATAGAGATAAGGGTGAGTGTCCTTTTATAAGCGGGGAGAGAGGCACCTTAGGAAAAGCTAGAAATATTAATTTATAATAAAATAATTTAAGGTTAATAATGGATTAAAAATGAATTATTTAAAGTCTAAGGTGGGGACGGGTCAAAACCCACTCAACCAATAGGTTTTAGATAGGTTTGGGTCACTATATTTACTATATCATTTAGATTTAACTCTTAGTTAAATAGTTTGACATTTACCATGTCTCTTTGTATTTTTATATTATATGGTTAATAAACATACTATATACTTCCAAGAGAACTCCAAGTCATTAATTAATGATACATCTATCATTATATATGTCTTTTGGTAGAATGTTATATTTTTAGGAATATAATATCAATTAATAATATAATATTTTTTTAAAACTCTTTTTTGTCAATTTTGACACTATTTGGTATTTTGTTATTTCTAAATTTATAACAGCATTATTACTTCGAAAAAAATTCATCTAACAAACTCTAACATGTCCTATTAACCTAAAAAATTAGTTTAATTAATAAAAAGACTCAAATTACATTTATTTGGATATTTATAATATGAATTATTTTTATATTTCATTAATTAGGTAATTACTACATCATCATTGTTTCATAAATATATTAAATTTTTTAATGTCTAAAAAGTATAAATAAAATACCATTATGTAGGAAATATTTTTATATTTCCAATGAATATTTATAGTCGAATATATTTTATGTCCTAATCTAATCCAAGTTAACCTAAAGGATTATATTTTATTCCTATGATTTTTCTTAGTCGAATTAAACTTATCCAATAGAATTAGGACATGTTTTTGGGTAATAATAATATCATTTTTACCCTTAATTACACTATTTACTTTTAGCCGTGGTAAATAAAAGTAAAAAGTTACTATTCACCAAAAATTATTTGCATCTTATTGAACCACATTTTACTCACTGATATCAACCGTGTCTCTTGAAATTTTGAAATTCAACTCACAGAAGTGGTAAAATTCTGTTTTATGTAAATTCGTAAATGCTCATATGTGGTACGTAAAAGACGATAAAAAGTTCAATAAAATTTTATACATAAAATTTTATTATAAAATGACTTCAATGAATTATATTGAACTTATATAGGTATTATATATCTATTTTGACTTAAAATAAATTTTAATAAAATAAACAATTATTTAAATAAAAAGTCGGTTTTAATCTATAACTCAGTGTTTTTGACTATTCATAAAAAATTTAATGTTTTCATAAAAATAAAAAAAATTACCCTAAGATAATTTTCATATTCAGAATTCAAAAATGAATTCTATTTTACCAACTTCAAATCATATAAGTTAAATTAATTAATTTAAAATTAATTCCCCTTGTTAAAACTGAACATGGGGTTTAAAAAAAATAAAAACTATCAAAAGATTGACATGTGTTTTGGTCAAATTTTAATGTGAAACTAATTATAATCACCTAAATTGTATTAAATGATAAAAATATAATATAATTATACTTAAAAACCATTAAAATAAATAATATAACATTATAAATTATTTCGATTAAAAAAGTAGGTTTCAATTAAAATTTAGTATTATTCAGTATTCATCAAAATAAATAATTTATTAGAAAAGTTCCAAAAATTTATCCAAAATAAGTTTTTATGTCCTGATTCTAAATAAGAATTCAATTTCATTAAATTGAATATATAAAAGTGTCAAATATTGGGTTTAAAAAGGTTTTTCCATTAAAATGTGGTAAAATAGCATTTTTTTGAAAAATACTTCTTTTATCTGAAAAAAATGTTTTTTTTTCTTATATTATGTCTAAGAAACACATAATATGGATTCTAAAATTATATGGAGTGTATAAAATTCAAAATTCAATTAATATTATTCATAACCTCTTTTGAACGGCTATTTTGGTAAGTAGTGGTGTTCTCGAACTCGGTATTGCGTGTAACGTAAGCTATTCAATTAAATAAAATTACTTACTATGAAATATTGGGGTGTTACAATAATATTCTTGAAAGCCCTTTAAGAATACATAGTTTTGAAGGAACACGTATTTCCGACTGAAGGGAGGGTAATGTTGGGTTTCTTAAAACACTATCTTAACTATATTATGTAACAAAGAGTGTAAAATGGTACCAATAAATGAATATTTAATAAAGAACCATAGGATAATAAATTTCATGAGAGTTCATAAGATATGAATCATAATATTTCATCAATACAAGCATAAACATAAGTATTCTTGAAAAATGATGAGATTGTTTCAATAAACTATACCACTTGGTATCTTTGAAACATTTCCCCACGTAAGAAATTTTAATTAATTAAATATTAAAATATTTTAAAAATAATAATATTCATGATATAACAATTCAGATTCAGTGTATACACCTCCTGAAAAAAAATATAGGTGCATAACATGGCATGTGTCTCAAAGAAGAAAAATTGAGACAAAATTACTTTATCAATTTGGTAACTTTTGAAAGATAAACCACATGAAATAAATTTCAGCAAATGGATTCATAAATACCCTAAAATATAATTATAATAATAATATAATATATCCAAGGTTAGTATACACACCACAAAAAAAGAATGGGTGGAGAATAAAGAATGTATCTCACAAAAATAAATAGTGAGATGAAATCCTCATAAATTCTGTCCTGGATCACTTTTAATCATAAGAAGCTCATATATAATAAATATAATTTTATTATAAATATTTTATGGAACAATATTTTTATATATAATTCAAAATCTGGTTCGAATATGACTTTATTTTACCTGCTTGTTAACAATTCTATGTCAAGTTTACGCTTCAGGTAATATTCACTATGTTTTTCACATGTGTCTTAATTTTAAATATCATGGGTCCTTATACTTATATCATGATTTAAAGAATGTAAAACATGATATAAATATCATTAATACTCAGTATATGTGTTTTATAATAATCTATTTAATTATGAAATGGAATACACCATTCAGAGTGGCAGTAAGTCGTACATACGCATGAATGTTGCATTCATTTTATTGATGTATTGAAAAAAATAAGGTAAATGAAATATATGTATATGTATATATGTATATAAAATCATCAAATTATAATTATTATGTAGTATATATCATATATATTCACTAAATATGTCCTTAATACATTATATGTAGTGTGTGAATGAATTACATCACTTTGAGAGGGTGGTAGTCCACACTTCCTCAAATGAAATTATCTTATTTACACCAAAATGAAAGTATAAAAAAATGTGTTGTAAAAGTATTAAAGAATATTTAATACATAATAAATATAATATATAACATACATAAGCTTATTTTACATGATAATTTTAACCAAGATAAGCGGTAATGGAAAAATGAACCATCATTATTTTGTGAGGTGGTAGTTCGTCGTACATGTAAACAGTATGTTTGTTACCCATTAGATGGAAGTTCGTGTAATTGTAGGTCAAACCCTTAGCTTAAAAAATTATAATATAATTAGGATACTATTTTGTTTCTATAGTTATGGTATAATAATAGTTTAGTGGGTGGATAATGTAAATAATATAAAATGTCATGACACGTCATTCGGGGCCTATGACATGACTACCCCAAGCCCACCTCCCATAGGCTAGGGGCTGGATCATAGATTTGCGTAGAAATATCCCACAAGTGAGAAGAATTTTACCTAGTACCTCTATGCACACACCCATCTCCAAGTAAAAGATGAAACTAAAAACACTAAGTAAACAGGGATGAAACCCACTAAGAAAACACACTCATGGTAAGGTAAAAAACTAAAACAAAAAGGGGCCATATTACAAGACCAATTGAAAAGGAAAAGTAAAATCTTTTGGATCTCATCTATATAAAACCATACCTGAAGGGTAGGTACAATAAGCTGTTTGAATGTCGTTGAAGCGTACCACATCTGTCGGGTCACCCTGAAGCACCCCTTTTTCCGGCCTACCAAGGACTCCATCAATGTTGTTGATCATCTGTACAAGACACGACATGTACGAGAGAATCCCATGTAGGGGTGAGTGAAAAAATATTTCATCAGCATCCCGAACCACAAAGGAATTACACAGAGTAAACCACAATGAATCACACTATGTTTACCACAAATAATATCTCAAATAAATACACCAAGTAGACTACCAGAGAGGTACAGGATGTGTAGCCTCTAAGAAGTATAATCACGAGAGTAAATAGAGTCAACTCATACCAAGTATAAGTCTTTGGTAAATAAACAGTATTGTCATATGAATATGCAGTACCCTAAGTAGTAACTCCCAGAGTGTCAGAAACACACGAAGTGTAGTTAACTAATGAAGTGTAGATAACACACCGAGTGTTGGTAACATACAAAGTGTAGGTGACACATGGAGTGTCATCAAGGACTAGAATACATGCACCCTAGTGGGATAAGGGAGTATAAAATCAGTCTTGGTAAGACACAAAGTCTAGATATGACGCATAGTCTAGGTAAGACACACAGTCTAGGTAAGAGACACAGTCTAGGTAACAACATAGCTTCTAGGTCGCATCCAGCCACAAGATTCATTCCTTACCTTCCCTATTTCGGGAGTGCATAATCCCTGAGAAAAATTTTCATATGCCAAATTATATAGAAACTAACTTATAATAATTCAAAATCACCCCCTCATCATGAAGGTACCAATGCCACAAACAACTCATCAAATGAACCCACAGTTTGAGAGTTATGGGATTTTTTTAAAAATGGGCCAGTTGGGTCTGGGCCCATGCCAACCTAGCCAGACTGATTCGAGTCCTGCTTGATCTGACCCAACAGATCCATCCTAGCCCACTAAAACTGTTCGGTTTGTCCACCTAGATGCGGCGGGCACCGCATCCCCACCAGGTCAATGCGGACGACCGCCACATTCAACATATTCGGCTACCACATGAACCACCCCACTACAGTTGTGATGGGGTACCTCCACGGTCCTACACTATGTGACACCCCTTCGTTCTGTTTCCAGATGAGCCCGCCGGGGGCCCTTTCCACCACCCACGACCACAGATCCGTGGGGTCCTCCACCGCAGGCTCTTGATCCAACAATCGTCTACTACTAGGTGGTCGCGCTGCTGTGCACAATAGTCAGCACCGCTTCCATAGGTTTCCTTCATTTTATGGGTCTTCTGTCTTACTCTGATGCTCCATTTTTTAAAACAGTTCCATCTACACACTCAATGTATTTTTTTATTCACTACCTTGGCATTCATTTCTTCTCTCCATCCCTCTGGGGGTCCGACTGCAATCAAAACCTCCTGGATAATTGCATCGTGACCACGAGGTTCATCAGTGAAGAACACCATGAATAGAGATAGAAGAATTAAAATATTCCTGAAGGATGAACATCGACCTTGTTAGTTTCATCCTTCATTCATCCCTTTAGAAAAAGATATTGAAATAATAATCACACAGATTAATCTCCCTTCAATCCAATAGTAAATATTACCCATTCTAAGAGCACGATTGGATCGCAGAACAACCTATTCATGGGTTGGTCCGCATTGGTCGATGGAAATAACAAAGAGTAAAGAAATTATGAAGAAAAAAATCCCCCCACCTAGAAAGAGGATGAGTCAGAGGAAAGAATTCTTTATTGATGGAGATTCTTCCATGAACATCCTCGATCTGTCATTCGTCAGCGTTTGTTTTGAGCTCCAGTCTCTAAACTGTTGTCGTTGTGAGAGAGAGATTTCTTGGGTTACAAAGGAATTCTCCATTATTATGAATTCTAACTCTGGTACATGTTCCAGATTAATGGATGAAGTGTATTAATTCCTTTCAGCATAACTATTTCAGTTTGAAACATCGTCACCACACTATTTCATTTATAAAAGAAAATAGATGCTTCATCACTGTGTTGGAGCATTAATAAATCATCATGAAATGTTAAAATAAAAATAAAATAAACCTTTTATGTTTATTTTTACTCTTCTCTAAAATTTCCAAAAAATATTTTCCATGGTTGACCCGTCTCGGTCGAAGTTAGGTCCTTCCTAAAGAAAAAACCACTGCTCTGAACACAACAGTGCCCTCAGATTTTAAATCTGAGCAATCATTTAAAAGTTACTAAAACCATACATGAGTGATATATTTAATAAATGTAAAATTTGTTTAAACAATTATTCTTGGAACCCCATGCCTCATAATCATATTCCATATCCATGCCTGATCTTGAGATAATCCCATATAATTTTCAAAAAAAAATACATTGAAAATCCAGGCCATTACATTTTCCCCACCTTTGATATTTTCAACCTCAAAAATCCAAAAAAAGCTCTAAAAAAAAATGGGAATACTAAGCATGAATCTGGACCTCTCATTTCCAAGTTCCCTCTTGGAGATTTTAGTTCCTCTATCAAAAATTCACCAGAGGAATCGATTGTCTATGAAGGATCCTCTCATGTTGATCCTTGATATCCATCGGGTACTCCGTGAAAGTCACCTTGTCATCAATTTCCATATCACCTAAATAAATGACGTGTGATGGGTCGTGTACGTATCTCCTCAGCTAGGATATGTTAAATATATAGTTCACCCACTCTAACTATGGAGGTAGATCCAAGTAGTACACCACTTCACCCACTCTACGCAATATTAGAAAAGGTTTTATGAACCTCAAAGATAACTTCCCACCCCGACCAAATCTCTAAATCCCACATCAAGGGGAGATTGGAAGGAACACATATTATGCCTCCAAAAACTCCAAGGGCCTCTTTAGCCTATTAGCATAGGAAATATGAAGCCTCTGTGCAGTCTTCATCCACTTATAGATGACCTGCACCTTATCCATAGTGGTTTTTACCAATTCCATGCCCATGGGTGATGACTCTACGGGGTCATTCCAATAAAGTGGTGACCTACATGGTCACTTGTACAAGGCCTCAAACGGTTCCATATAGATTGTGGAGTGGTAGATGTTATTGTACACAAAATATACTAGGGGTAGGTGATCCTCCCAACTGCAGCCAAAATTGAGGATGCAAGAACGTAGCATGTAATCTAGGACTTTAATGGTTTTCTCCTCTGGTCATCTTCCTGCAGGTGGAAGGTAGTTCTCAAGCACAGCTGAGTCCCAAATGCCTCATGCGACCCATTCCACGATCAAGTTGTAAAGCATGAATCTCAATATGAGACTATCAACGATGGTAATCCAGGGTGTTGAACTATATACTGAATGTAGAGGCTTCCCAAGCTCTCTACTAAACTCAGTTCCTGGATCTCTAGGAAGTGGGACAAATTGGTGAGTCAGGCAACAATCACCCATATGGTATCATTCCCCCTAGATGTATGTGGTAGACCTATCATGAAGTCCATCGATATTCCATCCCATTTGAAATCTATAACCATAAGGGGTTGAGCCAAGCCCATTGGAACCTGGTGCTTAGCCTTCACTTGATGATAAGTGAGGCATCTAGAGACAAACTTCGCCACTGCCTTCTTCATCCCCGACCACCAAAAGTGACGTTAGAGGTCTTGGTACATCTTTTCCACACCTGGATAAACTTCCAAAGGGGGTGTATAGAACTCTTTCCACACATCCTCTCGTAACGTCTCTGGTATAATTGTGAGTCCCCTGAAAAGGTTTACATGATCCCCACCTTTTGAATATGCATCAGGAGCATGCCTTGTAGACATCTAAGCACATGTAGTAGCACAGCTGGCATCTTCGAGCTTTGCGTCCTGCATCCACTATAAGTGTGTAGTGGTAACCACCATCAATAGGAGATGATATACTTCATATCACTCCATGAATGATATATAAAGTGAGGCCAACTGCTCTGAGGCCTCATTCAGTAGCTGTGAACTCGATCTCCAGATGAGAGCATCTGACACCACCTTCCACTTCCCATGATTATAGACTCCATAGAAGTGATTGTCTTGGATGAAATATAGCCAAATTCATTGTATCGGGTTCATATCTGCCTAAGAAAAGATATACATGATTCGTTTTTGGTTTGAGAATAAAAGAAACTATTAACCCATAAATTAGTGTCGCGACATCTTCAATGCGAAGACTACCACCATCAACTTCGGATCGCGGGTCGCATAGTTATTCTCATATGGTCTCAGATGCTGTGAACCATGATAAATCACTTCTTCCCCTTGCTTCAGTATAAAACCATGACTTATCCTTAATGCATCACAGAACACGACACACTCGACACCCTTCTCTGGAAATCTCATGATGGGAGCACCTATCAAAATCTGTCTCATCTACTGAAAGATCTCCCGACACTTCTCCGTCAATACAAAAGGTTTCCCCTTTAATGTCAAGTAATTAATGGATTCTCCTAGTCTAAAAAATTCGAGTACGAACCTCTGATAGTATATATCCAATCCCAAGGAAACAGCTCAGCTCAATAATTCTCTTGGTTGGATCCCAAGCAAGCCCCAACTCGAACTTTACTGAATCCACTGCAGCTCCATCCTCTGAGATGACATTTCCCATAAAGTGCACCTCTCATATCCCGAACTAACACTTCAAGAGATTCCCATAAAGCCGGTGCCCTCAGAGTAAGTCCGGGACCATCCTTAAGAGTATCACGTGCTCCTCATCAGACTCCGAGTACATCAGGATGTCATCCATAAAGACCACTACAAACCGGTCTATGTAAGGTTCGAAGATCATATTCATGAGTCCCGTGAAAACTTTTGGGGTGTTCTTCATGAAAAATTCCCTCACTACATACTTGTAGTGACCGTACCGACATCTGAAATCAATCTTTGGGATGTCCTTATGTTGTACATAAAGATGGTGATAGCCTGATCTGAGGTCAATTTTTAAGAACCATATAACTCCCTTAAAATTATCAAAGAGGTCATCAATCCTCGATAGTAGATACTTATCCTTCACGGTCACAAGATTCCAACACCAAAATTCCACATATAACCTTAATCTCTCGTTTACCTTCTTCAAAAATAATAATGGGGTTTCCCATGGTGAAACACTTGGTCTCACCAAGCCTTTCCCCTATATGTCCTCCAACTATACCCTCAATTCATGAATCTCTACAAGAGAAATCCAATAAATTGGCATTGATATTGGTTCCTTCTTAGGGTACAAGTAATTGTAAATGTATTCCTCCCTGTGAGGAGTTAGTCCTATAACATCTTCTGGAAATATGTCACTGTACTCTTCCACCACTGCAAAAAAATGTGAATTCATCTCATCCACTGCACTGAGGTTCATTCTAGCCAACTAATGTATAATCTGATGTACCCAGCTATGTGTGAGTCTATATTGTTCTTTTTGTGTCTCCATTTCACCAACAAAGGAAAATTTGGTCCCATATCCATGGACACACCACACTATGCACCTACAATAGTTGATCAATGCATGAAATGTGGATAACTAGTCCATACCCAGAATGAAGTTGTATGGCCTTGATGCTGCCAACAAGAGATTTCAATCTAAACTCTCACCTACAAGAGTAAGAGAAAACTATCACCACTAGTGTGTGATCATAGAATCTCATCCCATAGAAGTATTTAAGCGAAGGGATCAAGTCAAAAGTTCCACTAGAATCTCTGTGTTTCAAACAAGGGTCATGTGAGAAAAAGGTGAGTGGAACCTATGCTAATAAAAACAACATATAGGAAGGAAAATACACAAATTGTACCTCTAATCATCCTGTGAGTCTTGGGATTGTAATCCTCCATCACCTGGAGCTGGCCTCACCCCTATCCACCAACTCCCTAAGCTCGGGGTGGACCACTTAGGGGGGGTGGTGGTGGTGCCTCGGACCTCTGTCCACCTCCTGCTGCTCATCCCACTCATCTACGACATCTTCCACCTAGAAGATTTCCATTTTCCTACCTCCTCCGCTACCTTGGAGGTCTCTCGACCATCTCTTAGTCGGTCATACGGGTGGTCAGAAAATCTCTATCCATATGTCTCTGACCATCGCACAAGTAGCATAGTCTGTCCTTCAGCTGACACGCTCTGCCCTGGGAGGCTCGCACCACTAACCCCAAGTCATGGGGTCGTCCCATGGAATACATGACCCACTAGGGTCCCTAAATCATATGTCGATTACCCAATGATGAAGTCTCTTCTTTATATCACCCGGTGGTGTCTCCCATTGTCAGTGCCTACTCCGTAAGAAATATATCTACCAGTAGAGATCACTCCAACACCCCAACATGCGTTGGGATGATAAAAGTTATCATCAAATCCATGATATCTTAGTGTAGTCCCTTATCAAAGGTACGGGCCCTAAATAATGGGTCTCACACCATGTTGGTTGAGTAGTGAGAATGATTTTTGAATCTTGCTAAGTAATATGCTACAGACTGGATTCCCTACAGCAGGTGCAGCAGCTCTTGTATACGAATAGAGAGTAACATCACTGTAAAGAGCTCCTCTATGAAGAGGCGATTGAAGTATATCTAGGATAGTGTCACCTCCTCATGTGATTGAGTCATCGAGATCCACCATCTCCCCAATAAATCCTGAAGAAGGCTCTTGGATAGGACTTCCATCCAGTCGGTAGGTGTCCCCACTAAGTGGAATACTTGCATAACCACCTCCAACCAGTCCTCAAATATATGTGGAACCATATCACTTAGAAACCTAGGAGGTCACTGTCTCTAGAACTCATGCAATGTACTAATCCTACATGCATCCTCTACCAGTAACACCAGTATGAACTGCTTCTCTCTAGGTAGTGGTATCATCAGTACACCATCGGGAAGTGCTATCTGTTGAAACGTTCCCTGTACTGATGCCTCATCGCTTGGCAGACCATCCTCGGGGTCACACCTCAGAATTCGGGCTTAATGTCTATGTGGAGGCATCTTAATACAAATGAAGATATACCATAGTCAATAGAGTATACATGGTGAGATGACTCTAACTCAAGAAGGACATGATAATATACTCAATTCCTATATAATTCAAGAACCATTAATTCCCCTTGTAACTAGTGTTTTCATGTACAGATTCAAAAAGCAGAATTCAAGGTCCTAGTATATAGATACGTCAACCACCGCACCAATACTGGGTTCCTTGGCCTGAAATCCGAACTGCAAACACTTAAAATTGTTTCCCCAAAACAATTGTAAAACTGACCACCCTTTGATACCACTCTATCACGACCCATCTCCCGGGGCCTATTCC
This sequence comes from Viscum album, assembly GCA_963277665.1. Taxonomy (NCBI): domain Eukaryota; kingdom Viridiplantae; phylum Streptophyta; class Magnoliopsida; order Santalales; family Viscaceae; genus Viscum; species Viscum album. The sequence goes on along the minus strand of OY728167.1, from coordinate 735,982,540 downwards.
ATAACTACCCCAAGCCTGCCTCCCAAAAGATATGGGATGGTGACTAGCACTGAGTAGGAATATCCCACAATTGGGAGGCATTTTACATAGTACCTATATGAACGCACTCGTCTTCAAGAAAAAGATGAAACAAAAAACACTAAGTAATCACATATGCAAACCACTAATAAATCCCACTCAGATTAAGGTACAAAATTGAAAGAAAAAGGGTCAAAAATACAATCCCAACTGCAATGGAAAAGTAAAAGATCATGGATATCATATATAAAAAACCATACTTGATGGTAGGTATACTAACCTGTTTGAATTTCACTGAAGCGTACCATATCTATCGGGTCACCCTGAAGCACCCCTATCTCCAGCCAACCAAGTACTCTGTCGAATATACCGATCATCTCCACCAGACATGACACGTATGGGAGAAGCTCATGCAAAGGTGACTAAAAAAATATTTAGTAGGGACCCCAAACCACAAAAAAAAATTCACAAAGTAAAACACAAGGAATAACATGAAGTATACCACAAATAAAATCACCAATAAATACACCAAATTGACTACCAAATATGAACATGAAGTATAGCCTCTAATAATTAAAACAACGAGAGTCACTAGAGTCCGCTCAGACCAAGTATAGGTCTATGGTATGTAAAAAAGATTGTTTTAGGAATCAATAGTACCCTTAACTAGTAACACACAGAGTGTCGGTAACACACGGAGTGTAGGTAACAAACGAAGTTTAGATAACACATGGAGTCTGGGTGACACACAGAGTGTCTTCAAAGACTAGAATAAGAACACCCTGGTGGGACATGGGAGTACCGACTCATTATTGGAAAGAAAAAAAAGTCTTGATAAGGCACACAGTATGGATAAGACACATTTTCTAGGTAAGAGATGCAGTCTAGGTAACCACATAGCTTCTAGTTTGCAGCCAACCGCAAGATTCCGTCCTTAGAATGCTTATTCTGAGAGAACCTACTCCTCAGGCAAAAAATTCATACTCCAAATTCTATGGAAACTCACTTAGAGTATCTCAAAATAATTTCCTAGTCATGAGGGTCCCAAAGCCATAAACAGATCTTCAAACAGAAACATGATTGGAGTGTTGTGATCTTTTTTTTAAAAAGAGGATGGTCGGGCCTGGGTCCGGTCCAACCCAGTCAGAACCACCTGAACCTACCCGACCCAGGTCCCACATGACCCGAACCACTCGTTCGACCCATTCCACTGGGTACGACCTGCCCTTGATGGTCCTAGACCACAATCAGTTAGCCCGGTCGAGGGGACCGGTTTGTTTTCCCGGACACGACGGTGCCACATCCTCTCCTAGTCAAGACAGCTGACTGATGTGTTCAACGCGGTCAGCCACCATGTGAACCGCACCATAGAGGTTTCTGCGGGGTCCCTCCACGGTCCTGCTTGACCGCAGTCCCATGCTGCATGACATAGGTTTGTGCCTTGTCCGGTAGAGACCACTGATGGTCCTGTCCACCACTCGTAGCCACCGAGTCATAGGGTCCTCTTGCACCGGCCATCGATCTAGAAATGGTCTACTGCTGAGCATCCATGCCACTGATGGACCTCCTTCCGCGGGTCTCTGGTCTAACTTTGGTGATATTTTTTTCAAAATGGGGTCATCTTCATGATCCACATATTGTGTTCTTCACTTCCTTGAAATTCGTTTGTTCTCTCCATCCCACCGGGGGTCCGACTGTGTTCAGAACCTCCCAGCAAATCGTGTCATGACCACGGGGGTACATCGATGAAGAAAACCAAGAACTATTACAAGATAATCACAAAGAACTCATGAAGAATAAGCATTATACTTTTTAGTTTTGGACTTCATTCGTCCCATTAGAAAAAGAGAGGGAAACAATAATTAGACAGATTAATCTCCCTTCAATCCCATAGTAAATATTACCCACCCCTCATGCATGATCGGATCGCAGATCAAACTATTCATGGGTTGGTTCGTGTTCATCATTGGAAACAAGAACAGTAAAAACTCACGAAGAAAATAAACCCCTACCTAGAAAGAGGGTTAGTTAGAGGAAATAATTCATTGTTGATGGCAATCCATCGACAAACTTCCTCGAACAATCATTTATCGAGGTCCATTCTGAGCTCCGATATCTAAACTGTTTTCACCATGAGAGAGAGAGATTCCAAGGGTTCCATAGGAAATCTACAGCATTATGAATTATAACGCCCATCCCTACATTTGATTAATAGTGAAAATGCATTAACACATTTCAGCATTAATGTTCTTCTTTGAAACAATGTCACCATTGATTTTCATTTATTAAAGGAAATAGTTGCTTCATCGCTTCTTCTCAGCATTGATGTGTCTTCAAGAAATGTTAAAATAAAAATAAAATAAACATTAATTTTATTATTATTTGTCATTAAAACATCAGAAAAATATTTTCTATAGTCGACCCATGCTGGTCGAAGTTGGGTACCGCCTAATAAAAACTCACTACTCGGAACACAATTGTGTCCCCAAATTTCAAATCTAAGCACTCATTTAAAAGTAACTAAAACTACACATGAGTGCTATTTTTAATAAACATAAAAATAGTTTGGACATTTATTCCAGGAAACCTAGGCCTCAGAATCACATGTCGTCTCTGTGCCTAGTTTTGAAATAATATCATATAATTCTAAAAAAATTAACTAGAAAATATTGGACATTAAATAAAATAAAATTGGGTATAATGATACCTCTTATTCGGGTAACTCCTTTTGGTTTGCACGAAAGGGATTCCATAGATTTATTTCTTCCCGAGGGGATGATTCTAGTATTTGGGTAGGGATTTTGAGGATTTATTTGGGTAGATATTGGTTGATACAATGTTTTTTGAGATGATGTGAGAAGTGGGAGGACAGGAGTCCTTTTTATAGTGTAGGAGGAGTGGCACTCTTTTACATTTTGGGAAAGGGAATTACACCCATGTTTTACCCATGGAATGTGGACACAATAATGGTCCAAAGTTGATAAAATTGAAAATGGGTAAGATATATTTCAATATAATTTATTTTTTACATGTTTTTATACCATTTAGGCCCTTAATATTAAGGATTAGTCCTTAGTTAATCATAATTTCAACTTAACCGATGTAATTAATTTTTATTTCTTTTAGTAATATTTTTGGTAAAAAACTATGTTAATATTAGTAAAAACTATAAATTATTATGATTCCAAATAAAGAATCCAGTTTCCCAAATTCCAATCACATACATGGTAGAAATTAATTTAAATTTAATCCCATAATCGGTTCAACAATGTGGGTTTTAAAAGTAAAACCCCTCAAAAGTTTGCTATGTTTTTATATTTAATTACAAAGTAAAATTGATTACAATGACCTAAATTAGATTTATTGATAAAAATATGATCTAATTTTACTTTAAAAAAATTTAAAATGTAATTTTACCATAAAAATAAAAGAGATCAAAAAGAAATGTTTTACTAAAATTCAGTATTTTTCACTATTCATTAAATAATGAAACTTCACAAAAAATAAAAAAAAATATCCTGACCTAATTATTGTGTTCCAAATTCAAATATTTAGTTTATTTTTAACATATTAAATCTATTAAAGTGAAAAAATAAGATTTAAAATGGTTTCTTCATTAAAAGGTGATAAATATAGGGTTTTAAGCATAAAATTGGGTTTATTATTATCATATATCTATCAAATAAATTGGATGAATATAAAAAATATTTGATTGAATATATAAAGAATATATTACATTAATATAACTCACTAGTTGTACTTAATTTAATTTATTAATGTTAATTTACTATGTGATAATAAAAATAATAATATTTTCCTTCATATTTAATTAGTTTTCATATTCATTTCTAATTAATTGGTAACCTTTGAATTCGTAATATATTAGTGTAAACAATGTTTTTAACAAATTAAAAAATATTACTCATAACTACTAATTTAATGTCTGGGTTATATCTTATTATATTAAATAATAAAATTTCATTAATATATTATTGTTCGATAAAACTCGGTTATGCGAGTTACGCAAGCCATCAAGAAAAGTTAGTCTAGTGTGTAACGTATGATAACATTAGTATTTTGTGTAGGGAAAGCTAAAATTTATGTTGTGTGTTGTACATTATTAACTTGTTTTTGTGTATAACACAAGCCAAACATAATTATTTAATATAAAATAAACTATTTTCAGTGTTGCATGAAATGAAAAATAACAAAAATATTAAATTAATTTGATATAAATAACTCCAAAAATCTCATGGTGTTACATTATACCCACCATAAAATAAATTTCCACCTCAAATTTTTTCTGGGTTATTAATGGTTTCTTACTTGAAATTTCCTTTCATGAAAATCCATATGATAAAAAAGAACACTAAAACTTTCTTTAAAAAAATAAAGTTAGAACAATAATGTTTTCTTAGAGTAACACATAGGAGGGTTTCAACAATGGATAACATAGGTGTAGAGTGAAAAAATGTCCATGGAAGAGAAATTTTACTATCAAGTTCTAGAGGAAATTTATAGAGATCTTGGTCACTATAATGTTAACAATCACAAAGACATAAATATGTGATTATCTAAGGGTCCATTTGATTCATTGGAAACTAAGGTATTAGTATAAGATTTAATATTTCAAAATAATTTCTCTAAAGTTGAATAATTTTCATGAGATGTTATAATTACATGATTTTATTTCCTTTCATAAGTAAAATCTTAGCTTTTGGTTATGTCTTTACCAATTTCCACTTCACCTCTTTCTCCAAAAAGGATGGTTATTTTTTCATTCCTGAAGAACTAACAGATCATGAGATCCATGATAAGTTGTCTCATCTCTGTTTAGTTACCGTAAACAGAAATTTTTTAGATTAGGTTATTCAATATGCATAAATCCTAATGTAGTGAGATAACACTTTTATCTTGCAGACTTCATCCAATGTTTAACGTAAACTGTCCTTAAATGGTTAACCTTATAAACCTTCCAAAAGATGCAAATACCAAGATTTAAGAAGAATGAAAAAATAATATTAACATTTATCCCCCATATATCACAACTTTGTTCATGGTTGTCACATTCCAAACATGAAATAACCTCATTAAATATTCCCATGAAATATGGTAATAACTAGAAATACAATAAATCCTTTTGAAAAACATGCATGCTTCCTTATTCCAATGATATCTGTACATTATTTAAATCCAAAAAGTTGTAAAATTCATCCTAGATGACATACAAAACTTTGTCAATAATCATTTACAGGATAAACTGCACCGTCCAATTTACTTATTCATATTTAGAATATCTTTATCCAAAAATCAATATCAAGACATTAGGCATAAATTAAGGGTCACCTTATCTTAATTAAAATATCATATTTCAATGAAATCACTTATCTATGTATTTATCCCCATTAAACATGTCATTTTAAATACCTAATGAAAACTTATACATAAAATATTTATATATTTTAGGATTCATATAACATAATCTCTGAATTTCAAAAAATAAATACTTCATTCATCAAAAATTATTCTTAAACAATTATTTAGGCTTCATCAACTTAGTCCTTAATACCACTTCCCAATAATATGAATTATAAACCATGTATTAAGTTTCCTCGACCTCAATCTAATCATACTTCTTATTTTTAATGTAAACAATACTAGAAGAAAATCACATACCTTTCACATTTTATTTTTGGTCTCTTTATCTTTAGATATATAATAAATACTCGTACCACCTTACTGATTCTCTTTATGAGATTTCCACTAGATAAATCAATTCTCTTAATGCCCATTATTTTGACATATAATAAATTAAATGTTAACCATTTTCTTTCAAATTATCTATAGTAAATAAAATAAGAAATCATAGTGTGGGAAACATTTATCATATTGGGATACCATATAATCATGAAAAATTACTTATAGGGTACCTAAATCATGGGTCATACTTATTTATTCTATAAAACCATAGGTTTATCCTTGTTTATTTATATTAATCATCTATTTGAATCCTTTATTATCGTTTATAAAGTTTTTTTAAATTCCCAAAGCATATCCCTCGGGAGTGTCAAACTAGGTGTACAGTAAGGCTCATTGTCATGTACCGGAATACACCGAGTCAGGTTTGGAAATTTTTTCAAAGTTGTTACCCATAGTTAAATATGTTCCAGAATCACATAAACTTTTATTATCCAAATATGTATGTATTTCTTGGAAACAACTTACTCTATCTTTTACTAAAATTTCTGGACATTTCAATAAATTTTAACTCATCCTTAAACTTATCCATAGAGACATCCCTGGAATTATACTTAAAAATATAGCTTGGGATCTCACTAAAGTTCTATCATCCTAGATTACAAAGGTTAACTAAACCTTCACTCTAATACCAACTATAACGATCCAGTCTTGAAATATGTAGAAATTAAATAACCTTTTCAGAATTCTTAAAACATTATACAAATAGACTCCTAAATACCATTTATTTTAGTGCCTCTATAAACTTGGAAACCAAAATATTGGTACATAAGTGAGACACATTATCTCCCACTAGGTTCTTCTTAACTAGATCCCTTCCTATAAACATCATAATTAATACATATATTCATTACCTAGGAGGGAAACAAAAAAAGGGGTGAGATGAAATGATCAGTATTGGTAAACAAGAGAGATATGTAGGCATAAACATGAGCATATGGTTATGAGAATAAGATCATGAAAATAGAAGATCATACCTCGTATATCAATGATCATAAATATTAATAATTAAATAAATATTAATAGTTCATAATATATGAATCATAAGAAAATAATGAACATAATCCATGAAATAATAACATCTTCATAAAACATGGAATTGTGGAAAACACATAAGTATATAATATGATTTCCAGAGTAGTCAATGAATCGCTTCCAACACCGTCTTGGTAGTATGGGTTCACTCAAAATAATTTATTGTTAGTCATGGTTCACTCCTATAGACATCTTTGTATTATGTGTTCACTCTGCATACCATCTTGTTAGTCATTATTCACTCCCATGACCATCTTAGTAGCGTGAGTTCATTTCTCATACTATCTTGTTTGTCATGGTTCACTCCCATATCTATCTTAGTAGTAAAGGTTCACTCCCAATAACATCTTAGTTATTCTAATGAGATTAAAATCTTTACCCAATGTATTATAGAGAGATATAGGTCCCACATATCTCATAAATAAATCATACATTCATGTGACACAAAATCATAAACAATCATATCAAAACTCATGAAATTAAATAGTTATCATAAACATGTAATAATATAATAACATAGGTAAAAAAGATACATGTTTCATAATCATTTTATCATAATAATAACTTATTAAAATAAGTGAGTTTCAAAAGTGTATAACTAGTGAAAGAGAAACATGTTCCAAAAACATAATTCCATAAAAACATGATCCATTTAGTGAATGAATATGAATGTAAAAATTGAACCATTTCCCCAGAATAGAATAAGTAACACCAATGGATGTCATCTTAGATAATAAATATCATTTAAAGATCTTTTAAAAATATCTCTTAAGGAAAATATCATTTCCATTTTGGAAAGTGATTTTTAAAACATAAAACATTTTGAAAAAAAATTTCCTGAAAAATACATTCAATTATTCTAAATAAATATTGAATTTTTTTAAAACCATTTATTTCAAAATACTTCTAATACTTATAATTAAATCCAGAAAATTATTTGAAAACCATTTCTTTGAAAATAAATTTTAAACTTATAAATTAATTTTGAAAAAGTTTTGAAAACAATTCTTTCTATTTAATTTATTATTTATAAATAAATCTTGAAAATGTTTTGAAAACCATTTCTTCAAAATTAATATGAAAACTTACCAGTAAATAATGAAAATTTTTTGAAAATTATTTATTTGAAATTACTTTGAAAACTTATAAATTATTATTAAAAAAAATTAAAACAATTTCTATTAATGTACTTTGAAAATTTATAAATAATTCTTTAAATTTTTTCGAAACCCATTACTTTGAAAATACATTGAAAACATATAAATAATTCTTGGAAATGTTTTGAAAACCATTTATTTGAAAATAATTTTAAAATCATAAAGAAATCTTGAAATTTTTTTAAAAAACATTTCATTGAAAATTAATTTTCAAAATTTTTTATTAAAAGTTAACATTTTAAAAATGAAAAGGTTTCTTAAAATAAATGACGACGAGTAAATCTGCACATGTCGTATGAGTTAAAAAGAACACTCCTTTTATATGGTAAAAGGTAAGAAAAATAGCTTGTTCAGAAAGTGACAAGAATATTCCTTTGAATATATTCTTAAAAGGAAAAAATGGTAAGCATTTCATTTAAATATTTTAGGATAATAGTAGAATATTATTGTAAACCCTTTTTAGAAAACATGGTTTTTATGGAACATATTTTTTCGACCGAATAGAGGGTAAAGTCGGGCTTTCCTAAAAACACTTTCATAACTATATTATGTACCATCGAGTGGGAAAATAATACAAATACAAGAAGATATCAATAAAAAATATATGGAAAGAAAATTCTTAGGTGTTATTAAGATATGGATCATAATATTTCATCTAAGGAAGAATAAACATAAACAATCTCGAGAAGCGATGAGAATGTTTCAATAAACACTTACCACATGGTAACATTGAAACATACTCCCAATGTATTAAAATGATATTGAAAGAAACCTAAAATTTCATGAATAATATGTGATTAATTATATATAACTTAAAAGGTAGTATAGGAACCTCATGGAAAAATATAGGTGCATAATATGGCATGTGTCTCAATGATGAAAAATTAAGAAAAATTACATTAACGATTTGGTAAATTTCTAATCATAAACCACATGAATTAAATTTCATCATATGGATATGTAAATAATAATATATTTAAGTATAATGATAATATAATACATTCATGTACAATATACACACCATTGGAAAGAAATGGGTGGTGAATAAAGTGATCATCTCACATAAATAAAAAGTGAGAAGAAATCCCCTTTCCTTGTGTCTTGAATCTCTTCGTACGCATAATAAATTCATGTATAAGAAATATAAATTTATTATAAACCTTATAAATAACTATATTTCTATATCTAATTCCATATATGGTTTGATTGTGACTTTATATTACCTTCTTGTTATCAAATATATGTTAAGGTTACACTTCAGGTAATATTCACCTTGTTTTTCTCATGTGTAACAATTTTTTATATAATTTTTCCGTATAATTATATAATTATTTAATGGATTAAAAAAATTATATAAATATCATTAATATTCATTTTATTTTTATTATAATAATTTATATAAGTATGAAATGGAATACACAATTCATGGAGACAGCAGACCATACGTATGCATGAATGCTACTTCCATTTTATTGGCGTATTGAAGTAAAGAAAGTAAATGAAATATATTTATATGTATATATGTATATAATATCATTAAATTAGATTTATTATTTCATAAATGTTATATATAATCACTAAAAATATCCTTAATTATTCCATTTAGTGTGTGAACGAGTCATATCTCTTTAAGAGGGTGGTAGTCCACACATCCTCAAACAAAATTATCGTATTTACACCAAATGGAAAGAATAAAGTTATTTGTTGTAAAATTATTACATAATCATAAATACATAATAAATATAATATATAATATATATATAAATTTTTTATCCATCATAATGTCCATCATGAGAGGTGGTAATGTAAAAAAATGAACAATCATTGTTTCGTGAGGCGGTAGTTCTCGGTACACATAAACAGTATATTCGTTACCCATTATATGGAAGTGTATGTAAGTGTAGATCAAAAAATTATCATTAAAACATACTAGTATATTGAGTATAATTTTTTTAAACAATCATGGAATAATATGATTTTCATTGGTGGATAATAGAAATAACAAAAAAGAACTTGAAGAAGAATGTAACCTCTTATCTGGGTAACCACTTTTGGTTTGGATCAAAGGGATTACATAGATTGATTTAATCCCAAGGGTACGATTAAAGGATGAGGGTAGGGTCTTTTAGGATCTATTTTGGACGATCTTGGTTGATCCATAGTGTCTTGATAGGTGTGAGGATGTGTTAGGAGAGGAGGCCTTTTTATAGTGGAGGAGGAGTGGCACTCTTGTTAATTTTGGGAAAGGGAATTCCACCGATACTTTTTCCATGGAAACTAGAACCTATAATAGTCCAAAGTCATTAAAATTGACTATAGGGTCTAAATATTTCCATAAAATGTTTTTTTACATGTTTCTAGGTCATTTTAGCCATTAATATTAAGGATTAGTCCTTAGTTAAGCTTAATTTTACCTTAATCGGTGAACTTAATTTTAATTAATTTCATTAATATTTTTGGTCAAAAACTAAGTTGACCATATTATAAATTATAAATTATTATTATTATAAATAATGAATCTATTTTTCCAAATTTCAATTACAGAGTTGGAAGAAATTAATATAAATTTAATGCCAGAGTCAGGGCGACAATGCAGGTTTTTATAGTAATAATGTTCAACTGTGTGCTATATTTTTATATTCAATTTCAAAGTGAAATTGATTTAAATCACCTAAATTTGTGTTATTGATAAAAATATGTTTTAATTAAACTATTAAAACAATTTAAATATTAATTTAACCATATAAATAAATTATATAAAAGAGTAGTTTTGAACTAAATTCAGTATCTTCCACTATTAATTTAAAAATGAAACTTCACGGGAAAATACCAAATATTTACTCTAAGATAATTATTATATTCTGGTGTCAAATATTAATGTTATTCTGACATATTAAATTTATAAAATTTCCAAAAAAACATATTTAAAATAGGTTCACCATTAAACAGTTATAAAAATGAATTAATTAAAATATTTGTTTTCAAGCACAAAAATTGGGGTTGTTCTTATATTATGTATATCAAATATATTGGATTAATATAAAAAATATATGATTGAATATATATAATATATATTAAAATAATATCACTCACTAATTTTAATTAATTTAATTTATTAGGGTAAAAAAATTTTGTGGCCATAAAAATAATAATATTTTCCTTTATATTTAATAAGTTTTTATATTAATTTATAATTAATTGGTAACCTATGAATTCATATTATATTATTATAAAAATATATATTTTCCCAAATTAGTTATTACTATAAATAACCACTAATTTAACATCTAGGTAACATCTTATTATATTAAATAATAACATTTTAATAATATATTTTTGTCGGGTAAAACTCAGTCTTGTATTTTACACAAGCCATCGATGAAAGTGAGTCTTTCATGTAATGTAATATAACATTGGTGTTCAATGTAGAGATATCTAATGTTTATATTTATTTTTGTGCACTATTAACTTGTTTTTGCGTATAATTCAAGCCATGCAAAGTGCATTAATATAAAATAAAAAACTTTTGATGTTGCATGAAATGAAAAATATCCAAAAGATTAAATTAATTAGAAAAATAATAATCCACAAAATCTCTTCATGTTATAGACTTGGTATCCTCCCAATGCAATCTATTTAATCTAATTACAATCTTCCATTGATAAAGAAACAAATTATAAGTACCCTAACTACTATATTTATTTGATAAGGGAACTTCATGTTATTTTGAAAATACCCCATAGTTTCGTTGTTAATTAAGGGATGTTCTACTAGATATAAAAATTATTATATTGAAAGTGGAATTATATGATTTCTGTATTTGTCATTTTATCTATAACAATGTTTTATTGATTTATAGGTTCTTTATTTAATGGTATGAAAGGTTCTGGTGACTCATATGGTGAATGCATTGGACATAATCAGGTGATGAGTGGTGTTTGAGTTAGTGTCCTAAAACCAACTTATTTTGTACTTTATGATAACTCATATACATAGTTTTTAATATTAATAAATTCATAATCACATGATGATTATTATTCTATGTATCATTGTATGTGATATTGTCCTAACAGTAACTATCACACTAATTTTTCATAAAAGATATCTACTATGATGAGAACTCGGAAGTGCTCCGACGCTATTCATGAATATATGTTCTATAGATGGGAGATATAATTTGAGGGAGAAAATGATATAGTAAATCAAAGGGTGGAGACTCATAGAACAATGAGTAACCTTTTCATTGTGTACAACCTTCTTAATGTCAAAGATGATATTATGAGAACAGTACCCGCCAGTAAGAAATCCACATTTCTATGTGTCACTGGATGTTCCTATCTACAGACATGTGTATTGGTCCTTATACTTTAATATTATTATTAATGTGTACTATGAGTGACACACTTAGATGTATTTATGGAAACCATGATGATATAGGTTTGCAGTGAGGTAGGATATGTTGGGTGTATCACGATTAATATTGCATTAATGAATAATGCAAGAAAGGATTTATCCCTTCTGTTTCTTTAACAAAAGATAATATCTCAAGACTTTTGATGGAAATGATATATCCTAAAAAATAAATGTCCATGGTGATCAACAGGAAAGTTTCATTTTCAAAAATTAATTGAAATAGATATTGAGCATATAGGTTTATGCCATAGGCATGAAACCTGCTCGATTAGAGATATTGTGATAAAGGGACTATATTACATGGTAAGAGTTTGTATAAGGTGAAATGTTGTTGAAGCATTAACTTCTTTCTCTATGGGTGCCTTGGTATGTTTCTGGGATCTAACCATAGTATTTAGGTTTCTCCTCTTAATTCCAATGAGAAAGAGGCCTAGAGATTCACACACAAAGTATATCCATAATCTCATTTAAATATTTTATTATTTAATAAGTTGAATAAAAATAATTCTCGATCGTGGTTTAATAGTTATTCATGTATTACTGATCACATTTATTCTTCCAATAGTTATTCTAGAGAATATATATTTCAGGTGGAACAATTAATAAATATCTATGTTCTATTTGGTGAATATAATATTTATTTATTTTTTAGAGAATAATGTAGTGATATTTATTTAATAAAAAAATAGTCATTACACAATATGTGATAAATATTATGGAGGATTGGAGAACCAATTTTAAGGGTTCAGTGAGAAATAATAATATTAAATATTAATTTTTTAAATAATATTTAACCACAAATAACAAGTTAAGTGCATGTTAGAAAATAATAATATTGTAGTTATTATTTTACATTGGGGTTTTTCTAGAATTAATGAAATAATTAAAGGCGCTTGTGCAATTTTTTTATTATGCTAGTGAAATAAATGTCTGGTTATATTATTCTCTCATTATCTAGTGGAAATCCGAGAAACCGGTTGTGCACAGTGGATTGGGGAAAATCTCTCAAGCCTAGAGAGTTCATCCCTTTCTAAGAATTCTCTCAAGAACGAGAGATGTCCTCCTCCATCGGATCAAGGAGGACTCTTTGCAATCAGTTCTCAAAAGGGTCAAAGGAGGAAATCGTAATCATAAGGATATTAAATGCTAGAACCTAGAGACTCCTATAGTGACATCTGGAGATACGTGGAACATGTTTGTATCACAGCTATAGGAATCCTATAGTTGGATTCTACAATGAAACAATGACACACTGTAGATATGTGGCCGAAAGAATTAATGAAGAAAGAATAACCTTGGAGGTGACTCTTATTAAATTAAATTAAATATAGACAACATGTTTTGATCTACTCTCTCTTGTATTTGGGTTTTCTATCCCTTTCATGTTCTTTGATTCGATTCTATTGGTCACGACATTTTTCGTTTGAATTGACCTCAGATTGATTATCAATAATGTCAAAAAGAAAAGATGGGCACCATCCCTCCGGCACTTATGTTGCACTCAGAACCTACAAGTTGTATCATATTGTTCAAATCATTTTTTATAATTATTTAGTCTCATTAATGATTTATGCATTCATATTTTATCTTTTCAATTCATGTTAATCATTCTTTAAATTTGTATTGATAGATCTATTTCTTCCCCCATTTTTTCACTCATATATAATTGGAATGATTAATTTTATGATTAAAATAAAATCAAGGAACTCATCTAGAGGTGTTAGGTATTCTGACCAGATACCACAAAATTACACGTTGTGTAATCAAAATTACACATTATGTACTCATGTTCAATTCAAAAGAAGTTATTTTAGAAATTACTCAACCCATGTGAATTAATGACATATAGTGTAGTTAATTCTTACACCACATGTTGACAAGGATATACTAGCTCACAGTCAGATGGAATACAATTGTGTGGACCACTAGACACATTGTGTAGGCCATTAGAGTTATGGCATGGTCCTGTATTCCAAACATGGCCTACCCGACTGGTGACTGTTTAACCTGAAGCCAACATGGCATGTTTCCCACTGTACAAGCCATATACTCCAAGATTTCTAAAGTACGCCACACATGTCGAGTCCCTAGGTGTGTACTTCAGATACATGGTGAATAATTAACATTACATGTAGATCATATATACACACCATGTACATTTACCAGTTATTCAAATTTAAAATTTATTATATTATGTAACCCTTGAGACATGTACTTTCATGTGGGTGTAATTTTGGGGCACGCCATGTGATAGAATTTAATATATATATATATATATATATATGTGTGTGTGTGTTTTATTAACATCTTCATAATATTCAAGATTTTCACATCCTATATGTGTTGTATTATAGTTTTAATTCTATGTCCATGCTATATTTCATAAAGAATAAAATGTATACAAGTGTAGTACATATTGGGTAGTTTTGGATGGTTATTCACTAGGTTACCTCCATGTTACATGTTATGTAAATTGTTAATTTTAAATGAATTTATTAATTTGTTTAAAATTAAAATGGATGAGAATATAAAGGAAATTTTGAAATAGGTTAAGATAAAATTATTTATTAATTAAAGATAATAATTAATCAATTCGAACATGATTTATCTTAAATAAGAATGATTAACTAATTGAATGCTAGTTTTATTAAATGTATAATTTTTTAATGCATGTGGATGATCATGAGATAGACCAGACCCATGTATGTTATTGGTTTAATTTTAATTTATTATTAAATTAAATTGTTGTCATGCATGCCCTCTCTCCTCATTAATATGTAGGGCCCGAGTGCCCTTGCTTTCTTTTATGTAAACCCACTTTTACGACTCACATATGTGTGATTAAAAGTATATGTAATAGATGGAGATCCCAAGATAGTGGAGGTGGTTCATGTTACAAGATGAGGTAGAACCAATCCAAGGAGATACAAAGGTGGTCATGTAGAAAGTTGTACACACGAACCATAAATGGTTCAAGTATTTATCCCCAATGTTTTTAGTTAGTTTATCAACCACTAAATAAACTAACCACTAGAACATGATCATGTGATAAAGATAATAATTGGAAATTTATGTATAAAAGATAAAATCCCTCAATAAAATATTAAGTCAGTATAGACTTCCATTACTTCAGTTAGAATCGAACCATAGTTCAAAGTGCTTGACCATCCAAAGTTGGGGTGCTCTCAATTATCAGGAAATTTTGACATGAGGTTTTGGGTTTACTTGACATGGTTCACATCAGGGGTTGATATCCAACGAAGTACTTGATGTAACTAAGATTAAAAGGTTGAGGAAATCTAAATTAATGATTTTAGGATTGAGGGTTACACACCAAAGATCAAGTAGCTCTGAGTTAATGCGGTTAACATTTGGAATTTCTACCTAAAACCTTTTATGTTGTTTGACTAACCAAAGATGGGGTAATGATAATGGTAACATGGATCCTTGTAACATGAATGTGCATGAAATCATATATTCTGAATCCAATGGTGAGGGATATTGGGTTTTGATAAAATGGTGGGACACTAATAAATAAATATTTATTTATTTTTATAATTTTATCAAGATAATGTTCTAAAATTATGCTCATATTCTTTGTAAAAACAAAATAAAAAATGAAATAAAACATATTGTTGAAATCTATTTTCTAGAAGGAACCCCTTCGAACCGGCACTAATTTAAAGGAGTGGAAAAGGTGCCTATGGGTCATCCTTTTCCATGAAAAGATAATTTTTTTATTGGAAGAACATTTACTAGTTGCACCTGGAAATGAGGAAAGTGACGAAGAGCTCTCTCTATACTAGAAACATCTGAATGATGATACACGCGTTTATTACTTCATGATATCATCCATGTCCAATTATCTCTTGAAGCAACATGAGGAAACAAATGCTTATAGTATTATGACTCTCCTTCGAGGTATCTATCCAGAGAAAGAAATACAAGAGAGCTATGTGATGTATAATGCTTTGTTCATGAAAAATCTTGGAGAGTCGGCGCTTGATGGGTCTCATATAGTCAAGCTTATCAGCTACATTGAGTGTATAAACATATTAGGGATTAAATTCCTAGATGAGTTACGCATATATCTCAAACATTATTCACTAAACAATACCTTCTATATTTTTATTACGAATTATAAAATGAAAAATAATTAGAAGATTCTATGAGAACTTATGAACTTTATTTTTTAAGTGGATAAGGACCTGGGGCATGAAAAACCCATAGTCCTTATGGTTAATTGGAATAGGAAGGACAAGGAAAAGGGGATTCAGACTTAGAAATAGTCTAAATACCCTAAGAAACACTTGACCAAGAAGAAGAATCTTCAAAGGTAGGGAAAGGAAAAGGAGGTGGTAGGTTTTACATGTGGAAAGTGAGGCCACTGGAAGAGGAACTACACCTAGAGACAAGGGAAATCCAAAGGTAAATTCTTTATTGAGTGAAATATTTCCATTTCTATACATTGGGTATTAGATAAAACTTTTTGTTCTCACATATATATTCAAATATAGTAAACAAGTATATTTCAGAAAATTTCCAGAGGATAGGTGGATCTGTGAGCTTCCAATGGTGCAAGGTTGGAAACTCTTTCCATGGGCGACTACCACCTTTCATTGATGATGTGAATAATATTTGTTTTACATGATTTTTATTATGTAACTACTTTAACCAAAAACATATTTTATGTATCAAGTTTAGATACATATGGGTTCATTTTCAAGTTTGTAAATAAAAGTTTTTTCTTTTATAAAGACAACATATGTTATGGTATGGGAAATTTTAGTAATGGTCTGTCTATATTAAATAACAAAAACTAAGTGTTAGTAATAGAAAATGAATTAGGTTCACATGAATCATATAACACCCAATTCTGGAATCACTTCCTTGGTCATGTTAATGAGAATCATTTGAAAAAGCTCTATCAAGATGGTTATTTAGATTCTTATGATCTAAAACAACTTGATAGATGTCAAACTTGTTTACAAGGAAAAAATACCAAACCACTTTTTGGTGGATAGGGTGATAGGGCCACAATGCTTCTAATATTGGTACACACTGATGTGTGTAGACTATTTTTAGTAGAGGATAGAGGTAGATATTATTAATTCCAAAAATTTATGGATTACTTGAGTAGATATGGATACATTTAATTGATGAGGCATAAGTCTATGTAATTTTAGAAATTCAAGGAATTCAATAATGAAGTAGAGAATCGGCTTGGTAAGAATATAAATAATCTTAAATCATATCAAGGTGTAGAATATATTAACCAAGAGTTCCTCAAATTTTTATAGGAGTTTGGGATTATATCTCAACTCACTCTACCTTACAAACCATAGTTTAAGGGTGTTAGTGAAATGGGGAACTATACATTGTTGGACATGGTAAGGTCGATGATGAGTCATGAAGGTCTTCCATTATCCTTTTGGGGATATGCATTACAAATTGTTGAATACACATTAAACCGAGTACCAACTAATGTGGAAAAAAATCCTTTTGATTTATGGAATGTAAAGAAACTTGTTTTGTCACATACACTTGTAAGGGGATGCATGGCATTTGTTAAGAATTTATCAAGAAAAAAACTAGCACCCTAGGGCACGAAGTGTTTCTTTATAGGGTATCCCAAAGAAACAAAGGGATAATACCTATAAAAACCCTCAGATAATAAAGTGGTTATTTGTAGAAAATCCATCTTTCTTAAGAGGCATAACATCCTAAAAATGATAGTGGGAGAAAGATTGAATTCAATGAATTTGATGATCAAGATACATAAGAGTTTGTACAGGAAAAAATTTCACAGGTCCCTATGGAAGAATTAGTTCTTAAAACTCAAGTATTGCATAGGAACTCAAGAGAGGTAAGGGAACTAGATATATATGGTATTCTAGTCACCAAGGATGGTGACTTATTGTTGTTTAAAAATGGTGAACCTCACTGTTATAAGGAAGTAGTAGAGAGTGCGGAAGATGCAGGATGGCTAGAAGCTAAGAATTCTGAGATGGATTCCATGTATCAGAACCAAGTTTGGGTTTTGGTTGATTCACTAGTTGATGTAATGACTATTTAGTGTATATGGGTAATCAAGAGGAAAATGAACATTAAAGGTAAATTAAGTACCTATAATGAAAGGCTAGTACCTAAAGGGTTTAAACAACATCATGAAATTGACTATGGTGAAACCTTTTTGCCAATTTCCACGTTTAAATCCATCAGAATCATGTTTATCATAGCAGCTTACCATGACTATGAAATTCGAAAGATGGATGTCAAAAATAAATTACTTAATGGTAACCTTTAGGAAGATGTCTATATGACACAAAAAGAATGGTCTGTAACACCAGTTGATTCTAAATGGTTTTAAAAGATGCAGATATCCATTTTTGTACTGATGTAAGCATATAGGTCATGTAACATGGGATTTTAGGAATCCATAAAAAATGGCTTCATTAATAATGAGTTTGAGTCGTGTGTTTACAAAAGGTTTAGTGAGAATGTCATCTTTATCTTAGTATTATATGTTGATGACATATTACATAATTGAAAAGACATACCATTCTTATTATCTGTTAAGTAATGGTTGAAAAAGTGATTCTCCGTGATAAACATAGGTGAAGAAACCTATATTTTAGGGATCAAGATCATTTGTGATAGATCCAAGAGGCTTCTTGGACTAATTAAAAGTATATATATTGACCATATAATAAATATATTTAGTATGGAACTATTCTAGGGTGGATCGGTTCCAGTGTCACATGGTTTACATATTTCTAAGAAAATGTGTCGGCACAATAGGAGAATGATAGAATATACAAGATCATATATGATTTAGTGATAGGATCAATCATTTATTCCTTGTTTTGGACAATATTTTATGTTTCCTATGCATTGATCATGGCAGGAAGATATCAAGAAGATCTAGGAGAATATAATTGGACATCTATTAAGACTATCCTTAAGTATCTAAGAAAGGATATGTTCCTGGTGTATGGAGAAGATGAGGATCTTTTCATTAGAGGGTATACTGATACAGGTTTTCAAAAAGATAATAATGATCTGAAGTGATAGTCAAGATATGTTTTCTATCTCAATGGGGGAGTTGTGAGATGGAAGAGTTCAAAGAATCCAGTTGTAACAGATTCTATAGTAGAGTCCAACTACAAAGTGCCTTCTTATTCATCCAAGGAATCCCTATGGATTCAGAAATTTTTCTAGGAGCTTGATGTGGTACCTAGAAGTAAAGTCCCTATCACATTGTATTGTGATAATACTACAGTGGTGGATCATGGAAAATATCTAAGGTTACATTAATGGAAAAAACACATACTCTAGAAGAAATGCCTATTGAGGGTTTTTTATCAAAGGGTTGAAGTTAAAATGAGTAGAGTATCCATAGAAGAGAATGTGGTGGACCAATTTACTAAAGTAATATCTCAGAAAAAAGCTTGACTATCATGTTAGAGCTAGAAGACTGAATGTCGTTATTAGTTGGCTCTAGTTCAAGTTGGATTTTGTTGGAGTTGGTTCCCTAGAACAGACTTCTTTTTTAATTTATTATAACCTATATTCATGGTTTTTAATATTAATAAATTCCTTACCTCATCATTATTGTTCTTCTGCATAACATTTCATGTGATAATGTCCTAAGAGTAACTGTGGCACTAAAAGGCCAGAGAATATCCCTACTGTGATGAAGACTCGAAAGTGCTATGAAAATATTCTTGAATATATGTTCTATAGTTGAGTGATATCATTTTAGGGACACAAATGAAACAAGCTATAATGGTTTGAGATTTATAGGACATTGAAGAACATTCTCAGGGTTTATTCCCTTGGTAATGGCTAGGAGGATATTATGAGAACAAGACCCGCTAGTAGGAAATGCATATTTCTATGTGTCATTAGATGTTCTTATATATAAATGTGTATATTGGTCTTCAAATATTTAGATTATTATTAATTCATATTATGAGTCATTCACTTAGAAGTATTGATGAAAACTATGATGACAGATGTTCACAGTGAGGTAGGATATGTTGGGTTTTTCATGATTAATATTACATTAATGAATAATGCAAGAAAATATTTATCCCTTATACTTATTAATGGAAGACAATATCTCAAGACCTTTAATGTAATTTATATATCCTAAATAAATTCATGGACATGGTGATCAATATACATGTTCTGTTTACGAAAAGTCAAAGTAAGAGATATCAAGAATATAGGTCGATGACACCGGCATGGAACCTGCTCGATTATAGATATTGTGATAAAGGGATTATATTACCCGGTAAGAATTCATATGAGGTTACATGTTGTTGAGACATTAACATATTTTTCTATGGGTGCCTTGGCGTGTTTCTAGATGGTAACCTTGGACATTAGGCAGTTCCACCTAATTCCACTAAGAAAGAGGCAAAGAGGGTAACACACTAAGTGTATCCAGAATGTCAATTAAGTAATTTATTATTTAACAAGTTGAATAAATATTTTCCCTAGTTGTGGTTTAATAATTATTCTTGAATTCTTGATAACATTTATACCATCACTAGTTATTTGATATAATATATTATGGGTAGAATAATTAATAAATATTTATTTTCTATTTGGTGAATATAATCTAATATTTATTTATTAGTGAATAATTCAGTGATATCTATTTAAAAAATAAATATTCATTATACAAGGAGCGATAAATATTGAGGAGGATTGGCGGAATGATTTTAAGGGTCCAATTAGAAATAATAATATTGAATATTATTTTATTAAATAATATTTAATTATTTATCACAAGTTAAGCATGTGTCAAAAAATAATAATATTTCTATTATTATTTTACATGGGGATTTCTCTAGGATTAATAAAATAATTAATTTCACTTGTACAATTATTTTATTATTACCTCAGTGAAATAAATTCTTTGTTATATTAATGTATTATTTTCCAAGGGAAATCTAATAAAATGGTTGTGCATAACGAATTGGAGAAAACCTCTCATTCCTAGAGAGTTCATCCCTATCTTGGAACACTCTCAAGAACAAGAGAGATCCTCCTCCCCCAGATCAAGGAGAATGCTTTGGAAGTGGTTCTAAAGGTGATCTAAAGTGGATATCCCAAGGGTAAGGATCTTCCATGCTGCCACCCAGAGACTACTGTGGCGACATCAATAGATTCATAGAACAAATTTGGATCACTTCTAGAGTATTCCTACACTTGGATTCTATAATAAAATGGTGGTACACTATAGATATGTGACTGGAAACAACAACAAAGAAAGAATATAATTGGAGGAAATTCTTATTTAAATAAATTAATTATAAACAACATGTGTTGATCTACACTCTCTTGGTTTTGGGTTTTCTATCCCTTGCTTGTTCTTTGATTCAATCCTGTTGTTCATGATGTTCTTCTTTAGAATAGACCTCATATTGATTATTAATAAAAGAAAAAAAGAAAAGTTGGGCACCATCCCTCCCACACATTCACTATGCTTGAAACCTATATGTGGTCCTAGAATTATATTTACCCCTGATCCATCAATACGTCACATAAGACAAAAAGGGCTAGTTTTTAGTGTATACCTTTTCCTACAAAAGGATAAATGTCGTGGAAAAAATCCTTGATAGCTTGTTTTTGATTTCTAGAATTATGAATTCCCTAAGTTTGAGATCAATTATTATTATTATCCATGTTTTGATTTATTATCATGGATATAAAAAGCCCTCATTTTTAGTTTATTACGGACACATGTTGTTAATTTATTCCTTTCATACCACTTATTTTAGGTATCTGTTTTGAAATATTCAATTGTATATTACTCCTTACTGAACATTGGATCTCACCGTTATTTTTTTCCTTTCCCCAAGAAACCTAGAGGAAAACTATGTATAATTTTCAAGGATATGATGGGTGGGGAAATCATCTTCTCAAAATATGTTGATGCTGTATATTATTTTTAAAAATATAGTGTATGTATGTATATTGTAATTCAATACTACTAAAATGTTGGATCCTTTGAGAACTCTTGTATTTTTTACCAATAATGTAACATAACTACTATAAATACCCTTATCCCAGTAGCTCAAATATGGTGTTTACTTTATTACTTCTTAATAAGATTCCATGAATAACATCCCAAAGTACCGAATAGTTTAGTATCCTAGGTAAAGTAGATACGTATTTCAAATTCAATTTAAAATTCAAAAAAATAAAATACAAAAAGTGTTTTCTTTGAGAATTCCATTATTCCCCATAGTGTACTGCTATATATCAATCAAAAAACACTTCCATGTATCCGGGGGGAAATAAAAAATAATAAAGGGGCATTCTTAATAGCTCAATAAAGGTTTTCATATAGTGGTAGTTATCATGAATAAATAAGAATAATAAATATAGAAAGGTAAATAACTGAAACACATGAAATTTAATCAATAAAATGACCATAATATGGAAGAAAGAAATGATGATCAAATAAATCCGTATAAATAATCACATAATATTTAATCTTATCCATTGATATTATAAATAATCAAATAATATCATGAACATCAATAATTAATCTCAAAATGAGAGAATGAATTACATTGGACATCTAAAACATATTCTTAGGACCTTTCACAAGATACTTTAAATCTATGGGTCAAAACTGAACCAATTTGTCCAGTATATTTGTCTCATTAGACTTTTCGATACATCATGGGGATATATATAACTATCATCTACCCTTAAATTAAAAATTTTAATACAATACTCAAATTAAAGGGGTAAAAAATAATAAATAAAAACATCCATGTTCAAACACTAACTTAGGAAATTTTAATACATACCCCAATCAAATAAACATAATCATAAACTATAGTGACCCAAAATTTTCATATAAGGATATTATGTCTTTTTATATGAATATTAAATACATTACATAGACACATGACCTAGGATCTTAAATTTTTAGTGACTTCAGGAGCTTGGACCATAATACTATTAATATGGTAAATTATATTTAATGTATCCCATAAATATCATCCCCTTTAGTACTCTTAAAAAATGAACTCTATATAATAGTTTATTCATATACACATTAATGGAAATATAATAAAGGGTGATTTCAGATGATCATTAAAGGTTAAAAAGATAGATAGACAAGTATACCATGAGAATAATGGAATGAGAACATGAAAATAACATTAGAGAACGATACCCTTCATATCAAAGATAATAATCTTGATTCATGGAATAAAGATTGGAAGTTCATAATACCTAAATCATAAGGGAATCAAAGAACATGAGTCATGATACCATACCATTAGAATAAGGCGTTGAATTGAGCTATAAACATAAGAATATAAAATATTATGTCAAATATACCCACCAATACATTAATAACATGTTAGTATTAAGATAACCACCCATGTACCTATTTCAATCTTGGGATGACTTCTGGTGTACCCTCTTTCAAGCTTGGGATAACCTATAGTGTACCCTCTGTGCTTATATAGCATTAATCATTGCCTAATTATTTGAGGGGAGATATATTTCCCACCAATCACATGATGAAAATCAAACACATTGTTTACAAAAGATCATAACCCATTCATTATATCATAACCCATGAAAATAAATGGGTTTTATAAAAATTCCATCTTATCATATCCTATAGAAAATAGATAGGTTTCATAATCATTTCATCATTTCATTATTGCATAACTTGTGGAAAAATAATTGGGCTTCATAAGAATTTTATCCTGGTATAACCTGTCGAACTGAAACATGTTTCATAAACATATTTTCATCATAAAAATAAACCATTCAGAGAAATAAAAAGAATGGTGTCCTTGGATCATAACACCAGCAAGACATAAGTAACATCAAAGGAGGTCATATTAGATAAAACTTGATTTTAAAATATCATTTGGAACATTTATTTGAGGAAAAATAACTTTTATTTAAAAATAACTTTTAAAAATATAAAACATTTTAAAAATTCTTTTCTAAAAAAACATTGAAAAGTTATAGTGGAATATTTAAAGAAAATAATTGAAAACACTTCATGAGCGAAATATCCTTTACTATTTTATTTTCTTTAAAACATAAGACATTTGAAAATAATTTCCTTTTGAAAATAAACATGAAAAATTATATTGAAATATTTAATGAAAATAAAGGACATGACGATGGGAAATTTCATTCATGTTGTACATGGTAAAACCCAGATTCTTTTCCCATTTTTTTTAAAATCCAAATTGATTTTTTTTTGGAAAAAGACATGATGATTCATTTAAAAAAAATTAAAAGTAAAAAATGGGTAAAAATGTATTTTAAAAATAATATGAGAATAATAAAACTTCTTCAAAAACTTTTGTATAAGACAAGGTTTTGGAAGAAAATAGATTCAGGACTGAAGATATAAATAAATTAATATTTTCTTAAAAATATTTTCTCAATTATTTAAAAAAAAGAGTGGAAAATGATTCTTCTACCAGAATATGTAATAAATAACACTAGGATAATAAAATCATTAGTTTCTTGATATGTGGGTCATAAGATTTTATTATCTAAAACATGATCATAAACAAACCTGATAAATGATGAGATTGTAACATAAAATATTTATCACTTTGGTAAATTAGAAACATAAGACCCATGAAGGAATTCCATAAAATGAAACATAAATATCATGAGGATAAGTAAATTCATGATATTAAATTTGAAATGGGCTTTATATACACCTCATAAAAGAATATAACTTCATAACATAACATGTCTCAATGAATGAAAATTGAGACTAAAATCCCATATTAGTCTAGTAATATTTTTAATCATAATCCCAAGTGAATAATAGAATCAAATAAAGCATTATATAGTATGAAAATAAGGAGTTTATATAAATAAATTTTTAAATAGGTAGTATGTACACCATAAAAAATAAATGAGTGTTGAGTTTTAAAATGTCTCCGAAAAATAAAAGGGAGACAAGAAATCCCATTAAAAGATTATATCATTAAAATGGGGAATAATAAATGAATTTTTTATGTGTATAAAATATAAATCATCATATAAATAGTTTAAATACAACAAAAAAATCAAACTTCACTACCCACATAATCTTAGCATGACACAATTATTGAAGTAGAAGTTTAATCAAATGAATGGTAATTGAGTTAAGAAATCCATTACCATTTAGTAATTTTTTAATCTAAATACCTAAAAAATAATAATATCAAATTAAAAATTAAATATTAGGAAAATAAATATATTCATGATATAAAATGTCCAATGGGTAATATATACACCCCATAAATGAAATGATTGGTTAATTGCATACGTCTCGTAGAGATAAAAGAGATATTAGAAGATCCCTTACTGTAAGTCTTTAGATCTTTGAAACTCATTAAAAAATCATATATAATAAATATAAGTGTATTAAAAAATAGTACATAATCATAATTATATATATCATATAATATATTATTTACTTATGTCCATTTATTACACATTTATTATCAATTCCATGTTAATTTCATGTTTCAGGTAATAAATGATTTGTTTCTCATATATGTATTATTTTTTTATTTCTGATAATATTTAATGGATCATGGTTCATTAATAATTTTTTTATCCATGATATAAATATCATATATTTTCATTATATATTTGTTTATTGTAATATAAAAAATATAGATAAATGAAATGAAATACACTGTTTATAGAGATGGTAGGTTGTACGTATCCATGAATGTTATTTCCATTTTCTAAAAGTATTGAAAGAAAGAAAGGAAAATTTTATATTATTATTAAAGAATCATTTTTATTTCATATATATCATATATTTTCATTAATTCAACCCTTAATACCTTCCATGAAAATCATTAATGAATCAATCGCTTCACAAGGCGGTAGTGTTCTTTTCACACGAGCGACGTTATCATATTCCCAAAAAATATAAATCATGAATTTTTTTGTGAAATAATAATTATATAACCATATTAATATAATGAATTTAATATATAAAAAAATTAATCCATCATTATGTACAGTTGTGGGAGGTGGTATTGTAAAATCGAATGACATCGGTTTGCGAATCGGTAGTCTGCCTTACACATGAATGATGAATTTGTAACCCATTTGATCGAAGTGGATATAGTTTTAGGTCATTTACACAACATAAGAACAAATAGTTATATATAATATACTGATATTATTATATAATCATGTAATAATAATAACTTAAGGAGGTGGAGGAAGAAATAAACCAAAAAACGCTCATTGATAAACATTACCTCTTCTTCGGGTACCTCCTTAGGTTTGAACCAAAATACTTCAAAGAATGGATTTATGTAAAAGATAAGGATTATAGTATGATAAGAGGAATGTTGGGAAGTGATTTGGGTAGGTATTGGGTTAACCAAAATGTTTTTAAGGTGTGAAGAGGAGCGTATAAGAGGTGGTGTTTTATAACTGAGGTGAGTGGAAAACATGTAATTTCATAAAAGAAATAAATACACCCTAGTTTTTTTCATGTAAAATGGTTCAAATAATAAAAAAATTCTATAATTGAAGACATAAGGTCTATATAAGGCCATAAAATGGGTTTTGGAAATGTTTTGAGTTATTTTTAACACTCAACCTTTTAGGTTAACCCCTCCCCCATTTTTATCTTAACCACAATAAATAATTCTTACTATTTGTTCTATTAATTTTTGTAAAAAGATATATTGAACTTTTTATAGAATAAAAATTATTATTATATAAAAAAGTGAATATATTTTTCCAAATTCAACTCATATAAGTGACAAAATTTATTATAAAATTAATCCTACAGATGCTATGACAAAGCAGGGTTTCAAAGAGAAAATGTTCAAAAGTTTACAAAGTTGTTACATAAAAATTCAATTTGAAATTAATTCCAATGAAATATATTTTAATATTTTATGTATAATTAAACCAATTTTATCTTAAAACAAATTTAATATATAATTTATCTTTATAAATAAATCAATCAAAAAGTAATTCTTTAATTAAAATTTTATATTTTTCACTATTCGTCGAAAAATAAAAATTCTCAAAAAAACCCATAAATCCACCCTAATATAAGTCATACATGATAATTTCAAAAATTAATTTTATTTTTTAAAATTTATTCTCTAAATGTTTAGAAAAATTAATATTATTATTGTTCCCATAAAGTCAAAAAAAATTGGGAAAGTAGTATTTTCAAAATATATAAAGTCTTTACGAAAAATTACATATTTTATTATTATTATTTTATTTTTATAAAACCATTATAAATAATAATTTAAGTGTATTTTTTACTATTCAAATCACTAAGTTTAATGTCTAGGTTTTAACGGCCATATTTAAATAATTATATTAATAATATATCATGCTTTTGTTAAAATTAAATGTTTTTTGTAACAAAAGCTGACCCAATGTTGTGTGTAGCGAAATATTAACTTTTTTTCATGTAACTCCTAAAAAACTTATTTTTTAATGTAACATAATCTAAAAACAATATTTTATGTAATAAAACATATATAAAATATTAAATTTATTTGAAAAATAATTTCAAAAAATAGCATCGTGTCACATGAAATGCATCTTGAACCTATGAGATGTTTAGTTAAAGATTCAAATGATAGGTTAATATCTCGATATCGTCAAATATTTAAAAGGTATTTCCATACCTAAGTCTTAGTTTTACCTTATTTATTACACATAGAAACTAATTGAAATACCTTGTTACCATCATCAAATTCTAGACAGGGTCGATGATTATCTGCAAAAAAAATCAGTAAACAGTGTTCCATCCTTAAATATTGATTAATGGCTCAAAAATTCTATTACATCTAATTAGATATAACATGTTTCAACAGATTTATCTCCATAACATTATTCCAGTATCTTGTAGCTCTACACTTCTTTCCATAAAGGTCTTTATGAGGATCCATCTGAATTCTTTATTGAAGTCTATTTTTATAAGAAAACTCAGCTAGAGGATGGTTTTGATACCAAAGACCATTGAAATACATAGGAAACATTCATAACATATCCTCTAGAGACTTAATTTTTCACTTAGACTGACCATCTATCTGAGGATGATACACAATGCTGAAACACAACATTATATCAAGTTCATGATAAATAATTCACCAAAACATAAAGGTAAACTCTAGATAATTATTTGATAAAATTGATTGGTGGAGGGTTGATCCAATGGGTGAGGATGACTAGTGGTTGATAATTCTACGTTATTTCTAGTGGTAGACCTTAGGAATATATGAGGAAAATGATTCCAACATAGCAATTGAGAGATAGAATGAGGATATTTTGATCACATTCAGTATGCTCTGGAAAGCAACAGAGTACTGGGTTACCTTGGCAGTGAGTCAGATGAGGGGAGCTGCATGTTAGTGGTGGATGCTTTACCTATGGGAGAATAAAGGGGCAGATGTTATGTGGGGTTATTTCAGGAATTATTTCCAGGAATAATTATATTCATCGACCATGAAGGATGAGAAGAGGCAGAAGTTTCTCTCCCTCTAGCAGGGGAGTACGTCTGCACATGAGCTGACGATCAAGTTCAAGGATTCATTCTCTTTAATCTGGATCTCTATATAGATGAGGAGTCTCATGTGAGATGGCTAAAATTGGAACCGCATCCCTCCATCTAGTATATAGATACTCCCATTACCCTACCGACTTACTTGGAAGTTCAGAAGAAGGTGAAGGTGATTGAGTGGATGCAATTGCGAGGAGGTCTACCACGAGACGGGATCCAAGATGGTTATTCAAGAGGTAGGGTTACTAGTAATAGGTCTAAGGTTCCAGGTCCTTAGAGGTTTTGACCTGTGGGGAGTTAACATTCAATGTTTTTGTTCCGACCTTCTAGTCCTCGTGCCTTTTTCATTGGTTTGGGACCAAGGTTATTCACCTGTAGGGCCTATGAGAATATTAAGAGTTAGTTCCTTATTGTTTTCAGAGCTTAGTATGGTGTAGGTGGGAAGGTTCAATGCCCACCTCAATAGTAGTTTCTTGTGGGGAAGATCGAGCAACAGGGATAGCAAGTCCATGCTCCACTGAGGGGAGACAAAGCAGGTAAAGACTGACCTGAGGGTGTTCCATAGGGACCTTGACCCAAGCATGGTTGATGAGGAAATTTTTAGGAGTAGGGTAAAGGATCTAGATGTGGTTAGTTACATGCTGTAAAGGTTTCAGTTCCAGCAGGGTTGGAGACCGTTAGAGGTATGATCAGTTTATTCAGTACTCTTTCTTGAGATTTGTTTGATTCAGGTTATTTGATGTCCTTTATTACAATTGGTCTAGCCCATTATATAGGACTATACATATAGAGGAATCACATGAACCTTAGGTTCAGTATGCCAGTTAGATTTCAGACCATCTTGTTTCATGTGTGCCAGGGATGTAGACATATGATGGGACCACATTAATCTCATGGGGATCATTTCTTGCTAGAGATGCAACCATATAATTTCATTATCATCATCGACTGGTTGTATTATGTGCATTCCTTTATTAACTAATTCTAGTTAAGATTTCTTCTTTTAGACATATATGGTCAATGTGTGGCCTTAATCGGTGAGCGGAGATGTCAGGTGAGCAGTTGGCGTGTGGAGCCTCTTCTATAATTATTGGTTTAGTTGTTAGTGGAATCTATGGATTCTGAGATAGAGGAGGTTCGTACAATGGTTGGTAAGTTCTTGGATTTCTTCCCCAATTGTTTTTTGAATCTACCCCCTCGAAATTATGGTGAGTTTGGGATAGACTTATAGCCTGGTGATTGTCAATTTTTTATGGATCCTTATCAGATGACAACTTCTGAGTTGCAGGAGCTGAGGATTCGAATTGATGACCTGATGAAGAAGGGATTTATTCATCCTAGTGTGTCTCCGTGGGGTGTTCGAGTTTTATTTGTGAAGAAATAGGATGGTGTTGTCAGGTTGTTCATAGAATACTGAACTTTGAATCAAGTGATAGTCATAAATCGTTACCCTCTTCTGAGGATAGAAGATCTTTTCGACCAACTGAGGGGAGAAAGTTGGTTTTCTAAGATCGATCTATAGTCAAGATATCACCAGTCGAGCATGAAGGAGGGTGATATTCTGAAGACTGCTTTCAGGTGCAGGTATGGGAACTTCGATTTCTTAGTCATGAAACTCAATTTTATGAATTCACCAGTCGTGTTCATGGCGATCATAAACTTTTTCTTTTATGAGTTCTTGGACCGGTTCATTATAGTATTTATCAAAGAAATATTGATCTAATAAATGATATATGAGGGGCCTATGAGCCTCTCCAGACTATTTTGCAGGCCCTTCAATACTTCCAGCTCTACTGAAACTTCTCTAAGTCTATGTTATGGATGCGAGAGGTGCATTTCATTGGGAATGTTTTGTCACAGCAGGTTTTAGTGGTTTACCTTTCTATAGATGAGGTAGTTTTTTCCTGGAAAGATCCCAATAATGTTGCATAGGTTCATAGTTATTTGTTCTGGAAGGATATTATCAGATATATGTACCTGAATTCTCTCAAGTTTCATCCCCATTGACAGCTCTGAATAAAAAGTACTAAGATTTTTTGTGGAGTGAGCAGTTTTAGGAAGTGTTTAACTATCTGAAGTGGAATTTGGTCAGTGCTCCAGTGCTCTATTTTCCAAAGGAATGGGTTATTTGTTAGGTGTTTTTTCATGCTTCCCAACTTTATTTGGGATGCATGTTAATGAAACAGTGGGGAGTGATCTCTTATGGGTCTAGGTAGTTACATCCCCATGAACTTAACTATAACAACCATGATCTGGAGCTAGAGGTGGCTGTTTTTGTGCTAAAGTTATGGCAGAATTGCCTCATTGGGGAGTGCTTTGTGGTCTTTACATATCATAATAAATTGATGAATATATTTTTCCATTGAGATCTAAACTTTTAACAGTGGAGGTGGATGGTGTTTCTCTAGGACTATGACTTTGAGATCTCTTACACATAAGGAAAGTGGGATTTTTTGGAAGATGATTTGAGAAGGAAGACACATAAGGAGGTTGTTCATGAATCCGAATTTTCTTGGAAGGTGATGTAGGAGGTTTTCACCATGCACCTTGATGCATGAATGGATGGTGGAAGAATCTATCTATTTCAGATGACAGTGCAGTCATCATAGATGTGTAAGGTGGTTGAGTCTCAATGGGGTGACTCAGAGGTATAGGTTATCTTTGACCACATTGACCATGGTGATGCCCTAAGGGGATGGTTGGAAGATGGATTTAATAAGATGATGTACCATGAAAGGATATTTTTTCTAGTGGAAATGCATGAGATATTTCTCCATAGGTTTCATACCTCTCCTTTAGTGGTACAATCGGGAGTTTCCATGAAGTATTGTGGCTTGAAAGAGTAATTATTGTGGCCCAGTTTGAAGCGGGTAGTAGTAGAGTTTGTGGTGAAGTGCTTAGTGTGACAGTAGGCGAAGGCTGAGCAATGTGCTCTGAGTGGTTTTTGTGTATCCCATAGATGTCCCCGAGTGGAAGTGGGATAAAATATCAATGTATTTATTCACAGGGTTACCCAGAGATCAAGGAGTTGTGATGAAATCTGTGTAAAAGTGGATCGACTAAAAAATCGACTCACTTCTTAGAAATCAAGGAGTCAGATATAGTGGTTTCCATGACAAGAAGGTATGTTGATGATGTGGTGAAACTTTATGGAGTAATGGTATCCATTTTCTTAGACCGGGATACAAGTTTTAACTAGTGAGTCTTGAGAGGAATAAAACATTATTTTGGAACTCAGTTACACCTCCACACTGTTTTCCCTCCTCAGACATATGGGCAGACCGAAAGGACTATCTAGATGTTAAAGGACTTGTTACGGGCATTTTTATTGGACTTTGGTGGATCTTGGGTGCGGAACATGACCTTGGTAGAGTTCTATTATAATAATATCTATCACTATTCAATTTTCTTTAATCAATAAGAAGACTTGTATGGAAGACCCTGTTATTATCCTTTATAATGGACATAGGTTGAGGAGATAGCTGTTCTGGTCCCGAGGTAGTGTAGAGCACAACAGAGAAGGTTTATCTTGTATGTGAGAGAACAAAAGCATCATAGGACCAACATAAGTCATATACTGATCGCAAATGGAGTGATTTAGAGTCCTAGGTTGGGTCCACATTTTCTTGAATGTTTCCCCTTGATGTGGGCATCAGAGGCTCGAAATAGGGGGAATGTTTTCTCCTAATTTCATCGGACCCTTTGAGGTGTTGGGGGGATTTTGAAAGGTGGAATACCAGTTTTCACTTCCACTATAGTTAGAGAAGGTCCATGATGTCCTTCGTGTCTCTGATATCCATTGGTATCTTTATGATGACTCTTATGTCATTGAATAGGGAGAGTTGGATATCATAGACGGTGTGGCGTTCGTGGAGCGACCAATAGAGATACATGAAGATCGGGATAAGGTGTTGCATGGATTTATCATTCTATTTGTCCATGTGTTGTGGAGGAAATGTATCCTGGAGGAGAGAACTTGGTAAAGTGATACACAGATTCTTGTGCAGTATCTAGAGTTGTTTTGAGTTTCCTTTTGATCAGTTTTGTCTTGTGATGCATTGTTTGAACCTTGTTTTTTATGCGATGAGTTGTTTCCTTGTTCTAAATTTTTTGATGAATTCGTGAAATAGGAAAAGTGTAAGACCAGATTATTAATCGATATGAATTAATTTTTATGTGATTAAACCCATGCAGGTGAGTCATTACCACCCAGAGTGGATAGTATCTCAATATGGAGGATATGATTATCTGATTATTTTGTTTGGACGGTGTGGTTATTATGATAGTGTGGCGAGTCTAAGGGTTGGTTAGGTTACAATATGTTATAGGATTTGTTCTTGGATGTTGAGGATTCACTCCATCTTTCGAACAAAATAGGGTTGTTTATCTTTCGACAATGGGGTGTCCAAATCATAGTGGTGTTTCAGGTATAGAAATATCCTTGAGAGGTATCATACAATTTTGTCATTCAGAACACTCTTTCATCAAGGTTTGGTTTTGAATTATTGAGGGTGAGAATATTTTGAGAGGTATCTGATGTAATTTCCTAGACCTATTTGGTCTATTACTTTTTCAAAATCTATTCTTTGATGTTCTATGGGTGTCAATGGTGACCCATTTCAAGAGTTTAACAAAAATAATATTTTTTCAATGGTAGCTCACTGATGGTGGGATGTGATGGTAGGTCACCAATTTTGAGTCACCCAATGGTGACTCATTTCAATAGTTTTTTTTAAATCTATTTTTTCTAATTTTAACTCCCTGATAGTGGGATGCGACGGGGAGTAACTAAAAGTGAGTCAACCAACGATGGATCATTTCAAGAGTTTTTCAAAAATCCATTTTTTTGAATGGTATCTCATCCAACGGTGATTTGAGAAGGTTTTTCAATGATGGTAGGTCACCAGTGGTGACTCTCAATGTTGAATCATCTAGAGGTGACTTGCAATGGTGACTCGTCTAGCGGTACCTCGCAATGTTAGGTTGCTAGCAGTGACCCTCGATGATGACTCGTCCAATGATGACTCATCCAACATTGATTTTTCCAACTTTGACTCATCCAAAAATGAGTCTTATAATGTTAGATCACCTAACAGTGAGTTTCCTAACTATAGGTCATCCATCAATGTGTCATTTACCCAGTTTTTCAAATTTCTACTTTTTTCCTAGTTTTTACAATTTCTACCCTTTAACATTTTATTTGATATAAAATGATTTTATAAATATATTTAAGTGATTTTGCAGCGATTTCAATGGATATAAAATAAATATTTAAATTCCTAGTGGATGGGAGGTTTTGATATAGTCAAAACTAATGGTATTGATCATGATATGGCTTTAATGGATTTTGAAATCTTTTCTTCGGTTGATATAGGATCTGGAATTTCTAATGATGAGACCCTTTATTCCATGTACATTTTCTCTCTAATATTGATATGAGGCATCACGAAACCTTTCTTATCCAATGATCCATGATTCTATGTTTCACCCTAGGATCATGTTTCCCGGGAGCCTTGCACACCCCCTGTTTAGCGTAGGTTGGAGTTGCTGATCGTCTGTTTATTTGAGGTAGGGATCCCTTCTTCCCACTTTTAATTGTGTATCATATGGGGTGGGTGTAAAAATGTACTATTATGAATATAGAAGAATTACAATTAATTAAAGTTAATTTAATATTTTAATATATTAACATGCGGGGCTGGGGAAAAGTGACTAGTGTTCCTCTTTGTTGTCTGTTGATATTGGGATCTGTATGGGCTATATGCCTATTGAAAATAATGGTCGTTGATGGAATTTGTGTGAATAGCTAAGATGGATTGTATGGATTTTTGTTGATCATGTGTTGATTATTTGTATATATGAAATTGATTAACCATGTATATTAAGTTAACTAAATACATTCCCCATGATCAAACCTATCCGATGATCACCCTAGAATTTAAAAAGTGTAATTAAAGAATGTAAGCCTTGTTAAAACTTTTATTTGTTCCATGTATAGTTATGCGGTGATTCTATTGAGGGTATGGAAGTGTGTGCGGTGGGTCAAGTGGTGTAATAGAATATCAGGATGAGATAATGATTTATTTTGGAATGGATGAGTAGTGATTTGTAGTGAGTACACAATCGGGTTGTGTTTTGTTGGTGTTGCAAGGTGTGGTGTGTTTATGTAGAGAGGTTGTTGATGGTTGTGATGAGATGCTTTTATGGTTTTGGATGTGAGTTGGTGGTTTTATTTTTTTAATTTATGGATTCGTTGAAATGACTTTTAATAATGATGATGGAAGTGGTTGGCAGGGGCATAAACTAGAGAGGAGATGTGTAGCGAGGTTCTTTACTGCGGTTATTTTTTCCTTTGTGTGTTTTATGCTATATGGATTATTGTGTGGTGTGGTTTGTAATTTCCTAGGTACGGATGTAATGAATAAATGTACTGCTTAATAAATAATGATAATTGGTTAAATGAGATGGCTGGGGTTATGAATTGAATTGTGTCTTGTTTTGTAGTTGTGAATTTAGAGGTTGCTGCAAATGCAGTTTTGGGGTCTAGTTGTTTGTTTAGAAAAATTGATAGGTTGGGATGAGTACTTGGTATTAAATAATTATATATACTACTTGTATTTTTCTTGTGATTTCTATAAGAGTCCCTCTTTAGTTGAGTACAATATACCGAACACCCCCATTGTCATGAGGGAGGGGGTCCCTTCCCAATATCCTAGTGGGAGGATGGATGGATGATTATTGGATCTTCCATGCTCCCAATTATAGGAATTAGTATCCCAAGACTATTTGTGTATTTTTTGGTATGGTTGTCTGGACTAAGTGTCTGCGGTTGTGGTGTGATTTCCTAGATGCTTATGGTATGAGATGTGGTGTTCTTTCTGGGGTGTATTCAAGATGAGGTGTGGTTGTGGCCTAGGAATCTGGGGGAGGGATGTGGAATGGTTGTGGCCTAGGTTTCTACAGTTGGGATGTGGTGAACTTTGTTTTCCCAAGTTGTGGGACTATCTCTGAGGATCAAGTGTGTGATGGCGGATTTTGAAATGGGGCTTATGGAAGAGTGTGGAAGCGGTATGATATTTTCCGTTAGGGTATGAGTATTTAATCGGTGGGAAGTGGTTTGGGGTACCCAAACATTGATGTTCTTATTATATTACATTACATGACTTGTGTTATTTGGTGACGGTGCCTTTGTGAGGTTGGGATCAATAGTGTTCCTTGTTAGGTGTTGTTTGTTTCTATTGTTTGATCACATGGGAAATAACAGTCTTCTCACACTTGTTCTTGAGAGACGTTGTTTTTCCCTACTATGTATACTTTCATTCTCACCATATGTATATAAAATGATTTTAGGTTTCCAGGAGGACTACGTGGACCATGATGGACCTTACAAGAATGAACATTGGAACGTTTTTGGGTTGCTGCATAGATTTTACTTTTGGTATTTACTATGGTGACTCTTTTTATAACAGTTATATTTTTAAACATGAATGTGGGATGGTTTTGGATTTATATATATATCTATGTGTGTGTGTGAGTGTGCCATGGAGTTTTTTCTGGACAAACCATCTTATCTCCCTATCTGGTTTTCTTATAAAGTGTAATGCCTCCCATATTGTGATATCCTTGTACCCTTGGTTCTAGTCTCCACCCTGGAACCTACTGGAGGTAGGAATCATGGGTAATTATATCTCTTCCCTCATTTCTAGCTCAAGAGGGGAATATTTTAAGGGAGGGGTCATGAATATTTCCTCTATGTTTCTTACCACATAATGAGGATAAAGGAATGTTCCTCTTCTTCTCTCCATGCCTCTTAGATTTTCCTTTGAATCCCATTTATCTCTAATTATAAAAACCATGAGATTTATATGTAACTCCAACCTCCATAACCACCTTGATAGTATATCAAACAATATCATTAATGGCATAGAAGTCTCTTAATGATAACACCATTTTGAGGCTTGGTTTTAAGCCATATAAGAAATAATCAACCTTACTTTTAGGTTGGATTATTATATCAAAATCGTTCCTTATAATTCTTGTCAAATTTTCCTCATAGGAACCAATATACCCAACATTATCTCAAGGAACTCATTATCCATCTTCATACTATGAATAAAAGGAAATTACTTATTAAAAAATATGGTTTGAACATGTTCAAATACATGGTGTAAATTTCATCATGTTTCCATGTATTCTTGATATGTAACCCCCATTGATCTGTTTAAGCATCCAAAAATCAGACAAATAAAATGAATTTATCATGTTCCAAACATTGGAGAATAGAAAAAAAAATCAGTGTTACAAAACCATTATTCAAAAAATATTGGATTAGAAGACCCACTAAAAGAAGGTGGAAGTTTCCTCATTAAGAACTCAAAAAAATTCCCCCTTTGTAAATTTTTATGCCTAGTTGGGTTCATATCATTAGAAAGTTTCATGAATATAAAAGAGGTATTTTACATTCCAAGTCCTATAATGTTTAGATACTTAGGAGGAAAATCATTTAATTTTCCATATTACATAGCATTAACATGGTTCCTTCAGTTTCCAAATATATAATAAAACAAAAGATGATAGTGTGAGAAACAATAATCATTGTGGAAAGCCACATAATCATGAAAAATCACTTATTGGATGTCTAAATCTTCATACCATGATTTAAATCTATGAAAAAATATGTTTAAACTATTTTATCCATGATCATCATCTATTTAAATCAATCATGATGGTTCATAAATAGTTTTTGGATTCCCAAAGAATATCCCTCAGCAGATTCAAACAAGGTGTGAAGTAAGGCCCACTGTCGTGCACTAGGTGATGATTGAGTATAACTCAATGTGCCCATTACAGAGTTATTACCCCTAGGTCCTCTATGCCAGAGCCACATCCACTTGTAGTATCAATTCATATTTGTAATTACTTGGAAACACTTATCACTATCATGTACCAAAATTCTTGGATATTTACCTATACATTGATTCATCCTTAGAATTATCATTAGGGACATCAATAGAAATGTCCTTATAAATATCCCTAGGGATCTCACTATAGTTTTCACATACATTCAAATGGTTAACTAAACCTTTCCTCGAATACCTACTATAGAGACCTGAGATTTTTATAAGGGGATTATACATTTTTTAGATGAATATTTAATACATTAGAGGAACCCATGATTAAGGACCATAATACTTTTGAAAATTTGGAAACTCAGAAAACAATATTCTTAATTTAGTAAAAAAATATTCAATATCTCCTATAAATATCATCCCCTTTAGTAATCTTCACAAATATACCCTACTTAAACCATTATTCATAATATGGGGAAAGGAAGAGTAAGGAAGGGTGAGAATATATTCTCATTAAGGGTAAAAAGTAGAGAAATGTTAGCATAACATGATTATAAGGGTATAAGAACATGAACCTATCATTTGGAAACCATAACCTGCATATCAAAGATAATAATCTTGACTCCTGGCATAATGATTGGCAGTTCATAAGACACGAATCATAAGGGAATCAAAGAACATGATCCCTAAGAGAATACCATTGGCATAATACATAGATTACTAGAAAACACATAATCCTAAAAAAATTATATCAAGGCTACCACTAAGATATTCATAATATGTTAAACTTTGGATAACCACCACTGTACCTACTTTGGGCTTGGTATGACCTCCTATGTACCCTCTATTGGACTTGGGATAACCTCATATGTACCCTTTGAGATTATACAACATTAATCATTACCCATTAAATATTAGTGATATGTAGGCCCCACACATCACATAATTCAAACCATAATCATTTATGCCACGATATCATAATACATTAATCATATCATAACCCATTAAATGAAATGGGTTTCATAAAAATTTCATCTTGTCATAAATGATGGAAAAAACAATTGTTTCATTATCATAAAATTATTGCATCACAGAATAACCTATTGAAAAGAACTAGGTTTCATATTAATTTGATCATAGTATATCCCATTAAAGAGAAATAAGTTTCATAAATATCATTTAATCCTAAATATAAACGATTATAATAAATAGTAAGAATAGTATCTTTGGATAATATAACCTTAATGAAGAAAAATTAAAATAAAAGGATGTCATATTAGATGAAAAATTATTTTGAAATATCACATGGAATTTTTTTTTGAGAAAATATAAATTTTCTTTAAAAATAACTTTTAAAAAAATAAAACAATTTGAAAATACCTTTCTTTGAAAAAGAACATTGAAACATTTTTAAAAAGAACATAGAAGAAAAGAACATTGAAACATATAAATTAATATTAAAAGAAAAAAAAATTGATCACAATGGTAGGAAATTTCATTCAGGTTTTACTCGTTAAAACTAAGATTATTTTCACATTTTTGTAAAATACAAAATTCTTTTTATTGGAAAATATATTGAAGATACATTTCTAACAATTATAAAAAAAATTAAAACATAGGAAAAAATTTCTTTTAAAATTCATAAGATAATAATAAAACATTTTTTAAATCATTTTAATTAAATGTTGTTTTTGAAGAAAAGAGATTCCTGGTCAATGAGTGAAATAAATTCATATCTTCATTAAACTATTTTATAAATTATTTTAAGTAAAAATTATGGTGAAACAGTAATATTAGTTTAAAATATAATGAATAAAAAGTAGTTTAAAAAATTCACATGTTTCTTGAGAAATGCCTCATAAGATTTTATCATCACAAAAATGATCATAAAAATCCCAATAAATAATGACATTGTATAATAGAATATTATCCACTTTGGTAACATTGAAATGTAATACCCATGAAGGAATATCATTAAATGAAACATAAAATATAATGATGATAAATAAATCTTGATATTACATGTCAAAAGGGCTATATATAGACATTGTAATAGAATATAGGTGCATGACATAACATATGTCTCAAAGAAAGAAAAATGATACAAACCCCCCTTTCTCATTAGTATTAGTTTTAATTGTAAGTCATACAAAATAATAACATAAAATGAAACACTAAATATCATTAAAATAATGATATTAATTCTATAAAATGTAATATTGATAGTATATAAGAAAATGAATGTGTGGTGAATTTTTAGGCGTCTCCCACAAATAAAAGAGAAACTATAAAATCCCTTACAAAGATCATATCATTGATGTAATGATTAATAAATGAATTTTTTATGTGTATCAAATGTAAATCCAAATAAAACAAGTGGAAATACAATAGAAAATAATCAATTTTCATTACACACATAATCTTATCATGACATAATTAGTGAAGAAGTTTAACCCAATTAATGGAAATTGAGTTATGAAATCCCTTAATGTGTTTGTAATATTTTCAATTGTAATCGTTAATAAATAATAAAATAAAATGAAACAATAAATATAATGAAAATAAGGATACTATTGATATAAAATTTTATAAGTTAAATATATACACCAGACAAAAGAAACGAGCAGGGAATTTTCAGATGTCTCAATAAAATAAAAGAGGGACTAGAAAATCCCTTGCAGTAAGTCATGAAATTCATCGCCCTTGTTCGAAAATCATGTAAAATAAAGATAATTTTATTATAAATATATTAATGAAACGTAATTATATATATATATATCATACCAAAAATTATTTACTTATGTCTTTTTATTACCCATTTATTAACAATTCCATGTTAAGGTAAAATTTTGGGTAATAACCGCTTTGTTTTTCATATATGTATTGATGTGTTATATTTGGTCCACTTACATTGAACATGGCCCCATAATCTCTAGAATATTAACCATGATATATATATATATATCTTATATATTCATAGTATATGTATTTATAGTAATCTTCAAAATATTTATAGAGAACGTGAAATACACCGTTAATGGAGACGGTACGCCATATGTACACATGACTGTTGGTTCCATTTTCTCGGCGTATTGAAAGAAAGTTAAATGATTTATTATCATTAAAAAATAATTTTTATATATTATATATAAAACATTTTCATTAAAACCATCATTATTTACTTTCATGAAAATCGTGAAATAATCTTATGACTTTGTGAGGTGGTTTTCCTCCGTATACCCAAGCGACATTATCGTATTTCCAAAAAATGGAAATCATGAATATATATGTGTTATAACAATTAAATAATCATAATAATATCAAAAATATCATATATAAACAATCAATACATCATTATTTCCAACATTGAAATGTGGTAATTGAAAAAGGAATGACATTAGTTCACTAGGCGGTAGTCTAACGTACACACCAACGATGATTTTGTAACCCATTTGATGGATTTGGATATGTTTTTAGGTTATTAAATTAAAATAAAAACATTTATTTATATGTTATATAGTAAATTTATTATATCATATTATAATAATAATAATTTAAGGAAGTTTAGTAATAAATAAAACCATTATGCTTCTTAATTAACATTACCTCTTCTTGAGGTATCCTTTTTTTGATTGCACCAAAGAACTTATTGGGTTGGATTTATGTCA
This sequence comes from Viscum album, assembly GCA_963277665.1. NCBI lineage: Eukaryota > Viridiplantae > Streptophyta > Magnoliopsida > Santalales > Viscaceae > Viscum > Viscum album. The sequence goes on along the minus strand of OY728167.1, from coordinate 735,941,079 downwards.
AAATAAGTAATATAGGGCGGTATTAGGTAATTTGGTAATTTATTTGGGTTTATATTAACTAAAACAAAATGGTTTGATAGTGTAAAGATGAGAGGAGAAGGGGTGGCCTTTTATAAGGGAGGTGAGTGGCACACTTGTAATGTTTTGAAAGAATAAATTTCACCCATGTTTTTTCATTTCAAAAGGACATGTTAATGGAAAATTATATATAATAGAACATATAAGTTATAAATATGGTCATAAAATGAAATTTTTATATGTTTCTGGTTATTTGTATCCTTTTTGTTTTTAGTTTAACCCCAGGTAAACCCATTCGTACCTTAATCGTGATAAATAAATTTTAATGTTTTTTACAATTCATATTGATGAAAAATTAATTTGAAAATATTAGAAAATATAAATTATTATGATTCAAAATATGTAATATATTTTTTCAAGTTAAAATCACAGATGTGGAAGAAATTAATTTAAAATTAATCCGTCAGACGTGATGAGAAAGCTAGTTTTCAATGAAAAAATGTTCCAAAGTTTATAATGCTTTTATATAAAAATTTACTATGAAATTTATTCTAATGACCTAAATTGGATTATGTGATGTTTAATTGATTTTTTTTTACTTCATAATAAATTTAAAATCTAATTTATCTTTATAAGTATGTTAAACGATAAGGCAGTTCCCAATCAAAATTCAATATTTTTCACTACTAATCAGAAAATGAATTATCCAAAAAATCCTAAAAATTAAACCTAATCTAATTTTTACTTAATGATTTAAAAAAATTATTTTATTTAACCCAATTAATTTTCTAAATACGTCAAAAATTAAATTTTTTATTGTTCACAAAAGGGAATAAAAACTTTTTTTTGAGAATTTAGTATTTTTGAAAAATATAAAGGTTTTACCGAAAATTATATATTATATTATCAATATGTTTTATTTATGTAAAACCATTATAATTAATATTTAATTTTTTTTATTACTATTAAATCAATATTTTTATTGGTGAGGTTATAATCACCATGTTTAAATAACTATATTATTAATATATCATGGTTTTGTTTGAAATTAATGTCGTATCTAACTGATCATAAAACATCCAAATAAAGAATAAGGATGATATCAATACAACATATCCTCAGTGGATCATACGTAAAATAAATGGTTCATGTTGTTGATGAGTAGAAATACCACAAAATTTTCAATAAGTACATTCATGAAAAAAATATTCTTTTCACTTTGAAAATCACATTTTAATACAAAAAATCACAAAAAATTTGAAAATACATTTATTTTAATATAAAATATTGAAAATTTTGAAATAATAATTAAAAAATTGAGTGCTCATGATGGTGTAATATTGTCTTTATGCCAAATATGTGATAAAAAATATTCCTTTCAAATTTTCAGTGAAAGCCAAGTGGGTGATGTTTTGAAAAAAACATGAAGATTCCTTTCAACAAAAATTTTAAAAAGTAAAAATTGATAAAAATTTATTAAATAAATATTTTTTAAATATTCTAAAAATAATTCTGAAAACATCTTTAGAAATCTTGTATTTTGATGAAAAATTATTTTCGATCGAAGAGAGAAATAAAGTTGGATTTTTTTAAAAACATTTTCTGAATCATTTTTAAGTGATACAAAGTGTAATAATTTTAACATTATTAGAAAAAATTAATTAATAAAAATTGGAGAATAAATATATTAATTCTATGATATAAATACAAAATAAATTTCCCCAAGTAAACTTAAAAAAACAATCCTATATAATAATGAGATTATGACATAAACACTTACCACCTTGGTAACTTTTGAATCATAACCCCCCTGAAATAAATAAAATTAAATGAAACTTTAAATACCATTAATTTATATATATTAATGATATAAACAACTAAATGGGTGGTATATACACCACCCAAGTAAATAATTGGTGAATATGGCATATGTCTCGCCAAAACAAAAGTGATACGAGAAAACCTTAATTATAGTTCAACTTCCTTCATATGTGTCTGAAACTACTATATAATGAATATAATTTTTTATAAATATATTAAATAAAAATTCTGATATATGATTTATTTATAGTCTTTTATCACCATTTTATTAACAATTTTTTGTTTAAATCACTATTTTGGGTGATAATTGCTTTATTTTTCATATATATTTTATTTATTTATTTTTTGGCCTTTTAATTTGATAATTTTTAAATAATATAAATAATTTTAACCTTGATATAAATATAATATATTTTAAATTTATATGTATTTAAAGCAATCAATTAAATTTAGAGATAGAAAATGTATTACACCATTCATAGAGATGTTATGTTGATTGTTCACATGAACGTTGTTTCTATTTGTCTCAACGGATGGAAAAAAGGAAAATAAATATTAATTAATCTTTATAAGAAAACTATTATGTCGTATATATGATTTTTATTAATAAAATACATCCTTACTTCCATATATATAAAAATAAAATGAAAAAAATTTCACATTGCTACTTGGAGGTGATAGTCCACAGGTATGCAAGAGCGATGTTATTGTTTTCCAATGGATACGAAGGTAAGAATATTGATGTGACAGTATTTTTCTATAATCATTATCAGTTCATAAATATCCAATTTATTCATTAATTTAATCCTTAATACCTCCCATGTAACGCGTAAGTGAAAAACAAATCACATCACTTCGCGAGGTGACAAATCATCGTACACACGAGAGATGTTATCGTTTCTCCCAGTGGAGGAAAAGTAAGAATATATATTTTATTTAATAATAAAATAAGTATAATAATGAGATAAATATCATCTTAATTTGTTAAATAAATAATTTAATCTATCTTTAATAGTTGATGATGAAAAATTAATTACATCGATCCATGGGGAGGTAGTCTGTTGTACATGCGGTGAAAGGTTTCATTTCCCATTTGATGGAAGTGGAGATGTATCTGGGTTATTAAATTAAAATAATAACATATAATTATATAGGGGATAATATTTTTATTAAATTATTATATTTTAATATGTTTTAAAGGAGTTGGAAGAATAAATTAAACAAATACAGATTATTATAGATTGTACCTATTCTTTACAGATCCTCTTTAGTTTTAAACACAAAGACTTATCATTATGGATTAATAAAAAAAATAAGGCCTCTAGGATGTCTTTAGGGAATTAAGGAATGTATTTTGGAATGGTTTTTAAAAAAATGGTTCTCTAAGTGCGAAGGGAAGAGGAGGGGGGTTAACTTTTATTAGTAGGGGAGATCACATACATGGTATTTTTTAAAAGAAAATGGGATTCCCACATTTTTTTCATGTTAAAAGCCTAAAATATAAATATATATCATACATTAAAGGTTATAAGAACAAAATATGTCCATAAAATGGGTTTTAGATGAGTATTTGGTCATTTTAACCATTTTATTCTTAGTTTAAACCCCTGGTAAACACATTTATACCATTACCGCTGAATTATTTTTTACAGTTTTCACTATTCATCATTGTAAAAAAATATTTTGAACTAATTAGATTTTACAAATTAGTATGATTAAAAATATGAAATCGATTTTTCCAAATTCAATTCATATATTTTCCATAATTAAATGTAAAATAAAACCACATATGCGATGAAAATAACGGTATTCCAAAGAGAAAATTCTCATAAGAATAAAATGTTTTAATATAAAAATTTAATATCAAATTTATTAAAATGACATAAATTGGGTAAATTTTAACATAATTAAACAAATTTTACTTGAAAAAGAATTCAAAATATAATTTATCTTCACAAAAAATTTAAATTAAAATACATTTTCCAATAAAAAATTGTATTTTATCTATTCATCAAACAATTAATATTTTTAAAAACATATAAAAAAATTAACCCAAAGGGAATTGTTGACATTTATATTTAAAAAATCATGTTCATTTTTGAAAATAAATTCTCTAAATGTGGTAAAATTTAATTTTAAATTATGTACACAATGCACGACTAATACACCTTTTATATTAATATAGTTTTTAGAAAAAAATCTCTATATTTTTAATGGTTCGTATTTTAGTTCTAATAAATTGATAAACTTTGAATTAATTTTATATTTTATTAGACCACGTTAATTTAAAACATTAGTTATTAATATTCATACATGTTATCTTAAATACTACGTTATAGTTGTCATTCTTAAATAATAATATTTCAATGGAGTGTCATGTTTTTTTAACCCGGTGTGTCATGCATGACAAGATATAAAAGAGGTTTAATTTAAAGAAATATATTCTAAAGTATCAGGGTGCTAAATTCTCTTATAATATTGGTGCTTCATTTTATAAATGTTATCGAACCTTATGTTCCTCATTTAAAATCATTGAGTGCTATATTCTAACCCTTAAATAAACTGAATCCTCAAAATTTAATGTTTATCATGGTAAAAAATTGTTGTAAATTTGAAAATACCGTTATTGGAAAACCACATCACAAAAAGTGTTAATAAATATTCCTCTTGATAATAGAGAAAATGAATTATGGAGGCCATTTTGAAACAACAAATTACCTGGTTTCCATGTTAGAGAACATTTTTCGGAAATTAAAACATTGACATAGAAGAGAATAATGATTCCCAAGGATTGATAGAGTGTTATAGAGAACAATTTAATTGGTATTTTAACCACAACAGAACCATAAATTATTGATTAGCTAAAAAATAATTTATTCCAAAAAAATGAATGTAATAAGAAAATATTTTTTCTCTCAAGGTCCTTCTTCTAAAATTTGATGGATTATTATACCATTATGATAGAGAAAACTTGAAAATATAATTTAAATTTCACCTCTTGTTTTTCCATTGATAAATTCGTACTTCATATCTTAATCTAAAAAATAAATATCCAATTGGTTTTTTATACCCGAAGCACTAAAATAAACATTTAATATATCATTATCTCAATACAATAATGAAATTCCATTCCTCTCATGTCTATATATTTTTCAAGAATAAAATGGTTATAATAAGTTATCTAATAACTCCCAAATTTTAACTTAATAAATTCCATAAATATTTAAACATAGTAATCATTCAAAACATGTTAGAACAAATTAAAAGTTTATAAATTTAGAAGGGAGGTGAAAAAATAAAAATTATAATCCCTAGAAAATATAAATTGGATCTTAATGTCACATTCTATATATGTGAATACCTTGATCAGAAAAAAACATAATGAAAAAAATGAATGCATCCAAAAATAAAATCTCAGGTTGTTTAATATATTCCATATATTCAATCATGTATTAAAAATAAAAAAAGATAACAAAAATCAATAATTAATTTTAAGGTTATCAATAATATCCCAAAAATATATATTTATCATCATTATATCAATATAATCCACTTATTAAGGGTTTTCTTCCTTCATCCATTTTAAAAAAAATCAACTTGCCACAAAAAAAATTTTATTGGCTATTGATATTATTCATCACATACTTTTAGATTTATAAGAAAATGGTAATGAATTACAATCCATATACATTTTATGATTATTATAATGATAATATCATAGATAAAATACTTTTATAACAGATTTCATTAATCCAAATGAAATCACTTTAATCATTCCACTTTATCTATATCAATAGCATAATCTTGACCTTGACCCATTAGCTTATTCTAGGGTATATTCCCTTGATTCTTGGGACACTCGTTTCCATAGTTCCCCATAACCTTATAGTTGAATCATAGAAGATTGGAAACATTTTTTACACTATCTATCATGAGAATAGTTCTTTTCTTAGTACACTTGTAGAAAAATCCCATTCCTTTCAAGAAAGTACTAAGCTGATTCTTTCCATAATTATCACGTGCGGGAAAATACTTCTTCCCTGTATTAACTTTATCCATATTTTCCTCTATCATCCCATTATTCTATTTCATTCCATTTAATCCATGGGATTCAGATAATAATATCTCTATCTTGATAGAACATGATACTATATCCACATATGATGGGAATGTTTCAGAGGCTAATTCCCTTTGAGGGATTATCATTAACCCATAAATGAAATGTTCTATATTTCTCTTTGTATTATGCACATAGTCCATAAAATTACTTTTCACACTTGTAATGTTGGATTTATACATAGCTACATTTTCATTTTCCTTTGGTCTTAGACTCATGAATTTTCTCTCCATATCTATTCATTGCACATGAAGAAAATAATTTTCCCAGAAGAGTCCCTTAAAAAATTATATTCCATGTTTTCTATTTACTATTTTTACATACTGTTTTGAATCCATGACAACTATTTATCTGAATATCCTGAGAGATTAACAATATAAATTAAGACCATATGCCTTTAATTTCATCACAAGGAAATAAATATATCCTCTAAGTAACCTATTCATTACTCAACTAAAAATGGATTTTTAGTCCCATTAAATGGTAGAGGTTGTTGATGCCCAAAGTGGTATAAAATTCTTACACGACGTGGTGGATAAATAGAATACTCCATAACATAATGGTTATTTCTCCTAACCTTAGTCAAAACCCCCAATATGGATATAATATCTCCATTTCAAGCTGCAACTCTAGCTCGAGCTTCATTATCATTCCTTGGAGGGAAATCCTTATATAACCTAAGTGTATTGGTACATTTCTCATTCCTTAAACTAGGAACAATTTATAAAAAAGGGAATACACTATATTAGACCATAACATTATGAAACAAAATGTATAATCCCAATACTAGAAAAGGACATAACATAATTTGAAACATTTATGCCTGGATAATCTCATAATCATAAACATTGTTTCATTGGGAAAGTTTCAAAATCATAAAACTATTTCCAAATACTTCATAATGGGTTGAAAATAAAATGCGAATTATCATAAGCATATCCCAAGAGAATATCAACCTAGGTTCATAGTAAGGCCTATTATGGTGCACCATGTTATGATCGATTCATAAAAAATGCACCCTTCTTAGAGTTATTACCCATAGGTACAACTGTTACAGAAATTCACTTATAGTATCTAGAAAGTTGGTATTTATAAAAAAACATTATCTATTACTTACAAAAACATGAGGATTTAATTTTTAACTTATCTCAAAATTCTATCATAGGGTTATGTTTATTAATATATGTTTGCATTATTCCAGTTCCCATGGTTTCTACTCAATATCCACTGATACCAACTTTAATGAACATTTCCCCAGTAGCCCACTACTGGTGGTTAATTTATTGCACTGTCATAAAATACAAGGAATCTCATCTTAAAGTACTGAACATTTTATTAGTCTTGGTAAGCGTGATACATACTTTAAGTTCACATTATAAATAAAAAAACAAAATACAAAAAGCATTTTCTTTGAGAAAGATGTTATTCCTTATAGAATAAGCCTCTATATCAACCAAAAAATATATCTTGGTACCAAAGATAAAAAACATAAGAATAGCATGAGTTCAGATGCCCAGTAAGGGTAAAAATTCAAAAGAACATATCATGAATAAATCACCATAATCAATATGTCTAGGTAAATAACTGAAAAAATGAAATTTAATCAATAAAATAAGCATAATATAGTAGAAATAAATAATGATCAAATAATTACATATAAATAATATGATAAGATTAAATATTATCCATGTATATTATAACTAATAAAATTATGAAAAAAACAAAAATAAATGATCTCATAATGAGGGAATGCATAATTATTAACATCTGAAACATTGTTCCAAGACCTTTTACAAAAAAAAATTATGTTTATGGGTATAAAACTATGTAATTTGGCCAATTGTCTTATGTCATTAGACCAGTCGATGCATCAAGAGGTGGTCTGTAATTAGTCCCCACTTATGAGATACTATGTAAAATTAAATCCACATATGAATGAGGTGAAACAAAATGAACATGAATATTCATATTGGAAGAATATTATACAAAATTTTAATACATTCCCCAATCAAATAAACATAATCATAAACCATCCAGAATAATATAGTGAATGGTAATAAATTTATACATCCTCGGTAAAACTGACTATAAACCATCCAAAAATGAATAATTATGATAAAAATACAAAATATCTCTAGTGGATAATTCATAAAATAAGGGGTTGAAGTCATATATAAATATAAATACTATAAAATTTCATTTAAAACATACTTGAAGAAAATATCCTTTCCATTTAAAAAATAACCTTTCAAAAAAAAGTTCAAAAAAATTAGAAATTAAATTTCATTGAAAATAAAATTTGAAAACTTTTAAAATAATCATTAAAACAATGGTGTTCATAAATTTGTAAAATTATATTCATGTTGTACACGTTAAAAAGAAGATTCCTTTTACATTTTCAATAAAATCTAAATGAGATTTATTTTGAAAATGATATGAAAATTCTTACGAATTATTTGTTTTGTTAAAATAATAAATTGGTGAATATTTCACTGAAAAAAAATTTGTAGGGATAAAAAAGTTTGTGATTTTTTTAGAAAACATTGATTTTGATGAAAAGTATTTTCAACTGAAAAGAGAAATAAATCCATATTTTATTAAAAACAATTTCTTAATGAATTTAAGTAAAAATGAGTGTGAATGGTAATATTACTATAAAGTTTGAATTATTAACCATAATATAATTAAATATATTTATTTTAAGATACAAATATCAAATAATTACCTAAGGTAAACTTAAACAAAAACAATCTTGGATAATGATGAGATTCTGAAATAAACCCTTGTCACTTTGGTAACTTTTGAATCATAATCACCATGAAATAAATAACTTCAAATGAAAATTTAAATATCATTAAGATAAATATATTCATTATATAAAATATCTAAAGGGGTATTATATACACCACATAAAGTAATAAGTGGTGAATATGGTGTATGTCTCACAGAAGTAAATGTTAGACGAGAAACTTTTTCCTCAGGTTTGACTTCCTTCGTATGTGTTTGATCCTCCTTTATAATTAATATAATTTTATTATAAATATATTTCAACACCATTATAATATATCTCATATAATATATTATTTACTTATAATATTTTTTCACCGTTTTGTTAAAAATTATTTGTTAAAATCGCTATTTCTTGTGATAATTACATTGTTTTTCATGCACGTTTTAGTTTGGTAATTTTAGTACAATTAATTTTATAATGGTTGAATAATATAATGAATTTAAAATGTGATATAAATATAATATATATTCATAAAAAAATTATTTATTGTAATCAATCAAATTTATAGATAGAAAATGGATTTCACTATTGATAGAGATGGTAGACCGTACATAAGCATGAACGTTGTTTCCATTTTTCTCAAAGGATAGAACGAAAGGAAAATATATATTAATTAATCTTTAAAGAATAATTTTTATTTAAAATATCTAATTTATATTAATCAAATATATAATTATTACCATACATGTAAAATAAAATGAAAAACATTTCGCATCGCTCTATTGGGGCGGCAGTCCACATGTATGTAAGAACAACATTATTGATTTCAAATGGATTGGAAGGTAATAAGATCGAAGTTGTATTATATTTATATTAGTATGGTTAGGTAATTAAAATTATATATATTTATTAATTTTAAATTTATTAAATTTTATGTAAAGTGTAAGTGAAAAACAAATCACTTTGGTTCGTGAGGCGGTTGTCAGTCATACACACATGCGACGTTATTGTAACCCCCAATGAATAGAAAGTAATAATTTATATGGGATATAATAATTATAGAATTATAATAATATCAAAACTATTATATAAATATTTTAAATCCATCATTATATCCCTCCGTGAAAGGTGTTTATCGAAAATAAATTACAATGGTTCATAAGGCAGTAGTCCTCCATACACATTATCAACGGTTTCATTTCCCATTTGATGGAAGTGGAGATGGATATGGTTTATTATATTAACACAATAAAATATAATTATATATTTAATACTACTTTTATTATATTAAAATATTTTAATATGGTTTTATGGAGGTTGAATAAGAGATAAAACAAATATGCATGTTTAAGGATTTTATATCTTTTTCAGAGATCCTCTTTAGGTTTATAACAATAGCCTTCATAGGAGGGATTCCTAATAAAAATAATTCCACTAGGATTTGGGTAGGGAAGTAATTAAGGTATTTGGGTATTTATTTTACAAACCAAATGGTTTTAGATATGAAAATCGGATAGGAGAGTCGGTGTCCTTTTATTTGTGGGGGAACAGTCACACTTGGTATTTTTGAAAAGAAAAAGTGACACCCAAGTTTTTTTCATCAAACAAGCCTTAAAAATGGTTATCATATAGTATTTTAGGTTATATGGTATAAATATGTCCATATAATATGTTTTAGACAAGTTTTATTTTATTTTTATCCCTTATCTTTTTTGTTTAACCCCTGGTAAACCCATTTTTACCTTAATTGTGGTAATTAGTTTTTATTTTTTATACTATTAATTATGGTAAAAAATTAAGTTTAAATTATTAGATAATATAAATTAAGAAGATTCAAATTATATAATTTATTATTCCAAATTAAATTTTCATAATTAGTAGAAATTAATTTAAAATTAAACCACAGATGCGATGAAAGAACGATTTTCCAATGAGAAAATGTTCATAAGTATAGAATTTTTTAATATAAAAATTTATTATGAAATTTATTCTAATGAACTAAATTAGTTCAAATATTAAAAAACAAAACTAATTTTACTTTAGAAAACTAATTTAAAAAAAATTAACTTTTTAAATAATTGAAATGAAAATTTAATTTTTTGATAAAAATCTATATTTCTCACTATTCTTCAAAAAATAAATATATTCAGAAAATTATATAAAATTCCCCAAAAGATAATTTTAACATGTAGATTTCAAAAAATATTTTTTATTTTTTAAAAAATTTTTATAAAAGTTGGAAAAACTAATTTTACATGATGTGATCAAAGCACAACTAATCCACCTAATAGAAAAATAAATTTTTTTTAGAAATCATTTCTTTCTCTTTAAAATGGTTCTTATTATAGTTCTAATCAAGATATAACCACTGAATTTATTTTATACATGTGTATACCATAAAATATACATTTTTTATTTACCTCTATTCATACCCACCATCATAAAGGATAGGTTATGAGGGTCATATTTAAATAATAATATTTTAATAGAGTATCATGTTTTGTTTAAAACTGTAATAGAATTCATTGAGGGCTATCAAAGGGGTAGATGTTATGGAATTATATTATAAAGTTTTGGTATGCTATATTCTCTTATAATATTTTTTTTTCATGTTATACATTTAATTTAACAAGATGTTCCAATTTTAAAATCTTGGTGTGTTACGACTACCGTCTCAGGGTTTTTGGAGTCCGGGATGTTACAATTTTTATTAAAGGAAGTTTAGTAACAACAATGAAGACTATATTTAGATTAACCAAGTGATATAAAAAAAGTAATATGAGAAACCCCAATGATTTCTAGGGGACACTATAGAAAATATAATAGGAATTATATTTTTTAATTCAACATCATTGGCTAATTATGTGTATTAAATTGTAGAGATATTGAGACTAATTGAAGGAATAACAACCATATCAGCACCTATAGTCAATGTAGGGATATCCCTACGAAACCCCATAATTTAATACACCAGAATTCATGTTTTTTTTAATTAAATATACTTATAATAAATCAAAAAATATCATGAGGCCTATTATATATGGGAAATTAGGTACATAGCATAATAACATGAAACATGTGTACAATACCATTATTTAAAAACTCCAAAACATGTTACTATATTTCATCGAACTTATAATACTACACGAGATAACCTTGGGACGTATATATGAAAGGGGTAATATATAAAACCCTATAATGTAATAATCAAATACTAACATGATGAAAGTAATAAATGTGAGTCAATAGGTATATAAATGTGACATTAAAGGGGATAGGATAATAAAAATGAACATCAAATAATGATATAACATGATAACCTCAAGTAACTATAGTAATTTGGAAGAAACATAAAAAATGGAATAATAATTATAAGGAATAGATACCCTTCGTGAAATCATAACATATTTTTCTTTAGAGAACCACCCATGCACCATACATGGAATCTCATGAGATAAAAACATTACCCAGTGAATTAGAGAGATATATAATTCCATACGGACCTGTTACATTCATATAATGTACATTCATTTATATAAAACATTGATCATGAAACATAAGAATGCCTTCCATGAATTTTAACACCATATTTAAAGAGTTAATATTACATATATGGAAGTCCCCAATAAATTATTTCTAGGTAAAACATGTATAATACCCTTGAGTGGAAATGGGGATGCGTATTCACTACACAAATTTTTTGGAATGCAAAATCGCTGGATTCTTTCTACAACATAACAAGTTTATATAATGGATTATAAGAGGGTTGAATGAGAGTGAATTTTGGTATAAAATTACATAGGAATTATAATTATAGTAAATTGATGTGTAAAAACACATTATAATATGGGCAACTGGTTATCTAAAGTAAATTGTATTAATAATTTACTGGAATTTAAAATAATAGAGAGTTTCTTACTTCTGCGTTGTAAAGGATTAGGTACAGGGTAAAGAGATAGCGGGAAAATGATTTATCAATATTAGAACACTATTTATATACTAAATGAATATTCATAGAAACATTAAAAAATGATAAATTGAGATTCAAAAGGATAAATTCAAAGAAGGTGCTTGAATGGAAAAGAATAAAGAGAGATCCCTTACTTCCATATAGTAACAATTTTGGTAAAGGGTAAAATGAGAGGGGATAAATAATATATAATTATTAGAAAATAAATTATATATTAATGGTATATTTATAGATGAATTTAAAAATAATAAATTGATATTAAAAATTAAAAATTAAAAGATGGCATTTGAATGGAAAAGAAGAGAGGGAGATCCCTTACATCAGCATAGTAATGGATTTGGTAAATATTACAATGAGAGGGGATAAATAATATCTCATTAATTGAAATTAAATTGGATAGTAATGTTTTTTAAAATACATTATAAAAAAATAAATTGATATTTGAAAGGATAAATAAAAATAAAGCAACTTAATGGAAGAGAAGAGAGAGAGAGAGAGATCACATACCTTGAGAGGGTTCTTATAAAATATTGGGAGGTTCTTCATAATATATTTGGAAAACCTTAGTGGGAGATTTAAAGAGGGATTAGGAGAGGAAATTCACAATTGAATGGTTTTTACTGAATATGAATGAGATTTTGGGTGTGTTTTTATAGAAAAAGTGAGGGGAATTCTTTATTAATTTATAAAAATTGGTTTTGGACTCTATATGATCAAATAATCAAAAGAAAAAACCTTCCCAAGGTGTTTTTCATCATTTCTGCTAAAGAGGAGTTATTTTTATTATTTTATAAGTATAAGAACCTAACTCATTGAAATAATATCCTTGGTATTGTGAAAGTGATCATTTTTCTTGAAGAATTAATATTTAAACCATAAAATATAATATATGTTTTGGAAGATTCATTAACGATTTATAAAATTAAACAAATAACATAAAAAATTTATTTTAAATGGGAATCATTATTTTAATCGTGGATAATTTTTATAATATTTACTAAAACACTTTTTCATTTTATTATGCCATAATATATACATTATATTTATAAAGTATTTAATTTTTACCCTAAAATTCTTTTGTCTCATCAAATTATGAAAAATTCACCATTGGATAATTTCAATGTATTGATTACAAAAATAATATTTACTTTATCAAAATTATTTCATAAATAGGACAATTTTTAATTTTAAATAAAAACCTTATTTATTGAGGAATACTAGTTTTTATGATACTAAATACTTTCTTACCCTTATAAACATCTAATTGGACTTCATTAAATTGTATTATCATTTATACATAAATAAATATTATTTACTTATAAATTTTTATTAAAATAAAATATATTTAAAAAATTAATGAAATTTTCAAAATAATGTCTTATTATAGAGTATATACTTCCCAAAAATAAAATTTTGATTTCCTCTTATCCAAAAAAATTCTTATCAAACTAATTATATAATCATTTATAATGTAATAAGAAAACTTGATAAATATAATAATTATTTTATTAAAAATAAAATATAAAAATTCATATTGTTAGGGTAAAGATACATAACCCCTTATTACACCAGAATACGTCATAGGGGTAAGGTGTGTGATGGTGAAACTTGCTGGGGGTGGTTCAGTGAACATTGTTTGGATTGTGATCTCGTTAAGCTTTAACTTCTCCCAAAAACATTCTCACTCATTCTTTTTTTGTGGAATCTCATGTCAGGATTTTGAAAGGGAAAATCCCAATGATGAAATCTACCTCATAATATTTGATAAATGGGATTCATAGGGTATGATCCTACTAGTTGAGGAAATCACATCATCCATGTGTGTCAATTGGACTTTATCATAAACCTCAATATATATATATATTTATATAAAAATTTGAATAGTTGTTTTAAAATATCTATATCATAAATGGTAATGATTCTTAATAATAATTTAAATGTGATTGGTTATATATTATAATGGTACAAAATAACTAATAGAGTGAATGGTTCTTATTATTACATTACATAATAAGTAATTTATTCATTTGAAAAGTAAATTTCATTTTTAAAAGTTCATGTCATTATATGATCCCCCCGCCATAAATTTTACCCTTGATTTATAATTTGATACACTAAAAAATTGGCTACTTCTATTTCATTACCTCTTCCATTTCATGTATTTATTCCTCAAACTTTTGGTTCCACCATAAAAAAATTTACCATGTGAGTTGTCTTGTTTCGTTGAACTTTTTATCTACTATCTAAGATCTTCACCAGATGCTTCTCATATGAATGATAATTATATAAGGGTAGCACGTATGGGTTTAGTACATATTTTTGGTATTATATATAATTCTTCAATAGGGATACATGGAACATATAATTTGATTGATATAGGATAGGTGGGAGTGCTAGTTAATAATACAAGGCTCTTATCCTATCAAGGCTCTCAAAGTGGATGATTTATCTAGGACTGATTTTTCACATCTTAAAAAAAACTCATGAACTTCTTTCATGAAGATATATTAATAGCCTCTTTATCTCTCGACTCAAACTCTAGACCATGTCAATGATTGAATTTATAGATTTTATGTTGAATTTTTGTAGAATTTATTTTATGATGATTATTTTGAAGCCTCTATGGAATATCAGGGATAAGATCAAGTCCCATAAACTTTTTTTATCCAGTTTTATCCTATTATGTTGGATTATGAAATATCTTCCCATAAATAGCATCATAAGGTTCCATTTTAATACTAAAATGGACAATATTGTTATATAAGAACTCCAACTAGGGAATTTATTAGACCCAATATCCTTGTAAGTCCATTGAACAAGATCTCATCATATTCTCTAGAGTTTTAATTAATATATAATACTGAAAATCAATCCTAGGGTGATAAGAAATAGTGAAACATTTCTCGATACCTAGATATTTCTTAAGGCTTTTCGAAAACCTCAAGATCAACCTTGGATATCTATTAGATACAATAGATATTAGAACTCCATGTAGTCTTAAAGACTCCCTTATGTATATATTATTGACTTAGTCAAGAGTGAAATATTACTTGATAGAAATTAAATACACTAACTTTTTATGGTGATCGACTACCACTATCACGACCTGACCCTACTCGGGCTCGAGCCACAACTACCTCAAGCCCGCCTCCATAGGCCTGGGGCTAGCGACAAGAGCCTAAGGCTAAACAAATCGGGGAGGCCTTTGCCTGAGTACATGTACACACACCCAGCATACTCAATGCAATAGTGCAGAGTAAAAGAAAAAGTAAAATACTAACTGCTATAAATAAACCATAGATGTGCATCGACCTCTAAACAGTACAAATTAAAAGCTGAAGGTAAACTGAAAGGAAAAAGGGAAAAACACATGCCCAAACAGAAAAGTGCCACAACCCAGCAATGGGTAAACAAAAGCAAACACCTAGGAGAGTCCCACACCTGGAACTCGACTCTGACCACTGGACGTGGTCCAAGATCCCAAACTCCTAAGCTCCGTTGAAGTCACGACCAACCTGTCCGTCGTCTGTAAGGTCACACCAAGTGCGGGCAAATCCCAAGCAGGGGTGAGCATAAATATACTCAGAAGGGTACCCCGAAGGCTCGAGGGAGAAACAAAGGAGCTACCGAAGGGTGATAAGTAGATCGAACAGGGGAAAGTAAAGGAGTACAATTGAGGTTGTAGTAAGAGTAACAGTAGAGAGTCTAGCTCAACCCAACAAGAGAAAGGAGGTAGACTCGTCCAGACACAAGGAGATGGAAATGGTGAGAAGATGAAATTCTTGTTGAGTCTTCGCTACCTATAGCAGGAGAGTAGACTCGTCCAACCATGAGAATCTAGACACGAAAATCACGTGGCATACCCCGCGTGTCTTCGCCTCTCCTGGAATGAGAGTAACCAAAACCCAATGAGTGTGTACTTAAACATGGTATATTCATATATATATATATATACTCTGTAATGAAAACCAAACAAGATCTTAAGGGGTTCTCCGTCCCGTAGCTCAGCCCAAGAAAGTGAGTATCGAATAGTCTCAGAAGTAAACACCATCGATGCCCAGCCTCCCGTACGTCTGCCCCAAACTACAAGTCAAGGGGCTCAAATCACCGCACCTTGACATTATCCTCTTTGGGCGGCACTGACTCGCCCACAATGTTTTAGTTCTCTTCACAAGGAAGTGTCTCGGTGGGGAAAGTGCCCCTTGTACTTGAGAGTTCTGGGGGAACGTCAAACCACACCTTGTCTCTGCCCCGCAGTTGAGAGGTCTCCTCAAAGTCAACAGGCGACCCCCTGCCTAGCCCCGCTGGAGGGTAATCCCTGGAAGTTGACGGGTTCCCACTAGAGGGAGACCCATCAAGAGTCGATGGGTGCCACACTTCCTAGTCCCGTAAAAGGGTAATCCACTGGAGGGAGTCCCGGCTAAAGTCATCGACGAGTCCCAATGCCCCGTCCTGTAAAAGGGTACTTCACTAGAGGGAGGCTCTGAACCGTCATCAGGGACCACTTCCCAGCCCAGCTGGAGGTAAACCCGGCATCGGGGCCCACTTCCCATCCCAGATGGAGGTAAACCCGGCATCGGGGACCACTTCCCAGCCCCGCTGGAGGTTAAACTAGAACCGCTCTTGCCATCCATGCTGGATGGTACTGCTCGGTGAACATCGATGTACTGGCCATCCCTGTTGGATGGTAACCCACTGGCCATCCTTGGTGGATGGTACCCCACTGGCCATCCCTGATGGATGGTACATCACTGGCCATCCCTGCTAAAAACAACCTCCTAGCCAGCCCTGCTGAAAACAACCTCCTGACCATCCCTACTGGAAACAACCTCCTGACCAACCCTGTAGGAAACAACCTCCTGAGTAGAGGATCGGTACCCGCATAATGTTTTGGTCACACCGAATCCACAAGAACTCTACCAAGAAACACGAAGAAACTCTACCGACCAAACCATCAAGAAAAGAACCAAGGGAAAACCACTCACCCTGCTGGTCGAAACAATCGTGAATAGGACCAGGGGGAAACCCACTCAACCCTTTTGGTCAAACAAACGAGAATAGAACTAGGGGAAACTCAACCCTGGTGGTCAAACGAACGAGAATAAGACCAGGGAAAAACTCAACCCTACTGGTCAAACAAACGAGAACAGAACCAGAGGGAAACTCAACCCAACTAGTCAAACAAATGAAAACAGGAGGACCCCCTACATCGCGAGAGGTCAAGGGTAGGCAAAGCAGAGCATGACATGAACATGGGGCCCACACGATGTGTGTCCCCAAGTCAACTCCAACCAAACACAAAAAACCTTCTCAGGTACAAACAACCACATGTACCTCCAAGCGTTCCCATATAATCCCAGAGTATACCGCGTTTTCAGCCCAAAGGCTATCGTGCACACGGCACCCAACATCAACGTGAAGGGCATAAACATAACAACTCCAACTTTCCACCTCATCGTCCCAGTCACGGCCACCTACATCTCTTCAATCATTACTTCACTCACATGGGAGTGCATGCGATCATACGCCAAGGGTCCGATACAAACACAGTAGCACGAACCACCCCCGGAGGACCTTTCATGCTTCCACATTTCAATGAGGTCTCGAAAGAAACTCCGCACATCCAAATGGATCGCACCGCTGTAATCCGCGCGAAGAAACATGTGAGATGGACTACTTACTCACCTCCAATGGATATCCGACGGAAACGTCATCTGACACCGCTTTATTCCCAAACGGCATCCCGTGGCCTCGAGCCTTGGCCCCGAAAACAGTCGGGCGCATCACACCATTGCAATCTCCTTGGAAAGACACGTCAAATTGACTGCTCACTTGAGTGCAACGGATATCCAGAGAAAAAATAGGCATTTTTCCGCACCGAACACGAGCGGTGCTTCATGGTACCCACATCCCGGTCCTGAAGCACAATGAACGGATCGCACCATTCTGATCCTCTTGAAAAAGTACACAAGTTCGATTATTCACTTTTCCGAAACGGACACCCGGTGAAGGAGATTGGAATTCACCATCAATGCCCAAAACGGACCTCGTGGGTCCCGCACCATCATGAATAATTAAAGTGGGCGGATTGGGCCATTGCAATGCCCTCGGAAAAACACCCAAAATTGACTGCTCGCACGCCATGAACAGACGTCCGATGAAAAAGTTACAAAATACTGCTCACAGCTTAAAAGACGGGTTGTGGGTCCCATGCCTCAACTCCTATTTCAACGCCTGAAACCATACTGGTAATCTTCGCTTCAACGCCAGGGTCGCAACACCACTGACGGTGCTTAAATCGGACGTCGGATGCATCCACGCTGCTCAAAACATGAACCCCTGGAAAAACGTCAAACTACTTAAAGGCATGTCGCGCCTCTGAGGCCCCTCGTTTTGGGAATTAAAAATTCCCGAGACAATATCAAAATGCTTGTCTTGACTCCAGGAAGGCACTACTATAGACGGAACACAAAATCGATGCCCGTAGTGGAAATTACGGGCGTCTGAGTTGAGGGGGAAAAGCCCCTAGGGCGGGGCCGGCCCGCGATTCGGCCGCGCGGGCCGGCCGTGGACCCGCAGTCTATGCGCAGACCGACCATCATGGACAGTTTTCCCTGCTACGTGAAGACCTGCGGGACGCGGGTCTTTGTCCCCCGCTGCGACCCCACGGTCGCGCGCCCCCGCGGCTCGGCCTCGCCGCCTGGAGCCACCGCCTCGGCCGGCCAACACCCCCTCGTGCCGACGCCCTCAACACCCGCATCCACTCCCTATCAGCCAGCCACCGACAGAGCTCGCCCGTAGCGCCACGCCGCCGCCTGGAAGTCCCACGCCACCACCATCTACTCTCCGGAGCTCCGCCCTGCAGCCAGAAAAACTTCAAAAACACCTCGGACTTTGCCTGACGATTGCGATTTCCTTAGGACTCCAAAATAAATTCTGAGACATGCAGCCGGAATCTCAAGAAAAAGTACTACGCAACCGTGGGATTTTCTCGGAAATTAAATAGCTATTCGATGCCAAAATTGAACTTGAAAGAGTGGTTCCGAAATTAAAATGCAAAACGTAAACTCCTACCTTTTGGGGCGTAGCCCGATGCTTCGTCGTCGATCCGCCGGAGCCGCAACCTTGGAGAGGAGGAGGAGAAGAGGACTTGGTGTGGAGATATCCTTGGTTGAGAGCTCTTCTACCAGGGGGATGAAAAATGGGAGACGGTGAGCCTGATTAGACTTAAGTAGGGAATTAAATGTAAAAAATTTAATTCATTTTAATCCTCTAACGGTAGGCCCGTTCCCAAACCCTCGGCGGGGTCGAGATTAAACCTCCCCTAGGATAAACACCACCTCCCTAGAACAATAGCGGTCTCGGAATTTTAATCCAAGCCTCCGTTCGAATGTTATTAAACTCAACGCCTGAGGCCTCCAAATTATGAAAACGCCCTCAGTGGCATTTTCACAGAAGACTTGTGCCCGTGAAAGTTACACCCCTCTTAGGGTAAATGACATGCTCCGAACTCAACGGTGCCCTTGGTTTTCCAATCCGAGCTACCGTTTAAGAGATGCTTGAGTTTAACCATTAAACGAATAAATTAATTATTTTAATTATCCATTTAATGTTCTGTTAATAGGCGAGGGGTCTCAACATCCCGCGCCGACATGTTTTATGTCGTTCCTAGGGTAAACACCCCATTTCGGACCGATCCATACTATCATATTTTTTATCTGAAACACCGTTTAGGAGTAATCCCATTTTATTTCATTCTCAGTGTGAACGGACTAAAAATTTAATTTCGGCCACACCGGGGCACAGAATCGCACGCCGTCTGAAGGCGCTACTCTGGAATAACATCAAGAATATTTCAAAGTATTTTATGGCAAAAAAACGGGTTCTAACATCATTCACTCATTCAAGATTTTCATCCCCGAAAAGCAAAACCAGGGAATAAATCAGGGTACTAAGCCCACACCTGGCTCTCCCGTACCCAGGAAAACTCTAGTATAGTTCTGTGCCACCACACACAGACCAAAGGATTTGATCCGTTCACACGAGGTCGGCCCATGCCGATGACGTGCATAGGAGCATGCACACATCTCCTTATCTAAGCCACGCGGGAGACGTCGTGCACCCACTCCAGACTTTGGGGTAAGATCAAGGCGGTAGGGAACCTCGTCATACCTCCGCACGGTCTCAGACGGTCCGAAGGACCTCAGGGGTATCTTACCTCCCCGAGTGAACCTCTACGTCGCTCGTCACGACTGAAATCACCGACCGCACCTCGAACAAGGCCCGGTGATTCCCTCCTTTAGAATATCCATATGTTGAGATACCTAAGGCTATCTGGTAATGCAAGGTTCCATAGTCGATGTCCCACGACCTGGACTCTCTTACATGCTCTGAGAGCGAAGGAGTTGACACCATTGACTAAAGAAAAGGTTCCATGCCTTTTATCATACCAACACAAGGTTACACCGATGCCCCGTGCCACCCTGGTAACAACTCAAACAAGGAGCCGGGAGAAAAGGCATTTCACACAGAGTCTAAAAATTCTACTTGAAAAAAGTAGAAGCACTGTAGAGCGTACCTCTTATCACCTCATGCTCTGCAAGATCATAGACATCCAAAGCTCATGACTGTCCGCGGTCCCAATTGTCAGCTCCCGGAGCCTGACGTGGACCACCTGGTGGTGGTGGGAAGACCTCATAAAGTCGTCCCCCACTACCATCTCCTCCCACTCCTCTTCTAGCACCACCTCATTGGGTGCTACTCCGATCATGATGTTGCCTCTTCCATGGTGGTGCACCTACTGCCTGCCCGATGTTCTCAGCGCACCTGGTCGAGCAGTCTTGTGCCAGGTGTCCTTGCCCATCGCAAGCATAGCACCGACACTCTCTGGGATGTACTGGTACCCTCCAACACCACTGTGGTGTACGACCACACCCCTGAGTGTAGTTATCGGAAAGCCACCTGCGCCGAGGTCCTGCTTGCTGACGCCCACTAGTTGCGTCAGACGTCTCAGCTCCATTGTGCCTACTACCAGCACAAACTGTTGAACGCGACAGGAAGCTCTCTGTCACCAGCGCCTACTCTATCACCCCGGCATATGCGGAAATTCCCAAGGGTAATCTGATAGCATGAATCTCTCGGCGGAGACGCTGCTCAAACTTTCACGCTCGGAAGTTTCCGTCATAGACCAAGTCCGGGTAAAAGCGTGCATGGTCTGCAAAAATGGTTGTGTACTCGGCCACCATCATCCCTCCCTGCTGAAACTACAGGAGCTCTTGAATCCTAACAGAGCGTAAGCAAGAGGGGAAAACTCCTCATGAAACAACAACTGAAAGTCGCCCCACAAAAGTGACGACTCATCAAGAAACTGAGTCACCAGACTCCACCAATTCCAAGCTGCTCCGTAGAAAAGGTTGGCATCCAAATCCACCATAAGATCTATCGGTGCCTGAACAAGCCTGAAAAGGCTAACCATCATCTCTAGCCAAACCTTTTTTGCCTAAGGGTATGGCTCAACACTGAACCTCAGTGGTATCTATCGCTGGAACTCACGGAGCACGCTCAACCTGCGCTCAAGATCAGTCTGCTCTACTAAAGCTCTCTGCTGGTCAACAGGTGGGGGTGCTACTACCATCCCACCTAGAGAAAATGGGCTCGCATGATGGGTCCTGGACTGAGGCCTCGTAGCTCACAGGGTCGTCATCACAAACCCAAGATGGTATCCTGGCTGACTCTATTTTCGGAGATATCCTGAATATTATCAAGGAGTGCCGCAATCAGATGAGGATATATGTATATCACAACAACAACAATGGGGAGCTGGCTCAAGTAGGAAAGTCAAAGACTCAATCCTATGTGATGCACAAACCAATTTTCCCTGCAACAACTGTCTCAGCATGCCGAGTCGACAAGCGGTTTATCAGGGTCCTGGTGAATGGATACGTTGGTCTCCACATCAATACTGGACTCCCTGGCCTGAGAGCCGCTCTCGAGACACGTTAACACTGCTACCCTAAATCTCAACCAAATCCTTTTTAAGGACGTCAGAACATCTTCCCAAGGAACGAACCACCTCTGATACCATTTTTTCATGACCCGACCCTACTCGGGCTTGAGATGAAACTACCCCAAACCCGCCTCCATATTCCAGGGGCTGGCGACAAGTGCCGAAGGCTAAACAACTCGAGGAGGCCTTTTCCTGGGTACCTGTACACACACACACAGCACACTAAATGAAAAAGTGAAGAGTAAAAGAAAAAGTAATGTAACAACTGCTATAAATAAACCACATATGTGCATCGACCTCTAAATAGTACAAAGTAATAGCTGAAGGTAAACTGAAAAAGGGAAAGGGAAATACATGCGCCCAACCAGAAAAGTGCCACAACCCGGAAACAGGTAAACAAAAGCAAAAACCTGGGAGAGTCCCACACCTGGAACCCGACTACGACCACCGCACATGGTCCAAGCTCGCGAACTCTTATGCTCCGCTAAAGTCACGACCAACCTGTCCGTCATCTGCAAGGGCACACTAAGTGTGGGCAAAGCCTAAGTAGAGGTGAGTATAGAAATAATCAGTAGGGTACCCCGAAGGATCGAGGGAGAAACAAAGGAGATACCGAACGGTGAGCAGTAGATAGAACAAGGGAAATTAAAAGAGTACAACTGAGAGTGCAGTAAGAGTAACAGTAGAGAGTCCATCTCAACCCAACAAGAGAAAGGAGGTAGACTCGTCCAGACACAAGGAGCTGGAAATGGTGAGAAGATGAACTTCTCCTAGAGTCTTCTCTACCTATAGCAGAAGTGTAGACTCGTCCAACCACGAGAAGTTAGACACGGAAAGCACGTGGCATACCCCGCGCGTCTTCGCCTCTCCTGGAAGGAGAGTAACCAAAACCCAAGGAGTGGGTACTGGAACATGGTATATTCATATATATATTCTCTTTCAAGAAACCCGAACAAGATCGTAAGGGGATCTTCATCCCGTAGCTCAGCCCAAGTAAGTGAGTAGCCAATATTCCCAAAAGTAAACACCATCGATGCCCAGCATCCTGCCCTTCTGTACAAAATGAAAGTCAAGGGGCTCAAATCAGCACACCATAACACTATCCTCTTTGGGAGGCACTGACTCGCCCGCATGGTTTTAGGTCATGTCATAAGGACGCGTCTTGGTGGGGAAAGCACCCCTCGTACTTGAGAGTTCTGGGGGAACATCAAACCACACCTCGTCACTGCCCCGCAATTGAGAGGTCTCCTCAAAGTCGACAAGCGACCCCCTGCCCAGCCCCACTAGAGGGTAATCCCAGGAAGTCGACGGGTTCCCACTGTAGGGAGACCCGACAAGAGTCGAAAGGTGCCACACTGCCTAGTCCCGTAAAAGGGTAATGCACTGGAGGGAGACCCGGATAAAGTCGTCGACGAGTCCCAATTCCCAGTCCCATAAAAGGGTACTCTACTGGAGGGAGGCTCGAAACCGTCATCGGGGACCACTTCCCAGCCCAGCTAGAGTTAAACCCAGCATCGGGGACCACATTCTAGCCCAGCTAGAGGTAAACCCAGCATCAGGGACCACTTCCCAGCCCCGCTGGAGGTAAACCCGGAACCGCTCTGGCCATCCCTACTGGCTGGTACAGCTCTGTTAACACCTCTGTACTAGCCATCCCTCGTGCATGGTAACCCACTAGCCATCCCTGCTATATGGTACCCCACTAGCCATCCCTGCTGGATGGCACATCACTGGTCATTCCTGCTGGAAACAACCTCCTGGATAGCCCTGCTGGAAACAACCTCCTGACCAGCCCTGCTGGAAACAACCTACAGACCAGCCCTGCTGGAAACAACCTCCTAGGTAGAGGATCGGTGCCCATGTAATGAGTTGGTAACACCGAATCCACAAGAACTCTACTAGGGAACACGAAGAAACTCTGCCGACCAAACCATCGAGAACAGAACCAGGGGAAATCCACTCACCCTGCTGGTCAAAACCATCGTGAACAGGACCAGGGGAAACCCAATCAACATTGCTAGTCAAAAAAATGAGAACAGAACTAGGGGAAACTCAACATTTCTGGTCAAACGAACGAGAATAGAACCTGGGGGAATCTAAACCCTGCTGGTCAAACAAATTAGAACAGAACCAGGGGGAAACTCAACCCTACTGGTCAAAAAAATGAGAACAGGAGGACCCTCTACGTCGCGAGAGGTCAAGGGTATGAAAACAATAACATGGAACACACATGGGTCCCACACGACGTGTGGCCCCAAGTCAACTCCAACCAAGTGCACAAACGTTCTCAGGTAAAAACAACCACATGTACCTCCAAGAATCATTGTATACTCCCAGAGTATACAAATTTTTCAGTCCAAAGGCTATCGTGCTCACGGAACCCAACGTCAATGCGAAGGGAGTAAACGTAACAACTTCAACTTGCCACCACATCAACCCGGGCATGACCAACTACATCTCTTCAAGCATTACTTCACTCACACAGGAGTGCATGCGATCACACGCCAAGGGTCCACTACAAACATTATAGGACGAACCACCACCAGAGCACCTTTCATGCTTCCACATTTTAATGAGTTCTCAAAAGAGACTCTGCACATCCAAACGGATCGCACCGTTGTAATCCTCATGGAAAAACATGCAAGATCGACTACTTACTCGCTTCCAATGGATATCCGACGGAAAAGTCGTCTGACACCGCTTTACGCCCGAATGGCATCCCGTGGTCTCGAGCCTTGTCCTCAAAAACAGTCGGGCGCATCGCACCATTACGATCTCCTCGGTAAGACACGTCAAATTGACTGCTCACTCGAGTGCAACAGATATCCATAGAAATAATATGCATTCTGACGCACGGCACACGAGTGGTGCTTCATGGGAACCACATCCTCGTCCCTAAGCGCAACGAACGGATCGAATCATTGTGATCCTCCTGAAAAAGTACACAAGTTCGACTATTCACTTGTCCGAAACGGACACCTGGTGAAGGAGATAGAAATTCACTACCAATGCCCAAAACGTCCCTCATGGGGCTGGCACCATTATGCAGAATTAAAGCGGATGGATTGCGCCATTGCAATGCCCTCAGAAAAACACCGAAAATCGACTGTTCGTATGCCCCGAACGGATGCCCGATGAAAAAGTTACAAAACAATGCTCACATCTTAAAAGACGGGTCGTGGGTCCCACTCCTCAAATCCAATTTCAACACCCAAAACAATAGTTCTAATCTCCGCCTCAACGCCAGGGTCGCAACACCACTGACGGAGCTTAAATCGGACGTCGGATGCGTCTGCGCCGCTCAAAACACGAACCCCCGGAAAAACATCAAACTACTTAAAGGTGTGTCGCGCATCCAAGGCCCCTCGTTTAGGGAATTAAAAATTACCAAGACCATCTTAAAATTCTTGACTCGACGCTAGGAATGCACGGCCACAGAAGGTACACAAAACGGATGCCCGTAGCGGAAATTACGGGCGTCCGAGTCGAGTGGGCAAAGCCCCTTGGGCTGGACCGGCCGGGGCCGACCGGTCCGCCCAGCCTGAGCCTGCCTGCAGTTCGGCCGTGCGGGCCGGCCGCGGACCTGTAGTCCCCGCACAGACCGGCCCTCATGGCCATTCATCCTTGCCGCATGAAGACCCACGGGACGCGGGTCTTTGTCCCCATCCGCGACCCCGCGGTCGCGCCCCCCGGCGGCTCGGCCTCGCCGCCTGGAGCCGCCGCCTCGGCCGGCCCGCACCGCCTCGCGCTAGCGCCCTCAACACCTGCAGCCACTCCGCCTTAGGCATCCACTGACCGAGATCACCCGCATTGTCGTGCCGCCTCCTAGAAGACCCATGCCTCCGTCGTCCGCTCACCGGAGCTCCGCCCTGCCGCCAAAAAGACTCCAAAAACACCCTGGACTTCGCAGGACGATTGTGATTGCCTCGAGACTCCAAAATTAAATATGAGACATGGATCAGGAAGCTCAGAAAATGTACTACGTAACCGTGGGATTTTCTCTGAAATTAAATAGCAATTCAACGCCAAAATTGAACTTGAAAGAGAGGTTCTGAAATTAAAACGCAAAACGTAAACTCTTACCTGTTGTGGCGTAGCCTGACGCTTCGTCTTCGATCCGCCGGAGCCGCAACCTTGGAGAGGAGGAGGAGAAGAGGACTTGGTGTGGATATCTCTTCGGTTGAGAGCTCTTCCTCCAGGGGGATGAAAATGGGATAGGGTGAGCTTGATTAGAATTAAGTGGGGAATTAAATGTAAAAATTTTAATTCATTTTAATCCTCTAACGATAGGCCCATTCTTGAATCCTCGGTGGGGTCGAGATTAAACCTCCCCTAGGATAAACACCACTTCCCGAGCACAATGGTAGTCTCAAAATTTTAATCTGATCCTCCATTTGAATGTTATTAAACTCAACGCCCGAGGCGGCCAAATTATGAAAACGCCCTCAGTGGCATTTTCACAAAAGACCCATGCCCGTGAATGTTACACCCCTCCTAGGGTAAACGGCACGTTCCGAACTCAACGGTGCCCTCAATTTTTCAATCTGAGATAAAGTTTAAGTGATGTTTGAGTTTAATCATTAAACAAATAAATTAATTATTTTAATTATCCATTTAACGTTCCGTTAACGGGCGAGGGGTCCCAACGTCCCGCGCCGACATGTTTTATGTCCTTCCTAGGGTAAAAACCCCATTTTGGACCCATCTGTACTCTCAGATTTTTGATCTGAAGCACTGTTTATGAGGTATCCCATTTATTTGTCATTATCAGTGTGAACGCACTGAAAATTTAATTCTGGCCACACCAGGGATCAGAATCGCATGCCGTCTAAAGGCGATAATATGGAATAACATCAAGAATATTCCACAGTCTTTTATAGCAAAAAATCGGGTTCTTAAAACCACCCAGATGGAGTTATTTCCTAATTATTTAATGGGGACTTCAATGATGAAATATATGGTTATTTTTCCCATTTACATACTTTTATGGGAATAATATCATCATACACTTGGACTTATTTCATTAATTCGTTACTTATTGGAATACCAAGCATCGAGATACAAGTTTTTCAATCTATCTTTTCATGTTAACCCAACATAATTATTTCTTCAAAAATATATACATATTAGTTATTCTTGGATAAATAGATAAGGAATATTTATACACAAAATCCACAAGTTCCTATTTCATCTATGGTTTTGATGGGATACATATTCTGGTTCTAAACTTTATAACTCAATCTTCTGTAATGTTGAACTCTAGAATATTTAGGAACTTTTTCTATAGCACCTATTAAACTTTTGTTGCCTCCTTTATCCTATAAAAAATTTATGGTTGAGCCATTTTTCATCAAATTAAGGATTTAAATCCTTTTATTATCCAATTTTTATCCTTTTCATGTACAAAAATATTAGATCCTGATCAATTCTCATCACAAACAGGACAACAGGATCCTTTCTACTCTAAGTATCTGCCACTTTCTTCACCTTCACAGTATGGTAATAGATTGAAAAATCATAATCCTTGATTATCTATAAGAACCTAAAATGGAACATATTATTCTCCTTTTGTATGAATACACACTTGAGGCTTCAATTATCCTTATAAATGACCAACTTTTCACTATAGAGATAATTTTTCAAATTTTTTTGGGTGAATGTCACTATAACCAATTAAAGATCATGGTATGGGTAGTTTTATTCATGAATCTTCAATTATATGAGGGCACATGAAAATAATTCTGTATCATTTATGATTTCCCAAGACAAGACCTTTTTGCACGCATCATTGTAGATCATAAATAGCTCCCCATTAGTTGGCAATGTTATTATAAGTGCAGTGATTAGATTCATCTTTGACTCTTTAAATATCTCCTTATATTTATTATTCCATAAAAACATCACTCCAACCAAGTTTTCTTGGTTGATGGTCTTCAAAATTGTGATACGTTTCTCAAGAATTAGTGATAGTACCCAAATAATGCTATAAATATATTGATCCTTTTCGTAGATTTTAGCATCGTTCATCCTTCAATTTCATTAGTTTTTAAAAGGATCTAAATATATCTTTGTATAGGTGATAACATTCCCCATGAATGTTACATAGACTATCCAAAATTTTCATTTACTATATATTGCAAAAAACTTTCCCATTCTCAAGGTCTTTAGTATAACATTATAATCCTCCTTATCTTCCTCCTTTATTTTGGAATTGATAAGAATATAATCTATGGAGACTTCCAAAAATTTATCCAATTAATCCTAAAAGACTCTATTTATTAATTCCAAGATGATATGCAGATAACTATTGAATCCCAATAGAATCACTATGAGATAGTAGTTTCCATGTCTTGTATGAAAAATAGTCCTAGGGATATCCAGCTTATTCACCTTTACTTAATAATATCCCAACAGAATATACATATTTGAGAAGTATTGGGATCCCCTTAGTAGATAAATAAATAAATAAAATCATCATATATGATACTTTTTTATCATGATCTTATTAAGATCATCATAATCAATTTAGAGGCACATTGACCCATCATACTTCGTAACAAAAAGGACTAGTGCACCCCATAGTGAAACAGTTAGGAATATAAATTCTTATTCTGGATTTTCTAATATTTTTTCATTAAAAACTTCAAATTAAAAAGTAGAAATTATATATGGAGTCTTGGATATTATTAAATATACAGGAATACATTTGATTTAGAACTCAACATATTATCATAGAGGATGACTAGAAAATTATTTGGGAAACACATCAGTGAATTTACTCACAATGGGAATGTCCTCAAGGATGATCATTTACTTAGTGTCAATCATTTGAGCTATATACAAATGATCATAAGTAAATAATATCCATTCTTGGTATGATGAATAAAAATTATATTCATACTCTTCCTTGCACTTATATAGAATTGGAGGGTGGTTTGCGATA
The DNA here is from genome assembly GCA_963277665.1 of Viscum album. NCBI lineage: Eukaryota > Viridiplantae > Streptophyta > Magnoliopsida > Santalales > Viscaceae > Viscum > Viscum album. The sequence continues at coordinate 735,911,473 of OY728167.1, read as the reverse complement.
TAGAGGGTGATTTTCTTCTCTAGGAAATCTAGATTACCTCTATATAAGGAAATACAATCAATACCAAGAATAATATTCTAATTCTTCTTATTAATGTATCACAACGTTATATGGGAAATTAATCCAACAAATTTTGATAGTGGATGAGTTATATACTTGGGATTCAATAATTAACCCACTTTCCATCTTCAATGCTAACTTGACTTCTATGTTTTAAGGTGGTTTTTGAATATTTCTAATAAATATGAGTGTTGTGAAGGAATGAATTGAACCAAAATCATAGAGGAAATTTTAATATTATGAATAGAAAATAATCTCACCTTTCATTATTTTATTCAATTTATAATCAATTAATTCATCCAAAATAGACTTTGGGATGATAATTTTAAAACTATTAAATACATAAATGAAAAACCATGAACATTAATGGTACAATTCATAAACAATATATATTCCTTGACCTATGAATTTATAGGTTTTGATATAATTTATCTATCATTTAGTTCCTAACATAAAATTTCATTATACTATTATTTACATTCATAATGGCTTGCAAAGAGCTTGTGAATTTACCAAATAATTATCCCCAGTAATTTTATACCTGGTGTGTATCAAGGCCTCTTTTTCCTTCACTAGGTGATGATTTAGTCAAATCCCAATGTGTAATTTCAAGGGTTATTATCCCTATATATAACTATTATTGATCCATATCTAATTTTAATATCTATACAAGGATGTATTTTCATGGAAACAACTTACACTGTACTTTACCAAAATTTAGGGATGTTTTCCTATATTTAGTATTTTTTTTAAGATTTCCAAAATGGTTTTATAATACTAATCTCCAAAAATAAATAGAATTTTCTTCGATAAAAAATGACAACCCAAAATTTAATACACCTTAATTCATTATTTATTACATAAAGATACTCATAATACAATCTTATAATACTTTGAGTACTAGTGTATTTGGGAAACTAGGTACATAGAAAAATAACATGAAACATTTATACAATAACAATATTTAAAAAATCCAAAACATGCCACTATGTTCCATCGATCTTTTAATACTACACGGGATAAATTTGGGATTTTATAGTGACCTAGGCTTCTCATTAATGGATATCACATCTTTGTAGATGAATATTCTTTAAATTACACAAACACATACATGAGGACCATAATAATTTGGTGCCTTTTTAAATATGGAATGAAATTATATTAATTCATAAAAGATATTTAATGTCACCCAGAATGATCTTACCTTATAGTAATCCTCCTTAAAACCCATTCATTATAACATGGGGAAAGGAAATATAAGAAAGGGTGAGCTCAAATCCTCATTAAGGGTAAGAAAGAGATATACCTAAGTATAATATGATAATAATGGTTGGAAAACATGAGAATAAGGGTAGGAAAACATGAGAATACCATTTGAAAACCATACCCTATATATAAAAGATCATAATCCCGAGTCATTGATTAAAGACTGAAAGTTCATAAGACATCAATCATAAGTAAAACAAAGAACTGGATCCATGAGATAATGGTTTGGAATAATAAATAAAATTGTGTGATATATATACTCTTGGAAAATCATATATCAAGGATACCCAATAAGAAATTGATAACATATAATTCTTTGAATAACTACCCAAGTACCTACTTCCGGCTTGGGCTAACCAATCCTGTGCCATTTTTTTCGGGCTTTGTCTATCTACCTATGTAACATATTTTTTGGGCTTCAGATAACCACACATGTACTATCATTAATAGGCTTGTGATAACCACCTATGTACCTTTTTTTCTCCTAGAACAATTATCATTACCCAATTAATTAGATGGAGATATAGGTCACATCCAACTAATAATAAAAACCATATTAATGTGTTCCATAATATCATAAAATTTCAAAAAATCCTAACACATGAAATAAAATGGGTTTCATAAACACTTCATTATATCATCAAATGTGGATAAGAGTAAGGCTTAATGATCATTATATCATAAAATAATCTATGAAATGAAGATGGTTTCTAAATAATTATTTCATTTTATTACCCATGGAATGGAAATAGGATACATAAACATATACCATTTAGATAAAGAATAAGAATTGTATCATTGGATCATTTCCCTAGTAAATCAAAAGTAATATCAAAGGATGTCATCTTAGATGGAAAATTATTTTTAAATATAAATCACATGGAATATTTCTTGAAGAAAATAACCTTTATTTCAAAATTACTTTTTAAAAACTATAATTTATATGACATTTTTTAAATTGTTTTCATAGAAATATAAACTTCAAAACTTATAAAGGAATATATAAAAAACATTTAAAAAATTCCCTGAAAAAAAAATAACTTTTTATATTTGAAAAAATCTTGTTTTAAGATAAATTTATTTTAAAATCATTCCCATTTAAAATAACCTTGAAATATTATGAAAGAATATTCAAAGAAAATATTTCTCATGATGGTGGTAAATTCCTCTCATGCTTTACATGTTAAAAAATTATTTATTTCAAATTTTTGGTAAATGAAAAATGTAAATTATTTTTAAAGAATACATGAAGTTTCCTTTTAAAACATTTCTTAAAAATTATAAAATGGGTAAGAATTTCCTTAAAAAATCATCTTGAAAAAAATATTTAAAACATTTTAGAAATCTTTGTTTTGAAAAAAAGGGTTTTTGACTAAAAAGAATTTTTTTAAAAACTAATTTTTGAAATATTGAATACATAAAGAGAGGAAAATGAAGGGAAAACATTAATTTTCCAAAAAAAACGTGAGGATAATAAAATTCATGATTTTATTGAGGGATATATCATAATATTTAACCATTGGAAACATAATCATAAACAATCCCGATAAATGATGAGATTGTAATGTAATACTATTCCCACTTGGTAAGATTGAATCATAAGACCAATGAAATAGAATCATTAAATTAATCTCATTATATCATGAAAATAATTATATTCAGGATATAACATGTCAATATGTCGGTATATACACCTCATAGAAGAAGATAGGTGCATAATATAACTTCTATCCAAAAGAAGGAAAATTTAGTCAAAATACCTTACTAATTTCTTAAATCTTTAACTATAATCCTTATTAAATATAGACCCTAAAGTGTATATGTAAATAATATTTCCATTTAACCCATCCTTATTTCCTTCCATTCAAAGAAATAATGAATCACCTCGCTTTGTGACGTGGTAGTCCACCGTACACATGAGCAACATTATTGTATTCACACAAAATGTAATGAATAATGGTATGAGTGAAATAATTATTAAATAAGAAAAATAATATTATAAATATCATATATATAAGATAAATTCACCATTATATTAAACCATGTGATGTGGTAATGGAAAAATGGATGACATCAATTCCCAAGGTGGTGGTTTGCCATACACACAAATGATGATTTTATAACCCATTAGATGAAAGTGGAAATAGTTGTAGTTATTTGACATAACATAAAAAAATCTTATTATATGGAATATAATGATTTTATCATATCATCATGTTGTGATAATAATTTATCTATGTGTAGGATGAAATAAAACAAAAACAATCATTGATTATGTTACCTCTTCTTTGGGTATCCTCTTTATGTTGGAAACAATAGCCTTAATTTGTTGGATCTCAGATAATAGTATCGAATTTGGAAATTTATATTGATAGGTAATATCTGAATGAAATTCTTTCTGATGTTTTGAAGAGGAGAGGAGAATGTATGACCTTTTATAAGTAGGGTGAGTGGCACTCTTGTATGATTTGGAAAGAAAGTATTACACACATGATTTTTTCATGTCACAAGGCTCCAATAATGAACCATTATAGATAATATAATGTCTAAGGTCTAATTATTTCTATAAAATTGGGGTTGGAAAATTATTTAGTTATTATTAAAACTAATATTTTTAGTTTAACCCATGGTAAACCCATTTTTACCTTAACCGTTGTAAATAATTTTTACTATTATTATTATTATTATTTTTTCAAAAAATAAGTTGAACATATTAGGTATTATAAATTAGGAATATTACAGATATGTTATCCATTTTTTAAATTCAATTCATATAACAATTTCTTATACTCAAGGAGAACACAATTTTTTAAAGAAAAAAAGTTAAAATGTTTACAAAGTATTCATACCGAAATTCAATATGGAATTGATTTAAATTACCAAAATTGTATTAATGGATGTGTAATTAAACTAATTTTACTTAGAATCCAATATAAAATATAAATTAACTTTATAAATAAATTTAAAAAAATGAAATTTGTCTATTAAAATTATGTATTTTTCACTATTTATAAATAAATGAAAATTTATAGAAAAATTCCAAAAATTCATCCTAAAATAATACTGATATAATGATATCAAAAAATTAATTCCATTTTTTCAAATAAATTTTACAAAAGTTTCAAAAATTATTTTTAAAATTATTTCACAAAAAAAGTGACAAAACATATTTTTATAAAAATACAATTTTAAGCTTAAAATTTGGATTTATTAATTTAGATTGTATAAAAAAACACATAAGATGAATTTTAATTAGAATATTTAATATTTAATATATTAATTTAATTGAAATAATTCAATAAAATTTTATTGTTTAATTTTTTGAGGTAAAACTTGTTTGTTTCCATAAATGTATTTTTTTAGAAAAAGATTTATTTATTATCAAATTGTTTTTGTTTTCTTTTTTATTTAATTGGGCACCAAAAAATTGATTTTTTATACATATGTAAACTATATTTTTCCATAATTTATATATTACTATTCATACATACCACTTCAATTTCTAGGTGATAACTATCATATTAAACAATAATATCTTAATAATATGTCGTGTTTTGTTTAAACTTAGTGGTGCATGTTACAGATGCTAAACTATGTGCTGTGTGTAATAAAAATTATCAAAAAATATTAAATTTACTTGAAAAATATATTTCACCAATTTTTAAGGTGTTACATTCTTCCTTAATTAAACTAAATTTATCCCTTGAAATTAATCTCATTCATCAAAGGCTAACATTTGGAAAATTACATCCTAGAAACCTACATCGTAAAAATGAATAATCAAAATTACATTAAAAATGTAAAGTTTAAAACATAACAGTACCCTAAAATAATTCATAACTATATTTACACATAGGATAACATAGGTGGGAATTGAATATTTGTACTTGAATATAAAGCTTAAATAATTATATCATGATAAAGATCACAGATCATAAGAAAGTGGGTGATATATATAAGGTCAGTAAACATAAAACCATATACTAAAGGGGCATGAAAAAGATCAATGATATCATCAAAATTCATAATAACATGACAATATTTTATTTCAAGATAATTTTCCTAATTTTTAATAATTTTAAGAGAAGATATACTTACATTATTTCATTCCATTCCATAAGAACAATATCACACTTTGGTTGTGCCTAGATAAATTTCCATTTTATCTCGTACTCTAAGAAATAAAGGTGAATTTGTTATTCCTGAGGTACTAACAGATCATAATATCTATAGATAGAATGATAAGTCATTCAATCTATCTTTAGTTATCATCACAACAAAATGGTTAGTAAATGTTATCTAATATGCATAAATCATCATATAGTGATGCAATACATTAATCTCTAAATCTGTGTCCAATATTAATATTATAATATTCATAAATAGTTAACCTTATGAACCTTTATTAAAATAAATAACTTTAGAAATAAGTTCACTAAATTTCTAAAAAAACATATCATTAATCCCCCAAACAATATGAAGTACCTCTTAATTGTCACATACGAAACATATAAATACCTTCATCATGTATTCTCCAAAATGTTGGTAATATCTATAATTACAATAAAACATTAATGAAAAAATAAATGATTCATCATTATTTAAATAAAAACATATATTATTTAATCTATTCTATAGATATAATATTATAGTAAACTCTATCAATGATAACATAGACCACTTTATCAATTAATACTTTATCTGATTAGAGGTCATCAATACTATCTAAATTACTTATCCATATCAATAATATCTTCAACAAAACTAAACACCATTTTATCAACCTCTGGAACATATTAATGGTAACATTCCCTTAATCAAAATATAAAATTTTCATTAACTTTCTTTACTAGTATATCAATAAGATATAATATATTTTGGTAAATATTTAATTAAGAAATTATACTGAACAATCCTTATATATTTCATGATTCATAATCCTTGAATTTCAATACATAATTTCTTCAATCTTCCCACTTCCTTATTAAACCATTAACTAGGATTCATCATTTCTTCCTCAATAATTTTTTATTTTCATATGTAATTTGTAGTATTTTCATCATCATAAATATAATAATTACACAAACAACCTTTCTTATTATCTGTATTATATTTCCTTTCAGGAAAACAATTTTCATAATTCTCGTACTTCAAAAATTTAAAACATTCATTCGTTGATAATACCTTAAGGACACCAATGTTCCCACAAATTTAGTTAAAAGAAATTTTCATTTTATCGTGGAAATTGATTACTCTATTCCCTTATTATCCACAAATAAAACATCATCTCATTCTTTTGAGACATTATCTTGAGATATTCTTCCCACATTATAAATGAATAGGAGACTGAAACTTCTTTACTCCATGGTCTCCACTACCCAAAATCTAATTGAACTTTATCCTTCTATTATTTGGTGAGTTTGAGAGTTGGTTATACTTCACACTATTAATCATGTTCCATGATAAATTATTAGTAATAATCACAACATTGTTTACTCCAGTCATCATCCCATTTGGCTGATCATAAAATTTTGTTTTTTCACATTCAATTTCAACCCAATTCCTTATGGTTCCCACCATTGAATAAAATGAAAAATCATTGTTTGAGTAACACTAATAATATTTTGAAACCACAGAGTCTAAAAAAATCTTTCCTATGAGTTCTAAATCAAGAAACCCTCATTTAAATCTATAACACCTTATGTTTATACTAGGCCTTCCATGATAATAATCTAATGAAATCCAACATGATGGTTCATAAAGAGTTTCTGAATTTCAAAAAAGGATTTCCCCTGGGTGTGTCATAGTAGGAGTGTGGAGAGGCCCATTTTAATGAACTATGTGATGATCAAGTGTAGACCAATATTCCCTTGTTTGAGTTAGTTTCCCTTTTGTAGGTTCCGGGCATAGTGGAAGAGTGTTGGTGGGTTTGCCCAACTTCAATTTTAGCGTTAAACAACACTCAATCCGAGATCTTTCACGATATAAAATGTCGTATCTTTGGAATATAATGAAGAATGAAAAATAAAAAAAGTGTCCTGAAACCATTGAGGTTGGATCATCATAGGTTGGTTATAATTAATTTAATTAATTCACAAGAATTACCTCGGTTGAATTCTTTCTTCGTTGATGTGTCCAGTCACGATTCGGTGATCCGTCGTTGCGTCATAGAATCCATGTGTAGGATTCTTCTAGCGGTGATCCACACGTGTGCCACATATCTCTGGACGTCGCCAAAGGGATCTTCGGGTGCTAGCGCGGAAGAACCTTCTCTTGCGATGTCTGCCTTCAATCGCCTTGATCTCTCGGTCTTGAGAAAATTCTTGGAGGAAGGAGTTCTTTCAGGCTTGAAAGAATTCTTCAGAATTTTTGTGCACAATGATTCTCTTGTAATGAAAAGGTGTTGGGGTTGTGGGGATATTTATAATCGTGTTTGAGGTTATAGAGTTATTATAATAAATAAACGCGTTACGCGTTTTATTTATTTCATTAACTCTTATTGAAAACCCCATGTCGAATTATTAATTCCTTAACATGTGCCCACACTGATTATAATAAATATCATTTAGTAAAACAATATTATATCCTAAAAATCCCAACTGGAAAAACTACACAGCTTGTAATCATTAATACACGGCATGTACCCTTTTTCCATAAAACTACACGACGTGTATATATAATATACATGCCGTGTACTTTTATTTTCCTTTATTTCCACCATCACATTTATTAGACCTTGAGTAATGGCAGTTTATTTCTTAAATAAATGTAACTGCATTACTCACTAATAAACATATTCTTTCACCCACAATATATTCTCTCGAATAACTAGTGTCGAAATAAATGTGATCAGGAATCCTTAAATAATTATTAAACCACAGTTGGGAATAATCTTTATTTAACTTGTTAAATTAATATTTAACTGAGATACATGGACACACTTAGTGTGTGACCCTCTAGGCCTCTTTCTCAGTGGAATTAGGTGGAGCCTGCCAAAAGTACAAGGTTAGCGTCTGGCAACACGCCATGGCACCCATAGAGAAAGAAGTTAACGATGCAATGACATGTCACCTCCTACGAACACTTACTGTGTAATATAATCCCTTTGTCTCGATATCTCTAATCAAGCAGGTTTTATGCTAGTTCCATCAACCCATGTGCTCGATTATTCTTTCTTTGACTTCCCAGAATTGAACTCGCCCATACCTTACCATGGCCATTGATTTATTTAGGATATATCAATTCCATCAAAGGGCCTGAGATATCTACTTCTGTTATGGAACAGAAGGCACAAATCCTTTCTCGCATTATCTATTAAGGAAGTATTACTCGTGATGCCCCCAATGTATCCTACCTTGCTGTAAATAGTGTGTCGTCACAGCTTTCATCAATAAATCTAAGTGTGCAAGTTGTAATACCCATTAATAATAATCTTAAAGGCTAAGGACCAATACACACGTCCGTAGGTAGGAACATCCAATGACACTATGAAATGTGGATTTCCTACTATCGGACCTCATTCTCATAATATCCTCCTAGATATTATCAAGGGCGCACACCATGAGATGGTGCCTCAAAGTTTTATGAGTCATCACCCCTAATGACCTGTATTATTTTTTCCCCTCAAATAATATCATCCGGCCATATAATATATATTCAAGAATAGTGTTATGGCACTTCTGGGTTCTCATCATAGCAGGGATCTGCTATGACCCTTTAATGAAATAGATGTCCTTAGGACATTATCACATGAATTGTCACACAGAAGAACAATCAAGATGTGATAAGGCTTTTATTAATGAATAAAGTAAAAAGTAGTTTGTTCTATGCCACCAAATACAACAGACTCCCACTTGGACTAGAGCCAACTACTAACAACCTTTAACCTGCTAGCTATCACATGATATTCATGCTTCTGCTGAGATATGCCTTTAGTCATGGGTCTACCACGTTCTCTTCCATGGACACTATGCTCACTGCAACTTCACCCCTTTGATATAAATCCCTCAAGAGGTGATACTTCTTGAGTATGGGCTTTGTCCGTTGGTGTGACCTTGGTTCTCTTGCAAGAACCACCGCTTCTGTATTATCACAATACAATGTAATGGGATCCTTACTGCTAGGAACCACATCAAGATCATGGACAAAGTTCTGAATCCAAATGGATTCCTTAGTTGTACCATAAGACGCTATATATTCAGACTCCATTATATAATCAGCGACAACTAGCTGCTTTGAACTCTTCCAGCTCACAGCTCCTCCATTGAGACAGAAAACATATCCAAATTGTAACTTCAGATCGTTCTGATCTATCTGAAAACCAGCATCATAATACCCTCCGATGAAAATCCCCTCATCTCATACATACACCAGGAACATATCCTTAGTTCTTCTCAGATACCTAAGGATAGTCTTAACAGTAGTCCAATGCTATTCTCCTGGATCTTCTTGATATCTACCTACCATGATCAGTGCATAGGCAACCTCAAGCCTGGTACATAACATGGCATACATGATGGATCCTATATCCAAAGCGTATGGGATCTTATTCATTCTATATTTCTCTTGTTGTGTCCGAGGAAAAATTTTCTTAGGATGATGTAGGCCATGTGACAATGGAACTAATCCCCTCTTGGATTGTTCCATACTAAATATCTTTAGTATATGGTCAATGTATGTACCCTGACATAGTCCAAGTAGCCTCTTGGATCTATCACGAATGATCTTGATCCCTATAATGTAGGATGCTTCTCCTAAGTCCTTTATGGAGAAACAATTGTTCAACCAGTCCTTAACTGACTGTAAGACTGGTACATCGTTTCCAATAAGTAGTATGTCGTCAACATATACTACTAGGATAACGATCGCATTCCCATTAAACCTCTTATAAACATGTGGATCACATTCGTTCTTAATGAAACCAAATTCCGTTATGGCTTCATCAAATCGAATGTTCCATGAGCTGGATGCTTGCTTCAATACTTAAATGGATTTCTACAACTTGCAAACCTGTTTGGCTTTGCCTAGTGTCACAAACCCTTATGGTTGTGTCATATAGACATCTTCCTAAAGGTTCCTATTAAGGAATCCTGTTTTGACATCCATTTTCCAAATCTCATAGTCATGGTAAGCTGTTATGACAAGTATGATTTTTATGGATTTAGACATGGAAATTGGCGAGAAGGTTTCGCCATAGTCAATTACTTGACGCTGTCTAAATCCTTTAGCCACTATCCTTGCTTTATAGGTGCTAACTTAACCTTCTATGTCCAGTTTTATCTTGAATACCCATTTGCATCCAACAGGCTTTAAATTAACTGGCTCATCGACCAGAACCCAGACTTAGTTCTGATACATGGAATCCATCTCATAATTCATAGCTACTAGCCATCTTGCAGCTTCTGAGCATTCTAATGATTCCTTCTAGGATAGAGGTTCATCATTGTCCAAAAATAATGATTCACCATCCTCGGTGACTTGTAAACCAAATCTCTCTGGTTCCCTTACCTCTCTTGAGCACCTACGCAGTACTTGTGTTTCTGAAACCTCTTCCATAGGGACCTGTGGAACTTGTTCCTATACCAACTCTTGTGTATCTTGAGCATTAACTTCATCGAATTCAATCTGTCTCCCACTATCCTTTTTGAGGATGTGCTCCCTCTCAAGAAATATGTATTGTCTATCAACAGTCACATTCTTGTCTTGAGGTTTATATAGGTAATATCCTTTCGTTTTCTTAGGATATCCTATAAAGATACACTTTGTGCCCCGGGGTGCTATTTTGTTGCCTGAGAAGGCCTTAAAAAATTCCTCACATCCCCATACATGTGTATGCGACCAAATGGGTTTGTTTCCATTCCATAACTCCGAGAGAATTCAATTTTCAGCCTTAGTTGGTACTCGGTTTAATGTGTATGCTGTAGTTTGTAATGCATATCCCCAAAAGGATAATGGAAGATCCGCATGACTCATCATCAACCTCACCATGTCCAACAAGGTGTGTTTCCTCCTTTCACTAACACCATTCAACTGTGGTGTATAAGGAGGAGTGAGCTGAGATAGAATCCCATACTCTCGTAGAAGATTGATGAACTCTTGGTTCAGATATTCTCCACCTCGATCTGATCGAAGCTTCTTTATCTTCTTACCAAGCTGATTCTCTACTTCATTCTTGAATTCCTTAAATTTCTCTAAGGAATTTGACTTATACCTCATTAAGTAGACATAGCCATATCTACTCAAATCATCAGTAAATGTAATGAAGTAAGAATATCCACCTCTAGCTTCTACGGTAAATGGTCCACACACATCTGTGTGTACCAATCCTAGAAGCTCTGTGGCCCTTTCACCTTGTCCATCAAAAGGGGGCTTGGTCATTTTTCCTTGTGAACAAGAATGACATATATCAAGTGGTTTTAGCTCAGTAGAGTCCAAATAGCCATCTTGATAGAGCATTGTCAAGTGCTTCTCATTTTTATGACCGAGACGGTGATGACACAACTGGGTGATGTATGAGTCATGTGATTTTGTTTCGTTATCGATTTCCAACATTTAGTTTTCGTAATTTAATACATACAAACCATTATTTAAATGTGACATACAATAACATACATTGTTCTTATAAAAGAGACAACCCTTATTTCCAAACTTGAAAATAAATCCATCCATATCCAAACAAGATATAGAAATTATGTTTTTGGTAACACTAGGCACATAATAATAGTTATGCAAAACCAGGATCATCCCAGTCGGCAATGAGCGATGGTAGTCTTCAATAGCCAACACAGCCAGCCTTGTGCCATTGGAAGCTCGAAGATCCACCTCTCCTCTGGAAATATTTCTAAATCTACATGGTTCTTGTATTTGAATAAAGATGTGAGCCCCACAAGCTGTATCTAAAACCCAATGTGTAGAAATAGAAAGATTACACTTGATAACGAACCCACCATTAGCGTCATGACGCTTCTGGGTGAAGCTCCTCTTCCAGGGGCCTTTCTTGCCGCTTGCGAAACACATTACATCATGTTCCTTGCCCTGCCTCTGGATCTTCCACTTCATGGAGTGACGGTGCTCGGGGGCTTCAGACTGTTTATAAGTCTTTATCCCCTTTTCCTTGTACTTCCTTTTCTTATTCACCATAAGGACTGCAAGTTTGTCACGTCCCATGTCCTTATCTACCTTGTGAGTTAAGGGTAGATGTTCTGATTTAGGCGCAACAGGAACAGGCTCTTCCAACATATACAATTTCCTCTCATGGAGATGGATAACGCATAAACGCCTCTACCACTTTTGGAAATTGGTGATGGTGAGAAGTTTTTCCTTCTCGAGTATGGTTCGCAATGATATGTTTGAAGCCATTTTCTTTCCATTTCTACAAATTAAGATGAGAAACGGTTTACTACTTTATTACAAAACTGAGACAAATAAATAAATTAATACTTATTAGTCTCCCACTATTTTATCGAAATCCAATAGCCCTCACCATTGACTTCGGAATATTCTGTTGCCTGAATATTCTAGTGGAAAGGATCCATATTTCCCTTCGTATTACCCTAACTAGGGTTGGTCAAGAAACTTGAAGGGTTTTTATGTAGGCATTACAAATTCCAACTGCATTTAACTCGCAGCTCCTTGATCCACTGAGTGGACTCCCCAATCCTGAAATCCTTTTATTTTGGATTTCATCAACCTTTTCCTCTTGGCCAAACTAAGTCCTTCTATGGCATTCCACCCTTGATGTGAAACAAGTTAAGTCAAACCAAAACCTGGAATTAGAATTCCCCTATAATTGAAAGCACCCCAACTAGGTTTGGTTAAGAACATTGAACTATGGTTCGATTCTAACCAAGATTATGGAAGGCTATACCGACTTAATATTTCTTTGAGGGATTTTATCCTTATATGTAAATTTAAAATTTATTTTCTTTGATTACATGCTTGTTAATATTAAGTGGGATATACTTAAGTTATTAACCATGTCTAAGATAATATTTATGCATAAGTCGGTTTTATTTTTGTTCCATCTTGCATGCTTGTTTAATTCATTAATTGTGTGATGGTGACAACACACCCACAATAAATAAACTATGAAATTGACATAAATAAAATAAATGTTATGATCATGAGCTTGTTCTAGTGGTTAGTTTATCTATCATTTGATAAACTAACCCAAGACCTAGGGGAGAAACACATTGAACCTTGTGTGTTCGTGTTTATAGCTTTCCACCTGTCCACCTTTGTATCTCCTTGGATTGGTTTCACCTTGGCTCCTGACTTGAACCACCTCAACTAGCTTGAGAGGTCCATCCATTACATATGCATTTATCTCACATATAGGTGAGGGGTAAAAAGGGGTTTTTACATAATAGAGTTTGTGGGCGCGCATGCCCTACATATTAATGAGGAGATGGATCACATGCCAACAAGTTTAATTTAAATAAATAAATTAAAAGAAACCATTCACATATAAAGGTCTCGGTCTATCTCATGATCATCTATACATGCAACGATATTTACACATAAATAAAACTATCATTCAATTATTTAATCACTCTTGTTTAAGATAAATCATGCTCGAATTAATTAATTATATTTAATTAATCAATCATTTTACCTTAAACCTTTTTTTGAAATTTCCTTGAGATTCTCATCCATCATAATTTTAAATAAATAAACTCATTTAAAATTATTATTGTATGTAACTTGTACCTTGGAGGCAACTCGGTGAATTCTCATTCATTGCATAATTTTAACAAGTACACGGCGTTTAGTTCCGACTACATGGCGTGTACTTTTGTTCATCATCCATCCGAAGTACACACCCGGGGACATGGCGTGTTAATGTACTTCGGAAATTTTTGAAGTACATAGTGTGTTCAGTGGGACACACGCCGTGTAGATTCTGCGTTACACGGTTTCCATTTGGGCAAGCCATGTATGGGGTACACAGTCCAACCCTAACCCGAACGGACTACACTCCATGTTCATTGGACCACAGGGCGTGTAATCTGGAAACCGTGTGCCAGCTGCTCCTGATCAACACACGATGTTATTAATGACTTAGATAGGATCCAATAAACAGCCTGATTTGGTGGATCTATCCGATACACGAATCTAGACTACACGGTGTGTACTTCTGAATACATGTCGTGTATTCTGGTGTTATATGTCCAGAAACGTTTGGATCCTCCGGATGAGTTCCTCTATTTTATTTTAATCAAAATTAAAAGAAAAATTTGTTTCTGTGAGATGAACGATAAACGATGGAGGAGGAACAGATCTTGAGATTCATATTTCCAGAACAATTAAACTTGGATTGAAACAACTAAATTATTAAATGCGTAAAACATCAACAAAAAAATAAATAATTATAATCAATTATATGACCGCTCTGATACCACTTATAGGTTCCAGGCACAGCGGAAGCGTGTTGGTGGGTTTTCCCAGCTTTAATTTTTGCGTTAAAAAACATTCAATCCGAGATCCATCATGATATAAAACACCGGATCTTAGGAATAGAACGAAGAAAAAAAAAGAAAAAAAATATTCCTAGAACCATTGAGGTAGGATCATCATAGGTTGGTTATAATTAATTTAATTAATTCACAAGAATTACCTCGGTGGAATTCATTATTTGTTGATGTGTCCGGTCATGATTCGGTGATCCATTGTTGCGTCGTAGAATCCAAGTGTAGGATCCACTAGCGGTGATCCACACATGTTCCACGTATCTCCGGACATCGCTGAAAGGATCTCCGGGTGCTAGCACAGAAGAACCTTCGCTTGCGATGTCCGCCTTCGATCGCCTTGATCTCTCGATCTTGAGAGCGTTCTTCGAGGAAGGAGTTCTTTCGGGCTTGAAATAATTCTTCAGAATTGTTGTGCATAGCGATTCTCTTGTAATGAAAAGGTGTTGGGGTTGTAAGGATATTTATAATTGGGTTTTAGGTTATAGAGTTATGAAAATAAATAAACATGTTATAGGTTTTATTTATTTCATAAACACTTATTGAAAACCCCAATGTCGAATTATTAATTCCTTGACATGCGCCCATGCTGATTATAATAAATATCATTTAATAAAACAATATTATATCCTAAAAATCCCAACTGGAAAAACTACACGGCGTGTAATAATTAATACACGGCGTGTACTCATTTTCCATAAAACTACACGGAGTGTATATTTAATATACACATCATGTACTTTTACTTTCTTTTATTTACTCCACCACATTTATTAGACCTTGAGTAATGGGTATTTATTTCTTAAATAAATGTAACTGCATTACTCGCTAATAAACATATTATTTCTCCCACAATATATTCTCTCTAATAACTAGTGTCGAAATAAACGCGATCAGACATCCTTAAATAATTATTAAACCACAGTTGGGAATAATCTTTATTTAACTTGTTGAATTATTATTTAACTGAGATACATGGACACACTTAGTGTGTGACCCTCTAGGCCTCTTTCTCAGTGGAATTAGGCGGATCCTTCATAAAGTCCATGGTTAGAGTCTAGCAACACGCCAAGGCACCCATAGAGAAAGAAGTTAACGCCACAATGACATGTCACCTCCTACGAACGCTTACCATGTAATATAATATCTTTGTCTCAATATCTCTAATCATGTGGGTTGAATGCTAGTGCCATCAACCCTTGTGCTCGATTATTCTTTCTTTAACTTCCCGGAATTGAACTCGCCCATACCTTATCATGGCCATGGATTTATTTAGGCTATATGAATTCCATGAAAGGGCCTGATATATCTACTTCTGTTATGGAACAGAAGGGGCAAATCCTTTCTCGCATTATCTATTAATGCAGTATTACTCGTGATGCCCCCAACGTATCCTACCTCGCTACGAACAGTGTGTCATCACAGTTTTCATCAATACATCTAAGTGCGCATGTTTTAATACCCATTAATAATCTTAAAGTCTAAGGACCAATACACACGTCTGTAGCTAAGAACATCCAATGACACTATGAAATGTGGATTTCCTACTGGCGGGCCGCATTCTCACAATATCCTCCTGGATATTACCAAGGGCACACACCATGAGAAGGTGCCTCAATGTTTTATGAGTCCTGACCCCTAATGACCTGTATTATTTGTTCCCCTTAAATAATATCATTCGGCCATAGAACATATATCCAAGAATAGTTTTATGGCACTTCTGTGTTCTCATCATAGCAGGGATGCTCTATGACCCTTTAATGCAACAGTTATCCTTAAGAAATTATCAGATGCATTGTCACATAGAAGAATAATCAAGATGTGATAAGGCTTTTATTAATGAAAAAAGTACAAAGTAGTTGGTTCTGGGCCACCAACTCCAACACCTTGGTACCTCTATACTAGAGCCATATCAACTTGTAGTATCGAGAAAGGGATGAAATTTCTTAGAATCCACTCTCTCTATTATTTACCAAAATTATAGGAAATTTTCCAATACTTTAACTCATCCTTATATATATCATTAGACATGTCCATAGGGATATAATTAAGGTTTTTTCATCTTAGTATCCAATGGTTAACTAAAACTGTCCTCTAATACCAATCGTAGTGACCTAGTATTCTCACGCATGAATATTACATATTTTTAGATTAATATTGATTAAATTACACAAACACACTCCTGAGGACTATAATAGTTCAGTACCTTTGAAAATAAAAACACAATATTATTAATTCATGAATTATCTTCAATGTTTACCATAATGTTCTTCCCCATTATTATACATACCTAAAAAATATTCTTCATAACCTAGGGAAATAAACCATAAGAAAGGGTGATATCATATGATCAATAATGATAAAAACTGGTGATACATAAGTATAACATGATCATAATAGAATGAGAAAAAAAAGTATTCCATTTGAAAACCATACCTTGCATATCAAAGATCATAACCCTGAGTCATGGATTAAAAATAAGATGTTAATAAAACATGAATCATAAGGAAATAAAATAACATGATCTATGAGATAATGGTATTGGAATAAGACATATAATTGGGATATATAAATAATCTATGAAAATATTATTTCCAAGATACCCACCAAGAAATTCATAACATTTTAGGCTTGTGCTAACCAGATGTGTACCTACTTCGAAGCTTGGGCTAACCACTCATGTACCTTATTTTTTGGTCTTGGTCTAACAAGCCATGTTCCCTCCTTTTTGGGCATGGTCTAAAACCGACGTACCATTTGATCTACTAGAAAATTTTTCAATAACCAATTCATTGGAGGGAGATATAGGTCCCACCTGTCTCATAATGAAAACCATATTTTTGTGTTCCATAAGATCATAAAAATTCATTATATCATAACATGTGAAATTAAATGGGTTTCATAAACATTTCATAATATCATAACCTATGTAAAAGAGATAGGTTTCATAAATATTTCATTATATCATCATTGTATAAACTATGAAAATAAGTGAGTTTTATAATCATTATATCATGGTATAACAAATGGATGACAAACAGGTCTTGTATTTATAAACCATTCAGAGAATTAATAATAATTGTATCCCGAGATCATATCCCCATTAAATTGTAATTAACATCAATTTAATTCAACATAGATGAGAAATCGTTTGGAAATATAAATCACTAAGAACATTTCTTGGGGAAAATATCCATTCTTTGAAAATAAATTTTTTTTAACAAAAATATATATAATATTTTAGAAATCCATTTCATTAAAAATAATCTTGAAAACTTTTAAAGGATTCCTTAAAAATCATTTGAACGATTTATCAAGGAAAATATCTTTCTCGATTTGAAAAACATGTTTCTAAATATAAAACATTTCGAAAAATGTTTCTTTTAAAATAAATTTAAAAACATACAATGTAGTCTTAAAATAAAATAATGGTCTTGATGGTGGGAAATTACATTCATGGTGTACGTGTTAAAACAAAGATTCTTTTCATATTTATGGTAAAAGAAAAATGGAAATTATATTATCAAATGACACTAAGATTACATTTAAATAGTTTTTTTAAAATTCAATATTTGGTAAAAATTTATTTAATAAAACATTAAAAAATGATAGAAACATATTTGAAAATGTTTTTTGAAAACCTTGTTTTGAATGAAAAATGTTTTTTTGATAGAAAAGATGATTTTTCTTGAAAACATTATTTTTGAACTCTTGAGTACATAAAGAGAGTAAATGAAGGGAAAAATTTTATTCTCAATAAATAAACCTAAGATAATAAAATTCATGAGTTTCTTAAGAGATAGATCATAATATCTCATCAATGGGAGCATGATCATAAATAATACAGATAAAGAATAAGATTGTAAAATAAAACTCTTAACACTTTGTTAACATTGAATCATAATCCCCATAAAATAATATAATTAAATGAATCATAGTATATAATTAAAATTAGTATATTCATAATATTACATTGAAAATGGGGAGTATATACGTCTTATAGAATAATATAGGTGTATAGAATAACTTATGTCCTAATGAAGGGAAATTGTGACAAAATCCCCTAATGATTTTTTAAATCTTGAACCATAAATGTAACAACCCGATATTTTATGATAAGTATTCTCTTTAATTTATTTGATGTCATGTGTTTTATTCTATAACAAGATTATCTTGTGTTATATTCCACACCGTATTAGCTTGAAGTATACACAACACTATTCTTAGATTGTGTTACACACAATTTCAAGTTCGTTTTATAATAGTCATTATACGCAACATTGAGTGTATATATATATATATATATTCAGTGTATAAATGAAATATGGTTGTATTTTGTTATATGAAACAACAAAGGAGGCTTTCACTACACGCAACCCTGATTTGGCTTGCATTACACGCAATTGCGACCTTCCTCGATAGCGTGTGTTGTACGCAATACCGGGTTTCACTAAACAACGATATATGGTTATAATATTATCAAGAACTAGCAGTTATGAATATAATTAAATATGTTTTGAATTTTATAACATTATTATTCAACTTACACATTTTCTAGAACATGGTATGAGAACAAAATAAATTTTTCGGGTAAAATAAGTATTTTTCAAAAAATACAGTTTTGCCGCCTTTTAATGGCGTACCCACATTAAATATAGTTTATGAAATGTTTATAAGTTCAATTTTAAAAAATAAAATTCTTCTTTTTAATTAGGATATAAAAATTTACAATGGATAAAGTTTTGATATTTTTCCGATAACTTTCATATTTTAATGAATAGTAAAAACACGTTATATTTTAATTAAAAACAACTTTTTTCATCGTATTAGTTTATATGGTTAAATTATAATATTGAATGGTTTTAAAGTATAAATAGAATATATTTTTACCATTTAATATAATTTATTTCATTAGCATTGATTTTACCTTGAATTCATAGGTTAAATCAATTCAATCTTTTGCAATGTTTTAAACAAAAACCCGTTTTCTTTCGACAACATGATTAATTTTAATTTAATTTCTGAAACTTTTGTGTATTGAATTTGTAAAAATGGATTCCATATATGGAATCAATGGGTCCAAATTATGTTAATAAGATACTTTTTATTTTTGGACATTATGAATAGTAACTACGGTAAATTTTATTTACCATAGTTAAAGGTAAAACAAGTAATTAACAGTAAATATAAGATTATACAATTACCCTAACACATGTCAAAACCCTATTGGATGACTAAAAGTAGACCCATATCACATAAGGGTTGGATTAGAATCATTTAATGGACTTTTTTCCATGAAAATAATTTAATTATTATTAAAACCAAAGAAAGTGACAACATGTCACTCTTTTAAATCTTATAAGTATATTAATTTTAATTTAGTGATAAACTTCATGAAACTTCGAACATAAATAGTCTCCAGAAATATAATGAAATTTTATACATCATATTAATTTATTTATAATTTTTAGGGATTAAATAATTATCATTAATTGTGACACAATAGTGATGTAGAAATTGTTTATCTAGTGAAAAATCAAGAATATAGTTTTTATTAAACTAATAGTGACCATAAAAGGCACAAAAACCTGACCAAAACTTATTGGTCATTTAAATTTAAACCATAATCATCCAATGGAGAATATTTGACCATTTGGTGCCTTATAAAAGCGATTATGACACTTATATTATTTTATTTTAAATGATTCCAAAGTTGTCACCTTCATAATTTAATAAATATAACCATTTAAATATTGTTATTTTAAGATGATAAAATCGTGTAAAAGTATTATTGTGAAAGGTAATAGATTTATATTCATCATAGGATTTTATTTTTAATTTTTATGAAACAAATAAGTATATTAAATAATTATACAAAAATGATGTAGTAATTATTTTATTAAGAGATAAACCAAATAAATGGTTTTAAAAATAATAAAATAAATATTATATGAACTATTTAATGTGCTCCACTAATTTTATAGATACATATGACATTTTATGAATCTATTAAAGCTTTTATTTAGAACATATCTCCTGTATATATTTTATTTAAATTCAATTAAATGAATAGTGTCAAAATTGACACTATTGTTATTTTATAAAAATAGCATATTATAAAATTGTTTAAAAATCACAAAAATATTTAAAAATTATAAATTTAAATTTATATGTTATAAAATGTAATAACTTATCCAATTATAGACAATTCACAACAAATAAGTAATTATTGGTTATAATTTAAAATTTATAATGTTATTACCACAAATAAAATTAAATTGATTAAATAAGGATAAATCAAGTTGATAATGTTTAAAATAAATTCCTAACATGTATATATTTTATTTTTTGATGATATTACAACCCTATCTCATATATTATTCGAATATGATTCATTTTTGGAGGTTTTTAAGTGGGGTTATATTTATTATAAATTAATATTTTTATGATTTCCAAAGGTGCCCCTCTCCTCCCTTATAGAAGGGCACCTCCTCCCTCTCTTCCTCACACAACTTTGAGCCTTCAATATTTTCCAAACCCTGCCAATTTATCTTCTCCAATTCCCTATAAACATCCTAGAGGTTTTTTTCTTCTTCAAAGACCAATCTTAGTGCCCTAAGGGGAGGTTTCAAAAGGCGTTTCGAAAAAAGAGGTAATATCTGTTACCGATTCTTTCAACTTTATTTCTTCTTCTATTTCTTCTTCTTTAGTTGTTTCATTATGAAGTAATAATATCAGTATCACTCATATAATTATATGTTATTATATGTATGAAACAACCCTATTTCACCATCTATCCATCCTACGGAAAACGAAATCACCGCGCGTGTGTACGTACGGAATACCGTCTCCACGCCGTGGTGTAATCTGTTTTCAACCACCACCTTACTTGGATGGGTATAATGGTGTAAATAAATAACTATATATGATTATTTCAAATTGATATTGATTCTGAAATATTATACATACACTTCAATACAATTCCACAATCATGGGAATGATATCATCGCTCGTGCGTACGTACGGACTACCGTCTCCACGACGCGATGAGATTCATTCTCCATGTCAACCATTTAAGAATTATTATAAATTATATATAAGCTATAATAATGAAATATATGACATTATAAAGCTACTGGATTTATTTATACATATATATGTATGTCATCTACTTAATTCCATTCAACTCAATAAGGAAACAAAAACAGCTTTCATGCGTATGTACGACCTACCGTCTCCATGAACGGTGTATTTCATTCCATTTATCGATCTACTATATATATGTATATTATGAATATATATTATATATAAATCATGTTTTATATTCTATAATTAAGTAATCATGATCTAATTAATCATATGAATAATTACAATTCAAAACACGGGCGACAAATGAAACGATTTTACCCCAAACACTCTTTAACATGGAATTTACAAAAGAACAGGTAATATAAAGTCATAAGTAAACCATATATGATATCATAACAATGAATATGATTCTGTAATAAGTCAATTAAATTATTTAAATCATTATACAGGAGGTTCGGATACATATGAAGCATATCGGACATATGGTAAGGGATAATTTTTCAAATCTCATTTTTATCTGAGATTTCTTATTCATAAGTATTTATTGGGGTTATTTCTATCATCCTTGTCCATGTTTTATAAAAGTGTTTTCATGTATATTTAAAGTCCTTTTTACCCATTTTTTACTTTTAATACATGGTATGTAAGGAATCTTTCTTTTGTTTACGTTATGAGGTACTTTTTTTACTTTTCCAACAAAAGTACGAGGAGAATGTTATTTTTAACTTATAAAGCTTGAACAGATTTTTACGGTTTCAAAATGCCTCATTTTCATGAATCTTACTCTACATGATTTTATGACTATTTTCAAAAAAATACTTTTATTTTAAAAGTTCATTTCATTTTTTGAAAAGAAAATTATTTTGACGATGAAAGGATATTTTCCTCAAGAATTCATTTCAAATGTTTTATCAAAACCATTTTCCATCTAAGATGACATTATTTGATATGTGTATGTTTCAATTTTAATGTCTCTATGATTTACATGGTTTCACCTTTCTTATTATGAAATGATATCCATTTCTTTTATATGGATTATGAAATGATGGGATGATGTTTGTGAAACCCATTTTATTCTTTGGGTTATGATGAATGTTTTAAGTTTATTTTGTGGCACAAGTAAGAATGATTTCATTATGAGATGGGTGGGACCTATATCTCCCTCCAATGAACTGGGTAAAGATTTATATCTCATGGGATAGACATGTCTGGAACGGTAAGTTAATCCGGTTCAGTATTACAGGACTGAAATGAGGAGTGAACTCGATTCATAAAGGGACTTTCTCCACTAAGATGGTCTTGGCAGCAATGCCTTGGCTACTATGGAAATCATAACATGTGCTGAATGGTTTCCACAATTACATGTTTTATTCCAATGCTATTTTATCGTTATTGATGTTCCTTTATGATATATGCCTTATATACTTCCAAGATTTATGTCTTTGCTCAAGGTTTTAATGTATAGATTTCATGTTCAAGTTTTTTCTTTCAAATGTTTATGGATTGTTTTATGTTCTCTATGTTTTCCCTTACTGAGCATTTGAGATCACCCTTTTTATGTTTTATTTTCCCCAGGATATAAAGAAAGGTTTTAGTTAATAAAAAAATGGAAGATCTTTATGGGAGATGTTGAAGATATTTCACCATGATTAGAAGATTACGTTCCAAATTTCCAAAGACACTAAACTATTACGATCCTTATGTGTCTGTTTTTGTTATTTATTAAGTATTCCGAAAAAGTAATGTATTGTCCATGTACGTCAAGCTTCAGGTCTCTACATTTGGTATCAGAGGAAAGGTTTAGTCAACCTTTGGAAACTAGGATGTGAAAACGTTAGTGATATCCCTAGAGATATTTCTAAGGTATGTCTAGGGATGTCCCTAAGGATAAGTATACATATATGATATATTCCTAGAACTGTGGTAACGATCTTTGAATTTAACCTAATATTTTAGATATTGAGGGTACTCCCCCTTTACAATGTTGTTTTCCCTAGCATGATTTTTTCCTCTCACACTATTCTTTTTGGGTTTTAGAAAATGGCTGGATACAAGAAGATTCACGGTAATGGAGGATATGATAGACAATGGAATGATATTCTTCATGAGCAACCAAATGAAATGGGATTTGGAAGTCCAAACATCATTATTATGCCGAATCAGCAATCTCATAATATGATCAATAAATTCAAATTTGGTAAGTTTCATGACTCGGCTAATAAGAGAAAGATGGAGTTTCATGATGATTATAGAGGAAAGAAAGTTCAATTTCCACTATGTAAATCATGTGGGAATAGGAATCAAGGAGAATGTTTCAAAGGAACCGGAAGATGCTTTGGGTGTGGAAAAGAAGGACATAAAGCCAGTAAGTACAAAGGAAAAGGTTCAGTTAACACCATGGATGAGGATAATGGTATGCTATGACATCAACAATGGATAAATGTTTTAAATGTGGAATGTATGGGCATTATGCAAACCAATGCCCTAAGGGAAAATCTCATGGAGATTATCAGCATGGTCATATGAGTAGTATTTATGTAGATGATGATGAAGAGACTACAAATGAAATATGAGATGAAGGAAATGATGAATCTCAGTCAGTGGTTTAAGAAGTTAGTGGAATGATTGTATGTTTATAAATAATAATGTATGGTACTATGGAATAAATAATCATCTAAGGATTGTTACACTATTGTTTTTCCTAAAGTATTTGAAAGTATATGTTGAATGGTACCGGTAACCATGGAAAGTGATTGAGATATTTTGGGAAAGAAGATGATATGCGCATAATGAAGGGATAAGGAGAAAATGAAATGTTTAATAGTATTCATGAGCTCATGACTGATATAAGGACAAAGTTATATCATGGTTTGAGTATATAGATTTTTTGGATTTTGGTATGTGGAAAGAGATAACTTTTGATAGCATTCATGTTTTCAATAAGGTTCATGATTAAGGTATTCACATGATTGGAATGTGACCAACAAGATATATCTTATGATATATGGGGATCAATGATGGTATTAACATTCTTGTTATATGTAATCTCTGGTAATCATTTTCACTATAATATGAGAGTGGACTGAAGTATTATGAATAAGCCTAAATATTGGAATGGATTATGTTGGACATAAGTTAGTATTTTTTAAGGATATATTTTTTTCGATATTATTGATGGGATGTTATAGTAATGTAGTTTTAGAAAAAAGACAACCTGTAGGACGGGCAACAAACCATCGCGTCGAATAAGGCTGTGGGAATCGAACCCACAACCGAAGTGCGACTGGCCTTTATCACCTACCACTGGCCTACAGGAAGTCCCTGTTTAGTAGAAACTAGTTTTATTATATTAAGCAGCATGATATATGAAGTATAAGTCCATTTTTGGAACCATATATGATTAATCTCACCATAGATGGACTTATGTATATTTGATAACTTTTGCTAACCTTTTGTTTGAAATAGATGTAATGACCCATCATTCTATCACATGATCTGTTAACACTTCATGAATAACAAATTCAACTTCATTTCTTTAAGAGATGAAGTGGAAATTGTTCAAAGCAAGAACAACAGTGAGATTGTACCAAAATCAAGCAAGTATTTATTCTAATTCAAAATTTTCAACTTTAAGGAATGATATCGAAAACCAAAAATGTTGTCCTAGTGCTCTTATATCTGATGAATTAGATGGTACCTTAGATCATCACAAATTTATGGCTTTGTGACTGATGGCTTTTTCATAGCCACGTTCTCTACCACTCTCCATTAGAACTTGATGGTTAGATTTTTCTTCCAAATCCATATTTTCACCTATGTTCTTCTCTATGGAAACCCAGTGATGAGTTACTTTAGGTAATCATTACATTTTATACATTAGATTTTAAAATTAAGTTTCAGTATTCCTTTTTACGATGTGGGTTTCTATGAATAGTAAATGATTTATAACCCCGATGAATTTCGAGGGCAAAGTTCATTTTAAGGGGTGTAGAATGTAACAACCCGATATTTTATGATAAGTATTCTCTTTAATTTATTTGATGTCATGTGTTTTATTCTACAAAAATATTATCTTGTGTTATACGCCACACTGTATTAGCTTGAAGTATACACAACACTATTCTTAGATTGTGTTACACACAATTTCAAGTTCGTTTTATAATAGTCATTATACGCAACATTGAGTGTATATATATATATATATTCAATGTATAAATGAAATATGGTTGTATTTTGTTATATGAAACAACAAAGGAGGCTTTCACTACATGCAACCCTGATTTGGCTTGCATTACAAGCAATTGCGACCTTCCTCGATAGCGTGTGTTGTACGCAATACCAAGTTTCACTAAAGTTTTGCCACCTTTTAATGGCGCACCCACATTAAATCTAGTTTTTGACATGTTTATAAGTTCAATTTGAAAAAATAAAATTCTTCTTTTGAATCAGGATATAAAAATTTACATTGGATAAAGTTTTGATATTTTTCCGATAACTTTCAAATTTTAATGAATATTAAAATCACGCTATATTTTAATTAAAAACAACTTTTTTCATCATATTAGTTTATATGGTTAAATTATAATATTGAATGGTTTTAAAGTATAAATAGAATATATTTTTACCATTTAATATAATGTATGTCATTATCATTGATTTTACCATGAATTCGTAGGTTAAATCAATTCAATCTTTTGCAATGTTTTAAACAAAAACCCGTTTTTTTATCGACAACGGGATTAATTTTAATTTATTTCTGAAACTTATTTGTATTGAATTTGGAAAAATGGATTCCATGTTTGGAATCAGTGGGTCCAAATTATGTTAATAATCTACTTTTTATTTATGGGCATTATGAATAGTAACTACAGTAATTTTTATTTACCATAGTTAAAGGTAAAACGGGTAATTAACGGTAAATATAAGATTATACAATTACCCTAACACCTGTAAAAATCCTATTGGATGACTAAAAGTCAACCCATATCACCTAAGGGTCAGATTATAATCATTTAATGGACTTTTTTCCATGAAAATAATTTAATTATTATTAAAACCAAAGATAGTGACAACATGTCACTCTCTTAAATATTATAAGTATATTAATTTTAATTTAGTGATAAACTTCATGAAATGGAAAACATGAATAGTCTACAGAAATATAATGAAATTATCTACATCATATGAATTTATTTATAATTTTTAGGGATTAAATAATTATCATTAATTGTGACACAATAGTGATGCAGAAATTGTTTATCTAGTGAAAAATCAAGAATATAGTTTTTATTAAACTAATAGTGACCATAAAAGGCACGAAACCCTGACCAAAACTTATTGGTCATGTAAATTTAAACCATAATTATCCAATGGTCGAATATTTGACCATTTGGATCCTTATAAATGAGATTATGACACTTATATTATTTTATTTTAAATGATGCCAAAGTTGTCACCTTCATAATTTAATAAATATAACAATTTAAATATTTTTATTTTAAGATGTTAATTCGAGTAAAAGTATTATTATGAAAGGTAATAGATTTATCTTCATCATAGGATTTTATTTTTAATTTTTATGAAACAAATATGTATATTAAATAATTATACAAAAATGATGTAGTAATTATTTTATTAAGAGATAAACCAAATAAATGGTTTTAAAAATAATAAAATAAATATTATATGAACTATTTAATGTGATACACTAATTTTATAGATACATATGAACTTTTATGAATATATTAAAGCTTTTATTTAGAACATATCTTCTGTATATATTTTATTTAAATTCAATTAAATGAATAGTGTCAAAATTGACACTATTGTTATTTTATAAAAATAACATATTATAAAATTGTTTAAAAATCAAAAAAATATTTATAAATTATAAATTTAAATTTATATGGTCTAAAATGTTATAAATTATCCAATTATGGAAAATTCACAACAAATAAGTAATTATTGGTTATAATTTAAAATTTAGAATGTTATTACCACAAATAAAATTGAATTGATTAAATAAGGATAAATCAAGTTGATAATTTTTAAAATAAATTCCTAACATGTATAAATTTTATTGGTTGATGATATTACAACCCTATATCATATATTATTCGAATATGATTCATTTTTGGAGGTTTTTAAGTTGGATTATATTTATTATAAATTAATATTTTTTAGATTTCCAAAGGCGCCCCTCTCCTCCCTTATAAAAACGCACCTCCTCCCTCTCTTCCTCACACAACTTTGAGCCTTCAAGCTCGGCCAAAACCTGCCAATTTATCTTCTCCACTTCCCTAGAAACATCCTAGAGGTTCTTTTCTTCTTCAAATACCAATCTTAGTGCCCTAAGAGGATGTTTCAAAAGGCGTTTCGAAAGAAGAGGTAATATCTGTTACCGATTCTTTCAACTTTATTTCTTCTTCTACTTATTCTTATTTAGTTGTTTTATTATGAAGTAATAATATAAGTATCCATAATATAATGATATGTTATTATAAGTATGAAACAACCCTATTTCACCATCTATCCATCCTACGGAAAATGAAATCACCACGCGTGCGTACGTACGGAATACCGTCTCCATGCCGTGGTGTAATCTGTTTTCAACCACCACCTTACTTGGATGGGTATAATGGTGTAAATAAATAACTATATATGATTATTTAAAATCTATATTGATTCTGAAATATTATACATACACTTCAATACAATTCCACGATCATGGGAATAATATCATCGCTCGTGCGTACGTACAGACTACCTTCTCCACGACGCGATGAGATTCATTCTCCATGTTAACCATTTAAGAATGATTATAAACTATATATAAGCTATAATAATAAAAAAATATGAAATTATAAAGCTAATAGAATTATATATATATATATATATATATATTTATTTCATCTACTTAATTCCATTCAACTCAATAAGGAAACGAAAACAGCGTTCATGCGTACGTACGGCCTGCCGTCTCCATGAACGGTGTATTTATTTCCATTTATTGATCTATTATATATATGTATATTATGAATATATATTATATATAAGTCATGTTTTATATTTTGTAATTAAGTAATCATGATCTAAGTAATCATATGAATAATTACAATTCAAAACACGGACCAAAAATGAAATGATTTTACCCAAAACACTTTTTAACATGGAATTTACAAAAGAACATGTAATATAAAGTCATAATTGAACCATATATGATATCATAACAATGAATATGATTATATAATAAGTAAATTACATTATTTAAATCATTATACAGGAGGTTCGGATACATACGAAGCATATCGGACATAAGGTAAGGGATAATTTTGCAAATCTCATTTTTATCTGAGATTGCTTATTCGTAAGTATTTACTGGGGTTATTTCTATCATCCATGTCCATGTTTTATAAAAGTTTTTTCATTTATATTTAAAGTCCTTTTTACCCATTTTTTACTTTTACTACATGGTATGTAAGGAATCTTTCTTTTGTTTACGTTAGGAGGTACTTTTTTTTACTTTTCCAACAAAAGTACGAGGAGAATGTTATTTTTAACTTATACAGCGTGAACAGATTTTTACGGTTTCAAAACGCCTCATTTTCATGAATCTTACTCTACATGATTTTATAACTATTTTCAAAAAAAAAAATTTATTTTAAAAGTGCATGGTATTTTTTGAAAAGAAAATTATTTTGACAATGAAAGGATATTTTCCTCAAGAATTGATTTCAAATGTTTTATCAAAACCATTTTCCATCTAAGATGACATTATTTGATATGTGTATGTTTCAAGTTTAATTTCTCTATGATTTACATGGTTTCACTTTTCTTATTATGAAATTATATCCATTTCTTTTATATAGATTATGAAATGATGGGATGATGTTTATGAAACCCATTTTATTCTTTGGGTTATGATGAATGTTTTAAGTTTATTTTGTGGCACAAGTAAGAATGATTTTATTATGAGATGGGTGGGACCTATATATCCCTCCAATGCATTTGGTAAAGATTTATATCTCATGGGATAGACATGGATGGAACGGTATGTTAATCTGGTTCAGTATTACAGGACTGAAATGAGGAGTGAACTCGATTCAGAAAGGGACTTTTTCCACTAAGATGGTCTTGGCAGCACTGCCTCGGCTACTATGGAAATCATAACATGTGATGAATGGTTGCCACAATTACATGTTTTATTCCCATTCTATTTTATCGTGGTTGATGTTCCTTTATGATATATGCCTTATATACTTCCAAGATTTATGTCTTTGCTCAAGGTTTTAATGTTTAGATTTCATGTTCAAGTTTTTCCTTTCAAATGTTTATGGATTGTTTTATGTTCTCTATGTTTTCCCTTACTGAGCATTTGAGCTCACCCTTTTTATGTTTTCTTTTCCCGAGGATATAAAGAAAGGTTTTAGGTAAGAAAAAAAAAGGGAAGATATTTATGGGATATGTTGAAGATATTTCACCATTATTAGAAGATTACGTTCCATGTTTCCAAAGACACTAAACTATTACGGTCCTTGTGTGTCTGTTTTTGTTATGTATTAAGTATTCCGAAAAAGTAATGTATTTTCCATGTACGTCAAGCTCCGGGTCTCTACAATAAAACCCATGAAATATAGATCATATAATTTATTTTTAAATCCCAATAATTTTTTAATAATCATAAAAAAAATCATGTGAATTATATATACCATGTAAAAGAAATATGTGTTGAATATGGCTTGTGTTTCATTGAAAATAAAAGTGAGATGGATATCCCTTACCACTTTTATAATCTTTGAATCATAAGCCCCAATAAAGAATAACATGAAATGAAAATATTAATATCATTAAAATAAAATAGATGCATTATATAACATTTAAAATGGGAAGTATGTACACCGTAAAAACGAAACGGGTGATGAATTTTCATATGTCTCCCATAAATTAAAGAGAGACTCTAAATACCTTACCTTAAGTATTGAATTACAGCATACATTTCCAAACCTCTTGTATAATAAATATAAGTTTATTATAAATATAATATATAAAAATATTTATATATACTTTATATTATTTTCATATGAACTTTTATTACCTGTTTATTAACAATTATATGTTAAAGTTGCATTTTGGGTAATAACCGCTTTATTTTTCATATATGTTTTGATATTTTATTTTCAGTCCTCTTACTTTGATAATTATTTCATCATATACAAAATTTTAACCATGATATAAATATTATATATATTTAGTATATATGTGTTTATAGTATTTAGTAAAATTTATTTATAGAAAATGAAATACACCATTCACAGAGAGGGTAGACCGCATGTACGCATGAACGTTGTTTCAATTTTTTTAGATTCAAAGGATGAAAACTAATTGATATTTTATCATTAAAAAATCATATTTATAATATATATATATATATATAATATTTTCATTAAACACATCCTTATTACCCTCCTGGAAAAACATGAATGAACCGCATCGATTCGCAAGGTGGTAGCATCTCGTGCATACAAGCAACGTTATAATATTCTCAAAAAATGGAATACATGAAGGTATGTTAGATATAACAATTATTTAACGATAAATGTATCATATATTTTATATATAAACAATAAATCGTTCATTATTTCCAACTATGATAGGAGTTAATGGAAAAATGACATATAATTGCAAGGAGTTAGTCTATCGTACACACAAACAATGATTTTTTAAACCTTTTGACGGCAGCATGAATTATTGTAGATAAGGAACATAACATAAAAACATATAAATATATTTAATATAACAAGGATATTATAGCATCTTGTTATAATAATAATTAAAGGATGTGGAGGAATAGATAACACAAAAATGCTTGTTGATGAACATTACCTCTTCTTCAGGTATCCTCCATAGGTTTGTACAAAAATACTTCCTAGGTTGAATTAATGTCCAACACAATTATTATATGATTATAGGAGGGAATTTGGTAAGTTATTTTGTTAGGTACTGGGCAAACCAAAAAAAATTAATGTGTGACTAGGAGAGAACAAGGGGTGTACTTTTTTAAGTGAGGTGAGTGACACACTTGTAATTTTTTGAAAGAAAGAATTGAACCCACATTTTTTTCATTCACAACGATATAATAATGGACTATTCTTGATAATATAAGGTATAAGTTCAAAATATTTCCATAAAATGGGGTTTTTTCATGTTCTAGAATACTCTAAACCCTTGAC
The DNA here is from genome assembly GCA_963277665.1 of Viscum album. Lineage (NCBI taxonomy): Eukaryota > Viridiplantae > Streptophyta > Magnoliopsida > Santalales > Viscaceae > Viscum > Viscum album. The sequence continues at coordinate 735,879,363 of OY728167.1, read as the reverse complement.
TCTTTAATTTAACCCCTAGTAAACCCAATTTTACCTTATTTTTGTAAATAAGTCTTAATATTTTTACTATTAATTTTGCTATAAAATTATGTTTAACTTATTAGATATTATTAATTAGAAAGAATCAAAATATATAATCTATTTTTAAAAATTACATTCACATAAGTGGGAAATTTTAATTTAAAATTAACCCGTAGATGCAATGAGAATAGGGGTTATTAATGAGAAAATATTCAAAAGTTTACAATGTTTTTTTATTGAAATTAAATATATCTTTGATACCAATGACATAAATTTTATTAATGGATGTATAATATAACTAATTTAAAATTAAAAAAATTTAAAATATAAATTAACTTTATAAATAAAATAAATAAAAATACAGTTATCAATTAAAAATCATTATTTTTCACTACTCTTAAAAAAATTAAACTTTTCAGAAAAATACAAAAAAAATCACCCTAATATAATTTTGATATTATTATTTAAAAAAATATTTTATTTTTTCAAATAAATTTTATGAAAGTTTAATTTTTTTAAAATGTGTTCAGAAAAAGGGAAAAACTACTTTTAAATAATATAGTTTTTAGGCATAAAATTTGATTTATTCATATCTCATGTCTAGAAAACACATAAGATTAATTGTAATTCATGGATTTAATTTATATTATATTAATTTAGTTAAAATCATTAAATATAAGTGAATATTTTTTTTATTGAGCTAAAACATGTTTGTTTGTAAAAAAATAGTTTTTTTAAAGATTTCCTTTATTTTCCACTAGTTTTTATTTTAATTTTTTTAATTAATTGGTCACTAAATAATTCATTTTATATACCTGTGTAAACCATATATTTTCATAATTTAATTTATCATATTCGTACCCACCATTCCAATGGCTAGGTGATAACTATAATATTTAATAATAATATTTTAATAATATGTTACATTTCTTTTAAAATCAATTTTGTGTGTAATGAAAGATAAAATTAGTGTTGTGTGTAACAAAAAATATCCAAAATATGCAATTCATTTGATAATAAATATTTCACAAAATACTGGGGTTTTACGGATGTACATAAAAAAATGTTGAACTATGAAGAGTAATATGGGAATAATCAAAGAATATCATGATAAAAGTAATACATGTGAGTTAAGAGACCCATCAACGTCACATAAAAGTTGATAGAATACTAATAATAAACATAAAATTATTATATAATATGAAAATATCAAGGCAATATAGGAATATAGAAATAACAGAAAACATTACAACTAAAGAATAATTCAAGGCTGACCACTAACGAATCATAACATAATATTCATAGAATAACCTCTAATGAACCATACATAGAAATTAATGATATAAAAATATTACCAAATAGATTTGAGGGGTAGATAATTTCGGGGCCACCCATCATATTCAAAGCATGTATATAGATTTGTGTGAGAAATTAATCATTTATCAAAATAATTATTTTCCCTAAAATTAACCCCACTTTTAAGGAGTATAGTAAATATACATGGAATACCAGAATCAATGAAGGATAGATATAACCAGGCTATTACCATTTAGTGGAAATGAGGATGGGTATTTAGCACACAAATGTTTGGCATGGAAAATAAATATATATTTTTGGTAGCATAAAAGCTGTATATAAAGTTTATGAGAGGGGTGAATGAGAGTGTAATGTGTTCTCTGATTACATGGGAATCATAAGGACAGTAATTTTATGTTTAAAAATATATTACAACATTGAAAAATGGAAATAAAAAGGGCTTAGTACAAAGAAAGTAAATGAATTAAAAATCAGAGGAGAAACTCCCTTAATTAGCCATAGTAACAGCTTAGGTAAAGGGTATAATGAGAGAGGATAAATAAAATATCATTATTAAAACATGAATTTGAAATTAAAAGGATATTTACAGACATAAAAACCTAATATATTGAGATTCAAAAGTCTAAATTAAAAGTTGTTTCATGAATAGAAAAGAGGATAGATATATCCCTTAATTCGGTATTATAATAACTTGGATAAAGTTTATAATGATAGGGGTTAAATAATACATAATTATTAGAAAATAAATAGGATGTTAAAGGGATATTTATATACATATTATAACATAATAAATTTAGATTCAAAAGGATAAATTCAAATAAGGTGCTTCAATAGAAATGAAGATAGGGGTATCCCTTACTTCAATATAGTAATAATTTATGTAAAGGATATAATTATTTTGATTAAATATTATCTAATTTATAAAAAATAATTTTAAATTTAATGTAATGTTTATAAAACATGAAAAAAGAATCATTTGAGATTCAAAATTACAAATGCAAAGAAGGTTCTATAATCCAATGGAAGAGAGGGAGAGATCCCTTAACATGATAGGGGTCTTTTAAAAGCTCGGGAGGATATTATTAATATAATTTCAATACCGTAGGATGGATTTAGATAGGGATATTTAGTGGAAATTTATTCTCAAATTGTTTTTACTAACGAATAATGGGTGGTTTGGTAGGGTTTTATAGCAAAAGATAGAATAATTCTTTATTAATGTACAAACATAGGTTTTGGTCTCTATATGATAAAACAATTAAAAAAATCCTTCTAATGTATTTTTTCATGGATTCGAAATATTTTATAATGATAAGAACCAAACTTAGTAAAATAATATACTTTCTGATTTGGATTATAGTCTTATTCATAGAGAACTAATTTTAAAACCGTAAAATACAATATATGTTTTGAAGGATTATTTAAGGGTTTATAAAATTAATAAAATAACTTTAAAAAAAATATTTTAAAGGATAATCATAATTTTAGTTGTTTATTATCTTCATAATATTTATTAAATCGCTTTTATGCCACTATAAAGTCATAATATACCCCGTATATTTATACCATATTTAGATTCTTACCCAAAAAAATCGGTTTTCTCATAATGTTTTTAAAAAATCACAATTGGAAAAATTTTACATCATAATATTAAAAATTAATATTTATTTTATCAATATAATCTATTAAATATAATAATTTTAGCTTTTAAATAAAATTTTTATTCTCTAAAAAATACTAGTGGTTACGATACTATCAACTTTTTAACCATTATAAAAAATACATTGGACTTGATTAAATTATATTATAATTTCTATAAAAATAAATAATATTTAATAATAATATATTATTAATTTAACATTTATTAAAACAACTTCATAATGGTGGCTATATAATTTCCTAAAATACAATTTTTGATTCCCTCATATCAAAATCTAATTTTTATCAAAATCATTATATAATCATAATATAATTAGTTAAAAAGTAATAATAAAAGGGGATAAATATAATAATTAAATATTATAAAAATATTTAAAAAATGATATTGTTAGGGTATAAATATGTAACCCCTTATTACAATTTTGTATTCCCTAAGGGTAGTGTAACACCCCAAGTTTACATGTACTATTATTTTTGAATAAATTTAAATTAATTGATGGCTTGAATTGAACGCTAAACCATGATAAGAATTACATATATGAAACACCAAGTAAATATGTCACTACATTCAACACTAAGTTTAACTTTTCATACATGCAACACTATGTTTGTCTTGTGTTACACACAATATTGAGTTTTACTGAACTATAATAAACTAATAAAAATATTATTTAATATTATAGTTACCATTGGGATATTTGAATTTAAGGAATGAATATGATTAAATAGCATATGAAAATATATAGTTTTCACATGTTTATTACTTTTCTATTTATTATAAACAAAAAATAATAATCATTTAAAAGAAAAAGAATGGTTTTTGAAAAATAGTATCTTTTCTGAAATATTGGTTAATCGTTCTTAGCGCACATAATTTATAATTATAATTTAGACCATTTAGAATTTTTTTGAAAAAATAAACTATAGTTTTAATATAGGAATTTCAAATTTATATTAGAGTGAATATTTTTTATTTTTTCTGAGAAGTTCCTTTTTTGATGAATAGTAAAAACAAAGAAATTTTATTGGAAACTACCTTTTCATTTAAATAAATTATAATTATAAACAATATTTTTTTGGTTTTATTGTAAAAATAGATAAATTATATATACTTTAATCCAATTTAGGTCATTTTACTCACTTTAATAATGAATTTTGATATAAGAAAATTGTAATCTTTGTAACATTTTCACTTTAAAAAACCATTTTCTCATCACATCTGCATGATTAATTTTAAATTAAAATTTCACTATTCTATGATTTGAATTTTTTAAAATGTAATAAATATTTATAATATGATTAATTTAAAATTTATAATATGTCTAACTTAATTTTTGATCAAATTTATTCCTGGAAACAGTTAACATTAATTAGAGCGATTATGGAAAAAACAAGTTTACTTATTCGTTAAAATTAGACTATAAGGTGTAAGAATGACCCAAATCATTTCTAAAACCAATATTGTTGATATATTTATACTATTTTAACCTTATTATCTAATTTTAATGAGTTTTTGGGACACTTTGTCTTGAAATTGACCCATATAGTAAGTTATGTAAAGAAAAAGACAAAAAAAATGTAACTTTCTTCCTTTTAATTTCTGTAATGTTTTTTAATAGGGAAAAACAACAGAAATTATTTTATAAAAATTATTTTGGAATTAAATGAGTTATTTTTTCCATTATAATTTATTTTATATTTTTATAAAATTTATAATTACATTAACTTATTAAGAAATGCCAATGTGGGAATTACATGGTTAATAATTAAAATAAATCAAATGACACTAAAACATTTAAATGATAAGTAAATTGAATGAATTATTATGTTAAATTATTTTTTAGATTAATGTATCATTTTAAAAAAAATTACATAATTTATTCTATTTCCAATATTGTATTGATATTTTTAAATTTAAATTAATTGAATAATGTCAAAATTGACATTAATGTCATCTTATATTAAATTCTATTTTATTAATTGTTTTAAAATAACTAAAAATACTCTATTATGTAAATTGATTTTTAAATATTAATATATATTAACTATTTCTCATTAATGGACTAATTTTTTAATATAATGACTATATTGACCGTTAAATAGAAACAACTCTATTAGAATGGTTAAATTTAAAGTAGTGCTTTGCGTGTTACATGCGTTTGTGTTAATTCCAATTTACAACACAAAAATGGATTTATTATTTATAAATTATATATAATATTTATAATAAGTGAGTTTAAATTATCTTATAATTTTCACCCTAACTTATTCGTAAAGAATAAATTACTTTGGTTTGAAAACTAGTTAACATAATTAGAAACAAGAATGGTAAAATAATGAAACATAAGAGTTAATTAACAAAATGTTTAAAAAAATTAATAAATGTGTTTTGGAGGAGTATATAGACATTATAATCCCCAAAAAACCTTTAATTATCAGTTTTGGATCATGTTTATGTAAAAGTGACATATCAATAGTAAATATTTTTTAGTATTTAAAAGAATGTCACTTCTCCTCAACTATAAAATGGAACTCACTCTTATCCATTATTAACACCTATAAATACATTTTTAGAAGACAATACCTGCCCAAATAACTTCTAATACTACCTCCTATAATCCTAGAATACTCAATTCAGGCATAAATCCAACCAATAAAATCTTTTGGTGCAAACCAAAAGGAGATAATAGGTTGTAACATAGATCAAATAATGTATTGTTTTATTTCTTCCTCAAACCCATTAAATTATTTTTATATAATGATTATATAATAACATAATTATATTAAATATATTTTTATTTTATTATGTATATTTTAAAATGTAAAACTTCACACACTTCAATCAAATGGTTTATGAAATCGCCATTCATGTGTACGAAGGACTACCACCTCACGAAACGATGTTGATCATTTTTCCATTACCACATTTCATGTTTGCGAATAATGATGAACATATTTTTTATAAATAATATATATGATATTTATGATGTATTTATCCTTATAGAATTATTATATAACACATAGCTTCAGTCTTTCCATTTTATGGGAATATGATAACACGGTTAATTTTTACGGTAGACTACCGCATCGCGAAGCGATATGATATGTTCAAGCTTTACATGGAATGTATTAAATATTTGTTTCATCAAAATATTATATATAAATATATATAAAACTTTTGATATATTGATAATATATATATATATCATTCACTTTTCTTTTTTTAAATACGATAAGAAAATGGAAACGACTTTCATGTGTACGTATAACCTATCCTCTCCATGAACGTTGTATTTCATTTCCTATCAATAAATATTATGGATTACTGAAAATAAATATATAATGAATATATATGATATTAATATCATTTTTATAATTCTTTATATTATTAAATCTTGATCTAAGTAAGAAAACTATGAACAAAAACTAAAATTGCGTACAAAAAGAAAAGAGGTTATTACCCGAAACATAAATTTCACATGGAATTGATAATAAATAGATAATATTAATTCATACATAAATAATATATGGTGTTTTATATATATATATATGAATATTTTTATTTTATTGATGTATAATAAACTTATATTTATAATATTGGGGGTTTTAATAAGAACAACGACAATTGTATACATAAGGTAAGGGATTTATGTCTCCCATTTTTACATTTGTGTGAGACATGCTATATTCACCACCTATTTCTTATATGTATATATATCCCATTAATTTATTTTATTATAATTATAATAAAATTTATTGGTTTTTTAATATTCATTTTAAGATATCTCTTTTATGACGTTTACGGTTCAAAAGATACCAAATCAGTAAAGTATTTTAGTCTCAATTTTCCTTATTTGAGACATATTTTATTATATGAACTTAAATTTTTCATGAGGTGTATATTCATTACATTAAAATTTTAATATCATGAATTTAACTATTATAATTATATTTTTATTTGAATTTTATGTTATTAATTCATGTATTTTATGATCCAATGTTACCAAAGTCCCAAAGATTTATGTTGCAGACTCATTATTTATCAGGATTGTTTATGATTAAGTCTAAAATGCCGAAATATCATGATCAAATATCCATATTTATGATTAATTTTATTATTCTTTGGTCATTAATGAAATCTTAAAATAATGGTAACTTATTTCCACTCTTTAATACTTTAGATAATTAGGAAAATATTTTTAAGAAAATCTGTCTTGATTCCTCTCTTCGGTCAGAAATATGTTTTTTTCAGAACCATGATTTCTAAAAATGTTTTCAAAAATGTTATAATATTCTCATATGTTAATTAAAATAATTTTTTACCAAATTTTTACATTTTTAATTTTTTTAATAGAATATTCTTATCATTTTTTGATCTAGGCTCTTTGGACTTATATCTATAATGTGGAAGGAATATTTTTTATGTATAGGTTACGTATGGAATTCTAAGAAATCATGACCAATCCATTTTTGGAATATTCTTTTATATATTTTAATTAATATTTAAAATATAAAATGTTTCATTAAATATTTTTTTAGGATTTCAAATTTATATTTTATTTCAAATAAAGTAATTGTGTAAATGTTTTATGTTTAAAAAGTGTTTTAAACTATTTTAAAAGCTTCCATTATATGATTTCAATAGTTATTTTAAAAGAAAAATTTTTAGAAAAATTTTTGTTTTTGAAAATTCCTTCAAATAATTTTAATAGGTTTTGTTATTAATTTTCATGTTTATTTTCAAATAAAATGTGTTTCAAATGTTTTATTTTTCGTAAAGCATTTTTCGAAGGGAAATTTTTATTTTCTTAAATAACTGTTATAAATGAATTTTAAAAGTTATATTTCTAATTTTACAATGTTATTTTTTAAGAAGTGTATTTTAAAAAAAAAATTATTTTTTAAGTAGTTATTTTTAATGAGTGGTTAGTTTTCTAAAGAAATGATCCAAGGGATCTTTCAAAATACTTCTCCATCTAAGATAAAATCCTTTGATGTAACTTATGATTTAAAGGGGATATGATCCAAGAACCCAATTCGTAATCTTTATTTCAATGGATTATGTTTAAGATGAAAAGTTATATGTGAAACCCATTTCTCTTCAATGTGCTATAAAATATTAAAATACTTATAAAACCCACTTCTTTTAAATGCTTATGCTATAATGAATTGATTTTGAAACCTGTATCTTTTTCATTGGTTATGATATTATAAAATGTTTATGATACACATTTCATTTCTTGGTTTAGGATATGATGAATATTTATCATATTGTGTAACACAATTGTATAATTTCATTATGTGATTTGTGGGACCTGTATCTACCTCTATTGCATTTTTTTAATGATTTATATCTCATGAGATTGGCATAGATGTATTGTAGGAGTGAACCCAATTCAGTGAGGGTATTTATCCACTGTGATGGTCTTGAGAGTGACACATAACTAGTAAGATGGTCTGGGTAGTGAAACTTGACTACTAATATGGTCTTGGGAGTAAACCTTGAAAAATAATATGGTTTTGGGAGTGAACCCATTCCACTAAAATAACATTAGAAATGATCATTGACTACAAAAGAAATAATTTCATATGTTTTTTGTCTTCCAAAATTCCTTATCTTATTCCTAAATTCATCAATCAAGGATTATTCTCTTGATTCCCTTATGATTCATGTCTTATGATCTCCCAATATTAATTTCATGACTCATGTGTATGATCTTTGATATAAAGGGTTTGATCTTAAAATGCTACGATCATGTTATCATACCTTTCTATTCATGTTATACCTACATATCACCCTTATTAACCATTACTGAGCATCTAAGATCAACCTTTATTATGATTCCTTTCCAAGGTTATGATTAAAGTTTTTATGTAGGAGTACTAAATGCGACTATCTTTTTGGGAAACATTGATGATATTTCCAATAGTTAGAATATTTTGTTAAAATTTTCAAAAGAAACAAAACTACTATGGTCATGGGAAATTTACTTTTATAATGTGATGAATATTAATTTTAAATGATGAATTATCCATGTATGAAAATCATGTTTCACTATAGCTGGTATCAAATGAATGGTTTAGTAAAACTTAGGAAGTGAGGATGGAAAAACATTTGGGAGATCCCTAGGGATAATTCTAAGGATATGTCTGGGGATGCATCTAAGGATAAGTCTAAGGATGAGACAAAGTTTAGGAAAATATCTTGGAATTTTGGGGAAGGATAGAGATAGTGGTTTCCTTGAAATACATCTTTGTCTGGATACTATAATAGGGTGTGTCTCTAGCATAGATGTATTTATGGGTAAAAACATTGAAAACACCGTATTGAATTAGAATAGATTGAGAACTAGTGCATGATTATGGTCCTTGCTGCACACCTGGTTGGACACTATCGAGGGATATAAATTGAAATCCAAAAACTCTTTATGAATAAACATGAAGGATTTAAACATATGATAACAATAAAGAAACTAGGATGAACCTGGGGTGTCATATATTAAAAAGGTTATATTATGAAAAGTAAATTTTCGTGATTTTGTTTTTTCCACTATGATACGTTTAGCTCATGTTATGATTTCTTGTTTTATTCAATGGTGGGAACATGAAGGGACCTTGTTAATGTGGAATTCAATGGACAATGAAATAATTTTCCTCTAAAGAAACTGAATGTTATGGGGGATGGAATGAAAAAACTCATTGTTATCACCAAAAAACTTTATCAAGCCATGAATCATGATGAGATTCCAAATGATAAATGGGGGAACAACATTTTCTTCAATCCTTCATAATGAAATTTCCACCTTCTCTTAGTGGAATGACCAATACAATAGTTTTTTAGAAATTAATCTATTCCACTGAATAAATATTTCCCATTATCCATTGTTCAGAACCAGAAAATTTTATTTTGGCTACCTATCTCTTTGAAGGTGAAGCAAATAAATGGTAGACCTTTATCAAGAATAACATGTAACATGATAAAATTGAGTCAATGGTTTAGTAAGAGTTCAATAAAGTTCATTTTAGGAAATACCTTCCTCATATTTTTTATACGGAAAGGTATATTGGAGTTCCCATTAATATCGTGATTTTGAATATAAAAGGAAGACGGGTTTGAAAATAAAATATAAGAACATGAAGATAAGAAGATGTGCTTTCCTTTATGCCCATTTTTGGGGAATAAATAGGGAGGGAATTTTATTAAAGGGACCATTAAATGTTTTTTATGTGGAAAGGATTTTCAAAGAGTGTTTGAATGCCAATGTGATGGAACAAGGTTAACTAATGATTCAAATAATGAGAAATCCCCACAGAATGAACCTCCAACACTTTATTGTCTAAATTGCAAGGGCTTTGGTCATTATTCTAACTAGTGCCCCATTATAAGGAATAATGTGGGTGATAAGACATAAAAGCCTCTATAGACAGTGAAAAATGGGAAACCATATGTTATCATAATGGATGAAGTGAACCATAATAATTTGGGAACACTTATCCTCCCCTACATAGTTGAGAATATCATGATTGATTTTATACTAAAGATCCCTATGAAAATATTATTATTCATCCTTTTGTAAAATTTCATGTGATTTTCTACATGTATTGTGGAATAATAAAATAACATATTTTTTTATTAGAAGGATAAAGTCATGAATCCAATGTAAATGTTTTTGTATAAAGATGAGATATTACATTAGGAATGAAGGGGGAATCATGTGAAGAAAATATGAAAGGTTGTACGAGTAATGTTTATATTTCTGATAATGAATGATTGGAGATGAAATTAGAAATGAAAAATGTATTATGGAAAAAGATAAGGAAACCTAAGTTATTTCTTAAGGATGTGGTGGAATAATTTATGTGTTTATGTATTAGAATTCCAAAATTATTATATATATATATAAGGATTGTTTGTTAAAGCTTTCCATTAATTATTTTCAAGAATATTCTAAATGGTACTGATGGACCAGATAACTTATTTATTGGAAAGGTGATATTTTTAATAAAGTGAAGATAAACCTTAATATGTTCCAGTTTTTGAGATAATATTATTGGGATAAAGATATGTTGCATATGTATGTTGGATATTATTGATTACCGTGTAATTGATTAATGATTTTTTAACAATATGGTTTATGCTATCATGGATGGAGTATATATTTTTTTAATTTAAGGAATATATAAAATAATCTTTGTTCTATAGATAAGCATGTATTTTTTTCAATGCAGTTTTACGGTAATTCAGATTATTACCATGTTTCAAGAGAATACATGATGAAGTTATTCACATGTTTGATATTTTACAATCAAGAGCTACTTTATGATATATGATGGATCAATATTAACCTAATTTTGATAACTTTATTGAACTTATTTCTATAGTTTTGGATTTTAAGTATTATAAAGGGTTAAAAGGGTTAACTATTTATAAAATGGTGAATTTTTAACTTTTAACATGGTTTTAGATAATGACATGTTATTTTTCTATATGAAGATTTATCAATATTGGATAACTAGTGTAAACTTTTAACTTGAGATATAAAGAATGACTATCATGGAACTTATGATCCCTTAGTTCAAGATGCATAAAAAATTCACCTTAATTTATTGAAGTAATAAATTATTTTTAAATTGATCATGTAACAAAAAAACAACGATATTGAGTGTAAATAAAGTTATTATATATTCTCATGATGATTCCCCAACATTAGGAAAAGAATATTGAAAGAAAATGTTGTCTTATTACCATAATTTTTTATGATATCAATTACCTTTTTCAAGAATCTTTGGTTTATTTAATTATGATCATTAAATTTCTCATGACCATTATCTCTATCACTCTCCATCAGTAGTTTTATTTTAGTTCTCTCTTTTATTTCCATGTTTTCAATTTCCTCCTATGTTATCCAATGTGGAAACCTAATTATTAGTTACTTTGGGTAGACATTTTGTTTCCAAATTTCCCTTTTTAAAGGAATTTTTATTTTTATTTTTTTGAATTGGTTTCCTATGAATGAAAATTTCATGTATTAAACCTTTGATGAACTAGTTGAATTTTGATGGGTAAAATAATTTTAAGGGGGGTTGAATGTAACACATCGAGATTTTATGAATTATTTTTCTCGAATAAATTAATATTTTTTGGTGGCTTGTATTACAGGATACATGAAGTTAACATTTAATCATATGAAAAATTTATGTCATCTCTACATGAAACCTTGATTTTAACTTGTGGTACAAGAAACACTATTTTTGGCTTATGTTACACACAATACTATGTTTTACCGAACTATAATATATTATTAATATTATTATTTAATGTGATAGTTATCTTCTAGCTGTTGGAATGGTATAAATGAATATTATTAACTAAATTATGAATGTATATATTTTTCACATGTTTATTATTTATCTATTGATTATAAATAAAATAATAATCATTTTAAAGAAAAGAGAAATTTTTTTCTAAAAACGGTATCTTTTCTAAAAGATGGGTTAATCGTGTTTGGTGGACACAATTTAAAATTAAATTTTAGAAATTTTATGAAATTTATTTTAAAATAAAACATAATTTATAAATAGAAATATCATAATTATCTTAAGGTTAATTTTAAAGTATTTTTATGAGAAGTTTCATTTTTTGATGAATATTGAAGAATATTGTATTTTAATTGAAAACATTCTTTTCATTTAAAAAATTTATAATGTAAAAATATATTTTGAATTGTTTTTATAGTAAAAATAGTTATATTACACATATATAAATCTATTTCATCTCATTTTAATCATTTTTATACTGAATTTTTATATAGGAATATTGTAAACTTTTGAACATTTTCACTTTAAAAACATGCTTTTTCGTCATGTATGCGGGATTAATTTTAAATTAAAAATTTCCACTTATTTGATTATAATGGGATAAAATGGATTTTTTATTTTGAATAAGAGTAATTTATATTTTATAATAAGCATAACTTTATTTTTTACCAAAATGATTAGTGAAAACAGTTAAAACTAATTACAATGATCATGGAAAAACTAGTTTACTTAGTGTTAACATAAAATATAAGGTGTAAAATGAGCGAAAAATGGTACAAAACCAATTTTATAGAATTATATATATCTTTTTGATATTATGAACTAATTTTATGAGATCTGGGGATAGTTTTCTGTAAAGAACCGGAATTTACATGTAATTTTTTCTAAATATATGTGAATTTTATGAGTCTGCGAAAATTAACGGCATGTGATTCAGAGGCTCGGAGTGCCTGAAATGAATTTCAGAACATAATTTTAGGTACGTTTAGTAAATGTGTGAGCGGGACTTTCTAACTTTTTAACCGATGCTCGGAATTGAAATCTGAGGGCACCATTGAACTCGTAGCGCTGGTATTCTCTTAAGAAGACCTTCACCTCAACCGCAGTAGGTCAAGGGTGGAAGTTATATTTTCACTTATTTGTGAAAGAATAAAATAAAATAAAATTGTGTAACATTTTATTTTTATTTTCTTTTGAAACTCCCATGTGGATGTTTCACAGGTGGGGACCACCTGAACTAAAACCTCCCATGAGAGGTTATGGAGGTGGGGACCACTGAGCCTAAACCTCCTTTGAGAGGTTATGGTGGTGGGGACCACCCGAGGCTAAAACCACCTTGAACTCCCTGTTAAGTGTGGGGAAGCCTCTTAAACATCCCCCACTTTAATGGTGCCACCCCCATTTGATTTATTATGCCAACACCTCTTAATTAATGGTTCCAATTCAAATTAAATTAATAAAACCTAATTTAATTTATATTGGTTATACTTTTGTTGGGAGAAGTGTTAGTAGATAACTTGGAGAAACTTAATCTCTCCAACGAAGAATTCTCCTCCCAACGAAGAATGACCACCGGAGATCGAAGAATGAGGAAACCGACCCCGAGACGGATCGGAAGAACCTTGCGGAGGCAACCAACGTAGGACATCTTCGACGACCATCCTTCCATCCTCATCGAAGACAACAAATTAATGAGGTAGGGGTTTTATTTTTGTATGATTATATTCCCATGTTCTTCCCTTCTAAAAAAAGGAATGCGGATAAACTCTCTAACTAGTTGATCCGTAGATGTTTTCTTTTGCGGGGTTGGGAGTGATCATTATGGTAGGGTTTTATGTATTTCATTCAAGAAACAATTTTCAACTGCTTGCTACCACTCTAACGCGGAGGGTGCGGGCCCAACAAACATGGCTCGACCACTCCACAAACCCTTATTTTTTTTATGAAATCTCTAAGATGGAGGAAGACGGAAACTGGAGGTCATCCACATGATGAGGGAAGTAGCGTGTGTCTACACTACTTGGTGAACAAAGATATGTGGATTGTGTCGCGGTGATGAATAGTGGACAGTTGGCTGAGCTGCCCACCGGCGAAGGCGCGGCGCGCGACCACACCGTGCGGAGAAGACAACTGGTCGTCCGGCCAGCCGCGACGGCACCCCACCGCACCGCAGCCCCCATGCCAAAAGAGGGACTTATTTGAGGATAACCTCCTTCGATCCACCAAAAAACCCCTTTAATTTTCATCCAAAAAAACCTAAGGAGCTCCCCCAACCTCTAAAAACTAGAACTCCTACACGAGACATGAGTGGGAGGAAGAATGAGGGGGAAATGGGAAATCCCGAGTGGATCAGGAGTTAAAAACCTAAAAAAAATTTGGCCGCATGGTTACCCCACACGGTTTGGAAAAACCGTGTGCCAACCATTCGGTTGCCACTGTCTCACCCAGGGACATTGCATGGCCTGGCCGCACGGTTTGTTCAGACCGTGCGCCAACTGTGTGCCCCTGCACAACCTCCATAACTTTGGCACCGGGTGTCTGTTTGACAAACTATCAGCGGCACTGGAAACCTTGGAGTGAGAAGGTTACTTTAGTATATCCCATTGGAGATTTGGATAAATATGGAGTACGGTCGGGTTCGATCGAGCATGAATCCAACTGGGCCCTCTGGACTAAAAAGCTAATAACTTACATACCGGGCGTCTAATTGACGCACTATCTATTACGTTGATACCCATATGATGTGGAAGTCATTTAAGATACTTGTTCATGGGATTTCATGGAAGTTGTAGTGTAGTACAGTGGCTTCTAGATTGGACCCTTCTGAAGACAAGTGATCCTAGTCCGGGATCCCAGTAGTTGGTTGTGACGTGAAGAATGAATAGAGATCCTGTGTGAGTCAGTACCGAGAGATCATGTGTGGGTCATCACCTAGAGATCCTATGTGGGTCAGCACTAAGCGATCCTATGTGGGTCGGCACCTAGCGATCCTATGTGGGTTAGCACCGAGTGATCATGTGTGGGTCAGAACTGAGTGATCATGTGTGGGTTAGCACCTAGCGATCCTGTGTGGGTCAGCACTTAGAGATCCTGTGTTGGTTTGATGATGATTTAAGATCCTCTTTTGGTCTACCTCTTAATAGAGTAAGATGATTCAATAGTTATATCTAATCATATTTACTGTCGTATCTAAGTTATACCTGGTGTGAGCTAATTCAGTACATGTGTGGTACTTTTCCTTGATGGTAAGACCTTGGTGGTATTCTTCAGTATGGCGTACATGTGTTGTATTTACCTAAGTGGTATTGCTTCATTTTTGGAACAGTTGAGCTTTGGTCTTTTGAGTTGGACTCTTTGTTTTCCTCATGATTGAGATGGGTTTACTTGATAACTTAGGTATATGTATGGACATATACCTAAGTAGGGTTGTCAGCTGATTTCATGTTGTGTGGTTAATCCTTGGTGTATTTTGTGAGACCTTGAGGGTCTCGGGGTCCCTATTGAGTATCGTTATAGTCACCCCTGCATAGTTTATTCCCGCACCTTGTTGTGTTTGGCGTAGACGACGGACAGTGCTGACTATGGATGAGATTTCCAGGACTGGAGGTAGCTCGGAATTAGACCTAGACGAGGAATACCGAAGAGATGACTGTTTGTGAGATATAACTACCCTTCAGGTAGGATTCGTGGTGGATGATCCCTGAGCTACTTTTATACTATTAGTTGTCTTGTACTTTCTAGTTTTCCTTGTACTTTCCAGTTAGGCTTGTATTCTGGACACTTTTTACTTACTGTACTGACTCTGTTCACTATTCAGTTTACTTGAGTTTGTATCATGATGTGTGTTTAGTTGTGTGTGTTATAGGTTATAAAGGAAACACCTTCCCAGTTTTAGGGAATACACCTTTCGGAGCTATTTGAAATCCCCTGAACAATGTAAGGCGGGCTTGGGGTAGTCATAGCACGGGCCTCGGGGGTGGGTCGTGAAAAATTGATATCAAAAGATCCGGTTCTACCATAGAACATAGGAATCTGATCTTTTCTATGGGGAATAATAGTTTTAAGTGTTCTGAGTTTTTTTTTTCAGTTCGGGGAGTCTAGTGTTGGTCCGGCGGCCGATGTATCCACACATTAGGACACTGACTTCTGATTTCTGACTCAATGCACAAAAACACTGATTGTGTGTGTTTTTTCAAGAGTTTTATTTGTGATCTCTTGAGTCGGCTCACATGTTATAACTTATTGATCGTGGCACACCTGTTTCTTTTTAGGATTCCTCCACGCAGACAGCAAGCTAGGGTTCTGAGAGTGGTAGGCACTGATAGCCCACCGAGCGACGAGGCCTCGGTGTAGGGCCCTCTTCCAGTAGAGGCACCAGCAGAGGAACCAGTGGTACCATTACCCGTTGGTCCACTGATTCCAGCCGTTCCGGTAGTAGAGGGTGAACACCACTTGAATGCATTGCACGAGTTCTAGCACTATATTCCACCCAAGTTCTAGGGAGAGATGGACCCACTAGCGGTTGGGGATTGGCTGGAGGCCATGGTGAGAGTTTTTCAACTGGTAGGGACACCAGCTGATCTCATAGTAATCCTTGCCGCTAGCCTTCTATAGGCAGTAATAGGCAGATGGTGGAGCTTGACGCTCCAGGTTCACGATGAGGTGACGCTTCTCTGGGAAGAATTCGAGAGCCTGTTTTAGGCAGAGTTTGTTCTAGTGATTCATCACGCAGTGCGCATACTGGAGCTTCTTCATCTGCAGCAGAGCCGCATGATTGTGGCTCAATACTCAGTGAGGTTCATCGACCTCTCACGCTACTCCACTGATATGGTGCGGGACACATTATTATGGGCCTGGACCATTGAGCAGGGACTCAGGTGGAAGATTAGGGCTTAGATGATTTCTCTTAGCATCCTGATGCAGGAGGGGGTGTTAGAGAGAGCCCTCTTAGTGGAGATTTTCCTTGTGGAGCAGTCACCAACAGCGAGACCCACCACCAGACGTCATGTAGCAGAGTCTTCTACGGCTGCCAGCGGACAGATGTCACAGAGGTCCAAGAGGACCAGTCCTATAGGTGGACGACTGCAGGATTTAGAGTCGTTTGTGCCGGGTACCTGAGGTAGATCCAGTCATGCGAGGAGTGGGTAATGTTATGCATGCGGCGGGCAAGGTAACATGTATTGTGACTATCCGACCCATCGTACGGATGATCAGTAGATGGTTGAAGGACCGTCTAGGCAGAGATAGAGGTTCGATCGAGGTGGTCCGTAGGGAGCAGGTGGACGTAACAGAGGAGCAGGCCGTGCAGCTGGCGTTGGGTGATGATTCGAGATGTTACCACCACCAACACCAGGTGATCCATCCCGACCATAGGGAGTAGGTGGATAGGGGCGAGCTCTACTCCAGGTAGCTGAGGCCTACGATCACGGCGCTCCGGAGATGATACGAGGCACGATCTGTGTATATTCCACCTTAGCAGTAATACTTATAGACACAGGTTCCAGTCATTATTTTATTTCCACTACCCTCGTTCGGAGCTCGGAGATTCCGACGGAGACGTTGGCTCGATCCTTATGGCTAGATGCTCATACAGGAGAAGATTCGATGATTACGCACTGGTGCTGGTAGTTTGATCTTACTCTAGGAGGCGAGATCTTCGGTAGGGATCTCCTAGTAGCGGCGTCAAGGCCTTACGACGTCATCTTAGGTATGGACTGGTTATCTACAATCCATGCTCATATTGACTGTATTAGGCACAAAGTGTGGTGTGTCCGCACGGATGGGACCAGGTTTACCTTCACTGGCAAGAAGGGATCCTTTGCATCCTAGAATGGACTTACCCGGAGGATAGTGCATCCTATAACTCATCAGTTGCCTAGCCTTACCCTCGAAGTGGTTGATGTGGAGAGTCCAAGTTATCCAATAGTGGTGGACCAGTATGCGGATGTCTTACCTGATGATGTTCCAGGTCTACCTCCTCGCAGATAGGTGGACTTTTACATTGACTTGTACCCCTGGACGGCACCGATATATACACCAGCATATCGGATGGCTCCCGTGGAGCTTTGTGAGCTGCTGGTAAAGCTAGAGGACTTGCAGGGGAAGGGATTCATTTGGACCAGTGTATCTCCTTGGTAAGACCCTATTTTATTCTCCAAGAAGGTGGATGGGAGCTTGAGACTCTGTGTCAACTATCGGCGCCTGAACTAGGTTACCGTGAACAACAAGTACCCACTCTCGAGGATTGAAGACCTCTTTGATTAGCTGAAGGGAGCACAATGGTTCTTGAAGATAGAACTCAGATCAGGCTATCACCAGCTCAGAGTGTGTGACGGGGATGTGTAGAAGACTACTTTCGGTTGTCGGTATGGCCATTACAAATTCCTTATTATACCATTCAGCATGACCAAGACTCTAGTAGTGTTTATGGGACTCGTGAATAGGATCTTTTAGCCATACCTTGATCACTTTGTAGTATTATTCATCGACTACATTATGATCTACTTGAATATTGAGGAGGATCATGCTTATCATTTGCAGATAGTTCTGGACATGCTCTGAGAGCACCAACTTTTTGGTAAGCTCTCAAAGATCCATCTCTGGATCCGAGAGGTTCACTTTCTGGGACATTTCATATTGAAGGTTAGAGTTTCAATGGATGCAGTAAAGATTTAGGTGGTACTTTCTTGGGATCCACCCCAGAGTGTGACAGTGATATAGAGTTTCCTGTGTTTGGCTGGATACTACCGGAGGTTTGTGCTAGATTTCTCCAGAGTTGCAGCACCTCTATCAGCATTGGCAAAGAAGGGGAAACCACTCACATGGTCAGAGAGATTCTAGCAGAGTTTTCAAGAGATGAGGTAGAGGATGACTAGTGCCCCCATCTTGAGGCTTATAGAGGAGGGAGTTTGGTACGTAGTCTACTGCAATGCATCAGGGACCAGGCTCAGATGTGTCTTGATGTAGGAGCGAGCAGTGATCTCATATGGTTCTCGACAGCTAAGACATCATGAGAAGAACTATGCTACCCATGACCTAGAGTTAGCAGTAGTGGTATTCGCATTGAAGATGTGGTGACATTACTTGATGGGTGAGCATTTTACAGTCTACTCTAATCACAAGAGTCTCAGGTATATATTCTCTCAGAAGGACCTGAACCTGAGACAGTGACGTTGGCTAGAGTTCTTCTAGGACTATGACTTCGAGATAGTTTATACTCCTGGAAAGGGGAATGTTGTAGCAGATGCACTTAATAAGAGATCTGGTATACAGCTGCTAGGCGGGGCGACGAAGTAGCTGGCCTCTTTGTAGATATCCTTTGTGGATTTGGATAGAGCACCTTTTCTACAATCTCTTACTGTCACTCCCCCACTTCTTCAGTGAGTCAGGGAGGTGTAGCGTGGGGACACTGACTGCGAGACACGATGTGCTCAGATATCCACAGGACAAGCACCTGATGGATTTTCTAAAGTTAGGGAGCACATCATCCTCTTCAGAGGACATACCATGGTACCAGTGTCACTTTGGGAGGAAGTTTTGAGGGAGTTCCACACTTCCCATCTAGCAGTGCATCCATGAGTGGCGAAGATGTACCAGGATCTATGACGATAGCACTGGTGTCCAAGAATGAAGAAATAAGTAGCATATTTTGTCTAATGATGCCTCACTTTTCAGCAAGTGAAGGTGGAGCATCAGGTACTAGAAGGCTTGGTTCAGCCTTTAGAGGTCCCAGAATGGAAGTGGGATGGGATATCCATGGACTTCGTGACAGGGGTTCCACGTACTTACAAGGGTCATGACTCTATCTGGGTGATCGTCGACTGACTCACCAAGTCGGCCCACTTCCTACCGATCAGAGAGCAAGGTTCAGTAGAGAGCTTGGTACTCCTCTATGTGTAGGAGATTGTGCGGCAACATGGAGTACCCTTGATGATTGTCTCATATCGTGATGCACGTTTTACTTCCCGGATATGGAAGGGGTTGAAGGAGGATTTCGGGACGTGGCTTCGATTGAGCACCACCTTCCATCCTCAGACGGATGGCCAGACTGAGCAAGCCATTCAGACCCTCGAGTACATGATGCGTGCTTGTGTCCTCGACTTCGTTTTCAACTGGGAGGATAACTTTCCTTTGGTGTAGTTTTCATACAACAACAGTTATCACTCCACCATTGGTATGAAACATTGTGCAGAATTGTACGGGACACGTTGCTGATCACCTTTGTGCTAGAATGACCCATGGGAGTCAGCACTCGTGGAACCAGAGATTGTTCGGGCTACCACAGAGAAGGTGCAGATCATCCAGGAGTAGATGGAGACTGTACAGAGCAGGCATAAGTTATATGCTAAAAGAATATGGAGAAGTCTTTCTACGATTCTCACCTCGACGAGGTTTGCGGAGATTTGGAAGAGGCGATAAGTTATCTCTGAGATTCATTAGACCCTTCCAGGTCCTCAGCAGAGTTGGAGATGTGGATTAATTCTTATCTCTTCTACCTTAGTTGTACTGGGTGCATGATGTCTTCCACATATCCCAGCTGAGGAGATACGTGCACGACCCTTCCCACACCATCGACCACAGAGAGCTAGACGTCTATGATAGGGCGACTTTTACGGAGGTTCTAGTTGAGATTGAGGATCGATAGGAGTGGGTCCTTCGTGGGCGGTCGATACCTCTGGTGCACATTCATGGCCAACACAGTAACCTCCAGGAGAGCACATGGGAGAGGGAGGCCCAGATGTGTGCTCAGTACCCCCACTTGTTTTCCTAGTTTTCAGTTGTGGCTTATGGGGACGTAAAGCCCTGAGGTGGGGAGAATGTAAAGACCCAGAATTTCCATGTGATTTTGTTTTAAATATATAGTAATTTTATGAGTCTGAGAAAATTGACGGTGCGTGATTTTGAGGCCCGGAGAGCCCTGAATGAATTTCTGAACTTTAGTTCGGGTACGTTCAGTAAACGTGCGAGAGGGATTTTCTAACTTTTTAACCGGTGATTGGAATTGAAATGTGAGGGCACCGTTGAACTTGCAGCACCGATATTCGCTTAAGGAGACCTTCACCTTGACCATAGTAGGTCGAGGGTGGAATTTATATTTTCACTTATTCATGAAATAATAGAAAAAAATAAAATAGTGTACCATTTTATTTTTATTTTCTTTTGAAACTCCCATGTGGATGTTTCATAGGTGGGGACCACCTAAACTAAAACCTCCCATGAGAGGTTATGGAGTTGAGGACCACTGAGCCTAAACCTCCCATGAGAGGTTATGGTGGTGGGGACCACCCGAGGCTAAAACCACCTTGAACTTCCTCTTAAGTGTGGTGAAGACTCTTAAACTTCCCCCATTTTAATGGTTCCACCCCCTTTTATTTATTATGCCAACACCTCTTGATTAATGGTTCCAATTAAAATTAAATTAATAAAACATAATTTAAATTATATTGTCTATTGTTTTGTAAGAAGAAGTGTTGGCAAAGCACTTGGAGAAACTTATTCTCTCCAATGAATAATGCTCCTCCCAAAGAAGAATGACCACCAGAGATCGAAGAATGAGGAAACCGACCCTGATCCGTATCGGAAGCACCTTGCGGAGGAAACCAACGTAGGACGTCTTCGATGACCTTCATTCCCTCCTTATGATGACAACAAATGAAAAAGGTAGGTGTTTTATTTGTGTATGATTATATTCCCATGTTCTTCCCATCTAAAACAAGGAACAAAGATCAATTCTATAACTAGTTGAATCGTAGATGTTTTCTTTTCCGGGTTTTGGAATGATCATTATGGGAGTGTTTGACGTTCTTTATTCAAGAAACCATTGAGAACCTCCTGCTACCACTCTAACGCGGAAGGTGTAGTCCAAAAAAACATGGACCGACCTCTCTGCAAACCCTTTTGTTTTATATGAAATCTTTGTGATGGAGGAAGATGGAAACCGGAGGTCGGCCACACGACGAGGGCGTCGGTGAGTGTCTGCACTACTCAGTGAACAAGGAGTCACAGCTTGTGCCGCGGTGAAGAATAGAGTACGACCGGCCGAGCTGGCCACCGTCGAAGGCGCGATGCATGACCGCACCATGCGGAGAAGACGTCTTGCCGTCCTTCCAGCCACAATGGCACCCCACCGCACCGTGGCCCTCGCACCAAATGAGGGACTTACCCGAGGAGAACCGCCTTTGACCCACCAAGAAACCCCTTCAATTTGCCTCCAAAATGATCTATGTAACTCCCCCATCCTCTGAAAACCTAAACTCCCGTGTGATCCATGATTGGGAAGAAGAATGAGGGGGAAACAAGAAATCTTGAGTGGCCTGGGACTTAAAAACCTAAACTTTAAGTGTCCACACGGTTACCCCGCACGGTTTGGAAAACCAAGTGCCAACCGTGCGGTTTCCACTGTCTCACCCAGGGACTTCGCATGGCATGACCACACAGTTTGTTCAGACCATGCACCAACCATATTCCCTAGGACAACCTCCATAACTTTGGCATCGGGCGTCCAATCGATGAACCGTCAGCGGCACTGGAAACCTTGGATCGATAAGGTGACTTTAGTATACCCCACTAGAGATTTGGATAAAGATGGAGAATGGTCGGGTTGGATCGAGTATGAATCCAAATGGGCCCATGGTAATAAAAAGATAATAAGTTATAGACCTGGCATCTGGTTGACACACCATCTATTGTGTTGAGACCCCTGTGACGTGGCGGTCCATTGAGATACTTCTTCATGGGATTTTGCGGCAGTTGGATTATCGACCAATGGCTTGTGGAGTGGACCCTCCCAGAGACAAGTGATCCTAGTGTAGGAACCCAGTAGCTAGCTGTGACGTGAAGAATGAATAGTGATCATGTGTGGGTCATCACTGAGCGATCATGTGTGGGTTAGCACCGAGAGATCCTTTGTGGGTCAGCACCTAGAGATCATGTGTGGGTCAACACTGATTGATCCTGTGTGGGTCAGCACCGAGTGGTCATGTGTGGGTCAGCACCGAGAAATCCTATGTGGGTCAACACCGAGCGATCCTATGTGGGTCAACACTTAGAGATCCAATGTGGGTTTGATGATGATTTAGGATCCCATGTGGGTCTGCCTCTTAACGGAGTAAGATGATTCAGTGTTTATATCTAATCATCTTTACAACCGTAACTAAGTTATACCTGGTATGAGCTAAGTCAGTACCTGTGTGGTACTTTTCCTTCGTGGTAATACCTTGGTGGTATTCTTCAGTATAGCGTACATTTGCAGTACTTACCTAATTGGTATTCCTTCCTTTGTGGAACAGTTGAGATTTGGTCTTTTGAGTTGGTCTCTATGTTTTCCTCATGATTGATATGGGTTTACTTGATAATATAGGTAAATGTATGGGAATATACCTTAGTAGGGTTTTCAGTTGATTTCATGTTGTGTGGTTAATCCTTGGTGGAATTTTTGAGTCCTTGAGGGTCTCGAGGTCCTTACTGAGTATCATTATACTCACCCCTGCACGGGCTATGACTGCACCTTGTTGTGTTTAGTGCAGATGACGGACAGTGCTGACAATGGATGAGAGTACCAGGACTGGAGGTATCTCGGAGGTGGACCTAGACGAGGCATACCACAGAGATGACCATTCATGAGTTGTACCTACCCTTCAGGTACGATTCATGGTGGATGATACAAGATATGCTTTTTCACCTATCAGTTATCTTGTACATTCCATTTTTCTTTGTACTTTCCTGTTGGGCTTGTATTCTGGCCCCTTTTTACTTACTATACTCACCCTGTTCACTATTCATTTTACTTGAGTTCGTATCTTACTGTGTGCTTGGTTGTGTGTGTTAGAGGTTATAAAGGAAATGTCTTCCCAGTTTTAGGGAATACGCCTTTCGGTGCTATTTTCCAACCCCTGGCCTATGAAGGAGGGCTTGGGGTATCATGGCATGGGCCCTAGTGGACGGGTTGTGACATTTTCCAAGAAATTGAACTATATAATTAGTTATGTAAAGAAAAAGACAAAAAATGTACCTTTCTTCCTTTTAATTTCGATAAATATTTTTAAGATAAAAAAACAAAAATTTGGTTATAAATATTATATTGGAATATAAATGAGTTTTTTTATAATGATTGTAACACCCCAAGCTTCCACGGTATGCTTCTCTTTGAATAATACAATAGCATGTGTTGTACGCAACATGGAGTTCTAACACACCAAAACCAATCAAACTAGCCGTTATAAATAGTAATACCCACTTTTTGAAATTTTATAAATTTTATTTTTCAATATGGGATTCATTTTTTGGATTCGGAATATCAGAATTATCCTAGGGTGAATTTTTGGTATTTTCTGAAAACATTCAATTTTTAATGAATAGTGAAAAACACTAAGTTATTAGTTAAAACTGAATTTATATTTAAATAATTATTTATTTTATTTAAATAATTATTTATTTTATTTAAATTTATTTTAGGTCAAAATATATCAATAATACCTATATAAGTTCAATGAAATTCATTGGAGTCATTTTATATTAATTTAGAAATATAAACTTTTTATGAACTTTTCACCGTCTTTTACCCACATCCTGTGAGATTTTGAAAATTTTCACAAAACATAATTTTACTACTTCTGTGAGTGGAAGTCCAAAAATCCGAGAGACACGGTTGATATCAATAAGTAAAATTTGTTTCAATGAGATGAAAATAATTGTTGTTGAATAGTAACTGTTTACTTTTATTTACCACGGATAAAAGTAAATAGGGTAATTAAAGTTAAAAATGATATTACTTTTACCCTGACACATGTCTTAATTCTATTGGATATGTATAATTTGACCAAAAACAACCTTATGAATAAAATATAAACCTCTTTGGACCACTTGGATTAGATTAGGACATTTATTATTATTTAATTCAAAGAAGAGTTAAAAGAGTTAAAATCAAAGTTTAATAACTAAAAGATTTTTAATATAGGGTTATACATAAGATAGATTCGATTATAAATATTCATTATAAAGCTAGAAATATTTCCTAAATAATTATATTTTATTTATAATTTTTAGACATTATGTAATTTAATTTATTTATGACACAATGGTGATGCAGTAATTACATTTTTAATGAAATATTAAAATAATTGATATTATAAATACTCAAATAAATATAATTTGAGAATTTTTATAAATTCCAATAAGGTTAATATGAAATTTTATTATTGATTTAACTCTCTTTTTTCAAAGTAATAATTATGTTATGATTTTTACAAAAATCAATTTTCCGAATAGTGTCAAAATAGACATAAAAGAGTTTTAAAAACAAATATTATATTATTAGTTGATATTCAATTCCTAAAAATCGAAGTTTTGTCCAAGAGACTTATATAATGATAGGTTTATCATTAATTAACCACTTGGGGTTCTCTTGTAAGTTTATAGTAAGTTTGTTAACCATATAATTTAAAAATACAAAGAGACATTGTAAATGTCAAACTAATTAACTAAGAGTTAAAACTTAAAGATAAGGTTAATATAGTGACCCAAACCTGTATAAAACCTATTGGTTGAGTTGTTTTCGACCCATACCCACCTTATCCTCTAAATAAATCTGTTTGGATCCATTAGAAACCGAAAATTATTTTATTCTAAAATAATATTTCTAGATTTTCCTAAGGTGCCTCTCACCCCTCTTATAAAAGGGTACCCCCCCTTCTCTTTATTTCACACCTTCAAAGCCTTTTTTCTCGGCCAAACCCTACCAAAAGACTCCCTAAAATATCCTCCCTTCATCCTAGAGGCCTTAGTTTGATCATAAATCAAACCTAATTATCCATTTTGATCAAATCAAAAGGAAGAACCCGAAGAAGAGGTAATGATTTCACCACCCTCTTTCATGTTCTTTTCTTCTTCCAATTCTTCTTTCTTTGTTACTTCCATTCTAAAATAATAAATCAAGTATCATATATATACTGGGACGTTATTATAAATATGGAACAACAATATTCACTATTCTATCCATCCTTTTAATGACATGTCACCATACGTGTGTACGTACGACTTACCATCTCCACGTCGTGGTGTAATTGTTATTCAAAACATTATTATTTGGATGGGTATGATAATGAGGTGTAATTGAATTAAATAATAAATATAACATTATAATAATTATTTATATATGATATACCATCCGATTATATATTATTTTAATATCAAAATAATGATATTGTCGCTCGTGCGTACGTACGGAATACCGTCTCCATAAACCTAATGAGATTCATTCCCCATCGTATACATTAGAGAATAATTTTCATTTCATGATTAAAAATAATGTTTAAGGACTTGATATAATTCTGTATATTAATAAGATACAACCTATTCATAACAAACACGGCTTACATAACAATTTATATAAAGGAAAATGAATCAGTTAACACCCGAAACAACAATAATACTAGAATATTATTAACAAAGCAATGTTAAAAGATCATATGTGATTTCATATTGATGTATATTATTATTGTATAATTTAATAACAATTATTTCACCATTATACAGGAGGTTAACCTACCATGGACTAAGGAAAAGTTCAAGGTAAGGGTTAATTTCACAATCTCTTTATTATCCGAGGTTGTTTTTACGTAAGTATCTACTGAGACCTCTTTATCATCCATATCCATGTTTCATAAAAATGAAATTCAAAACATTTTTTCTATTTAGTAGACAATGGTTTAAAGTCATATATACCCTTGTTTGACCTTTTATAAGATGTTTATAAAGTAATATTTTTTTAGTTTTCCAAACAAGGTCCTTTTTAATGTTTTCGACAAAATTAAGGTAAGAATGTCTCTTTTTAACTTATACGGCTGGTGCGGCTATTTTATGCCATTATAAGATCGTCGAAGCTTCCCTTATAATAATATAATAATATTTTCAAATTAAAGGTTTTATTTAATAATTATGTGACTTTTAAATGATTTCAAAAATGAGATATTTCTCTCAAATAGTTTTGATTCCATCCATGTCAACATCCGTTGATAGATTTTAATCTTATTTGACGTTGATTTATTATGATACAAAACATCCATATTGTATTGAAGGTTTTGTGATATATTTGACTGTGTATGTGTTATTTTTATACCATTCATGGTTTGTGGATAAATTGTTGACATTTCGTATGCTAGTTTCAATACGAATGTTTATGTTATGTTTAAACCTTTTCATATGAGGAATGAATTGGACTTAGTAAGTGACGGGTGAAGACCGTTATAGCTCCTCGATGCATCGGTAGGTCTCATGAGACAAACTAGTGTCTTGGAATAAGGCCTTGACAAAATCTTGTTTGTAGTCTTGGCACAAGGCCTTGACTATGTGGTTATGATAGTCTGGAATTATGCATTCCATAATTATGAATGTTGTTATTGTTATTTCATGTGATTATTAGATTAGTAGAATATCCATGTGAATAAGTAAATTGCGTTATTTCATTTTATATTTTCCATATTATGATGAATTTCAAGTTTAAAAGGCTTTCGTTTTAGTTATACATTGCCTTAAATTTTTATGTTTATTTATTAAAGTTTCCGCTATATTGTTATCCTTACTGAGCATCTGAGCTCACACCTTTCAATGTTTTATTTTTCCTGGGATGTGAAGAAGTATTTTATGAATGACTTGCAGGGATAGTATGAGGGGATATGAAGAAAATATGTGTTTTAATTTTTCAATTTATGATGTAATGTAAGACTTATGAATATATCTAGTGTTTCCCAAGGCTACTAAACAGATCGGTCGTTCGGGATTTCATCCCTTGTGATCATGTCAATATTATGTAATAATGAATTGACTCTGGGTAACTAGGGTTGGGGAGTTACAGTTGGTATCAGAGGAAGATTAGTAATAATCCTTAGAAGCTAGATTTAGGTAAACTTTGATTAGAGCACGTAGCCCTAAGATAGACTTTGAGGATTAGTATAGAAGAACTTCCTAGAATTTTGGTATTGTAGAGATTTTGTGAGTTTTCCAAAAAATACATCCTTTTCTGGAAACAAGAAGGTAGAGGCGGCTCTGGAACATATGTACCTAGGGGTAAAACCCAGAAACACCGCTTTGATCTAGACTCGAATGGGAACTGGTGCCCGACAACGGACCTTGCTACACTCTTGGTTACGACACTCTCGGGGGATATGCTTAGGATAATTATCATTTTCTTTACAAACCATTATGAAGGGTTTATGAGTATATAATTTCTCCAATAAAATCTTTTTATGATTATGGATTATATCCATAAACTGTTCAATTTATGTTAAGTGTTTTACAAGTATGGAATTATGTATTTCAATTCATAAACTAATCAGGTTTATGCCATTATTTAGAAATGGCGCCTAGTAGAAGGAATGGAAACCGTATTAATGCACGGACTCTATGTAGGGATTTCCCTCCTGCTCAAGATAATTATAGTGGAGCTGGTGATACAACTGGTTCTGATCAGCTTATCACTATACTGGGACAACTCACTCAGGTTATGAATAATAACCTTACCCGTGTGGAGCACCCTGATCCGCAGTGTGGAGGATCAATGTTAGATCGCTTCATGAGGAAACAACCACCAATGTTTAATGGGTGTAAAAATCCATTATTATCTGAGCACTGGATCAATTCCTTAGAGAAAATATTCCATACCTTGGGGAGTAGCGAAAGGGAAAAAGTTGTCATGGCAGTTTACCGCCTCACTGGAGATGCTGATCAATGGTGATCCTTGATTCAAAATACAAAGGAAGATAAAGAAGTATCAAGTATGGAATAGAGGGAGTTTAAAGAAATTTTCTTAGAAAAATATTTTCCTCATGACTATCGAGCAGATATGGAAAGGCAATTTCTCAGTCTAAGGCAAAAGGAAGATGAGAATGTCGCAAAGTACGAAGCTAACTTTAGAAGGTTAGCGAGGCATGTGGAAGATTATATACATAACCTGAGGAGTAATATTGATTGTTTCTTTGATGGGTTAAAACCATTTCTCTGTCGAGAATTAGTATCACAATATTTCTCAACGTACGAAGACATTGTCTCATGTTCTATCAAGACGGAAAAAGAATTCTCTAAGTCTTATGAATTTAAAGCAAAGCAGGAGAATAAGAGATCTGTTGATCACTCTAGAAATAAAAATATGGGGAAGAAGAGAAAAGATGAATATCCATACTACAGTAAATGTGGGAAGAAACACCCTTGTACATTTTGAAGCGAATGAGAGTATGTTACAAGTGTGGTGAAAAATCCCACCAAGCCTGTGATTGCAAGGGGAATAAAAAAGATACTTATGTTCAGTTCTACAATTGAAGGGAGATGGGACATTATGCAAATAAATGTCCTAAGAGTCAGGGAAACTTACCTCAGAAGAGGCCAAGGGATCAAGGCCAAGCTTATGCTATCACTACTGCTGAGGTTGAAGCTCCTAAAGGGGTAGTGGCAGGTAATTTAATGGTTTCCTCATGTTTAGTAAATACTTTATTTTATTCTGGATCATCGCATTATTTCATATCTTCCCATTTTGGTAAGAAAATTATATATTTCCAATTTGATTTAGCAAGGGAGTTGTCAGTCAAAACTCCTAAAAGAAGTATCATTGCAACAATGTTTTGTGAATCAGTTCCCATTAGAGCATATAAATGTTCTTTATCTGCTAATCTCATCATTATACCCATGATTTAATTTGATATAATCCTCTTTATAGATTGGCTTTCAGACCATGATTCGAAAATTTATTGTATGAATAATGTGGTAACAATTTTTTATGATGATAAGGAGTACCTTATCTTTAGAGCATAAATTTCACCACCTAATTCTTATCTAGATCCACCCATAGTAGCTCAACTGAATTCAATTATTGCAGAGAATGATAGTGAAATAAATGTGGGTGAGGAAAGGAATGTTCAAATAGATGATGTACCTATTTTGAAAGAATATGTTTGTGTGTTTCTAGAAGATTTACCTAGACATCCTCCAGAATGGGAAATTGAGTTTTCCATTGAATTAATTCATGGTTCAAGACCCATATCAAAGACCCCTTATAGAATGGCCACTGTAGAATTATTGGAACTAAAAAAACAACTAGAGGAATTGATTAATAAGGGATTTATCCGCCCTAGTGTTTCTCCATGGGGAGCCCCTGTTATTCTTGTTAATAAGAATGATGGATCTATGAGGTCGTGCATTGACTACATGGAGACCAATTCTATAATAATAAAGAACAAGTATCCCCTACCTCGCATTGATGATTTATTCGACGAACTTCATGGAGCTCAATACTTTTCAAAGATTGATCTTCGATCTAGATATCATCAGTTGTGTGTGAATAAGGAAGACATTCTAAAAATAGCATTTTGAACCAGGTATGAGCATTACGAGTTTATAGTAATGCCTTTTGGATTGACTAATGCACCCTCTATCTTCATGGATCTAATGAACAGAGTTTTCAAGGAATATATTAATGACTTTGTAGTGGTATTTATTGATGATATCTTGGTATACTACAAAAGCTATGAAGAACATGAAAATTACTTGTGCGTCAATCTGAAAACCCTCATAAGAATTTAATTATATAGGAAGTTTAGCAAGTGTGAATTATGGCTTCAGGAGATTTCTTTTCCTAGCGATATTGTCTCTAAGTATGGAATCTCTGTTGATCCTTCTAAGACAAGAGCAATCCAAGAATGGCCAGCACCAACGAGTATAACTGAGGTACGCAGTTTTATTGGTTTAGCAGGTTATTATCGGCGTTTCATCCAGAATTTTTCCCGATTGGCTAAACCATTATCGAAGCTCATACGTTAAGGGGTTAAATTTATTTTGACAAAAGAGTGTGAAGAATGTTTTGAAGAATTGAAGAGAAGATTATTCAATGCTCGTATCTTGACTCTATCATCAGGGAATGATGGGTTTTTTATTTATAGTGATGCCTCAAAGAAAGGACTTGGTTGTGTCCCTATGCAGAATGATAGGGTTATTGCCTATGCATCATGACAGCTAAAAATTCATGAGCAAAACTATCCTACTCATGATCTTGAGTTAGTAGCTATAATTTATGATTTAAAGATTTGGATACATTATCTCTATGGTGAAAAATGTGAGATATATACTGATCAAAAGAGTTTGAAATATATTTTCTCCCAGAAAGAACTCAACATGAGGCAAAGAAGATGGCTTGAATTACTCAAGGATTAGGATTTCACTATACACTACCACCCTGGGAAGGAAAATTAGGTGGTAGATGCTTTGAGTAGAAAGGATCATGGATTTTTGAACAATATGAGAGTTGAAAGGGATCCTATTTTCATGGATCTAGTAAAGATAGACATGGGAATAACCATGGAAGGTGAAACATCAATGATTTTTTAAATGGTTGCCAAACCATCTTTACTCGAAAGGATAAAGAGTTCTCAGGCCGATGATGAAGAGTTTCAAAAGATGATTAAAGCTGTGAATGATGGGAGATTTAGTGAATTTGTGTATGAAGATAGAATTTGGAAATTTGGGATGAGAATTTGTGTTCCCAATATACCTAATCTAAAAAGGGAATTGTTGGATGATTCCCATAGCTGCAATTTCTCCATACACCCTGGTAGCACCAATATTTATAGAGATTTGAAGGAACATTTTTGGTGGGACAACATGAAGAGGGAGATTGCTGATTTTGTGTCAAGATGTATAGTTTGTCAACAAGTGAAATCTGGAAGGCAACAACCTAGAGGAGTCATGCAACCTCTTCCCAAATCTGAGTGGAAATGAGATAATATTACGATGGAATTTTTCATGGGACTACAAATGACTCCTAGAAGTAATGATTCAATATGGTTCATTGTTGATCGTCTTACCAAGTCATCACGTTTTCTTGCTATTAGATAAGATCTACCACTTGAACGTCTATCATGAATATATATTAATGAAGTTGTGAGACTTCATGGAGTACCCCTATCGATTGTTTCTGATCTTGATCCACATTTTACATCAAGATTCTAGAAAAGTCTCCAGAAGTCCTTGGATACTGAACTTCGTTTGAGCACTGCCCACCACCCTCAAACAGATAGACAATCAGAACGAACTATTCAAACCTTAGAAGACATGTTGAGATCCTGCTCACTTGACTTTCAGGGTATATGGGATCAATATTTACCTATGTTAGAATTTTACTATAACAATAGCTTCCATTCAAGTATTCAGATGGCACCATATGAAGCGTTATACGGAAAGAGATGTCGCACACCAACCTGTTGGGATGATGTTGGTGAAAGAAAACTCGTAGGCCCATAACTTGTGGAGGAAACGATGGCAAAGGTGAAGGTAATCCAAACCCACATCAAAGCATCTCAAAGTATGCAGAAGAGTTATGCCGATAATCAAAGGAAGGATTTGGAATTTCAAGTAGGTGATAATGTTTTCTTGAAGGTATCTCCATGGAAGGGAGTTTTATGTTTTGGTAAAAAAGGTAAATTGAGCCCCAAGTACATCAGACCTTTCGAAATTCTAGAATGAATTGGGGCTATAACATACCGTTTGGAAATGCTTTCAAGTCTCTCCAAAGTTCACGATGTGTTCCACGTATCAGTGTTGAGAAAATACATGCCTGACCCAACGCATGTACTCACCTATGAGGAATTGGAACTGGAACCCGATATGTCTTATTACGAAGAACCTGTAAAGGTTCTTGATACAAGATAATAAGTGCTGAGAAACCGGACGACTCATCTAGTAAAAGTTCTATGGAGAAACCATAATATTGAAGAGGCAACGTGGGAACCCGAGGAACTTATGATGAAGAACCACCTGAGTCTTTTTATGTAGTAATATTATAGAAATTGTAATGATGAAATTATTTGAAGGAGGGGATAATGTAACACCCCAAGCTTCCACGGTATGCTTCTCTTTGAATAATACAATAGCATGTGTTGTACGCAACTTCAAGTTCTAACACACCAAAACCAATCAAACTAGACATTATGAATAGTAATACCCACTTTTTGAAATTTTATAAATTTTATTTTTTAAAATGGACATCATTTTTGGATCCGGAATATCTAAATTAGCCTAGGGTGAATTTTAGGTATTTTTCTGAAAACTTTCAATTCTTGATGAATAGTGAAAAATAATGAGTTATTAGTTAAAACCGACATTTTACTTAAATAATTATTTATTTTATTTAAATTTATTTTAGGTAAAAATAGATACATAATAACTATATAAGTTCAATGTAATTTATTGTATTCATTTTATATTAATTTAGATATATAAAATTTTTATTGAACTTTTCACCGTCTTTTACCCACCTCTTAGAAGATTTTGCAAATTTTCACAAAACATAATTTTAGAGCTTCTGTGACTAGAATTTCAAAAATCAGAGAGACACTGTTGATATCAGTAAGAAAAATTTGGTTCGATGAGATGAAAATAATTTTTGGTGAATCTAACTTTTTACTTTTATTTACGACGGTTAAAAGTAAATAGGGTAAGTAAAGGTAAAAATGATATTAATTTTACCATGAAACATGTCCTAATTCTATTGGATAAGTATAATTAGACCAAAAAAACCTTATGAATAAAATATAAACCCCTTTGGTCCACTTGGATTAGATTAGGACATTTATTATTATTTAATTCAAAGAAGAGTTAAAAGAGTTAAAATCAAAGTTTAATAACTAAAACATTTTTAATATAGGGTTATAAATAAGATAAATTCAATTATAAATATTAATTGGAAATCCAAAAATATTTCCTACATAATTATATTTTAATTATATTTTTAAGTCATTAAATAATTTAATTTATTTATGACACAGTTGTGATGCAGTAATTACCTTTTTAATGAAATATTAATATAATTGATATTATAAATACCCAAATAAATATAATTTGAGACTTTTTATAAATTACATTAATTTTATAGGTTAATATGACCTGTTAGGATTTATTTAATTAACTTTTTTCGAAGTAATAACACTGTTATTATTTTCAAAAAAATCAATTTTCTAAATAGTGTCAAAATTGACATAAAAGAGTTTTTAAAACAAATATTATATTATTAATTGATATTATATACCTAAAAATATAAGGCTCGGCCAAGAGACTTATATAATGATAGTTAAATCATTAATTAACCACTTGGGATTCTCTTGGAAGTTTATAGTATGTTTATTAACTATATAATAGAAATATACAAAGAGACATGGTAAATGTCAAACTAATTAACTAAGAGTTAAAACAAAAAGATAAGGTTAATATAGTGACCCAAACCTATCTAAAACCTATTGGTTGAGTTTTTTTCGACCAATAACCACCTTATCCTTGAAATAAATCATTTTTGAGCCATTAGAAACCGAAAATGATTTTATTATAAAATAATATTTCTATCTTTTTCTAAGGTGCCCCTCACCCCTCTTATAAAAGGGCACTCCCCCTTATCTTTATTTCACACCTTAAAAGCCTTTTTTATCATCCAAACCCTGACCAAATACTCTCTAAACTATACTCTATTTATCCTAGAGGCCTTATTTTGATCATAAATCCAACCTAAGGAGCCATTTTGATCAAATCAAAGGGAAGAACCTGAAGAAGAGGTAATGATTTCACCACCCTCTTTCAAGTTCCTTCTTCTTCCAATTCTTCTTTATTTTTTATTTCCATTATAAAATAATAACTCCAGTATATTCTATATATTGTGATGTTATTATAAATATCGTACAACCATATTAACTATTCTATCCATCCTTTGAATGACATGTCACCATACGTGTGTACATATAGCTTACCGTCTCCACGTTGTGGTGTAATTGTTATTCAAAACTTTATTATTTGGATGGGTATGATAATGATGTGTAATTATTTTAAATAATAAATATAACATTATAATTATTCTTTATATATTATATACCATCCAATTATATATTATTTTAATATCAAAATAATGATATTGTCGCTCGTGCGTACGTACGGAATACCGTCTCCAGGAACGCAATGAGATTCATTCCCCATCATATCCATTCAAGAATAATTTTCATTTGATGATTAAAAATAATGTTTAAGGACATGATATAATTATGTATATGAATAAGATACAACCTATCCATAACAAAAACGGCTTACATAACAATTTATATAAAGGAAAACGAATCAATTAACACCCGAAACAACAATAATACTAAGATATTATTAACAAAGAAATGTTAAAAGATCATATATGATATCATATTAATGTTTATGATTCTTTTATAATTTAATAACAATTATTTCACCATTATAAATGAGGTTAACCTACCATCGACTAAGGAAAAGTACATGGTAAGGGTTAATTTCACAATCTCTTTATTATTCGAGGTTGTTTTTACATAAGTATCTATTGGGACCTCTTTATCATCCAAATCCATGTTTCATAAAAATGTATTTCAAAACATTTTTACTATTTAGTAGACAATGGGTTAAAGTCATTTATACCCTTGTTTTACTTTTTATAATATGTTTATAAAGAAATCTTTTTGTCGTTTTCCAAACAAGGTCCTTTTTAACCTTTTCGACAAAATTAAGGTAAGAATGTCTTTTTTAACTTATATGGCGGGTGCGGCTATTTTCCGCCATTATAAGATCGTCGAAGCTTCCCTTAAAATATTATAAGAATATTTTCAAAGTAATGGTTTTATTTAATAATTATGTGACTTTTAAAAGATTTCAAAAAGGAAATATTTCTCTCAAATAGTTTTGATTTCATCCATGTCAACATCCTTCGATGGATTTTAATCTTATTTGATGTTGATTTATTATGATACAAAACTTCCATATTTTATTGAGGGTTTTGTGATATATTTGACCATGGATGTGTTATTTTTATACCATTCATGTTTTATGGATAAATTGTTGACATTTCGTATGCAAGTTTCAATACGAATTTTTATGTTATGTTTAAACCCTTTCATATGAGGAATGCGTTGGACTTAGTAAGTGACGGGTAGAGCCTGCTATAACTCCTCAATGCAATGGTAGGTCTCATGATACAAACTATTGTCTTGGCACAAGGCCTTGAAAAAATCTTATTTGTAGTCTTGGCACAAGGCCTTGACTATGTGGTATGATAGTCTGGAATTTTGCATTCCATAATTATGAAAGTGGTTATTGTTATTTCATGTGATTATTTGATTAGTAGAATATCCATGTGAATAAGTAAATGGAATTATTTCATTTTATATTTTCCATATTATGCTGAATTTCAAGTTTAAATGGCTTTTTTTTAGTTATACATTGCCTTAAATGTTTGCGTTTATTTATGAAAGTTTCCGCTATATTGTTATCCTTACTGAGTATCTGAGCTCACCTATTTCAATGTTTTATTTTTCCCAAGATGTGAAGAATTATTTTATGAATGACCTGTAAGGATATTATGAGGGGATATTAAGAAAATATGTGTTTTAGTTTTTTAATTTATGATGTAATGTAAGACTTCTGAATATATCTAGTGTTTCCAAGCCTACTAAACTGATCGGTCTTTCAAGATTTTAATCCTTGTGATCATGTCAATATTATGTAATAATGCACCGACTCTGGGTAACTAGTGTCGGGGAGTTACAATGATAATTTATTTTTAAATTTTTAGAGATGATATAATTACATTAAATTATTAAGAAACGCTAATGCATAAATTATTTAGATAATAATTAATCAAATCAAAGGATACTAAAAATATTAAAAGTTAAGTAAATTTGAATGAATTATTGTGTTACATTAATTTTTAGATAAATATATAATTTTCCTTATATTTTAACTTAATGGATGATATTTCCATTATTTTCTTGATGTTTTATAATTTAAATTAATTTAATAGTTTCCAAATTGACATTGATGTAATTTTATAAAAAATGATATTTTATTAATTGATTTAAAATTACTAAAAAAAACATATATTATGTAAAATTATTTTTGAATATTAAATAATATCAACTATTATCCATTTATGAACCAATTTTTCTATTACAATTAATATATTGACCGTTATATTGAAAAAACTCTGTTAACATGGTTATAGTTAAAGCATTATTTTGTGCGTTACATGGGCTTGTGTTTAATTTAATTTATCACAGACATAGGATTCATAATTTATAAATTATATAAAAAATATAGAATTAGTGTGTCCAAATTATTTAATAAGTATAACTCTAACAAAGTCTTAAATAATAAAATTCCTAGGTTAGAAAACTATTAAACATAATGAATAACGAAAATGGTAAAAATAAAGAAACATAATAGTTAAGAAGAAAAATGTTTGAAACATGTGAATAAAAGTGTTTTTAAGGTTTAGATCTATAATATTCTCCATAAAAAAATTAAATTATCAGTTTTTAAGGAACTTTAGGTAATCTTGACCTCCCTATAGGGAATACTTTTGTGTATTTACAATAATTCCACTCCTCCTCAACTATAAAAGGCCACTCACTCATCCCCATTATTCAAACATCTCAAGAAGTTTGAATCATATAATACAAAAAAATAACTTCCAATATACCCTCCCTTCATATTAAATGACTCACTTTGGGATAAAATCCAACCAATGAAGTCCTTTGATGCAAACCAAAAGGAGATACCCAAAGAAGAGGTAACATTCATCAACAAATGTTTTGTTTTATTTATTCCTCAAACCCCTTAAATTAATATTATATCATGAGTATATAATAACCTCATTATATTAAAAATACTATGATGTTTTTATTTTAATGTAATTACCTATAATTTTACACACTTCCATTAAATGAGTTACAGAATAATCATTCGTGTGTACGGAGGACTACAGCCTCGTGAACCGATGTTGATCATTTTTCAATTACCATCTTTCACGGATAGAAATAATGATTGAAGTAATATTTATATATTATATATATGAAATATAAGATATTTTTATGCTTAATTAATTATTATATAACAAATACCTTCATGATTTCCATTTTTTTGTAATACGATAATGTCATTCTTGTGTATGGCGGACTACCACCTCACAAAGAAGTGTGATTCATTCACGCTTTACATGGAATGTATTAAGTATGGGTTTAATATAAATATGTGATATATAACATAAAAATTATACTCTAATGTTAATATATAAATATATCATTTAATTTTCTTTATTTCAATATGAAAACAAAATGAAAACAACATTCATGAGTACGTATGACCAACCCTCTCCATGGACGATGTATTTCATTTCCAATCACTAAATTTTATAGATTACTCTAAATACATATATACTGAATATATATGATATTAATATCATGTTTTTTAAATAAGGATCTATGTAAGAGTACCATGAATGATAAGTTAAAACATCTATGAAAAACAAAGAAGTTATTACCAAACCCTTATCTTTAACATGGAACTATTAATAAACAGGTAATATAAAGTCATAAGTAAATAATATATTGTATTATTAATATGAATATCTTTTTATAATTTTTAATAAACTTAAATTTACTATACTGAAGGTGTAAATAGGTATAACAAGAGTTAAGACTTAATGTAAGGGATTTCCACCTCGCTTTCTACTTTGGTGAGACACATGCTATATTCACCACCTTTTTATTATATGTTGATTATATATTTCACACGAATTTTTTTTTATGATTATACTCAAATTTATTAGTATTTTCATATCCATTTTAGGATCTATCTTTCATGGGTTTTATGGTTCAAAAGTTACCAAAACGGTAATATATTTTTGTCTCAATTATCCTTCTTTGAGACATATGTTAGGATATGCACATATATTCTTTAATGAGGTGTATATACATCAAATTAGATATATAATATCATTAATTTATCTATTATAATTATATTTAACATTATATTTTATTTTATTCCTTCATGGGGCTTATGATTCAATGTCTCCAAATTCGTAAAGATTTATGTTACAATATCATCATTTATCAGGATTATATAATATTAACTCTCAAATGATGAAATCGCATCATATACCTCCCAATATATCTCATTAAGTTCCTTATCATATGTGTTTTAATGATATATTGAATTAATGGT
This sequence comes from Viscum album, assembly GCA_963277665.1. Lineage (NCBI taxonomy): Eukaryota > Viridiplantae > Streptophyta > Magnoliopsida > Santalales > Viscaceae > Viscum > Viscum album. Next base: position 735,840,015 of record OY728167.1, on the reverse strand, counting down.
ACAATTTTTCCACTATTTGGTTCTTAAGATAATTAATAAAACGTTTTAAATAAAATCCAAATGTTTTCCTCACTTCAGTCAAAAATATATTTAATCCCAAAACTATGTTTTCTAAAAATATTATCAAAAATTTTATAATATTATCCAATTATTTTTGAATGAAAATTTTACCCATGTTTAAAATTTTAACAATTTTTTAGAAGTTATCATCTTTTTGTTTTCAAATCAAGGCTCTATAGACTTTTACTGACCATGTGAAAGGAATAATTATTTTTAGGTACACATCATGTATGGAATTCATCATCATCATGACCACTCTATTAATTAGATATTACTTTTTAAATTTTAAATAATATTTTAAAAATATAATGGCTTCTTAAAATTTTGAAAAAATATCTATTTTAAATTGGTTTCCGAAGAATGTAATTTTGAAAATTTTTTATGTTTAATAAGTGTTTTAAAAGTTTTTCAAAACTTATTTTATATGTTTACAATTTATATTTTTAAAGAAATTAATTTCAATACTATTTTATGCTTGAAATGTGTTTTAAATTATTTTCAATGATTTCTTTATATCTTTTCAAGTTTATTTTCAAATTAATTTGTTTCAAAAGTTCTACATTTTGAAAAGGATTTTTCAAATAAAAAATTATATTTTCATCAATTAATGTTTTAAATAAAATTTAAAATATTTATTTATAAGTTTCCAATGGTATTTTAAATGAGATGTATTTTCAAAATGTTTTCTGTTTTAAAATTTTATTTTAAATGAATGGATATTTTCTTTATGAAATGCTTCATGTGATCTTTCAAACCCCCTCTCAATCTATGATGAAATCCTTTTATGTAACTTATGTTTTATTGGAAATATGATCCAAGGACAACTTTATTATTATTTATTTTAATGGATTATGTTTATGATGAAATGTTTTGTGTGAAAACAATTTATCTTCCATGGTCCATGCCATGATAAAATTCTTATAAAATCCATTTATTTTCACGGGTAATGCTATATGGATATGATTATGAAACCTGTATCTTTTCCCTAGGTTAATATATGTTGAAATTTTTATGATACCAATTTAATTTCATGGTTTATGATATAATGAATGTGTATAATCTTGTGGAACACATATCTTTGATTTCATTATATAATGGGTGGGGCCTATATCTCTCTCTAATGCCTTGGGTAACGATTTATATCTGATGATATAGACATGGTTGGAATAGAGAGTGGACTAGATTCATAAAGGGGATTCATAAACTAAGATTGTCTTTGTAGTGAATCATGATTACTAGGATAGACTTAGGAGTAAACCTTCACTATTAATATGGTCTTGGGAGTAAACCATGACTATTAAGATGGTTTGGGGAGTGAACCTAGTCATCTATGATTTCCTTGGTAATGAGTCTTGACTACTATGGAAATCATTTCATATGTTTATGGGTCGACCACAATTTCATATATTATTCCAATGTTATTATCTCATGGATTATACTCTTGATTCCCTCTTTATTCATGTATTATGATCTACCCATCTTTATTCCATGAATAATGTGTACGATCGTTATATGCAGGGTATGATCTTAAAATATTACACTCATGTTTTCATACCCTTATGTTCAGGTTATTCTTTCGTATCTCCTTTAATTAAAATTATTGGTCATTTGATATCAGTTGTTCTTATGTTTCCTTTTCCCATGTTATAAATAAATGTTTGAATTATGAGTAATAAATGAGAAGATCTTTTGGGAAAAATTGGAGATCTTTCACCATGTTAGAAGATTATGTTCTATGTTTCCAAATACAGTAAACTTTTATAGTTCTTGGGAATTTTCTTTTATAATGTGGTAAATAGTTATATAAAATGATAAAATATCCATGTATGAAAGGCTGGGTCGCTATATGTTGCGTGTGAGAGAGTGGAACTTTCTTAGGTTTTTTCGATGAACGTGGTTTGAGATATGATCTCTATAAGCTTGATTTTATCCCATACCTTATTTGGATCATTATTTACTTGTTTAATATCAACTTGTTCTTTGTTATGGGAAAATCATAGGGATTTTATCTCTCTTGGAAGCTCTAATAAATGCTATTTATAGGGTAATCCTACTATTCAAGGTCATATCTTCTTTCATATATGTCAATAAGACTTTATATTAACCCTTAAGAAATATACTAATCATAACGGTCATTGTACAATATCTATATCATCAATGGTTATGATGATTAATGACATTTTAAATCTGATCAGATATATTTTATAACGGCCCAATATAACAAAATTATTGCACGTGTTTTCAATAAATTCATTATGTAGTAATAAATTTATTCATTTGGAAAGTGATTTTAATTTATAAAACTCTGGGTCATTAAATTCCCCCTAAAAGGTTAAAAAATATAGAGTTGAAGGTAATATAATCAAAACCTTATTACATAATTTGAATCTAGTTATGATAAATAATATCTCCAACATAGTGTGATATACTAATCCAAAAAATTGTGTAACTATGTTATACCACTTAATGAAACCACAACCATCAGTATTAAATGGAACTGTTAATCCACTGGAAGCTGAAAATGAATGAAGTCCCTAGAGATGATCTTTCTCACATCAGAATGTAGTTAAAAGGGAAAATTTATCCGGGAATTTTATCATATAATGGGATATGTATAAAAATAGTGGTTTCTAATGAAAAACATTAAAGGGGAATATGATATCATGTGCATGTATTGGGGATCTTTTAAGGAGGTATTTACTGAAAAATACATTTCTCATGGGAAAATAGAAGAAATGTAGCGATTGTTCTCCAATCATTGTTAAAATGAGGGTAATAGTGTTAATAGTAATAAGGAAGGGTTTACAAGGATATCTTGGTATGATTTGGACTATGTGAGTTGATTTCAATGTATGGTTGATCATTTCATTGATGGGGTAACAACCTGAATTCAAAGGGAGTTGGTCTCTTAGACCTTTTCATCATATGAGAATATAGTCTCAAGTGCCATTAAGAAAAAAATAGATATCCATGATGTATGTATTTAAGTTAAATACGTAAGATAATAGGTTGAAATAGCATCATGGGATGAATAATGTTGAAATGGGGAATAAAGGAAGAACGATATTTCCTTTATACAACAACTGTGGTAAGAAACACCCTAGAGCATATAGTAATTGAACATTAGTTTATTACAAGGGAATATTAAAAGGACAAAAAGCTCCCATATTCATTGTAAAGGAAAAACATTTCCATGTTCAAGGATTTAACTATAGGGATATGGGAAATTATGTGATCCAATTCCCAAAAGGTTTAGAAAATTTACCTCAAAAGTCCAACAGAGCACAACCAAACTTTTGTAAACACCATATATTAATTCTATGTTCCTAAGGATATAAGGGTTGGTATATTTATTATTTCCTCAGTGTTATATAATTTATTATTTGATTCTATAACTTTGAAATCATTTATATCTTCCATGTTTTTCAAAAGCATTAGATACTTCCCTGGAACCCAAGTAATGGTGATAAATAATTAAGACACTAAGTTAGAATCTTATGGAATAAAATATGTGTTAATCTATTCAAAGTATGATTCATGGTAGGACCATATTTAAAAACATGGTTATTATACATATGGATGAATTTTATATGATCCTTTATATGTATTTACATTCAAATTATAATGAAAAAAATTTATTTCTAAGAGAATGATATTACAATTCATAATGTTTAATTTGAATTTATTATCTTTAGAGGGGAAATTTCATTATCTAATCTGGTCTAGGACCACACCTAGTATCTCTCCTTAAATAAATTTTTAGAAGAGAGGATGATTAATCTTGTTCTGTGGATAATAAAAATATCATATGAATAGAATATGTACCCATGGTATAATATTCATTAATTTTTTTCTAGAAGAATTACCTGATCATCCAGAAGAGTTTGAAGTTGAGTTCTCCATTAATCTTCTTCCTTATAAAATAAATATATTTAAAACTCCATATATAATAGAACTGGTAGAATTGGTGGTGTTAAAGAATGATCTATCGTATTTGAGTGACATGGTATTTTTACCCCTTATAATTTCACTATAGGGATCCCCAATTTTATTCCGTAAAAATAAATAGGGGTATATGGGATTGTGCATTGATTATAGGGAGATAAATTCCATTAAAATAATGAATAAGTATCCTTTAACATGCATTAAAAGATTATTTGATCAAATTCTAGAAGCCCAGTAATTATGAAAGATCAATCTTCACTCTAGTACTCATCGACTATGGGTAAAAAATGATTATATATTGAAGAGACCATTTATAAAATTTTATTGTCCTAATGAGATTACAGTAATTCATTTTGGATTGAATAATCCACTTAATGTCTTTATAGGTCTTATATATAGTATATTGAAGGATTATATTTTATTTTTTTGGTGTTATTCAATAATGATATGTTAATATACTCTAATATATACTAAGATAATGAGATTCATATAAAAATAATTTAGGAGTCCCTAAGTAAAAAATTAATTATATGGGAAGATTTGTAAGTGTGAATATTTTCTCAATGAAGTTTCATATCATGGAAATATTGTCTCCAATTATAATATATTCTTTGACAATTTAATGAAAAAGATAAACAAAGAGTGTCCTACACCAATTAAATAAATTATATCCAACGTTTCATGGGATTACTAGGATACTATCGGTGGTTGTTTTCAAGATTTTTCCTGACGGGAAATAATGTTAACAATGTTATCATTTAAAGGGATTAAATTTACATTGTTAATAGAATGTGAGAAATTTTTTTAAGAGATGAATATGTGGATAATTAATGCACAATTGTTGACTCTACCATCAAAAAGGAAGGATTTTTAATTTATAGTGTCACATTGAAGAAAAGACGTGGTTGTTTCCATAAAAAGAATGATAGGGTGATAACCTATGGATCGAGGTAGTTGAATATTAATGAAAAGAACTATCCAAATCACAACCTTGAACTAGAATCTATAATATTTTATTTTAAAATATGGATACACAAACATTACAATTAAATATGTGATATATATAGACCATAATAGTTTGATGTATATCTTACCTCAGAAGGATCTCAACATGAGAGAATGAAGCTTGATGAAACTACTTAAGGGAAACAAGTTCTTGATAAACTACCTCCCTAGGAAGGAAAACAAGGTGGATGATTCATAAATTAGGAGGGACCATGTAATTATGTCCATGTTGAGGATTAATAAGTTTTATATATTCATAGATCTAGTAAATATGGATATAGTGAATTTTAGGCATAGGGATGCATCATTCCTTTATTAATCAATTTCTAAACCATCCTTACTGAATAAGATATAGAAGTCCCTGTTGAGTCAAAAGTTCTCATTTGACTTCTATATCATGTTTTGGAAATCACAAATGCCTTTTATCTAGTATCATATTGACTCTGTCAATCATATCGTACTGACTCTGTCAATCGTATCACACTGACTCTGTCAATCATATCGTACTGACTCTGTCAATCGTATCGTACTGACTGTGTCAATCATATCATACTAACTCTTTCAATTGTATCGTACTAACTCTGTCTATCGAACTCACTTTTGTGTATCTTACTTTGTATCGTATCAATACATTACATTTTGTAATACTTATGATACTCTTACTTTCATTACTCACTTGTTTTGGTACTTTGTCAAAAAACACATGTTTCATATTAATCGTACTCTTGTTTATCATCTTCAAATATCTTGTTTTAACCAATACATTGTCATTGAGTTAGTTACAAACTAATCAAAACGATGTCATTCTTTCTGTTTCAATATGACCGTTATAATGCCAGGTGTCCAAGTCCCTCCGAGTTTTTCAGAGAAATATGACCATTGGAGGAAATATGACCGTTGGAACTTGAGGCCTATAAATAGGAGTTCATTTGAAGCCGAGAAAGATGAAAAGTGAATGTGTGTGAACAACTGTGATACCCTGATTCTACCAAGTTCTAGAGAGAGACGCTGTGACTTCTCTCATGATTTGTGCTTTGTGCGTCTGATCATCGTATCGAGGGCTTTCAAGTAATTGAAAGATAGAGGTGCCGATTACCTACAAAATAGAGGGTTGTCGGGGATAGGCAGACAGATGTTTCGATCATCATATTGAGGGCTGCCGGGGGTAGGCAGACAGACGTTCTGATCATCGTATCGAGGGCTATCGGGGATAGGCAGACAGACGTTCCAATCATCGTATCGAGGGTTGCCGGGGATAGGCAGACGGATGGTCTGATCATCGTATCGAGGGCTTACCAAGGTGGTGGTAAGACAGACCTCTTATCCTAGGTGAAAGGATAACCCTTCTCTTTGGGTAAAAATAATTGTAATACTTTTACATTTTGGCTGCTGATTGTATTAGAAAGGAATTTGTATTGTTTCCTTTCTTCATTACAATTTCAATTGTAATTGTTTCAATTACAATTATTCTATTACATTTTGTATTAATAGATTCTATACGCTTTGTGGTAGAATCTCTCACACTTGTATTACTCTAATTGTTGTATTCATATTGAATACAATTACTTTACTTTTCTGATAGTATTACATTACATTATACCTTTATATTCAATACAATTGTGGTTGTTTGAATTGTATTAGTTTAAGATCTTTTAAACTAATCTCTTTTAGGTGTTTAAACTCAAAGTTTTTAAACCTACAATTCACCCCCCTCTTGTATTGTTCCATCTAATATACATATAAATTTACATATTCGATCCAATAATTGGTATCAAATGAGGTTTTCCACTGATTTGTATTACTTGTTCTATTTCTTTCATATTATTATTTTTAACTACTTACTACACTAACATGTGAAGTGGAAAAGATTTTGTTTCTTTAGATGGCAGGAATGAATATTGGGTCAATTGAAAACTTAAATCCTTCTAGACCACCTATCTTTGATGGGAATGATTATGAGTACTAGAGATATTGAATGATGACGTTTGTGATCAATACTGGTGTAGACAATTTTATAATGCTTACTGGGGGTTATAAAATTCCTAACAAAGAAGTCAGTACTTTCACTAATCAAGAGAAGCAAGAATATCAACGGAATTACAAGGTACGCAATACTTTATTATGTTCAATAACTAAGAATATATATAGTCAGATATCTTCATGTGAAGCATCCAACTTTATTTGGAAGAAATTAGAAGTCACTCATTTTGGTACATCCAAGGTTATAGAAACAAGAAGAGCAATGCTACGAGCAGAGTATCATGCATTTTTTCCTTATGGGGAGATGGTATGTAAAGTACAACAAAGGTTTATGACAATTTTCAACAGTTTACAATCTATGGGTGAAAATGGTCTTGATGATGAAGCTCTTGTAGATAAGATTGTAGATATAATGCCAAATGAATGGGAGTCAAAAAGGACATCTATTGATGAAAACAGAAAAGTTTCCCAAATTACTCTTGATGAACTCTTTGGAACTCTTCTACAACACGAGACAAGAATGAAAAGAGATTCTAATTTCAACAAGAAGAAGAATGGAAATGGAAGTGTAGCCTTTACATCCAAATCTAAAACACCTGAAAGGATAACAAGATCCAAAGCTAAGAAAGTTATATCTGATTCAAGTGATTGTGATCTTTCGGAAAATGAGTTGGCCAATATTGCTCGGAGGATGAACAAGATTGTGGGAAATAAAGACTTCCAATATAGATTCAAAAACAAAGATAGGAAGGATAAGAAAGATTCAGAGGTAACTTGTTATGAATGTAAGAAAGTAGGACATATAAGGCCTGATTGTCCTTTACTGAAGAGAAAATACAGAAAGGAGAAACTCTCTAAAAGAAATAAGAAAAAGTATTATAAGACAAAGAAAGTATTGAAGGAAAATGATACTTGGAGTGCAAGTGGTAGTGATTCTTCAGACAATTCTTCAGAATATGAGTCCTCAGGACAAAGGAATATTGGACTTATAGCCATATTACCAATTGAAGATCATTGTCTCATGGATAAGGTACACAATGCTGAAGCTATTACAAATGTCTTGTTAAATGAAAATTATATTGATAATAAATATTATGAATCTTTAAATGATGAATCTTCCTCATCAGAAGATGATACATTACCTTCTTGTGAAGAAGTGTCTAAATTTTCGAAATTACTTGAAAATAAAAATTCTAAACTCAAGAAGAATCTTGAGAAAGAAAACTCTAGAATTTGAGTTTTAACTAAAGCAGTATCAGATCTTTCTAATGATCTTGATATGAAAACTTCTGATTTTGAAAGTATTTTAAAACCCCTTGAGAAAGTCAAATCTGATAAGGATAAACTTTCTAAGGATCTAGAAAATGTGATTTCAAAGAAAAATGTTTTAGAGCCTAACTCTAGTTTAAAATTAGATGTTTTGGAAGATAAAAACATTGTTTTAAAACTAAACTCTCAAAATTTTCTCTTTAAAGAAATGTTTGTCAAACTTTACTCATGGAAAAGAAAATTTTGACAAAATATATTCCCAAATCCAGCCTTTGAGAAATCTTTCTGGACTTGGATATACAAATTCCAAACCTGTTTTTAGTAATAACTATTTTGTTCCAAAAAAACCTCTTTTTGTTCTAAGTGCCAATGTGGTGGACACTAGAGAAGAGAGTGTTCTCTCAATAAAACTCAATCTTTAGGATTTCATAAAGCTCATTTTGTAAAACAAATGTGGATTCCTAAAAAATTTTTATCTAACCATTCTGGATCCAAACAGGTTTAGATTCTGAAAAACTAATTATTTCTTTTTCAAGAAAATGAGGAGTGTACCAACAAGAATATTTGGTACATGGATAGTGGTTGTTCTCAACACATGACCGGAAACAAAGATCTCTTTGTGAAAAGGTTATCAAAACAAAAGGTGGAAAAGTTACCTTAGGAGATAATGCTCAAGGAATGATTGTTGGTATAAGTGATATTGTTTTTCTTGGAAAAGTTATTATATCAAATGTTTTGTTTGTTAAAGGTCTTAGGCACAATCTCATCAGCATAACTCAATTATGTGATGAAGGTTACCTTGTGAATTTTAGAAATGATAAGTGTATAGTTCACAATTCCAAGGATGAGTTCAATCTATCTTCCCATAGGCAAGAGAATGTATACACTATTAACTTAGAAGTCCTTAGGAGCCAAAATTTACCCTGATTAAGTTCAATAGAAGACCATCCATGGCTATGGCATAGCAAATTAGGACACTATAATCTAATAAACCTATGTAAACTCTCAAAGAAAAGAATTTTAAAGGGACTACCGGGTCTTAGATATGATTCTTCAAAAGTCTGTGATCCTTGTCAATTTGGCAAGCAACATAAAACTAGCTTTAAATCAGTTAATGAAGTTTCAACTTCTAATGCATTATAGTTAGTGAAAATGGATCTTTTTGGTCCTTCAAAAACTGGAAGCATTGGAGGAAAATATTATGTATTTGTTTTAGTTTATGAATTTACAAGGTTAACATGGGTCTATTTTCTAACAAAGAAATCTAAAGACTTTTCCTTTTTCAAAACTTTTAGAGCCCAAGTTAAAAATGAGAAAAACCTACCATTGATAACTATTCATAGTGATCATGGTGGTGAATTTCAAAATTTAGAATTTGAAACTTTTTGTAGTAGGAAAGGTATTACTCACAATTTCTCAGCTCCAAGAACTCCTCAGAAAAATGGTGTTGTTGAAAGAAGAAATCAAATTCTTCATGAAATGACTAGAACCATGTTGAGTGAATACTCAATTGCTAATCACTTCTGGGCTGAAGCTGTTAGTACTTCATGTTATACTATAAATCGTGTTTTAACCAGACCTTTTCTTAATAAAACACATTATCAGTTATGGACTGTCCAAAAACATAAAGTTTCATACTTCAATGTTTTTGGGTGCAAAGTATTCATTCTGAATACAAAAGATAATCTAGACAAATTTTCACCAAAATCTGATGAAGGGATATTTCTAGGTTACTCCACAACCTCTAAGGATTATAGAGTTTTCAATAAAAACACTTGTACTATTGAAGAAACAGTACATGTGAAATTTGATAAATCTGATCCTATTTTTTAAATCATCCCAACCCACATCATCAGATGTGTTTCCGAAAACTGATTATCAACCTTTGTTAGAAGATCCTTCTGATAAGGAAATTTTCCAAGAAGATGCTTCTGAAACATTTACCACATAATAATATCTACCATATGTTGATGAACAGGTTTTACAAAACCCAAATCAATTGTATCTTAGGAGTCATCCCAGTGATAACATCATTGGTGATGTAAATCAACCTGTAAGGACCGAAAATTCCTTAAGAAATGAAATAGAACATCTTTCTTTTCTTTCCCAATTTAAACCTAAAAGTCCAAGTGAGGCCTTAGGTGATGATGATTGGATCAAAGAAATGCAAGATGAACTAAATGAATTTGAGAGGAATCAAGTATGGACTTTAGTTGAAAGACCTAAAGAAACAACAGTAATTGGTGTAAAATGGGTTTTCAGAAACAAATGTGATGAAAATGGAATCATTGTTCGAAATAAAGCAAGACTTGTTGTTAAGGGATATAATCAACAATAGGGAATAGCCTATGAAGAAACATATTCTCCTGTATCTAGACTTGAATCTATTTGAATTCTATTAGCCTTTGCAGCATACTTTAACTTCAAACTATTTCAGATGGATGTTAAATGTGCTTTTCTAAATCGTTTTGTTCAAGAAGAAGTTTTTGTCAAGCAACCTCCTGGTTTTCTAGACCCAAAACATCCTAATCATGTTTTTAAACTTACCAAAGATCTATATGGTCTTAAACAAGCCCCTAGAGCATGGTATGATAGACTTACAAGATTTCTATTACAAAACAATTATACAAAAGGTACACCAGATCCAACACTTTTTATAAAAATGGAAAATAAAAATGTATTGATTGTTCAAATCTATGTTGATGACATCATATTTGGATCAACTCGGAAATATTTAACTGATTCTTTTGCTAATTTAATGAAATATGAGTTTTAAATGAGTATGATGGGAGAGTTATCATTCTTTTTAGGTTTTCAAATTTCTCAAAAACCAGAAGGAACATATATATCCCAACATAAGTATATTAAATATTTACTCAAAAATTATGGTTATGACAAAACTAAAAGTATTAGCACTCCAATTGCTACCTCAAATACACTTGATCTTGAGGAAACTGGGAAACCAGTAGATCAAACAATCTTTAGAGGTATGATAGGAAGTTTTCTATACTTGACATCTAGTCGACCAGACATAATGTTTTCTGTATGGTTATGTGCAAGATATCAATCTAATCCAAAAGAGTCTCATTTAAAAGTCGTAAAGAGAATCTTTCGGTATTTGAAAGGCACTATGGATTTAGGACTTTTTTACTCTTCTAGAAATGATTTTTTTTAAAAGTTTTTCAGATGCTGACTTTGGTGGTTGTAGAATGGATAGAAAAAGTACATCTGGAACATGTCATTTCTTAGAAGATTCTATGGTTTCTTGGTCTTACAAGAAACAACACTCGGTAGAACTTTCCACTACTGAAGCTGAATATGTAGCAGCTGGAAGTTGTTGTGCTCGAGTGTTGTGGATGCAACACACACTCATTGACTATGGATTGAGTTTTTCCAAAACACAAATTCTATGTGATAATACTATTTCCATAGCTCTTAGTAAGAACCCATCACATCACTCTTGTGAAAAACACATAGATGTTAGGCATCACTTTCTTAAGGATCACACACAGAAAGGTGATATTATTTTACAATTTATCGGAACGCAAGAACAAATTTTTGACATTTTCACAAAACCATTACCTTCCGATAGATTTGAGTTTATAAAACAGAATCTAGGAATGATTACATTAAAATAATCATTCATATCTACTTCATGTTTTACTTTTATCCTTATAGAAAACAACTCCTTTTGAAAGGGGGAGAACATTTCTTACTATTTTTTTCTATGTTTCCTTTTATCTTATGATCTTTAATTATTTACTCTCCTGGTATGTTTTTTTTCTTTTCTATTTATCATATTGAAAATTTTATCATATCATTTACTTTTCTGTGTTTCGTATTTACAGTTTTACTGTATTATTTACTTCATCGTATCGTCAGATCATGGTAATGTATTTCTTTTCCATCGTATCGACCGATCATGGTAATGAATTTCTTTTCCATCGTATCAACCGGTCATGGTAATGAATTTCTTTTCCATCGTATCAACCGATCATGGTAATGAATTTATTTTCCATCATATCGACCGATCATGGTAATGAATTTCTTTTCCATCGGCTTGTCCGATAATGGTAACAAAATTGTTTTCCATCAGCTTGTCAGCTCATGGTAACAAGATTGTTTTTCCATCTGCTTGTCAGCTCATGGTAACAATATTGTTTTCCATCGGCTTTCCAGCTCATGATAACAAGATTTTTTTCCATCATCTTGTCATTTCATGGTAACAAGATTGTTTTCCATCGGCTTGTCGATTCATGGTATCAAGATTGTTTTCCATCGGCTTGTCAGTTCATGGTAATAAGATTGTTTTCCATCGGCTTGTAAGTTCATGGTAACAAGATTGTCTTCCATCGGTTTGTCAGTTAATGGTAACGGCTTTGTTTTCCATCGGTATGACGATTGATAGTATTATTTTACATTGTACACTTGTGTTTTTCTTTAATACTATCTAAAACCAAAAATTACCTTACGATCTCCGACAGGTACATACTTTCTTCATTTTTTTTAATTTTTTTTAATCCTATCCGTTGATCTTATTTCTTCTAATCTCAACCGTAGAAGATCAACGGTCACCCTTTTTGTCTCCTATAAATAGCCACCCCTCCCCAAACCCACTTTAGTTTTTCAGGTTTTGAGGCGAGGCTCTACTCCACTGTTTTTAAGTCATCGTACGATCTTTCATCGGCAGCACCTATATGTCTCAGTCCTCTGCTAATACTCCCGCCGAAATGTCTTCAAAAACTTTTACAGAGAAAGACTTTTTCAGAGAAAGGTTAGTTTCTCGGGAATTTTTTAATTCGTATGATTCCACGATTAAAAGAATCATTTTGTTTCAAGGATGGGAGCATTTATGTGTTGAAAGACATGTTTCTCAAGATCCGGTTCTCTTTGATGAAGTCAGTCAATTCTATAGAACCGTATCTTTCGGCAAATACATGACTATCAATTTTGTTGTGTACGATAAAAATTTTTCTATGTCTGTGAATCAAGCGGCTCATTTTCTGAATGTCCCAATAGAATGTGATTCTTTCTATCCATCTCATAAACTACCAGAGGAGGTCGGTACGTTTAATAGAGAAAGTGTTGAGAAGTCTTTGTTTGTTATAAATGAAGAGAAGAGAAAAGTGGCTCATCTTTCTCTGGACAATAGGTTTGTGACTTTATAGATGCAAGGTTTTCTTATCCCAAGGAAAAGAGATAGAGAAACTTTCAAAGTTTCTGATATTTTTATGCTTGACTATCTTGTAAATATGAGAAATCCAATGGGATATGTTTTTGAAACCATCAAGAATGTCAAGACAGGAGGAATTAAGTCCCAAGTTATTATGTATCCAATTATCCTTACAAAGTTTATTCTCGAGAGCATGAAGTTTTGCAACATTCCTTTGAAAGGAAAGCTGATAGATCTGAAGCCATCCTAGATTAGTAAGAGTATGATGAAAAATTTGAATGTTTGTTTTGATCCAAATTTAAAAAAATTTATAAGAGATGTAGAAGCTGAATCGGCTCAAAATCAATCGGCCCCTATGCCAGCCAAAGACATTACTTCTATTGGTGTTCCTCAAAAGTCTGATCCGCAAACCAGCTCAAAGACAAAGAAGAAGCCTATGTACAGTAAGGAGTTTGTAGCTAAATGGAGAAAGGATAAGGAACATAGAAAGGAAGGTAATACAAAGTCTGGACTTGAACCAGCCGAAGCCTTTGCTGAGAGATTAAGGGTTGAGGATACCCTTCAGGATGAAAAGAAGAAGAAGGTTCTTTTGAAAAGAAAAGCACAGTAATTTGATGTTTCAAATATCTTGAAAGTAGTTTAGGATTCTAGTGATCAACTTACCATAGAAGTTCATCAAGAGCCCATCGTACAGAGCCTTCCAGATAAATAAAAAGGAAAACAGATGATGGAAGATATATAAGAAGTTGAAGAAGAGGAAGGATATTTTATTTTAGAATTCCTTCAGATTTAGAAGAATAGTAGAGAGTAATCGGTTCAAAAGTTGAGTGAAGGTATTCAACAAGTACCTCATACCGATCAAGCACCTTTTGAAACTTCTGAAACTCCAGATAAAACACCCCCTAAAGAAAAGAAACATGCTCAAACATCTCATACTAAAAAAGTTATTGTCATTAGTGACAAAGTAGAAGAATAAGGAAAGGAGAAAGAAAAAGCAAAATAAAAACAGCCAGTTGTTGACTCAAGCCGTTCAAATTATTTGCTTTCGTACGATGAAGGCACTGATTCAGAACAAACAATTTCTTTCAAGAGAAGTGATTACATTGTTCATGTTCTAATAAGGGTTTAAGATAATATTCCCTACTTTCCCAGGCTGGAAGGGAAAATTGATTTTATTACTGACAATTAGAAAAATAAGTTTGGTTCTGTAAGAGAGTTGAGAAAGAAAGTTTTGTCAGTTGAAGCCGATTTGAAAGTTCTATTTGAAACTTAGGCTGCTCATAAGAAAGCTTGCAACAGGATGACCAAGTGGTCATATAAAACAGAAAGCTCGGTAAATTACCATGAGATAGAAATTGAAGATATAAGGATGTTGTCAAATGATCTTGCGATTGCTTTCAATAAGCTTGACAAAGAAACTGTTGAAAGGATGAATCAGATAACTCATGGAGCCGATATTCCTTCAGTGAAAGAATTGCAAGAGAGAATGAATGCTTTTCAGTCTGAATTCTCAAAGGTTTCATCTTTCAAAGATGAAATGGTTTTGTTGAAGAAACAAAATTTTGTGTTATCCAAAGATAACAAGAATCTTCAAGATAGAATTGATACTCTTGAGGAAGTAATCAGAGTCCAGGATGAGACTATCAGAAATCAAGATCAGCTTTTTTCCGACCAACAAGAGCTTCTCAGAACTCAAAGTAAATCAATACTTAAAGACAAGAAAGAAATCAAGAAGATGAAAGCTGTTCTTCGTGAGATCATACAGAAGGAAAAGGAAAGAGAAAACAAATGACTGTTGTTGTTTTTTCTTTTTTTGGAACCTGTCTTTGTTCTTTAATAACTTTTAGGATTCTTTTCTTCTGTCCTGTATTTATTTTATCTAACTCTTTCAGTAAAACTAAGGTTACCCCATTCTTTTTGTAAATCACAAAGGGGGAGAATGTTTTATAATGGGGGAGAATTCTTTACAAAGTGAGATTGATTTAATCAAATACTTCGAAACCAAGGAAAATCTGTGAATACAATCCTTAGTAAAGAAAAAACCTAAGGGGGGGTTAGTTGTAATCAAATTCATATTCAGAAGAGTTTTCAATAACTCAGGGGGAGATAATTATTTCTTGTTGTATTTAATTTGTGTGTTGTGATTTCCAAAAAGGGGGAGATTGTTGAGTCAAATGTTATCCTTTGACTTCTATATCATGTTTTGGAAATAACAAATGCCTTTTATCTAGTATCATACTGACTCTGTCAATCGTATCATACTGACTCTATCAATCGTATCGTACTGACTCTGTCAATTGTATCATACTGACTTTGTCAATCGTATTGTACTGACTCTGTCAATCGTATCATACTGACTCTATCAATCGTATCGTACTGACTCTGTCAATTATATCGTACTAACTATGTCTATCATACTCACTTATGTGTATCTTACTTTGTATCGTATCAATACATTACATTTGGTAATACTTATAATACTCTTACTTTCATTACTCACTTGTTTTGGTAATTTTTCAAAAAACACATGTTTCGTATTAATCGTACTCTTATTTATCATCTTCATATATAATGTTTTAACCAACACGATGTCATTGAGTTAGTTACAAAATAATCAAAATGATGTTGTGCTTTCTGTTTCAATATGACCGTTATAATGCCAGGTGTCCAAGTCCCTCCGAGTTTTTCGGAGAAATATGACCGTTGGAGGAAATATGACCGTTGGAACCTGAGGCCTATAAATATGAGGTCTTTTGAAGTCGATAAAGATAAACTCTGAATGTGTGTGAACAACTGTGATACTCTGCTTCTACCAAGTTCTATAGAGAGACGTTGTGACTTCTCTCATGCTTTGTGCTTTGTGCGTCCGATCATCATATCGAGGGCTTTCAAGTAATTAAAAGACAGAGGTGCCGATTACCTATAAAATCGAGGGCTTCCGGGGATAGGCAGACAGACGTTCCGATCATCGTATCGAGGGATTCTAAGGATAGTCAGACAGATGTTCCAATCATCGTATCTAGGGCTGCCAGGGATAGGCAGACAAACGTTCTGATCATCGTATCGAGGGCTGCCGGGGATAGGCAGACGGGCGGTCCGATCATCGTATCGAGGGCTTACCAAGGTGGTGGTAAGATAGACCTCTTATCCTAGGTGAAAAAATAACCCTTTCTCTTTGGGTAAAAATAATTGTAATAATTTTACATTTCCGCTGCTGATTGTATTAGAAAGTAATTTGTATTGTTTCCTTTCTTCATTACACTTTCAATTGTAATTGTTTCAATTACAATTATTCTATTACATTTTGTATTAATATATTCTATACGCTTTATGGTAGAATCTCTCACACTTGTATTACTCTGATTATTGTATTCATATTGAATACAATTACTTTACTTTTATGATAGTATTACATTAAATTATACCTTTATATTCAATACAATTGTGGTTGTTTGAATTTTATTAGTTTAAGATCTTTTAAACTAATCTCTTTTAAGTGTTTAAACTCATTGTTTTTAAACATACAATTCACCCCCCTCTTGTATTGTTCCATCTAATATACATATAAATCTATATATTCGATCCAATAGTCCCTATATGATGATGAGAAAATAAAAAGGAATATTGATGATATGAATGTTGGGAAATTAATAGAATTTATATATATATATGGATTGTTGATTTTTGTGAATAGGTTATACATTCCATCCATACTATAGCTGAAAAGGAAACTACTAGATGAAATACATATATAAAATTTCACCATACACCAGGATAGCATAATGATGTACTTGGATTTAAGAGAATATTTCTTATGGGAGGTATGAAGAGAGAAATTATAGATGATGTGTCCAGATTCTTAGTATTCCAATAGGTAAAGGATAAAAGATAAAATTACAAGGGGGTTATGAAACCTCTGTTATACCTATATGGATGTGGTACATTATTACATTTGACTTTGTCACTAGACTCCCAAAAACTCCAAGGAAGAACAATTCTATATGGGTCATCACTGATAATATTTTCATGTAATCCATTTTCATAGATATAATAGAAGATATAACCCATATAGTGGCTTTCCGAACACTATATCAATGAAAACACAAGGCCTCATGGGGAACCACTATCGATTGTATCTGATCATAACCCTTAGTTCACATTTAAATCTGGTAGATTCATTAGCGGGCTCTTGACATTGAGATACATTTATTCACCCCCTATTGTCACCATATGGATGGGTTGTCTAAAATGACTATCCAGACATTTGAAGGAATGCACAGATCATGCTCAATTCACTTCTAAGGTATGTGGGATCAATATCTAACTTTAACAGAATTTAAATAAAATAATATAATTCATTCAAAAATATGTACGATACTAAATGAATAATTTTAAATAAATATGTTTCATACTTTAACCTAGTGGTATGTATTTGGAGAAATAATGCTAGTTGGGTCAGATCTTATAGAGGAGACAATTGTTAAAGTATGGAAACTTCATGATCATATAAAATCACCATAGAGTAGAAAAAGAGCTATATTAATAATCATAGGAAGTAATTGGAATTTAAAGTTAGGGATCATGTATTATTAAAGGTTTCCCCATGGAAGGGAGTTGTATATGTGGTAAAAATGGGAATTTAATCCCTAGGAACATTAGACCTTTCAAAATACTAAAAATAATTGGGACTGTAGATTACCAGTTTGTTATTTCACCCAACCTTTATAAAGTAAATTATGTCTTCGATGTTTCATTATTAATGAAATACATGCCATATCCTGCACATGTTCCCACATATGATAGAATATATTTCGATCCTGACTTGTCATCTAATAAAAAACATGTCTATATTCTTAACACTAGAGAGTATATTATACATAATCGAACAACCTGACTGGTTAAAGTCCCATTGAGAAATAAAAAAATATAAGATGAAACCTAGTATCCTGAATAATATATAATGAAGTAACATATCTATTTTATAACCCAATTTCTTGGATAAAATTTTTATAGTGGATAATGTATGACCGAATTCTGTACTATGGCAAGTAAACACCATATCATGGACTATCATGCAATGAATTCTTAAAATATCCTTTATGCAATACTTTATTTAAAAGTTAAATTTTATAATTTCAAACATTTCTAACTATCTTGAATTTTGAACTCATCAAATAAAAATTATTTTGGTATGAAATTTTGAGGTTTTTCTAAAAAGGTATATTTTTTAAAAAATAACGTTTTCACAAAACATGTAATTTTTATGGTGTTATAATTATAAAAGAATGAACTAGAGATTTAAAAAAAGAATTTAATTAATAAAATATTAATTTAATGAATAATAATATAAAATTTTAAACATTCTTTGAAATTTTAAATCAAATATCCAACATTTTTAGAACAAATTAAAATGATACTTTAATAAAAAACTTATTTTCAGTATTTTCTTCAAATCAATTATTTTCTTGGGGGAATAGGTTTTGTATTTCCATGAAAGCCTCATTTCATTCATTTATTTTATAATAAATTTATTTATTTAATTAAAATTAGTACGAATGATAATTTTATCAAGAAAATAATTTTAAATCCTAAAAACGTTATTTTTGTAAACATTTTTTTTGAAATTAAATGTGTTGATTTTTAAAATAATTTTTTACACT
Source organism: Viscum album (assembly GCA_963277665.1). Classification (NCBI taxonomy): domain Eukaryota; kingdom Viridiplantae; phylum Streptophyta; class Magnoliopsida; order Santalales; family Viscaceae; genus Viscum; species Viscum album. The sequence goes on along the minus strand of OY728167.1, from coordinate 735,820,923 downwards.
TTTAGAAATTTTATTTGAAAAAATTATTTTAAAATTTAAATTAGAATTGAAAAATTATTTAAAAGCTTCTATCTTAATCATTTTCATTAAAATTAATTAATAAGGTTAGAAATTAACTACCATTATAAAACTAAATTAGGGTAAAATTTAAAAGATAAAATAAAAATACCCAAAACACTCAAATTCTTCTAAAAAATAAATGGTTGAGGTATTTTTAGACCAAACTCATTTTCCTCTCCCCTTGTTTCATTTTTTCCCTTTTTCAGTTTAATAGTAACCTTATATTATTGAAAATGAATGGGTTACTCCCAAAACTAAACTTCCCCCACTTATAAAAGGATAACATCTTCACATCTTCAATACTCACATATAATTAGAATTTATCTATGAAACTATATCACATTTTTCAAAATATTTTATCACCAATATTTATCATAATGCCTTCATTTCCACGGATAATTCCAAGTAAAATTCAAGTCTCTGACGTGTGTATTATCAACTGATTATCTTTTCTCCTTAAATACATTATTTAAAATTGATTATGTACACAATAATTTTTTGATATTAATATCATTTATATAATTTAATATTACTATATTAATGATTTCATTATTTTTTTATTCATATATTGCATCCATTATGAAAAACAAAACCATGGTTCGTGTGTTGTGAGAACTACCTCCTCTAAGACCCAACATGTTTCGTTTTCCTTCACCGCCATTGAAACATCAATATATTGATGGTATTAAAGGATAAATATAATTTTTATGATATTATTATAGATTTTTATGACATATTTTAGATCATAATGATGACATTATCAACAAATAGTCATCATTAATTTAACTTTCTTAAATAAGTGTTCTAATAGGATAATAATTTATTCAAATAATGTAAGATTTTCATATCCATTAAATATTCATTTAATTCCAATAAATTATAATTTATCACACTAATAATTAATAATTCATATTATTTTTCTTCTAGTATAAATATAATATTACAAAAACACCTTATAATCATTCATTAAACTAGGGTATGTTCATGTTTAGGTCCGTTTGACCACCTAATTGAAAAATATTATACATATATATCATGGATGAATATGAAAACTTATATAATTGTATAATATGATATAAATGTGTAAATAATTATTTTTATTTGGTTATTATGATTTTATATCAATATGTTATTCATCAATTAACAAAACACCCTTCGATCATCCAAAATCGCCAAAATTTATTTATTATCGATTTCATCTTCATCTCTAAAGTCTAAAAAACTAATGAAAATAATTTAAAAAATAATAAATAATTAAAAATAATTTCTAAAAGTAATGCTAAATACCTATTAATTATGAATTTTTTAATAATAATGAATAATAACACCACTATTTTAAAAGAAGTAAAAATAATCAAAACTATAAACACTGAATTGTAAAATCTAAAGAACTCATGTAAGGAATCACTATTTATGAAGAGTATGAATAAAAATGGATATTTTTAAGGTTATTAATTAAGATATTAATATATATATATATATATATATATGATATATGTGGTTAAATTATTTTTATGAAAATCAGGAAAATGGTATGGGTTTTCAATCTAAAATTTCTCTCATTGAGACTTTTTTTGTATCATGCACCTAATTTTAATTATGTGGTGTATATATACAACTGATGTATGATTTAATATGACTAAATTCTTTTTTAGTGGATTTTTATGATCAATTTTAATTCATATTATTTAAGAGGTAATTATTTAAAATCTACCTATGCCAGAAGTGGATATTTTAGTCACAATTCTCATTCTTTTGGACTCATGTTATATTAACTACCTATTTAACTTTATTTGGTGCATAAATTTATGTGGAATATTGTGTACCACACTACTCATAAAATTTAATGGATTTAAAAATATTAATTTTTATCCCTCAATAATTTTCTTATGATTAAATAGTTATCAAAACAGTTGTAAAATCCACTATTTTACATGAAAAAAAAATCAACCTAAGTTTTGTTAAATTAAAATTAGGTGTTTTTTCATATAAAATACATCATTATCTGGATACGGAAAAGTGGAGATAGCTGTGAAAAAAAATTAACCTTGGGTTAATCACCCCCAAAAGGGTTGGTTTAGAATTTAATCAATTATCACTCTAATTATTTTTTGAATGGGAATAAGAGAGAATACCAGGCTAGACACACATGGGGGATATGTTTTGGAATATTCACACATTCATTATGAACCATGATGAATGATTTTTCCTACCATTAACTTGGTATTCAAACAATGAAATTTAATGAATCTAATGATTATTTTATATGGAAAACCCAACCCATTGTAGGTACCCAAACCACTATATTTTTTTGATAAGGGTACATAATATTACTTTTATGATACCATATAATTTCAAAGATAATTAAGGGATTTTATACTACACATACACATTAATATATTTAATTTAGAAGTATTTGATTTCCATATTTCTTATTATATGATCCACCATGTTTTATTAAATAAGAGTTTACTTAGGGAATGGTATGAATGGTGTTGATGTATTTAAGGATAATTCATTGGACTTAATCAGGTTTCATATGGGGAATTTAATTATATAGACCCACAATGAATCAAGTTGTCTCATTAAAAAATAGTCTAGGTTTTGGTGTATACTTATTCCCATAATTGGTTAAGTGTCTTAGAAAAGGCATTGACAAGATGTTTGGGATTTCCAACCTTAATTATTACCTTAGTATGAGACCGGTGATTATTGTTACACATTTTTCATTTATTTTTTTGGATATATACTTCCCTTAGTTTTAGTAGATTATGGATTCATGGTGTTTATTTACTCCAACTATGTCACTTATTCCATGTTTATTTAATGAATTATTTTATTTTATACTACTCCTTATTGAGCATCTGAGATCATCCTTATTTTTCCCCTTTCCATAGTAAAACTAGTGGTGGAATATGTATAATTTTTTGGGATATTATGGGAGGAAAACTAATGTTCTTGAAATATGTTCATATTGTATTGTATGTTCTAAAATGTATTGAAATGTATGTATCTGGTCATCTGAGACTTCTAAACTGTTGGATCCTTTGGGAAATCATATATTTTGTAACAATAATATAATATAACCACTCGATATAGCTTTTTAGAGTCTGAGATGTTAAAATATTCCTCACCCAATGTACCCAATTAAGAATCAATAAACCCAATTCCACTTTTCATTCAAGAACAAATGTCATAGAAATTATAGTACACTGAAAGATTTATCTTCTTCTTTTTTTAAAAAATTTAACTTTTATATATAAATTTTATTATTTTTAAAAGAAAGTGGGATGTAAATAAAATATATTGAATGTAAAATGACTGATTCTCTCTTTTTTATTAGGTTCATGCATCATACAAATGATGATAATGAAAAATTCAATTCCATTATCTATTTTTTAATTTTTTTCATTTTTTAGGAGGATTCCAATGAATTATGAGGAAATATAAATATTTTGTGGACCTTATCTCAATTATAAACCTACCACAACATTTTCAGATAATATATCTTATCCCATTGATAATATATGAACTGCCAAAGTACCCCTACACTCATAATGTACTAAAATCATGAACATTAAACAATAGTGAATGTAGGTTAGGAAAATGGGCTTGTAATATGGTTACCTATAAGGACATTCAAGTTTATTAGGTTATTAAAATTTAAAATTTAATGGTATGTATTAAAATTGAATAATAAAAGGTATCAATATCAAATAAACACCACTATTTCAGTTTTATATTTCTTTGTTCTAAAAATATTATATAAAGGATAAATCCACATTATAGATGATTGACAGGATTTTAGTTCACCTAGGAATGGAGGGTATGAGGGAGAGTTCAATAAAATTGGTGTAGAGTACCTCTATAGATGAGTAAATTGATATTTTTCAATTCTAATGATGTGTTTGTTTCAAAAACTAATCAAACCCATAAGATTGTTTTGAAAATTCCAATTTTAGAAAATGATTCCATATCAATAATCATTTTTTTAAAGGCATTTCTTTAAAATTTGAATCAAAAATGTAAAATGATTTTGGATATTGTATTTGAAAAATAAATATATAATAAAAACACAAAATAAATAAAAATTATTCAAAATTTAAACAGAACATTTTTTCTTTTTTTATTTTTGTCATTCATAGTTTAGTTTTCTTTCTTCATTTTTTACAGAACTCAAATAATAAATATATTATATCTCCCTTTTTTATTCCTTATAATGAAATTTTCCTCAATATAATTAGTTTTTAAAAAATATAATATTAAATAAAGTTAGTCAGAAGGGACATCCCCTAAGTGATGTCATAGGTGTCATCCATAAAATGCAGTCCCCAAATCAGATTCTTTAAAAACCCTCATATATGTGTTTAGAATGATTCCTATTGATGGTAAAATTTTATCCACTCTTATCATGAAAAATATTTACAGCCCTAAAAGGAAAAACGTTATTAATAGTATAAGGCCTTAGCTCAATGAACAAAGCTTACTAGTGTGTAACTTTAACCAGGATTTATACAGGATGACCTTCCAACTAATATGGAATATCCACTGATGAATCATATCATCATGTATATCCTATTTATTCCCTTCTTAGATCAATTATTTCTCATTTAAAGACCGATTTTTTTAAATGTTTCTTTATATCATGATGAGTAGATTGTCAAAAATGTAACACCAAAAAAAAACAAAAACATTGATACTTTAATAAAATATAATTATTAAATATGACCATTATATTATAACCATTAAAATTTTAAGAATAAATAATAATAAACCATCTTAAGTTTTTTAAAGGTATGATAAAAAAATGTAATTAAATGCTGGAAAATAAAATTTTTATAAAAAATGGGTTTTACTCATTACGTGCACTAATATAAAAATTAATTTTTTTCACCCTTGGAAACATTATTTAGAAAAGTTCATTTTATATTTTAAATCATGAGTTAATGTTTATTTAATAATTCCCATTTAATTTTTGGGTAAAAAAATAATATTTCTTGGATAAATGCTAATTTCTTTTTTAAAGGTAAAACTATTATTTTCAAATAATTATTTTATTAACATTGTTTAAATATTGTCCTGATAAAATAATTTAACCTATTCTAAAAAATTAATATAATAAAATTTTTAATATTTAAATAAACATATTAACACTCATTCAATTAGTAATCAATAATAAATAATATTAAAAAGAGTTAATGGTGAAAAAAATGTTTTTTACAAAATAGTTTTCCAAAATATGAAATATATTAATTTAAAAGGTAATGTTAAATTATTTAGAAATTTAATAATATTATATTGGCACTAAATTTAGTTTTAGATCATAAAAATTTTATAAGATGGTTTACCCTATGTTATTGAATAAAATATATATTACTTTGTTAAAAGCTAGTTACTATGGTTTAATCCAAGAGAGTACAAATGGTTAACTGGAGGGGTGAAATGTATAACATATTAAAAAATGTTTGTTGATATGTTTTTGGGGTACAAATCGACCATAAATTATCTCCCCACCATTATTTTATATTTTTAGTCTTCTTTTTATGTGAAACAAGTTATATAATTTTGTGAAGATGAATTTATTACAAAATTTTATTCTCACCAATTATAAAAGGGGCCTCTAAACACCACTTAAAACCATTATAAATTATGGTTTCCTATTTAAAATCTAACCATTTTCCTTCCTTAATGATCCTATTTTAATTTCTTTAGCTTCTGTTCACAATATTTCATCCAAATATACCCTTTTATAAGGAATCTTATAAGGGAATATCAATGTTTTCAACATTAGTACAATGTTTCCCTAACATTGATTATTTTATATCATTATATTTAAAATATATTTTTCACAATAATTTATGATAAATTTATTATTTATAGTATAATGATATTTTTTATATTTTTGGAATAACTATTGACCACCTTTCTACTTTTCCATTGAGAAAAATAATCATTTCATTCGTGTATTTGTGAGGAATACCACCTCTATTAGGTAAAATATCTCATTTTCATCTTATTTATTTATTAATTATTAAAATATTTTAAATTGTGATTTTAAACCATTAAAATATATAAATGTCATACATATTTTTATTTACCAATATTATTATTCCAATAGATACCATATTTGTAATTATAATCACCCCTCAATTTTGATATAGTATAATTAGGGTCTGTTTGACTACCTATTTGATCAATGATTTAAAATAATATTATAGATGAATATGAGAACATAATTTATTATAATATATAGTATAAATAAGATAATATTTATTTTATTTTGGTTTTTTAATGGTAAAATTAATATTAGCCTCATTAATTAATATACCAATGTTTGTTTAGTGAAAAACATTGAAACATGGTCATCTCTAATTTCATCATTAAGGATCATAAGAAAAAACAACATAAAATGAAATCATATAATTATATATAATTTTAATGAAAAAGTTTCAATGACTTTTATGATATAGGAATTATTAACTTTGGTAGAAGAACAAAGAACAACATCAATATTATGAAACCAGTTCAAAACGATCAAGATTATTTACACATGATATTGAAAATATATAATAACTAACTAATATGCATGCATAGAATAATTATAAATTATGTTTGAAAAAGGTTATATATGTGAATAATTATATTAAATAATTTTTTAAAATATTTTTTTATACAATAGGATAGAGAGCATTCAACTAACCAATAATAAAGTTAAGGGGGTTTCTGGACTCTAATATTTTCCTTGGGGGATAAAGATTCCTATTTAACTGTGATATTTTAAGATTGACACATTATAACCTATAATTATGCTATAATATAGTCCCACCATTTAATTAATGGAAGTCATATATCATATCAAGGTCATTCCACTGATAAATCTATTTCTTTATAACATCTAAATTTCATAAAGTATGATTTAATTCCATTTATGGTTATTTATTTTCCATATCAATGTTTTTAATTTTTTTTAATGTTCTAATTTTTTATGCTAAAATATTATTATGCTTTGTTTATTTTTATATTCATATTTATCTTAAACCCTTTCAAATTTAACTTTTATTATCATTTTAAATTATGTGGGTGTCAAGAAATGTATTTTAAAAATATTATGATATCATTTATTTTTACAATAGTTTCTTTTATATTCTACTCCATATTTATTAAATAATATTAATTTTTTAGTTATAGTTTATGGGATATATTTTTAAAGTATCTTTTTATGATGTATTATTTTCACCTTCTTACAAAAAATATATTGTAATGATACATGTAACTAAGAATTTATCATTTTTGATTTAAAATTATTTTTCCAAAAATCACTTTTCAGGATTTGATTTTTATTTTTTCATCTATATTTAATGATGTTATGTTTCATGTATCACCCTTTATTTTTTATTAGGATGTGATCCTTTTATATTGATCAATTTTTTTGTGTCAATCAGTTTTTTCCTTGTTGTTATTTTATAGCATTTTGAAATGTTATGAACCCAATTTTCATCCCAAGGGTTCTTTATTCTAGGGAAATGATTGATTTTCATTTGAAAGTTTTATAAAACTGATTTTACTTACATGGGTTATTTTATGATGTTATAAGTGAATTATTTTCCATTATAAATTTTATTTAGGTATGAATGAATGTCTGGGTCTTATAACAATCTCTAATTCATTGGTTAAAAGTTTATACACCATAGGAAATGTAAGCCCTAGTTTAATTTATTTTCTCACAAGCTTGGATCTAATTGTATAACTCATGAAGGTGTTGTTTTGCGATACCTATTTCTGTCTCAAAAATCTATAGCATGAAACTTTTCTATAAAACTTTTCATTTCCATTATATATATTCCTATTTTATTCCACATTTCCCGTGTTAAATTTTATATAAGAACCATGATGATTGGTTTATATTATGACTCCCTTGTTATTCATACTTCATTTTATGTTAATGTTTTATATCACAATAATTTTATGATCTATATTTTTTTTTATGTTTCTATTATGTAGTATTATGTATTATTATCTTGTTATCATACCATTTTTCTCATTATATTCTCATTTATGTTCTCTGACTGTTGTCTCCCTTGTTTACCCTTACTAGGCATTTGAGCTCACCTCTTTCATATTTTTTCCTCATTCCACTATTTATCAATATGGTTATTTTAGGTGATATTTCTAAAATAAAATTTATAGTTGTGAAATTATTGATAAATGTTCACAAGTATTGTAAAATAAACTATTTGTGTAGCTAATATCCCAAGACAATAAACTTGCAGTTCTCATTATTGTGTAACTATTTGTACAATTAAAGGATTGATGATGAAAAATTATAAATTAAGTGTGTATTTATGGATATGGTTTCATTAGTTGGTATCATAGAAATATTTATTTTTATCTTATGTTAGTTTTTTATTATTTTGAGGATTAGGATGAGATAACTTTGGTGAAAACCCTAGGAATAAGTGTATATATTTGATAACATCCTATAATTTTGGCTAAGTAACGATTGTGTGGTTTTCCTATGAATTACATCCATGTATGGATACAAGAAAGTGTATTGGGATGTGAAATGGATGAAGTTAGGGATAATCACCCAAAAAAATGTAACACTTTGATATTTGAAAAGAACACATTGTTTGACAGATTATACAACACACAACACCAAGCTTAAACGAACTATGAAATATTATTATTTTATGACTGTTATAACATATTCCTTGAATTCGTGTGTATGAATAGATTGAAATTTATTATGAAATATATAAAATGGTAATAATAAATCAATATTTTTTTATAAAATTTTATGAAATTATCACAAACTTTTTTTTAGTCATTTTTCTTCTCAAAAGAAATTTTTTTCCAAAATTCTTTTTTTAAGTGAATAATATAATTATTTTTTTTTAATTTTTGAAATTTTATTTTATAAAAATAATTTCATTTTTGAATGTATCATATCAAAATTATTTTTGGATGAAATTTTGGGATTTTTTAAAATGATTAATTCTCCAGTGAATAGTGAAGAATACTATTTTTATTGAAAAATATTTATTTATTTCCATAATTTACTAAGATCTAATTTTTAAAAATGGTTTAATGATAAATTATCTATATTATATTAAGATTAATTAAATTATTTTTATTGGAACCAATTCTATATTTTATTATTTTATAAAAAAATTAATATTTAAAAGACATTTCTAGGTAAAATTTATTTTTGTTGCGTTTATTATTTTATTCTTAAAATAATTTTTTCCACTTATGAAATTTTTTTCATGATAAACAGACTCAATAATTTTAATCATAAGGTCAATTTTTATTGAAATATATCCGTTTATTTGTTTTTCAATATGATTAGTATACATAGATAGTTATTGTCACCATGATAAATGTTAAATTGGTCAATTAAGATTATAACTGATGTAATAAGACTTAAAATTAATTAAAACATTCCTTAATATAAATATATGAGTCTATTTAATCCATAATAAACCAAAATTCTAAAATATGACCATTTCTATCATTTATATTTTATTTTGTCCTTTATAATGTTTATGTAAATTAAAAAGTCAAAAATGCCACTTTCTTGCTTTTAATATCTATACTATTTTATGATAGGGATGAAAATAAATTATGTTTGGTTCTAAATGTTTATTATAAAGACGACTAATATTTTCTCATGATAATTTATTTTATTTTTTAGTGATGTCATAATTACCGTAAATTCTTATTCAATGTCGAAACAGGTCTTGTGCAAGCTGTTAGAAAATCATGTACATGATTTTAAAAACACTAAAAGTAATATTTATTGGGTGAGTTAAATCTTACAAAAAAACATTAATATAAATATAATATATTATATCATCTTTAAGGGTTTATATTATAATTCCATTTCTTTCATATTATTTTCAAAGTCAAATTATATGAGTATTACTTAAAATGAAATTGATAATATTTTATGTTAAATAATATATTATAAAATAAATTAAGAAAATAAAAAACATGAAAGAGGTAAATACGGATGATAAAAGGTCTAAAATCTCAAAACATGGAAATTTATGATCCAATGTTCACCTTATATTTAATATGCAATGTCCATATTATTTACGAATAAAATTCCCTTTATTTTGATTTAATTAAATGTCTTGTAGATATTGAAAGAAAATTCACTCCTTTTTATCCAATTAAATTTAAATGACCATTTAATATCATTACCATTGATAATGTATATGTAGAACAGTGATCACATAACGAGTATAAATATAGGGTTTTAGAAAATCCTTTTGACACTGAAAAAGTGATGGCCTCAACAAGTAAGATGATTCCCTATGAATCCCATTTATCAGATCTTCCAAGGGAGATACCATTTCTAGGATTTTACCTAGAACAAGCCCAAGCCGATATCCAACAACTTATGCCTCAGTGAAACCATTTACGAGATAAGTTCAATCTCATCAAGATCACGACCCAAACCATGTTCACCGAATGAACCTATGAAAGCCATACCATCATGCACCTTACTCTAAGGGTGTATGCTAGTTGTATAAAGGGATATGTAACAAGACCCTAGCATTAGGGATATATAAATTATTTTTTTATAGAATAACCAATATATTTTTCATATTATGGTTACTTTGTAAGTGCTTTTTAAAGAAGAAATATTATTTTTGGTTAATATTCAAATTCAATTAAGAAATTTTTTTTGATGAATTAATATATTTTTGAAATAAATAATATTTTAATAAATTATTTTAATTATTTTAATTTCATTAAATATAAATTATCATATAATTTTTATGAAGTCAAATGTAATTTTTATTATGGTTTGAAAAATGTTTTTTTCAAAACCCGTCAATTTTCAATAAAAGTTGGTTTTTATTTCAAAAGTGAAAGTTCACATATTTAGAAAATTATTTACATAAAATGAATATTTTATTTAGAATCTGGAAGTCAAAATTATCCAACAGTGATTTTTTCATAATTTTCTAAGATAGTCGAATTTTTTGGTAAAAATTAAATACCATATAAATATATATTGTGTTTTATGCCATAATAAAGGATCAATAGTAACATAATAAATACTATAAAAGGTATATTCAGACAAATATATGATTTTCCTTTAAAATATTGTAATTTTTTTATTTTACAGAGCCTTAGTGAAACCTCCAAGACATATAAAATATTTTAAAATCTTAAAATTATTTCCTTGAAAGTATGACTCACCTCCACATCAGAAAGAGAAAAAATTTAATATCTTCTACCATTTACCATAAAAAAAATTTATTCCACTCTACGTTTCTAGAAAACATGGGTAGATACCGTGGTATGGTTTTTGATTTTGAATTTTTTATTGTGTAGTGTCCAAAACAAAAATAATAATGAAATCCCCCTCATTTCCTATATATACCCATCCATGCTCCCATTTCTCTTCACTAAGACTATTTGAAGCTCTACCAACCTCTTCCACCTACTTCGTACAGTCCTCAAAATGTTCCCTAAATATCCTAAGAATCCTATCCAAATCCTTTGGAGTCACACATCCATGTAAGGGATCTTCCACTCTCCTCTTTTATCATGCACTCTTCTTATGGTATGTATTTTAATTAAAATTTTGTTGGTATATGTTCATACACACTAAAATTACTATAAATTTGATATATAAATAATTATATCCTCCTTTAACTCTAATTAATCCATCCATTATCCTTTATATACACCTGTTATCATACCAAAATCTTGTAAGGGATCCTCACTTTCCTCTCTTATTTTTAATTCAAGAACCTTGTCAGAAATTAGTCTTTTTAGATTCAATTGGTTGTATTTTTATCATTTTATAATAAATTACCGACCATCCATTTTATGTTATTTCCATGAGGTATCATTTTTCCTCCCCCATTTGGACCCTTAACTTAGTCGTTGCTATATCAAAATTTCGTAGGGGATTTCCCTCTATCCTCTTTTTATCAAACACCACATTTATGATATTCCCTTTGATTTAACATTTTCTTAAGTTGGTATATGTTCTTACCTATACCCTTACTATACATTTAATTAATAAATTATGATATACCCCTTTCTATCTCATCAACCCATTTTACTAATTTCTATTTGACATCGTTATGCTACCGAAATTGCACTACGATTTCCCTGACAAAATAAACTTGTAGTGAACATCGTACCCTTTTCTCTATCAAGGGTATTCACCTTATGCTTGTGTATTTATTTATTTGGTACTTACATGTATGTATTTTAAATTTCTTATTTGTGGGATAGATATTGATCTTTAATGAATTGTCTATGTTTCACACTTAAGCCTAAAAATTAAATGATTATGAAGGGTGTTCCATAATAGCGCTCCAATGCATTGGGTAATGTTAAGGTTCATGATACATCATGTGAAATTAGGGTTTACTCATGATACTTTAGGTGAAGTGGGTTTTTAATCATGATAATTCATGTGAAATGAGGGGTTATTCATTTTAATTCATGTGCACTAGATTTTAACTCATGCTACGTCATGTGAAATGAGGGGTTACTCATGTTAATTCATGTGAAATGGGGTTTTTACTCATGCTAATATCATGTTGTATGTCACTGCCACATTTCCTAGTTATGATTATCATATAATATCATGCCTTTTATATTCTTGTTTCTATTATGCTCCATTGATATTTATATTGTTTAACATGTATTTTCTTCTTGATGCTATGAATTGTTTACTCCCTTAATGGGATTTATAGCTCACCCCTTTCTTATGTATATCCTCAGGTTATCCCAAGAAGTGTTAATTATAATGGAATGGTGTGGTCATATAAAATAAGTTCTCATTAAATCCGTTTTATTTCATGTTTCTTGTTGTTATATAATGTTACTAATTTCCCAAAGACACTAGACCTCTCGATCTTCTAAGTTGTATTATGTGAATTTTTATATAATAAATCATGTTTAAATATGAAATAAAGAGAAGGGTTGTTTTAGTTGGTATTAGAGGACATGTTTAGTTATTTTTGGTATTGGGATTATAAAAACCTAGTGAAAACCCTTAAGGATAAGAATAAGTGTATGAAAACATCGCTAAATTTTTGTAATTATAGAGCAAGTGGTTTGTCAATGAAATACATCCATTTCTAGATACTAAAAGTGTATGTGCCTCTGGCATAGATATACCTATGAGTAAAAACTCCAAAAAGGTATTCCGAACATGACTCATGGTAACCTGGTACATGACAATGGTCCTTACTACACACTTGTTTTGACAATCCCAGCGGATATGATTTGAAAAATTCATAAGCTCATTACAAACCACTATTAAGGGAACAAAAATGACCATAAGAATATATTTTAGGAAGTAGATCACAGAAAAAATAGATTGAAACCTAGAAATTCATAAGTTAAGGAGATAAATGTAATTTATATGTTATCCATTTAATGTAATTGGATTCCCCATTAAGTGTTTAACTAATTAAGATACTCATCCCAAATTTTCCTTTTATTCCAGACAATGGATGGAAATAGGAGGAATCGTGCTAACAACTGTTGCTAAGGGTAGTGTAAGGATTTCCCCAATGAGATTCCCAACTTGATGGGAGTAGGAATCAGGAAATTGTTTGTGATACTCTATTAGTTAACACATGTTCTGAATAGAAACCTAGATCAAGAGTAGAGCCCGACCCCCCCTGCCAGAGAGAACAACCCGCAGTCAAGAGCTTCTTGAGATAGAGGCCCCATACTTTCAATGGATATTCTAATCCCTTAATCATGGAGAATCTGATCAATTATATTGAAAATCTATTCTCCATCCTTCAATGTTATGAAAAATAAAAGGTTCTTCTGGTTGTTTATCATATAGAGGGTGAAGCTGATTAGTGGTGTACTTTGATCTAGAATATGATGCCTGAGGAAGAGATCAAAGCAATGGAGTGGAAGGAATTTCAGAAAAAAAATCGATATTGATTTTCCCCGCACCCTCCATCTTAATATGGAAAGATATTTCCTTTCACTCAATAAAAAGGATGAAATTTTTTTTGGGGCGTATAAGGAAAACATCAACATACATTCATGATATGACTCTGATTTTTTCATTACCCTCGAATGCAAGGTTGAACACTTCTTTGGTGGGGTAAATCCTATCCGATGAAAAGACTTAGAAATCTATGAATTTGATAGCTAGGAGAAAATTTTCAAATGTGACCTAAAAGTTGATATGGAGATTGGTGAACCCCAGAGGTATCATGGGGATAACAAGACGAAAGTGAATATCAATTCTGATGGTCTGATAGAGAGATCAAATGGTGCCATGAAATTCTAGCACCCCACATGTCAAAGGTGATGAAATAATCACCCTATAAATTTCCTAAGGGGATCAAGGAAATGGATTAGGTGTGGAAGATAAGGTCACCTGGATAATAGTTGTCGATGAGATAAAACCATACAGATTATATAGGAAAGAAATTCTTTGTTCGACCCTCAACGTGTTGTTCATTGCAACAACTGCAGGGAACCAAGGAACTTTCCAAACCAGGGCCCTAAGCCTTGGGTTTTTGGTGGAAACCACCAACCTCTAAGGCAGAAAGGGTGAGATTTTTTCCAAAACTACAACTAAAGTGAATCCCAACAATAAAGTGGTGAAAGTTATGTGAGTTATTCATTCAAGAATAGTGACAGTACATTTTGATTTTTGTTCTACGCATTCTTTTATATCCCAAAAGTTTAGTTGAAAAATCTACACACCACTATAAATAAAGGAATTAGAGATGTTTGTGAAAACTGAAAATGGGGAAATTATTGCATCCCATGAATATAACTCCTCTCATATCACAATTAATTGATTTAGCTTCCTAGAGAACCTTTTTATACTTCCCTTGGTATAATTTTATGCAATTTTGGGCATGGATTTACATTCCTTATATAAAGACAATATAAATTTTAGTGAGAGTAAAATCACTCTCCATATGGGGAATGGACCCCCGATTCTATACAAGTGCAAGGAGGGGGAGGAATCTTCTTTATCACCATAATCCCAAGAATGGATTTTAATACCCTATGATCATGCATATCTTTCTGAGCTGATTGAATCTATGGAAGGAACCATCCTTGAAGAAATGACTATTGTAAGGGAATTCGCTAATTCATTTCCTGAGGAATTTCCCAGTATTCCACATAGAAGAGATGTTGAATTATAGATCAATATTATACCTGGGGTGTTTCCAATATCCAATAATCCATATATAATACATTTTTTTAACTTAAGGAGATATGAAATGACTGCAAAAAAATATGGATAAAGGACTTATATTCCAAAGTTCCTCACCATGGGGTGAACAGGTTCTCTCTGTCAAGAAGAATGATGGGTCAACGTGCCTTTTCATCGATTATCAAGAGCTCAAAAAAATCACAATAAATAATAAGTAACCTTTTCCATGAATTGATGACCTTTTTGATGAGCTACATGAATCAAAATAATTCTCCAAGGTGGATATATGGTTGGTATATTACCAGGTAATGGTGAAGAAGGAGGATATCCCTAAGATTGTTTTTCATATAGGGTACGAGCATTATGGGTTCATAGTGATTCCATTAAGACTCACCAATTCTCTAAAAATCTTCATGGACATGATGAATAAAGTATTTAGATATTACCTCAAAAAAATTCAGTATTTATATATGATATTCTTATATACTCCTAAACTAAGGAGGATCATGAGGAGAATCTGAGCACTCTGCTAAAAACCTTTCGAAAGTATAATCTCTATGAAAAGTTTAGAAAGTGTGAGTTTTTGTTGAAGGAAGTCTCATTCATGGGGAATATTATCTCAATAAATGGTATATCTATGTATCCTATTAGAAAAAAGTAATTGTGGTATGGTTGAGGCCAACATCTGTGACTAATATATGTAGTTTCCTTGGGTTAGCTGCATATTGTCGCTGATTTATGAGAAATTTCTCACAATTGTCAAATCGTATTACCGAGATAACTTGTAAGGGATTAAAAATTTATTGGAATGATGAATGTGAAGAAAGCTTCATGGATTTGAAAAGGTGGATTATCACTGACCCCATTCTCACACTACCCATAAGTGGGGATATTTTCCTAATTTTTAGTTTTGTTTAAAGAAGGTATTGGGATGTGTGTTGATGAAAAATTACGGATTCATAGACTATTCCTAAAGGAAGTTTAAAATTCAAGAGAAAAAATATCCCACTCATGATCTCTAGTTATAAACTATGATATTTTCATTGAAAATATGGTGGAATTATCTCTTTGAGGAGAAGTGTGAGATGTATACTGACCAAAAAAGTCTCAAATATATGTTCACACAGAAAG
This sequence comes from Viscum album, assembly GCA_963277665.1. Lineage (NCBI taxonomy): Eukaryota > Viridiplantae > Streptophyta > Magnoliopsida > Santalales > Viscaceae > Viscum > Viscum album. The sequence continues at coordinate 735,804,548 of OY728167.1, read as the reverse complement.
AGATGAATATGAGCTAATGAAGATAGTTAGAGCTCATCAAGTATTAGAACTACTCAATCCACTACCATCCTGGGAAAGAGAACAAGGTGGAAGATTCTCTATGTATAAAGGAACCAAATATTCAATCATTGATGAGAATTGAAAAGGATATGATCTTATTATAATTGAAGAATATGGGAATGGGAATCATAAAGAAAGGAACATCGTCAATCCTTTCACAACTAATTTCTCAACCATCTCTTTTGGAAAGGTTAAAGGATGCTAAAAAAGATGATGTGGGAATTCAAAAAGAAAGTGGAAACTATTAGAAAAGGTAAATATTCAGAGTTTAATGTTAATGTAGAAGGAATTGTGAGATTTGTGTCAAGATTATGTGTTCCATCAAATCCTTGGTTAATGAAAGAAATTTTGGATGATTCACATAGTTCGAATTTCTCCATTATCCCAGGAAACATAAAGATATATTGAGATATTCGAGAGCACTATTTGTGGGATAATATGAAGAAGGAGATAAAAGAATATACATCAAAGTTACTAGTATGTCATCATGTGATGGTTGAAAGACATAAGTCTAAGGGTATGATGTGACCATTACCCATACCAACATAGAAATGGGAAAACATCACCATGATCTTTATCACCAGACTTCCAGATTCATCCAATAGAAACAATTCTATCTAGGTTTTTTTGGATCATCTTACAAAGAGCACACACTTCAATAAGATTCGAGAGGATTTATCACTGGACCGAATGGCATGGATATACATTAGATAAGTGGTAAGTTTGTATGGAGTACCACTATCGATTATGTATGATCGAGATCCAAGATCCCCCTGAATGTATTAGAAAAGCCTCCAACATGATCTAAACACTGATCTGAATTTTAATATGGCTTATCACCATCAAACTGATGGCTAATATGAGGGGACTATCCAAACACTTGAGAACATGTTGAGAGCTTGATCAATGGAATTCAAAGGTAGATGGAACCAACCACTTCCTTTGGTGGAGTCCTCTTACAGTAACAGTTTCCACTCAAGCATCCAAATGGCACCCTATAAATCCCTTTATGGGAAGTGGTGCGGAACATTGGCATGTTAGGATGAATTTGGGGAATAAATACATCTAGGTCTTGAAGTGGTCAAAGAAATGGTAGATATGGTTAATACCATCCATTAGTGCATCAAAGATGATCAGAGTTGAAAAGAGAGCTATGTTGACAATTGTCGATGTGACCTAGAGTTCAATTTTAGATATGTAGTATTCCTCTACATATCTCTGTGGAAGAGAGTGATGAGATTTGGGAAGAATGGAAATATTACTTCAAGGTACATTGGCCCTTTTGAGATCCTTGATCGCATTGGAGCAGTGTCATATCGACTACCACTCCCACCGAACTTGATTCAAGTACATGATGTATTCTATGTATCCCTCTTGATAAAGTATATACCAGACCCCTCACATATACTCAATACAGAGGTGGTGCCATTGGATAATGACATTTTCTATGAGGAGTAGTTGAATATCTGATATCATAGAGAAAAAGTTCTACAAAATAATACGATGTCGCTCATCAATGTGTTTTGGAGAAACTAAAAGTTTAAAGAAGAAATGTGGGAATCAGAGGAGGTGATGGTTCAGAGTTACCCTCATCTATTTTAGAGTTGGAAATGTAAATTTTGAGGGAAAAATTTCATAATGGGTGAGGTTGTAACAAACTGATCATTTATGAACAAAATTACATTTATTTTTATTTAATTAAATGTCTTGTGGATATATAAAACACATGATCTCCTTTTTATCCAATTAAATTTAAATCCTCATTTAGTATCATTACAATTGATAATATAGTCATTTAATAGTGATCGCATGACTTGTATAAATATAGGGTTTTAACAAATACTTTTGACACAGAAAAAAGAAGTGATGGCCTCAACTAGTTGGACCATACCCAATGAAACCCATTTATCTAAGATTATGAGGGAGATATTATTTCTAGGATTTTCCCTAGACCAATCCCGAGTTCAAATCTAACTACTTAAGCATGAGAAAAACTATTTACGAGATAAGTTCCAGCTCATCGAGATCACAACCAAAACAATGTTCACCAAACGATCCCATGAAATCCCCATCACCACACAACTTACTCTGAGGGATGATTTTGGTGTAATAAAACGATATGTAAATTAATTTTTATATAAAAATGAATATAATTTTCCTATTACTATTACTTTGTAAATTCTTTTTAATACACAAATAGTATTTTTGGTTAATATTAAAATTCAATTAAGAAATATATTTTGATAAATTACTGTAATTTTAAAATAAATGATATTTTAATACAATATTATTATTATTTTACTTTAATTAAATATAATTGATCATATAATTTTTATGAAGTCAAATGTAATTTTTATTGAGGTTTGAAAACTATTTTTGTCAAAACCCATAAATTGTTAATAAATGTCGGTTTTTTATTTTAAAAGTAAAAATTCACATATTTAGAAAATTATTTGGATAAAATTAATATTATTTTTGGAATCAGGACTTCAAAATTATCCAATGGTGAATTTTTCAAAATTTTCTAAGACAGTCAAATTTTCAGGTAAAAATTAAATACGATATAAATATATAGTGTGTTTTATGACATCATAATTGCCCAATAGAGATATAATAAATACTACAAAAGGTATATTCAGAAAAATAAATGTTTTTAATTTAAAATAATTTAATTTTAGGTTTATTTTATTTATTTTATAAATCCTTAGTGAATCCTCAAAGACATATCAAATATTTTAAGATTTTAAAATCATTTCCTCAAAAGTATGACTGACCTCCACATAAGCATGTGAAATATTTTAATATATTTGGCCTTTTACCTTATAAAATAATTTATTCCAAACCCCTTTTCCAGAAACAATGGTAAATACCATGGTATGGTTTGTGATTTTGAAAACTTTATTATGTAATGTCCAAAACCAAAATAATAATGAAATCCCCCTCCTTTCCTATATAAAAAAACCCAGGATCTCATTTATCTTCCCTAAAAATCTTTTATGCTATAACAACTTCTTCCCTCTACTCTCTAGAGTCCTCCCAAGGTTCCCCAAATATCCTAATAATCCTCTCCCAGACCTTTGGAGTCACACATCCATGTAAGGGATCTTCCACACTCCTCTTTTATCAATAACTCCTTTTATGAATGTATTTTAATTTAAATTTTCATATGTGGTGATATGTTCATAAATACACCCATTAAATTCCATTTTATATATAAATAATTATATATTTATTTAAATCTAATTAATCCATCCATGATCCTCTATATACACCTGTTACCCAGATGAAATTTCTAAGGGATCTTTACCTTCCTCTCCTATTTTCAATTCAAGAACCTTATTTGAAATTATCCTTTTAAGTTTAAATTGGTTATATTTTAATCCTTTTATAATCAATTACCTACTTTCAATTTTATGTTATTTGAATGAGGTATAATTTATCCTCCCCCATTTGGACCCTTAGCTAAGTCGTTACTTTGAAGAAATTCTATAAGGAATTTCTCCTTTTTCTCTTTTTATCAAGGGCCTCATTTATGATATTCCATTTCATTTTATAATTTCTTAAGTTGGGATACATTATTACCTATCACCCTTAAATTCAATTTTAGGAATAAATTATGAGATACCCCTTTCTATCTCATCAACCCATTTTACGAATTTCTATATGACGTCATTATGCTACCGATATTTCACTACGATTTCCATGCCAAAATCATTATGTTGTTAACACCCTACTGATTTCTCTATCAATGGTATTATCCTTATTCTTGTGTAATTATTTATTGGGGACATACATGTATGTATTCCATATTCATTTTTCTTGTGATATATTATGATGTTTAATGTATGATCTATGTGGCACACTTAAGCATGAAAATGAAATGATTATGCTGGGTGCACCTTGTTGGTGCATTGGGTAATGTTTAGTATTTGGAGAAGTTAGGTGAAATGAGGGTTTAATCATGCTAATTAATGTTCAATAGTTTTTTTCTCTCACTACATCATGTTCAATGACGGTTTAGTCATTCTAATTAATGTGCATTGGGTTTTTACTCATGCTACCGCATTTTCCATGAGGGGTTACTCATGAAAATTCATGTGCAATGGGTTTTTCTTTATGAAAATATCATGTTTTATATTTCTGACACATTTCTAAGTTATTATTATAATTCTATATCATACCTTTATATTCATGTTTCTATTATAATCCATTGATATTCCTGTTGTCTAATATGTATTGTATTCTTCAGGTTATTCCTTTTTTACTCCCTTGCTGGGATTTATAGATCACCCCTTTCTTATCTATGTCCTTAGGTTATCTAATAAATTTTTATGTAGGAAAGAATAGTGTCGTCATGTAAAATAAGTTTTCAATAAAGATGTTGTATTTCATGTTTTAAGTTGTTATTTATTGGTCCTAATTTCTCAAAGACACTAGCCCTCTCTATCTTCTGAGTCATATTAAGTGAAATTTTATGTAATAAATCATGTTTAAAAATGAAATAAATATCAGGGTTGTTTTAAAATGTGATAATTTTTTAATATTTAAAAATTTGTTACAACATTAAAGGTTAAAATTTGTTAACTAAGGGGTGAAACAAAATTATATGGTCTAAAATGATATTTATCCCTATCAAAAATTGATTGGATAATTATTTTCACATAATAATTAGAATAATTAATTATATAAGTATAAAAAATTAAAATTTATTATACAAGGATGTTAGAATGATTTTTAAGCAAGTTGAACTTGAGGCATGGGTTTTACATTACAGTCTCATTCTTTACAAGGATCATTCATGATTATATTTATGATGATGAAATTTCCTAATATACTATTCCAAAATATTATGAATTTTATTCTCCTTTTTTTTATAAAGATTAAATTTTTCCCTTTAATTTTCCTCCATTTAATAACTACGGATAATGAAAGAATGTTTTTTAGGTAAAAAAATTATTTCTTACTTCGGTCGAAAATCATTTTTCATTCTTAACCATATTTTTAATAAATATATTAAAAAATGTTTTTATAACACTTATATTATTGTTTAAAGTATCTTTAATCAATTATTTAATTTTTATAAAATCGTTTAAAAGGAATATCCTTTTCATTTTTTGAATAATAAAATTTTTAATTTTTACTAAAAATGTAAAAGGAATCATTATTTTATCATATAAGACAAGAATAGAATTCCCCATAGTTATGATCACTAAATGTTTAAAGCATATTTTATATGTTTCCATGGTTCATTTAGAAGAAAATATTTTCCTTAATATTTGAGAAATTTTAAGATTTTAAATGATTCAATTTAATATAAAAATGGTATTTTCCTCAAGAAATGTTATATTGATCTTTTGAAGGAATTTTTTCTCTATGATAACATCCTATGATGTTACATTTGATTAGTTGTGAATATGATTCAATGATACCATTTTATCTCATTCTTCATATGGATTATGATGATGATGATTTAATTATGATTATATGAAATCTATTTTATTCCCTTGGGTTATTTATGTTATGATACCCATATACTTTCCTTGGGTTATACTGTGATGAAATGATGAAATATTTATAAAACCCATTTCCTTTTCATTGGTTATTATATGATGAATGAATATTCTTTAACAGAATTTCATAGAAGTAGGTCCTCCTGCCTCCTAAACGTTTTGGTTATTATATGATGAATGTTCTATGGTCTTGTCTTACACATATATATGGTTTTCATTACGTGATTGGTGTTCCTGAAATTATATATCCCAACGATTCATTGGGTGAAAAAGGATATCACATGACATAATGAGGACTAGAATGGGGAGTAAAACAAGTTTAATAAGGCACATAGTACACTATAATAGTATTGGGAGTGAACCATGACTAAGGATATGATGTTTTGGGGAGTGAACCCAATCAACTATGATAGTATTTTAAGTGATCCTTGAAAACTATGGAAATAAGTTTCTATACTTATGTGTCTGCCACAAACATATGTTGTATGTTAATGTTATGCTCTCATGACTTACGTTTTTTTATTCATTTATGATTAATGTCTTATAAAATTATAATATTTATACCAATATTATATATTATTACTTGTGATATGATGGGTATGGTTTTAAAATTTTAATATCATATTCTCATAACATTATGATCATTTTATTATTTAGTGATCAATGATATCTCCCTTGTTTACACTTATGGAAAATCTATGATCACCATTTCTTATGTTTCTATTCCCTTGGTTTGGAATAAATGTTTTACATATGATATGTGTAAGAAGTGTAATAGTTATTAATAATTCAGAAGAAGATTATAATGATCACTTATGAAACAATTGATTATGTATCCACATTTTCAATGATACTGAACCTATGTGATTCTAGAATAGATTAGAATGTTATGTAATGAATATTCACCTATTAAGATTTAATATCTATATATGAGATGTATGGGTCACTACAGTTGTTATCATAGAAATTTTTATTTGCCTTTGGAAACTAATATGAGGAATCTTTAGTAAGAAACCTTACGATAATACCGTTCATATAAGAACATCTTAAGTTATGGTAGATAAAGAAGTTTGGTTTTCCAAGAATACCATACCCATCATTATTATATAAGTGGATATTATTTTTAAATAGATTCATCTTGTAATGGCCCGGACCTCTCCATCCCTTTCCTTTGTCGAAAAGAAGGTCATGAAGAGTTTTGGAGGGTAGAAAGGACTTTACCCAGACTTTTCAGAATTTTGTAACTACAAGCTGTGTAGTGTGAGTACACGCTGTGTACCACCTTTCCAGGTATACCCCGTGTTCAAGTCGTGTCCTTGCCACGTGAAATAAATGAGTACATGACATGTAGCCTATACTACACGCCATGTAGTTCCTCCCCGCGTACGCGTTATCCTAAAACCATGTGTTGACCAGTCAATGGTTGTGTGTCGTATTGAGGTTGTGTCCTTGCCGTGTGAAATAAATGAGTACGTGTAGCTCATACTACACGTCGTGTAGTTCCTCCCCGTGTACGCGTTACTCTCAAACCGTGTGTTGACCAATCAACGGTTGTGTGCCGTGTTGAGGTTGTGTCCTTTCCACGTGAAATAGATGAGTACACGCCATGTAGCCCATACTACACGTCGTGTAGTTCCACCCCGTGTACACGTTACCCTCAAACCGTGTGTTGACCAGTCAACGACCATGTGCCGCGTTGAATGCCGTGTTGAAAGCCTCATGGAGACCATGTGAAATGGCCTAGTACACGCCATGTACTAGGAAGTACACGACGTGTACTTTAGTTTTTCTCTCTTATAAAAGGATGGGGCCTCTCCTCCTTTTCAAATCATTCCTCTCCTCCCCATTCTTTCGAGCAGAGCTCTCCCGAGAGACTCCAAATCTCCTTTCTTCCATAACTTCTTCGTCCGAGCTCCGATTTACGATCCGTCAGTAGCCATGAGATTGTAACGACGATCCAGAACTTCTGAGCTTGGATACATTACATCCCCTCTGGACTTTCCTTCCCAGCTTCCACCTATTGAGGTTTTTCAGGGTTTTTTCAAAAGCGACGGATGCCTACGGACGTCTTCTAAAGTTGTTCCGGGGGAGCGTTGTGATCAGAACTATTGAGTTAGGGATCTTACCTTCATCTCTCTTTTCTGCATCATTCGGGGTGGGTATCCTCTTCTTTTCGTGATATATGGTTGAACCAATAAATAAAGATAATAACTGGTTAAAGAACGGGGATGGGGAAGTTGTTATGTTTATCTTTTTTTATCCTATTGTTATGTTTTGAATTGAATAGGCTTATTCCTACTGAAAATCATAGTCGTTGGGGGCCTTTGCTTGCGCAATTAAATGTTTCCATATCTTTTTAGACCGTTTTGTGGATGGAAACTTTGTGGAATATGTAAATTGATTAATCACGTAAATTTGGCTGATTAAATGAATATCCCGAACCCTTGTGTGATCACCCCGGTTGAACAAAATGGAATAATGAACATGTGGGTGTCGGTTTGGTTACGTGGTGTGTGAAAGGGTGGTGAATCCTGGGTTGTTACGAATAGGATGGGCATTGGGGCTGCAGTAAATGATATTAAAGGGGAAATGATGTGGCACGAGCCTATTTTTGGGATACGGTTGTGGAGATGTGGTTATAGTGGCAGCAGGGCTGCAGTAATGGGTTGTGATATTAAAAGAAAGTGTAAAGTTGATAAATGAACTGTGGGGAAAGATAATGAATTAAACATAGGAACAATCAATGGGGATTGATTGATGATAAAAAGTTTGGTTTTGTGTTTCTTGTGTTTTATCTAACTTGATTTGTGGTTGGCATAGTTTTATTCTACGAAACGCTTGATCTGGTTTGATAATTGCCAAGTAGTCAAGGAACTAATAAACTAATACTGTTGTAACATGAAAACCTAAATGGGGTTGGGTTTTTTGTTGTATGTATGCTTCGTAGTAGCAGTGCTGAGGCACGTGCTCAGTTTCTCTGTTTAGAATCCATTTTTTGGGTTGTGTGTTTGGTATACATATATATATTTGTATCTTTCTGTTTTTTCGCACCCCACCCATGTTGAGCACTGAGTGACGAACACTCCCATTTCATGGGAGAGGTTGTTTTCCCCTTAGTTACTATCTCCTTCCTGCTCCTTCTTCCATAGGCTGTAATGGCTTGAGGCGACCTTACACCCAAGACTCTTCAGGTAGGTTTTGATTGGGGTGGTTTTAGCCCAAGACTTTTCGGGCAGGTTCACTGTTCCCAAGAATCACCGGGATGAGGCCCAGGTGTGTTCGGGCAGGGTTGAGATTGTGGTTTGTGAAGCCCAGGTGTGTGCGGGCGGGATATGTGGTTCTTGAGGCCCAGGTGTGTGTGGGTGGGAAGAGTGTGGTAGTGTCAGGACGTTCGCCATTAGGAAGAGCAGCTAACTAGTGGGAAATGGTGTGGGGTACCCCATACTCTTGTTCTTATATACTACTACCTGTTGTTTTGTATTTTTGGTGAGTGTGTCTTGTGAGGTTGGGTGGATAGAATTCATTTCTAGGTTTTGGTTTCTTCTGTTCTCACGGGACATTAGAATGTCTCCCCAACTGTGCACGAGAGCTTTAGGTTTCCCTACTGAGTATACTTGTATGCTCACCCTAAGTTTACTTTCTAGTTTCCAGGAGGACTACTAGGGCCGTGTGGGACCCTACTAGTCGGGATAGTTGGAGTTGTTGCATTTTTTTGTACTGTTGTTTCTTTTGGTATTGCACTTTTGAGCTTTCTTATACTTGTTCTTTATTTCATAATTGGTTAAACATGCATGTGGGATTGGATTGGGTTTGTTTCCATTTACTTTTTCCTTTTCTTTTGGTGTTTGAATCATCCTATTCCCCGATCATAAATAATAAAAATGGTAATGCCTTCCATATTTTTGAAAACGCATACCCTTGGTGCTAGTTGCCACTCCGGGGCTTACTGGAGGCGAGACTCGGGGGTCATTATCTCCCTTTCACCATTTCCAGCTCAGGAGGGGCATCTTTGGTGGGTGGGGGTCGTGAAAGAATGGTATCATAGGTGATGGTTGAGAGATAGGATAGATTCTAGAGTTAGGCACAATGAGGATTTCATGGGATGGTAGGGCAACAGTGTTGGCTGATCTTGGTGTGTGACATAGGCCAGGGAAGACCGTCTAGGACATGGGATTTTGGGGCCCCCAGTGATCCGATGCAAGGACTCGGGTCCTACCGAACGACCAAGTGAGACTACATTGATTGTAGGTTAGAGACCATAGGGAAGGTACACACATCATCATGATTTTGTTTTACTTGATTTGGGTGTTCTGGGAAAGAAATTGTAATAAAGTGATAAAATGAAACCTTGAGAAATTTTATTGCTACATGGGCTTAGGAGATCTTTGTATACTGTACAGCTATGGCACCTGGACATCGTCCCCGGGTGACTCAGACAGTCGAGGCCCAGCAGATTCAGGTGGTCGATCAGTTGAGGATTGACCGAGAGGAGGAAGATGGCCAGTGGCAGAAGACTCTACGTTCTTTCCAGCGACAAAACCTCAAGAAGTACGAGGGTAGTACTTCAGATATGGAGACGGAGGGGTGGCTTGAGGATTTAGGGATCGCTTTTACTTTGATCCGTGATCCGAGGGAGTACTGGGTTCCCCTAGAAGTCAGTCAGCTGAGAGGTGTGGTGTGTTAGTGGTGGATGCTCAACCTCGGGGAGAGGTCAGAGGCAGAGGTTCCATGGGCTGACTTTGAGAAGGAGTTCTGAGAGGAATTCCTTTCTTCCATGATCAAGGCGAAGAAGCAGCAGGATTTACTCTCCCTCCAATAGGGGAGTATTTCAATACGAGAGTTAGGGATCAAGTTCAAGGGTCTCCTACGCTTTGCTCCGGATCTCTTTCGGGATGAGGAGTCTCGGGCGAGATATTTGGAGGAGGCGCTTCGTCCTTCAATCCAGTATGTTGTCACCCCCTTCACCCTTCCGACGTACTTGGAAGTACAGAAGAAGGTAGAGGTTGTAGAGAGGATGCACTCTTTGAGAGGTGCACCACTAGAGGGGATGCAGCCGGGTTTGTCAAAGGGGAAGGAAGTCAGCAGAAGGTCTCCTACGACAGGACATTCTAGTTTCAGGTCAGTGGGGAGCAGGCCCCAACAGTTTCAGTTCAGATCTTCGGGTCCTTGTCCCTTTTTCACGAGCCCAGTACTGAATTGTTTCTCTTGTGGAGGTTTCGGGCACATTCAGAGTTGGTGCCCGACCCAATCTCAGTACGGTGGAGGTGGGCAGGTTCAGCGCCCGCCTCAGCAGCACCAGTTGCCGGCAAGGCCCTTCCAGCAGCAGCAGGACCCTGCTCCTCCAAGGGAAGACCTTGTAGGAGGAGGCCGACCTCAGGGTGCTCCTTAGGGACCTCGACCAGGGTGTGGTCGGGGAGGTGGACGACATCAGTGGGGCAGAGGAACTAGGCGTGGACAGTTTCACGCAGTAGAGTTGGCAGCTCCAGCAGGACCAGAGGTGGTGCGAGGTATGATTTGTTTGTTCAGCACTCTCATTTCTGCTTTGTTTGATTCGGGAGCTTCTCACTCCTTTGTTGCACCCGATCTAGCCCATGCTTTGGGTCTAGATGTAGAGAGACTTTCTATACCCATGGTGCTGAGTACACTAGTGGGAGGTCAGGCCAGCGTATCTTGTGTTTTCCGAGGATGTGGGTAGATGTTGGGACCGCATCGATCTAGTGGGGATATTCTATTTCTATAGATGCAGCCATACGATGTCATCCTAGGAATCTACTGGATGTTTTTAATTAGTTCCATTATCAACTGCTTCTGAAGAAGAGTCATGTTCTCCGACGTGGATGGGCAGCGTGTAGCTTTTGTTGGCGAGAGGAGCTATCAGGTGGGAAGCCGGCATATGAAGCCTCTCCATTCCTTCGTAGGCGGGTTATCAGTGGTTTCAGCTGATACAGAGATGATGGATGTTCCAGAGGTTTTTGGGGAGTTCCTAGATGTTTTTCCCGAGGAGGTTATGACTCTACCCCCCCCCCCCCCGACGTGATGTTGAGTTCGGGATAGACTTACAGCCTGGTGCACATCCGATTTCGATGGCCCCTTATCGGATGGAACCTTCAGAGTTTCAGGAGTTGCAGATTCAGATTGATGATTTTATGGAGAAGGGTTTTGTTTGACCCGGCGTGTCGCCTTGGGGTGCTCCAGTTTTTTTCGTGAAGAAGGTAGATGGTGGTCCCAGGATATGCATAGACTACCGAAGGTTGAATCAGGTAACAGTCAAGAACCATTATCCCCTTACAAGGATAAATGATCTCTTCGACTAACTAAGGGGAGTAGGTTGGTTTTCTAAGATTGATCTATGATCTAGATATCATCAGCTGAGGGTAAAGGACAGTGACATCTCGAAGACAGATTTCAGGTGCAGGTATGGGAACTTCGAGTTTTTAGTGATGCCTCTTGGAGTTATGAATACACTAGCTGTGTTCATGGGACTTATGAACTTTTTCTTCCGAGAGTTTTTGTACCAGTTCGTTATTGTGTTTATCGATGACATCCTGATCTACTAAAGATTAGAGGAGGAGCACATTGAGCATATCAGGGCAGTCTTGGAAGTCCTTCGACTCCACCAGATTTATGGGAAATTGTCGAAGTGTATGTTCTTGATGCAAGGAGTAAACTTCCTTGGGCACGTGGTGTCTCAGCATAGAGTGTTAGGGGACCCGTAGAAGGTGGAGGCAGTTTTTTCTTGGGAGGCACCCAAGAGCGTGGCAGAAGTTCATAGTTTCCTGGGGTTGGAAGGCTATTATCAGAGGTTAGTTTCGGACTTCTCTCAAGTTTCTTCTCCATTGATAGCTTTGAATAGGAAGAACCAGCTCTTCCTATGGGGCGAGTAGTGCCAGGAAGCTTTCGAATACCTGAACGATAAGTTGTTCAGTGCTCCAGTACTCAGGTTTCCATAGGAAGGGTTGTTGTATGAGGTGTTTTGTGATGCTTCTGGCCTTGGTTTGGGGTGCGTACTGATGCATAAGAGGGGTGTGATCTGTTACGGTTCTTGGAAGTTGCGCCCTCACGAGCGCAACTATGCCACCCATGAACTAGATCTTGCAACAGTAGTGTTCGCACTAAATTTGTGGCGACATTACCTCTTTGGGGAGCACTTTGTAGTCTTCTCAGATCACAAGAGCTTATGTTATATCTTCTCCCAGCTTGACCTGAACTTACGGAAGCGAAGATGGGTTGAGTTTCTCCAAGACTATGACTTCAAGATCTCTTACACTGAAGGTAAGGGCAACATTGTGGATGATGACCTGAGCAGGAAGTTGCATAATGAAGTGGTTCAGGAATCCACTGATGCTTGGAAAGTGATGGGAGAGTTGGATTCCTTTCACTTGGATGCAAGGGTAGAGGGTGTTAGAGGCTATTTGTTTCGGATGACGGTGCAATCCTCCTTGTAGCAGAAGGTGGAAGACTCTCAGTGGGGAGACTCCGAGGAAGAAGTAATGCGGTATCACATCGATCAGGGGAATGCTCCAGAAGGATGGTCAAGGTACAGCCGACATCAGATGATTTTTCGTGGAAGGTTGTTTGTTCCGGAGGTGATGTGTGAGGGAGTTCTCCGTTAGTTCCATATCTCAGCCTTGCCGGTACGTCCTGAAGTTTCAAAAATGTACCGAGGCCTGAGGGAATAGTTTTGGTGGCCCGGGGTGAAACGGGCAGTGGTGGAGTTTTTGGCTAAGTCCCTAGTGTGTCAGCAAGTAAAGGCTAAAAATTGTGTTCCCAGTGGTTTGTTGCATCCTTTAGATGTCCCCGAGTGGAAATGGGATGACATCTCAATGGAATTCATCACGGGACTACCCATAGGTCAGGGTGGTTATGATGCTATCTGGGTAGTGGTGGATCGACTGACGAAATCAGCTCACTTCTTAGAAATTAAAGAGTCAGGCCCAGTGATTACCTTAGCACATAGGTACGTAGATGAGGTGGTGCATTTTCATGGAGTTATGAAGACTATCTTCTTAGATCGGGATACTTGGTTTACCTCACGATTCTGGAGGGGGTTAAAGAATGCTTTTGGAACCCAGCTATGCCTTAGCACTACTTTCCACCCCTAGACCGATGGGAAGACAAAGAAGACTATCCAGACATTAGAGGACATACTGCGAGCATGCGTTATGGATTTCGGAGGATCATGGGTGTGACACTTGCCTTTAGTAGAGTTTAGCTACAGCAATAGCTTCCACTATACTATTGGAATGGAACCATTTGAGGCTTTGTATGGAAGACCAGGTCGTTCACCCATTTTCTGGGTAGAGGTTCGTGAGACAGGTGCTCTTGGGCCAGAGGTAGTACAGAGCACCATAGATAATGTTCAGCTTGTGCGTGAGAGGATGAAAGTGGCTCAAGACCGATAGAAGTCTTATACCGATCGTCAGAGGAGGCCCTTGGAGTTCAAGGTGGGAGATCATGTTTTATTGAAGGATTACCCTCGACGGGGGCAGTGGAGGTTTGGTAAGGGGTTTAAGCTCTCCCCTAGGTTCATCGGACCTTTCAAGCTGCTGAGGCGAGTCGGCGAGGTGCAGTATCAACTGGCCCTTCCACCTCAGTTGGAGAAGGTTCATGACGTCTTCCACGTCTCCTAGCTTCGTTGGTACTTACACGACGACTCTCACGTTATCGGCTGGGAGAGTTAGATATGGGAGATGACACGACCTTCAAGAAACGACCCATCGGAATCGAGGATCATAAATAGAAGGTGCTCTGTGGATGAACCATCTCCTTGGTTCGTGTGTTGTGGAGGCATAGTGGCCTCGAGGAGAGCACTTGGGAGCGGGAGGCCCAGATGCGCGCTCAGTACCCGGAGTTGTTTTGACATGTGTTTTGCTTTGTTCTTCTGAGATTTGTTTTATGTTATACTTTGTACCTTTGATATATGGAATGCTTGTCTTGTTGGTTGTGGGACGTTTTGATTCCTTGTTCTCTGGAATTGTGTAACGTGTCCAGATGTGTGGGGAAAGGGAAAAACTTGATCCTTAATCGAGATGCATTAATGTGGATGTGATTGAACCTGTGCGGTCGAGTCAGTGCCGCCAAAAGAAGATAATATCTCGACATGGGAGAAGGAATTCCCCAAGCCATGTGTTTGGACAGTGTGTTGGTTGTACTGTGTTGGGGGCAGTGTAAGTTGAAAAATCCTAATATATGGGAGTGGGAAGACCCAATTCTTAATTGAGACGCATTAATGCGGATGCGATTAAACCAGTGCAGGTGAGTTAGTACCGCCTAAAGCAGATAATATCTCAACATAGGAGAAGGAATTCCTATCACATATGATTAGGGTTGTTGGTTGGGTTCCTATTATAAAAAGGGCCCTAAAAGGTATCTTGTTGGGTTCCTCTGGGTTGGTTTTTGAATTCTCATGGACGAGAATGTTTTAAGAGGTATCTGATGTAATGGTCTGGACCTCTCCGGCCCTTTCCTTTGTCAAAAAGAAGGTCATGAAGTGTTCTAGAGGGTAGAATGGACTTTTCCCACACTTTTAAGAATTTTGTAACTACACACCATGTAGTGTGAGTACACGTCGTGTACCACCTTTCTGGGTATGCCCCGTGTTGAAGCTGTGTCTTTTTCGCGTGAAATAAATTATTACACGCCATGTATCCCATACTACACATCGTGTAGTTCCTCCCCGCGTACGCGTTACCCTCAAACTGTGTGTTGACCAGTCAACGGTTGTGTACCGTGTTGAGTCGGTGTCCTTGCCGTGTGAAATAAATGAGTACACGCCATGCAGCCCATACGACACGCTGTGTAGTTCCTCCCCGCGTATGCGTTACCCTCAAACCCTGTGTTGACTAGTCAACAGTGGTGTGCCATGTTGAGTTCGTGTCCTTGCCACGTGAAATAAATTAGTACACGCTGTGTAGTTCCTCCCTGCATACGCGATACCCTCAAACCATGTGTTGACCAGTCAACGATTGTGTGTCGTGTTGAAAGCCATGTTGGAAGCCACGTGGTGACCATGTGAAATGGCCTAGTACACACCGTGTACTCGGAAGTACACGCAATGTACTTTATTTTTTCTCGCCTATAAAAGGAGGGGGGCCTCTCCTCCTTTTCAAATCATTCCTCTCCTCCCCATTCCTTCGAGCAGAGCTCTCCCAAGAGACTCCAAAGATCCTTTCTTCAATAACTTCTTCGTCCGAGCTCCGATTTACGATCCGTCAGCGGCCACGAGATCGTAACGATGAGGCGGAACTTTTGAGTTGGGATCTTTTTCTTTCCCTTCGGCCTTTCCTTCCCAGCTTCCACCCGAGGATTTTTTTTCTGGGTTTTGTCAGAAGCGACGGACACCGACGGACGTCTTCTAAATTTGATCCGGGGGAGCGTTGTGATCAGAACTTGTTCAGGTAGGGATCTTACCTTCGTCTCTGTCTTTTTTGCATCATGCAGGGTGGGTATCCTCTTGTTTTCATGATATATGGTTGAACCAATAAGTAAAGATAATAACTGGTTAAACAATGGGGATGGTGAAGTTGTTATGTTTATCTTTTTTTTATCCTATTGTTATGTTGTGAATTGAATAGGCTTATGCCTACTAAAAATCATGGTCGTTGGGGGCCTTTTCTTGAGAAATTAAATTTTGCCCTATATTTTTAGACCTTTTTGTGGATGGAAACTTTGTGGAATATAGAAATTGGTTAATCGTGTAAATTTGGTTGATTAAATGAATATCTGGAACCCTTGTGTGATCACCCCGGTTGAACAAAATGGAATAATGAACATGTTGGTGTTGGTTTGGTTACGTGGTGTGTGAAAGGGGGTGAATCTTGGGTTGTTACGAATAGGATGGTCATCGATGTTGCGGTAAATGATATTAAAGGGGAAATGATGTGGCACAATCCTGGTTTTGTGATACGGTTGTGGAGATGTGGTTATAGTGGAAGCAGGGATGCAGAAATGGGTTATGATATTAAAAGAAAGTGGAAAGTTGATAAATGAACTGTGGGGAAGATAATGAATTAAATGCGAGAACAATAAATGGGGATTTATTGATGATAAAAAGGTTGGTTTTGTGTTTCTTGTGTTTTATCTAACTTGATTTGTGGTTTCTAGGGTTTTTTTCTAAGAAAAGCTTGATCTGGTTTGATAATTGCCCAGTAGTTAAGGAACCAATAAACTAATAGTGTTGGAACATGAAAACCTAAATGGGTTTGGGTTTGTTGTTGTATGCATGCTTCGTAGTAGTAGTGTCGAGGCATGTGCTCAGTTTCTCTGTTTAGAAGCCATAGGTTGGGCTGTGTGTTTGGTATACATATATATATCTGTATCTTTGTGTTTTGTATCACCCCACCCATGTTGAGAACTTAGTGTCGAACACTCCCATTTCATGGGTGAGGGTGTTTTACCCTTAGTTACTATCTCCTTCCTACTCCTTCTTCCATAGGTTGTAATGGTTTGAGCTGACCTTACACCCAAGACTCTTCGGGTAGGTTTCGATTGGGGTTGTTTTATCCCAAGACTCTTCGGGTAGGTTCACTATTCCCAAGAATCTTCGGGATGAGGCCCAGGTGTGTTTGGGTGGGGATGAGATTATGGTTTGTGAGGCCTAGGTGTGTGGGGGTGGGATATGTGGTTGTGAGGCCCAGGTGTGTGCGGGCGGGATATGTGGTTCTTGAGGCCCAGGTGTGTGCGGGCGGGAAGTGTGTGGTAGCGTCAGGACATTATCCATTAGGAAGAGCAGCTAACTAGTGGGAAATGGTGTGGGGTACCCAATACTCTTATTCTTATATACTATTACCTGTTTTTTTGTGTTTTTAGTAAGTATGGCTAGTGAGGTTGGGTGGATAGAATTCCTTGCTAGGTTTTTGGTTTCTTCTATTCTCAAGGGACATTAGGATATCTCCCCACCTATGCATGAGATATTTAGGTTTCCCTACTTAGTATACTTGTATTCTCACCCTACGTTTACTTTTAGGTGTCCAGGAGGACTACCAGGGCCGTTCGGGACCCTACTAGTCGGGATAGTTGGAGTTATTGTAGTTTGCTATACTCTTTTTTTGGTATTTCACTTTTGAGCTTTCTTGAACTTGTACTTTGTTTTAGAATTGTTTAAACATGCATGTGGGATTGGTTTGTTTTTGTTTCCATTTACTAGTTCCTTTTCTTTTGGTGTTTGAATCATCCTATTTCCCAATTTTAAATAATAAAAAGGGTAATGCCTTCCATATTTGTGAAAACTCATACCCTTGGTGCTAGTCGCCACTCCGGGGCCTACTGGAGGTGCGACTCGGGGGGGTCATTATCTCCCTTTCACCATTTCCATCTCAGGAGGGGCATCTTTGGTGGGAGGGGGTCTTGACACATCTGTGGGTAATAACCCAACAATGATTTGTTCATGTATATATCTTCTATCATTCTCATTCATAGTCTGTGTTCCCTTACTGTGCACTTGGTCTGACATTCTTGAGTGATATTCTTTGGTTAGTTCATATTTTATTTATGAATCATCATAAAGGATTTAAAAAGATGATGATAATATATGAACTAGGATAAAACTAATCTTTAATATATTGAAAAGAAGATGTCATGATTTAAAAATTATATGAATAGTTTTCATAATGACTATATGATTACTCAATATGATTAATGTTAAATTCACTATATTTTTTGGTTTTAGTCAATAGAAGGAACCAAGAGGATTTTTGGTAGTTCTTAATGTGATGAAAAATGGAATTATTTTCCTCATGAGGAACTAAAAGAAATGGGATATAGAATGTGACAACTTAGGATTATTCCTAATTTGGTATCCCATTATATGATTAAAAACATCAAATTGGGTGAGTTTCCTAATACAACTAATATAATAAATATGTATATTTATAAAGAAAATAGAGGAATGAATATTGAGATTCCTAAATGTTGAGAATTTTGGAATAAACACTCAAGATAATTTCTCAGAAGGATGGGATGAAATTTTCGATGTGGAAACAACGAGTATAGATATTGTAATTTCTAAGAAAAGATGAAGACTTCCATGGAGGGATATGAATTTCATCCTAATATACCATTATAGTTTAATGTTTTATGGTGGGGAACAAGAGAATTATCTTACACAATTCCCTAATTCAATAAATTAACTCATATAAAAAGGAAAGACTTATGATATGCCAATCATTTAAGTCAAAGGAATGATTGTTTATGTATTAGTATTTGAAAAATATTTTGTAGAAGTCTTATATCAGTGATATTATAGACATAAAAATCATCAAACTTCTGATGATTTTTTCACAATATTTTTTCTTTAAGGATTTGAAAATATATGTTGAATAGTACCAATAATTAAAAAAAGTTATTAATGGTAATTAGATAGTGTTTAATTGTGATAAAGAGATGATTGACACTAATAAAGTAAATGTGAAATTATTTATGACCATGAAAGTGGTTAGTGATTTGATTAAAAATTGATTTATTTCATCTTTGATGAAGTTTATTTAATTTTTTGATTTGTGGAATATATTCAATATTCTGGGATTATATTTGAGGAATATATATTGTCTATATTTTTGGAATCGTATATGTTTTCATATGAGGTTAACATAAGAGTTATTGAAACCATTATGGGTTTTTATGTTTAAAAATGATAAAAAATCCAAAGACATAGATACCCCTTTTGAGGTGATTTCAATCATTTTTTGGGTTTTCATAAGAATACTCCATTGAGGATTAAATAACCCTTTGGGATAGTATATTATTTACCTCCAAATCCTTTTTTTAATTTTCAAAATATCCACTTTATAGTGAAGTGGTAACCTTACAAAATTCCACATTCAAAATTAAAAACATCCCAAAATTCCGCATTCAACATTCAAAACAACCCATAATTCCACATTCAAATTTTGAAATTCAAATTCCACATTCAAATTTTGAATTTTGAATTCTAGAATCACTCTTTGAGCCATGATCCATACCGAATTAATGTTGTATGTTTCTAAATTCATCATCATCACCACTTCTCATCAACATTGACATTATCTTCCCTAGAACCATGTCACCATGCCAGTAACACTGGATCATCTCCGAATATGGAAACACCATGAGCCGCCATCACAAGAACACCATCACAGGTACCTCAGAATCCTTGAGTCGAACAACATTACTCTCTATTGAGCAACCTGATGACATCAATGGCCATGATAAAAACAAATAACCACACAATGAACCAGTAATGCGAACAAAAAGAAAAAAAACCAAAAAACCATGAACATTGGCATTGTGATATACAAGTAAGATCCATCATAGTACAGATCAGAGCCTGACGCACATATATTATTTGATGTTAATATAATTATTATATATTTTATAATTGGAAATAGATAATCATTAGGGATGAATAGTGATTCATTGACAAGGAGACATTTTCAAATATATTTAACGTCTATCTAAGGATTAACTTTTAGGTAAGTATCTAAATTTATACATGATATTTTTTGTAAATTTCACTCTATAATAAGATTATATAGTTATTTATCATGGTGATTAATTATATTTTGGTAGATATTTCATTGGGATAAAATATATGTAACCCTTTGGTTTTACATGTTATTTAACATAAAATATTTTTTGTAATGATTGAAATTAAAAATTTTAAGATATAAGTTAAAGGGTATGATATAGCCTTTGAGTTTAAAACATTCTTTGATGTTGAGGTTATTTGGGATATAGGGTTATTTATTTATGAAATTATTTAAGTTGAAAT
Organism: Viscum album; assembly: GCA_963277665.1. Classification (NCBI taxonomy): domain Eukaryota; kingdom Viridiplantae; phylum Streptophyta; class Magnoliopsida; order Santalales; family Viscaceae; genus Viscum; species Viscum album. The sequence continues at coordinate 735,784,232 of OY728167.1, read as the reverse complement.
TTGTATTTAGATATTAATATGAATGTTTATTCATTTTTTGAATTATCTGACATTATTCTAACAATTTTTGGTTTTATTAAAAGTCCATATATAAGAGGAATATATTTATATCCTTTTGTGGAATCATGTGATCTATTAAAAGTTGACTTTAGTTCTTTAGGCCTGAAAAATTCATGACGTGGGTTTTCAAAAAAATAATTTTCAAATATTAAAACCTTGATTATTGAGAAGAATTACAAGTTTATGGGATGTAATTTATTATATTTGTGGTGGAATGTGACCCCATAAGATTTTAAAATAAAACTATGTTCAACAACATAAACAACATGCAACACCTAGCTTAAATAAACTATAAAATATTATTATTATATAACCACTATAACATAGTCATTGAATACATGGTTATGAATAGAAGTAACATAATTACTAAATATATATAAAGATAATAATAAATCAAAATCAATTAAAACTTTTTTAGAAAATAATAACTCAATTTTTGGTAAATTTGTTTTATTTTAAAAAATACGCTTTGTTTAAAAAATAATTCTTTGTTTAGTGAATATTATAATTAATTTTTTTGGAACATTTATAAATATTATTTTTAAAAAATAAAATAATTTTTTAAATCATAATATACAAATTATGTTAGTCTTCAATTTTTGGTTTTTTCTAAAAGGATTAATTTTTCAATGAATAGTAAAAAATAATTAGTTTATTTAAAATGATATTTTTGTTTCAAGAGTTTAAAATTTTATTTTTTTAAATGGATTAAAATTATAGCTAGATTTATTATTTTATTGATAATTTAATTAGGTTTATTGGAACCAATTTTAATGTTAACTTTGGTTTAAAAACATTTTTATACTTAAAAAAGGCATTTTTCTAAAAATCTATTTTTCATTGCATTTTACGTTTTATATTAAATTAATTTATGAAAATTAAAGAAATTAAATCTTTAAAATTGGATTCCATATTTTGAATCAATAGGTCCATATTTGGTAAATAGGTCCAATTTATTTTAGGACAATATGAATGGTAACCATGGTAAATTTTTATTACCACTGTAAAGATAAAACATGTTAATTAGGGTTAAAAATAATTTTAAAAGACTTAAAATTCATTAAAGAACTTAACATTATTTAATATTATTATAATATTCCATCCATAAGAATCCAAACTTATGAAATGTGATATTTGTTTCATTTTTCTTATATTTTTACCTTTATAATATTTAAGTAAAAGATAAAGTCAAAAATAAAATTTTCATGATTTTAATATCATTAATGATTTTTGATGGAGAAAAAAGAAACTATTTTTTTATTAGAAATTTTTATTTAAAATATTATTTAATTTTTTATCATGATATTTTTAAAAAAAAAATTATTTATGAAAAAAATATACATAATTAATATGAAACTATGATACAATGCATGTGTAAGTAGAAAACAAAAATAAATTAAATGATTTTAAAATCAAAAATATTCTTATATTTGAATAAGATAAATTTTACCAGTAATTTTTTAGATCAAAATAATATATTAGATATATTTTAAAGGATTGTAGTCTAATTCTATTATATTAATTATCTTTTCAAAGTCTTATTTTTTTAATAGTTATTAAATGACATTAATTTTATTTTATGTTAAATAAAGTATTATTAATTTTCTAAAAATTAGAAAAATCTTGAAATAAGACAATAGGGATGATATATTGTCTAAAACATCATAATATGACCATTTATGAGCCAATTTTCATATTATATGTAAAATGATAACCCTTTAATATCGAAAAAGACATTACCATAGTTAAGGTTAAAATTGGTTAACGAATGGGTTAAACCAAAAGATAAGGATGAAAATGATTTTAAACATATAAAATTTGATTTTATAATTATTTTAAGGCCATATATTCCTTATATTTAAGTAAATTTCTATAATATTTTAACATTATTCAGGAAAATATTATATTATAATATTTTATAAATTTTCCAAAATTACATTAATGATATTTTATAATAAACAATGTTTTATTAATTGATTTAAAATTTATAAAAATCATAAATTCAAAAAAATTATTTTTTATAGCTTAAAATATCATACATGGTAAATTTATGATTAACTTTCAATTTTATGGTATCATTTTTAACCCTTAGAGAGTCTATACTTTGATATTGTAGTAATTGTAAAAAGGGTTAGCACGGGCTAAAACTAAGAGGTATGGATCAAAATATAACCTAAAATAGTCCAAATTTTATTTAGTGATATTATTTATACTAAAACTCACAATATATTAAAATTATTTCAATTTTGAGATATTTTTTCAATACACTTAATTTATATTAATTTAATACTTTATTCAATTCCCAGAGTACCGCTCCCTACACTTATAAAACAGAACCCCTTATACTTCATTATTGACAATCATTGAGCATTTAATATCATATAATACCTACTATAATATCCTCCTACATTATTAAAAAAAATTATAGGTCTTATTTTAAAAAAAATACCATCCTTTCATGATATAAGTTATAATATAAATAAGGTTTCTCAATAAAGAGGTATAACTCTTAACGGATCGTTTTCAATTTTTTTGTTATTATACCTCTTTTAAATATATGTTATACGTAATAAAATTATTTAATTACTATATTAATAATAATTAATTTCTATTATGATGATGTAATAACCATTATCCACCTTCTTCTGATCTGATAGAAAATGATAATGTCGCTTGTGCATACGTGTGGACTAACACATCTATAAAGCGGTGCGATTTGTTTTTCAATTCCTCTTTATATGGATGGTAATAAAGATATATTTAGTGAATCTATTTGATATATATAATATTATAATGGTTCTATAATGGTAAAATATTATTTCTTGTTCTTTTTTCCATCCGTTGAAAAGTTAATACAACATTCATGCATTCATACAACCTACTGTCTCTATGAATGGTGTAATTTATTTTTATATCCCTAAATTTTGTTAATGATAATAAAAACATATATAATGAATATATATTATATTTATTTCATAAATAAAATTATATAGATTATGAAAACATGATCAATGTGCAAGGACTGAAAGTGCTGAACTAAATTTATCATGATAAATGAAACAGTTAACACTCAGAAATGATGATTTTAATAAACAATTATTAATAAATGGGTGTTGAAATATTTTAAGTGGATAATATATGATATTATAAGTATTTACATGACAGTTTAAAATAAATATAATAAATTTAAATTTATTATAAAATATTTTATAATTCCTAAAAAGTAATTTGAGCTTGAAGAATGGTGTTTATGTTACAATCTCATTGTTTGTAGGGGAAATTCATGATTAAGTTTCCAATGATGAAATTTCCAGATATACCTTGAAAGAGTCTCATGAATTTTATTCTCTTAGGTTTATTTTAGAAGATTAAATGTTTTTTTTCATTTTCGTATCTTTATGAAATCAAGAGACCAAAAGAATTATTTTTTGGAAAAATTACAATATTTCTCTTTTCTGTTAAAAATACGTTTTCTTTCATATCCATATTTTCTAAAAAAGTTTTAAATTTTTTATATATTTATTATATGATTTTTAAATTAATTTTTATGAATTTTTGAATTTTAAAATAATGGTTGAAATTCAAAATTATTTTAATTTTCTAAATGATACACTTTTGACTTTGTATCAAAAATATAAAAGGAAGTTTTTTTTAGCATAAAAAAAATGAATGGAATTTATTGTCATCATTACTCCTTAATTGTTTAAAGTTTCCATTACAATTTTCCTTTCCTTATTTTCAAATAAAAATTTTTATTTAATATTTAGGAAATTTTTAAATTTTAAATAATCATTTTTGAAATTTAAAAAGTGTATTTTTCTTAGGAAATATTATAGTTATTTTTAAAGGTATTTTTCATCAATTATAACAACTTTTGATGTTTCTTATGAGTTTTTGGGGATATGATCCAATTGTACTATTTAATTTCATTCATTGGATTACTTTTTATGATTATTAATTAAGGATTATTCTGTGAAACCTAGATCTTTCCCATGACTTATTAATGTTATGAAACCCATTTCCTGTCAATATGTTATATTATGATGAAATGATGAAGTGTTTATGAAATCCATTTAATTTTCATAGTTTGTGATATTATGAATTTTTTATGACTTTATTTCACAAATATGTATGAATTTAATTATGTAATGAGTGGTACTGGAATTATATACCCCTCCAATGCATTTGGTAAAGTTGGATATCTCATTAGATAATAAGGATTGAAATGGGGAGTGAACTGAGTTCAGTAAGGGCCATTATACACAATGAAAGTCTTTGGAGTGAAACGTTACTATGGTTATTATGGTTTTGGGAGTAAAACCAATCCACTATGATAGTCTTGGATGTAATCCTTAACTACTAAGTAAATTAATTTCTATGCATAATTGTATGCAAAAAACTTATGTATTATGAAAAAAATTTCTCTTATGTCTCATATTATTTGATTCCTTTGTGATTCATGTCTTATGAACTAATAAGATTTATGACATGATTCAATATTATTATCTATGATATAATGGTAATGGTTTTAAAATATTAAGCTCATGTTCTTATAAACTTATACTCATGTTATTCTTAAATGTTCATTATTATCTACCATGTTTACTCTTACTAGGAATATAAGCTCAACCATTATTATATTACCTTTCCCCAAGTAATTAAGAATGTTTTTCAGTATGATATATATAAGAATGGTTCTAGTGATAACTAACTAAGTGTAAGATAATATATATCACTTATAAAATTGTTTTTTATATATCCTTGTTTCCAAATATTCTAAACCACTAGATTATATGATGGATCGTAATGTTATGTAATAAATATTCTTTATTTAAGATATAATATATATAAAAGAAAATTATTGGTAGGTATAGAAACTTTTATTTAGTATTAAATAGATCATCACTTAGTCCATGATGAGTGTCCATAAGACTACACATTGGGATAAAAACTATAGAGATATATGCTTTAGTTAATTCAAATTCTCTTTATGAACCATTATGATGAATTTGATTTTCTTTTTGATGGGGAACCTAATAGAAAAATTACTATGGATAACATAGATTAAAACCTATAGATTCATAATATATTGTAACACCCGAGATTTTTATGAGAAATATTTTGTTTTTATGTTTTATAAATCATCAAAGTAAACTTTTACTACACACAACACTATCTTGGCTTGCTTTACACGCAACCGCGGCCTTCCTCGATAGCTTGTGTCGTACGCAATACCGAGTTTCACTAAACAACGATATGCTATTAAAATATTATTAAAACTATCTGTTATGAATAGTACTAACTGAATTTTGAATTTTATAACATTTTAATTCAACTTATACATTTTCTAGAATGAGGTATAAAAGCAAAATCAGTTTTTTTGGATAAAAGAAATATTTTTCAAAAAATACAGTTTTGCCGCCTTTTGATGGAGCACCCACATTAAATCTAGTTTTTGACATGTTTATAAGTTCAATTTGACAAAATAGAATTCTTCTTTTGAATCAGGGTATAAAAATTTACTTTGGATAAATTTTTCATATTTTTTTGATAACTTTCATATTTTGATGAATAGTAAAAATACGCTAATTTTTAATTAAAAACAACTTTTTTCATTGAGATAATTTATATGGATAAATTATAATATTGAATGGTTTTAAAGTATAAATAGAATATATTTTTACAATTTAACATAATTTATGTCATTAGCATTAATTTCACATTGAATTCATAGGTAAAAACATTTCAATCTTTGGCAATGTTTTAACTTCTAAAACTCGTTTCCTTAACAACAGGATTTATTTTAAATTAATTACTGCAACTTATATGTTTTGAATTTTGAAAAATGGATTCCATATTCAGAATCAGTGGGTCCAAATTATGTTAATAGACTACTTTTTATTTTTGGGCATTATGAATAGTAACTACGGTAAATTTTATTTACCATAGTTAAAGGTAAATCGGGTAATTAAGGGTAAATATAAGATTATAAAATTACCCTAACACCTGCCAAAATCCTATTGGATGACTAAAAGTCGACCCATATCACCTAATTGTCGGATTAGATTCATTTAATGGACTTTTTTCCATGAAAATAATTTAATTATTATTAAAACCAAAGAATGTGACAACATGTCACTTTCTCAAATCTTATAAGTATAATAATTTTAATTTGGTGATAAACTAAATAAAACTTAGAACATGAATAGTCTCCAGAAATCTAATACAATTATCTACATCATAGGAATTTATTTAGAATTTTTAGGGATTAAATAATTATCATTAATAATCACACAATAGTGATGTTGAAATTATTTTATTAATTAAAATATCAAATAAATTGTATTAAAAATATTAAAATAAATATTATATGAACTATTTAATGTGCTAAACTAATTTTCTAGATACATATGACATTTTATGAATCTATTAATGCTTTTAGTTTGAACATATCTTCTTTATATATTTTATTTAAATTCAAATAAATGAATAATGTCAAAATTGACACTATTGTTATTTTATAAAAATAACATATTATAAAATTGTTTAAAAATCAAAAAAATATTTAAAAATTATAAATTAAAATTTATATGGTATACAATTTCATAAAGTGTCAAATTATGGAAAATTAAAAACACATATGTAATTATTTATAATAATTTAAAATTTAGAATATTATTACCACAAATAAAATAAAATTGATAAATAAGGATAAATAAAGTTTATAATGTTTAAAATAAATTCCTAACATGTCTAAATTTTATTTTTTGATGATATTAAAACCCTATATCATCTAATATTTGGATATGAGTCATTTTTGGGGGTTTTTAAGTGGGGTTATATTTATTATAAATTAATATTTCTTATATTTCCAAAGGTTCCCCTCTCATTCCTTATAAAAGGACACCTCCTCCCTCTCTTCCTCACACCAATTTGAGCCTTCAATCTCGGACAACCCCTGACCATTTAAATTCCCCACTTCCTTAGAAACCTACTAGAGGTACTGGTCTTATCAAAAGACCAACTCTAGTGCCTTAAGAGAAAGTTTAAAGGAGGCACTTCGAGAAAGAGGTAATGCCTTCTACCGTTTTCTTCAAGTTCCATTCTTCTTCTACTGCCTCTTATTTAGTTGTTTCATTATGAGGTAATAACATAAGTATCACTTATATACTGATATGTTATTATAAATATGAAACAACCCTATTTCACCTCTTATCCATCCTACGGAAAACGAAATCACCGCGCGTGCGTACGTACGCAATACCGTCTCCACGCCGTGGTGTAATCTATTTTCCAGCACCACCTTACTTGGATGGGTATAAGGGTGAAAGTAATAAATATATATGATTATTTTAAAGTGTTATTGATTATTAAATAGTATACATACACTCCAATACAATCCCACGCTCATGGGAACGATATCATCGCTCGTGCGTACGTACGGAATACCGTCTCCACGATGTGATGTGATTCGTTTTACATGATCTTCATTGAATAATGATTATATAAATGAATTCAATAAATTAATATGATATATATTACACTAATACCATTCTTGAAATGAGTTATCTATATCCTAAAGAGAAGAATATGAATTTATTCGACAAACATGCATAAAAACAACAAGTAATAAACACCCGAATAACAAGTAGTAATGAAATATTACTAATAAGAAGCTAAGAATATGACCATATATGATATCATAAAAATAATTATGATTCTGGAATAATTCAATAACATTATTTAAATCATTATACATGAGTTTCGGACACATACGAAGCAAATTAGACCTAAGGTAAGGGAAAATATCACAATCTCATTTTTATCCGAGATTGTTTATACTTTGGTATTTACTAGGGTGTATTTTATCATCCACATCCATGTTTCCTCAATATGTAATATTGTTTCCATCCACCTACAATGGTTTAAATCCAATTTTACCCTTCGGTGAGTTTTTAGTAAAATATATGAAAGGAATCTTTTGTCGTTTTTCGTACAAGGTACTTTTTGACTTTTCCGACAAAAGTACGAGAAGAATGTTTTTTTAACTTATACGGCATGAATGGATTTTTAAAACATTATTTCCAAGAAGATTCCTTTACAAGTTTTCAAGTTTATTTTTAAACGACTTCTTTTAGTTTAAAATTGTATGACATGTTAAAAAGGAAAATGTTTTTGAAGTAGAAAGGATATTTTCCTCAAGAATGGAGTTCAAGTGTTTTATCAAAATTATTTTCCATATAAGATAATATAGGGTTCTGTTTTTATCCCTATTATTACATTGATTTGATTATGTTGTGATGGAATTATTTTTATGAATTACTTTATCTTATATGAATTGTTTGATGATGTCACGATGTTTAAGATTACCATTTTTATTAATGGGTTATGCAATGATGTATGATTTATGATTTTGTGGCACACATAAGAATGGTATCATTATGAGATGGGTGGGACCTATATCTCCCTCCAATGCATTGGGTAAAGATTTTATATCTCATGAGATAGATATGGCTGGAATGGTAGGTTAGACCGGTTCAGTGAAACAGGACTGAAATGAGGAGTGAACTCAGTTCAGAAATGGACTTTGTCCACTAAGATAGTCTTGTAAATGAGTCTTGACTAATTAGAAATGATTCTCTATGATTATGTTTGTATGCCACAAAGTTTCATGTTTTAAGTTATGATTATTGTGATTACATTTCACTGCTATGACTTATCCCATGTTATGAAATTATGATTTCTTTTGCAGGTTAAGATTTCCAAAATGTTATGTTCTTATGAATATGATGTGATTGATTTTTGTTTTGTTTACCCTTACTGAGCATTTGAGCTCACCCTTTTGTATGTTTTCTTTCACCCAGGTCAGGATGAAGGTTATTAAGTAAGATATGCCAAAAGGGACTATAGTTATGATGAAATAAATGGGAGACAATATAGATGCTTTATGAACCAGTTGTTTATGTTTCCCAGTTTCTAAAGACACTATACCTATACGGTCCTTTATTGGGTTTTTTATATATTGTAATAAGTATGCTTCGATTCTGATGTAATAATAATGTATGTAAAGTATGGGTCGTTATAGTTGGTATCAGAGGAAAGGTATAGTCAACCTTTGGAAAATAGGATTTGAAAGCCTTAGTAAGAATCCTAAGGATATGTCTAAGCATAGAACACAATCTTAGTGTTTTAGAAATGACCATGAATAACCTAGGATAAGACCTTAAGTGTGAAATTTTATTCTTGATTGTGTGGTTTTCCTATTATAATTAGTGTTGCTCACACTATTCTTCTTGGTTTTAGTCAATGGCTAGAACCCGAAGGAAGCGTGTTAATGCGGAATGCGACGGGCAATGCAATGATTGTCCCCCTGAGCAACCAAACGTTATGGGAGATGGAATGAAAAATCTTGTAGCCATGCTCACACAACTTTCTCAAGTTATGAATCATGCAGGACTTCCAAACGAGCAAAGGAAGGAGCAAAATTCTGTTGAATCCTTCATGAGGCAGCGTCCACCTTCATTCAGTGGGTCTACTGATCCATTAGTTGCTGAACAATGGATTAGTACTACTGAAAAGATATTTTCAGTTCTTCAATGTTCTGAACATGATAAAGTCATCCTAGCAGTGTATCGTTTGGAAGGAGATGCTGATCAATGGTGGAATCTTATTAAGAATACGAGGCAAAGTGATAAAATTGAGTCCATGGAATGGGACGAGTTCAAGAACTTATTTTTCAATAAGTACTTCCCTTGTATTCTCTGAACAAGGATGGAGAAAGAGTTTCTTGAACTGAAGCAAAAGGATGATGAATCTGTTGGTACCTATGAAGCAAATTTTACAAGACTTGCAAGGTACGCTTCTGGTATTATTATCCAAACTGAGAGTAAGATCGACCGATTCTTTAGTGGCTTAAAACCAAGTCTTCGAAGGTTGTTATCCATAAGGGACTTCAATAGCTACGAGGAAATCGTTCGATGTGCTCTCAAAGTTGAGATGGATATTGAAGTAACCCATCAGTCATATGGGTTTGATAAGAAGAGGAAAATGGAATTCAAAGGAAAATATAAAGAGCACACTGAAAAGAAGATGAGCTTTCCCTTATGCTCAAAGTGTGGAAAGAAACATGGAGGGAGTTGTCTTAAAGGGACAAGTAAATGTTTCAAATGTGGAAAGGAAGTTCATCGGGCATTTGAATGCCACAATGATGCGAAGAAGATGTCTAATGATTTAAACAAAGGAAGGGACACACAGAATGAACCTACTAAACTTCAATGTTTCAAGTGCAAGGAGATGGGGAATTATGCCAATAAATGCCCTAATCCAAGGGTTGTTGATGATGATCGACATCAAAAAAATAATAAGTCTAAAGACAAAGGAAAGTCACATGCAATTTCTATCAGCGATGTGGAGTATGATAACGATGTGGTGAAAGGTACATTTATCATCCACTCTAAAGTAGAAAATGTTTTATTTGATTCTAGATCCACCCATTCTTTTATTTATGAATATTTTTCTAAGGGTATCACCGTATTACCTAAACAATTAGATGTTGAGTTAGTTGTGACAACACCAAATGGCACAACAGTCGCATCAAAAGTTTATAATTCTTCCCCGATTGAAGTTTGTGGGAAATTGCTTCCTGCAAATCTTGTGATCCTTCCTATAGTGGAATTTTATGTGATTCTTGGCATGGATTGGCTTTATTTATATGGAGCTCATATCAATTTCCAAATAAGGGAAGTCACATTTTATATTCCAGATCAATCTATGATCGTCTATCGATGCAAGGATGAACATAACCTTCCAGTGGAAATTTCTTCCATCTTATGGGTCTTGATTCCACTAAATGAGGGTTATTTTTCTCAAATGGTTGGTGAGAAACTCACAATTAAGAATATTCCCATTTTACGGGAGTTTGATGATGTCTTTCCAGAGGAATTTCCGGGTCTTCCACCAAATCGTGAAGTTGAGTTTTCAATAGAACTCGTATCGGGTGCTTTGCCTATTTCAAAGACACCTTATAGAATGGCCCCAATTGAGTTGCAGGAATTGAAGAAGCAACTCCAAGAGAATCTTGATAAGGGATTCATATGCCCTAGTGCGTCACCTTGGGGAGCACCTGTTCTATTTGTTAAGAAGAAATATGGATCAATGAGACTCTGTATTGATTATCGAGAACTTAACAAGATCACTATCAAGAACAAATATCCTCTCCCATGCATTGATGACTTATTTGACCAACTACGCGGAGCTCAATACTTTTCCAAGATTGATCTTCATTCAGGGTATCCTCAATTAAGGGTCAAAAGGGAGGATATACCAAATACGGATTTTCGTACAAGGTATGGACACTATGAATTTATAGTTATGCCATTTGGTCTTACTAATGCCCCTTCTATCTTCATGGATCTGATGAATAGAGTCTTTAGAGACTACCTTGATCAATTTGTGGTAGTCTTTATAGACGATATTCTTGTCTATTCAAAGATAAAGGAGGAACATGAAGATCACTTGATAATTATATTGAAGACCCTGATAAAGAAGAATATTTATGCCAAATTTACCAAGTGTGAATTTTGGCTTCAAAAAGTTTCATTTTTGGGTCACATAATCTCAAAAGAGGGGATATCTGTGGATCTAGAAAAAACAGAGGTTATCGAAATATGGTCAAGACCAACAACAGTAACTGAGATTTGAAGTTTTCTTGGTTTGGCTGGATATTATCAACGTTTTGTGAAAGATTTTTCATGATTATCTAATCCACTCACCAGGTTGACTCAGAAAGGAGTAAAGTTTGTTTGGACAGAGGAATGTGAATAGAATTTCAAGGAGTTGAAAAGAAGGTTATCTAGTGCACCTGTTCTCACACTGCTTTGTAGTGGAGAAAGCTTTGTGATCTACAGTGATGCATCCAAGAAGGGGTTGGGGTGTGTTATTATGCAAAATGAAGTGGTGATAGCTTATGCCTCAAGACAGTTGAAAATCCATGAGAAAAATTACCCAACACATGATTTGGAGTTAGCTGTGGTAATCTTAGCATTAAAGATTTGGAGGCATTACCTTTATGGTGAAAGGTGTGATATTTATATTGATCATAAAAGTTTAAAGTATATTTTCACAAAAAAGGAGCTGAATATGCGTCAAAGAAGATGGTTGGAGCTGATTAAGGAGTACAACTGCTCAATTCATTACCACCCTGGGAAAGTAAACTAGGTGGCAGATGCATTAAGTCGACAAGACTATGCTAGTTTATCCATGATGAGGATCACAAAAGATCCAATATTTATGGATTTACAAAGGATGGATTTTGGAATTATAATGGAAGGGGGGAAATCGTATCTTTCTCAAATGAATGTTCAACCATCTATACATGTGAAGATTAAAGAGGCACAGAAAGAAGATGTAGAGTTACAAAAGAAGGTGAGAAATGTTCCTGAATTCAACCTTGATTGTGGTGGGATAATAAAGTTTAGGAATTAGTTTTGTGTTCCTCCCATCCCCGAATTAAAGAAGGAGTTGCTGGATGAGGCTCATAGTTCTTCATTCTCTATTCATCCTGGAAGCATGAAGACGTATATGGACCTGGAAGAGTACTTCTGGTGGGATGGCATGAAAAGAGATGTTGCTGAATTTGTCTCTCGATGCTTGGTTTGTCATCAAGTTAAAGCTGAGAGACAGAAGTCTAAGGGGATGTTACAACCATTACCCATACCCGAATGGAAATGGGAAAACATCACTATGGACTTTGTCATAGGACTTCCTAAAACATCCAAAGGAAATAAAGCTATCTGGGTCATATTTGATCGTCTTACAAAGTCTGCACACTTCATTACTATTAGAGAGGATTTCTCTCTAGATCAGCTTGCCAGGATATGTGTAAAGGAAGTGGTAAGATTTCATGGAGTACGACTTTATATTATATCTGATTGGGATCCAAGATTTACCTCGAAGTTCTGGTGAAGTCTTTAGCATACTCTGGATACAGAGTTGAGTTTCAGCACAACTTATCATCCTCAGACAGACGGTCAGTCTGAGAGAACAATTCAAACTCTAGAAGATATGTTGAGAGATTGCTCTATGGATTTCAAAGGTGGTTGGGATCAACACCTACCTTTGGTGGAATTTTCTTATAATAATAGCTTTCACTCCAGTATTCATATGGCTCCTTATGAAGCTCTCTATGGAAAGAAATGCAGGACTACAACTTGCTGGGATGAAGTTGGGGAAAGAAAGCTATTAGGACCTGATCTCATTGATGAAATGGCAGAAAAGGTCCGATCTATTCAACAACACATAATAGCAGCTCAGAGTCGACAGAAAAGTTATGCCGACAACCGAAGAAAAGACCTAGAGTTTGAAGTGGGTGATAAAGTGTTCTTACGAATATCTCCCTGGAAGAGGGTCATGAGATTTGGAAAGAAGGGGAAGTTGAGCCCTAGATATATCGGTCCTTTCGAAATACTGGATCGTGTCGGGAAGGTAGCTTACCGATTGGCACTTCCACTGAATCTCTCTCAAGTACATGATGTGTTCCATGTATCTCTCCTAAGAAAGTACATACCTGATCCTTCACATGTACTCAACTCAGAAGTTGTACCGCTGGAGCAAGATCTTTCTTATGAAGAAAAGCCGATAGAGATTCCGGATCGTAGCGAAAAAGTCCTACGAAACAAGACCACTCGCTTGGTGAATGTTTTATGGAGGAACCACCAATTAGAAGAAGCTACATGGGAGCTTGAGGATATGATGAGGGAGAGGTATCATCATCTGTTTGTTACAGAGTGACAAATTTCGAGGGCGAAATTCATTTTAAGGGGGGTAGAATGTAACACCCGAGACTTTTATGAGAAATATTTTGTTTTTATGTTATATAAATCATCAAATTAATCTTTCACTACACACAACACTGGCTTGGCTTTCTTTACACGCAACTGCGGCCTTCCTCGATAGCTTGCGTCGTACGCAATACCGAGTTTCACTAAACAACGATATGCTATTAAAATATTATTAAAACTAGCCGTTATGAATAGTACTAACTGAATTTTGAATTTTCTAAAATTTTAATTCAACTTATACATTTTCTAGAATGAGGTATAAAAGCAAAATCATTTTTTTTTGGATAAAAGAAATATTTTTCAAAAAATACAGTTTTGCCGCCTTTTAATGGCGCACCCACATTAAATCTAGTTTTTGACATGTTTATAAGTTCAATTTGACAAAATAGAATTCTTCTTTTGAATCAGGGTATAAAAATTTACTTTGGATAAATTTTTTATATTTTTCTGATAACTTTCATATTTTGATGAATAGTAAAAATACGCTAATTTCTAATTAAAAACAACTTTTTTCATTGAGATAATTTATATGGATAAATTATAATATTTAATGGTTTTAAAGTATAAATAGAATATATTTTTACTATTTAATATAATTTATGTCATTAGCATTAATTTCACATTGAATTCATAGGTAAAAACATTTCAATCTTTGGCAATGTTTTAACTTCTAAAACACGTTTCCTTAACAACGGGATTTATTTTAAATTAATTACTGCAACTTATATGTTTTGAATTTTGAAAAATGGATTCCATATTCAGAATCAGTGGGTCCAAATTATGTTAATAGACTACTTTTTATTTTTGGGCATTATGAATAGTAACGACGGTAAATTTTATTTACCATAGTTAAAGGTAAATCGGGTAATTAAGGGTAAATATAAGATTATAAAATTACCCTAACACCTGCCAAAATCCTATTGGATGACTAAAATTCGACCCATATCACCTAAGGGTCGTATTAGATTAATTTAAAGGACTTTTTTACATGAAAATAATTTAATTATTATTAAAACCAAAGAATGTGACAACATGTCACTTTCTTAAATCTTAGAAGTATAATAATTTTAATTTGGTGATAAACTTAATGAACCTTCGAACATGAATAGTCTCCAGAAAGCTAATACAATTATCTACATCATAGGAATTTATTTAGAATTTTTATGGATTAAATAATTATCATTAATAATGACACAATAGTGATGTTGAAATTATTTTATTAATTAAAATGTCAAATAAATTATATTAAAAATATTAAAATAAATATTATATAAACTATTTAATGTGATAAACTAATTTTCTAGATACATATGACATTTTATAAATCTATTAATTCTTTTAGTTTGAACATATCTTCTGTATATATTTTATTTAAATTCAAATAAATGAATAATGTCAAAATTTACACTATTGTTATTTTATAAAAATAACATATTATAAAATTGTTTAAAAATCAAAAAAAATATTTAAAATTTATAAATTAAAATTTTCATGGTCGAAAATGTCATAAAGTGTCAAATTATGGAAAATTCAAAACACATATGTAATTATTTATAATAATTTAAAATTGAGAATATTATTACCACAAATAAAATTAAATTGATAAATAAGGATAAATCAAGTTTATAATGTTTAAAATAAATTCCTAACATGTATAAATTTGATTGGTTGATGGTATTACAATCCTATCTCATCTAATATTCAGATATGAGTCATTTTTGGTAGTTTTTAAGTGGGGTTATATTTATTATAAATTAATATTTCTTATATTTCCAAAGGTGCCCCTCTCCTCCCTTATAAAAGGACACCTCCTCCCTCTCTTCCTCACACCAATTTGAGCCTTCAAGCTCGGCCAACCACTTCCCATTTCACTTCCCCACTTCCTTAGAAACCTACTAGAGGTACTGGTCTTATCAAAAGACCAACTCTAGTGCCTTAAGAGAAAGTTTAAAGGAGGCACTTCGAGAAAGAGGTAATGCCTTCTACCGTTTTCTTCAAGTTCCATTCTTCTTCTACTGCCTCTTCTTTAGTTGTTTCATTATGAGGTAATAACATAAGTATCACTTATATACTGATATGTTATTATAAATATGAAACAACCCTATTTCACCTCTTATCCATCCTACGGAAAACGAAATCACCACGCGTGCGTACGTACGGAATACCGTCTCACTACTGGAAAATTGCCCTATACCCACGGTTCAAAACCGTGGGTATAGCCCCCAAAACCGTGGGTATAGGCTATACCCACGGTTTTGGGAACCGTGGGCTGGAATGGCGTCGGGATAGGGGGGTCACCCTATACCCACGGTTTGGAGAAACCGTGGGGATAGGTTTCACACAGCGTGGCAAGTGAGTGGCCACGCTGGCAACACATTGACCCCACGGTTCTCAAACCGTGGGGATTTTAATTCTCAAAAAATATCTGCCGCTGGGTATCAAACCCAGGTCTCCCATTAGGCGAGCCAAATTGGACAAATTATCAGACCAACCAGGCAATTGTTATATTTTAATATATAAGCATATATCTGGGTATATATATTAATACGCCGAATTGAATTTTAAAAAAACCTCCAGCGGGACTCGAACCCGCGCCTCTTCTAAGGAAGCTCGCAGGAGCAATTTCGCCGAACCAACTAAGCTGTAACTCGCAACTGTTATATTAATATGCATTTTTATATTTATATTAATATTATCCACACGGTGCATATTAAAAATTTGCGGTCAAGGGGATTTGAAACCGCGACATCCGGCATACGAGCTAAACGGATTGACCAACCAAGCTGCCGATTTTTTCTGTATATAAATTTTTATAAACCTAAATATATGAATTCAAATCATTGGTAAAAATTTCCCCACCAAATTGTTTTTGTCTTCCCGCGCTATTTTTTTTTGCCGCCATAGGCTATCCCCACGGTGCTACTAAACAGTGGGGATAGGCCTTCGAATTTTTTTTATCCCCACGGTTTTTGAAGAACCGTGGGGATAGCCCT
Source organism: Viscum album (assembly GCA_963277665.1). Classification (NCBI taxonomy): domain Eukaryota; kingdom Viridiplantae; phylum Streptophyta; class Magnoliopsida; order Santalales; family Viscaceae; genus Viscum; species Viscum album. The sequence goes on along the minus strand of OY728167.1, from coordinate 735,767,341 downwards.
AGAAATAAATACCTATACCCACGGTTTTTTAAAACCGTGGGTATAGGGTTTCGAGAAACACTCTACCCCCACGGTTTTAGGAAAACCGTGGGTATAGGTGACCAATACCCACGGTTTTCTAGAACCGTGGGTATAGGTTCCCACACTATACTTATACCCACGGTTTTCTAAAACCGTGGGTATAGGGCACCCCTATACCCACGGTTTTTCCCAAAACCGTGGGTATAGGTCTCTTTTCCAGTAGTGTCTCCACGCCGTGGTGTAATCTATTTTCCACCACCACCTTACTTGGATGGATATAAGGGTGAAAGTAATAAATATATATGATTATTTTAAAGTGTTATTGATTATTAAATAGTATACATACACTCCAATACAATTCCACGATCATGGGAACAATATCATCGCTCATGCATACGTACGGAATATCGTCTCCATGATGTGATGTGATTCGTTCTACATGATCTTCATTGCATAATGATTATATAAATGAATTTAATGAATTAATATGATATATATTACACTAATACCATTCTGGAAATGAGGTATCTATATCCTAAAGAGAAGAATAAGAATTTATTCGACAAACACGCATAAAAACAAAAAGTAATAAACACCTGAATAACAAGTAGTAATGAAATATTACTAATAAGAAGCAAAGAATATGACCATATATGATATCATAAAAATAAGTATGATTCTGGAATAAGTCAATAACATTATTTAAATCATTATACAGGAGGTTCGGACACATACGAAGCAAATTGGACCTAAGGTAAGGGAAAATATCTCAATCTTATTTTTATCCGAGATTGTTTATACTTTCGTATTTACTGCGGTGTATTTTATCATCCAAATCCAAGTTTCCTCAATATGTAATATTGTTTCCATCCACCTAAAATGGTTTAAATCCAATTTTACCCTTTGGTGAGTTTTTAGTAAAAGATATGAAACGAATCTTTTGTCGTTTTTCGTACAAGGTACTTTTTGACTTTTCCGACAAAAGTACGAGAAGAATGTTTTTTTAACTTATATGGCATGAATGGATTTTTAAAACATTATTTCCAAGAATATTCCTTTAGAAGTTTTCAAGTTTATTTTTAAACAACTTCTTTTAGTTTAAAATTGTATGACATGTTAAAAAAGGAAAATGTTTTTGAAGTAGAAAGGATATTTTCCTTAAGAATGAAGTTCAAGTGTTTTATCAAAATTATTCTCCATATAAGATAATATAGGGTTCTGTTTTTATCCCTATTATTACATTGATTTGATTATGTTGTGATGGAATTATTTTTATGAATTCCTTTATCTTATATGAATTGTTTGATGATGTCACGATGTTTAAGATTCCCATTTTTATTACATGGGTTATGCAATGATGTATGATTTATAATTTTGTGGCACACATAAGAATGGTATCATTATGAGATGGGTGGGACCTATATCTCCCTCCAATGCATTGGGTAAAGATTTTATATCTCATGAGACAGACATGGCCGGAACGGTAGGTTATACCGGTTCAGTGAAATAGGACTGAAACGAGGAGTGAACTCGGTTCAGAAATGGACTTTGTCCACTAAGATAGTCTTGGAAATGAGTCTTGACTAATAAGAAATGATTCTCTATGATTATGTGTGTATGCCACAAAGTTTCATGTTTTAAGTTATGATTATTGTGATTACATTTCACTGCCATGATTTATCCCATGTTATGAAATTATGATTTCTTTTGCAGGTTAAGATTTCCAAAATGTTATGTTCTTATGAATATGATGTGATTGATTTTTTTTTTACCCTTACTGAGCATTTGAGATCATCCTTTTGTATGTTTTCTTTCCCCCAGGTCAGGATGAAGGTTATTAAGTAAGATATTCCAAAAGGGACTATAGATATGATCAAATAAATGGGAGACAATGTAGATGCTTTATGAACCAGTTGTTTATGTTTCCCAGTTTCTAAAGACACTATACCTATATGGTCCTTTCTTGGTTTTGTTATATGTTGTAATAAGTATGCTTCAATCCTGATGTAATAACAATTTATGTAAAGTATGGGTCGTTATAGATATTGTATGGCCATCATTGATGAATTATTTCTTATTTGTTAATAGTTTTCCTTATCACATTTTTTGTGTTAATTTTTCTCATCTCAAAACATTATTTTATTCCAAGTAATGGATAAAAAATGAGGAACCATGTTAATATGGATCTAAAGGAAAATGCAGCGATTATCCAAATGAAATACCAAATAACATGGGAGACAATGTAAAAAGGCTCATATTGAGACTCACCCAACATTCATAGCTATAAATAATAACATAAACCATATTGAGCTCTCAAACACACCAAGGAAAGAAACAAATGATATTGAATCTTTTATATGATAACTTCCACCCTCCTTCAGTGGGTCAATGCAATGGAAAGGATATTTTAAAGCACTTTCCTTGAAATCTATACCTGAAAATAGATTTAGAATTCTTGGAGTTGAAACAAAATGAGGAGGAATCCATCAGTAGATATGAATCAAACAAAATTTGTGTCATAAGTTATACCTATAGTTATATCTATAACTCTAAAAGCATGATCAATTATTTCCATTGTGGCTAAAAATATTTATTCCAAGGGAATTAACCATATGATACTTTGGATTATATGAACAGATTTTTTAATGCATGCTAATGGTAGGTAAGAAAATTGGGTATTATCATTATTATAGGGACAGGAAAATAATATGTGGTTATCATGGTAAATATAATGATAAGTAATATGGTGGGAAAGAACCAAATTAATTACAGATAAAAAATGTGGTATAACACACCTAAGAAATTTCATCAAGGGATGTTAGAATTTTTTTATGTATACTGATAAAGCACAATTTTTTTGAATATTTTATTGATAATAAATGATATAATTTCCTCACATTGTGTTAAATATGTTTAATTGGAAAGTATTTGGGACTAGATCATTCATTTGAATATTTGATGAGAATTCCGGTTTTACCCTTTTAAAATCACTGTAGTATTTCAATCATAATTATTTTTATTTGAATTATTTGAACATAATATTTTGTAACTATGTTCCTTACTTCATGGGATTAAACTTTTATTCAGGACACTAGATAAAAAGAATGCATTTGAATGGAGTAATTGGGCCATAAAGTCAAAGGTGGGCTGGACACGTCAGAATGGATAATCTTCTGTATACCATCCATAACTCTTTATTCTTGGCTTTTATTGAGCCAAATATTTTAGAGGAGATAGTGGACCCATATCCTCATATATTATCCTTCTGGACGGCCAGCCAATTCACGAGTTTTGGTGGTCAAATGGGTGGTGAAAGTTGGCATAAAATATTTGGCCGATATTCCCCATTCACACTTGAAACCACTTTGAACCCAGCCTCCCCCACACTCTATAAATTGGTGTTTTTCTCATTTGGTGGGGTTGGTACGTTCATTGGGAAGTTGAGGGAAGAAAATAAGTGGATCCAATCCAATTATCCAACCATTTCAATAAGGTTATCTCTTGAATCAAGGATCCCTTCGACTAAACCTTCTTCTTCTCCTTCATGTTGTAACAATTTTGTTTGTGTAATAAACTTCTTAGTTCTTCTTTTATTTCTTTTCTTTTCTTCTGTTTTTTTTAAATTTTTTCTTCTATTAATCTTACTATTTGGTCTGGAATTCTTGAGTAGAAGCTTTATTGGGTTATACCCATTATAAACCTTTGCACATGCAAAACTCTTCTACGATGATTACGCCACCCATGGAAGAGTAGTTCTTTTTAGTAATCGATCGACCCCTATCCTTCTTCATTAATTTATTTTGAATCAATGAGCTACTGTAATTCACATAATATGATCCATGAATTGTGTTTTTAAATTACAAGAAACTAAGCCAGCAATTGAACAATTAATACAAAACCCGTGAGGTCGAGATTTTGTGTAAATTGTGAGAGCGCGATCTTAATCGGTAATACAAGACCACACGGGATAAATTTGTAGAGTTCAAATATAATCCCTAAACAAAATTCATCCTCATTTTCAGAATGGATATGTGCTATAATTAACCACTGACCATAATCTGTCCTTAGAACAACAATCAAAGCAGGGTGTTGCGATTGCGGGTTCCGAAGCTAGCCTAGGGTTTAAGTAATTTCAACTTTGTGGTTAAGTTAACTCTCGTAGGGTTCGAGGGATAAAAAATTAGGGGATCATAATTAATTGGATATTTATTTAAATTATAATGATTAATAAGTGAATGAAGAGGTTGATTTAGATCGATTATGCCTTTTAAAATAGATTTCTAAAAAAACATCTTCTTGTTGTGTCATTTTAATCAAAATTCATTTCAAAACTAAAAACAAAAAAATATACAATCTTCTTCCAGCAAACTTCTTCTATATTCATAAACTATAACAAACCCCAATCCTTTAAAGTAGTTTTTTTATTCTATTCTATTTTTTTATAATTATTTTAATAAGTTGTTAAATTCACTTCCTCCTTTGAGAGACGACCTTGGTCAGCCACTCTACTACACCTAAGTACCCCAAAATCACACTAATCATTTGAGGGCACCCACGACAGCGTTCTTTCAAATTGGTGTCGTTTCCGGGGAGGAAATTAATTTATTCAACCATTTATAGGTATTTCTTTTATTTTTCATTTTATTATTTTCTTCACCTCTCTCTTTCATCTTTCCCCTTTCTCAAGTTTTCATTTTTTTCATCCTCTTCTTCTCTTTTTGGACCATCAACTCAAACTTCTCATTTTTATTTTAATATGGTCCACTTTATTTCTTTTCATTTTTATTTGATTTATGACACAAAATAATCCCTAAGATCTCTTAGATCTTGACCCTGAGATTGAATGTATCCTTAGGGCTCGAATCAGACATTCTCAGTCTACAGGAAGTTTCAATATTCAACCATTTGGTGAATTCCTCTCTTCTGGAAACATTGAAATTGGAAAAAATTCAAATTCAAACATAAAAGAGGAACCAATGGCTGGAAATAATGCAAATGAACTTAATAGAACCATTCGAGAATTGGATGCACCTGATATTAACTATAAACCAAATTGTATTGCATACCCGAATCTTGAATCAGACTTTGAGTTAAAATCTCGGTTAATTCACCTTCTTCCAAAATTTCATGGCTTATCTGGTGAGGATCCAAAAAAACACCTTACAGAATTTAATGTGGTTTTCTCAACCCTTAAAATAATAAATTTTTCTGAAGATCAAATCAAATTAAGATCATTCCCATTCTCACTTAATGGAGTTGCGAAAGATTGGATGTATTATTTACAACCTGAACATGTAACGTGTTGGAATGATTCGAAATGTCTTTTCTTGCAAAGATTTTTTCCAGCATCAAGGACCACATCCATTCGAAAGGAGATATCAGGGATCAAGAAAGCCCAAGGAGAGTCAATGTATGAGTACTGGGAGCAATTCAAGAAGTTATGCGCAAGCTGTCCACATCACCAAATCAGTGAGAAACTCCTCATCAAATACTTCTATGAAGGACTCACACCCATGGAGAGAAGCATGTTGGATGCTGAAGTTGGAGGGGCATTGGTGGACAAGACACAAGTAGCCGCTCGTGCATTGATCGACAAGATGACCCGAAACTCCCAACAATTTGGCGATAGAGGTACACCACATGTCAGGGGAGTAAATCAGGTAATTCCTTCTCTTGAAAGTCATTTTATTGATACTAAGTTGGAAGAATTGACCACTATGGTGAGGAACATTTCTTTGGCACAAAAGATATCCCAACCCCCTCCTTCAAGGCCATGTGGTATTTTCACTGAGACAAGACACCCAACTGACTGTTTCCCACAACTACAAGAGACAGAGGATTGCACATCAGTATTCCCAGTGAGACCATATTAGCAACAACAACAACAACCATATCCCCAAACGAAGTTTGATCCAACATACAACCAAGGGTGGAAGGACCAATCGAACATGAGGTATGGCTCTGGACAACAAAAAAGGCCACCCTTTCAACAAAACTTCCAGCATACTCTACCTTACCAACAGGGTTTCCAACAACCCCAATGGAGATTCGAAGCTCAAACATCAACAAGTCAGTAGCAAGGGAATCTACAACACAAGTTAGACTCTAACACTGATGATATTTTGAAAAAAATTGTTCTTTATCAATAGAATGAGCTGAAGAGTCAAGGTTCAGAGTTGAGGGAGTTTAAGAATCAAATGAGCCAGATTGCCACTGCCCTCAATGAACTAGTAAGTAAGAATTTTGGAAATCTTCCTTCCCAACCCACTCCAAATCCAAAGGGGAATGTTAGTGCCATCACATTGAGAAGTGGGAAGCAAATGAACGATACATCTACACCTACCATTCCACTAGGATTCACCTCAAGTCCAGAGAATCCGCATTCCATACAAACTGATGAGAAATCCAAGGAGAAAGATAAAGGTAAAAAAAATATTGATGATGTTCCTCCTAAACCCCTTCCTTTTTCAAACAGGGTTGTTCAAACCAAGAAGATGGCTAAAGAAGCAATGAAAAAGGAGGTTTTGGACACATTCAAGTGTGTGGATATCAACATTCCTCTACTTAAATCCATTAAGTAAATCCCAAGGTATGCGAAATTCTTAAAAGAACTTTGTACCAATCGAAGAGGGCTCAAGGGAAATGAGAGGACCAACCTTGTAAGGAATGTCTCAGCACTCATTACACCAACTCTAGCAATGCCAACAAAGTTCAAGGATCCCAGGACATTCACCATCCCATTTACCATAGGGGATTTGCACTTCTCTGATGCTCTTTGTGATTTAGGAGATTCAATAAATGTGATGCCTCATTCTGTATTCTCTTCATTACAGGTTGGTGAGTTGAAGCCAATGAGAGTAGTGGTAAAATTGTAAAATAGAGCTATGGCATATCCAGCAGGAGTCCTTGAGGATGTACTTGTTCGGGTAGGAGATATGATCTTTCCAGCAGACTTCTATGTGCTCAAAATGGAGTATGATCAGGTAAGTTCTCATGACCCCATTATCTTAGGTAGACCCTTCCTCAAAACTGCAAAAACTATCATAAATGTCAATGAGGGTACACTTTTCATGGAATTTGGGGATGAAGTTGTGATATTTAATGTTATGGGTTCCATGAAGTACCCCTCTGAGGACCATTATGCTTTTGTTATCTCCCATTTTGAACCACTAAGTAAAAACTCCATGGAATTTGATTGTCCTATGCTTAGGGAGATTATGAGTATTGGTTCGATTTTGATGTCTAAGAGCACTTCCACACATGTTGTTGATACACAATCCTCTATTTGATTTGATTTTGATGTGGATTCATATTAGGATATTGATCATGTGAACTCTAATTATGAAATGGCTGTTGAGTGTGCTGATGGATTTGATTCTTTATTCTCTGATTCTGATGATGTATATTCTGATACTGATTCCCTTTGTGCACATATTTTAGTTCCTTCTATGACCCCATCCATACACCACCCCCTACACTGGAACTCAAGCCATTTCCACCAAATCTCAAATACTCATACTTGTTAAGTGGTGAGAAATTACCTGCTATCATTGCTAACAATATCCCTTTTGAACATGAAGAAAAACTTTTGAATCTTTTGAGGGAGAACATCAGGGCAGTAGGGTGGACCTTGGATGACATATCAGGTATTAGCCCCTCCATTTGCATGCATAGGATTATTTTGGAGGATGGGGCTAAACCGGTGAGGCAACCACAAAGGAGACTCAATCCAACCCTTCTAGAGGTTGTTTAAAAAGAGTTTGAAAAATTGCTCAAGGTAGGTATAATCTATCCCATTTCAGACTCACAGTGGGTAAGTCCTATTCAGGTTGTGCCTAAGAAAAGTAGTGTTACTATTGTTAAAAATGAGAAAGATGAGTTAGTTCTAATGAGGGTACAAAACAGTTGGCGTGTGTGTATTGATTATAGGAAACTAAATCATTCCACTCGCAAAGACCATTTCCCCCTCCCATTAATTGATCAGATGCTTGAGAAACTAGCTGGGAAGAAACACTATTGTTTCTTGGATGGATTTTTTGGCTATTTTCAAGTTCCCATTGTAGCAGAGGACCAGGAGAAGACGACATTCACTTTCCCATTCAGTACCTTTGCTTACCGAAGGATGCCATTTGGACTTCGCAATGCCCCGGGTACCTTCCAGAGATACATGGTGATTATTTTCTCAGGTTTCATTGAGACCTGCATGGAGGTATTTAATGATGATTTCACAGTTTATGGATCCTCATTTGATGAATGTCTCTCTAGTTTGGGTGATGTGTTGCATCGTTTCATTGAGAAGAATCTAGTCTTAAATTTTGAAAAATGTCATTTCATGGTCGAAAAGGGAATTGTCTTAGGTCATATAGTCTCAAAACACGGAATTGATGTTGATAAATATAAGGTAGATATTATTTCATCCCTCCCATATCCTACATGTGTACGTGATTTTCGATCATTCCTTGGATATGCTGGATTTTATCGACGCTTTATCAGAGATTTTAGTAAGATCGCTCTACCCTTATCTCGATTGCTTCAAAAAGATTTTGACTTCAATTTTAATGATTCTTTCAGGACTTCCTTTGATGAGATAAATAAGTGTCTGACCACTCCAACTGTTATACAGCCCCCATGGTGGGAGATTCCTTTTGAGCTTATGTGTGACGCCTCCAACTTCATGGTTGGAGCTGTCTTATCTCAGAGGGTGGAGGGACGTTCACATGTGATCGCCTATGCATCGAGGACACTGGATTTAGCCCAATCAAATTACACAACCACGAAAAAGGAGTTTCTTGCTATAATATTTGCTTTAGATAAATTCCGTTCATATTTATTAGGCTCTAAAGTAGTTGTTTTTTCTGACCATGTAGCTTTGAGGTACCTCCTAAAGAATCCAGATGCAAAGCCACGACTTATCCGTTGGATGCTCCTTCTTCAAGAGTTTGACATTGAGATAAAGGACAAGAAGGGGTCAGAGAATTTGGTGGCATACCACATGAGTAGGCTTACACACACACCAGAGGGTGACACCTTGGACCAGGTAACACTTCAGGACACTTTCCCCGATGAGCATCTTTATTCCATCTCAGGTACACATCCTTGGTATGCATGTTTAGTTAACTACCTTGTTTCCTCTGAAATCCCTGAAAATTTAAAGAAACATCAAGTCCAAAAATTAAAGAGTGAGTCAAGATTTTATGTTTGGGATGATCCATACTTATGGCACATGTGTAGTGACCAAGTTATTATGAGGTTTGTTCCTGATCATGAGTTTGAGTCTGTTTTGAAATTCTCTCATACACTTGCATGTGGTGGACACTTTGGACCCCAATGGATAGCTAGGAAAGTTTTGGACTCTGGATTATATTGGCCTATCTTATTCCATGATGCCCATGTGTTTTGTAAGTCATGCTCTTGTTGCTAACACACTGGGAACATTTCTAGGAGACATGAGATGCCACAACAACCCATTTTATTTGTGAGATTTTTTACATTTGGGGCATTAATTTTATGGGTCCTTTTCCTAGTTCCTTTGTTTTTTTGTACATTTTGGTTGCTGTTGATTATGTGAGAAATCGGTGGAGGTTAAGGCCACCAGGACTGATGATTCTCATGTTGTTGTGGATTTTGTCAAGGCTCAAATTTTCTGCAGGTTTGGAGTACCAAAGGCCATCCTCAGTGACCAAGGGACACACTTTTGCAATAGGAATTTTTCTTCCCTCCTTAGAAAGTATGGGGTGACACACAAAACATCAACACCATACCACCCTCAAACAATTGGCCAGGCTGAGGTTTCAAAAAGGGAATTGAAACAAATTTTGGAGAAAACCGTGCAGCCAAATAGGAAGGATTGGAGCAAGCTCTTGGATGATGCATTGTGGTCTTATAGGACAGCATACAAGACACCCATTGGTATGTCCCCATTTCGGATTGTTTTTGGGAAAGCATGTCATATACCCGTGGAAGTTGAGCATCAGGCTTATTAGGCTATAAAGAAATGCAACATGGATTTGGCCCAAACTGGAATCCAAAGGAAGCTGTAAATTCAAGAGATTGAGGAGATTAGATTATCTTTATAAGAGAACTCAAGGATCTACAAGGAAAGATCAAAAGCAGCTCATGATAGAATGATCCAACAAAGGGAGTTTCATGTTGGATAGAAAGTCCTTCTCTACAGTTCATGACTTAATCTGATGTCTGGTATGTTGCGTTATAGATGGTTAGGTCCTTATATTGTATCTAATTTTTTTCCTTATGGTGTAGTGGAGATCACAAAAGAGGACACTGGAAGGATCTTTACAGTCAATGGGAAACATTTGAAGAGATACATTGAGGGAATTCCTACTGATGAAGTGGATTTTATCACACTGCATGACCCCATCATCACTTGAGCACATCAGGCTGTTCCTAACCCTTTCACTTTTATATTATTTGTCCTATTTAAAAAAAATCATTTCATGTGCATATATCATCTCATGGGTTCACATTGAGGACAATACAATATTTTAAGGTTGGGGGAGGGAACCCTTTAGTTTAGTAATTTCAATTGTTTTCCTGTTTAAAAAAACAAAAAAAATTGTGTTTTTTTCAAATTTTGTGTGTTTATTTTTCAATTTTCTTTGTTTTTTTTTTTGAAATTTTTGAGCTGAAATGATTCTCATCACAATTTTGAAATTCATATCAATAAGTGAAACAATTTACCCCTTGAAACTAAGCTTAAATGAATGCTTAAATGACTTTGTTTTAAGTTCAAATATTTAGTAATTTCATGAAAAGTACACCGAATTTTGAATCCCATGCCACATCTCACTGTCTTTATATTTGAAATCACTTTCCTGTGAGGCTTCTGAACCATTATTTTCATATTCTTTACATTCAAACCACTTCTTGAGAGAACCGAACCATGCTTCGTTTAACCAGAATTTGATTTATTCCTGTCAAAACCTGAGGGTTTGAGGTACTTATGTTTAAATGATTGAGACATTTGTTTGGTATTAAAGCCCCTATTTCAAATAATCATTTTTTATAATGGCCTACCTTGAACATTTAATCCTTGTATACCTTAGAATCCATGCAGAGGCTGTTAGGTTAGCCACATTACATGCCAATTTTCCCTATCCAACCAACTCTTAAAGTGAAATTCCATAATCTAGTTGAGCTTAAGTGCGGGGGAATCTATCTTGTGTTGAGCTACCACATTTTGTGATACTTTGGGTGGAAAATTAAATTTTGAAGAGATGTGTTTTCTGCTGAAGAAATTCATTATATTGAAAGTTGTGCCTCTTCTGGAGCTTTCATGACAAGTGAAGTTATGCCTTTTCTCAAGCTTCTAATTGAGGAAGAAAGTTGTGTCTATCTGGATCTTTCAAGAAAATCAGGTTTGAGAATATTGACATTTTTTTTGCTGAATTGATGAATGGTGAAAACCTTCCATTAATTGTCATGATGATAGAGCTTAATTGATACTATGGGGATTAATGGGGAGACCATATATAAGTGAAAATTATATTAATGCAATTTTTCTTCAAAAATAGTCAAGCCCTCCTCATTCAGCCTCAGAGTTTTTCACATCTAAATCCTACCAACCGAAAGCCACAGATCAACCCTGAAAATTCCTCATGATAGACATATGTCCTTGACTCACATCGGGTGGCGATTTAGGAATTTATCAAGCCTATGGTGACCCTTGTATGAGTTTGGATGAGAAAGACATTGCAAAAAAAATTGATATTTGAGTGATGAGAGAAAATCCAAGTGAGGTAAGTGTTTTGTGCATGGGAGGATAAATGAAGTGGAAATATATTGAAATATATAAATGTAGAACTTGAAATAATGTTTTTTATGAAGGTATGATATCTTTTTATTCTTGGTGTGAAATTGATTGATCTCAAGGATATGTGTTTTAAAATTGATTTTGATTTGATATTGATGTTTACTTGATATGAGGTTTTTCTCAGGAGTGCAAAAGGGTAAGTGTGGGGGAGTTGATAAAACACTATTTTGATGAATATTTTATTGATAATAAATGATATAATTTCCTCAAATTGTGTTAAATATGTTTAATTGGAAAATATTTTGGATTAGATCATTCATTTGAATATTTGATGAAAATTTCAGTTTTACCCTTTTAAAATCACTGTAGTATTTCAATCATAAATATTTTTATTTGTATTATTTTAACTTAATATTTTGTAAATACATTCCTTAATTCATGGGATACAATGTTTATTCAGGACACTAGATAAACATAACGCATTTGGATGGAGTAATTGGGCCATAAAGTCAAAGGTGGTCTGGACACGTCAGAATGGAAAAGCTTCTATATTTCGGCCATAACTCTTTCTTCTGGGCTTGGATTGAGCCCCACTTTTGAGATCAGATAGGGTAACCATATCCGCACATATTATCCTTCTGGAAGTCCAGCCAATTCACGCGTTGTTTTGGTAAAATGGGTGGGAAAGTTGGCATAAAATATTTGGCCGAGATTCCCCATTCACACTTGAACCCAATTTGAAACGAGCCTCCCCACCACTTTATAAATTGGTGTTTTTCTCATTTGGTGGGGTTGGGACGTGAATTTGGAAGTTTAGGGAAGAGTATAATTGGATCCACTCCAATTCTCTAACCATTTCAATAAGGTTAGCTCTTGAAGTAAGGATCCCTTCAACGAAGCCTTCTTCTTCTCCTTCATGTTGTAATGATTTTTTTTGTTTGTGTAATAAAATTCTTTGTTCTTCGTTTATTTCTTCTATTTTCTTCTGTTTTTTTTAATTTATTCTTCTCTTAATCTTACTATTTGGGCTGTAATTCTTGAGTAGAAGTGTTATTGGGTTATACCCATTATAAACCTTTGCACATGCAAAACGCTTCTACGATGATTACCTCACCCATGGAAGAGTAGTTCTTTTTAGTAATCGATTGACCTCTATACTTATTCATTAATTTATTTTGAATAAATGAGATATTGTAATACAAATAATATGATCCATGAATTGTGTTTTTAAATTACAAGAAACTAATCAAACAATTTAACAATTAATACAAAAAACGCAAGGTCAAGATTTTGTGTAAATTGTGAGAGCGCGATCTTAATCGGTAATACAAGACCACACGGGATAAATTTGTAGAGTTCAAATATAATCCCTAAACAAAATTCATCCTCATTTCCAGAATGGATATGTGTTATAATTAACCACTGACCATAAGCTATCCTTAGAACAACAATCAAAGCAGGGTGCTGCGATTGCGTGTTTCGAAGCTAGCCTAGGGTTTAAGTAATTTCATCTTTGTGGTTAAGTTAACTCTCGTAGGGTTAGAGGGATAAAAAATTAGGGGATCATAATTAAGTGGATATTTATTTAAATGATAATGATTAATAAGTGAATGAATAGGTATAGTTATATCGATTATGCATTTTAAAATATATTTCTAAAAAAACATCTTCTTGTTGTGTCATTTTAATCGAAATTAATTTCAAAACTAAAAAGAAAACAAATATACAATATTCTTCCAGAAAACTTCTTCTAGATTCATAAACTATAACAAACCCCAATCCTTTAAAGTAGTGTTTTTATTCTATTCTATTTTATTTTTTTTAGAATACCTTTAATAAGTTGTTAAATTCGTTTCCTCCTTTGAGAGACGACCTTGGTCAGCCACTCTGTTGCACCTAAGTATCCAAAAATCACACTAATAATTTGAGGACTCCCACGAAAATATTCTTTCATATCAATAAAAAAGGACACCATGATCACAATTATCAAGCAAATATAAGATAGTTGAATAAATCCATGTAAGAGAAATATACCCCAATAAATACACCACATTCACTTTAATTCATAAAATTCTAAGAGTTTCTAAATTATGAAAATCAATTCCCTAACCCCATAGAAAATTCTAAGGATAAACCCCAACAACCTCCAAAAACATGTGAGATAGGGAGATAGTATTCCATCACTAATATAGAGGTAGATCACGATAATGTATTAGTGAAAGGCAAACACATTCTTCACTCTAGAACTATAAATTCCTTATTTTATTTCGATTTTTTCAAATTATTTCATAGTAGACAAGTTTGATATGAATGTTGATTTAATAATTAAAAAATTAGATGTTGAACTCTCTATGAAAACCTATATAGGCACTATGATTGTGTTTAAGATATATAACTCTTCCTTAGTCAATATTTTTGGGAAGATATATCCTTCTAATATTTTCATTATACCCTTTTTTGAACTTTATATAATACTAGTTATGGATTTTCTTTTCGTGCATATAAGATATATCCATTTTTAGGATATATAGATCTCATTTCATATACCAAATCGTCATGCAATCAAATTTATATTCAAGGATAATCATGAACACCCTTTATATGAAAATTGTATTATATGCGACATAATACCCAGTAATGAGGAATTTATAAGTCAAATGGTTCAGGAAGAATTCAAAATTTATGTTGTTCCAATTGAATGTGATTATTTTTTATGTATTTACAAATGAACCTTCTGGTCTTCTCCCAGTTTTTGAGTTTTATTTTTCAATAATATTCATACCTAGGTCCATGAATATCCAAAAAATTATGTATAGAATGGATTCCATCAATTTGAAAGAATTAAATAAGTAGTTACAAGTGAATCTAGGTATGGTTTTTATATGCCTTAGTTCTTCTCCATAGGGTGTGCTAGTACCCATCATTAGAAAGAAGGATTTATCAATGCATATTTTCATTGATTATCGTTAATTTAATTAAAATGATTATGAAAAAGTATTTTCTCTGTTGTATTTATTATATTTTTTTATTAAAGCAATGGATGTTAATAAATCTTTAATATTTTCCATTGATCTGGATACCATCAGTTAAAGGTAAAAATGGAATATATTTCAAAGAAAAATTTATATATGAGGTATGGATAGTATGAATTAATAGGGATTATATTTGACAACATAATTATCCCTCTATCTCTATGGATCTAATGAATAAATCTTATAAATACTGCCTTGATCAATTTTTTATTTTATTTTAAGATGATGTTCACATATATTGAAAGAGAAAATAAGTGATAAAAGATCATTTGTGTTTTTTGTTAAGGACCATGAGAAAGGAAAATATATATTACCAATTTATAAAGTATCAATTAGATCTATAGAAATTATAATTATTGGGTCATTTAATCATAAGAAAATATATATTAGTAGAACTATAAAAACTGAGATTTATCGATCAATGTCCCATAACAGCCACTTTAACTAAGATCTATAATTCTCTTATGTAAGTATAATACTAGAAACACTTTGTGAGAAATTTTACATGGATACCAAATCTAATAAATAAGTTCACATAGAACAGAGTGAATTTCCCTTAGATATAAAAATTTAATGAATTTCTTAAGGAACTAAAAAAGGAATTGGTCACTTATCCTATACTTACATTAGAGTGAATATTTGAAGGGGTTTTAATATATAAATATTCTTTAATAAATTTATTGGGTTTCATCATAGTATAAAATGATATGATAATTTCTTATACCTAACATCACTTAAATAATCATGAGAAAAGTTACCACACAAATGATTTAGAACTGGATGTAGTGACATTTTCATTAATTATTTGGAGGAATTATTTCTATAGATAAATTTGTGACACATCTACTAATCACTAGTTTAAATATATATATTCACAGAGAATGACTTGAATATTCACCAAAGGATATGGTTATAATTGATAAATGATTATGAATGATTAATACATTACCCCACATGGAAGTAAAATAAGGTGGCTGATGCTATGATCAAAAAAATCATGCTATTCTATCCATGATGAAGATTTAAAAATCCCCAATACTCATGGACTTGGAAAGGATGAATCTTGAATTTATAAGAGAAGGGGATAATACTATATTCCCTAAATTAATTCTCAACCATCCATTCATTTGAAAACTGGTGGAGCTAATAAGGATGATGTGGAGATATAGAAAAAGGTAGTGAGTATTATGAAGCTGAATTTTGGAAAATAGGTATTTATATAGTTTGGAACCCAGATATATGTCCCATTAAAACTAGAAATGAATAGGAAAATTTTGGATGATTATCATTGATCATACTTATCTATTCATCCACGAATAATGAAGATCTATAGATGTAACGTCCCGACCCCATAATCCCAGAGTCAGTGCATTATTACGTATCATTGGCATGATCACAAAAGATCAAGTCTCGAAAGACCAGTTAGTTTAGTATCCTTGGAAGTAGTATATACATTCATAATTTTTACAATACATCATAAAATGGAAAACTACAACAACATTGTTTTCAAAGACAACATTGAGATCCCATAGACTATCCCTGTAGGTCAGTCTTAACATACTTCTTCACATCCTGGAAAAATAAAACATAGAAAGGGGGTGAGCTCAGATTCTCAGTAAGGATAAAAATATAGCAGAAACTTTCATAAATAAGCATAAACATTTAAGTCAATGTATATGACTAAAAAATCCTTTCAAACTTGAACTTATTCATAATATGGACAAGATAATATCAAATAATTCCATTTACTTATTCACATGGATATTCTACTAGTAGAATAATCACATGCAATATCAATATCCACTTTCATAATGATGGAATGCATAATGCCAGACTTTCATAACCACATAGTCAAGGCCTTGTGCCAAGACTAAAAATAAGATTTTTTAAGTCCTTGTTCCAAGACAATAGTTTGTCTCATGAGACCTACCTATGCATCGAGGAGCTATAGCAGGCTCCACCCATCACTTACTAAGTCCAATTCATTCCTCATATGAAAAGGTTGAAAATAATATAAACACTCATATTAAAACTAGTATATGAAATGTCAATATTTTAACCACAAACCATGAATGGTATAAAAATAGCACATCCACAGTCAAACATAACTCATTCAATACAATATTGAAGATTTTATTATAATAGATCAACCTCAATAGATAATAATGAATGATACTAACATAGATGAAAATAATCATCAAAACTATTTGAGAGAAATATCCCCCTTTTTCTTGAAAACATTTAAAAGTCTCACTATTTATCAAGAAATCGTTTAAAAAAGATTTTTGAATCAATGTTTCCCATAACACTTTGAAAATTTTAAAAGTAATTTTAATTTTAAAACTTTAATGTCCATATAAATAAATCCTTAAAACCATTTTTAAAACATGGACATTATTGAGAAAGATTTAAAAGAATAAATTTTTTAAAAATTTAAAATGATATTTTAGTTATAGTTCCTAACCAAATGAGAGACACTTGAATAAAAATAATTGAGTAAATAAAAGCATTATAAAATATTGAGAATAAAGGATTTCATGATATACTATTTCAAAGGATAGTATATACACCATATAAAATTGAATTGGTGCATAATAACGAAGAAGTCTCAAAGGAATGTAAATTGAGATGAAATCACTTATAAAGAAAGTATCCTTAGTTAAAGGATAAATCAATGAAATAATTATGTGTGAAAAATTTAAATACACTCAATATGATTGGATATTCAGTGTAAATCAATTAGAGTACATTCACACATATTATTGAAAAACAACACCAATGACTTGAATTTTTAACTCAATGAATGGAAATTGAGTTAAGATCAAGTTTATATCAATGACTTCAGAAATTGACAATGGAGTGATTATGTGTATCAAACTTATATACACACAAAGGGGAGTGGAAATTACTACATAAATAATAAATAGTGATTCCACACATAATCTTTGAGTAAAATAATCAATGAAGTATATTAAAGCCCACTGAGTGGAAATTGAAATTTGAAATTCCCTTACCGATTTGGTAACTTATGAAACATACAATCCCTGAAAGAAGGATCATAACATGAAGATGTAAATAAACATAAATTAAATTATATTACACCAAGAATATGATCATGTACAATAAATATTCCACACAAAAGGAAATAGTGGCCAACCTAGCATGAATCTCACGGGAATAAAAAGTCAGAGGAAAAACCCATACTTCGTTGTAATCAATCGAGTCGTATGACCAAAAGTTAATAACCACCAAATGAATCACATAATACCATGTATATAAAGAGAATAATTATAATATATATCAAATGACAGTACACAATACACCACATCCA
The DNA here is from genome assembly GCA_963277665.1 of Viscum album. Lineage (NCBI taxonomy): Eukaryota > Viridiplantae > Streptophyta > Magnoliopsida > Santalales > Viscaceae > Viscum > Viscum album. The sequence goes on along the minus strand of OY728167.1, from coordinate 735,749,187 downwards.
CTAAATAAGTGGCGAATAATGGAAATCTCACATAATTAAAAGTGAGATAAGAAACCCCTTACATTGTATTTTTCCTTGGTTGAGGGTAGGTTAATCTCTTGTATAATGGTTAAATAATTGTTATTAAATTATAAAAGAATAATATACATTAATATAATATCATGTCTGATCTTTTAACATTTCTTTTCTAATAATATCTTAGTATTATCATCGTTTCGGGTGTTAATTGATTCATTTAACTTTATATGCTTTGTTGTGTAAGTGATGTTTGTTATGGATAGTATGTATCTTATTCATATTAAGATTTATATTAAGTCTTTAACATTATTTTTAATCATATAATGAAAATTAGTCTTTAATATATTACGATGGGGAATGAATCTCATCGCGTTCGTGGAGACGGTAATCTGTATGTACGAACGAGTGACAATATCATTCTTTTGATTTTAAAATAATATATAATTGGATGGTATATCATATATAAAGAATAATTATCATGTTATATTTATTATTTAAATCAATTACACATGATTATTATACCCATCCAAATAATAATGTATTGAATAACAATTACACTAGGACGTGGAGACGGCAAGCCGTATATACGCACGTATAGTGAAATTTCATTCAAAGGATGGATAGAATAATTAATATGGTTGTACCATATTTATAATAACATCACAGTATATAGAATATACTAGATTTATTATTTTATAATGGAAATAAAAAAGAAATAGGAATTGTAAGAAGAACGGAACTTGAAAGAGGTGATGAAATATTTACCTCTTCTTCAGGTTCTTCATTTTGATTTGATCAAAAGGGCACCATAGGTTGGCTTTATGACTAAATTAAGGCATCTAGGATTAAGGTAGGATAGTTTAGAGGGTATTTGGTAGGGGTTGGCCGAGGAAAATGGATTTGATGGTGTAAATTAGAGAGAAGGGGCAGTTCCCTTTTATAAGAGGGGTGAGGGGCACCTTAGGAAAAGATAGAAATATTATTTTATAATAAAATCATTTTCAGTGTCTAATGGCTCAAAAATGGATTATTTAAAGGATATGGTGGGTATGGGTCAAAAAATACTCAACCAATAGATTTTAGATAGGTTTTTTTCACTATATTAACCTTAGGTTTTAGATTTAACTCTTAGTTAAATAGTTTGGCATTTACCATGTCTCTTTGTATTTTTATATTATATGGTTAATAAACATACTATATAATTACGAGATAACTCCAAGTGGTTAATTAATGATACAAATATCCTTATATAATTCATTTGGATGAACCTTAGATTTTTAGGAATATAATATCAATTAATAATGTAATATTTGTTTTAAAAACTCTTTTATGTGAATTTTGAAACTATTTGGTATTTTGTTTTTTCTAAATTCATAACAGCATTATTAACCAACCCTAACATATAATATTAACCTATAAAATTAGTGTAATTTATTAAAATTCTCAAATTAAAATTTATTTGGATATTTATAATTTCAGTTATTTTAATATTTCATTAATTAAGTAATTACTGCATCATCATTGTGTCATTAATAAATTAAATTATTTATTGTCTAAAAAATATAAATAAAATACCATTATGTAGGAAATATTTTTATCTTTATAATTAATATTTATAGTCTAATTTATCTTATTTTTAACCCTATATTAAAAATGTTTTAGTTATTAAACTTTGATTTTAACACTTTTAACTCTTCTTTGAATTAAATAATAATAAATGTCCTAATACAATCCAAGTGGACCTAAAGGATCATATTTTATTCTAAAGGTTGTTTTTGGTCGAATTTCACTTATCCAATAGAATTAGGACATGTGTTATGGTAATAATAATATAATTTTTACCCTTAATTACCCCATTTACTTTTAACCGTGGTAAAAAAAAGTAAAAAGTAATTATTCACCAAAAATTATTTTCATCTTATTGAACCACACTTTACTTACTAATATTAACCATGTCTCTCGGATTTTTTAAATTCAATTCACATAAGTGGTAAAATTAAGTTTTATTCAAATTTGCAAATGCTCCAAGGAGGTGGGTAAAAGACAGTTAAAAAGTTCAATAAATTTTTTTATATATCTAAAATTATTATAAACTGACTCCAATGAATTACATTGAACTTATATAGGTATTATGTATCTATTTTGGCATAAAATAAATTTAAATAAAATAAATAATTATTTAAATAAAAATTCGGTTTTAAACTATAACTCAGTGTTTTTTCACTATTCATCAAAAATTGAATGTTTTTAGAAAAATACCAAAAATTCACCCTATGCTAATTATGATATTCTGAAACCAAAAATGAAGTCCATTTTGAATGATAAAATTTATAAAATTTCAAAAAGTGGGTATTAGTATTCATAACAGCTAGTTTGATTGGTCGCGGTGTGTTAGAATCTTGAAGTTTCATACAATGCAAGCTGTTACATTATTCAAAGGGAAACATACCGTGGAAGCTTGGGGAGTTATATTCTTCCCCCTTTTGGAAATTGCGTCCTTGCAATTTTTAAAATTGAGCTTGGGAACATAATTGAAAGTCCCACATTAGAAAAATAGACAATAAAACTATCACTTTAAAAGAAAGAAAGAGAAGTACAAGGGTCACCCGAGATAACCCATACTAGGATTCCATGTATGAAAACATGGATATGGAAGATAAACTAAGTGTCAAGTTCTGATGTAGAGGGATAGAAAACATGATCAGGAGAAATTTAACAACAAGAAAACCACAAAATTATGATGGGACAAAGGGTCATTACTTTCCCTATAGGACAAGTAAACGAACAACGTTTTTTTTGTTTTAAGTTACATTTAATAAATATAAGGAATTTATTTATGATATTGACTAAGAACATAAAGATATATACTTAATTTTTAAGTAGAGTTTCATTCTTTAATAAATTTATACCACTAACTATTTTTTTAAATGATGAGTATTCAAGATAACTTGGTCACACCGGAAGATCTAGAATCAACTTTTTGAGAATCGCATGATCCACAAAGGATAAACTATATATTTAACTTGTATTTATAGATTAATAAAAACCAAAACGGTTAGTACAAGATCAGATGATCCCCCAAAAGGATATTCCTTTAGAGAAAGAAGCACTAATATTAATTTCTAAAACTGAACAAACAATTCCCCAAAGTTAAATAAATACCATTCAATAAACAATTGTCCATAAAATCCTTTAATATAATCCAAACTAATATTGAAACCCAAAACTTAGAAGAATTTGGTTATGTAGTCTTCCACGTAAAATTGTATCTCCAAATGACATTGACTACTCTTAAAATCACATACTTAAAAGTAACTAACCCAATCATATGTTCTCTATTATAGGTTAATCATTTCCATAAATAACCCATATCCCTATAAATAAACAATAAAATCATTCATAAAAATCCACCATTTATTGTCAAATTAAATCCCATAGTATTCTATTTTCCTTAGGCATGTAGTGTTCCCAAAAGAATGAATGTCTTCCAAAATAACATTTATCACTTAATCACCAAATCATTTCCCTATACTAAGGGTATTCATTTGATAAGACATAAGATCCCAAATCAAATTATTATTGATCAATAAAATTATTTAACTAAAAATAATTAGTCACACTAACCAGGGACTTCACGTAGTCTAGTGGTAGATGATAAATCTCAATCGCACTCTGGTTGTGGGTTCGATTCCCACTGCTTTGTCTGACGCGACGGGTTGTCACACGGTCTGCATGTTGTCCTTTTTGTAAAACTAAATTTTATACCATTACCCAAATGAGATAAATTCCTCAAAATAACCATAACATAATTTAACCACAAATGTTATCTCATACCTTGAATTTTCATCCCAAAATATAATAAATTGTAATTGCCTAAAACCCAATGATCATATAAAACCAAATGGTTATTTATAACTATATCCACAAGAGAAAAGATAAATCTTCCTCAAATATCATTTCCACATGAAAAAATGAAGGTTTAAAAATACAAGAGAAAATTATTCCAAAGTAATCCCATAAAAAAGGAGCACTAACACTTTTAAACATTTCTCCAACCATTTATTTCCACATAGATTCTTCTTTGACCAAGAAAATATCCTATAGAATATGGCATTCACTCGGGTAATGGCCAGGTCCCCTACATTTATGAAAAATGACTGTAAATGGATTCTTGGGACCATTTTTATTTTCTTCCATAGTACTCTTCATTTTCCCTCAGCAATTCTTTACTTTATGTCCTGCATTCCCACACGTAAAGTATTTCATTGTTTCATTGAGACACTTTCCTGGGTGTCTCTTCCATATTTCCTGCATGATGAAAATTGAGGATTCTTTTCTCCATGGTCTCCACTGCTGGAGCTCTTATCGTTCATCACCTTTCTATTCTTTTTTGAGTCCGGGAGTTCGTTAATATATATGTTCTTGATCATATTTTTGGAAAACTGATTTTTCATGAATACGATATCTTTTACAACTATCAACATTCCATTTTTTTCTCATTTACACCATTGTTCCCACCTTGAACACAATGTTCAAAGTTACTATGAATTTCTTGAAATCCATCCATTGACTAAAACCAGAAAGCATTGTGTGAGTAACAGAAGTCATAAAATCATTTAAAGAATATCATGACACCATATTCTCAATTTAAAACACCTAAGGATTATCCAAGGTCATTTATTCTCATCTTATATTCAAATCCTTCAAATATGTTTGTAAATAAAATGTAAATTATCCTAATCATATCCCCCGGGAGTTTCGTAACCAAGAGTGAAGCAAGACCCGTTATCGTGCACCAGTTCCCATTCGAGTCTAGCTCAAAGTGGTGTTTTTGGGTTTTACTTCTAGGTACATCTGTGTGAGAGCCGCCTCTACCTGCTCATATCCAGACATGGATGTATTTCTTGGAAAATTCACAAAATCTCTACAGTACCAAAATTTTAGGAAGTTCTTCTATACTAATCCCCAAAGTCTATCTTAGGGCTATGTGCTCTAATCAGAGTTTACCTAAATCTAGTTTCGAAGGTTTTTACTAAACTTCCTCTGATATCAAATGTAACGCACTGACCCCAGAATCCCAGAGTCGGTAAATTATTATGTATCATTTCCATGATCACAAAAGATCAAGTCTCAAAAGGCCGATTAGTTTAGTAGCCTTGAAAGTAATAGATACATTTATAAGGTTTATATTACATCATAAAATGGAAAACTACAACAACATTATTTCCATAGACAACACTGAGATCCCACATACTATCCCTACAGGTCAGTCTTAATATACATCTTTGCATCCAGGAAAAATAAAACATAGAAAGGGGGTCAGCTCAGATTCTCAGTAAGGATAACAATATAGCGGAAAATTTCATAAATAAGCATAAATATTTAAGGAAATGTATAAGACTAAAATAAAATCCTTTTAAAATTGAACTTCTGCATAATATGGAAAATATAAAATCAAATAATTCCATTTACTTATTCACATGGATATTTTACTATTTGAATAATCACATGAAATATCAATATCCACTTTCATAATGATGGAATGCATAATGCAAGACTTTCATAACCACATAGTCATGGACTTGTGCCAAGACTGTAGAGACCCAAAGCTTGACGTACATGGACGTTACATTACTTTTGCGGAATAATTAATACATAACAAAAACCAACACTCAATTATCGTAATAGTTTAGTGTCTTTGGAAACACAGAACATAATCTTCTAATCATGGTGAAAGATCTTCAACATCTCCCATAAAGATCTTCCCCTTTTTTTTCTTACCTAAAACCTTTCTTTATATCCTGGGGAAAAGAAAACATATAAAGGGTGAGCTCAAATGCTCATTAAGGGTAATCATGGGGAAAATAAAACAAACCATGTAAATTTGAACTTAAAAACATGAACATAATGTTTAAACATCAAAATATTGAGCAATGACATAAAACATGGAAGTTCATAAGGCAAAGATCATAATGGAACATAAATCATGATAAAATAGTGTGGGAATAAAACATGTAATTTGTGGCAACCATTAATCACATGTGATTATTTTCATAGTAGCCAAGGCATTGCTGCCAATACCATCTTAGTGGACAAAGTCCCTTTCGGAATCGAGTTCACTACTCGTTCCAGTCCTGTATCACTGAACCGGATTAACTTACCATTCCAGCCATGTCTATCTCATGAGATATAAATCTTTACCCAATACATTAGAGGGAGATATATTTCTCACCCATCTCATAATTAAATCATTCTTACTTGTGCCACAACATTAACATAAATCATTCATCATAACCCAAAGAATAAAAAAGTGTTTCATAAACAACATCCCATCATAACATAATCCATATAAAACAAATGGATATAATTTCATCATAAGAAAAGTGAAACCATGTAAATCATAGAGACGTTATACTTTAAACATAAACATATGAAAATAATGTCATCTTAGATGGAAAATGGTTTTGATAAAACACTTGAAATTAATTCTTGAGGAAAATATCCATTCTTAATCAAATATCATTTTATTTACACAAAATTCCATGAAATTTTAAAAGAAAGGGATTTTTTTAAAAATAGTCATGAAATCTTGTAGAGTAAGCTTCATGAAAATAAGGTGTTATGAAAACATAAAAATTCGTTCATGCCGTATAAGTTAAAAAAACATTCTTCTCGTACTTTTTTCGGAAAAGTCAAAAAGTTCATCATATGGTAAAATAAAGAAATATTCCTTTAATAACAGGTGGTAAAATTCTAAAATGGGTAAAAAGACTTTAAAAATACATGAAACCATTTTTATAAAATAGGTATATGGATGATAAATATAACCTTAGTAAATACTTACGAATAAACAGTCTCGGATAAAAACAAGGTTGGAAAAGTTATCCCTTACCTTTGATCTGATATACTTAGTACATATCTAAACCTCCTATATAATGATTTAAATAATTTAATTGACTTATTAAAGAATCATATTCATTGTTATGACATCATATATGGTTCACTTATGACTTTATATTACCCGTTCTGTTGTAAATTCCATATTAAAGCAGCGTTTTGGGTAAAATCGTTTTATTTATCGTACGTGTTTGGACTTGTTGTTCTTGATATTATTATTACTTATATCATTATTTAATTACTTCCAGAATTTAAATCATGATTTATATATAATATATATTCAGTATATATATATATAATAGATAGATAAATGAAATTAAATACACCGTTCATGGAGATGGTAGGTCGTACGTACGCATGAACGCTGTTTTCTTTTCCTTATAGACTTGAATGGAAGTAAGTAGATGACACATATATATATATATAAAGTAGCTAAATTATGTCATATATTTCATTATTATTCATTATATATACTTTATAATCATTCTTGAATGGTTATCATGGAGAATGAATCTCATCGCGTCGTGGAGACGGTAATCCGTACGTACGCACGAGCGATGATATCGTTCCCATAATTATTGAATGGAATTAGAGTGGATAATATAATATTTCAGAATCAGTATGATGTTATAATAACCATATATAGTTATTCTTTACATCGTTATACCCATCCAAGTAAGGTGGTGGTGGAAAACAGATTACACCACGGCGTGGAGACGGTATTCTGTACGTACGCACGCGCGGTGATTTCGTTTTCCGTAGGATGGATAGAAGATGAAATAGGGTTGTTTAATATTTATAATAATATATCAGTATATTATTGATACTGAGGTTGTTACTTTATAATGAAAAAACTAAAGAAGAAGAAGTTGAAGAAGAATGAAACTTGAAAGAATTGGTAGAAGAGATTACCTCTTCTTCGACACGCCTCTTTGAAACCTCTTCTTAGGGAACTAAAATTGGTATTTGAAGAATACCAGGACCTATATTATGTTTCTAGGGAAGTTTTGAAGGGAAATGGGCAGGTTTTGGCCAATCTTGATGGCTCAAAGTTGTGTAAAGAGGAGAGGGAGGTGGTGCCCTTTTATAAGGGAGGAGAGGGGCACCTTAGGAAAAACTTAAAATATTATTTTATAATAAAGTCATATTCGGTTTATAATAGCTCCAAATTGATTTATTTCGAAGCTAAAGTGGGTATGGATCGAAATACCCTCAACCAATAGGTTTTATACAAGTTTAGGTTACTATTTTAACCTTATCATTTAGATTTAACTCTATGTTAAATAATTTAACTTTTACTCTGTCTTCTTGTTTTCTTACACTATATGGTTAATAAACTTACTATAACAAGACAAACGCACCCCAAGTGGATCATTATTAATATATATAACCTTATCTAAGTCATTTGGCTGAACATTATATTTTTAGGAATAGAATAACAATTAATAATATAATATTTGTTTTAAATACTATTTTATGTCAATTTTGACACTATTTGGTAATTGATTTTTCTGAAAATCATAAAAGCATGATTCGTTCAAAAAACGTTAATTGAATAAATACTAACATGAAATATTAACCTAAAAAATTATTTTAATTTATAAAAAGTCTCAAATTACATTTATTTGGGTATTTATAACATCAATTATGTTAATATTTCATTAATAAGGTAATTACTGCATCATCATTGTGTCATAAGTAAATTAAATTATTTAATGTATAAAAATTATAAATAAAATATAATTATGTATGAAGTATTTTTATATTTATAATGAATATTTATAGTCGAATTTATCTTATGTATAACCCTATATTAAAATGTTGTAGTTATTAAACTTTGATTTTAACTATTTTAACTCTTCATTAAATAAAATAATAATAAATGTCCTAATCTAATCCAAGTGGACCTAAATGATAATATTTTATTTATAAGGTTGTATTTGGTCGAAGTGAACTTATCCAATAGAATTATGACATGTTTTAGGGTAATAATAATTTCATTGTTACCCTTAATTACCCTATTTATTTTTAACCGTGGTAAATAAAAGTAAAAAGTTACTATTCACCAACAATTATTTTTATCTTATTGAACCACATTTTACTCCTTGATATTAACTGTGTCTCTCGGATTTCCAAATTTCACTCATATAAGTGGTAAAATTAAGTTTTTTAAAAAAAATTATTCTCCTAGGAGGTGGGTAAAAGACGGTGAAAAGTTCAATAAAATATTTATATATCTAAAATTATTATAAAATGACTCCAATGAATTACATTGAACTTATATAAGTATTATGTATCTATTTTAAATTAAAATAAATTAAAATAAAATAAATGATTATTTAAATAAAAAGTCGGTTTTTAAATAGTAACCCAGTGTTTTCACTTTTCATCAAAAATTGAATGTTTTCAAAAAAATACCAAAAATTCCCCCTAGGCTAATTTCGATATTCCAAATCCAAAAATGAAGTCCATTTTGAAAGATAAAATTTATAAAATATCAAAAAGTGGTTATTACTATACATAATGGCTAGTTTATATAATATTTTAATAACATATCATTGTTTAGTGAAACTCGGTATTGCGTTCAACACACGCTATCGAGGAAGGTTGCGATTGCGTGTAATGGAAGCCAAGTCAGGGTTGCATGTAGTGCAAGACTCCTTTCTTGTTTCGTATAACATAATCCAAACATATTTCATTTATACATTGAATATATATATACACACTCAATGTTGTGTAGAATAACTACTATCAAACGAACTTGAAATTGTGTGTAACAAAATCCAAGAATAGTGTTGCATATTCTGAAATCTAATACGGTGTTGCGTACAGCACAAGATAATCTTGGTGTAGCATGCAACAGAATATATGAATGAAATTAAGAAGAATATATCTCATTAAATCTTGGGGTGTTACATTCTACCCCCCTTAAAATGAATTTCACCCTCGAAATTCGTCAGTGTTATAAATGGTTTACTACTTGAAAGTTTCTTTCATAGAAACCCACATCGTAAAGAGGAATACCAAAACTTAATGTTAAAAACTAAAGTATGAAATGTAACAGTTACCCAAAGTAACTTAGCATTGGGTTTCCACATAGGATAACATAGGTGAAAATATGGATATAGAAGAGAAATCTTACCATCATGTTCTGATGGAGGGGGTGGAGAAAATGGCTATGAAAAAGACAACAATAATAAAGCCATAAATTTGTGATGATCTAAGGTACCATCTATTTCATCGGGTATGAGGGTTCTAGGAAAACGTTTTTAGTTTTCAAGATCATTTCCCTAATGTTGAATAATTGTTGAATTAAAAGAAATACTTACTTGATTTTGGTACAATATCACCGTTGTTCGTGCCTTGAACAATTTCCACTTAATATATTAAAGAAATGATGTTGAATTTGTCATTCGTGAAGTTTTAACAGAACATGCGATATAATGATAGGTCATTCCATCTGTTTCCATCGCAAAAAGATTATCACAATTTAATAAATACACATAAGTCCATCTATGCTGAGATTAATCGTACATGGTTTCCAAAATGGACATATAATTAATCTATCATTCCGCTTAATAAAATTAAACTAGTTTCTACTAACCAGGGACTTCCTGTAGGCCAAAGTTAGGCACTAAAGGCCTACCGCACTTCTGTTGTGGGTTTGATTCGCGCAACCCTGTCTGACGCGACAGGTTGTCACCCGTCCTGCAGGTTGTCCCTTTTTCTAAAACTACATTATTATAACATTCCTTCAATAATATAGAAAAAAAAGTTATAGCCTTAAACACTACTATCTTTTTTCTAACTTAATTCATTCAAATCTTTAGGCTTATCCAAAATACTTCGGTCCAAGCTCATAGTATAAAGAAAACGATTACTAGAAAGGTCATCTACCAAGCATGTAAATACCATCATTTATCTCCCATATATCATAAGATATATCTTGTTGGTCACATTCCAAATATGTGAATACCTTAATCATGTATTCTCTTGAAAAATGAATACCCATTGAACATTAGTGAAAATATGAATGCTTTTAAAAGTTAACTCTTTCCACATACCAAAATCCCAAAATTTATATATACTCAATCCATGATATCACTTTGTCCTTATATCAGTCATGAGATCATTAATACTATCCGACATTTCATTTTCTCTTTATCGCTTTATTATGCGCATATCATCTTCTTTCCAAAAATATATGAATAACCTTTCATGGTTACCAGTACCATTCAACATATACATCCAAATGCTTTAGGAAAAACAATAGTGTAACAATCCTTAGATGATTCTTTATTCCATAGTACCATTAAATTACCTCTAAAACATAACTCCTGATAAATATAAAATCATTCCACTACCTTCTTAAACCACTGACTGAGCTTCACCATTTTATTCCTCAACACTTATTTCATCTCATATATCATTTGTAGTCTTTTCATCATCATCCACATAAATACTACCCATACGACCATGTTGATTCTTTTCATGAGATCTTACTTTAGGGAATTGGTTTTTATAATGCCTGTACATTCCACATTTAGAACAGTTAACCATTGTTTATGCCTTAGCAATACTATTATCATTGTCCATAGTGTTAACTGAACCTTTTCCTTTTCAATTACTGGATTTGTGTCCTTCTTTTCCCCACCCAAATCATCCTCCAGTTCCTTTGAAACATTCTCCTTGATGCCTCTTCCCACATGATTTACATGAGGGAAATTGAACTTTCTTTCATCTATGATCATCATGAAACTCCATCTTTCTCTTATTAGCTGATTGGGGAAACTTACCAAAGTTGATATTATTGATCATATTATGAGATCGCTGATTAGGCATAATAATGATATGTGGAATTCCAGATCCAATTTCATTTTGTTTACCATGAATAATATCCTTCCATTGTCCATCATATCCTCCATTATCATGAATCTTCCTGTTTCCAGCCATTTTCTAAAACCCAAGAAGAATAGTGTGAGTGGCAAAAATCATACTAGGAATACAACATAATAAAATGGGATTACCTTCAATATCTAACATCTTAGGTTTAATTCTATGGTCGTTAATGTAATTCTAGGACTATAACCTATACTTATACTTAATCTTAGGGACATCCCTAGACATACCTTAGAAATATCTCTAGGGATCTCACTAAATTTTTTGCATCCTAGTTTCCAAAGGTTAACTAAACCATTCCTCTGATACCAACTGTAGAGACCCAAATATTGATGTACACGGAAATTACATTACATTTTATGAATACTTAATACATAACAAAAACCAACACTCAAGGATCGTAATAGTTTAGTGTCTTTGGAAACACAGAACATAATCTTCTAATCATGGTGAAAGATCTTCAACATCTCCCATAAAGATCTTTCCCTTTTTTTCTTACCTAAAACCTTTCTTTATATCCTGGGGAAAATAAAACATATAAAGGGTGAGATCAAATGCTTAGTAAGGATAAGCATGGAGAAAATAAAATAAACCATATACATTTGAACTTAAAAACATGAACATAATGTTTAAACATTAAAATATTGAGCAATGACATAAAACATGGAAGTTCATAAGGCATAGATCATAATGGAACATCAATCATGATAAAATAGTGTGGGAATAAAACATGTAATTGTGGAAACCATTAAGCACATGTGATGATTTCCATAGTATCCAAGGCATTGCTGCCAAGACCATCTTAGTGGACAAAGTCCCTTTCGGAATTGAGTTCACTCCTCGTTCCAGTCCTGTATCATTGAATCGGATTAACTTACCATTCCATCCATGTATATCTCATGAGATATAAATCTTTACCCAATTCATTGGAGGGAGATATTTGTCCCACCCATCACATAATTAAATCATTCTTACTTGTTCCACAACATAAACATAAATCATTCATCATAACCCAAAGAATAAAAAAGGGTTTCATAAGCATCATCCCATCATAACATAATCCATATAAAAAATATGGATATCATTTCATCATAAGAAAAGTGAAACCATGTAAATAATAGATACATTATACTTGAAACATAAACATATGAAAATAATTTCATCTTAGATGGAAAATGGTTTTGATAAAACACTTGAAATAAATTCTTGAGGAAAATATCCTTTCTAATTCAAAAATAATTTTCTTTTCATAAAATGCCATGAAATTTTAGAAGAAAATGATTTTTTTGAGAATAGTCATGAAATCTGGTAGAGTAATCTTCATGAAAATAAGGTGTTATGAAAAAGTAAAAATCCGTTCATTCCATATAAGTTAAAAAAACATTCTCCTTGTACTTTTGTCAGAAAATTCAAAAAGTTCCTCATATGGTAAAAAAAGAAATATTCATTTCATAACATGTGGTAAAAGTAAAAAATGGGTAAAAAGGACTTTAAACATACATGGAACCATTTTTAGAAAATAGGGAAATGGATGATAAATATAACCTCAGTAAATACTTATGAATAAACAGTCTCGGATAAAAACGAGATTGGAAAAGTTATCTCTTACCTTAGGTACGATATGCTTCGTACGTATCCTAACCTCCTATATAATGATTTAAATAATGTCATTGACTTATTAAATAATCATATTCATTGTTATGACATCATATACGGTTCACTTATGACTTTATATTACCCATTCTTTTGTAAATTCCATATTAAAGCATCGTTTTGGGTAAAATTGTTTTATTTATCGTACATGTTTGGAATTGTTGTTCTTGATATTATTATTACTTATATCATGATTTAATTACTTCCAGAATCTAAATAATAATTTATATATAATATATATTAAGTATATATATATATATATATAATAGATAGATAAATGAAATGAAATACACCATTCATGGAGACGGTAGGCCGTACGTACGCATGAACACTGTTTTCTTTTCCTTATAGACTTGAATGGAAGTAATTAGATAAAATATATATATATATACATAAATACAGTAGCATCATTATGTAATATATTTCATTATTATTCATTATATATACTTTATAATCATTCTTGAATGGTTATCATGGAGAATGAATCTCATCGCATCATGGAGACGGTAATCCGTACGTACGCACGAGCGATGATATCATTCCCATAATTATTGAATGGAATTGGATTGTATAATATAATATTTCAGAATTATTATGATGTTATAATAACCATATATAGTTATTCTTTACATCATTATACCCATCCAAGTAAGGTGGTGGTGGAAAACAGATTACACCACGGCGTGGAGACGGTATTTCGTACGTACGCACGCGCGGTGATGTCGTTTTCCGTAGGATGAATAGAAGATGAAAAAGGGTTGTTTCATATTTATAATAACATATCAGTATATTAGTGATACTTATGTTGTTACTTTATAATGAAACTACTGAACAACAAGAAGTTGAAGAAGAAAGAAAACTTGAAAGAATCGGTAGAAGAGATTACCTCTTCTTCGACACGCCTCTTTGAAACCTCTTCTTAGGGCACTAAAATTGGTCTTCAAAAAATACCAGGACCTCTAGTATGTTTCTAGTGAAGTTTATAAGGTAAATTGGTAGGGTTTGGCCTAGGTTGAAGGATCAAAGTTGTGTAAAGAGGAGAGGGAGGTGGTTCCCTTTTATAAGGGAGGAGAGGGGCTCCTTAAGAAAAACTTAAAATATTATTTTATAATAAAGTCATATTCGGTTTATAATAGCTCAAAATTGATTTATTTTGAAGCTAAAGTGGGTATGTGACGAACCCCCCTCAAAAAATAGTTTTTAAACAAGTTTAAGTTATTATTTTAACCTTATCATTTAGATTTAACTCTAAGTTAAATAATTTAACTTTTACCGTGTCTTCTTGTTTTATTACACTATATGGTTAATAAATTTACTATAAAAAGACAAACGAAGCCCAAGTGGTTCATTATTAATATATATAACCTTATCTAAGTCATTCGGCCTAACATTAAATTTTTAGAAATATAATAACAATTAATAATATAATATTTCTTTTAAATACTATTTTATGTCACTTTTGACACTATTTGGTAATTGATTTTTCTGAAAATCATAAAAGCATGATTCGTTCGAAAAACGTTTATTGAATAAATACTAACATGTCATATTAACATAAAAAATTACTTTAATTTATAAAAAACCTCAAATCACATTTATTTGGGTATTTATAACATCAATTATGTTAATATTTCATTAATAAGGTAATTACTGCATCATCATTGTGTCATAAATAAATTAAATTATTTAATTTATAAAAATTATAAATAAAATACCATTATGTATAAAATCTCTTTATATTTCTAATGAATATTTATAGTCAAATTTATCTTATGTATAACCCTATATTAAAAATGTTTTAGTTATTAAACTTTGATTTTAACTATTTTAACTCTTCTTTAAATAAAATAATAATAAATGTCCTAATCTAATCCAAGTGGACCTAAATGATAATATTTTATTTCTAAGGTTTTTTTGGTCGAATTAAACTTTTCCAATAGAATTATGACATGTTTTAGGGTAATAATAATATCATTTTTACCCTTAATTACCCTATTTAGTTTTAATCGTGGTAAATAAAAGTAAAAAGTTACTATTCACAAAAAATTATTTTTATCTTATTGGACCACATTTTACTCCTTGATATTAACCATGTCTCTTGGATTTTCGAAATTCCAATTACAGAAGCGGTAAAATTAAGTTTTGTAAAAAAAATTATTCTCCTAGGAGGTGGGTAAAAGACGGTGAAAAGTTCAATAAATTTTTTATATATCAAAAATTATTATAAAATGACTCCAATGAATTTAATTGAACTTATATAAGTATTATTTATCTATTTTGACCTAAAATAAATTTAAATAAAATAAATGATTATTTAAATAAAAAGTCAGTTTTTAAATAGTAACCCAGTGTTTTCATTATTCATCAAAAATTGAATGTTTTTAGAAAAATACCAAGAATTCACCCTAGGGTAATCTCGATATTCCGAATCCAAAAATAAATTCCATTCTGAAAGATAAAATTTATAAAATTTCAAAAAGTGGTTATTACTATTCATAATAGCTAGTTTATATAATATTTTAATAACATATCATTGTTTAGTGAAACTCGGTATTGCGTACAACACACGCTATCAAGGAAGGTTGTGATTGTGTGTAATGCAAGCCAATTCATGGTTGCATGTAGTTCAAGAATCCTTTATTGTTGCGTCTAATAGAATCCAACCATATTTTATTTATACATTGAATATATATATATATATACACTCAATGTCGCGTAGAATAACTACTATCAAACGAACTTGAAATTGTGTGTAACACGAACCAAGAATAGTGTTGCGTATACTGCAAGCTAATACGGCGTTGTGTATAGCACAAGATAATCTTGGTGTTGTGTGCAACAGAAGATATGAATGAAATTAAGAAGAATATATCTCATTAAATCTCGGGGTGTTACAAAGACTACAAATAAGATTTTGTCAAGGCCTTGTTTCAAGACACTAGTTTGTCTCATGAGACCTACTGATGTATCTAGGAGCTATAGCGGGCTCGACCTATCACTTACTAAGTCCAATTCATTCCTCATATGAAAAGGTTGAAACATAATCTGAACATTCGTATTAAAACTAGCATAAAAAATGTCAATATTTTAACCACAAACCATGAATGGTATAAAAATAGCACATCCACAGTCAAACATAACTCATTCAATAAAATATGGAAGATTGTATTATAATAGATCAACCTCAATAGAGAATAATTAATGATACTAACATAGATGAAAATAATCATCAAAACTATTTGAGAGAAATATCCTCCTTTTTCTTGAAATCATTTAAAAGTCTCACTATTTATCAAGAATCCGTTTAAATATATTTTTGAATCAAAGTGTCACATACCACTTTGAAAATTTTAAAATGAATTTTAATTTTAATGCTTTAATGTCCATATAAATAAGTCCTTAAAACAATTTTTAAAACATGGACATTAATGAGAAATATTTAGAAGAATAAATTTGTAAAACATTTAAAATGATATTTTAGTTAGAGTTCCAAACCAAATGAGAGAAAATTGAATACAAATAATTGAGGTAATAAAAACTTTATAATATCTTGAGAATAAAGTATTTCCTGATATACTATGTCAAAGGACAATATATACACCATATAAAAGTGAATTGGAGTATAACAACAAAGAAGTATCAAAGGAATGTAAATTGAGATGAAATCCCTTATAAAGATAGTATCCTTAGTTAAAGGATAAATAAATGACATAATTATGTGTGAAAAATATAAATACATTCAATATGATTGGATATTCAGTGTAAATCAATCAGAGTACATTCACACATATTCTTGTAAAAACAATACCAATGACTGGGATGTATAATTCAATGAATGGAAATTGAGTTAAGATCAAGTTTATATCAACGACTTGAGAAAAAATCAGTGGATTGATTATGTGTATCAAAATTATATCAACAAAAAGGGGAGTGTAAATTACTACATAAATAATAAATAGTGATTCCCCACATAATCTTGGAGTAAAATAATCAATGAAGTATGCATAAATCCCACTGAGTGGAAATTGAAATTTGAAATTCCCTTACCGATTTAATAACTTATGAAACATACAACCCATAAAAGAATTATCATACAATTACAATGTCAATACCCATAAAATAAATTATATTACACCTAGAATATGATCATGGAAAATACAGACGCCACAAAAAAGGAAATAGTGTCCGACATAGCCTGAATCTCACAGGAATAAAAAGTGAGATGAAAAACCCTTACTTCGTTGTAATCAATCGAGTCGTATGAACAGAAGTTAATAAACACAAAATTAATCACATAATACCATGGATATAAATATAATAATGATAATATATATCTAATTTCAATACACAATACACAACATCCACTAAATAAGTGGCGAACAATGGAAATCTCACAGAATTAAAAGTGAGATAAGAAACCCCTCACTTTGTACTTTTCCTTGGTTGAGGGTAGATTATCCTCCTATATAATGGTGAAATAATTGTTATTAAATTATACAAGAATCATATACATTAATATGATATCATATATGATCTTTTAACATTTCTTTGTTAATAATATCTTAGTATTATCGTTGTTTTGGGTGTTAATTGATTCGTTTTACTTTATATGATTTTTTACGTAAGTAATATTCTTTATGGATAGGATGTATCTTATTAATATTCAGAATTATATTATATCTGTAAACATTATTTTAAATCATCTAATGAAAATTAGTCTTGAATGGATTACGATGGGGAATGAATCTCATCGCGTTCGTGGAGACGGTAATCTGTACGTACGCACGAGCGACAATATCATTCTTTTGATATTAAAATAATATATAATTGGATGACATATAATATATACATAATCATTATCATGTTATATTTATTATTTAAATCAACTACACAACATTATTATACCCATACAAATAATAATGTATTGAATAACAATTACACCACAACGTGGAAATGGTAAGCCGTACGTACGCACGTATAGTGACATGTCATTAAAAGGATGGATAGAATAATGAATATAGTTGTACCATATTTATAATAAAATCACAGTATATAGAATATAATGGAGTTATAATTTTAGAATGGGAACAACAAATAAAGAGTAAGTGGAAGAATAAAGGAACTTGAAAGAGGTAATGAAATATTTTCCTCTTCTTCGGGTTCTTCCTTTTGATTTGATCAAAAGGGCTCCTTAGGTTGGATTTAAGACTAAAGGAAGGCCACTAGGATGAATGGAGGATAGTTGATAGGGTATTTGGGCAGGGTTTGGCCGATCCAAATGGCTTTGAAGGTGTGAATTAGTGAGAAGGGGGAGTTCCCTTTTATAAGAGGGGTGAGGGGCACCTTAGGAAAAGCTAGAAATATTATTTTATAATAAAATAATTTTCGGTTTCTAATGGATAAAAAATGAATTAGTTAAATTATATGGTGGGGAAGGGTTGAAAACCACTCAACCAAAAGGTTTTAGATATGATTGGGTAACTATATTAACCTTATGTTTTAGATTTAACTCTTAGTTAAATAGTTTGACATTTACCATGTCTCATTGTATTTTTGTATTATATGGTTAATAAACTTACTATTTACTTCCAAGAGAACCCCAAGTGGTTCATTAATGATACACCTATCCTTATATAATTAATTTATAAGAAAAATAGATTTTTAGGAATATAATATCAATTAATAATATAATAGTTTGTTTTTAAAACTCTTTTATGATAATTTTGACACTATTTGGTATTTTTTTTATAAATTTATAACAGCATTATTACTTCAAAAAAAATTCATCTAACCAACCCTAACATGTCATATTAACCTATAAAATTAGTGGAATTTATAAAAAGTCTCAAATTACATTTATTTGGATATTTATAATATCAATTATTTTAATATTCCATTAATTGGGTAATTACTGCATCATCATTTTGTCCTAAAAAAATTAAATTATTTAATCTCTAAAAAAATATAAATAAAATACCATTATATAGGAAATATTTTTAGCTTTATAATAAATATTTATAGTCAAATTTATCTTATGTATAACCATATATTAAAAATTGTTTTGTTATTAAACTTTGATGTTAACACTTTTAACTCTTCTTTGAATTAAATAATAATAAATGTCCTAATCTAATCCAAGTAGACCTAAAGGATCATATTTTATTCCTAAGATTGTTTTTTTCGAATTAAACTTATCCAGTAGAATTATTACATGTGTTAGGGTAATAATAATATCATTTTTACCCTTAATTGACCCATTTACTTTTAATCGTGGTAAATAAAAGTAAAAAGCTACTATTCACCAAAAATTATTTTCATCTTATTGAACCACATTTTAATTACTGATATCAATTGTGTCTCTCAGATTTTTTAAATTCAATTCACATAAGCGGTAAAATTCAGTTTTATTCAAATTGGAAAATGCTCCTAGGAGGTGGGCAAAAGACGGTTAAAAAGTTCAATAAAATTTTTTATATATCTAAAATTATTATAAACTGACTCCAATGAATTACATCGAACTTATATATGTATTATGTATCTATTTTGACCGAAAATAAATTTAAATAAAATAAATAATTATTTAAATAAAAATTCGGTTTTAAACTATAACTCATTGTTTTTCACTATTCATCAAAAATTAAAAGTTATCCGAAACATTCACCCTAAGATAATTTTGATATTCCGAATCCAAAAATGAAGTCAATTTTGAAATATAAAATTTATAAAATTTCAAAAAGTAGGAATTGCAATTCATAAAGACTAGTTTGATTCGTCGTAGTGTGTTAGAATCTCGAAGTTGCGTACAATGCAAGCTATTACATTATTCAAAGGGAAACATACCATAGAAGCTTGGGGTGTCACAATATATATCTAAAGAAAATATTATAGTGGTATAAAATTAAGAGGTAGATTTTTTAATAAATATATTGATGCTTGGTGTACCAAAAAGTTAAGGTTAAATGAAAGAAGTATAAATGTATATTGCAACCATAAACTATACCAACATGAGAATGGTAAAAAACTTACCTTGTATTTTATTATGGTACTTCATAGAAAAATTATATTTTATAACACCCCAAGATCATAATATATTATTACCTTTACATAAGCCAATGTTTTTGATAGATTTCACTACAAGAAATATGTAACTTAAACGAAGTCACTATATATTTAGATAAAATAAAAATATTTATGTATGACCTATAAAACATAAAAATTAAATTAGTAGAAATAAATAAGAGTAACAACTTTATGAAATATATGTATGAATGAAATAAAATCTAATTTCAATATGAATTAAATTCAATTAGTTTACCTAAAATGACTAATAAGATTATTTATTTTTTAGAAAATTATTTTTTAACGAATTTTTTTTATGAAAAATGAACCTCCATTTCAAGAAATGAATGAGTAATGATGATAAATTATATTTTATACTAATAAATTAATAACACCAATTTAGTTTCAAAATTATCTAAAAAATGTATAATAATAGTTAATATTTGAAAACATCATTTTCCAATAAAAATGAATTTTCATTCTATTTTTATGATTTTAATGTAAAATTGAATTCATAAATTCCAGAATTATAAATTAAAAAAATAAATTTAATTTTTGGATTTCTAATACAAAATTATTTTATGATAATTTTTTTATTTTTCTAAAATATTTTTTAAGTGAATAGTGAAAATACCATTTTTGTTAAAACTGTGACTTTTATGACCTCACTAGGATGTAATCATAATTTAAATCTCACAATAACATTTTAAGTAACATAATATCTATTTAAATAAAAAATTATGCAATTTAATTGACTATTTGTGCTTATAAATCTTATTCTTATTTTTCCAAAACTAAATTAAAATTTTAATTTATTAAAAAATTATATTTGATCTTTTCATTGAATCAAGTATTTTCAAGGTGAGATTTTTTTTTGTATTCTCATGAATTAATCATACATTTTATTATATTTACAATAAGCTAAATATTTCATTGGAATTTATAATTTTAATAACTTTATCCTACAGATAAATTTTATACTTAAAAACACAATTGTTTTTAAAAAAAATTGTTTTTAACTGTAATTTGCATTAATCATAAAATTAACTTTTCATAACCTTATAAATTTATTTTGATAAAATGATTCAAAAAATTTAAAATAATAATGTTTAAATTACTTAAATGGTTCATTAATTTGATCAATAATATTAATTAATAAAGGTAAAAATTAATCATCGAGGTAAATGTAAATTAGGGTGAAATTTAAAAAAGATAAATGAAAAAAGCATAAAACTTTCAATTTTCTACTAAATTATTTTTTATGTGAGTTTATACCAAAAATAACTTTATCTTCTACGTTTTACATTTTGGATCCATTTAACTTGGAATAGTAACATCACATAATTGAAAATGATAAGGGTTCTTCCCAAAGTTCTATTCTATTTATTTATAAAACGGGATCACTAAATCCACTTACAAGATCACATTCACATATAATTTCTCCTTGAAACTATTAAAAATTTCTCTTAATTTTACCCCCTCCCACTTAAAAAGTCCTTCATTCACTATTAGTTATCAGAAGGACTTCATTTCAAAGGAGGAATCCCGAGAGAAAATTCGAGTCCCTATCGTGAGTATCCACTTATTCCTAGTCATTCATAATTTTTACTCTCCTAAAATTATATAAACTTATGAATATAATTAATTTAGTATCACTAGTATAATTAAATTTCATAATATTCTTTTAAAAAAAATTATTCATTCCATTCCATCCAACATGAAATCCCAGAGTATCAATCGTGCGTATGTGCATACTACAGGGTTCGCAAAGTGACGTTGTTCATTTTTTAACACCTCCTATCAGAGATAGTATAAAAAATTTATTTTTAGAACAAAAATGATATATATGTCATAAACACACTTCTATAATGATTCTTTCCATACACCATCATTTCATCCATTCATTGAGAAATAGGATTGTTAATCTTGTGTACGGAGGACTACTATACACGTGTGTGATGAATTTTTTTTTCATCACCATCCATAGTTGATAGTTATATTAATTTTTAAATATTTTTATATGATAATTATTAAATTAATATAATATTAATATTTAATACACTCCTTATGTAAATAAATTTCCTTACTCATGAAAAAAAATTAAAACGTTACCATTTAGGTTGGTTTTACAACCTATGTGAATGATATTATAATGTGTATGACGTGAATGATTAATTATTATATTATAATGATAATATAATGTACTAATAATAAATTTAATTTTTATTAATTTTTTTTAAAAGGTTTTATTAATAATTTGAATGTTTATTAATATATAAAATGTTAATCGTTAAACTTGTCAAAACCAGTTTATTTCATTTTCGATTTTCACAAGTCATGTTCATGTCTCTTGCCAAATGAAAATGGGACCTAATTAATATTTTAAAAAATATGAATTTTCTATATTTAATTATTTTTGAATGATAAAATAGAACTGAATTAAGGGTAATTCATCCTATCTTCATAAAGTTTAAATTAAAGAGGAAAAAAAGTTCTAACACATGACAATGAAAATAAACTATAACCAGTTAGTATATTTTTAATATATTGTTATAAAATAATTATAAAAAAGGTATTATTTTTCTATTGAGGTTTTTATATAATTAAATAAGATATATATTGTCATTATACATTAGGTTAGAGAATGTTTGAGAAAGAAGGAACACTAGGTAAGTGTTTTCATCTCATATTCCTCTCTTTGTGAATTGTTTGGTATTATGCACCTAATTTCATTTATTTGGTGAATATAATTCCTTTTTTAGATATGATTTCATTATTTGTATTTTAAAATTTTTATTATAAGTTCAATTTAAATCCTTCTATTTCATGGGGTTTTGATTTGAATGTTTCTAAATCTCTAACGGTTTTCTTGGTCTCGATTCTAATTCTTTGAGACATTATGAATTTTGTGATCCATGTTTACTTTGTATGGTTTTTTTACTACATGTGGATGTATTTTTATTAGTATTTTTATTGCATGGAATTTAATTTCCAAATCAGGTTCCTTTATTCAAGTGGTTCTTGATTCAGGTGTCTCCCTAGTAGTAATGGTTTTTGGTAACTCAACATTAATTAATTAAGTTATGATCATTCTGTTAAACTTATTTCATAAGAGTTGGGATCATTAATCTATTTTTTTATTTCATGTATTATCCTATCATTTTATTATTTGTATATAAATTTATAAAATATAAAAAAAATTCAAAAAAATCTCACTTATTGGGATTTGATTTATGTAAGGTTTATTGGTAACTCAAATATCCTTCTATGAGTTATAAAGTTTAATAATATAATTTATTATTACATGTATGGGGTTTCCACCCAAATATTTAATTATATGATATTTCATAATCCTCTTTAGTAAAATGAAAATTTAATTCTAGTAAGGTTTTACTACTCTTTTTACATTGAGGGTTTTAAAAAAATTAAATTAAAATGTTTTAAAAAGTTTTCCTTTCAAAATCAAATGTCATATCTTTCACACAAATATTACTTTATAAAAACATTTTCTAATTTTCAAGGCTCCATTATAGAATATAGTTGTAATAGTAAATGTTATCAATGATTTTCACATTAACCTCTTGAAAATTACTTTCTAAAGAAACCCCTAACTTTTTCAATTACAATTATGTTAAAAATGTTTTATAAAAATATTTTATGTTTCACTTGAATTTTACTTATCATATTAAATGGATTTACCCTCATGGGGTTCATAATTCCTGATTTATCCACTAATGTATATTAATCATTTAAGGTATTTAACTCACAATATCAAACAATTCGATTCTTGATCCCTTCTTTTGTGATTACATTAAAACCACTCTTTGGAAATGATTTTTTCAACAATGTCAACATCATTATAGGTTTCCATTATTTAATTAGGAATATGTTCTTTTAAAAACATCAAACTTTTTTATATGGATGAATTATGATCATGTTATTCTAGTTTTGACTTTACCATATACTCATTTCACAATATGGTGTGAGCATAACATGATACATAATTCATATTTAATGATGTTCACCAAAAAAGAATTCTATTCTATTGAAATGGGGAAAATTATTGGTTTTATTTATGTGATTATTCCAATAAAGATGATTATTTTCATAATGATATATATATTTTTACCATAAACATTCTATCTCTTGATGATTAATGATCATTTTATCCCTTTTACCGACATGGGGAAATGTATTTTGGTTTCACATGTTGATATCCCAATATATATTTTTTTGGCATTTTGAGTATGTATATTTTAACCATCAACATTCCTTCTCTGAATAAGTTATAATAATGTTATATATTTTATTACCATATAGAAAAGTACTATCATTTTGTATATTATTATTCCAATATGGATGATTATTGAAAAATTCAATTGTGTATTATATAAAAATATCATTTTGGGATAAATATTATATAATCTTTAGATGCCCCAACATATCTCATGAGACAAATCATTTTTGGATTTGGTTTATTCTTCATCCCATATCAGTATAGTGTCTTGGAACAAGGAATTGACAACATGTTTTTAGATGTGAAACATTGTTCATTCCTATAGTATGACATAAGTATTATTGATATCTATGTTTTATTTATTTTCATGGATATAAAATTCTCCCATTTTCATTAGATTGTGTAATTATTCATATTATTTACTCTTATCATATTATGTTTTTCATTCTTATTTTTATGAAAAAAAAATTAAAATGTTTCTCTTACAAATCATTTTAGATCACCCCTTCTTAAATATCCATTCCTTTAGGTTATGAAGAAAATTACTACCAATGATATACCTAATAGGATAGTTTTTGTGGATAATTTCTTATATATATTGAAGAAATATTATTGTTTAAGTACATTTTTAGAATGTAATAAAATTCCTATAGTTGAGAAATATATGGGATTTATTATTTTATGATTTTTTCTAGTTATCTAAAGATTAAATCCTAAAAGGCCTTGAAAATATTTGTAATTAAATATTTTATTTTTGTCATGTATTTATGGGATAGTTTATTCTGATAATATATATTTGGTATTAAAGTAAGTGTGTAAAGTAAGAGTTTATAGCATCAAATTTAGGAAAGTTGGGCGAGGGCATCACAGTTTGTATTAGAGTTGGGTTAAGATAAATTTTGAGATTGGAATGCTTTTTTATGATAATTTAAGGGTTGATAAGTTAAGGTTTATCAAAATAGAAACCCCTTTGGGATATTATATTATTTAATACTATGGAAATAACACCCATTTTATCTGGGTATTATGATGAGATAACTTTAGTGAAAATCCAAGGAATAATTCTATGTATATAATGGAATCCAAAGTTTTTTTAGAGTATTGAGTATATTGTTTTTATAAAAATTAAATCCATTTTAAGATACTAAAAGTGGATGCAGGATCTGGAAGAATTTTACATAGGGGTAATAACACATAAAATGGTGAATTTGGTACTAATTCGATTTCCACCTGGTGTATGAGAAAGACGCCTACCTATACACCTAGTTTGACACACCTGGGTGATATGTTACGGTTAATCACATTATTTTTATGAACCATAATATATTATATAAGAATGTTTTTAGTTAACATGGTTAGATAACCTATTAGAAAAATGGCCATAGATAACCAAGTATTGAATAATGATTATCATAGGTCGATCTATAAGTATCATATGTTAAAAAAATGGCTTCTTAAGGTAATATGTACTCTTATTGATGTTTTCATATTCATATTTTGGATATTATCATAATAATTTTGGATATAGTATTTTATTGGAACATGAAAATGATGATGAGCCTGAGAAAGGTATGTATCTAAAAACCAATATTTATTATAACTAAATAAGGGATAATAATTAAATGGTTGTGAATTTTAGTATATGATTTCTATGATGGTAAAAGGCAATGTTTCTTTTCTTGCCTAAGGTTCTGAAGTTGATATCAGAATAGATATGAAATCTTGATACTCTTAGATATTTTCATTTTTGATTGATACTTATAGATGATATTATAGAATATTATAAAAGTTATAAGGATTATTTTAAACATCTATATATTTTTCATCACTTGTTCTACTTTAAAGGTTTTCAAACGTATATTAAATGGTCTCAATAACATTGAAATTTTGTTTTTTAAAAGGTAATTTTTTTTAAAAAAATATTTCGGTTCAAATTATTGAGGTATGTATAACTATTAGGTTTAAAATAATTTTAATATTGAGGTAATATGGGGTTCCATGATTTTCATAAAACTGGGTATGATAGTATTGATAGCCTCATAATTTATTATTAATTTAAGGAAAATGTGATCCGTGATATTTTTTGTAAATTTTATGTCATTTTTGGGTTTGTGATATATACTGACTAGTGTGGGACCTTATAAAGTAATGGATAATTTCATTTTAATGTTATATATAGTGTTAATTTTTTAGTATAATATCCTATTTCACTACGGTTTAATATCCTGGTGATTTAGATGGATTTATAAAAGGAATATTTTGGAGAATATATGATTAGGGTAAACACATACCTGAGTATATACTGTATAAAGGATTATTAATGTTCAAGGAAATATAATTAATTTAATATATATGAAGAGAATAAGGTAGATGTCATATTAGATGTTATATTTGAAATTATAAATATGCTAATAATACCCTCACATACATTCTTCGATGAGTAATAATTAAAATTATTTCGATGAAATTTATTTAGGGGGAATATAACACCATAATATCATAATATATGATTTCCATTAAATAATTTAATGTGTATGATATATTTTACCACACGTAACACCAAACCTAAACAAAACCATGATATATTTAGATAAATATAAATATTTAAGAAAAACTGATAAAACCTAGACATTTAATTAGCAGGAATGAATAATAGTAATATTTTTATGAAATATATATATAATTATAATAATTTAAACTTTTAATATGAATGAAATTCAATTAGTTTAGCTAAACATAGTAGTAAAATCATTTATTGTTTAGAAAATTATTTTTCTAAAATGTTCCTTTTAATGCAATATGAATTTATATTTCAAGAAACATATGATTAATAATGATAAATTATGTTCGATATAAATAATTATTTAACAATAATTTAGTTTTAAAATTATATGAAATAATAATAATAATAGTTAATATTTGAAAATGTCATTTTCCAATAAAAACTATATTTCATTATTTTTTAAGTTTTTATTCAGAAATTGAATTCATAAATTTTAGAATCTAATTTTTTTAAAAAAAATTAAAATAAAAATATTATATAAAGATTTTTCTTAAAATTTTCTGAAATAATTGGTTTTTATTAGAATAGTTAAAATACCATATTTTTAAAATGAGAATATTTTATACATAATTGGGATGGGAGTAAAAACTAAAACTAATAAAAATATTTATGTAAAAATATATCTATTCAAGTAATAAAATTATGCATTTTATTATATTATTTGAGATTATAATTCCCATGTCTAGCATTTTTTAAAACTAAATTAAAATTTTAGTTTAATGGAAAATTATTTTAAGTCATTTCTTTGAATCTAGAATTTTCAAGGAGTGATTATATATTATTTTCCCATAAAATCCTTCTAGATTTTATTATATTTGAAATAAACCAATTTTTCATGGGAATTGATACTTTTAATAAATATTGCTCACCCATAAACTTTATTCTTAAAAACATAGTTTATTTTTCTAAAAATTGATTTAATGTGTTTTGTGCGCTAATCGTAATATTATATTTTCAGAACTATATAAATTTTATTTGATAAAGGAATAAAAAAATTAAGTTAATAATTATATGTAAAGGCTCATTGTTCAATTTTTCATTAATTTTAGTTAATAAGGATATAAATTAAGAACCAGGGTAAAACTAATTTTGTGTGAAAGTTAAAAAATTTAAAAGAAAAAGCCATCAAGAACTCATGTTGTCTCCCAAATTAGAGGTTGATGTGAGTTTTGACCAAAAATAACTCTCCCCTCCTCTTTTTTACATTGCTTATCTATTGAACTAGGAATAGAAACATCATATTATTGAAAATGTTACGGGTTCTTCAAAAGGTTTCATTGTCTTCACATATAAAAAGGTAATAATTCCTCCACATCAAGACCCATATTAGCATAAACATTATCCTAAAATATATTATAAATTTTTCCTCCAAAAACCCTCTCCTATTTCCAATATCCATTTTTCAATATTATTTATTATAAGGCCTTCATTTCAATGGAGGATTCCTATTGAAAATTCAAGTCCATGATGTGGGTATCCACTTTTTCTTATTATTCCTTGTAGATTTTTACCATAAAAACCTTCACTAACCATTTAAATGTAATTAATTAAGAATAATTTTTATACCATTATGTAAATATATTATTTAAATATCATTTATTAGTTCCATTTCATCCACTAATAAAAATAAAACATTGATTATTTGTACTTATAGACTACCGACTCCTTGATTTGATTTTGTTCATTTTTCAACACTGCCTCTCATGGATGGTATAAATAAGAAATTTGGTAAATAGAAATTATTTCTATGTAAAAAATTAAATTATTAAATTATTATTATTCATATATTATCATTTACTCTGTTCAATGAAAAATTAGATGACGAAATTCATTTTCCATCACTACCTATCTTGGATGGTACTAAGAATTCATTTTCTAAGTATAGATGATAATTCTGAAATATTTAATATTATTAATATTACATACTATATTTTTTCAAATATTTACCCTTATTCATGAAAACATTATAATATGTTACTATTTAGGTTAGTTTTACAACCTACGTGAATGATGTTATAATATTAATGTCATGATTAATTAAGTATTATTACATAATGATAATAACCTATAATATTTTTTAATTTAATATTTTTTAATAATTCTATACATTTTTTATTAATAATTTAAATATTTATTATTGCATCACCTTTCAATCGTGAAACACACAAAAACTAGTTTATCGTGTTTTCCATTTTTATAAGTCGTATTCATATCATTGACCAAAAAAATTATACCTATTCAATAATTGGAAATAAATGATTATTATATCTTTATTAATCTTGGAATGATGAACATGAAATCATTTAATGAGAATTGATCCCATCATCATAAATTATATATGAAATAATGATCCAAAAGTTTTATCACTTGATAATGCAAATAAACTATAATCGGTTAATATATTTGTAATACATGGTGATAAAATAATAAAAAATGGTATTTTATTTATATTATAGTTTAGATATAGGTGATTAAGGTAATTATGATCATTATAAAATATTTTACAGCCTGATTGAGTAAGAGTGAATAAAAAGTAAAATATTTCATCTCAAATTCCACTCTTTGAGACAAGTTTGTTATTATACACAAAATTTCATTTATGTGGTCAATATGATACATGTTTGAGATATAATTTCATGAATTATATTTTAATCATGGTTTTTAAATTTTAATTTCAAGACCTCTCTCTAATAACCCCAACTCTACTAATCTATACTCGGTGTCCACTTTATTATATTTTCATAAGATTTAATGGATCACATCACTAAGGAATTACTAGTTTAGTATTATTAAATAACCAAATACATATATGATTCCCATTTTACATTGTTAATAAAATATTAAACATAGAAAAAGTAAATAATATACAACCTTTAAACTAATTCAAATATTCATTTTTCATATCATGGGGAAAGGAAAACAAAATAATGATGAACTCAAATGCATAGTAAGAGACAAATACAATGAAAGATATGATGAATAAATAAGGAATACTAAATATGGTAGGGTTGATAAATAAAAACATATTATATTTAATTAATATCTTGAGAACAAAATGCATCCATGGATAATTTTAATATAGTAACCTCATTGATAAAAATAACAGAATTCACAATGAAGAAAATGCATAATATTAATTTTCGTGATCAAGGAATTGTTCCAAGATACTTTCAATTATGGGTAGGTATACACTAAAACCAATTTAATAAGTCTATCTAACAATTTTGTCTCATGATACCTATCAATTCCTCAAGGGGCTATCTATAACATCCCCCCTTCGGTAACTGGATGTCTAATGAATTTTTCATGTATTAAATGATCAATTTAATTCAGAAAAAATATATCTTTTGAAAAAATATCCATATTGAGTAAATAATATTAAATATAAAAATTTCACCTGTTAATCACATAACTTTCATATTAAAACACCATATGTAGAAATGGTATACAGTTAATGTAATAGGAATACCAATGCCAAAAAAAATTGGATGTGGAAGAAAAATTAAATTTCTCAGGAAATGTGACAATAATAAAGTTAATGATTAGATAGAAACTTAATGTCAATAAAAATAATAAGTGATAAAATATGACCATTAGTTAATTAGAAAATTAGGTTTTATAATAAATTACAGTCTTTTAGAGAATAAATGAAAATTAAATACAAAAATATAAAAATAAAATTTCATTGAATTATTTTCATTTTAAAACCATAGAAAAAATATATAAGAAGATAAATTGGGTGGAATGTTTATATGGGTGATAAAATCTGATAATGCTATATATGTTAAAAAACATTCATTTTTAATTTCTATAAATAAAGATAAAAAAGGAACCTTTCATAAAAATTTGAAATATTACTTTAAAATATTTTATAATTTCAAGGATAACATAAAATATCCGTAAAAATCATTTATGTAAATAAAAAAAACATTTTTTAAAAAAATATTGACATGGAAGATAAATATACCCAACCAAAAAGAGAAATAAGATCATCTTTTATTTAAAAAAATTATTTTCTTGATACAAGTTCTGAAGAGGGAAAATTTTGAAATAAAACATGGAAAATGATTAAATATATAGAGGATAAGAAAATATATGGAATTTTTAAGGATATATTTGAAGTATCCTTTAATAAAAATATAATAATTCCCAAAAAAATATACTGTAAAATAAATCCTTAACTATTTGGAAACTTTTAAGTTATAAAGGATCGTAATAGTAAACGTGAATTAAAATATTAATTACAATTAATTATTATATATTCATGTTATATACATCAAAGGGGTATTTTATATGCCACATAAAAGAAAATATGTGCATAATATCAAATATGTCTCAATGAAGTGGAAATTGAGTTGAAATATTCTTACCTCACTCTTTCACATAGTTGAAAATTATTTAACCTAATGTATAATAAATTTAGATTTATTATACTTACATAAATCAACCACATAAATATGTATTATATAATATAAAATCCATATATAATATTTATCTCCCGTTTGTTAATAACCATTCATTATTATCATAATCTTGTTTGTTAACTGGTTCATTTTTCATGTATATTTTGATTCAGCAGTTGTTGTCCTATTGTAATAATCGTGGTTCTATCACTATAAAAATATTAATAATGATATAAAAATCATAAATATTCATTATATATATATATATAATCATTTTTTAAATGTGGGAATGGAAATTGAATCACATCACATCATGGAGGTGGTAGTCCACATGTACATAGGAGCGATGTTATCATTTTTAGTGGGTCTATTGGTATGAAATTATATAATATATTACATTTAACAAATAATTATTATGTCATAAATATCATATATTTTTATTTTTTCCATCATTATGATTTTTCATGTCAGTTAGTGATGGAGAAAAATTACATCGCTTTGTGAGGCAGTAGTATGTCGTATACAAGAGCGTTGATTTTTTTTCTCATTTGATAGAGAAGGAGATGGATAAATATTATTAAATAATCACAATAAAACAATATTATATGATTTATAGTATTTTTATTATATTTTAATGGTTAATATATAATTTATAGTGGTAAAAGAAGAATGAAAATGAAAGAGTTCGGTTAAGATGATTATCTCTTCATTGAAAGAGCTCCTTTAGATATCCTCTTAAGGATCCTTGGGTTGGTCATTTGGGAAGGCTAGAAAATCTAGAATGTGGATAAGTATATTTGGAGAGATATTTTTTTATAACACCATGAGAATTTAGAAAATATTTATCTTTAAATAAAATTTATTTCTTTAATATCTTGGGTTAAAATCAACATAGATTTTTAACAAATCGTGATAATATTTAAATATTATTATTCAAACGTGACAGATATATGCTGGCTGTAAAATTGGTGAGTTTGATTAGTATTAAATAATTTTTAAATATATATAGGTCATAATCAATATAAGTTTATTTAAAAATTCTTAATAAATAATATCCCAACCTTTTTAAAGATATTTTATTCTACAAAACAATATGTTTATTTCAAATATGATTTTCATTTATTTTATGAAAAAATATTATAAATAATTTTTGAAATTTTTGAAATTTTATTTTACAAAATGAAAATAATTTTTTAAATAACAATATCTATATTAAATGAGGGTAATATTTTGGTATTTTAATAAAATATTGATTTTTCAGTGAATAGTTAAAAATGATTTTTTTGGGTAATTATATCATTTCTTTTAACAAATTTTGTAATTTAAAAGACATGTTATTATTTAATATAATTTCATAGTAAATTAATGATAATTTATTTTTATTTAATACTATTAATTACAATTAAATCATCTTTATACTATATTTTAATATAGGTTTTTTTAGGATTTAAAACAATTTTTTCATAAAAAATGTTTTAAAGTACATAATGTTTCTCCATTTTTAACTAATTGAAATAACCCATAATAAGGAATGATTTAAATGAAATTTATAGATTATATATATGTGTGTGAATTTAAATTAATTAAATTTTGATTACATTTCATATAGTTATTATA
The DNA here is from genome assembly GCA_963277665.1 of Viscum album. NCBI lineage: Eukaryota > Viridiplantae > Streptophyta > Magnoliopsida > Santalales > Viscaceae > Viscum > Viscum album. The sequence goes on along the minus strand of OY728167.1, from coordinate 735,715,841 downwards.
AGATCAACATATGATTGAAAAATTCATTTATTGAAAAACGGTTTTTTCGACACGTCTATGGGTATAATTTTAAATTAAATTATTCATTTTATGTGAATTTAAATTGATAAAATATATTAAATATTTGGAATAATAATAATTTATATTATATAATATGTTCAATTTATTTTTTTCATAATGAATCGTCAAAATGGTAAAAGAATTAGTTACCATAGTAAAAACCCAAATGGGTAAAAGTGAGTAACCATAGAGGTAAAGGGTTTAACAAGATTAAAAATTTCTTATTTTGAATTTTAGTGGTGTGGTTTTTCATTATATCTCCTAAAATTATTTTATTTCTCAATTTTTAGGCACTTTTTTTTTTGAGTGAATTCACATTATGGAATCATTTTTGGTATTTACAATAATGACACTCCTAACTAGCTATTGAAAAATGATAACATAGTTCGTGTGTACGAAGGACTATCATCTCGCAAAGCGATGTGATTCATTTTTTATTACCACATCACATGGATGGAATATATAAGTTTATTTAAATATATAATATTATATTTATGATATTATTATCATTATTAAAAGATAAATTTACACTTACCATATTTCCACCATTGATGACTGAAAAATGCAAACGGTTCACATGCATACGTACGACCTTCCATCTCCATGATTCTAATGTAGATCATTTTTTAAAACCATAATTCAGGGTTATTTTTAAGAGTATAATTTATGTTTAAAATTTAGAATTATTTTATAATTATAATTATTTATATGATATAACAATGACCCCTTTGACCATGGTCAACACATCAATGTCATTTTTAAATAATGAACCGAGCATCATCAAAATACACGATGTGGAAAGAAATGATTATGTAATTGAATTTGTATTTAAAATAAATGAAATAAATGGTCTAACTGTAAGGAATTAAACCATTAAAATAAACTAATAAAAAATAATTTGTAAATTTATATCATTCTTGTGGAAAAATACATACACGATAATCCTGGACCTGAGGAAAGGGTTTCCGTCTCAAAATTTATATCTTTTAGACGCATGTTCTTTTATACAGCTAATTTATTTTTATATAGTACACATAATTACCCATTACATATTTATAATGAATAATTCATAAATAATGGTATTATAATTTACAATTCACATAATAAATTATTGGGGGTTATGATTCAAAAGTTACCAAAGTGGCAGGGGTTTATGCTTCAATATCATTTTAATCAGGACTGTTTATCCCGGAATTTACATGGATATAAATTAATTAATAATTTTACAATAGAAACATTTCATTTTCCTCTACTCTATGTATTTTTTAGTTTTAAATATAATGGTAACATTTTCTACTCTTATGTGCTTAAAATGATTAAGAATTTTTTAAGAAAATTCAACTTCATTTATCTCTTCGGTTGAAAATAATTTTTCATTCCAAATCCATGTTTTCTAAAAAAAATTAAGGAATGTTTTTAATATTATCCAATAATTTATTAAATAAAATTTGACCCATGTGTTACTTTAAAAATGGTTTTAATAGAATATTCCTATCGTATTTTGAAGAAGGAACTTATTAACCATTCCAATAAAATGTGAAAGGAAATTTTTTTTTAACTTATACGCCATATACAAAATTACACACCCTTATTTTATTCTAAGATTCCATATAATTTTCCAATTATATTTTCAAATTAAATAATACCCACATTATTTTTTAAAATTTTAGTTTTTCAAATGTGAATTTAAAAGTCACAAGTTTTTTTAATTAAATTTTTATTTTATTTTTTAAAAATTATTTCTATTAATCAAAAACATCAAAATTTAATTTTATGGAATGATTCTAATATATATATATATATATATGTGTGTCTCTTACATATATACCTTTCTCACTCTCCATTCCTTTTATGGGGTAATACAAGACTTATGCTCATTTCTCAAATGCCTTCATTATTAAAGTTCCTTTGATTATGATATGTGGTAGGATTATTTAACCCATTTTCTTTATCTCAGTTCTTCTTATATTTATGCCTGAAAATGATTTTATTATGTATAAAACTTATTTATGTGCATGAAATTATGGTTATGGATGTTAATAGAATTATATATCCCTCTAATGCATTGGGTAATGTTTTAGTCTCATAAGATTTCATGTATGGGATTATGGAGTGAATCTAATCCATTATAAGACTCTACTAACCATGTGGTGCTATCTAGACAGCTATAATTGACTTATGTTTATGTAATGTATAACGTTTCTTCAATATATCATATTTTTCCATGATCTTATTATACCATGTTCATTATGTTATGTTTCTATATGATTTATCATGTTCCTTATCTTTTATGATATCACATTATACCATTGACTGACATGTTAGGATTCCTTATCTGGTTTTTTCTGTACAGGTTTTTCTATCTTATCCCTTTTTAGTATATATTCCCTAGTTTATCCCATGTATTTTCAGGAGATCAAAAGAATTCAGAATCTCATTATAGATAATAAAATGATTTTTTTTATTTTAGCCTCACTTTGAGGTATTATAAACATTTCCATCAAAAGACACTAAGCCTCATGGTCATTGGGTTGAAATTAATAGATGCCTATGTTAAAATAATGTAATGTTATATATAAAATTATTGTATTTCTATAATTGGTATCATGGAAAAGATTTATTTATCCTTGTAAACTAGGATGAGAAAACATTAGTGATAAACTTTCAGATGGGTATACGGACAAGTATATATATAGGAAAATATCATGGAATTTTTTTGATGTATAGAGTAAGTGGTTTATGAGAAATTAAATCACTATATATATAGTAAAATCTGGTGTGTTTCTGGAATAAATTTACCTATTGGTAATTACTCTAAAAAAGTTTCATTGGGATGGACTCAAGATTTAATCAATACATGATAACGGGCCTTACTACCCACCTAGTTTGATACACAAAGGGGATATATTTTGGGAGTTCAGAGACTCTTTACAAACCATAATAAATTATTTCTATAGATTATAATCATAGATAACCTAGGTTAAACCTAAAGTGTCTTGGGATTATAATTCTAAGTTAGATCATAAGATTAAAGGTATAAATACCCCTTTTATGTTTTAAGTTATGGATGTGTAAATTTATTAAGAGTATTTTGGGAGATATTTATGTTAATATAACCCATGGGTTTAGTATGGGTTTTAGTAAAAGGAATATTATTTGAGTAATAATTCCTTTATATTTTTTAGACATAAGTATATTGGTATTATATACCTTTAGGTTTTACCCTATCAATGATGTTAATGTTACAATATTCCATTATGATTTTTAAATTTTGTGGTAAAAACAAGTTGTATAGAAAACCTTGTGGTTAAAAACAGATCTATTTATTAATGATATTTTGTGGATTATCATCATATTTTTGGGAATGTTATTGGAATTATATCAATATGGTTTTATAAAAATTACAAACCAAATGTTGGGAGACAACTCATCATATCCGAAATGGAACCATGGATTGAATCCACAACTGAAGGATGAAAAGCATGCAATTCCTACCACTAGCCTACATAATGTACTAGTCAGTAAGATATTGTTTTCACATAAATATTTTTGTGGATAATATTTATTTGACTATGGGAATCATATTATATGACTAAATATTTTTGAATTTGTAATAATATATTGTTGTTAATTATATTTAAGGAATTGTTTTATTAGGTTGATATATATATAACCTTTAGTTTTAACATAAAGGATTAATTGTGAAGAATGCTATTATGTTTTTAGAGATTTTATATTAAGGGTATGACATAAAATTTGAGGTTAAAATTTTATTTTATCTTAAGGTTATTGAGGTTATATGGGATATAGGGTTACTTATTTAAGTAATTATATATGTTGAACCTTTTTTTGTTCAATTTTAGAGACTAATATATTTATTTTTAAATTTATAGTATCTTAACTTATGATAACTATTTGGTTTTAATAATTATAATATGATTAACTTGTTTACATCGACCTATACATTTCATACTTAGATATTACATCTTAATATAATATTATTAATTACACAACATTTCATTGCACACCTGAATTGATTTGGTCTAGTATCTTTGTAAACATAAAATCATATAAAAAAACTAGTTCATAAAATATCTACGTCATCTCCCTATTATTGTTTCATAACTAGTACCCTTCTTATACATATCATACATAATACATTTCCTCATTACATGTGGAAAGTAATCATAAGGGTGAACTCTAATTCTCATCAAGGGTAAAAAATTAAGATATCAATGATCATAAAATAATAGCATGAGAAAAAAAGGTATGAGAACATAAGCTTAATAATTAAAAATCATACCATGTATATCATAGATCACAATATTTATTATTGGAATAAATCATGGAAATTCATAAGAAATGAATCATAAGGGTATTAAAGAACATTCTCCTTGAGATTATAACATTGGAATAACACATGGAATTTTTCCATACACATAATCATAGAAAATCATTTAATTATTAGTGAAGGATGTTTTCTAAGAATAATATAGTGAAATGGCTTAACTCCCTAAAACATCATAGTAGTCAAGGTTCACTCCCAAGAATATCATAGTGAAAAAAGTATCTTATTGAAATGGGTTCACCCCCCATTCCATTTATATTTATCCATTGAGATATAAATATTCTCAAAATTAATTGTAGGGATATATAGGTCCCACATGTCAAAAAATGAAAATAATACATATATTTTCCAAAAGATCAAAAATCATTCATCATATCAGATCCCATAAAAATAAATGGGTTTCATAAATATTTCATCATAGTACAACCCATTGAACGAAAATGAGTTTTACAAAAATATTTTCATCATAATAATTTGATCATAACCCCAATAAATATTGGGTAACATAAAATTATTGTATCTTATATGTAACACAAATTTTAATAATAACTTGGAATATTTTTTATGAAAATATAAATTTCACTTTGAAAATCACTTTTTAAAAAACATTCAAAACACCAAACACATATTAATGAAAACATTTTTTTGTAATGTAATTTTTAAATAGTTAAATAAATATTTAAATAATTAAGTTATCAATATGTTTGGAAATCCCTTTCATGCCGATAAGTTAAAAAACATTTCATCCATATTTTTTCAGAAAAGTCACAAAGTACCTCATTTTCAAAATGACGAAAATATTCCTTTGAAAAAATTGTTTAAAAATTAGAAAATGGGTAAAAATGAATTTAAATAATCATATAATAATATTAATAACATTATTTTAATCATTTTCAGAATACATGGATATGGAAGAAAATTGGTTTTCGATTAAAGAGAGAAATGAAGTAGATTTTTCTTAAAAACATATTCTCAGTATCCTAAGTACTTAAGGTGAGGTAAATGAAAATAAAAAAATTATTTTACATAAATAACTTGATTATAATAAAATTAATAACTTTACTATGATATATATTATATTATTTCATCAATGGAAACTTACTCATAATAAATCTTGATAAACAATGAGATTGTAACATAAACCCTTACGTCGATTTCTCCTTACTTGAAAAGCACTATGTACTTAAATATAAAAAATTTAAATTTATTATAATTATATATAAGTTTCATTTTAAAACTTATAATATCATATATTACCACTTTATAACATTTCAACTCCCCATTTTATCAATAATTCCTTATTAAAATTGTAATTTCTGGGTGTAAACCGTTTCGTTTATCATGAGTATTTTAGTTTGTTCATTGCAATCCTTGTACATTTTTCTTGGTTACATCATATCCTAGATATTAATAATTATATAAATATTATATTTATTCATTATATACATATTTATATTCATCCATAAAATTAAAATATAGAAAAATTAATCACACTGTTCATGGAGGTGGTTAAACATACTTACGTGCGAACGACATTTTCATTTTTTGATGGATTGAATAAAAGATAAGTAAATGTAAATTCATATTTTTAGGATAATTTTTATATAATATATATCTTATAGAATCATTAATTTTTTCCTAATTACCATCCATTAAAAAAATAAATGAAAAACAAGTCACATCACTTTGTGGATATTGTAGTCCACACATACTCACAAATGACATTATCGTCGTTTTCCAAATGATTGGATGGTAAATACGTAGCTGTGGTATTATAAATAAAAAAAGTATTAATATGTAATAGATATCATATATAAACATTAAAAACATCATAATACCCATCCATAAGATATGGCTATGAAAAATTAATTGTATTACTATGTGGAGACAATATGTTATACGTACACATGATCGATACATTCACTTCTCGTTCGATGGAAATGAGTTTGTATATAGGTTTTTTATTCATTATAATAAAATTTCAGAATATTTAAAATAATTAATTTATTATTTTATTATACATTCCATATATTTGGAGTAGTTAAAGAAGAGTGTAATATAAATTGATTAGGGAAGGGGATTACCACTTCTTTGAAACAAATCCTTTAGATTTCCTCTAATGGGTTCAAGGGTTTGTCTATTTGGAAGAAGAGAACCACTATAATGTGGATAGGGAATTTTTAAGTGAAATTTGAAGTTTTTAATCTATCTAGAGGCCTCAATTTTTTATTAATAAGTGAGTGTGGAGGTTCACATTTTCAAATGAGGTGAGGGGTACTGTTTAGAATTTATGAAAATATTAAATTATAATAAATTCATTATCAATACATATTCTTATAGATGGAAATGGATTCAAATATAAAGTAATATAGGGTTTTAATACCATCAACCAATGTAATTTAGAAAAGTTTTTTTTATAATTTGAAAACTTATCATTTTGATTAACAATTAGTTAAACAATTTTAATTTTAAGTTCGGTAAAAAATTATTAAACATTAAAGGGTTTTATTTTTTAATTAAATGAAAAAAATTGTCCAAGAAATGGAAAATTAATTAAATTTTAAAACATAAAATAATGTATTTTTCTTATTTTATGTTTTTTATTATTTTTAAATAGTTTTTCAAAAATATTATTTTATTAAAATATCAATATTGTCAATTTTGACACTATTCATTTAATTTAACTTTAAATACATCAATACAAAAGGGGAATTAAAATATAATGATTTAATACATCAATAGTAGTTCCTATAGATCTATAAAATATATTGGTCGCATTAATCAATTCAAATCATATAAATTTTAATATGTGTATAATCATTTATTATATTTTCTATTAAATAGAGAAATAAGGAATTAATGTTACCTAAGAAATTAAGTTAATTACATAATTAATAAAAAACAAAAATAATTTTATATTATAGAAATAATTTTATAACCCTCAATATAAATACAAAAATTAAATCATTACTTAATTTTTTCGTATGGGGACACATAATACGTATTAACAACAAAAACGGTGACATATTATAGTTTTTATTGATTTAAATATTATATAAAACATTTTATTATAAAAGTATCCATTAAAATAAATAATTTAAATACAATGGTTATAAGGGTAAAATTATATTCTTCCAATTAGAATTTGGAAGAAATATTATGGATTATCTCTTAGTTTTATCCTAGATTAATATAATTTACTTTTTAACAAGGTGATAAATTTTACCAAGGTTATTATTGATATTGAAAAAAATATAGGGGGAAAATTTACCAAATTTAACAATCCTGATTATAAAAAGGAAATATATTTAATCAAATTAAATTTTAAAAAATTTCATAAATTAATTTTAAATTACGTTCACAAAATATGACAAAAATTGATTTTTAGGAAAAAACATTTTAAGCATAAAAAAGATTTATTTGTATCCTATGAATAGAAATTAATTTTTGAAGCTTTAAAACATTTTATAATGTAAATAATATATATATTTCATTAAAATAATTTTTAATTAAATATTAATTTAATATATTAATATAAATAATACATTGTGTTCATAAAAATAATTTTTTCAAAGAAAAATACTTCATTTTCTTCAAAATGTTTTTTATTTTCATTTATAATCAATTAATTAAAAATAAATTGATTATATATATATATAATACCATAAATTTTTCATAATTTAGTTAGTCCTATTTATACTTGTTAATCCAATAAGTATATGATATTTTTCATCTAAAATAATAATTTTTAACATTATATCTAGGTTCTATTATGCTCAATGTTGAAAATAACGTAAGATATTAAATAAATAAAAGGATTTAATGATAAATATATCATAAAAATTGTTAGGGTGTAAAATTCTACCCCCCCCCCACCCTAAAAATTAATTTCTCCCCTAAAAGTAGTCACTCTGATTCAAACAAATGAGGATAGTTTTACCTCATTACATCCTCATGTTCCCATAGAGCTTCTAAAAATTAGTGGTTTCACCAGAGAACTTGTACTAGGTGAGTGGTTTGGTTTCATATCTCTTTCCCTCTATGATCCAGAATCTATACGAGTTTTTCTTCATAAGTATGTTCTTTCAATAGTGGTATGACCTCTTATTTTAGCACATGTGAATAATCAAGTATATACTTCCTCAATAGAGATACATGGAATATATCATCTTCTTTAAAGATATTCGATGGAAGCACCGATCAATAATCTACAATCCCAATATGATCAATAATTTCAAAATGACCAATCTACTTTTGGATTGGATTTTTATTCTCTTAAAATCTCAATACCCTATTCTAGGGAGATATTCATTGGAATACCTTGTCATGAACTTCAAACTCTAGGTCTTAATGATAATAATTAGTATAAATTTTGTGTGAATGATGAGATTATCTTATGTTATTTTTAATGGTTATAAACTTATATAGAATTCCCATTTCTAGATAATATTCCAATAGATTTGTTTCTCCAATTTCATTCCATCATGTTGTATTTTTTCACTTCTTACTATAGTGGAATTTATAAGGGGAAATATAAATACTGGAGTGAAATATATTATTATAAGAACATTAAACCCAAGAAAGGTGTTTATATCAACCTAATTTGAAATCCATCGATAAATATCTCAACATGAATTCTATAGTTTTTATGTTCATCCCAAATGGACCATCTGTCTAAGGATGATAAATAGAGTTGAAACTTAACTCAGTATCCAGAGCCTATAAAAGACTTCTCCAAAGCATCGAGGAAAAGCTCAAATCTTGATCAGATACAATTGTTAGTGTAACACCATGAAATATTTTCAATTACTTAATTTATAACTGAGTAATTTCGAAAATAGATAAATCTTATAAAATGGAAATGAATTTTATGGGCTTTATAAGGTTATGAATTACAACTCAAATACAATTAGGCCCTTTAGATTTTTTTTGGGAGTTTGAAGGTAAAATTCATGGTTATTTTTACATATTTCCATTTTAGAATAGCTAATGGTTGTAAAGTTCTCTTAGACTTATGTCTCTCAACATTAACTTTCTTTCATACCAAGCACTAAGATACAAACATTACAATATCTCTCTTCTTTCCATCCCACTAGAAATAATATTTTAAATCTCTATGCATCTTCGTACTTCCAAGATGAATAGAGAATGAATATATATGAGCTTTATCCATAATCTCCCCCTTCAAATTTAGTACCAAAGGGACACATACACTGTTACTGAACCTTATTATTCCATCACAATTGAGGTTGAACTCATGAACACTTTTCACCTTCTTATTATATTCTATATCTTCCATCTTCACCCCTTTAATATTTATTGGATAGATGTTTGAGAACTAAGATGATAAAGATAATATTTATTTCCTTCTTTTAAATTTTCATGATCCATCATTTTGAAGTCCAGAAACATTGGATTTTTTAGGATACTTGTCATAGATAATGCAGCATGATCCATTTAACTCAGAGCAGCTGCCACCATGTTCTCTTTTACATGGTGGTAATGTATTGAGCAGTCATAATCTCTAATCAACTCCAACTATCTTCTCTAGTGCATATTTAACTCTTTATTTTTGAATATATATACTTTATGATTTTTCGATCAGTATATATTTCATGCCTTTCCCCATAGATATAATGCCTCTATATCTTTAATCAAAAAAAAATTCCACAACATACTCTAAATCACGAGTTAGGTAATTTTACTCATGGTCCTTCAATTTTCATGAAGAATAAACTATAACCATATTTTTTGTATGACGATGTATCCTAATGCATTCTTTGATGAATCACTATATATTATTAACCCTTATCCACTATAGGGTAGTTTATGAACATGTGAGCTTACTATTCATATCTTCAATTACTTAAAAAATTTCTCATATTTTTCCACCCAAAGGAACTTGTCTTCTATTTGAGTTAACGTAGTGAGTGTATTCGATAGCTATGGGAAATTATCAAAAAAATGATGGAAATATCCAGAAAAACCAAAAAAAATTTGTGGATATTAGTCATAGTTATTGATCTATGCCAATGTTCAATAACTTCTATATTTGTAGAGTCTACTGATTTACCCTCACATGGAATTATATGACACAAGAACAAAAAAATTTAATTCCAAAATTAACACTTGCTAATTTTTTCATAATGATTATCCTTTCTTAGGATCATCAAGAAAATCCTTATGTGATCATCATTTTCTTCCTTTCTCTTTGGATAAATAAGAATTTCATCTATAAAGACTACCACAAACCTATCAATGAAATACCTAAATATTCTATTCATTAAATCCATAAAGACACTATTGGAATTAGTAATTCCAAATGGAATAATTATAAATTCATATTATCCATAGATTTTACATAATTTTGTCTTGGGTATATACTCTTTCTTGACACTCAATTGATGATATCCAAAGAAAATATTGGTCCTGGAAAAGCATTTAGATCCATGAAATTTATCAAAAATGTCATCAATATGAGGTAGATGATATCTGTTCTTTGTAGTTATCTAGTAAAGTTATCAATAATCAGTGTGGAGTCTCATTGATCCAACATTATTATTAACAAACAAAAATAGTTCACTCCAAGGTAATGCATCTTTTTAATGAAACCCTTTTCAAAATTATACTGGAGTTTCTTATTCAATTTTTTCAACTTAATCATGGCTGTTATATATAGATTATTGTAAATAGGTGTAACACAATTAATTATTTCTATTGGAAACTCAACTTCATTATTTAGTGTAAACCTAAGAAACTCTTTTAGAAAGATATCAATAAACTCCCACCGAATATAAATGTCTTTAATATTGATTCTATCCAAAATAATATGAGATAACATCCCATTTTGTATAAGAATCATAACATATTTGTTCAATGTTATTTCCATTAGAATTTTATTTTTTTAATCACACTAATAGGTGAGCAGATGTTGATATAGAATATCAAATGTAACATCCCTTACATTTAAATTCACATTGGAATTATGCAATGAAAGATAATCTATTCCCAAAATAGAATCAAATTCAACTAGAGTATGAATGGAAAGATTTTCAATAAATATATTTCCACAAACATCAACTAGAGAAGAATCATAAACTTAAGATGTGGTCATCATACCATTTGGGTTTTTTACATATAACTCAATATCTAATTTATGATGTAGTACTATGATACCCTTAAAAAACTCTTTAGATATAAAATAGTGGGTAAATACAAAATAAAATTAGACATTATCAGTTCTACAGTGGATAGTATGTGTACATTTTACCACAATACTATCATACCCCTAATAAAAAATAGTGATAAAATGATATTTCCCACAGTCTCTAGACTTAAGAGGTTATTGAAATTGATCATCATCACTGACATTCATATTTAGTCACTAGTTAGCTTAATTATGATACTCCTGGAATTTGAAAAACTAAAGTGTGGGTGGTGGATTCTATAGAGCATTATACCTATTCTCGTCCTTATCCAAATTATTCCCTTCACTTAAAAATTCAATTATATGATGACCTTTATTTCCACACATGAAATATTTACCAGTTCCCTTACTATAATTTCCTCCATGTTTCCTTCCACACATCAAGTATAATGTAATTCTCATCTTTTTCTCTCTATGGTCTTTAGAATTTCATTGGAATTCCATTCATCTTTTCATATCACAACCATGATATGTAATGGTATCTCCAATATCTATCTCCACCTTGAGTTAAGATTGACACATTTCTTCATATCTATTGAATTCCCTTAGGGATAAATCCATTTAGAGACTTGTTTTTAAGCCACAAAAGAATCAAGCAATATTACTTTCAGGTTGGATGATAATACCAGAAGCGTGCCTCAGAAGTCTTGTAAAATTTACTTAATAAGTACCAAAATATCCATCATCATTCTAATTTAAACCAGGGAATTCATTTTCTATTTGCATATTAATATTACGAGTATAGTAATTGTAAAAAATACCCTTTTAAATCCATCCCACTCTATAGATTCAATTTATCCATGTTCTATCATGTTATTGATAAGAGTCCACCACTGATCCACATCACTTTCCAAATAATAAACAACCAAAATAACATTCTCATGTTCCAAATAATGAATAAAAAAATAAATATATTTTCAATGGTACTAATACATTACATAGTGACTACTGGATCATTAAACCAACAAAAAAGAAGGTGTATGTTTCCTCCTGATGGAATCAACTTAACATTATTCCCTATATTTCTCATTTGGAAGCTCATCAGATTTATAGATTGAGAATTTAATGCTTCCATAAAAACAAAATGTTTCATTTCATATCACATAACCTTTGATTTCTCTTGATTAAATTGATTAAATTGTCCTTTAAATTCTACATTAACTTGATTTTTTTGGGTTTCATCCATTGACTAAAACCAAAAACCATAGTGTGAGAAATAATAATAATTACGGGAGACCATATAATCATTAAAAATAATTTTTTGGATATATAAATCATCACACCTACTTATGTAATTTCATAGGATTAACCTACTTCATTCATGATCACTATCAAAACATTATTATTTAATCCTATAAATAGAATTGTCCAAAAGGTTCTCAATAAAGTTTTATTGTCCTAGTTTCCAAATAATAACGGCACCTTTATCTAAGACAAACTATAGAGACCCATAATTTTCAGGATTTGATATTACATATTAATATATTAATAATAAATACAGAAATTTTTGTTTTAAACCATAATCTATTAGTTCTATAATCATTGGAAACTTTGAAACATAAAAGACTAGTTCCAAAAATATCTATATCAACCCCCAGTTATTTCTTCATAAATATCGCCCTTCTTAGACATATCAAAATGATACCAATCATCATATCCTAGGTAAAGGAAACATAATTAAGGGTGAGATCTGATGCTCAGTAAGGGTAAACACATGATATATCAATGATAATATGATAATAACATGAGAAAAAGGGTATGATATCCTGATAACAACATTTGAAAACCATACCATACATATCATAGATCATAATATTGAGTCATGGAAGAAATCTTAGAAATTCATAATCCAAGAATAATCATGGAGTTGAAGAACATGATCCGTGAGAGTGTAACATTTTCATAAAACAAACAATTATATCATACAAATAAGAATATAAAAAAATACCTTAGTAGTGAAGGATCATTTACCATAATATTGTATCGGAATGGGTTCACTCCCTAAAAAATTGTTGTAGTCAAGGTTCACTCTCAATACTATCATAGTGTATAAATTTCCTTATTGAACTACATTCACTCTCCATTAAAAACCTATTTATCTCATGAGATATCAATTAATACCAAATGAATTGGATAGAGATATAGGTTTCACCCATCACATGATGGAAATGATATATGTGTGTGCTGAAAGATCATGAAAAATACATTATATAAAAACTCATGAAAATAAATGGGTTTCATTAACATTTCATCATATCAAAACCCATGAAAATAAATTGGTTTCATTAACATTTCATCATAGTATAACATATGTAAAGAGAAAACATTTCATAAAAATATTTTTATCATAATAATTGGATCAGAACCCCATTAAATATTAGGTAACATCAAAGGATTTAATCATATATGGAAAATGACATTGAAAGATCACTTGGAACATTTCATAAAGAAAACAGACTATCTGATTTGAAAATAACATTAAAAAAATATAAAAAAATACACATTTTCAGTAAAAAACATATTTTGGAAGAACATTTTAGAAATGTAAAATAAACATAAAATTAATGAAGTTTCATGATGAAAGGAAACTTTTTTCTTGTCGTATAAGTTAAAAAACATTCATTTAGTACTTTTGTTGAAAGAGTCACAAAGTAACTCATTTTGAAAAAGAAAAAATATCCCTTTCGAGAAATTTTTTAAAAATAAAACATGGGTAAAAATGAATTTATAAAAAAATAGGATAATTTTATTAACTTCCATTAAAATATTTTTCTAAAAAGTGGATATAGAAGAAAATGGGTTTTCTACGGAAGAGGGAAATAAATTCGATTTTCTTTAAAAACATATTTATGGTATATTGAGTACTGGAGGAGAGGGAAATGAAATGAACCAATATATTTTAACAAAATAAATATATTATAATCAATCAAAAGATTTTATTAAGATTAATTTCATAATATTTCATCATTATAATCTTAATCATAAACAATCCGGATAAATAATGAGATTGTAACATAAAACCCTTACCTAGAGTTCACCTAGATATAAAATCATTGTATCCTCATGTATAATAAATTTAAATTAATTGTACTTATATATAAAAGTGATTTTCATACTTATAATATTATATATTATCCTTTTATAACATTTCAACAACCCGTTTTATCGATAATTTTTTATTAAAATTGTTATTTTTGGGTGTTAAATATTTTATTTATCATGAGTATTTCAGTTTAATATTTTCGGAACATGTACATTTATCTTTGTTCCATAATATAAATAACATTAATTAGTATATAAATATGATATATATTCATTATATTCGTATTTTGAGTGATCTACAATATTTATAGATATAAAAATTAATTACACCCTTAACGGAGACGATAAGTCGTACGTACGCCTGGATGTTGTTTTCATTTTTCGACGGATGGAACGAAAGAAGGTTAAATATTAATTCCCCAATATATGATAATTATTATATCATTTATGTAGTATATATTCAATATATATTTCCTTATTAACATCCATGTAAAATATAAGTGAAAGACGAATCGCATCACTTTGTGGAGGTGGTATTCCACACATACGCACGAACAATGAAATTGTTTCGCAAAGGATTGGATGGTAAGTAGGTAGATGAGATATTATAATTTCAGAATTATAAATATTTCAAAAATATATTATAAAAAAATTAAACCTATCCTAATACCCTTCCATAAAATATGGTGAGGAAAATGAGTTGTATCGCTATGTGAAGATATTAAGCCGTACGTACGCATGAGCGATACTTTTAGTTATCATTTGAAGAGAAAGAGTTTGTATATTGGTTTTTTAAATGTTTTAAAACATTAAGAAAATATTTAAGACACTTAATTTATTATTTTATGATTCATACCATAGATTTAGAGGAGTTATAGATTAGTATAATAGAAATTGGTCGGGTAAGGCGTTTACATCTTATTTGAAATGACTTCATCAAATCTTCTATAAAGGGTTCTAGGTATGGTATTTTGGGAAGAAAATATCCTCTAGAATATATATGGGGAATTTTTTAAGTTAAATTGGTAAATTTTGGTTGAGATATAAGGTTCAAAGTTGTGTGAATAAGTTAAGGAGGAGGTTCCATTTTATAAATGAGGTGAGGTGTACTTTTAGAATTTATAAACATATTAACTTGTAAAAAAATTAATTCTCAAGACATATAAATAAAAATGGCCATGGATTAAAATATAAGACAATATAGGGTTTCCATAAAATAAAAAATTTAATTTAGAAAAGTTTTTGATGTAATTTTAAACGATGTCATTTTGATTACCAATATTAATTTTAAATATAGTAACAAACGTTTCAATAGTAAAGTGTTGTAATTTATTTTTATAAGGTGAAAATTTCCCCATAAATGACCCATTTAAGAAATTTTAGACCATGAAGTATATAATTTGTCTTATTTAAAGATAATTACTATTTTTAAATAATTTAATAAAATATTATTTTGATAAAATATTATTATTTTCAATTTTTATACTATTCATTTAATTTAACTTTAAATACATCAATATAGTGAGATAATTCAAATATAATGCTTTAAAACCTTCCTAATATTTCCTATTGATATATAAAACTCATGGGTCACATTAAATCATTCAAATTATGTCACTTTTATATTTCTAAAATCATTTATTATATTTTTCATTAAATGGACCAATACTATATCAGTGTTGCATAATAAATTAAGGTCATTGTAAAATTTAAAAAAATAAAAAATAAATTCATATAAAAAAAATAACTTCCTTTATCGCAAAATAAACACTTATATTAATTCATAACTTACTTTCTCACAATTAGGAAACATAATACATATTCAAAATAAATGGAGTGACATTTTTTATCTTTCTATGATTTAAATTATATATAAAAATTTTTCACAGAGAAGTTCTCATTAAACTAATTAATTTAATCAAAAATTTGATAAGGGTATAATTCTATTAATAAAATAATAATTAGGATGAATGATTATGGCCTTATCACTTAGATTTAACCCTGATTAACAAGATTTAATTTTTTCAAGGTAATAAATTTTACCACGGTTACTATTCATATTGGCTAAAAATAAAAGGGGACTATTTACAAAATTTGAACATCCTAATTTTTAATATAGAACCAATTTTAAATATTTATATTTATAATATTTTATGGAATTAATTTTAATTTTAGTGTGCCAAATGTGAAAAAAAAACCTATTGTTTAGAAAAAAAAACATTTTTAAGGGAAAACATGATTTACTCATATCATATGCCTAGAAAAATATTTTTTGAATGTAAAAAAAATGATCAAGTAAATAATAAATATATTTAATTAAAATAATTCATCAATA
Source organism: Viscum album (assembly GCA_963277665.1). NCBI lineage: Eukaryota > Viridiplantae > Streptophyta > Magnoliopsida > Santalales > Viscaceae > Viscum > Viscum album. The sequence goes on along the minus strand of OY728167.1, from coordinate 735,698,849 downwards.
TTTATTAAATGAAATTATTAATATTAAAAATACATTATGTGCATAAAAAAATCAGAAAAATATTTATTTCAATAAAATTATTTTTTTTATTATCAATTGATATCCAATTAATTAATTTTATACATATATAAACATAAATTTTCAATAATTTAGATTTTTATATTCATAAACTCTAATATAATATCTAGGATATAACTATCATTCTAAATAATAATATTTTAATATGATATTGGAGTTTATTTAAACCTAGTATTTCCTGTAACGTAAGCTGTCGAATAAGTCAATTTATTTATAGATAAATATTTCAAAAAAAATATTATGGTGTTATATTTTTAATATTTTATAAATGTCATGATCAATGAAAATTTAATTTTATTTCCTTAGGAATAAAATTAATCATAGGATATATGAATTCCTTAGATTAAGAGGTGAAGTGGAAATTTATCAAAGTATAACAAAAGGATTCAATTGTGTTGATGAAATAAAAAGATATAAAATAAGTATATTATAAAATTTTATCTATATTGGTAGAAAAAATAATACATCATCTATATGAAAAGTATTTTTGATAATTTTTTTATCATATTTCTTTTATATATGATGAATTAATTGTCTATTAATTCATCATAGATTTATGGTTTTGTGGTTGTTGACTTTCTCTTGACCATTCACAATCTTGTGATCAATGATTTATATCACTTTCCAAAATTATTTATGATTTTATTCCATTTATATATATTTTACTTCCCACTAACGTTATCCTATATGAAATCCTAGTTATCTGATAACATTAATATTTCTCTTTCTCTTTTTTAGAGGATGTTTTATTAAACCCCTTCACGAAGTGTGTTCTCCGCAAAAGAATTTTCAAATGTTAGAAGTTAAAATTATGAGAATTTAATTTATTTAAGGTGGTTGAATATAAAAACATGTGAATTTAAAATGTATTTATCATTAAATAAATTTAATTTCAATGATATCATGTGTTACACACATCACTGAGTTTAAACAAACCACAATATAATATTAAAGTGTAATTATTTAAACGTAATGGATATAAACAAACCGTTAAATTGGATATTATGAATTTTAATAACTAATTTATAGAAATATATATTTTTATTACTAAATATAAATATATTTACTAATTCATAATAAATAATAAATCACCTTAAATAAAGATATTTTATTCTATAAAAAATAAGTTTCCTTTCTAAATTTTTTTTATTTCTTTTATGAGAAAATATTATAATTAATTTTTAAAAGATTTTAAAATTTTATATTATAAAATTAAAATAACTTTTATATCTTAATATGGATGTTAAATTAGGGTTAATTTTTGGGATTTTTAAGAAAATATTGATTTTTTAGCGAATTGGGAAAAATACCGATTTTGGTAAACTAAAATTTATATTAAAATTTTAAGTAATATAAAAGATATATTATTATATAATCTGATTTAAGAGTAGCATAATAATTATTTAATTATATATATTCCAATTAATTATATTTTAATTATTTTTATACTGTATTTTAATATAATTTCATTTTTAGGCTTTAAAACACTTTTTTTCTAAAAACTATTTTAAGGTGCATAATGTTTATCCATTTTTAAATAATTAGAATAAAACCTAATAAGGAATGGCTTAAATGATATATATATCTGTGTGTGTGTGTGTGAATATTATATCTAAAAATATTAATTTAATTAATTTAATTATTATAAATTTTCATATATTTACTATAAAATCCTATTATGATTGAAAAAAAATTTATTGAAAAAAAAAATTGGACATATTTGTGTGTCTAATTTTAAATTCAATACTACAATTTATATGAATTTAGTTTCATAAAATGGATTAAATATTTTGAATTATAATTTTTTATATTTTATAATAAGTCTAATTTAAATTTTTTTCATAATAAATAGTAAAAATGGTAAAAGAAATAGCTACTATAGTAAAAAAATAAAATGGTAAAAGTGATTAACCTTACAGGTAAAGAATAATAAATGTTTAAAAATTTCTATATTATATTTTAGAGGTTTTTTTGGAATTATCTACCTGAAAATCATTTTTTTATTTTTTATGTAGTTTTACTGAGATTACTTCCCATTGTTGAATAGTTTTTTGTATTTACGAGAATGTCACTCCTCCTCCATTATAATATGGTGCCCCTATCCTATACTTCCCACACTTGAAAAACCCATTTATTAACTAATACCTACCCAAATATATTTATTAATATTCTACCATCCTCCTAGATTCGTTTTTGATAATAAATAATATCTAGGACATATTTAGGTATAATCCTAAAGAGGTGGTGTAAAGAAGAGGTAATAGTCTTCACCAAGAACCTTCTTTTTATTCTTATTTGGCCACCTTCATTTATGAATTACCAATTAAAACATAATATAACTAGTGTCTATAATATAAATGGATGTTATTTTGTTGATCTAATAATATCCTTTCATCTCCTCTTCCATAAAATGGGAAACAAAACCATTATTCCTGTGTACAACTAACTACCTCCACAGGAATGGATGTAATTTGATTTCCATCATTTCCTCTCATTGATGTTAAAAATTATGGTTATAATTTTGTTATATTATATTATTGACATATTAATAATTGTGTAACTTTGATATATCATATTACTTCTTACCTTATCATACATGGAGATATGATAACACTCCTCGTGTGTATGATGGACCTCCTCCTTGTGTAGCGATGTGATTTATTTTTTTATTACCGCATCAAGTAGATGGTGTATGAAATTTTATTCAAATATATAATATTAAATTTATTATATTATCATAACTATATAATGATAAAATAACACTTATTTTATTTCCATTGTGATCGTTGAAAAATGGAAACATTACACATGTGTATGTAAGACCTACAATCTCTAGGATTGTAACATATTTAATTTTTCATAACCATAATTCATGGTTATTTTAAGATTACAATTTATTTATAAAAATTATTATTTTGTCTTGATTACTATTCCATGGATATTAAATAAATATCCCTTTTACCATAGTCAACAGATCGACACTATTTTTAAATAATGAACTAAGTATCCTCAAAACACCCGACGTGGACATGAGTGATAATTAATTAAATATATCATTAAAATAAATGAATTAAACAGTTTAAGTATAAGGTATTAAAACATTATATTTTCATTAGTAAAAAAATTTATATTTATTTAATATACATGAGATAAAATATATACAAAACATATTTGGACTCAAGGTAAGTGATCATATCTCAGAACATCCTTCTTTATGACATATGTTATTTTATAAAAAAAATTATTTAACATGGTGTATATAGTGAAAATTTAAGTGTTTTTTATTAATCCTTCAAAATTCAAGTTATTTTAAGTTACAAATATCTTACTTAATTAATGGGGTATATGATTCAAAAGTGAGCAAAGGGTGAAGGTTTTATTCTTCGATATCATTTGAATCAGGATGGTTTATGGTTGAAATTCCATTGATGAAAATCATTTGATAATTTTATAATAAAAGAAATTAATTTATTATACAATATTTATTTACGAAATTTTCCTATAAGAGTACATTTTTTTCTATTAGTCACTTAAAATTATTGAGGAAATGTTTTTAAGAAAATTTGACTTCATTAATCTCATCGATTGAAAATCCTTTTCCATTCAAAATAAATTTTTTCCAAAAATGTTTAAAACATAATTTTTTATATTCTAAAATTAATTATTTAATAAATTTTAAACTTTTTTTACTTGTAAGTAAAATGGATTAAAAGGAAAATTTCTATTGGTTTTCATATGAGGAACATTTTGAATTTTCTTAAAAAATGTGAATGGAATGTTTTTTAACTTATATGGTCTGTATAGAATTACCTGCATTAGCTTCTCTTAAAAATTAGTTTATTTGTTTCCAAAGATATGTTAAAATAAAATTAATCCCACAATATTTTTATAATTTTTGTTTTTAAAATTTATTTTCTAATTGGAAAGGTTATTTTCCCCAAGAATGTTTTTTATATTTTTAAAAGTATTTCTATTCATCAAGGAAGAAACCATTAATGTTATGGAATGATTATAAAATATCAACATCTATATCTATATCTATTATATATGTAAATCTATCACTACCCCTTTATTGATGGGGTAATAAATTCCTTTTTCTATTTTCTCAAAGGCCATCATTATGAAATATCCATTGATTATGATATAAGGAAATATTTTGTAACCCATTTTATTTCCATGGGTAATTCTTATATTTATGGGTTATGAATTATTTACTTATATAGAACACATAAGTATGTACATGAAATGAATTTTATAAGTGTTATTGTAATTATATATCACTTTAATGAATTGGGTAATGTTTTAGTCTTAGGAGACATCATATATGTGATTAAGGAGTGAACCTAATCCATTATGGGACTCTATCCACCATGTGATGTCGTCTCGGTAGTTAGACATGGGTAATTTTTTTATCATGTATTATGTTTCTACCACATTTTAAATGATTCAATGATCTTATTATACCTTTTTATTTATGTTATGTTTATATGTGATTACTCACGTGCCTTCTATTTTATTATATAATTTTATACATTCAACTCACATGTTAGGCTTCCTTAACATGTATATTTCCTTACTGGGTTTTTATCTAAACCACTTTGGATAAGTATTCCCCAAGATATCCCATTATTTTTTATGATCTCTAAACTATTTAGGACCTAATTATGGATAATAATATGAATATTTTTTATTTTAGTGTCACGTTATTGAATTATGAACCTAGTATTCCAAATATATTAGGCCTCACAATCTTTGGGTTGTAATTAATATGTTTTTATGTTAAAAATCATGTAGTGAAATATGTAGAAGATGTTGGGAACTATATTTTTCTGGGGTTTGTTGAGATAAATACTTCAAGTTGTGTGAAGAAGTGAGAGGGTGTGACCTTTTCTAAGTGAGGTGAGTGGCACAAATGTAATTTTTCGAAAATTTAAAATAGTATTAAGATGATTTTAGGAAAAATTGGCCCCAAATTGTGTGTATTTAGATGTTGATATGATATAAGAGATAAATTAGTTCAAAGATAGTATTTTTATATGTTTTTATCTCATTATAACTAATATATTTTTTATATTGACCCCTCAATAGAACCATTTTAACTTTGACCATGGTAACCAATTTTTACTATTCCTATTGACCAAAAATTAAAGTGATATCATTAAGAAATTGGGAAATTATGATTCAAAATTTGGAAACCATTATATCATATTCATTTCCTATAAATGGTAGATATTAAATTAAAAATAATATTGTAAAATGTGATGAAAAATGGGTTTTCATGAAAATTAATTTTTTAAGAATCAATTGATCTTACATTAACTATATAACTTGTATGAGTCATTACATGAATTTCATTTAATATAGTCATATATATAAACTATAAATTCCAATTAAATAATTAATTATTATATATTACTTTAATTAGTTATAATGTAAAATCATTATACGCATAAGAACTGTTTTCTAAAAAATATCCATCTTTTACCTCCAAATGGTCTTGTATTTATTTCTATAAAATTTATAATAAATAAATGGTTATTTATAAATATTGTAAAATATTATTATAAATATAAATAGGTTTAGTAAAATTCTACATTTTCAATTATTTATATAAAATTATTTTTAATAAAAAAAATTAAAAATCCCTTATTTGTTTTTTTTTTTTGAAATAGTTACTTCAAAATAAATATCCATCATATAAAATTAGAAATTTTGTACCATGAAATATTAAAATGTGAATTTTAATAAAGTTTCATGAAAATAAAATCTTAAGTAACTATAATTGAATCTTTGGTGTCACATTCTTCCCTATTTCAAAATTTTATCCTTGAAAATGTCACGGATATTATATTTTAGACAAATGAGGGTAGTTCTTCTTCATAAAATCATCATGTTCCCATATTTCTTCTCCTATTTTATGATTTATCCAAATTAACTATACTATTTGAGTTATCTGATTCATTAAAACTTGTTCTATGGTGTCAATAATCTGGATAATCTCTTCATTATATGATAGATCTTGTTATAATTCTATTTCTTCATATGTGATCACATGCATTGGGTTTGATATATACTTCCTTAATAATGAGATACAGAGAAAATCATGTAATTTTGAGATAATAAGTGGAGTTTCCCAATAGTGTTCGCCAACACCAACACATTCTAGAATTTTAAAAGATTTGATCTACCTAGAGCTCATTTGTTTACTTCTATATTGAACCTTATAACACCATTACATAAAGATACATTCAACAAAACATGATCACACCATTTAAATTCAAAATATTTCCTTCGATTATTGACATAGATAGTTTTACTACTTTGAGATGCATTAATATGGATCTAAATATTCCTTACCATTATTATTGTGTCCTCAACAATTTTTAGGCCTACAAGATTCCTTTCCCCAACTTCATCCTAATAAGTTGGAGTATGAAATATCTTTACATATAATGCTTCATACGGTACCATTTGAATACTTCAGTGGAAGAAATTATTCTAGTAATACTCCACCAAACATAAATACTTATCTCACATACCATTTAAATCAATTGATAATTCCATGAATATGAATTTTAAAGGTTTAATTGTTATTTTGGACTATCCATGATTATGAGGATGATTGTAAATCCTCAAATAAAGCTTGATTTAAAGTGCCTTCTAAATAATATTCTATAATTTCAATGTAAATTAAAGAAAACTTTCATACACAATTGAATGTGTTGCACCATGATGTATTAAAACATCATTGATATAGAGATGTTCAAGATTCTCAAGAGGAAAATATTCTCATATATGGTGGAAAGGTGATTATTTGATAATGCGATCAGTAATAACCCATATAGAATAATTCATTCTATAAGACTTTGGAAATATCATGAAAAAATCCACAGTGATATCACTCAATTTCCTTATAGGAATTTCTATAGGTTTAATGAATCCTTTAGAATGTTTTCTATCATCCATTGCCTATATAAAAACCAATAATCGGGATACATAATCCACAATTACCTCTTTCATATTATCCCACTAAAACTTATTCCTTCTTCTCCCTATAAATCATATGTCTACTAGGGTATATAGATAAATTTGATCTATGAGAATTGTCTAAAATTTCACTTTTTTGATATAGTATAGATTAAGCATAAGGTCTCTTTCCAATTTTCCGAACACAGTCTATATACATGAATTCTGTCAATTTCCCATCAATCACACATTAAATTTTCATTTGAAAATTATCATCATTAGCCTGAGCAATTTTTATATTTTCAAATAAAGATGGTTTGTAAATCATTTCAAAAAGGAGTGGTGTTTATAATTCCTTAATAATTATTATATCCCACTTTACTAAATCCATGACCTTAGGATCCCTATAAAACCTCATTTTTTAGGACTCCATGATTATTCATGCTCAGTGAATCTGATACCTTATTTTACTTCCTTGGGTGGTAGTGTATTGAGAAATAATAATCCTTGAGTATATCAAACCATCCCATTTTCCTCATTTTGAGATCATTCTATTAAAATATGTATTTTAGTCATTTATTATATGTGTATATCTTAGATATTTATCCATAGACATAATGTATACATATCTTAAAAGTAATGATTATGGATTTCAGATCATGATAATGGGGTGGATATTTCTGTTCATGGGTCTTTAAGTACCATAATGCATGGGGAATAGCTTTATCATTATATATAATGACACAAACAGGAACCTTATTTGATTCATCCCTATATATAAAAAATCTATAACTTCATTATGATAGAGTCAATATTTATAGAATTAAAAAATCTATTTTTCAATTATTCAAAAAAACTATTCACATTATTATTTCTATATAATCATTACCCCTATACAGCGTAACATGGTTGTCAACTTAACCATTCAGGAAATCGTTTGAAGAAATAACTGATAATGACATACTAAATCATGTAAACTATATACCTAGGTTTTGTTTCTTAGTATGTTCCAATAATTGATTTTCATTTTCTTCGTATGATGAACTGAAATTCCATCTATATAGGCAATTTTTCCATGTAATTAAGCTTTTAGAAGCAAGAATTTTTACATGCTAAATTTTCCATATAATTCTTTTTCTCTAAGAGTATCAATAATTATTCATAAGTGATTGTCATGGTCCTAATAAACTTTAATATTACAAAAATATATTTTCAAAAAATACCACACAAATATTATAAATATATTACTTAAATAATATTCTCATCATTTCCATAAATATAGATGGTGAATTAGTCAATCCATAAGGAATTACTATAAACTTGTAATATCTATACCACATATGAAATGTTTTCATTGGAATATCTTCCCTCTTTACTCATAGTTGATGAGACCCCATAAAAAGTTAAATCTATGAAAAATATTGAGCTCTTTGAATTTGATAGAACAAGTTATCAATGTAAGGAAGATGAGACTTGTTCTTTTTGGTAATATCATGGATTTATAGATAATTAATGGACAACCTAATTGACCCATATTTATTTTTAACAAAAAAATTGGGGCTCCCCTGGTAAAATATTAAGGAATATAAATACCTTATCACACAACTCATGTGATTGTTTCTTTAGTTCCACTAATTCATTATTTCCATATTATACAGATTCATTGATATAGGTCTTAAAATAGGGATTAAATCAATGTAAAACTCAACTTTTTGATCGGGTGGATGAGTAGGTAATTCCTAAAGAAACACATTAATGTATTTCTATATGTTATATACATATTCAATTTTAATATTACCTTTCCCATATGTATATTTCATCTATTCTTATTACCCAAAAAATATCAGTCAGATGAGCTACTGTAAGTGGATCTAAACATGACTGAGATGATGAATTCCCCTATCTAATAAAATGCATTCTAAAACTCTATCATGAATCATAATCAACTTATCTTGGAAATAAATTTTTTTCATTGTAATTTAAAATCCAATCCATAATAAGGATTATATAAAACTCAACCATATATATAATAATCAACACTATAAATAGGGTATGTCAATGTATAATAATGGTAACTCACTGAAACATTATTGTTATGGTACTATTTTCACTTGGATCCTTGAATAACAACTCCATACTTTAAGTGATTGGGAAATATCTATTTTTCATAGACAACAAGGAATGTATAAAAGAGTGTGAAGATCTAAAATTAAATAATGTGTTAGCTAAATTTGAATTTATAACTAAAGAACCACCCACAACATTTTTAGTAACTTCAATATCTTCTGTAGTGATTATATAACCTTGGCCTTCTCCTCTTGGCCTCTTCTACGGTAGTTTACCTTGATGAATGAGACATTGGTTTGAATAATACTTCATTTATCTATAGTTTATGACTTGTATAAGATTGTTTTTTATTTCCCTTAAATTAATTATCCAAATAACCCTTATCTCCAATCATTTAACAAACTACCATTCCCTTCAATCATTTTTTAGGATGTTTTATTCCACACATTCCACAATATTAAAATTGCTTCATTCCCTTTATATTCTTTGTTGCATTTCCATTTTATTTATACAAAAATAGTCTTTTATTCTCTTTATTTCCATTAAATATATAAGGCCCAAAATATTGTTTTATATTTTGATGGAACCTAACTCTATATTATCATATGATGAAAAAAATGAGAAATCTGTGACCTTTATAGGATTGTCTTAAGTAATTCAATTAAATGGTCTATCTTGATTTTTAGATTATGTATATAGTCTAATTTATTATTTTCTACACTTATAATGGTTCCCTCATAATATGAAACACTTTCTCCTTCATTTTTATTAAATTTATGGAACTTTATCTTCATTTTGATTCATTTCTCATGTGGGAAATATTTGAAAAGGAATTTTACATTAAAAGGTATCCACTATATATGTTATATTTTTTCTTCCTCATATGTATTCTTTATCAATTATCACTATTGATTGGTGTCATTGTTAAGAAAATAAAATTCCATTAGAAAAATATCCCTTTCATTGTATCCCAAGGACAAAAATATCTTTTCAAAGGACTTAATCCATTTTTTAGGTACAACTTGATTAGTAGTTCTGCTAAATGATAGTCTTATATAACATGAAATGATCCACTATAGGTGTATCATTCCATGGAAAATCATAGATCACAATTTAGTTAAGGTCATTTTTTATAACCAGGATTAACTACCCTAATATAGTATATAATTGGTGTAATTTTTTTAAAAAAAATGAAAATATATTCATAGCTAATCTTAGAATAATAAAAATGGTTTCTTTGGGAATATCCTCAAATCATAAAAATAATTTTAAATCATTCAAAATAGTTTATTAAGGAATTGTGAGTTAACCAAAACATATACCCCAGGAGTGTCTAACTGAGTGTATAGTAAGGGACTATTCATCATGCACCAGAATGATAATCGAGATATACTCAAACAACTATTTTTATTGTTATTACCCCTAGATGAATCTATAAAAAAACCATGTACACATTACAATATCTAGAAAGGGATTTATTCTCTATGAAAACCACATGATCTCTACTTTACCAAAAGTATTATGATATTATCCTATAATTAGACTATTCCTGATATTTTTTCATAGGGTAATGTTCCCTAATCTATGTTTTCTATAATCTAGTTCCCAAGGATTCTACTAAACTTTCTATGATACCAACTGTAACAACCCTAAAAACAGTAACCCATATCCAATTCATACTTAATTACGTTTGAATAAGATACAAAGGATCTCATTAAAAATGACCCATTAGTTTATTAGTCTTGAAGAACCAAATATATAAATTATTCCCATTTTACATTGCAAATCGAATATAAAACATAATAAAAGTAAATAATCTAAATCCTTGACACTCACTCAAATATAACTTCTTCATATCCTAGGGAAAGGAAAAAAATAAGGGTGAGCTCAAATTCTCATTAAGGGTTGTGTGAAATTGAATTTATTATGAGGTAATAATTTATAATCAATATAGAAAGGAAGATAACAGAAAATGCATGTAAATTAATCAATAAATTGATCCAAAAAAGAATCCATAGATAATATCAATATAGTGTTCCCATGAATAATAATAACAGAATTCAAAATGAAGGAAATTAAAAATTATATGATTCATGATTAAGACCTTCTATAAATATAATTTTAAATATGGATAGGTATACCCAAAAATACATTTAATAAGGCTAGCCAACTAGTTTTCCTCATTAGCCCCATGAATGTATCACGGGGATATTTATAACCTTTTCCCACCTCAAAATACATGTAAAATAAATTACTAATATAGTTAATGATATATTTAATTCATAAACATTACGAATTTTCAATAAATATATGTATTGAGTAATGAATATTAAATATCAATATTTACCCAAGCAATAAAATAACTTTAATAGTAAAACATTTTATGTGGAAATGGTATATTCTTTATGAAATAATCATACCAATAATATAATGAATACAAATATGGAAGATAAATCTAATGTTTGATGAAATATGATCACAATAAATTGAAATATGCACATCTCGTGCACGCTCTTCTTATTTCTTCGGGGTATGAATTGGGTGACCAATTCATGCCTCTGTTTGTTTAAAAAAATAGTAAGTGATAAAAGATAACCATCAATTCATCCAAAATCTTGGTTTTATAATAAAATCAAGTCTTTTAGTGAATAAAAGAAAATAGAATAATTTTTTTAAAAAAATCATCATAGAATTTTCTTTTAAATTAAATCAGAATATTTTAAAAGAGTCTAAATACAATAAATTTTTATAGCTATAGGAAAATCAATTAACATGGTATACGTTAAAAACAATTCTTTTAACTTTTTTTATGAAAAGTTGAAAATGATCCTTTAATAAAAAATTAGAAATATTCTTTTCAAACAATTTAAAAAATCATGGATAACTTAAAATTTTTTAATAAATCATTTAATTAAATAAAAAAACTTTTCTAAAACAATTTTGAAAAATAGATATAGAAGAAAAATATACCTGATAAAATAAAAAAATAAGATTGAGTTTTTATTTTAAATATTTTTTTGTCTAATCAAGTGAAAAAGAGAAAAAAAGTTAGAAAAATATGGAAACTCAGTAAATATTTAGGGGATAATAAAATACATTGAGTGTATAAAGTATTGATTATAATATTACTTCAATAAAAATATAATTAATCCAAAAAATGATATCTTTAAATAAATTATTACCCTTTTGGTAACTTTTAAATTGTAATAACATAGATATTAAAAATAAATTGAAAATTAAATTACCATTATTTATTAGATATTCATTATATATACATAAAATGGTAATTTTAGACACCATATAAAATAAAATAGGGTCATACTCTGAAAAATGAATCAATGAAATGGAAATTGAGATTAAACTCCTTAACTCATGCTTGTACATAGTAGAACATGATTTAAAATACTCTATAATAAATTTATATTTATTATAAATACATATCAGAACCATATAATATATATAATATTATATATTATCCACTTATAATATCTTATCACCTATTTATTAACAATATTTCAATATTATCATTGTTTTGGGTGTTACCTGCTTTGTTTTTCATGTTTGTTTTTGTCTGTTAGTTATGGCCCATGTTTTTAGATCATTGTTATATCATATATATAATCTTAATAATCTTATAAGAACATACATAATCATTATATACATATTTATAATCATCCATTAAAATAGGGAATGAATATTGGATCACATCACTTTGTGGAGGTGGTAGTCTACACGTACGCACTAGCGACGTTATCAATTTTTAATGAGTGTAAAGTTAAGAAAGTAGATGATATATTAAATTTATAAAATTTTAATTATGTCATGAATATCATATATATTCATTAGTTCTATCATTATGACCATCCATGTGAGGTGGTTATGGAAAACAAATGACATTGTTTCCTAAGGCGGTAGTCCACCATACACACGAGTGATTGTTCTTTTTCAATTTGATGAATATGGAGATGGATAAATATTATGTCATAAACATAATAAAATATTATTATATTATAGATACTTGTTTTGTTATATTTTAATGGTTAGTACGTAATTAAATAAGGTAAAATAAGAAAAAAAATGAAAGTGTTAAATTAAGATTATTTCCTCTTCTTTATAGGAGCTCCTTTAGATTTCCTCATAAGGATCCTAGGGTTGGACTTTAAAAAAACATCTAGAATGTGTGTAACTATGCTTTTTATATATATTTTTAGGGCCTTTTATATTAATAGTTTATGATGTTAGAATAATTTAGGGGAGGATGTTCCCTTTTATAAGTGAGGTGGGTGGCACACTTGTAATTTTTCAAAGTATTAAAATATTATTAAGACACATTCTAAGAAAAGTTTCTCAAATTAAGTATATATAGAAAGTGATATAATATAGGGTAAAAATAAATTAAATAAATATTATTTAGATAATTATTTATATTATATTTACCATTATATTTTTATATTAATCCCCAGTAAACTTGTTTTAAAAGTTATTGTGGTAACCAGCTTTTACCATTTTTACTATACATAAAGAAAAAAAATGAAGGTGGTCTCATTAAAAAACATAGAGGTGATTATTTAAAATATGGATACCATTTTATAAAATTATATTCATATAGGTGAAATAAATTAATTTAAAAATAATCTTTCAAAATGTGATAAAAATGAATTTTCATAAAAAGAAAATTTCAAGAATAAGATGATCTTATATTAAATATATGACTATTAATAATAATTATTTGTTTTAAAATTCATATATTTAGATATAAAATATATATATTTCATTTAAACCATTCATTATTAGACATTTATTTAATTAATGAAAAATGGAAAAACCATTATAAACTTAAAAATAGTTTTCTAAAAAATATCACTTTTTTCATCCAAATGGTCTTGCCTTTATTTCTATAAAATTGATAAAAATGATTGTTTAATTATAAATATTATAAAATATTATTATTAATAAAAGTTTAATTAGTTTAATTATACAATTTATGATATTTATAATACAATATTTCTCAGCAAAAATTTAAAAAAATCGTTCTATACTTAGTTTGACATAGTAAGGTAGAAATAAATATTCATCCTATAAAATTATAATTTTTATGTCATGAAATATTAAAATTTTAATTTTAATATGGTTTCATGAAAATAAAATGATAACTTACTATAGTTTAATCTTGGGATGTATTCTCACTTTCAAATTGTTTTGATTCAAAGGTTTCTAAATTCGTTAGGGTATTATCGTCTCAATTATAATTCATTGAGACAAAAAACAATTTGAGAACCATGTTTCCTTTGTATGGTATATTTACATACCATTTATAGGTTTTTATCTTAATACTTGTATTTCATGTGATTTACTATCCAATTCATGTCCCTTTATTAAATTGTTTTTCAATTCAGTTGTCTTCCCCATAGTAAGGATTTTTTGTAAATCAATTTTCATTCATTGAGTTCTGATCATCCTCTTAAACATATTTCATACAAGTTAGTTTCATTAATTAATTTAATCATTTTATGGTGTATTATATCATTGTTTTATATGGATATAAAATCCTACCTCGTAATCACATTGACATATATTTATCACATATTGGGATTTTATTCGCGTAAGGGTTTTTGATAACTTAAATTTGTTTCTTTGAATTATAAAGTTTTATATTGGAATATTTTATTCCATGTTTGGCTTCTTAAATAGTAATATTTTATTATATTATATTTATATTCCTCATTGATAAAATTAAAATTTAATAAAAATAAGGCTTTTTACTCTTTTTAAAGTCATTATATTAAATAATGGTATATTAAGATATTTTAAAGGGGTTTTCCTTTCAAAACTAAGTATTATATCTTCCACACAACATTTATTTTATGAAACCATTATATCATTTTAAAGGATTCATTAATCGATATTATTTTTAAAATTAAATTTTTTAGAGGTTTTCACTTCATTTTTTTAAATTACTTTCTAAAGTTACCCCTAACTTTCTTTTTATTATTTCCATGTTCAAAATGTTTTAGAAAAACTATTTCATATATTTATTTAAATTTTAATAGTCATATTAAAAAAAATTATGTTCATGGGGTTCATATTTACTAATTTATCCATAATATATATTAATCATTTCAGGTATTTAACTCAAGATGTCCAACAATTCGATTCTTGACCTCTTCCTATGTGATACCATTTGAAAAAATATTTTTCTATGATATTTTTCATCTATGTAGACATCATTATAGGTTTCCATTATTACATTAGGGATATGTTCTTTTGAAACCATACAATTTCTTTTACTTTATGGATTATGATCATGTTATTCCTATATTGACATAGTTTTATACTCATTTCTCTATACACTGTGAACATCACATTTAACATAATTCAAATTTTATGTTTTTGTCTTTTGAAACAATGTTATTTTTTTACATAATGAAATGTATTGGAGTTATGTATCATGATATTCTAAAGCGGATGACTTTTGGCATGTTTATTATGTATTTTATTAACATTCGTATTCTTTTTCCATATGGAATATAATTATATTATCCCTTTCATTACCGTGTGAATAATTATTAGGGTTCTATATATTATTATTCCAAAATGAATAATTATTCCAATGTTGACTATGTGTTATTTGACAATCCAATTTCTTTCTTCATATGGTTTATGATCATGTCATCCATTTTATTAATATGAGGCGAAGTATTAGTGTTATGTATGTTTTTATTACAATAAATCATTTTATTTGAAAAGTTAATTATGTATTGATTAATGAATATCTCATATTATGAAAGCATTGGACCTAAAAAATTGGTTGGTTGGGCTGAAATTTTATATCCCCTCAATGCATTAACAGGTCTCATGAGATAAAACAGCTTGGGTTTTGGTGTATACCTATCCCTATATCATTATATTTTCATAACACATGGACTAGATGACATTATTTTTTATGTATGACATTATGAATTATATATGTATGAGATTAATATTATTTATATCCATATTTTCATTTATTTTCATAGATATAATATTCTCTCAGTTTTTGTTGATTTAGGAATTATTCATATTATTTACTATTTCTATATTATGTATTCCATGCTTATGTCTTTGACATATTTAGTCATATGTTTCCCTTTTAGGGAATTTTATCTGACCCATTATTATCATTCTATTTCCCTAGATTATGAAGAAAATTATTACACATGATATTCCTAACATGATAGCTTGTGTGGCAAATTTTTTGGAGACATGGAAGATTTATTATGGATTATGTAGTTTTTATATAGTAAAAAAATTATCCAATATTTGAGAAAGATATGGGATTTATTAGTTTATTATTTTTCTTAATTTTATAAGGATATAAACATAATAAGTCTTGGGAATGTATGTAATATAAATTTTTTTATGTTATGTAATTATGGTATAGTTAATTTTAGGAATCAAAATTCGGTATCGAAGCTAGTTTGTAAAGTATGTGTTTATGTAACCTGATCTAGAGGTGAGTCTAGGTTCACTAATACAAAACTAGCATTTAACAGTATTGTTATTTATTAGTGATAGAAAAAATCACTGATAAATAGAATATTTATTAGCACTAAATAAAGCACTGATAAATTTAACCCTTTATCAATACTTTATTTTAGCACTAATAAAGGGTACCCTTAATCAATGATTTATTTGTAGCATTGATAAAGGTTTGAATAAATAAAATGAAATAAATAAGTAAATAAATAATGAGTTTGTTAAGAAACTATTACAACTTTTATTAATTAAATAATTATTAATAAAAATGAATAAATTGGTTATACTATATATAAATTATAAATAATAATAAATAGTATGTATTAATTATATAGATATGAAAAATCAAAAAATAAACAAATTAAAATTAAAAATAAGTAAATTGAGAAAAATATTAAAGCTTTTATTAATTAGATGATTATTGATAATGTTAATAAATAAAATATATTAAATATATGATATATATTAATGCATATAAATATGATTTATATATTAAAAAATATTTATATGCACTATATTTAGTGAATAATGGTTTATCAGCACTAAAAAGGGGTTGATAAAAGTCATATTTATCAGCGCAAAAACTTTATCCCTGATAAATATTCCCTTTATTAGTGCTTAAATAATTAGAACTCACAAAAGGATTCTTTATCATCACTTTTATAAAAGTGCTAAATAAAAGTTTCCCAGTCTGATTAAAAAAACCTAACATGTTGTAAACCCGTCGCAATATTAGAAACTTTATTTGAAATCTACCCATTATCGGCATGCCTCCTCAGTTAATCAAAGCTCAAATCACATAATCCCAATGCCTCCAGTTCCTCAAACATTATCTGGAATCCTTTTTTGGGTTATAGTTTGGGTTTTTGAAAAAAAACATCATGATCTCGATCTGACAGTCTCAGATTTTCTTCAAACTAGTGAGGTAGGTTCCGATTTTCCTTTATAGGTTATGATTTTCCTTGATTCATGTCAAATACACATGCCTTGTTGTTTTCTCACCTCTATTGATTGATATAAGGATATCCTAGGTAGCTAAGTAGAAGTTTTGGATGTGTGCTACACTTGATTGGTGTTCACAGACCAGCTACATTCCTAGGAATGTTTACCTACTTGGATTGGGTCATTTTGTTCTTAGTGAGACCAAAAGGGAAGACAGGATGGATATTCCTATTTTTTCTAGGGTCTTATTGAGTGTTTTGATGAGTTTATTTTCTATAAAATTCATGTTAGAGCTCAGGGAGTTTCTCATGATGTTTAGTTCCCCTTAGGGATTTCTTAGGGGATTCCATTTCAAGAATTGTTTGTATCCCCTAGAATTTATTTGATCATGAGGAACCATTTTTTGTTTATTGTAAATTCATTTTTTCCACTTTGATATCTTGGTTCCTAGTATGGTTAAATTCATTTGGATAGTTCTTTGGTTGATTTTCAAATTATTTCAAAAAAAATTGGAGAGTGTGATTTATAAAGTTAAGCTTTAATTTATTTTTGAATAATATTTGAGAAATTATGTCAAGGAACAAAGTGAAATGTTTGTATTTTATTTCATGTGTTTTTAAATACCTCCTTTTATAATTTTATGTGAAGTTAAAATAAAAACTTTCATTCAAATTATATGTTTGAGACATATTATTTTAAATCGGGTATGCCTCAATTTTAGAAGGGCTTATTTTATGATTTCTAAAATAAAATTGATAAATTATGTTGCTAATTTAATTTATATCTACTTATTGAAATATGAAAACCTATTTTCTATGTTATGTTCAAACTAACACTAATGAATTTTTTTATAAAGGTAAGTATATATCATCTTTTATGACATCATACTAGGCATTTTTGGTTCACACGTTCCATGCATACCAATGTATGTGTTTGTATGAAAATTTCCTATTTTATTTTAGGTTCTGAGTTATTTATTTTTTTTGGATGATCATCGTGTTCTATTAATGGATGTGTGGTTGTGGTGAGTGTTCGCAGGTCATGTATATGATTCTAGAGTTACTCAGGTTCATTTTTTATTTTGGGATATTATATAAACTATTTCGGCCTAATGTATTTTATATTCTAAACTAGTGTGTATAGTTTTTCTATATTTTATTTAGCTATATATTATGGGTGTATGATTTAGTTATTATGAGTTGAGATAATTTTTTATTTCTACTATGACCAGTTTGTATTTTTATTTATTTTTCATATGCCTATCGATTATGCATGGATGTTAAATGCAAGGATACATAAAATATTTTGGTAGATTCAATTTTTTTATCTATCTATCAAATGAGGAGTGACCACCATTTTATAGTTTCTAAAAATGGAAGGTGCGAACATTGTTCAGGGTTATTTTCTATTGAGGTAAGTGTGAAAAAATTACACGCCTCCATCGACCTCTTTTTCTAAGAATGCCATGACCCGTCCACCATGGCATGTGTTGTGACTCCCCCAAGCCTGCCTCCCAAAGGCCAGGGGTTGGAGACTAGAGCCGGAGGTGCCAACCTACTAGTGGGAGGAATTTTATGGATTACCTTTACACATACACACACAACCATGTCCCAAAAACTGGAAAGGAAAACATGCATTCCACTAAATAACCCCTGAGTAAAGGTACAAGATATATGTCAAATGGGCCAGAATACAAACCCAACAAAAGACGAAAAGAAAACAAGAAAGTAAAAAATATCCCTAAAAATCATCCATTAAAAGACCCACATGATGGGTAAGTATATAGTAGCTTCCTAAAGTCGTATAAGTATGTCTCACATGCCTGATCTCATTGGGAACCACTGGGTCCTAGGCCACCAAGTCCTCTGTCAAGGAGTCGGTCATCTGCACCAGACACAGCATGTGTGGGTGAAGCCCATGTAGAGATGACTAAAAAAATACTTATTAGGTAACCCAAACCATAAAAGAAATACCAAAAACAAATACACAAGGAAAACCATATAATTGATTATGAATCAAGATAGCTCATACAGGTATAATCTAAAATATGGAAATCAAGACTATCAGTCGCAACACTGAACACCTTGGACTATTGAGGTACTCATACCTGATGATTACAGTGGGTCTACTGGGTCACACGGATCCACTTCCAACTTTTTACATCATATCTAGTCCACACATGGCCAATTTTAGCTCATCCACATAGGTTTTATTGGAGATGATCCACACAGGGTCACTTGTAGCTGATCCACACAGGGTTGCTTGTAACTGATCCACATAGGGTCACTTGGAGCTGATCACACTGGGTATCTTAGATCTGATCCACACAGGGTCTCTTGGAGCTGATCCACATAGGTTCTATTATTTTCTAAGATTACATGGTCACTTGGGGTTGCTCGTTAGCAACCTTTGGGTCTCATCCAGCTGTAGGATTCCCACACATAGCACGCTTGATTCTAGAATAATCCAATCCTCAAGCCATTAGTCGTATTTAAACAAAGCCTCCTTAGATCATACCTAAAGAACCTTCTTAGCAGAAGGGTTCCAACACTGCAAACGGATTGTCAAACATATGCTTGGTCTGAAAGATATCGATGTTTTAGTGAACACGAGTTGGTCGTGTTTGGGCCCAGTCCGACATGATCGGACCGACCCAACCAACCCGGGCTGGGGATCCCACGTGACCCGACATGGTTCGGCTAAACCGACCTGAACTGGTTGGGTCTGGGTCGGGCTGGTTCAACCTGGATACTTTGCCAGGCCCATTGGGCCTTTCTGGACCTGGCCCGATTCTGCCGTGGGACCAGCCAGTCGGGTCGCACAGTGACCTGGTTCTATCCAGCCTAACAGACAACTAGCAGACCAGTTTCTTCCAGATCAGTCTTCCCAATGGCCTGGTTTTATTCTATCCAACATGTTGATGCCAAAATTAGGTAAGAACAAGAACAAATGGAAATCATTAGGGGTTTCCTCGTGAAGACCGATCATAGAGCCCCCATGGCCCTATGGCTAGCGCAGTGCTCCCCCTTCATGAACCCGCCATGGAACAAGGTGGCGGGATGACTCCGTGAACCCATTTGATGTTCGCAAACCCACCATAGATCAACGAGGTGGGATGACTCTGTAAATCCATTTGACGTTCACGAACCCGCCGCAGAGTAAACTCTGTCTTCGCGCCGAGCGAGATCTTATTTGTGGTGCCTCTTGCCTATAAATATCGGGCTCCCCTCAAACCCAAAGGACTGATCCTCCAACCTTTCACCTTCTTATCTCCCAAATCAAGAAGTAAACTCTGCACTGCGAACCATGAGCTCTTCAAGGTACTTTTGCATCGCGAAGTGGCTCCCCCTTGGTTTAAATTCGGCCCCTCTTCAAGGAGGGATGCCCTCCACGGAGCTCACAGGACTTCGCAAAGGAAGGGTATCCTCAAAGGGACTCGGGTATTCACGGAGCACTTATTCTTCGCGAAGCACCCTCCATGCACATGTGACCCATATGCTAAGGTAGGGTCACTGTGCTTCACGAGGCACATTTCTTCACAGTACTACGCTTCATGGGGAACCCTTGATTCGTGAGGCATTGCTCCGCGAATGCCTTTCCACTTTGTGAAGCACCTTCCATATACACCTATGCCTTATTATTAGGCTAGTCCACTTCACTTCGTGAAGCACACCTCCTATTGAAACCCCTCCACTACATAGAGAACCAGAGCTTCACGAGGCTTCTACCTATGAACCTCTTTTCTCCAAAACTCTTTTTCTAGTGCGACCCTCCTGGATTGAACGAATTGATTTAAAGGTCCCTTGGGCAGTACTTCCATTGCGTTTCTTCGCCTCATGCTTCTTCATATAGGCACGGTAATTCCTATTGATTCTTCACATAGCCACACTAACATGGACCACCAATTGGATCACTCCAGGACACTCCCTTGTCACGGCATTGTCAGTTCCTTCCCTTCACGAAGGTGTAGAGGGTTCTGGTTATATAAGTCCTAGGGGTGCGGAGTGAACCCACCTAGTCCGAGCTGTAGGACATTAAACTGCCAAGATCCATCGTCCTCAGCACATGATGTTAAACTGTGACCTCACCCTATGCACTTTACATGGGGTGCCCCGGCTCAAACATTCTCTATGCATGCTCGACTCCATGGGAGTGAGATATTGCTCACATTGAATGAGATCCTCTTTGCGGGAGTGGTGCCTGTCCACAGGGAAGGGCAACCACCTTGGTGTAAGACCCCTATCCTTTCTTGTGGGAGATATCTTTCCATATCCCCCTCCTTTATTCAGTGCCAAAGGTCTGAGAGGGGGGGTGGGCACCAGAACCCTCCTATCTTCTTCCTTTACAAAGACTAAAAGGTGAGAGGGGCATAGGGACCTTTGTTATCCCATCCTTCTCACGTTGGGATTTGTTGCATCGGGCCTCCATCTTGGAGTAAGTCCCAATCTCCATCCTCCTGGGCCTCTCCACACATAATCCCATGTTTCCTCATTGGGCCTCTCCATGAATAAGCCCATCTTTCCTCATTGGGCCAATAACCACGCATAATCCCCACTACACTTCCCACGGATGCACCTTTGGCGATGTGATTATCAGGTCTCTACTACCTATTTTTTCCCACATTGAGCATGAATCACATGGTCGTAGAGTAAGAATCGACCATGAAATCCTCTCTGGGCTACCTCAGAGCGTAAGCCCCAACCCCCATTTTGAACTATGGGGAAATTGATCCTTGCCAACGTAGGGAACGTTGGAATCCTCCATGAGGTTCGATCCCAACAACCATCGGTTGCGACCAATCACGTCAATTCCGAACTATGTGGACTTTGATCCTTGATAAGGCAGGGTATGTGGGAAGCCTCCATGTGGTTCTATATGGACATCCAATTGGTTCTGACCATCTTCACGCCGGTTCCATGCCCCATTCGAACTATGGGGACTTTGATCCTTGCCAAAGCAGGGTACGTAGGAAGCCTCAATGAGGTTCAAGCCCAACACCCATCGGTTCCGAACATTCACATTGGTTTCGAACCAACCTGAACTACGTGGAATTTGATCCTTACCAAGGAATGGTATGTAATAATCCTCCACAAGGTTCAATCCCAACACCTACTTGGTCCTAGTAACTTTATTTCGGTTCACGAATTCATCCATTCTGAACTACCTGGAATTTGATCCATGCCAAGGCAGGGTACGTAGGAAGCCTCCACAAGGTTCAAGCCCAACACCTACTTGGTTCCGACCATATTCACATCATTTTCCACCATCCCATGTGAAATACGTGGGTTTGATCTCTGTCTCCTAGGCATGGTATGTAGGAAACCTCCATGAGGATTGACCCGTCTAGAAGTAAGCTGTTGTGAACCATATAGCGGTAAGCCGTTGTGACCCATCCAGCAGTAAGTCGTTCTGACCGATCCAGCGATAAGACTTTGTGACCCATCTATCGTTAAGCCGTTATGACCCATCCAGTGGTATGCCATTGTGACCTATTCAGTGGTAATCCTTTGTGATTCCCAATTCAGCAGTAAGCTGTTGTAGTCCCATTTGTTGGGACCCACATCTCTGATCCACCCTCAGGTGTTAGACCAACCTGGGCTACTAACCACGCATAAGCCCTGTATATCATCGGGTCATTTTCCTCGGTTCACCCCTTGATCCTATACCCCCGCCAAACTATTCAGACTTTGATTCCATGCCACGGGGATACGTAGGAAGTCTCTTCAAGGCTCAATCCCAACATCACCGTCGTCTTCATGACAATTCCATATCATTCCTCATTCACTTAACTCAAACATCTGTATCCATATTGATTCTTACCCAGGCCGCTACATCCCGGTAAAATCATGTCACCCACCCTCTCACTGCTTTTAGAAGAAATCAGGTGACTAACCACGAGTTAGCCCCAACACCAGCATTCCCTCAGGGGATCACGTATATCTGATCCACTCCTGTCAGTGTTCTGATTAGTCAGATCTGTCTCTGATACACGTTAAACTCATGGAATACCTTGTGTTAAACATGGAAAGCTGAGGAAAACCTCATAGACATGCCTATGGGTTATAATTCCCAGCAATTGACATGGGATTCCTCGGTCTTCCACGCCCTCGAGAAGCCCTATAATAAGGGAAAGAAGATAGACGTGCTAGTTCTCCAGCTTCCTTACACGCCATTGATGTCCAACATGACTACTCCCCTGACCGAAGGTTGGTTCCCTGACAAGACCCTTTGGAATGACCTAACAGAAGCAGCATAATTAACCAGGGTCCATGAAGACATGGCACTAGGAAGAGTTTCACGAACAATGTATTAAATCTATAAGGGAGACCCGGACTAGGTGACGAGTTCTGAGGAGGATACCACAGAAGGAGGAACCGACACCCCATCATCCCATTTCGATGAAGGAGAAAATGTCCCTGAATAAGCGATGGATGTCACCCGCCTTTAGAAAGTAAAAATGATGGGCTATAAATAGCGTCTTCGTCCTCAAACAGATGGATGCGTGCGCCCTGGTGAAAGCGTTGGAAACAGAATCGAACTGAAAAAGTGGGCCAGATTAATTGTAGCCTGATCTGCTCAGTAGCCCGATTCATACACTCAGCCCAGCCCGCATGGCGATCCAGTCTTCTCCATCCTAGATGCTCATTGGGAATCCAGTTTGGTTGTACGTGGTTGGCCACCCCCATGGTCCCACATGGGGTCCCCACTAGACCGCATGTCGGTGTGATGTCGCGATCGACTCCACTGACACGGCCGAGTGGCCACATCCATGTTCTCTAGTTGTCGAACCGCTACTGGTGGCTCTTACAGCACCATCGTGGCCCGAGTT
This sequence comes from Viscum album, assembly GCA_963277665.1. NCBI lineage: Eukaryota > Viridiplantae > Streptophyta > Magnoliopsida > Santalales > Viscaceae > Viscum > Viscum album. The sequence continues at coordinate 735,674,452 of OY728167.1, read as the reverse complement.
GACCATGGCCTGCCTCAGCACACCATTATGGCTTTCCACCACCCGCCCGCGACCGCCACCGTGATCTGCATCCGCCACCAGGATGTTCCGCGAACCACCAGGTCCGCTCCAATTGTCAGTTCATCACACCATTTTCACCTCCCACCTCCAGGGGGTTCCATATTCTCTATTATGTCATCAAAAATTCCTTTTCATCAACCTGGAGTTGCGATCATGAAGAACACACAAGAACGCACAAGGCAGATGGGATCAGGCCTTTTTTGTGTCGACCCACACCCTCCGCATTATATTTTCTTCAAAAATGGGGGGATAGGATTACGATTCTATCAAAATTAATCATGACGGAAAACCATGAGAATAATCTCCCTCCTGTAAGAAAAAGAGATCTATGGATCAACCTGTTTGTGGTTTGATTTGTGTTCGTTGTTTTAGAAAGAAGAATGGGTAATGAAAATTAAAAAAAGTAACCCCTACCTAGGATAGAATCAATGTTTGGGGAAGAGTGGTGTCATGCACCATTGTTCTCCATTCTTGATCTACCGCCCACGTTTCTAGCGATCTTTGGAATGGTGGAAGGATAATGAATTCATCGGTTGTCGGTCCCGTTCTTCGTGGTGTGTCTTTGTCACTATCAATTCTCAAACATTCTTAATTGGAGAGAATTTCCTCACCATCCATCAGAGAAATTATCTCTTTTATTCTCCAACTAGTTATCTCATTAAAATAGAAATGCATCGCAAAATTTATGTTACGTTGTGTCTTCGCATCGTTACACTTTTTCATTAATGAAGTAGCATATCTATTATGCTTCAATTAATGATTTGTTACGCTACAAATTTAAGAGCCTCATTAATGGGCTTCATTTAATGTGACTTTTTCTTGGCTCATCACCGCCACCACAGTGCTTACATGCCACTACTCAACGGTGAAGGGAAACAAATAAAATAACATTTTATGTTATTTTATTTTTTCTGGAAAGTCCAAAGACTATCTTTTCTAGTCAACCCTCTCCGGTCAAGGTTAAGTCCTTTCTAAGTGAATCTCATCGTTCTGAGTTCAACGGTGCACTCATATTTTTTATCCAAGCACCGGTTTAAAAGTTAGAAAAAAAACACTCACACATTTATTTAATTGAAATTAAAAAAAGTTGAAAATTATATTTTGGGCTCACCGAGCCTCGAAATCATGTGCCTTCTAAGCACCTAGTCTCGAAAAAAACCCATATAATTAAAAAAAATACATGTAATTTCCAAGACATTAAATTACCCCCACCTTTATGGATTCACTTCCCCATAATCCAAAACAAGTGCTAAACAAACAAAAGGGGGGGTACTGAGCACGAATCTGAGACTCCCACTCCCATGTGCTCTCCTAGAGATTCTTTTGCTTCCACAAAACACACACTAGAAGAATCAACCATCCACAAAGTACCCATTCATGTCGATCCTCCATCCCCATCAGAAACTCTACAAATATCGCTCCATCATCAATGTCTGACTCTCCCTAGTCGATGATGTGTGATGGATCATGCACGTACCCACTCAGTTGTGACATGTGTAAAACATCATGCACCTGATGCATTTGTGGGGGGAGGTATAGGCGGTACGACGCCTCTCCAATTATACTCAGAATCTGAAAATGGTTGATGAACCTTGAAGTTAACTTTCTTCCCCAATAAAATCTCTGCAATCCCTGTCAGGGTGAGACCCGAAGGAAAATATGGTCTCCCACCTCAAAATTCAAGGGCATCTATCTCCGGTCATCATAAGATTTATGCCTAATTTGTGCAACCCTCATCCACTCTTGGATGATATGAACCTTCTCAGTAGTATATCGTACCAACTCTGGACACATTAGTGTTGACTCCCCTGGGTCTGTCGCGCATAGAGATGATCTGCAATGTCGCCCATAAAAAGCCTTGAATGGTGTCATGATAATGGTGGATTGATAGTTGTTATTGTATGAAAACTCGACTAGTGTCAGGTGGTCCCCCCAAATATGAACAAAATAAAAAATGCAAGCACTAATAATTTCATCTAATGTTTGTATGGTCTACTACATCTGACTATCAGTCTATGGGTGAAAGGTTGTGATCAAGCACAGCTGAGTCCCGAACACCTCTTATAATCCCTTCCACATCCAGGATGTGAAGAGAGAATCATGATCTGAGACAATCTTCAAGGGAACCCTATGAATCCTCACTATCTCCTAGACGTAGAGGTGTCCCAATCCCTCTACTGATCCCTACTATTGGATGGGTAGGAAGTGAGCTGACTTGGCGAGTCGGTCATCGATCCCCCAGATTGAATCGTGGCCCTTGGACATGCGTGGTAATCCCATCATGAATTTCATCGAGATACTATCCCACTTCCACTCTGGTACATCATGTGGCTTGGAGAAACCTACTGAAACCTGATGCTCAGCCTTCATTTGATGACAAGTGAGGCACTGTGAAACAAACTCGGCCACTGTTGTCTTCATCCATGTCCACCAGTACTGACGTCAGAGATCCTCGTACATTTTCTCCACTCCAGGATGTACATCCAAGGGGGAGGTATGGAACAGCCTAAAAATATACTCTCACAATGACACTGGTACTACTGTGCATCCTCTAAAAAGGATGATATTCTCCCCACCTATCGAAAATCAATTAGGAGCCTGTCCTAAGGATAACTAACACATTAGGCCCCACAGTCAACATCCACAGGTTGTGCCTCCGAAATTTGCTGTAAGAGTGGCGAAGTGATAGTAAAAAACTGAATGTAATATACTCCATCATCATCTATTAAATAAATCTACATCGCAGCTAGCTGCTTCATCACATCACTCAGCAACTGTAGACCAGATCTCATGTTGATCATGTATGCCACCACGTTCCCCTTCCCATGCGTATAGACTATCTCTAATTCATAGTCTTGTAGGAACTCCAGTGATTGCTACTGCCTCAATTTCAGGTCCTTATGGGAGAATATATACCTAAGACTCTTGTGGTTGGAGTAGACGATAAACCATTAACCCATCAAGTAGTGCCAACAAATATTCAGAGAAAAGACCACTACTGGTAACTCCAGGTCATGGGTCGCATAGTTTTTCTCATGCTTCTTCAACTTCCATGAACCATTGGTGATCACTACTTGCTCCTACATCATGACACAACCTAGTCTGGTCCCTAATGCATCGTAGAAAACAGTATACCCAGTTTCCTCCTCTGTTAGTCTCAATATGGGGGAAATATTCATTCTCCACCTTAGATCTTAGAAATTATTTTGGCACTTCTTCTTCCACACGAAGGTTGTCCCTTCCATGTAAAAATTGATAATGGTGTTTCTACCCTGGAAAAGTTGGGCATGAACCTCCAGTAGTATCTGGAAACCCCATGAAACTTTTCACCTTATTCATGCTCTTGGGTGGATCCTAAGAAAGAACTGCATCTATCTTCACCAGATCCACTAGAACTATATCCTCTGAGATGACGTGTCCCAGAAAGTGGACCTCCTGAATACAAAATTGGAACTTCATGATCTTCCCATAAATCTAATGATCTCAGAGTGTATCCAGGATTATCCATAGGTGTGTAGTGTGATCCTCTCCTGACTTTGAGTACACTAATATGTCATCAATGAAGACCACCACAAAACGATTGAGGTAAGGCTAAAAGATCCTATTCATGAGTCCCATGAACACTTTTGGGGCATTGGTCACGCCAAAGAGCATCACTAAGAACTCGTAGTGGTCATACCGGCATCTTATGGCTATCTTCGGTACATCCTCATCCCGTACCCAAAGCAAGTGATAGACTGATCTCAGGTAAATCTTTGAGAACCACCTCACTCTGTTCAACTGATCAAAGAGTTCATCAATCCTTAGGAATGGATACTTATTCTTCATGGTCACTTGGTTCAGGCACCAGAAGTCTATCCATAGCCTAGGGTTTCCATATTAATTCTTGACAAACAACACTATGGATGCCCATGGTGAAACATTGCGTAACACCCCGAGCTTCCACGGTACGCTTCTCATTCAATAATGCAATAGCTTGCATTGTACGCAACTTCGAGTTCTAAAACACCGCGACTAATCAAAGTAGCCGTTATGAATAGTAATAACCACTTTTTAAAATTATAGAAATTTTATATTTCAAAATGGACTTCATTTTTGGATTCGGAATATCGAAATTAGCCTATGTTGAATTTTTTGTATTTTTCTGAGAACTTCTAATTTTTATGAATAGTGAAAAATACTTTAAAACAACTTTTTTAATCAAAATAATTTATTGTGATAAATTATACTATTTAGTGGTTTTAAGGTATAATTAGAATATATTTTTACCATTTTATCCAATGGTGGTCATTAGAATTAATTTAACATTGAAATTGGACATAAACAATTGCCAATCTTTTGATATAAATTGTTTCTTAAAAACACGCTATTTGTCGTAACAGCGGGAATTAATTATAAAATTAATTAATGAAAATTATATGTTTGGAATTTTGTAAAATAGACATCATTTTTGAATTCGGAATATCAATTATAGCTTAGGGTGAAATTTTGGCCTTGTTCTGAAAAACTTCAATTTTTGATGAATAGTAAAACCACTAAGTGGTAGTTAAATAACTGATTTTTCGTTTAAATGAAATATTACCACTTCTGTGATTTGATTTTCAAAAATCCGACATACATGGTTGTCATTAATAAGTAAAATGTGGTTCAATGAGATTAAAATAATTTTTTGGTGAATAGTAACTTTTAAGTTCTTAATCGCGATTAGAGGTAATTAGTGTAGTTTAAGGTACAAATAATGTTTTAATAATATGAGATGAGCATTACACTTGTCCTACTCCTATTGGATGAGTCATGGCCGACCAAGACAACCCATGGGTCAACTTGGGGACCCCATGGAGCCACTTTAGTTGGAAAATGACATTAATATATATTTATTTAATGTTAAAATTAAATTGACACAAACATGAGTTATTTTACTAAAACAGTTTTTAAGTGGGGTTACACAAGTCCAAATTTTGACTATAAATATTCATTAGAAATCTAAAAATATTTCCAACATCATAGTATTTTTTTTATAATTTTTAGACATTAAATAAATTAAATTATTTATGACATTATTATGATGCAGTGATGACCTCATTATTTAATGATTTAAATAAAATGAGAAGATAATGCAAAATCCAAGGCTTACACTTGTCCAAAGCCTATTGGATGAGGATATTTCGAAACCTTATCACCTTATCCTCGAATTATATAAGTGTGGGACCTTTAGAATCCGAAAAGCATTGTGAAATAATGTAACATTTCAATCTTTCCAAAAGTGCCCCTCCTCTCCACTTATAAAAGGCCCCCACCTCTCCCACCTCATTTACACTTTCAAGCCATTTGTCTCGGCCAACCTCTGCCCAAATACACTCCCAACATCCCTACCTTACTCCTAGAAGCCTCACTTTGGGCAGAATACTTCCCAAGGAAGCCTTTGGCTCAAATCAAAAGAGTTACCCGATTTTGAGGTAATGTCTTCTCTAATGTTGTTATGTTTTATTTTTCTTCTCCAACCCCATAAACTCTTTTTATTCATTTCTTTTGTAACAACACCAGTATCCTCCATATACTAGGATGTTGTTATAAGAAGTATTCGAGCTACACTTACACACACCTACATCTAATGGTTAAAGAACATACGGTTTCTGTGGATGGCGAATTTCTGCCTCACGAAACGATGATTGTTCAACACCCACATAACACCTTCAAAGGTGGCCATTAAGATGTCACTATATTTATATATGATATAAAATATGTTTATGTTTTACTTAAGCTTCTGTATTTCTCATTTATGGCATACTTTATGATTTCCATTATGGGTAAAATGCGATAATTTCATTTTAGGAAGTGCGGACTACCGCCCCCTCAAAGTGATTTGAATCGTTAATGCCATATGTGGGATGTATAAAGGATGGAGTAAATGGTATTATACACTATATTATACTGGAATTATATTATACATTTATATCATTATGATTTAGTTCCATTAAATATGAAATAGAAATGAAAGTAGCGTTCATGCGTACGTACGGCTTACCGTCTCCATGAACGGTGCATTTCATTTCTTACCTCTAAATGTTACGTAATATTATAAATGAATGTATATACTGGATATATATGACATATATGACATCTAAATCATGAATATAATTCTGGAGATAATGGATATTCTACCACATAAACAACTTGTAATTATAAAAAGTTTATTGTTGACTCAAGTACCAAAGATCGACAAAACGACCGTTATTAACTTAAATAATTACATAATGTTCATATCATTGTAATAAGTGATATAAAAAGGATAATGAAATTGAAAATGTTTCTTAATAAGGTAGATATTAACTCTAGTTTATTATTCAGGAGGTTAAAGAACGGTTTAGTCAAGTCAGACACAAGGTAAGGGAACTTCTTAACCCAACTTCCATTCTTTGGGTTAATCTCATACTTTCCAATTATGTCATGATATTATTATGTATTATTTTGTATTTTTACTTTCTTTATGTGTACCTATAGTGAATACACATAATAGATCTATTTTATTTTAAAAATGATCTTTTTAAGGACTTCGTCTCAATCTCCTTTCATTGAGTCATATTTGGTTTTATACACAACTTTCTTTTATACGGTGTATAAACCCCTTTGACTTTTACGTTTATTCAAAAGGAATCTTTTTTATACGAAGCGTTTTACTAAAAGACAAAAAGGGAATGTTTTTATTTCCGTACTTATGCGGCGACAACGACTTCTCCACCGTCGTGACCATTATTTGAGTTTCGGCTTCCTCTACAAGCCATCATTTTTTTAATGAAAAATAAATACAAAGTTTTAACTTTCTTTTATTTTGGTATTGAAAATGGTTTTGAAAGCGTTTTTATTATATCAATGTGTTGTATTTATATCTTGTGATTGAAATGTGGAACTGTTATGTTTCCTTTATGCATGTTTTATGTGATACGATTATGTTATGGTTTATGATATGTTTAAACCTATTCATATGAGGAATGCATTGGACTTAATAAGTGACGGGTGGAGCCCGCTATAGCTCCTCGATGCATCGGCAGGTCTCATGAGACAAACTAGTGTCTTGGCACGAGGCCTTGACAAAATCTTATTTGTGGTCTTGGCACGAGGCCTTGACTACGTGGTTATGATAGTCTGACATTATGCATTCCATCATTATGAAAGTGGTTATTGATATTGCATGTGATTATTCGACCAGTAGAATATCCATGTGAAAAGTAAATGGAATTATATCATTTTACTTTTGCCATATTATGTTGAAGTTCAAGTTTAAAAGGCTTTTGTTTTAGTTATACATTGCCTTAAATGTTAATGTTTATTTATGAAAGCTTCCGCTATATTGTTAACCTTACTGAGCATCTGAGCTCACCCCTTTCAATGTTTTAATATTTTTCCAGGATGTGAAGAAGTATTTTATGAATGACCTACAGGGGTAGTCGGAAAGGGATATGATTGTGGACTATGAAGACCATGTTATTGTAGTTTGTTTACTTTTTGATGTAATGAAAGACTTATGAATGTATCTATTGTTTCCAAGGCTACTAAACTAATCGGTCTTTCGAGACTTGATCTTTTGTGATCATGCCAATGTTACGAACTAATGCATCGACTCTGGGTAGCTGGGGTCGGGGCATTATAGTTGGTATCAGAGGCAGTTTAGTACTAACCTTGGAAGCTAGATTTAGATAAACTCTGATTAGAGCACATAGCCCAAAGATAGACTTTGAGGATTAGTATAGAATAACTTCCAAGAATTTTGTTATTGTAGAGATTTTGTGAGTTTTCCGAGCAATACATCCTTGTCTGGATACGAGCAGGTAGAGGCGGCTCTGGCACAGATGTACCTAGGGGTAAAACCCGAAAACACCGCTTTGAGCTAGACTCGAACGGGAACTGGTGCACGACAACGGGCCTTGCTGTACTCTTGGTTACGACACTCCCGGGGGATATGCTTAGGATAATTCTCATTTTCTTTACAAACCACTATGAAGGGTTATGAGTATATACTTCCTCAAAGGAAACATTTCTTTTTATGATTATGGATTATATCCATAAATAGGTCAATTTATGTAATGTATTTTACAAATATGGAATTATGTATTTTATTTCATAAACTAATCTAGTTTATGCAATTGTTTAGAAATGGCGCCTAGTGGAAGAAATGGAAATCGTATCAATGCACGCACTCCATGTAGGGATTTCCCTCCTGCTCAAGATAATTATAGTGGGGCTGGTGATGCAACTGGTGCCGATCAGCTAATCACCATACTGGGACAACTTACTCAGGTTATGAATAATAACCTTACTCGTATGGAGCACCCTGATCCGCAACGTGGAGGATCAATGCTAGACCATTTCATGAGGCAAAAACCACCAACCTTCAATGGGGGTACAAATCCGTTAGTAGCTGAGCAATGGATAAACTCCTTAGAGAAAATATTCCATGCCTTGGGGAGTAGCGAAAGGGAGAAGGTTGTCATGGCAGTTTACCGCCTCACTGGAGATGCCGATCAGTGGTGGTCGCTGATTCAAAACACAAAGGAAGATGATGACGTATCGAATATGGAATGGAGGGAGTTCAAAGATCTTTTTTTTAGAAAAATATTTTCCTCGTGACCATCGAGCAGATATGGAAAGGCAATTTCTGAGTTTGAGGCAGAAGGAGGATGAGAATGTCGCAAAGTATGAGGCTAACTTTACAAGGTTAGCGAGGCATGCTGCCGATTATATACGTAACCCAAGGAGTAAGATTGATCGTTTCTTTGATGGGTTAAAACCATTTCTCCATCGAGCTTTAGTATCACAATCCTTCTCATCATACGAAGATATTGTCTCGTGTGCTATCAAGACAGAAAAGGAATTCTCTAAGTCTTATGACAACAAAGTAAAGCAAGAGAAGAAGAGAATGGTGGAACAAGAGACAGATAAAGGGAAAAAGGGAAATAAGGATTTTCCATTATGTGATAATTGTGGGAAGAATCACCCTGGTACTTGCCTAAAAGGAATGGGAGTTTGTTATAAATGTGGAGAAAAGGGTCACCAGGCTCGTGATTGCAAGGGAAAGAAAGAGGCTGTCAAAGTTGAATGCTACAATTGTAGGGAAACAGGGCATTATGCAAATGAATGTCCTAAGCGTCAGGGAAACTTACCTCAGAAAAGGCCAAGGGATCAAGGCCAATCTTATGCTGTGACTACAGTTGAAGCGGAATAATTAATGTATTGGTGCTTTTGGACTCAAGGATTATATTCTGGTTATAAGAATAATGTGATATATATATATGGATTTTACTGCAGTACTTTTTGATTTCAGTAAGGTTTTAATATGATTAAGGTAATCATATTTTTAGTATGTGACAATAAGAGAAACTTTTCTTTGTTTGGGGAATCTGATGTTTCAATTGATTTTGGAATTTAGAGACATTTTAGAGAAAGTCTGGACGGAGGTATTTTGGATAACTATTAAGGTTGGAATGGATTAAGTTGAACCATGGATAGTATTGTTTAAGGTTAAAGAATTTCTAAAGATTATTTTTGGAATATTATAATACTATAGTTTTAGGAAAAGGACAACCTGCAGGGTGGGGCATAACCCGTCGCGTCGGACAAAGCTGCAGGAATCGAACCCACAACCATAGTGCGACAAGCCTTTGTTTCCTACCACTAGCCTACAGGAAGTCCCTGGTTATTACAAAATAGATTTACTAATCTAAATGGTATGTGTTAACATTTTGAACCTTATAAAATTAGGATAAATAGAATATTTTTGAGTTCCGTTACCATTTGGAGTAAAAGTTGGGTTTGTGGTAAAAATTTATTAACGAATGAAAGTATACATAACAAGTATGTATATTCCCTTAAGTTCTTAGTAAATATCCTAAATAAATTCCTCAACATTAAAAAAGGTAACTTAAAACAAAAATGTTGTCGGTTAACTTTTCCAACTGGGGATTCAATGACCGTTTAATCAATCACAAGTTTGTGATTTTCTTGTGGTTAAACTTTCTCCTAATCCTGTTTTCTATAACTCTCCATCAGACCTTGATGGTTTTTTTCTCCTCCATATCCATATTTTCATATAATCCTAGAATGGGCTATATCGGGTGACCTTTGTACTTATCCTGCTTTCTTTTAATGTTATATATTTATTAACCTTATTTCCGATGTGGGTTTTCCTCAAAGGTATTTTCTATTTTCAACCTTTTATTTTTAAATAAAAATTTCAAATTGCGAGGACGCAATTTATTGAAGGAGGGGAGAATGTAACACCCCTAGCTTCCACGGTACGCTTCTCATTCAATAATGCAATAGCTTGCATTGTACGCAACTTCGAGTTCTAAAACACCGCGACTAATCAAAGTAGCCGTTATGAATAGTAATAACCACTTTTTAAAATTATAGAAATTTTATATTTCAAAATGGACTTCATTTTTGGATTCGGAATATCGAAATTAGCCTATGTTGAATTTTTTGTATTTTTCTGAGAACTTCTAATTTTTATGAATAGTGAAAAATACTTTAAAACAACTTTTTTAATCAAAATAATTTATTCTGATAAATTATACTATTTAGTGGTTTTAAGGTATAATTAGAATATATTTTTACCATTTTATCCAATGGTGGTCATTAGAATTAATTTAACATTGAAATTGGACATAAACAATTGTCAATCTTTTGATATAAATTGTTTCTTAAAAACACGCTATTTGTCGTAACAGCGGGAATTAATTATAAAATTAATTAATGAAACTTATATGTTTGGAATTTTGTAAAATAGACATCATTTTTGAATTCGGAATATCAATTATAGCTTAGGGTGAAATTTTGGCCTTGTTCTGAAAAACTTCAATTTTTGATGAATAGTGAAACCACTAAGTGGTAGTTAAATAACTGATTTTTCGTTTAAATGAAATATTACCACTTCTGTGATTTGATTTTCAAAAATCCGACATACATGGTTGTCATTAAGAAGTAAAATGTGGTTCAATGAGATTAAAATAATTTTTTGGTGAATAGTAACTTTTAAGTTCTTAATCGCGATTAGAGGTAATTAGTGTAGTTTAAGGTACAAATAATGTTTTAATAATATGAGATGAGCATTACACTTGTCCTACTCCTATTGGATGATTCATGGCCGACCAAGAAAACCCATGGGTCAACTTGGGGACCCCATGGAGCCACTTTAGTTGGAAAATGACATTAATATATATTTATTTAATGTTAAAATTAAATTGACACAAACATGAGTTATTTTACTAAAACAGTTTTTAAGTGGGGTTACACAAGTCCAAATTTTGACTATAAATATTCATTAAAAATATAAAAATATTTCCTACATCGTAGTATTTTTTTTATAATTTTTAGACATTAAATAAATTAAATTATTTATGACATTATTATGATGCAGTGATGACCTCATTATTTAATGATTTAAATAAAATGAGAAGATAATGCAAATTCCAAGGCTTACACTTGTCCAAAGCCTATTGGATGAGGATATTTCGAAACCTTATCACCTTAGCCTCGAATTATATAAGTTTGGGACCTTTAGAATCCGAAAAGCATTGTGAAATAATGTAACATTTCAATCTTTCCAAAAGTGCCCCTCCTCTCCACTTATAAAAGGCCTCCACCTCTCCCACCTCATTTACACTTTCAAGCCATTTGGCTCAGCCAACCTCTGCCCAAATACACTCCCAACATCGCTCCCTTACTCCTAGAAGCCTCACTTTGGGCAGAATACTTCCCAAGGAAGCCTTTGGCTCAAATCAAAAGAGTTACCCGATTTTGAGGTAATGTCTTCTCTAATGTTGTTATGTTTTATTTTTCTTCTCCAACCCCCTAAACTCTTTTTATTCATTTCTTTTGTAACAAAACCAGTATCCTCCATATACTAGGATGTTGTTATAAGAAGGATTAGAGCTACACTTACACACACCTACATCTAATGGTTAAAGAACATACGGTTTCTGTGGATGGCGAATTTCTGCCTCACGAAACGATGATTGTTCAACACCCACATAACACCTTCAAAGGTGGCCATTAAGATGTCACTATATTTATATATGATATAAAATATGTTTATTTTTTACTTAAGATTCTGTATTTCTCATTTATGGCATACTTTATGATTTCCATTATGGGTAAAATGCGATAATTTCATTTTAGGAAGTGCGGACTACCGCCCCCTCAAAGTGATTTGAATCGTTAATGCCATATGTGGGATGTATAAAGGATGGATTAAATGGTATTATACACTATATTATACTGTAATTATATTATACATTTATATCATTATGATTTAGTTCCATTAAATATGAAATATAAATGAAAGTAGCGTTCATGCGTACGTACGGCTTACCGTCTCCATGAACGGTGCATTTCATTTCTTACCTCTAAATGTTACGTAATATTATAAATGAATGTATATACTGGATATATATGACATATATGACATCTAAATCATGAATATAATTCTGGAGATAATGGATATTCTACCACATAAACAACTTGTAATTATAAAAAGTTTATTGTTGACTCAAGTACCAAAGATCGAAAAAACGACCGTTATTAACTTAAATAATTACATAATGTTCATATCATTGTAATAAGTGATATAAAAAGGATAATGAAATTGAAAATGTTTCTTAATAAGGTAGATATTAACTCTAGTTTATTATTCAGGAGGTTAAAGAACGGTTGAGTCAAGTCAGACACAAGGTAAGGTAACTTCTTAACCCAACTTCCATTCTTTGGGTTAATCTCATACTTTCCAATTATTTCATGATATTATTATGTATTATTTTGTATTTTTACTTTCTTTATGTGTACCTATAGTGAATACACATAATAGATCTATTTTATTTTAAAAATGATCTTTTTAAGGACTTCGTCTCAATCTCCTTTCATTGAGTCATATTTGGTTTTATACACAACTTTCTTTTATACGGTGTATAAACCCCTTTGACTTTTACGTTTATTCAAAAGGAATCTTTTTTATACGAAGCATTTTACTAAATGACAAAAAGGGAATGTTTTTATTTCCGTACTTATGCAGCGACAACGACTTCTCCACCGCCGTGACCATTATTTGAGTTTCGGCTTCCTCTACAAGCCATCATTTTTTTAATGAAAAATAAATACAAAGTTTTAACTTTCTTTTATTTTGGTATTGAAAATGGTTTTGAAAGCGTTTTTATTATATCAATGTGTTGTATTTATATCTTGTGATTGAAATGTGGAACTGTTATGTTTCCTTTATGCATGTTTTATGTGATACGATTATGTTATGGTTTATGATATGTTTAAACCTATTCATATGAGGAATGCATTGGACTTAATAAGTGACGGGTGGAGCCCGCTATAGCTCCTCGATGCATCGACAGGTCTCATGAGACAAACTAGTGTCTTGGCACGAGGCCTTGACAAAATCTTATTTGTGGTATTGGCACGAGGCCTTGACTGCGTGGTTATGATAGTCTGGCATTATGCATTCCATCATTATGAAAGTGGTTATTGATATTGCATGTGATTATTCGACCAGTAGAATATCCATGTGAAAAGTAAATGGCATTATATCATTTTACTTTTGCCATATTATGTTGAAGTTCAAGTTTAAAAGGCTTTTGTTTTAGTTATACATTGCCTTAAATGTTAATGTTTATTTATGAAAGCTTCCGCTATATTGTTAACCTTACTGAGCATCTGAGCTCACCCCTTTCAATGTTTTAATATTTTTCCTGGATGTGAAGAAGTATTTTATGAATGACCTACAGGGGTAGTCAGAAAGGGATATGATTGTGGACTATGAAGACCATGTTATTGTAGTTTGTTTACTTTTTGATGTAATGAAAGACTTATGAATGTATCTATTGTTTCCAAGGCTACTAAACTAATCGGTCTTTCGAGACTTGATCTTTTGTGATCATGCCAATGTTACGAACTAATGCACCGACTCTGGGTAGCTGGGGTCGGGGCGTTACACATTGGGCCTCACAAATCCCTTATCCTATAAGTCCTCGAGCTGTACCCCCAACTCATGAAGCTCCACAGGAGCCAACCGATATGACGGTGTGAATATTGGTGTTGTCCCAGGGTATAGGTTGATACAAAAGTCAACCTTACCATGAGGAGGTATCTCTGGAACATTCTCCATAAATACATCTTCATACTCATCCACCACTATAAGAAAGTGAGGAATAATCTTGTCCACCACACCGAGGGTGAGGCTAGCCAAATAGTGAGTGATCAGCTACACCCTCCTCCGAGAAATTTTTTCATGTGCTGTAAGAGTTCCCTTCTCTACGGTGAAGCAAAACCTGATCCCATACTCATAGACAAACCACACTATATTCCTAAGACAGTCAATATGAGCATGAACTATCGATAACTAGTCCATACCCAAGATGAAATTGTAAGGCCTCAAGGCCACTACAAGGAGACCCAGCCGAATATCTCACTTCCAAGAGTAAGCTCACACTGATAGTACTAGTGTGTAATTGTTGAATCCCATCCTGTAGGAGTCTCTAATCGTAAGGATCGAGCCAACAACTCCACTAGATTCTTCGTGCCTCGATTGAGGTCCATGTAAAGGAAAGAGTGACCGGAACCTGTGTCTATAAGAAATGCTTCTAAGGTGGAAAAGACACAGCTCATAACTCTAATCATATCTGGAGAACCATGGTCATAGACCTCCTCTACCTGAAGTTGAGTCGGCCCCTATCCACATGCTCCCTTAGGTCGTGGTTGACCACCTGGGGTGGTGGTGGTGATGATACCTCAAACCGTCCCCCACCGCCTGCTGCTCAGCCAGATCCTCTACCATGTCCACTGCCCTGCATACCTCCTTTATTGATTATCTGCCTCTACCTCGGCAGCCCCTCGACCATCTTTTGATCGTTTGTGCAGTGGTTTGGGTAGTCACAAGCCATGTGTCCCTACCTGCTGAACGAGTATCATGCCCTACTCCTCTACTGATACCCACTACCCCAGTGGCCTCTCCCCACTGATCATGTTTCTTGGGGTGGCCCTTCGGATGTTCTGGCCCGCTTGGACCTCTATGTCATCTGTCGTCTTCCCACCATGGATGACTCCACCACCTATCTCTCAGTGGTAGATCCCACCATCAGTGCCTACTCTATGAAGATTCTCTCTAATATTATAGCTCTCTCTAGCACTCTATCCTAAGTGGGGATGCTGAGGGAAATCATTGGTGCCCTAATCTCCCATAGGAGTCCCTTCTCAATGGTCTGGACCTTGAATAAAGGGTCTCATACCATATCTGTAGATTATAAGGAGAGGATTGTTAACCTCACAGATTATTCATCCCCTAACATACTTCCCTACTATATGTGAAGCAGATCCTATATGTACACTGACCACAAGGTCGTGCAGAAGAACTCCTCCTGAAAAATCCACTCTAATTCATCCCAAGAGAGGGTCTCCTCATTGTGAGTTTGAATCGTCAAGCTACACCATCTCCCTACCGAGCCCTGAAGAAGGATCGTGGTTAAGATATCCATCTGGTCAAGTGGCATCCTCACAAAGTAGAAGACCCGCATCAATGCCTCCAACCAGTACTTAGAGACCTAAGGATATATATCTCCAATGAACCTGGGAGGTCTCTGTCTCTGAAACTCATGAAAGGCACTAAGTCTGCGTGTGTCCTCCACCAGTAGTGTCGATAGTAATTGCTGATGAATGTTTGGTGGTAACATTGGCACACCACCCAGCAGGGCCATCTCTAGCACTAGTCCCTGAACCGATGCCTCATCTCTAGGTAGGATGTCATCATGGTCATGTATGAGAATCCTAGATGGATGTCTACATTGAGGCATCCTGAAATAGATCAATATGTACCACAGTTAGTATATTACACCTGGTGAGCTGAATCTAATTCAAGAAGAACATGAGGAAATAGTCAATTCCTATATGATTCATGAAACAAATGTTTTTATGTATAGAGATGAAAAACTGAATTCAAATTACTAGTGTATAGATATGTCGGCCACCAAACCAACAATGGACTCCCCGAATCTGAATGTTGAACTAGAAATATTTAACATTGTTTCCCAAAAACAAAAAAAAATAGACTCCTGATCTTTGATGTAGAACCGAACACCTCTGATACCACTTTTTGATGACCCATACCCCAGGGCCCGTTCCATGACTCCCCCAAGCCCACCTCCCAAATTTCAGTGGTTGGATACTAGTGCCTAAGGCATCAACCTGCAAGTGGGAGACATTTTCTAGAGTACCTTTACGGATACACACACAACCACATCCCAAAAAATGAAAAGGAAAACATGAATTCCACTAAACAACCACTGATTAAAGGTAAAATCTATAGGTAAAATGGGCCAGAATATAAACCCAACAAAAGAAAATTTTAAAAAAAGGAAAGTTAATAAGTTATATGAAAGTTTTCTGCTGAAAACCCCACCTAATGGGTAAGTATAGAGTAGCTTATGGAAGTCGTAGAAGTACTCCCCTTCTACCTGATCTCAATAGACACCACCAGGTCCTAGGGCACCAAGTCCTCTGTCAAGGCGTCTGTTGTCTACTCCAGACACAACATGTGCAGGAGAATCTTGTGTAGGGATGAGTAAAAAAATACTCAGTAGGGACCCCAAACCACACAGGAAAGACTACAAAGCAATCTAAAAAGAAAACTACCAATAATGATCATGAATCAAGACAGCTCACACATGTATAATCTAAAGTGATGAAAGAAAGACTATCAGTCATAACACTTAATACCTTGGACTGATGAGGTACTCATACTTAATGTGTATCGTGGGTCTGCTTGGTCACACGGAGCCACTTCCCAATTAGAACATCATAGCTAGTCCATAGAGGGCCACTTGTAGTTGATCCACATAGGGTTTCTTGGATCTTATCCACATAGGGTCGCTTGTAGCTGATTCAAAAAGGGTCACTTGGAGTTGATCCACACAAGGTCGCTTGGTGCTAATTCACATAGGGTCTCTTGGATCTGATCCACATAAGGTCTCTTGGATCTGATCCACATAGGTTCGCTTGTTTTCTAGGACTATAGGGTCACTTGGTCTTACTCGTCAGTGGTCTTCAAGTCTCATCCAACCATAGGATTCCAGCACATAGCACGCTTGATTCTGGGAGAATCCACCCCTCAAGCCATTTTTTGTATTTCAACTTCCATGAAAGCCTCCTTTGAGCATTCCAAAGTAACATCCTCATCAAAATAGTTCCAAAACTACAAACGAATCATCAAATAGACACTCAGTCTAAAAGATATTGATGTTTTAGTGAACAGGGGTCGGTTGTGTCTGGGCCTGGTCCAACCATGTTGGACCGACCTGACCAACCTGGCCTGGGGGTCCTGCATGACCCGAACCGGTTCGGAAGGACTAACCCAACCCTATTTGTTATCGGTTGGCCTATTTCGGCCTGACTACTGGTCCAGACCCATTGGTCCTTACTGGACCTAGCCCGGTTCGGTTGTGGGTCCAGCCCGCCGGGTCACCCAGTGACCCGGTTCTATCCAACTCGTCTGACAACAGGAGGTCTGATTTGTTTACAGCCCAAGATGTTCGATGGTCTGGTTCTATTGAGGTAAGTGTGAAAAAAGTATAAACCTCCATCAACCTCTTTTTATAAGCATGTCATGACCCGTCCACCAGGGCATGTGATGTGACTCCCCCAAGCCCGCCTTCCAAAGACCAGGGAATAAAGACTAGAGCCGGAGGTGTCAACCTGCCAGTGGGATGCATTTTTTTGAGTACCTGTACACATACACACACAACCATATCCCAAAACCTGGAAAGGATAACATGCATGACACTAAATAACCCCTGAGTAAAGGTATAAGTAGTAGGTCAAATGGGATAGAATACAAACCCAACATTAGACAAACTGAAAACAAGAAAGTACAAAAGATCTCTAAAAGCCATCCACTGAAAAACCCCACATGAAGGGTAAGTATAGAGTAGCTTCCTAAATTTTTATAAGTACGTCCCACATGCCTGGTCTCATTGGTCACCACCGGGTCCTAGGCCACCAAGTCCTCCATCAAGGAGTCAGTCATATGCACCAAACACAACATGTGTGGGTGGACCCCGTGTAGTGATGAGTAACAAAATAATCAGTAGGTAACCCATACCATAAGGAAATACCATAAATAAATACACAAGGAAAACCATGAATCATAATCACAAATCAAGATAGCTCATACATGTATAATCTAAAATACGGAAATCAAGACTATCAGTCGCAACACTGAACACCTTGGACTGTTGTGGTACTCATACCTGATGAGTACAGTGGGTCTTCTAGGTCACATAGTGCCACTTCCCACTTCTGATATCATAGCTAGTCTACACAGGTCCAATTTTATCTCATCCACACAGGGTCGCTCGGAGCTGATCCACATAGGGTCGCTTGTAGTTGATCCACACATGGTCGCTTGTAACTGATCCACACAGGGTCACTTGGAGCTGATCCACACATGGTCTCTTAGAGCAGATCCACATAGGGTCACTTGGAGTTTACCCACACATGGTCTCTTATTTTCTAAGATTACATGGTCACTTGGGTCCACTCATTAGCAGTCTTCGGGTCGCATACAACTGTAGGATTCCCACACGTAGCACGCTTGATTCCTAAAGAATCCACTCCTCAAGACATTAGTCATATTTAAACTTCTATAAAAGCTGCCTTAGAGCATCCCTATAGAACTGGCTCATCATGAGGGTTCCAACACTGCAAACGGATTGTCAAATAGATTCCTGGTCTAAAAGAAATCGATTTTTTAGTGAATAGGGGTTGGTTTTGTGTGGGCCCAATCCGACACGGTCGGACCGACCCAACCAACCTGGCCCGAGGGTCCCTCATGAGCCGACACGGTTTGGTCGAACCGACCCAACCCAGTTGGGTCTAGGTCGGGATGGTCTGGCCTGGCTACTTTTTCAGTCCCATTGGGCCTTTCTAGACCCATCCCGGTACTACCGTGGGACCATCCTGCCGGGTCGCACAGTGACCCGATTCCATCCAACATGACAGGCTACTGGCAGGCTGGTTTGTTCCAGTTCGGGTTTCCCAACGGCCTAGTTTTATTCTTTAGACCCTGTTAATGCCAAAACTAGAGAAGAACAAGAAAAAATGGAAAGCATTAGGGGTTGCCTTGCGAAGACCACTCGAAGATCTCCCGTGGCCCCGCAGACGGCACAGAGCTCCCCCTTTGCGATCCTGCCTCGGAGAAAGGAGGCGGGATGACTCTGCGAACCCATTTGAAATTTGTGAACCCTCCTTCGATCAAAGAGGGGGAATGACTTCACGAACCCATTTCACGTTCATGAACCCTCCACGGAGCAAACTCTATCTTCGTGCCGAGTGAGCTATGCTTCGTGGCACCTCTTGCCTATAAATATCAGGCTCCCCTCAAACCAAAAGGATGGATCCTCTGAACTTTTGCCTTCTTAGATTACAAATCACGATGAAATCTCTTCTCTACGAACCATGAGCTCTTCAAGGTAATTTTTCATCACAAAGTGCCTCTCCCTTGGTTTAAATTCGGCCCCTCTTCAAGGAGGGATGCCCTTCGCGGATCCCACAGGCCTCTGTGAAGGAAGGGGAGCCCCAAGGGGACTCGGGTCTTCGCGGAGAACTTATGCTTCACAAAGCACCCTCCATTAACATGTGGCCCAAATGCTAAGGTAGGGTCACTATGCTTTGTGAGGCACATTGCTTCATAGTACTATGCTTCGCGGGGTACCCTTGCTTCACGAGTCATTGCTCCATGAATGTCTTTCCACTTCGCGAAGCACATTCCATATGCACCTATGCCTTATGACTAGGATGGGCCACTTCACTTTGCTAAGCACACCCCTTCATGAAACCCCTCCACTACATGGAGCACCAGAGCTTCATGAGGCTTCTACTAATGAACCACTTCGCTCCACAACTCCTTTTCTCCTGCGACCCTCCAGGTTTTCATGAAGTGATTCCAAGGTCCCTTGGGTGGTACTTCACATTGCATTGCTTCTCCTCATGCTTCTTCGCAGAGGCACGCTAACGGCTATTGCTTCTTCACATATCCACGCTAACATGGACCCCCCATTGGATCACTCCATGAAACTCCCTCTTCACGGTGTTGTAGGTGCCTTCCCTTCAGCAAGGTGTAGAGGGTGCCGGTTGGGTAAGTCCTAGGGGTGCGGAGTGAACCCACCTCGTCCGAGATGCAAGATGTTAAACTTACAAGATCCATCATCCTCAGCACATGACGTTAAACTGTGACCTCACCCTATGAACTTTGCACGGGGTGACCCAGCTTGGACATTCTCTATGCCCACTCACCTCCACAAGAGTGAGATCTTCCTCACAGGGAATGAGATCCTCTTTCTTGGAGTGGCCCCTGTCCACGGGGAAGGGAAACCAACTTGGTGTAATCCACCTAGCCTTTCTTTTGGGATGTATCTTTCCTTATCCCCCTCATTTATTCAGTGGAAAAGGTCCAAGAGGGGGTATGGGCACCGGAACCCTCATATCTTCTTCCTTTCCAAAGACTAAAAGGAGATAGGGGCACAGGGACCTTCGTTATCCCATCCCTCTCACGTTGGGAATTGTCGCATCAGGCCTCCATCTTGGAGTAAGTCCTAATCTCCATCCCCTTGGGCCGCTCCATGAATAATCCCATGTTACCTCATTGGGCCGCTCCACGCATAAGCCCTTGTTTCCTCATTAGTCCGCCAACCACGCGTAAGCCCCGCTTCACTTCCCACAAACGCACCTTTCATGACATGATCGTCAGGTCTCTCCTGCCTCTTTTTTCTCACACCGTGCATGACTCACATGGGCTTAGAGTAATAATCAACCATGAAATCCCCTCTGGGCCACCTCATATCGTAATCCCAAAACCTCATTTCGAACTATGGGGACTTTGATCCTTTCCAAGGCAGGGTACGTAGGAAGCCTCCATGAGGTTCAAGCCCAAAACTCATCGGTTCTGAAAATTAACGTCAGTTTCGAACCAACCTGAACTACGTGGACTTTGATCCTTTCCAAGGCAGGGTATGTAGGAAGCCTCCCTTAGGTTCAAGCCTGACATCAAATTGGTTCTGACCATCTTCACGTTGGTTCCATGTCCCATTCGAACTACGGGGACTTTGATCCTTTCCAAGGTATGGTACGTAGAAAGCCTCCCTGAGGTTCAAGACCAACACTCATTAGTTCTGACCATTCACTCCGGTTTCGAACCAACCCAAACTACTTGGACATTGATCCTTGCCAAGGCAAGATACGTAGGAAGCCTCCACGAGGTTCAAGACTGACAGAGCAAATTTACATGCATATTTTCGATCAAATAATAATTATTTTTAAATTTTTTTCAATGATAAAACCCATTTATTTCATTGTTTTATTAAAATATTGGGCATTTTGGATTACAGAATGAAAATGAGAAAAATTGTGAAATGTGCTTAATTCTGGATTTTTTGACAGATTTCTACCACAAGGGTATTTTGGTCATTAATTTTAAAATATAATTTCAAATTGAGTGAATATTATTTTTTAGAATAATGATTTTATTTCCTTCAACTTTTTATTTTGGACCAGGATCTGATTCGGTTATCTAAAGGTCCTAAAAAATCAATGAAATTTATAATTTTTCCGGGCGGACAGTGTAGAACCCACCACCATAACAGAACCACAACTCAGCATAAACACATTAAATTGAGGTGATTGCACCTGGGATAGCACAAGGAAATATAGGGATAGATTTTCAACAAATGTTAGGGATTTTTGAATTCATTAAGTCTTCTGTTGAATGTTATGATTTTGGAGGAACCTTCTTGGAAGCTTCATCCAGAAAAAGAAACCGCCAATGAAAAATTCATAACTCCTTCATCCTTTGTCCAAATTCACTGAAATTCGGAGGTGGAATGGAAATCGTAGTTATGAACAACTTTTAATAAGGTTTTCATGCGTTAATCTTCCATTTAACGGTCCAACAACACACAAATGTTTGGAGGACAGAATGATGCCTATAAAAGGAGGCTCTCGGCTCCTTCCCAAATCATCAGCTCGACACCCAAAGCTAAGGATGGATCCCACCGGGGCACGGGATGTTGTTTCTCCTCTCTTCCCCCCTTATTTATTCTTTTTATTTTTATTTTATTTTTGTTTTATTTTTATTTTCAATTTAAATTTAAATTTTAGTTTTATTAATACATGCATTTCTGTTTCTCTATCCACTTTTCTTGTTTTCTTTCTCTCTCTATCTCTATCAGTCTCTCCTCTTCCACCCACTCCACCAAGTAATCTCATACTCTCGGAAATGAGAGGCTAACCTGAGACTTGGATTGGGGGGAGGTCCAGATATTCATGAATTTTCTTTAACGTTTGTTTTATTGTTTGTGGTAGATTTAAGTTTCATGCATTGGTGAGGCGAATGTCCCCGATTGGGTGACGGCCCCCGATGACATGAAACTCAAACTATTTCAATTCTATAAAAAAATAGTGATTAAAACATGATATTTCATGTTTTTATTATCAAACTAAAATCAAACACATAAAGTAAAATAATGATTGAATCCAAGACTAAACCCCAAAACCAAGTACTTTCTTCTTACTCATTCTGTTTCCATTGCATGATTGTTTATATTTTTAAATAAAAAACCCAAAAAATATTTTCATCAATTTAATTTAATAAAAAAACCAAAAAAATAAATAAAATAGGTGAATTAGATAAAGTAAGTGAACTAAATTGAGAAGGCTCCTCAAGATAGACGACCCTGGTCAGCCACTATACTGCACTGGGAAAAATATAATTGTTTTTGTCCATTCCTCGCGACTGGCGTGCGTCAAAGACCAACACCTACTTGGTCCCAGCCACTTTACGTCGGTTCACCAAGTCATCCATTTTGAACTACATGGACTTTGATCCTTTCCAAGACAGGGTACGTAAGAATCCTCCACAAGGTTCAAGCCCAACACCTACTTGGTTCCGACCATATTCACGTCAGTTCCCACCATCCCATATGAACTACGTGGGTTTGATCTTTGTATCCTAGGCAGGTTATGTAGGAAGCCTCCATGAGGATCAACCCATCTAGTGGTACGTCATTCTGACCCATCCAGCGGTAAGCCGTTGTGACCCATCCAGCGGTAAGCCATTGTGACCCATCGAGCGGTAAGCCATTATGACCCATCCAGGGGTAAGTCATTCTGACCCATCCAGTGGTAATCCATTATGACCCATCTAGCGGTACACTTTTGTGACCCATTCAGTGGTAAGATGATATGATTCCCAATTTAGCAGTAACCCATTATAGTCCCCTTTGTTGGGACCCACATCTATAGTCTACCCTCAGGTGTCAGACCAACCCAGGCTGCTATCCACGTGTAAGCCCCTGTATATCATTGGGTCATTTTCCTCGGCACACACCCAAATCATGTACCCCCACTGAACTACTCAAACATCAATTCCTTGCCACGGGGATACGTAGGAAGTCTCTTTGAGGCTCAATCCCAACATCAATGTCATCTTCACAAAGGATCCATCTCATTCCCCATTCAATTCACTCAAACATCCGTATCCATCCTGATTCTTACCTGGGCCACCACATCCCTATAAAATCATGCCACCGACCCTCTCGCTGCTCCTAGAAACAATTGGGTGACTAACCACGAGTTAGCCCAAATACTAGTGTTCCCTTCGGGGATCGTGCATATTTTATCCACTCTCGTTAGTGTTCTGATCAGTCTAATCTATCTATTATAGACGTTAAACTCACGGAATACCCTGTGTTAAACATGGGAAGCTGAGGAAAACCTCAGAGACATGTCTATGGCATATAATTCCCCGTATTTGACGTGGGATACCTCAAGCTTCCACGCCCTCAAGAAGCCCTATAATAAGGGACATAAGATAGGCGCACTAGTGATCCAGCATCCAGACATTCCATTGATGTCCAACGTGACTACTCCCCCGACCGAAGGTTGATTCCCTGACCGAACCCTTTGGAATTTCCTGACAGAAGCAACGTAATTAACTAGAATCCATGAAAACATGGAATTGGGAAGAGTTTCACGAACAACGTATTAAATCTATAAGGGAGACCCAGACTAGGTGATGAGTTCTGAGGAGGAATCCACAGAAGGAGGAACTGACATCCCATCATCTCATTTCGATCAAGGAGAAAATGTCTCTGAACAAGAGACGGATGCCACCCACCTTTGGAAAGTGGGAATGTGGGGCCACAAACAGCATCTTCTTACTCAAACAGACGGGAGTGTGCACCCCGATGAAAGTTTCGGAAATAGAAATGGTGAACCCTATATGAAGATATTATCATCAATATGGAGATTAGTAGCATTCGAGACATCAATAGATCATTATGACACTAGATCCAGTTATTCGGCACTAGGTCCCGCCAAGAAAATAGTGGGCCTGGCATGAAACTCTCCAGAAGTTGGGGCAGTCAAAATGTTAGACATCCCGATTTGCGACGTTGTCAGCGTGGATCCATCTTACCAGCCATGGAATATGTAATGGAATTGGAGAACTAGTCATTGATTCCTTTTCTTTCAGCAGTAATGGGTTAATCTCCCTGCTTTCTAGGAACCAAACTGTTGCAGGAATTCAATCACTGCATTCCACTCATGCAGGGGCAGGGGCAATGCTAATGCGGCAGTCCCATGCATCCCTACCACTTCTGCGGCACTCTCCACATCCACAACTGTTGGGTGCCCATGCCCTGTCTCCCCATCTGAATTCATTCAGCGGAGGGTGATCAATAACCTCATACCCCGGTATGAGGAGGGCATTATCCCAACTCTGGATATGGCCCTCCAGGATCTAGAGGCATCTACGACTTATCGCCATTTTTTCCCCCAAGGGATGCACAGGGAGCCACTGATCCCCACTCCAACGTACAAACATTTCGGAAGCCTCACCTCGGAATGCCTCGATGACTCCCTGCCCTACGCCGATGCGGTTGGGGATGTTTGGGCCATCCCGGCTGGGATCCCATTGTAGGGACTCCCATGGAGGGTTCCCAGTAGGTCGCACCAGCCCCGCCACCTGGTCCCGTGAGTCAAGGAGCAGGTAAGCCACGCGCCTGCACCGCTAGCCCCGGTCTGGCTAACCCGATGCCAGCATTGGGCGCAGGCCGAGGAGGACGCCCACCAATGGGTGTCAATTTCAGCAACTACTGGGGCTCAAGCCACTGCCGATGTATATCATCAGCCCCTATGTATGCTGAGCAAGGGAATTCATATGCTCGACATGGATTGAGGCGCCAACCACCCCATGAGCAGGCTAGGTCGACTCTCTTGGTCGTCGATGCAAGTATTGACCGTCACGGACTGGCCCGCAGTAATGACACCCAGTGCGGAAGTCCTCCCCATACTGTCACCATGTAGAATGCGGGCCTTCCCTGCTTCCAAGCTCGGAATGGAGGTCATCCCCATGTTACCTTTACTCTGAAGGAGGTTCCTCCCCACGGCCGCGACACTCAGTATCGGAGCCTTTTCCGTGCACATTACATCGGGTATGGAGTCATTCCTCCTGCCATGGACTGCCGATTTGGGGACGTTTCAACTTCTTTCAATATCCAGTGCAGGGGCCCTCCCCATGTTCTTATAGAAGCTGGTGAAGGACCTCCTCACCCTAGAAATCAGAGGAGTGAAGGCCATCTTCGCTTCACCAGCACCCAGCATGGAAGTCCTACTTGTGTTCAGCTCGACCAGTATGATGACCCTCCTCACACTAATGTCACCAGGGTAAAACAACATGGGGGGTCCTACTCATGCTCCTATCAGCTCCAGAAGAGGTCCTACCTACTCCATCACTTCCCACGGAGGTCCTCCCTGTGTCCCCTTTGATATCTGTCTTGGTTCTCCTTGCACCCCAGCTTACTTAGGTAGAAATCTTATCCGCCCCAACACCAGTATGGCCGAAGGTCCTCCTCATTCTAGAAATCTACATTATCCCAAAAATCCATCCCAGGATAGGAAGGTGGGTAGTCACCGCCATAAAAAAATACCGAGAAGATTCAGACCAAGATCAAACCAGTCTGTTTTTCAGATTCTGAGGTAGAATACGACTCAGCGATGGAACCCTCACCTAAATACTCCATGTCAAGAACTGGGGTAGGAACAAGGCACATCATCCTAAAACTTACAAAATGTGATGTCGATTAGATTCCCACCTCCCTCTACAGGTACATCCAGGAGGAAAAAAATTTCGTATTTCCCTAGGGTCTGACCATGCAATCACCGCCATCATCACCAGAAGCACACTATTACTCAGCTAGAGATCACGGAGAGATGTTATGAGGATCAATGAAGGAAAATCCACAACATAGACCATCGCTAGAGGTAGTAGTCTTTGTCTCAGAAACCCTGGTCATCATCCCATCTTACTATGATGTGGTGGCTAAGTCACTAAACTCTTTAGAGGATAGCCCCAGATATGGCGGTTTGTCAGCCCGCTCTCCATACTCTCCACCAGCCATCATACCGTCCCAGCGGTCTGCTTCAGTACTGTTACCAGTTTCTCAGCCACCTCGGATTGAAGAGTGGGGCAATAAAGGGCCATAACCTGAATCCGAGCCGAGGAGCTTATGGGATATCCTCACAGCAAACCACTTCCCTGAGATTTTCTGTCCTATTATAGCACCAAATTTCTGTGCGCCGGAATCCCTCACCCTAGAGGAAGTCGAGTGTTTCTGCCAAACCCTCTGGGTGATGCACTTTTGACTTCTTCACCAGCGAGTGCCTTACCCCAAGAGCCAAGCGTATTTTGAGGACATCGATGAACAATTTCATCTGGTTTATTTGACCGCACTCCCCATGGCCCAGTGCTCTAAGTCACTAGGTAACCATAGGGACCTCCAAAAAAGATGTGTCCAGAGCTTTAAAGTGCTCTGCAGAATAATCAAAGAGGCTTCTCCCCATGTACAGAATCATGGCTGGGGGCAGTATTCTTCCCTCCAATTTAGTCTTATCCAGCGACAGCCTGACTTGCCAGGTGATATCAAGGACATGCCCCCAGGTAGAGTCGCGGTCAACATGGATAGCCTATCGAAAGAGGATAATGAGTTGGAGATCCTTGATAGAGACCTCCCCCCTGAGGGTGATAAAGAAAATATTTTCAATTAATTTATATTGAATATCATTGTTTATAGTCACAAAAAAAGTGTTATTTGATTGGTAATTGTCATGCTTTTAGGTTTTAGTGTTATTTTGAACCCAAATGTGAAAAACGACTATTTCAGGATTTTTGACAGATTTTTAAGTCAGGGGTATTTCGGTCATTTCTGGAAAAATAAAATTCCAAATTTTCTGATTAAAATTTTTTTATAATAGTTATTTTATTTCCTTCATTTTTGTCTTCTGGACCAGGAGCTGATTCGGCCATCTAAAGGGTCTAAAAATTCATTGAAAATGGGGATTTTTCCGGGCGGACAGTGTGGACCCACCCAACATAAAGGACATCAAACTCATCCTGCAAATATCTAAATGATGTGTTTACACCTGGGATATGACTAGGAAATATAGTTCCGACTCTACAAGAAATTTGGGGAAGTTTGGAAGTCATTAAGGAGTCCATTAAACGACATACATTTGGAGGAACCATCCTGGAAACTTCGTCCAGAAACAGAAATTGAGAATGAAAAATTCATAACTCCTTTGTCCGGTTTTAAAATGAGCTGAAATTTTGGAGAGAGACGGACAAGATAATTTTTCACAACATTCATGAAGGGTGGAATGCGTGAAGAGGTCATTAATGGGGTCTAAAACGCTCAAACGTTTGGGGGTCGAATTCTACCTATAAAAGGAGGAGAGCTCCTCCCCCTCAATACATCCCATTCTCCATCCCATTCCTTCTGGGACACCCAGGAGAAGAACATCTCAGCTTTTTCATTTATTTCTTTTATTTTAAAATGTCTCTCCTCTCCCGCATTATCTCGCTTACCCCATCCATGGAGGGGTAATTTCATTTGAGTGATCGGAAAGAGGGGAGGTTGGACCTATGTGGTGTGCTTGAGTTTTTGTGCTTGAAATGAATAAAATTTGTTCTTCTTTCTTCTTCTGGTTCCAATTCATAATTCAGTATTAAATTCCAAATGCGGTTGTGTTAAGGTTTTTATTCTGAAATTATAAATTTCTTTGGTCTATGATCACATCTCCCTCCACCCAATTCTAATCTGTATACGGTGGAACATGATTAGGGTTGGGTGGTGATTGCTCGACGGTTGTCAAGCACGTGTGTAGGATTGTATGTTGAAATCTTGGTTTATTAGGGAACCACAATTCCAGGTCTGGGATTTCTCTAATTAATCAAGAGACCTTCTACAACCCTAAACACATTAGAAGGAGGATAGACCAATCTAAGGTTTTAAAAAGGAAAATTCTCATCACATCTCTCTTACCAGTTTAAGGAAGAAGAAGATATAAAATTTGGAAACCATGATGGAACAACACTAAGTCTAGCCGAACCTAATCCGATCACCGTCTTTATAATTTGTTAAAATCAATAAATTTCTGTTGTTTGTTTCTCTCATAGTCATTCAAATTAATTAAAACCAATCTTTTTACGAAAACCTACAAAAAAAGTGACAACCTTGTTTTGTGTGCACTCCTCTTCGAGAGACTACCTAGGATCAACTGCTATACTATACTTAGGTAAATAAAATATTGTTTTGCCATGCCCCACGACAGGCGTGCGTCAAACTTGGCGCCGTTTCCGGGGAGGCAGTGCCTCAAAGCTTTTTTTTCTAAAAAAAATCTCTTTTGAATGACCCGTAGTTCAAATAGCAATTTATTAGAATTCGATCCAGAAATTGAGCGCACAATAACCAAATTGAGAAATCAAAATATTCCAAAAGATTTCGAAGAAATCAATCTCATTGATTTAAGTGATACCTTGAGTGGAGACTTTGAACCTTTAATAATGGCTGTAAATCCCAACCGAACCCTATGTGACATCTGTGCACCTCAATTTGTCAATCAAAATTATCAACTTGCAATTCCTGCCTTAGAAAATGATTTTGAATTGCGAATTAACATGATACAAGTGCTTCCTAAATTTCATGGTCTTGCAGGTGAAGACCCAAATCGACATATTCAAAAATTCACCTATGTCTGCTCCAACTTCAAACCTCGAGCAGTTGCGGAAGAGCATGTGAAGTGGATGGATTTCCCCTTCTCACTAGAGGGAGCAGCAAAGGAATGGTTGTACAATATACAACTGGGGGAGATTAGTGACTGGGAAGATCTAAAAAAATGCTTTCTACAAATATTCTTCCCAAAATCTAGGAGCATTGCAATAAAGAAGGGGATTTATGTCATCCATCAATCAACTGGAGAAACACTCTATGAATACTGGGAACGTTTCAAGAAGCTTTGTGCAAGTTGTCCACACCAAGAAATAGAAGAGGACCAATTCCTTGTTTTCTTCTACCAAGGATTGCTTGACAATGATAGGAATCTATTAGATGCCTCATCAGGAGGAGCTCTAATTGATAAATCACCTGCAGATATACGAATTCTGATTGAAAAGATTGCACAAAATTCACAGCAGTTTGGCACTCGAGGTACGATCACCAGAGGGATCCATGAGGTAAGAACATCTGATTCAGTGGATTTAATTAGGAATGAAATGGGTGAACTCACCAGGTTGGTGGGACAAATAGCTGTGAACCATGTGAAGGAACAACAAGGACCGAATCAGGTATGTGTTTTATGCTCTTCTAATTCTCATTACACTGATCAATGTCCAGAAGTGCAGGGGACAGAAAGTTGTGCTGCAGCCTATCAACAAAGGCAATACCAACCGCAAACCCAACCAGGGTATGGGTTTCAACAGAACTAAGCCAGAGCACCTTTTCAGCAGCAATATCAGAACCCGATAGCATTCCAACAACCTTATCAGAATCCCTTCCAACAACAACAAACTTCTCAACCACCACCTTTCCAGCGGAAGAATTATGAGCAACCATCCACAAGTGCACCGACAAATGAAGACCAACAACTGAAGACAAGAGTTGCGGGAATAGAAGATAAGATGGACAAGCTAGCTGATCAATCTTCAAGCATTATGGATGATCTCACCAAGAACCAAGGTAAGCTTCCTGTACAAACAATTCCCAATCCAAAAGAGAATGTTAGTGCAATCACAACCCGAAGCGGGAAGGAGCTCAAACAACCAGAACAATATGAGGAGGATGAATCTAGGGAACCTGCTGAAGCTCGTCCTGTCCAACCAAAAGATGGATTCAACAACAAAGTAGAAAGAACAAGGTTCAAGAAAGAAAGACTAGAAACACCATTGCAGAAACAACGAAGGGAGAAAAAGGATATTCCAGCACCATTCCCATCAGCATTGGTTGAGTCAAAGAAGGGAGAAGAAGAACGACTTCAACGGGAAATTCAAGAAACATTTAGAAAAGGTGAGATTAACATTCCACTACTGGATGCAATCAGGAAAATCCCTAAATATGAAAAATTTCTGAAGGAGCTATGTAATAAAAGAAAGAGGCTGGATGGAAATGAAAGAATCAACTTAGGAAGAAGCGTCTCAGCATTGATCACACCACCGATACCGCAAAAATGTCAATATCCAGGGACTTTCTCTATTCCCTGCACTATCGGTTCATTAAATTTTACTGATGCACTATGTGATCTTAGAGATTCGAGAAATGTGATGCCTCACTCTGTGTTTTCATCTTTGCAGATCGGAGAACTAAAATCAACTAGGGTGGTGGTACAATTAGCAAACAGATCCACCGTTTTCCCAGCTGGAGTCGTTGAAGATGTACTTGTAGGAGTGAGAGGATTAATCTTTCCAGCAGACTTTTGTGTCCTTACCATGGAGGAAGACCGAGCACCATCCCAATCTCCCATCATCCTAGGGAGACCATTCTTGAAAACAACAAGGACAATCATCAACGTGCATGAAGGAACACTCACCATGGAGCTCGGAGATAGTACGGTACACTTCAATATTCTTGATACGATGAAACACCCGTCCAGCAATCACTCACTTTATGCAATCTCCCATGATGAAGGTATAGAACCAATTGAAGACTCAGGTATGCTTCATGACTTGTTATCTGTGGGAGAACACTCTTCATTTGAATTTTATAACTCCCATGAACCTAAAAATTCTGATATCATGTTGGAGGATGAGGTAAAATCGGATTTTTTCGATGATTTGTTAAGAGGAAGTAAGATTATTCCAGAAAATTCAACATTAGAAGTAGGAAACATAAATGCAATATCATCCCTTGAACAACCCCCATGTTTAGAGCTGAAGCCTTTGCCATGTGACTTGAAGTATGCTTACCTAATGGAAGGAGAGAAATTGCCAGTAATCATTGACAATAACCTATCCCATTCACAAGAACAAACATTGATTGACCTTCTCAAAAGGAATGTAAAAGCGGTAGGATGGAGTTTAGGTGATATTCCTGGAATCAACCCTAAGGTATTCTCTCACAGGATATTTTTAGAAAGTGAATCTCGGCCAGTTAGACAACCTCAAAGAAGACTCAATCCCACAATCATGGAGGTCGTTAAGAAAGAGATTGAGAAATTGTTAGCAGCTGATATCATTTACCCAATCTCTAATTCTCAATGGGTCAGCCCAATTCATGTAGTCCCCAAGAAAACTGGCCTGACCACTGTTACAAATGAAAGAAATGAACTGATCCCCATGAGAATACAAAACAGCTGGAGAGTCTGTATAGATTACAGGAAGCTAAATCAAGTTACCAGAAAAGATCACTTTCATATTCCATTCATTGATCAGATGCTTGAAAGGTTAGCTGGAAATACTCATTACTCTATTTTAGATGGATTCTCAGGTTATTTTCAGGTACCAATTGCACTAGAAGACCAGGAGAAGACAACCTTCACCTGCCCTTTTGGAACATTCGCCTACAAAAGGATTCCTTTCGGGCTATGCAATGCCCCAGGTACATTTCTACGGTGTATGGTGAGTATTTTCTCGGACCACATTGAGGATTGCTTGGAGGTGTTTCTTGATGATTTCACAGTTTTTGGAAATTCATTTGATCATTGCTTGGGAAATTTGGAAAAAGTTTTGAAAACATGCATTGAAAAGAACCTTGTCTTAAATTTTGAAAAATGTCATTTCATGGTTGAAAAAGGGATAGTGTTGGGGCACATAATTTTACAAAATGGGATTGAGGTTGATAAATCAAAAGTTGATGTAATAAATTCCTTACCATATCCAACTTGTGTCAAACATGTTAGATCCTTTTTAGGGCATGCAGGGTTTTACAGAAGATTCATCAAGGATTTCAGTAATATTTCTCTCCCTCTCTCAAGATTACTTCTAAAGGATGCTAACTTTAATTTTGATTGTGAATGTAGGGAATCATTTGATGAATTAAAGGAAAGGTTGATAACACCACCAATAATGCAGCCACCCAATTGGGATTACCCTTTCGAGATACTTTTTGATGCATCCAACCAAGCAGTGGGAGCCGCTCTATCACAGAGAATTGACAGCAAACCTCAAGTCATATCCTACGCATAAAGGACCTTGGATGAAACACAAATAAATTACACAACCACAGAGAAGGAGTTCCTTGCAGTCGTTTTTGCACTAGATAAATTCCGATCATATCTTCTGGGCACTAAAGTTGTTGTTTTTTCTGATCATGCAGCTCTTAGGTACTTAATGAAAAAGGCGGATGCTAAACCACCGTTGGTGAGATGGATGCTACTCTTACAAGAGTTCAACTTGGAAATCAAAGATAATAAGGGGACTGAAAATCAAGTGGCTGATCATCTGAGTCGACTACCCCACACCGCTGAAACAGAAATACCAAAGCAGAACCCACTTAATGATGAGCTTCCTGGAGAACAACTCTACATCATCAACAGTGAAGTACCATGGTATGCAAACATTGTCAACTATTTGGTATCATCTCAGGTACCCTCTCATCTAAGCTCTCATCAACAACATAAGCTTAAATCTGAATCAAGATATTACATTTGGTAAGATCCGTTTCTGTGGAAAATTTGTAATGATCAAATCATAAGAAGATGCTTGCCACGAAGTGAAATTGAATCAGTGTTTGAATTTTTTCATAAATTATCATGTGGAGGCCACTTTGGACCTCAGAGGACTGCCCGAAAAGTTTTAGAATCTGGACTCTACTGGCCCACCTTATTCAAGGATTCATATGAATTTTGTAAAAGATGTGAAAATGCCAATTTTCTGGTAACATATCCAAACGACATGAAATTCCACAAAAACCAATAACCTTTTGTGAAATTTTTGAAGTTTGGGGCATAGATTTCATGGGACCATTCCCAATGTAATTTGGAAATTCATATATTCTTTTGGCTGTAGACTATGTTTCAAAATGGGTGGAAGCAAAAGCAACCAGAACTGATGATGCAAAATTTGTTTGTCATTTTGTTAGGGATAACATTTTTTGTAGGTTTGGCGTGCCACGAGCAATCATTAGTGATCAGGGAACTCATTTCTGCAACAGGAAAATGGAAGCATTGCTGAAGAAGTATGGGGTGCATCATAGAACATCTACCCCATACCATCCCCAAACAAATGGACAAGCAGAAGTCTCTAATAGAGAAATCAAATCCATTCTGTAGAAGACTGTTAAACCCAACCGGAAGGACTGGAGCCAAAAGTTAGATGATACATTATGGGCGTACAGAACGGCCTACAAAACACTGATAGGGATGAGTCCCTATAGATTGATCTATGGAAAGAGTTGCCACCTTCCTGTGGAGTTGGAGCATAGAGCCTACTGGGCGGTCAGAGAGATGAATCTGGACCTTGAGAAATATGGGAAAGAAAGAAGATTGTAGTTGCAGGAGTTAGAAGAAATTAGAAGGGAATCTTTTGAAAACTCAATGATCTATAAAGAGAGAACAAGGATGGCCCATGACAAGATAATTCAACCAAGAACCTTCAACCCTGGAGATCACGTGTTACTCTTCAAATCCAGACTTAAGCTTATGCCAGGTAAACTTCGTTCTAGATGGGAAGGCCCCTTTACTGTTACTCATGTATATCCCTTTGGTGCTGTGCAGATTCAAAAGGAAGGAGGAGGAAACCCATTCACTATAAATGGGCAGAGGCTGAAGAAGTTCCATGGGACCGTACCTCAAGAACCAGTGGAGGAGATCACACTCCTTCATCCTGAATACAAATGAACACCTACCAGGTTTCATCATTCCTTTACACTTGATTAAATGCAGTAACTCCAACTTTTTGAGACATACATTTACATGCATTGAGGACACTGCATAAATTAAGTGTGGGGGAGGAAATCTTGTAGTCCAAGAGATTTTTCAAAAAAAAAATTGTTTTGTTTTGTTTTGTCAAGCCAACGACATTAAACAAAGGCGCTACCGGGAGGCAACCCGCATTTCCCCCATTTTCCACTTGTCTTCTTAGTCATTTACCAGCCTGATTGAACGGGCCTGCACTATCAATTGTTTTCATTTTTTTTTCAGGTCCATTAATGAAGAGGTTGTTGTGGGATTATACGTCATGAAGAAAATGATCCATTTGACAGGGGAGTATGAGTTTCAATTCTATATTATCATACTTTATTCCCTACTTTTTTTTAGTCTTTTAAAAAAAATTAATCAAAAAAAAGGCATGCCCACGCTTGAATTCATGTTTTACTTGACTTCTCTAGGAGACATGAGTTTCTTAGGAATCTTGTGATGCCATGTTTTAGATTTCAATGTTAATGAGATTGAATGATTAAAATGGATAATTGGATGATTAAAGTGAAGAAAGGATATTGAAATAAGGACTCATGATTTAAGGGAATTAATTGATTCATTTAAATGAAATTTCCCTTCCATTTTTCATTCTTTGAATTTCTGAAATTCATGTGAATTAATTTTTTATTATTAATCATGCCATGAGTGATTGTCCAATATCATATTCTCATTCCTGAGAGGATTTCTAGACCAAATATTTCCTATTTTATCTTGAGCATATTTCTTGAGTGATCTTGGGACGTGCCACCTGCTAGAACTTGTATTGAAACTTGTCAAAGCTATGACTGTACAAAACCACATTTAAAATGATTGAGGCATATCTTTTGCTAGCCACATTTTATCCTAAGACCCACCTTTACATTTATCCTTCGTAATCCCTTAGATGTCATGAATTGCCTTATAGGTTTAAGCCACATTACAATCCAATTTTTCCTTACCTACCCGCACTTTTAGTATTTTTTCATGGTTATTTCAAGTTTGAGTGTTGGGGAAGGGCCTTTCGTGTGCGTTCCTTGGGATATGTATCATTTTTGGGTGGTGTAATGTGTGCGTCATCATTTTGGGCAATGTATTATTAGAAAATTGGGCATGAGTCATCATTTCATTATGCTTCTTTCATTTTATCCGGTTCTCCAAAAAAAAGAAGAAAAAAAATCAAAATAAAGCTGTGCCTTTCTGGAGCTTTACAAAAAAAAAATAAAGCTGTGCCTTTCTGAAGCTTTACAAAAAAAACAGGGAGAACTTGGATGATATCATTCTTTGTAATCATTTATTGACTCATGACCCATGTCATTAAAAGGGGATTGGTGTTGTGATTCACATTTCAAGGGGATTTGAGTGAGGTTCATCTTGTGTTTTCACTTGATTAATCATTCATTGTACTTAAGAGTCAAACCTCCTACTTCTGGCCTTAAATTATTTCAATCATTTACCCACCAACCCTAAGCCACAGAGTCATTTGAACCTTTATTGAAAGTCCTCATGATTTTATGTGTGTTTTGTCTTTATAAAGTGGAGAAAGTAGTTACTTTACAAGCCTATGGGTAAGGAGCATGTTCTCATGATATGAGCATAACTCCACTATTAATTGTATCATGAGTGATGAGAGAAAATATTCAAAGTGAGGTAGGTCATGATTTGGCATGTTTAATAATAATAAATTGAGAATCTTGAATGAATGAAAGGAGAAGATTCATTATTTTTCAAAGGGGAAAAGTAAAATGCATGAATTGATTGTTTCTTTGAAAAATGGAAAATTAAATTGTTATTTTTGTGGAACTGGAAAATTTGATTGGACATTGATAATCATTTGATTTTATTCCATTTGAAATTTAAATATTGGTGACATTGGTGTCCTTTGAATTCCATGTTGAGATTTTATGCTTGAGGAGAAGCATAGTTTAAGTGTGGGGGAATTGATAGAGAAAATATTTTCAATTAATTTATATTTAATATCATTGTTTATAATCCCAAAAAAGTGTTATTGGATGGGTAATTGTCATGTTTTTAGGTTTTAGTGTTATTTTGAACCCAAATGTGAAAAACGACTATTTCTGGATTTTTGACAGATTTTTAAGTCAGGGGTATTTCGGTCATTTATGGAAAAATAAAATTCCAAATTTTCTGATTAATTTTTTTTATAATCCTTATTTTATTTCCTTCATTTTTGTCTTCTGGACCAGGAGCTGATTCGGCCATCTAAAGGGTCTAAAAATTCATTGAAGTTGGGGATTTTTCTGGGCGGACAGCGTGGACCCACCC
The DNA here is from genome assembly GCA_963277665.1 of Viscum album. Lineage (NCBI taxonomy): Eukaryota > Viridiplantae > Streptophyta > Magnoliopsida > Santalales > Viscaceae > Viscum > Viscum album. The sequence continues at coordinate 735,637,846 of OY728167.1, read as the reverse complement.
AAAATAAAGGACATCAAACTCGGCCTGAAAATATCTAAATGATCTGTTTCCACCTGGGATATGACGAGGACATATAGTGCCGACTCTACAAGAAATTTGGGGAAGTTTGGAAGTCATTAAGGAGTCCATTAAACGACATACATTTGGAGGAAACATCCTGGAATCTTCGTCCAGAAACAGAAATCAAGAATGAAAAATTCATAACTCCTTCATCCGGTTTTCAAATGAGCTGAAATTTTGGAGAGAGACGTCCAAGATAATTTTGCACAACATTTATGAAGGGTGGAACGCGTGAATAGGTCATTAATGGGGTATAAAATGCTAAAATTTCTGGGGTCGAATTCTTCCTATAAAAGGAGGAGAGCTCCTCCCCCTCAATACATCCCATTCTCCATCCCATTCCTTCTGGGACACCCAGGAGAAGAACATCTCAGCTTTTTCATTTATTTATTTTATTTTAAAATGTATCTCCTATCTCACATTATCTCACTTACCCCATCGATGGAGGGTTAATTTCATTTGAGTGATCGGAAAGAGGGGAGGCTGGACCTATGTGGTGTGCTTGAGTTTTTGTGCTTGAAATGAATAAAATTTGTTCTTCTTTCTTCTTCTGGTTCCAATTCTTAATTCAGTATTAAATTCCAAATTCGGTTGTGTTAATGTTTTTATTCTGAAATTATAAATTTCTTTGGTCGATGATCACATCTCTCTCCACCCAATTCTAATCTGTATACGGTGGAACATGATTAGGGTTGGGTGGTGATTGCTCGACGGTTGTCAAGCACGTGTGTAGGATTGTATGTTGAAATATTGGTTTATTAGGGAACCACAATTCCAGGTCTGGGATTTCTCTAATTAATCAAGAGACCTTCTACAACCCTAAACACATTGAAAGAGGATAGACCAATCTAAGGTTTTCGAAAGGAAAATTCTCATCACATCTCTCTTACCAGTTTAAGGAAGAAGAAGATATAAAATTTGGAAACCATGATGGAACAACAGTAAGTCTAGCCGAACCTAATCTGATCACCATCTTTATAATTTGTTAAAATCAATAAATTTCTGTTGTTTGTTTCTCTCATAGTCATTCAAATTAATTAAAACCAATCTTTTTACAAAAACCTACAAAAAAAGTGACAACCTTGTTTTGTGTGCACTCCTCTTCGAGAGACTACCTAGGATCAACTGCTATACTATAGTTAGGTAAATAAAATATTGTTTTGCCATGCCCCACGACAGGCGTGCGTCAAACTTGGCGCCATTGCCGGGGAGGCAGTGTCTCAAATCTTTTTTTTTAAAAAAAATCTCTTTTGAATGACCCGTAGTTCAAATAGCAATTTATTAGAATATTATCCAGAAATTGAGCGCACAATAACCAAATTGAGAAATCAAAATCTTACAAAAGATTTCGAAGACATCAATCTCACTAATTCAAGTGATACCTTGAGTGGAGACTTTGAACCTTTAATAATGGCTGTAAATCCCAACCGAACCCTACGTGACATCTGTGCACCTCAATTTTTCAATCAAAATTATCAACTTGCAATTCCTGCCTTAGAAAAAGATTTTGAATTACGAATTAACATGATCCAAGTGCTTCCTAAATTTTATGGTCTTGTAGGTGAAGACCCAAATCGACATATTCAATAATTCACCTATGTCTGCTCCAACTTCAAACCTCGAGCAGTCACGGAAGAGCATGTGAAGTGGAGGGCTTTCCCCTTCTCACTAGAGGGAGCAGTAAAGGAATGGTTGTACAATCTACAACCGGGGGAGATCAGTGACTGGGAAGATCTAAAAAAATTATTTCTACAAAGATTCTTCCCAACATCTAGGAGCACTGCAATAAAGAAGGAGATTTATGTCATCCATCAATCAACTGTAGAAACACTCTATGAATACTAGGAACGTTTTAAGAAGCTTTGTGCAAGTTTTCCACACCAAGAAATAGAAGAGGACCAATTCCTTGTTTTCTTCTACCAAGGATTGCTTGAAAATGATAGGAATCTATTAGATGACTCATCGAGAGGATCCCTAATTGATAAATCACCTGCAGATATACGAATTCCGATTGAAAAGATTGCACAAAATTCACAGCAGTTTGGCACTCGAGGTACGATCATCAGAGGGATCCATGAGGTAAGAACATCTGATTCAGTGGATTTAATTAGGAATGAAATGGGTGAACTCACCAGGTTGGTGCGACAAATAGCTGTGAACCATGTGAAGGAACAACAAGGACCGAATCAGGTATGTGGTTTATGCTCTTCTAATTCTCATTACACTGATCAATGTCCAGAAGTGCAGGGGACAGAAAGTTGTGCTGCAGCCTATCAACAAAGGCAATACCAACCGCAAACCCAACCAGGGTATGGGTTTCAACAGAACCAAGCCAGAGCACCTTTTCAGCAACAATATCAGAACGCGATAGCATTCCAACAACCTTATCATAAGCCCTTCCAACAATAACAAACTTCTCAACCACCACCTTTCCAGCGGAAGAATTATGAGAAACCATCCACAAGTGCACCGACAAATGAAGACCAACAACTGAAGACAAGAGTTGCGGGAATAGAAGATAATATGGACAAGCTAGCTGATCAATTTTCAAGCATTATGGACGCTCTCACCAAGAACCAAGGTAAGCTTCCTGCACAAACAATTCCCAATCCAAAAGAGAATGTTAGTGCAATCACAACCCGAAGTGGGAAGGAGCTCAAACCACCAGAACAATATGAGGAGGATGAATCTAGGGAACCTGCTGAAGCTCGTCCTATCCAACCAAAATATGGATTCAACAACAAAGTATAAAGAACAAGGTTCAAGAAATAAAGACTAGAAACACCATTGCAGAAACAACAAAGGGAGAAAAAGGATATTCCAGCACCATTCCCATCAGCATTGGTTGAGTCAAAGAAGGGAGAAGAAGAACGACTTCATCAGGAAATTCAAGAAACTTTTCGAAAAGTTGAGATTAACATTCCACTACTGGATGCAATCAGGCAAATCCCTAAATATGCAAAATTTCTGAAGGAGCTATGTACTAAAAGAAAGAGGCTGGATGGAAATGAAAGAATCAACTTAGGAAGAAGCGTCTCAACATTGATCACACCACCGATACCGCAAAAATGTCAAGATCCAGGGACTTTCTCTATTCCCTGCACTATCGGTTCATTAAATTTTACTGATGCACTATGTGATCTTGGAGCTTCGATAAATGTGATGCCTCACTCTGTGTTTTCATCTTTGTAGATTGTAGAACTTAAATCAACTCGGGTGGTGGTACAATTAGAAAACAGATCCACCATTTTCCCAGCTGGAGTCGTTGAAGATGTACTTGTAGGAGTGAGAGGATTAATCTTTCCAGCAGACTTTTATGTCCTTACCATGGAGGAAGACCGAGCACCATCCCAATCTCCCATCATCCTAGGGAGACCATTCTTGAAAACAGCAAGGACAATCATCAACGTGCATGAAGGAACACTCACCATGGAGCTCGGAGATAGTACAGTACACTTCAATATTCTTGATACGATGAAACACCCGTCCAACAATCACTCACTTTATGCAATCTCCCATGATGAAGGTATAGAACCAATTGAAGACTCAGGTATGCTTCATGACTTGTTATCTGTGGGAGAACACTCTTCATTTGAATTTTATAACTCCCATGAACCTGAAAATTCTGATATCATGTTGGAGGATGAGGTAAAATCTGATTTTTTCGATGATTTGTTAAGAGGAAGTAATATTATTCCAGAAAATTCAACATTAGAAGTAGGAAACATAAATGCAATATCATCCCTTGAACAACCCCCATGTTTAGAGCTGAAGCCTTTGCCATGTGACTTGAAGTATTCTTACTTAATGGAAGGAGAGAAATTGCCAGTAATCATTGCCAATAACCTATCCCATTCACAAGAAAAAACATTGATTGACCTTCTCAAAAGGAATGTAAAAGCTGTAGGATGGAGTTTAGGTGATATTCCTGGAATCAACCCTAAGGTATGCTCTCACGGGATATTTTTAGAAAGTGAATCTCGGCCAGTTATACAACCTCAAAGAAGACTCAATCCCACAATCATGGAGGTCGTTAAGAAAGAGATTGAGAAATTGTTAGCAGCTGATATCATTTACCCAATCTCTGATTCTCAATGGGTCAGCCCAATTCATGTAGTCCCCAAGAAAAATGGCCTGACCACTGTTAAAAATGAAAGAAATGAACTGATCCCCATGAGAATACAAAACAGCTGGAGAGTCTGTATACATTACAGGAAGCTAAATAAAGTTACCAGAAAATATCACTTTCCTATTCCATTCATTGATCAGATGCTTGAAAGGTTAGCTGGAAATACTCATTACTGTTTTTTAGATGGATTCTCAGGTTATTTTCAAGTACCAATTGCACCAGAAGACCAGGAGAAGACAACCTTCACCTGACCTTTTGGAACATTCTCCTACAAAAGGATGCCTTTCGGGCTATGCAATGCCCCAGGTACATTTCAACGGTGTATGGTGAGTATTTTCTCGGACCACATTGGGGATTGCTTGGAGGTGTTTCTTGATGATTTCACAGTTTTTGGAAATTCATTTGATCATTGCTTGAGAAATTTGGAAAAAGTTTTGAAAACATGCATTGAAAAGAACCTTGTCTTAAATTTTGAAAAATGTCATTTCATGGTTGAAAAAGGGATAGTGTCGGGGCACATAATTTCACAAAATGGGATTGAGGTTGATAAATCAAAAGTTGATGTAATAAATTCTTTACCATATCCAACTTGTGTCAAACATGTAAGATCCTTTTTAGGGCATGCAGGATTTTACAGAAGATTCATCAAGGATTTCAGTAAGATTTCTCTCCATCTCTCAAGATTACTTCTAAAGGATGATAACTTTAATTTTGATTGTGCATGTAGGGAATCATTTGATGAATTAAAGGAAAGGTTGATAACACCACCAATAATGCAGCCACCCAATTGGGATTACCCTTTCGAGATACTTTGTGATGCATCCAACCAAGCAGTGGGAGCCGCTCTATCACAGAGAATTGACAGCAAACCTCAAGTCATCTCCTACGCATCAAGGGCCTTGGATGAAACACAAATAAATTACACAACCACAGAGAAGGAGTTCCTTGCAGTCGTTTTTTCACTAGATAAATTTTGATCATATCTTCTGGGCACTAAAGTTGTTGTTTTTTCTGATCATGCAGCTCTTAGGTACTTAATGAAAAAGGTGTATGCTAAACCACGGTTGGTGAGATGGATGCTACTCTTACAAGAGTTCAACTTGGAAATCAAAGATAAGAAGGGGACTGAAAATCAAGTGGCTGATCATCTGAGTCGACTACCCCACACCGCTGAAACAGAAATACCAAAGCAGAACCCACTTAATAATGAGCTTCCTGGAGAACAACTCTACATCATCAATAGTGAAGTACCATGGTATGCCAACATTGTCAACTATTTGGTATCATCTTAGGTACCCTCTTATCTAAGCTCTCATCAACAACATAAGCTTAAATCTGAATCAAGATTAAACATTTGGGAAGATCCGTTTCTGTGGAAAATTTGTAATGATCAAATCATAAGAAGATGCTTGCCACGAAGTGAAATTGAATCAGTGTTTGAATTTTGTCATAAATTATCATGTGGAGGCCACTTTGGACCTCATAGGACTGCCCGAAAAGTTTTAGAATCTGGACTCTACTGGCCCACCTTATTCAAGGATTCATATGAATTTTGTAAAATATGTGAAAAATGCCAATTTTCTGGTAACATATCCAAACGACATGAAATGCCACAAAAACCAATAACCTTTTGAGAAATTTTTGAAGTTTGGGGCATAGATTTTATGGGACCATTCCCAATGTCATTTGGAAATTCATATATTCTTTTGGCTGTAGACTATGTTTCAAAATGGGTGGAAGAAAAAGCAACCAGAACTGATGATGCAAAAGTTGTTTTTGATTTTGTTAGGGCTAACATTTTCTGTAGGTTTGGCGTGCCACGAGCAATCATCATTGATCAGGGAACTCATTTCTGCAACAGGAAAATGGAAGCATTGCTGAAGAAGTATGGGGTGCATCATAGAACATCTACCCCATACCATCCCCAAACAAATGGCCAAGCAGAAGTCTCTAATAGAGAAATCAAATCCATTCTGGAGAAGACTGTTAAACCCAACCGGAAGGACTGGAGCCAAAAGTTAGATGATATATTATGGGCGTACAGAACGGCCTACAAAACACCAATAGGGATGAGTCCCTATAGATTGATCTATGGAAAGAGTTTCCACCTTCCTGTGGAGTTGGAGCATAGAGCCTACTGGGCGGTCAGAGAGATGAATCTGGACCTTGAGAAAGCTGGGAAAGAAAGAAGATTGCAGTTGCAGGAGTTAGAAGAAATTAGAAGGGAATCTTTTGAAAACTCAATGATCTATAAAGAGAGAACAAGGATGGCCCATAACAAGATAATTCAACCAAGAACCTTCAACCCTAGAGATCATGTGTTACTCTTCAAATCCAGACTTAAGCTTATGCCAGGTAAACTTCGTTCCAGATGGGAAGGCCCCTTTACTGTTACTCATGTATATCCCTTTGGTGCTGTGCAGATTCAAAAGGAAGGAGGAGGAAACCCATTCACTATAAATGGGCAGAGGTTGAAGAAGTTCCATGGGACCGTACCTCAAGAACCAGTGGAGGAGATCACACTCCTTCATCCTGAATACAAATGAACACCTACTCGGTTGCATCATTCCTTTACACTTGATTAAATGCAGTAACTCCAACTTTTTGAGACATACATTTACATGCATTGAGGACACTCCATAAATTAAGTGTGGGGGAGGAAATCTTGTAGTCCAGGAGATTTTTCAAAAAAAAAATTGTTTTGTTTTGTTTTGTCGAGCCAACGACATTAAACAAAGGCGCTACCGGGAGGCAACCCGCATTTCCCCCGTTTTCCACTTGTCTTATTAGTCATTTACCAGTATGATTGAACGGGCCTGCACTATCAATTGTTTTCATTTTTTTTCATGTCCATTAATGAAGAGGGTGTTGTGGGATTATACGTCGTGGAGAAAAGGATCCATTTTACAGGGGAGTATGAGTTTTAATTCTATATTATCCGACTTTATTCCCTACTTTTTTTTAGTCTTTTAAAAAAAATTAATCAAAAAAAAGGCATGCCCACGCTTGAATTCATGTTTTACTTGACTTCTCTAGGAGACATGAGTTTATTAGGAATCTTGTGATGCCATGTTTTAGATTTAAATGTTAATGAGATTGAATGATTAAAATGGATAATTGGATGATTAAAGTGAAGCAAGGATATTGAAATAAGGACTCCTGATTTAAGGGAATTAATTGATTCATGTAAATGAAATTTCCCTTCCATTTTTCATTCTTTGAATTTCTGAGATTCATGTGAATTAATTTGTTATTATTAATCATGCCATGAGTGATTTTCCAATATCATATTCTCATTCTTGAGAGGATTTCTAGAACAAATATTTCCTATTTTATCTTGAGCATATTTCTTGAGTGATCTTGGGAAGTGCCACCTGCTAGAACTTGTATTGAAACTTGTCAAAGCTATGACTTTACAAAACCACATTTAAAATGATTGAGGCATATCTTTGGCTAGCCACATTTTATCCTAAGACCCACCTTTACATTTATCCTTTGTAAGCCCTTAGATTCCATGAATTGCCTTCTATGTTTAAGCCACATTACAATCCAATTTTTCCTTACCTACCCGCACTTTTAGTATTTTTTCATGGTTATTTCAAGTTTGAGTGTGGGGGAAGGGCCTTTCGTGTGCGTTCCTTGGGATATGTATCTTTTTTGGGTGGTGTAATGTGTGCGTCATCATTTTGGGCAATGTATTATTAGAAAATTGGGCATGAGTCATCATTTCATTATGCTTCTTTCATTTTATCCGGTTCTCCAAAAAAAAGAAGAAGAAAAATTCAAAATAAAGCTGTGCCTTTCTGGAGATTTACAAAAAAAAATAAAGCTGTGCCTTTCTGGAGCTTTACAAAAAAAACAGGGAGAACTTGGATGATATCATTCTTTGTAATCATTTATTGACTCATGACCCATGTCATTAAAATGGGAGTGGTGTTGTGATTCACATTTCAAGGGGATTTGAGTGAGGTTCATCTTGTGTTTTCACTTGATTAACCATGCATTGTACTTAAGAGTCAAACATCCTACTTCTGGCCTTAAATTATTTCAATCATTTACCCACCAACCCTAAGCCACAGAGTCATTTGAACCTTTATTGAAAGTCCTCATGATTTTATGTGTGTTTTGTCTTTACAAAGTGGAGAAAGTAGTTACTTTACAAGCCTATGGGTAAGGAGTATGTTCTCATGATATGAGAATAACTCCACTATTAATTGTATCATGAGTGATTAGAGAAAATATTCAAAGTGAGGTAGGTCATGATTTGGCATGTTTAATAATAATAAATTGAGAAGCTTGAATGAATGAAAGGAGAAGCTTCATTATTTTTCAAAGGGGAAAAGTAAAATGCATGAATTGATTGTTTCTTTGAAAAATGGAAAATTAAATTGTTATTTTTGTGGAACTGGAAAATTTGATTGGACATTGATAATCATTTGATTTTATTCCATTTGAAATTTAAATATTGGTGACATTGGTGTCCTTAGAATTCCATGTTGAGATTTTATGCTTGAGGACAAGCATAGTTTAAGTGTGGGGGAATTGATAGAGAAAATATTTTCAATTAATTTATATTGAATATCATTGTTTATAATCCCAAAAAAGTGTTATTGGATGGGTAATTGTCATGTTTTTAGGTTTTAGTGTTATTTTGAACCCAGATGTGAAAAACGACTATTTCTGGATTTTTGACAGATTTTTAAGTCAGGGGTATTTCGGTCATTTCTGGAAAAATAAAATTCCAAATTTTCTGATTAAAGTTTTGTTATAATAATTATTTTATTTCCTTCATTTTTTTCTTCTGGACCAGGAGCTGATTCGGCCATCTAAAGGGTCTAAAAATTCATTGAAATTGGGGATTTTTTCGGGCGGACAGCGTGGACCCACCCAACATAAAGGACATCAAACTCGGCCTGAAAATATCTAAATGATGTGTTTCCACCTGGGCTATGACGAGGACATATAGTTCCGACTCTACAAGAAATTAGGGGAAGTTTTGAAGTCATTAAGGAGTCCATTAAACGACATACATTTGGAGGAACCATCCTGGAAACTTCGTCCAGAAACAGAAATCGAGAATGAAAAATTCATAACTCCTTCATCCGGTTTTCAAATGAGCTGAATTTTGGAGAGAGACGGACAAGATAATTGTGCACAACATTCATGAAGGGTGGAACGCATGAAGAGGTCATTAATGAGGTATAAAACGCTCAAACCTTTGGGGGTCGAATTCTGCCCATAAAAGGAGGAGAGCTCCTCCCCCTCAATACATCCCATTCTCCATCCCATTCCTTCTGGGACACCCATGAGAAGAACATCTCAGCTTTTTCATTTATTTCTTTTATTTTAAAATGTCTCTCCTCTCCCGCATTATCTCGCTTACCCCATCCATGGAGGGGTAATTTCATTTGAGTGATCGGAAAGAGGGGAGGCTGGACCTATGTGGTGTGCTTGAGTTTTTGTGCTTGAAATGAATAAAATTTGTTCTTCTTTCTTCTTCTGGTTCCAATTCTTAATTCAGTATTAAATTCCAAATGCGGTTGTGTTAAGGTTTTTATTCTGAAATTATAAATTTCTTTGGTCGATGATCACATCTCCCTCCACCCAATTCTAATCTGTATACGGTGGAACATGATTAGGGTTGGGTGGTGATTGCTCGACGGTTGTCAAGCACGTGTGTAGGATTGTATGTTGAAATCTTGGTTTATTAGGGAACCACAATTCCAGTTCTGGGATTGCTCTAATTAATTAAGAGACCTTCTACAACCCTAAACACATTGGAAGGAGGATAGACCAATCTAAGGTTTTAGAAAGGAAAATTCTCATCACATCTCTCTTACCAGTTTAAGGAAGAAGAATATATAAAATTTGGAAACCACGATGGAACAACACTAAGTCTAGCCGAACCTAATCCGATCACCGTCTTTATAATTTGTTAAAATCAATAAATTTATGTTGTTTGTTTCTCTCATAGTCATTCAAATTAATTAAAACCAATCTTTTTACGAAAACCTACAAAAAAAGTGACAAACTTGTTTTGTGTGCACTCCTCTTCGAGAGACTACCTAGGATCAACTGCTATACTATACTTAGGTAAATAAAATATTGTTTTGCCATGCCCCACGATAGGCGTGCGTCAAACATGGCGCCGTTTCCGGGGAGGCAGTGCCTCAAAGCTTTTTTTTTTCTAAAAAAAAATCTCTTTTGAATGACCTGTAGTTCAAATAGCAATTTATTAGAATTCGATCCAGAAATTGAGCGCCCAATAACCAAATTGAGAAATCAAAATATTCCAAAAGATTTCGAAGAAATCAATCTCACTGATTCAAGTGATACCTTGAGTGGAGACTTTGAACCTTTAATAATGGTTGTAAATCCCAACTGAACCCTACGTGACATTTGTGCACCTCAATTTGTCAATCAAAATTATCAACTTGCAATTCCTGCCTTAGAAAATGATTTTGAATTGAGAATTAACATGATCCAAGTGCTTCCTAAATTTCATGGTCTTGCAGGTGAAGACCCAAATCGACATATTCAAGAATTCACCTATGTCTGCTCCAGCTTCAAACCTCGAGCAGTCGCGGAAGAGAATGTGAAGTAGAGGGCTTTCCCCTTCTCACTAGAGGGAGCAGCAAGGGAATGGTTGTACAATCTACAACCGGGGGAGATCAGTGACTGGGAAGATCTAAAAAAATGCTTTCTACAAAGATTCTTCCCAACATCTAGGAGCACTGTAATAAAGAAAGAGATTTATGTCATCCATCAATCAACTGGAGAAACACTCTATGAATACTGGGAACGTTTCAAGAAGCTTTGTGCAAGTTGTCCACACCAAGAAATAGAAGAGGACCAATTCCTTGTTTTCTTCTACCAAGGATTGCTTGAAAATGATAGGAATCTATTAGATGCCTCATCGGGAGGAGCCCTAATTGATAAATCACCTGCAGATATACGAATTCTGATTGAAAAGATTGCACAAAATTAACAGCAGTTTGGCACTCGAGGTACGATCACCAGAGGGATCCATGAGGTAAGAACATCTGATTCAGTGGATTTAATTAGGAATGAAATGGGTGAACTCACCAGGTTGGTGCGACAAATAGCTGTGAACCATGTGAAGGAACAACAAGGACCGAATCAGGTATGTGGTTTATGCTCTTCTAATTCTCATTACACTGATCAATGTCCAGAAGTGCAGGGGACAGAAAGTTGTGCTGCAGCCTATCAACAAAGGCAATACCAACCGCAAACCCAACCAGGGTATGGGTTTCAACAGAACCAAGCCAGAGCACCTTTTCAGCAGCAATATCAGAACTCGATAGCATTCCAACAACCTTATCAGAAGCCCTTCCAACCACAACAAACTTCTCAACCACCACCTTTACAGCGAAAGAATTATGAGAAACCATCCACAAGTGCACCGACAAATGAAGACCAACAACTGAAGACCAGAGTTGCGGGAATAGAAGATAAGATGGACAAGCTAGATGATCAATTTTAAAGCATTATGGATGCTCTCACCAAGAACCAAGGTAAGCTTCCTGCACAAACAATTCCCAATCCAAAATAGAATGTTAGTGCAATCACAACCTGAAGCGGGAAGGAGCTCAAACCACCAGAACAATATGAGGAGGATGAATCTAGGGAACCTGTTGAAGCTCGTCCTGTCCAACCAAAAGTTGGATTCAACAACAAAGTAGAAAGAACAAGGTTCAAGAAAGAAAGACTAGAAACACCATTGCAGAAACAACATAGGGAGAAAAAGGATATTCCAGAACCATTCCCATCAGTATTGGTTGAGTCAAAGAAGGGAGAAGAAGAACGACTTCAACGGGAAATTCAAGAAACATTTCGAAAAGTTGAGATTAACATTCCACTACTGGATGCAATCAGGCAAATCCCTAAATATGCAAAATTTCTGAAGGAGCTATGTACTAAAAGAAAGAGGTTGGATGGAAATGAAAGAATCAACTTAGGAAGAAGCGTCTCAGCATTGATCACACCACCGATTCCGCAAAAATGTCAAGATCCAGGGACTTTCTCTATTCCCTGCACTATCGGTTCATTAAATTTTACTGATGCACTATGTGATCTTGGAGCTTCGATAAATGTGATGCCTCACTCTGTGTTTTCATATTTGCAGATCGGAGAACTAAAATCAACTCGGGTGGTGGTACAATTAGCAAACAGATCCACCGTTTTCCCAGCTGGAGTCGTTGAAGATGTACTTGTAGGAGTGAGAGGATTAATCTTTCCAGCAGACTTTTATGTCCTTACCATGGAGGAAGACCGAGCACCATCCCAATCTCCCATCATCCTAGGGAGACCATTCTTGAAAACAGCAAGGAAAATCATCAACGTGCATGAAGGAACACTCGCCATGGAGCTCGGAGATAGTACGGTACACTTCAATATTCTTGATACGATGAAACACCCGTCCAGCAATCACTCACTTTATGCAATCTCCCATGATGAAGGTATAGAACCAATTGAAGACTCAGGTATGCTTCATGACTTGTTATCTGTGGGAGAACACTCTTCATTTCAATTTTATAACTCCCATGAACCTGAAAATTCTGATATCATGTTGGAGGATGAGGTAAAATCTGATTTTTTCGATGATTTGTTAAGAGGAAGTAAGATTATTCCAGAAAATTCAACATTAGAAGTAGGAAACATAAATGCAATATCATCCCTTGAACAACCCCCATGTTTAGAGCTGAAGCCTTTGCCATGTGACTTGAAGTATGCTTACCTAATGGAAGGAGATAAATTGCCAGTAATCATTGCCAATAACCTATCCCATTCACAAGAACAAACAATGATTGACCTTCTCAAAAGGAATGTAAAATCTGTAGGATGGAGTTTAGGTGATATTCCTGGAATCAAACCTAAGGTATGCTCTCACAGGATATTTTTAGAAAGTGAATCTCGGCCAGTTAGACAACCTCAAAGAAGACTCAATCCCACAATCATGGAGGTCGTTAAGAAAGAGATTGAGAAATTGTTAGTAGCTGATATCATTTACCCAATCTCTGATTCTCAATGGGTCAGCCCAATTCATGTAGTCCCCAAGAAAACTGGCCTGACCACTGTTACAAATGAAAGAAATGAACCGATCCCCATGAGAAAACAAAACAGCTGGAGAGTCTGTATAGATTACAGTAAGCTAAATCAAGTTACCAGAAAAGATCACTTTCCTATTCCATTCATTAATAAGATGCTTGAAAGGTTAGCTGAAAATACTAATTACTATTTTTTAGATGGATTCTCAGGTTATTTTCAGGTACCAATTGCACCAGAAGACCAGGAGAAGACAACCTTCACCTGCCCTTTTGGAACATTCGCCTACAAAAGGATGCCTTTCGGGCTATGCAATGCCCCAGGTACATTGCAACGGTGTATGGTGAGTATTTTCTCGGACCACATTGAGGATTGCTTGGAGGTGTTTCTTGATGATTTCACAGTTTTTGGCAATTCATTTGATCATTGCTTGGGAAATTTGGAAAAAGTTTTGAAAACATGCATTGAAAAGAACCTTGTCTTAAATTTTGAAAAATGTCATTTCATGGTTGAAAAAGGGATAGTGTTGGGGCACATAATTTCACAAAATGGGATTGAGGTTGATAAATCAAAATTTGATGTAATAAATTCCTTACCATATCCAACTTGTGTCAAACATGTTAGATCCTTTTTAGGGCATGCAGGATTTTACAGAAGATTCATCAAGGATTTCAGTAAGATTTCTCTCCCTCTCTCAAGATTACTTCTAAATGATTCTAACTTTAATTTTGATTGTGCATGTAGGGAATCATTTGATGAATTAAAGGAAAGGTTGATAACACCACCAATAATGCATCCACCCAATTGGGATTACCCTTTCGAGATACTTTGTGATGCATCCAACCAAGCAGTGGGAGCCGCTCTATCACAGAGAATTGACAGCAAACCTCAAGTCATCTCCTACGCATCAAGGACCTTGGATAAAACACAAATAAATTACACTACCACAGAGAAGGAGTTCCTTGCAGTCGTTTTTTCACTAGATAAATTCCGATTATATCTTCTGGGCACTAAAGTTGTTGTTTTTTCTGATCATGCAGCTCTTAGGTACTTAATGAAAAAGGCGGATGCTAAACCACGGTTGGTGAGATGGATGCTACTCTTACAAGAGTTCAACTTGGAAATCAAAGATAAGAAGGGGACTAAAAATCAAGTGGCTGATCATCTGAGTCAACTACCCACACCGCTGAAACAGAAATACCAAAGAAGAACCCACTTAATGATGAGCTTCCTGGAGAACAACTCTACATCATCAACAGTGAAGTACCATGGTATGCCAACATTGTCAACTATTTGGTATCATCTCAAGTACCCTCTCATCTAAGCTCTTATCAACAACATAAGCTTAAATTTGAATCAAGATTTTACATTTGGGAAGATCCGTTTTTGTGGAAAATTTGTAATGATCAAATCATAAGAAGATTCTTGCCATGAAGTGAAATTGAATCAGTGTTTGAATTTTTTCATAAATTATCATGTGGAGGCCACTTTGGACCTCAGAGGACTGCCCGAAAATTTTTAGAATCTGTACTCTACTGGCCCACCTTATTCAAGGATTCATATGAATTTTGTAAAATATGTGAAAAATGCCAATTTTCTGGTAACATATCCAAACGACAAGAAATTCCACAAAAACCAATAACCTTTTGTGAAATTTTTGAAGTTTGGGGCATAGATTTCATGGGACCATTCCCAATGTCATTTGGAAATTCATATATTCTTTTGGCTGTAGACTATGTTTCAAAATGGATGGAAGAAAAAGCAACTAGAACTGATGATGCAAAAGTTGTTTGTGATTTTGTTAGGGCTAACATTTTCTGTAGGTTTGGCGTGCCACGAGAAATCATCAGTGATCAGGGAACTCATTTCTGCAACAGGAAAATGGAAGCATTGCTGAAGAAGTATGGGGTGCATAATAGAACATCTACCCCATACCATCCCCAAACAAATGGCCAAGCAGAAGTCTCTAATAGATAAATCAAAGCCATTCTGGAGAAGACTGTTAAACCCAATCGGTAGGACTGGAGCCAAAAGTTAGATGATACATTATGGGCGTACAGAACGGCCTACAAAACACCGATAGGGATGAGTCCCTATAGATTGATCTATGGAATGAGTTGCCACCTTCCTGTGGAGTTGGAGCATAGATCCTACTAGGCGGTCAAAGAGATGAATCTGGACCTTGAGAAAGCTGGGAAAGAAAGAAGATTGCAGTTGCAGGAGTTAGAAGAAATTAGAAGGGAATCTTTTGAAAACTCAATGATCTATAAAGAGAGAACAAGGATGGCCCATGACAAGATAATTCAACCAAGAACCTTCAACCCTGGAGATCACGTGTTACTCTTTAAATCCAGACTTAAGCTTATGCCAGGTAAACTTCGTTCCAGATGTGAAGGCCCCTTTACTGTTACTCATGTATATCCCTTTGGTGTTGTGAAGATTCAAAAGGAAGGAGGAGGAAACCCATTCACTATAAATGGGCAGAGGCTGAAGAAGTTCCATGGGACCGTACCTCAAGAACCAGTGGAGGAGATCACACTCCTTCATCCTGAATACAAATGAACACCTACCAGGTTGCATCATTACTTTACACTTGATTAAATGCAGTAACTCCAACTTTTTGAGACATACATTTACATGCATTGAGGACACTGCATAAATTAAGTGTGGGGGAGGAAATCTTGTAGTCCAGGAGATTTTTCAAAAAAAAATTGTTTTGTTTTGTTTTGTCGAGCCAACAACATTAAACAAAGGCGCTACCGGGAGGCAACCCGGATTTCCCCCGTTTTCCACTTGTCTTCTTAGTCATTTACCAGCATGATTGAACGGGCCTGCACTATCAATTGTTTTCTTTTTTTTCAGGTCCATTAATGAAGAGGGTGTTGTGGGATTATACGTCGTAAAGAAAAGGATCCATTTGACAGGGGAGTATGAGTTTCAATTCTATATTATCCGACTTTATTCCCTACTTTTTTTAGTCTTTTAAAAAAAATTAATCAAAAAAAGGCATGCCCACGCTTGAATTCATGTTTTATTTGACTTCTCTAGGAGACATGAGTTTCTTAGGAATCTTGTGATGCCATGTTTTAGATTTCAATGTTAATGAGATTGAATGATTAAAATGGATAATTGGATGATTAAAGTGAAGCAAGGATATTGAAATAAGGACTCATGATTTAAGGGAATTAATTGATTCATGTAAATGAAATTTCCCTTCCATTTTTCATTCTTTGAATTTCTGAAATTCATGTGAATTAATTTGTTATTATTAATCATGCCATGAGTGATTGTCCAATATCATATTCTCATTCCTGAGAGTATTTCTAGACCAAATATTTCCTATTTTATCTTGAGCATATTTCTTGAGTGATCTTGGGACGTGCCACCTGCTAGAACTTGTATTGAAACTTGTCAAAGCTATGACTGTACAAAACCACATTTAAAATGATTGAGGCATATCTTTGGCTAGCCACATTTTATCCTAAGACCCACCTTTACATTTATCCTTCGTAATCCCTTAGATTCCATGAATTGCCTTATAGGTTTAAGCCACATTACAATCCAATTTTTCCTTACCTACCCGCACTTTTAGTATTTTTGCATGGTTATTTCAAGTTTGAGTGTGGGGGAAGGGCCTTTCGTGTGCATTCCTTGGGATATGTATCATTTTTGGGTGGTGTAATGTGTGCGTCATCATTTTGGGCAATGTATTATTAGAAAATTGGGCATGAGTCATCATTTCATTATGCATCTTTCATTTTATCCGGTTCTCCAAAAAAAAGAAGAAAAAAAATTCAAAATAAAGTTGTGCCTTTCTGGAGCTTTACAAAAAAAAAAAGTTGTGCCTTTCTGGAGCTTTACAAAAAAACAGGGAGAACATGGATGATATCATTCTTTGTAATCATTTATTGACTCATGACCCATGTCATTAAAAGGGGAGTGGTGTTGTGATTCACATTTCAAGGGGATTTGAGTGAGGTTCATCTTGTGTTTTCACTTGATTAATCATGCATTGTACTTAAGAGTAAAACCTCCTACTTCTGGCCTTAAATTATTTCAATCATTTACCCACCAACCCTAAGCCACAGAGTCATTTGAACCTTTATTGAAAGTCCTCATGATTTTATGTGTGTTTTGTCTTTACAAAGTGGAGAAAGTAGTTACTTTACAAGCCTATGGGTAAGGAGAATGTTCTCATGATATGAGCATAACTCCACTATTAATTGTATCATGAGTGATGAGAGAAAATATTCAAAGTGAGGTAGGTCATGATTTGGCATGTTTAATAATAATAAATTGAGAAGCTTGAAAGAATGAAAGGAGAAGCTTCATTATTTTTCAAAGGGGAAAAGTAAAATGCATGAATTGATTGTTTCTTTGAAAAATGGAAAATTAAATTGTTATTTTTGTGGAACTGGAAAATTTGATTGGACATTGATAATAATTTTATTTTATTCCATTTGAAATTTAAATATTGGTGACATTGGTGTCCTTTGAATTCCATGTTCAGATTTTATGCTTGAGGACAAGCATAGTTTAAGTGTGGGGGAATTGATAGAGAAAATATTTTCAATTAATTTATATTGAATATCATTGTTTATAATCCCAAAAAAAGTGTTATTGGATGGGTAATTGTCATGTTTTTAGGTTTTAGTGTTATTTTGAACCCAAATGTGAAAAACGACTATTTCTGGATTTTTGACAGATTTTTAAGTCAGGGGTATTTCGGTCATTTCTGGAAAAATAAAATTCCAAATTTTCTGATTAAAGTTTTTTTATAATACTTATTTTATTTCCTTCATTTTTGTCCTCTGGACCAGGAGCTGATTCGGCCATCTAAAGAGTCTAAAAATTCATTGAAGTTGGGGATTTTTCCGGGCGGACAGCGTGGACCCACCCAACATAAAGGACATCAAACTCGGCCTGCAAATATCTAAATGATGTGTTTCCACCTGGGATATGACTAGGATATATAGTTCCGACTCTACAATAAATTTGGGGAAGTTTGGAAGTCATTAAGGAGTCCATTAAACGACATACATTTGGAGGAACCATCCTGGAAACTTCGTCCAGAAACAGAAATCGAGAATGAAAAATTCATAACTCCTTCATCCAGTTTTCAAATGAGCTGAAATTTTGGAGAGATACGTCCAAGATAATTGTTCACAACATTCATTAAGGGTGGAATGTGTGAAGATGTCATTAATGGGGTCTAAAACGCTCAAACTTTCGGGGGTCGAATTCTGCCTATAAAAGGAGGAGAGCTCCTCCCCCTCAATACATCCCATTCTCCATCCCATTCCTTCTGGGACACCTAGGAGAAGAACATATCAGCTTTTTCATTTATTTATTTTATTTTAAAATGTCTCTCCTATCCCGCATTATCTCACTTACCCCATCCATGGAGTGGTAATTTCATTTGAGTGATCGGAAAGAGGGGAGGTTGGACCTATGTGGTGTGCTTGAGTTTTTGTGCTTGAAATGAATAAAATTTATTCTTCTTTCTTCTTCTGGTTCCAATTCTTAATTCAGTATTAAATTCCAAATGCGGTTGTGTTAAGGTTTTTATTCTGAAATTATAAATT
Source organism: Viscum album (assembly GCA_963277665.1). NCBI lineage: Eukaryota > Viridiplantae > Streptophyta > Magnoliopsida > Santalales > Viscaceae > Viscum > Viscum album. Next base: position 735,619,006 of record OY728167.1, on the reverse strand, counting down.
TCTTTGGTCGATGATCACATCTCCCTCCACCCAATTCTAATCTGTATACGGTGGAACATGATTAGGGTTGGGTGGTGATTGCTCGACGGTTGTCAAGCACGTGTGTAGGATTGTATGTTGAAATCTTGGTTTATTAGGGAACCACAATTCCAGGTCTGGGATTGCTCTAATTAATCAAGATACCTTCTATAACCCTAAACACATTGGAAGGAGGATAGACCAATCTAAGGTTTTAGAAAGGAAAATTCTCATCACATCTCTCTTACCAGTTTAAGGAAGAAGAAGATATAAAATTTGGAAACCATGATGGAACAACACTAAGTCTAGCCGAACCTAATCTGATCACCGTCTTTATAATTTGTTAAAATCAATAAATTTATGTTGTTTGTTTCTCTCATAGTCATTCAAATTAATTAAAACCAATCTTTTTACGAAAACCTACAAAAAAAGTGACAACCTTGTTTTGTGTGCACTCCTCTTCAAGAGACTACCTAGGATCAACTGCTATACTATACTTAGGTAAATAAAATATTGTTTTGCCACACCCCACGACAGGCGTGCGTCAGAGGGCATTCCACAACTATTGGATCCGTTGGGAAGGGTTAATCGCCAGTAGAGGAACCTGCTAGGTCTCCATGCACCCGCCGAGGCATTAGTTCTTAGTCGGAATCACGGTAAGGGTAAAGAGAATCTCAAATCCGCCAAACCCTCTAACCCGTATGGCTCATTGTAGAAGACAGAGGAAGACCCGAAAAAATCCATGTGGCATTAGCAACATGTTGAACAGAAGAAGATAGTCGACAACCTCCTGGTTGAATGCGTTGTAGAGCGATGAGTAGACTACGGTGATCCTCGGCTGGGGCAGTAGGGGAAGGCACAACTTCCCCTCAGCGAGCTACCTCAAGGTGACCCTAATCATCCTACCCATGTAGAAAGGGTAGAGGCCAGGACTCATGGAAAGAGTGTGTGGTACGTATCACCAAATCCTCTTGAGCAGCATGACAACCCTTGATATTGATCTCTATTTCTCCCAACTGCCCCATAGGTCATTCTGCCAGTAGCTCCACAAGCCGATGGGCCTGATTATCATGTTGAAGAACATGCCAATGCACTGATGGTCCGGGATCCACCTCATGATAGGAACCCCAACCCAGATGATCTAATGGTGGTTCTCATCACTCGCCTTGAAGCATTGGAAATGCGACAGGTGGCACTCCCGCCTAATGGCAAGCCATTTTCAGCATGGGTGGATGATATGCGAGTACCACTAGGTTTTGGAAATCCCACCTTCTCCCCTTTCAATGAGACGGGTGACCCACCGCAGCATCTAGACCACTTTATTTCAAGCTGTGGACCCATTTTGGGAACACCAGCGTAGCAAGAGGCTGCCAAACTCTGGTGTTTCTTGCAGACATTGGAGGGGCCAGCATTCATCTGGTACATCCAGCTCCCCATCAAATAAGTAGCCTGCTGGGAAGATCTCCATAGGAAATTTCTCTATCAGTTCAGTTCCACCACTTAGAAGACAAGCATCGCAGACCTCTTCAAGTGAAACCAGAAGCCTGATGAGCGCGTCACGGACTTTATCTCCTGGTAGAATGGGATCACATATTCCCTTGACATGCCACTAACTCAAGAGCAACTGTTGACGATGTGTGTGGGGAATGTCAAAACAAAACTAGTCCCCTATCTGATCACCCAGAACTACCCAGGGGAATTTCGATACTTCTCTGATAAGGCCCAGTGCCTAGAAGAAGCCTTAAAATAGGCCATCCAGGCATGTCTGTTACCTACAAAAATCCCCATGAGAAGGGTCATCAGGGTTGAACCCACCGTGGTGTATCAAATAGAGGCCCCCAGAAAACTGGAATTATTTCCAATGGAGCCACCTCCGCAGCCTCGTAGAGGGCCGCCCACATAGGCGTAACCTCCAACTCAGCAGCATCCACCTCAGAACCAGCAGGTGCCCCCGCGCAATGTGCCTCCACCACCAAAGTTGGATAATTGGACTCTGTATCCTCGACAGGATCCTCCATCACCTTGTTAGAATCTGGATCCAAGGTCCCCCTTCTTGGAGAGGAGGAACCGAACCTACTCGTTCAATGAGGCTCAGGTTCCTATTTTCTTCTGAAGTGCCTTGGAACAGGGAATTGTACATTTTCCTGAGTGTAGGAGGCAAAAAGAGGTGAATCTCACTGATCTCCCTAACTACTTCCCTTATCACTGGATCCGGGGGCACACCCTTAAACAGTGTTATGTGTTTAAAGACTAGATCCAAGACATGGTCGACAAAAACATAGTCAGGTTGGGCCCAGCCCTAGTATAGGTGGTATGTGTCTTCGTGAGGCCAGATAGCAGCAGTGACAGTGAAGGTGAGTGGAATCAGGTTTCTAACCATGTGTCCCATAAGTATGATGAATGGATGGCTCATAAAATATTTTCTCATTCCCAGGGTGTTATCCCTGCATTCCTGAATCGGTCGGAGCCTTTATAAGCTGTAGCTATTACTTGTGCATCATCATCTCAACCATCCTCCTCCTAGAAGAGCAAGCGTCGGCAGCGCAAGGGAAACAAATTCCCCTGCCAATTCCATCTTCATCCCATGATCTCAGAGACTTCATGCCCTCGGAGATGGAGATTATTCCCAGAATCCTCTCAGTAGTGATGACCCTTCAAGTGATGGCCAAGGGTATGCCTCAATTAATATCGTATAGCTAGTAAACCCCTACATAATTCCTGACGATGAGGAGTGTCAGGAGGATCCTCCCAACGTCCCCAGTCATCGTCAGTGTTGACAGAGCCGCAGAAATATGGGTCATCAGATTGCATCAGTTAGTATTTCAAGACAGGTCATGCATACTACCAAAACGAGGCAGCATGCCCAGCATAGAGCTCAGCACGCGCATCCTTCTCATCTTGTGTCATCAGGTCCTCCTTCTCCGTCGTTCTTGTTGTTTGATCGGGTGAAGTCACCACGACCGCGCTGCGACCAGACATGTTTTTTATGGACCAATCTCAGTCATCGATCCCTCCTCCAGTAGTCACTATTAAGGCATCAACTAGTGAGCTTTAGGATATTCCCAGCACCAGTCAGTCGTCGGTCCAGCCGGCAGGGACTACCAGACCTCCTGTCATAGAGAGACCTTCTGTAAGCAAAGGTTCACACTTATCATGGGAGTATGATGTTCTCAAACATCTTTCCAGAATTCCAGCATGGCTATCCATCCTTGAGGCTCTTCTCCTATCATTAAACATGCATGAGTCCCTTGTTAAGGCTTTAAGGATCCCCCTCCAGTTTGAGACGGAAGTAGCAGCTGCAGAAGCCTTTCATGCTAAGGCGGTTGAGAATACTGAATGCCAGACCATAATATCATTATATAGAGAGGGTGAAGGCTCTCCCATATAGGGGCACATTCCCCCACTATACATCACCGGCTAGTTCAATGGTGTGAAGGTTCCCTGCTGTCTGGTCGACACAGGCTCCGGGATCAATCTAATCCCGACTCGGACACTGCGAAAAGTGGGGTTATCCGAGGATTATATGAGTCCCTATGAACAAATAATCCAAGGTTATGATAGGACAAAGTAGACCCTGATTGGAAAGATCCACTTGAAGACCCAGTTCGGTGGCTTAGTTTTCAGCACCGCGTTTATGGTTGTTTCCCAAGACACCACCTACAATGCGTTCATGGGAAGACCATGGTTCCACCTGCAATAAGTGGTTCCCTCATCATATCATCGGTGCCTCAAGTACTCCCTCAATGGTCAAGTAGGCGTAATCCAAGGTGACACATCTCCCTTTTCCTCTTGTGAATCTCTCTATCTAGACGATGACTATTACAATATCAAATACAAGTAGATTCATACTAACAAGGTCAAACATGCCATGGCTGCGACAGACCCTTGAATAGATCTAGATGATTCCTATGTCTTCCCAATCCACTGATCAGAGGCTAAAACCCCAGACATAGGACAATACTTCTTTGTTCCCAGGATGAAGGGGGGAACACTTTCCCAAGACTAAGCAATGCTAAAAGATCACCTCGTACTCCTATATGAATCAGACTCAGGTGATCCTGGAGCCTCCTACTCCCATAAGGTATCGGGATGTACGCCCCATGGAAATAGCAATAGGTCACACTTTATTGTTTTTCCAAGCTGGAATTAATTGGATCAATATGATGCACCACTATTTCTTCGATATCATCAAGTGTGTCCCCTTGGGCTGAAGACCAGATGGGATCAGGTCGATAGCCTTTATTTCTATGGATTTAGCATCAGAGGAATCTCTCGATGCAGTGTCCTCTTCCGCTCAGGCTGGTACCAGCTTCTCATCGGGAGCTGTCAACTCAGAGGAAGATCCTCCCCCTGGGGATCCCTCCTACATAAGTGAATAACAGGATCTAGGGGATCCCCCCCACCTTTTAAGAGGGCATATCTGCCATGGTCGATGAATTGGTACAAGTAAACCTCGGTAGCGAGGCAGACCCAAGACCCACATTGATAAGTGATTCCATGTCCCCTGAGGAGCAACAACGGAACATAGAATTCCTTAAACAACACCATGATGTATTCTCTTAGAGTGATGAGATGCCAGGACTAGATCCTCAGGTAGACGTCCACCACCTCGGTCTCCTGGAAAGTCATCATGGGTTCAAGAAGCCTCCCAGAAAGATGCACCCTTCTCATGGTGCCATGGACATGGCCGAAGTTGAAAACCTCATCAGAGACAATTTCGTTAAGGAGGTCTAGTACCCCAAATGGCTATCCAACATCATTCCAGTCATGAAGAATAATATATAGATAAGGGTCTGCATCGACTTCCAAGATCTCAATCGTCATTTCCCGAATGATGATTTTCCCCTTCCTACGACGGAACTCTTGATTGATTCCACAGCGGGGTTCCAGGCCCTCTCCTTCATGGATGGGTATTCCGGGTACAACCATATCTGAATGTCCCCAAAGGATGAGGATTATACAGCCTTCAGGGCACCACAAGGTACCTTCTGTTACCAAGTCATGCCCTTCAGCTTAAAGAATGTAGGTTCCACCTATCAGCGAGCTATGCATTGTATATTTAAGCCGGTCCTCGGAAAATTGGTGGAATGATATGTAGACAATCTGGTGGTAAAGTCTCATCAACTCCAGGACCATATCAACGACCTTGAGAAAGTGTTCGGCTTCCTCCGTTCTCACCACCTGAAGATGAATCCGTTGAAGTCTGTATTTGGGGTAACATCTGGAATGTTTCTTGACTTCGTTTTCAGATATAGGGGCATCGAGATCAACCCGAAGAAGTTCAAGGCCATCAGCTAGATGTCTCCACCGAGAAATATCTAGGAACTTCAAGTCTTCCAAGGACACTTAGCCTAAATACGCTGATTCATTGTGAATCTGGTGGGCAAGTGTAATCCCTTTTCTCGGCTCATTAATAAGGGTACCGTCTACGATTGGAACAAAGAGTGCCAGACTGCTTTTGAGGAAATCAAGCAGTATCTGCTCCAGCCTTTGGTCTTAATGCCACCCGTCATCGGAAATCTATTGTTCCTTTATGTGACCACCTTGGAATGATATCTCGGTGCCCTTCTTGCCCAGAAGAAAAACGAGGGAACAGAGAACTTCCTCTACTACCTCAGTTGCATGATCCTCGATATGGAGATCAGATACTCCCCTATCGAGAAAAGATGTCTTGCGCTCGTATTCACAGTACACAAATTGTGTCATTACCTGCAGAACCACAAGGTACATTTGGTTTCCCGGGTAGATCCACTGAAGTGCATCCTGAACTGCCCCATGTAGACAAGATGACTAGCTCGGTGGGCGGTGATCCTCTAGAAGTTCGACATCAGGTTCATTCCTCATAAGGCTATCAAGGGAAAAGAATTGGTAGACTTCCTTTCTATCCATCCATCTCCTACAGACCAATCTCTGGATCTCTATTTCCCTGATTAAGTGATCCTATCAGTAGAACAGGCCATCCCATGTTGGAAAATGCATTTAGATGGTGCTTCCTAGATCCCCACTGGCATAAGGCTTAATGGACCCAGACTCAATAGGGTGGCCCTGGGTATCATCTTCATTACCCCAGCACAATCCATTCTTCTATATTTATTCCTATTATCAGAAGGATGCACCAACAATGAGGCAGATTATCAGGCTCTCATAACGAGCCTCGAGCTGGCCCTCGAGATCAATGTACCCCATTTGCATGTGAAAGGGGATTCTGAACCAGTCATCAAGAAGATCAACAGTGACTATGTCATCAGAAAGCCAGAGCTCATACCATTGTTGGAGCACACTCTTCATCTAATGACCTAGTCCCCATCTCGTCTAGAGGATACCCATGTCCCTCGGTCACAGAACGGTAGAGTAGACACCTTGGCTAGGCTAGCTGCGTCACTTGCAGAGCCCTAACAGGGTGACCTGATTATCCATGTGGCGCACCAGAGAGTCATTGCTCCTATCACCCTAGGTGATGATGATGGTCCACAGGTAATCCACCTTACTGTCGGTGCCTCCACGTCAGGGCCCCCAGGTCCCCCTGCCCTAGTGCCGTAATCGCCTCTCGATTGGAGGATACCCTTAGTGGAGTAATTCCAACATGGTAATATCCCGGCAGATTAGGCCGAGCGTGAGTGAATCTGACGCCGCGCGTTATAGTTTACTCTCCAGAGTGGTCCCGGTCTTGATAAGATCCTCTAAAAGAATGATTTTAATGGTGTTATCCTCTATTTCATTCAAGGAGTTGAGATTCCTCAGGTCATGCAAGAGGTTCATGTCGGTTCCTACAGTGCTCATTAGATTGGGCCGAATCTATCTCGCCAGATCTGGAGACTGGGTTATTTTTGGCCCTCCATGATCCATGACTACATCGAGTTCTCCAAAAGGTTCCATGCATGCCAAGTCTGTGTCAACTTTATGCATCAGCCGCCAGAGCCTCTCCACACTACCAAGTACTCTTGGCCATTTTCAGTATGAGGACTCGATGTCATGAGACCATATCCACCAGTGATATCCTTTCAGTTCAGGTTCATCTTGACTGCTACGAATTTCATCTCCAAGTGGGTAGAGGCAGTTCCACTCAAGGAGGTCAAGGATCGTTCTATCATTGACTTTGTGAGCATCAACATTATCTACTAATTTGGTGTCCCTCGCAATAGCACCAACTTCCAAGTGGCCAAGCTGAAGAAATTGTACACTAAGTACAACATTCATTATAACCATACCTCCCTCTATCATGAACAAGTGAATGTACAGATCGAGGCATTCAACAAAACCCTTTCTAACATTCTGCAGAAAATGGTTGGTCAGAACAAGAAAAGTTGTCCAGACAAGCTCCCCAATTCCCTCTGGGCTTATCGGACGACGACTCGTAATTCCACCCAGGTGACCCAATATTCCCTGGTGTACGGAACAGAGGTCATCCTTCCCATCGAGATTTAGTTTCCTTCATTACGCATAGAGGTCTATGACCAGCAGTCGCTAGATAAAGTAGCTGAAATTCTCCTGGTCGAATTGAAAGCACTTGATGAGAATAGGCTTCATGCCCTACACAATCTAGAAATGAATTAGAACAAGATAGCTAGAGATTTCAACAAGAAAGTTATCCTCTACTCTTTCTTGAAAGGCAACTTGGTTTTGGCCCTTAGGACACCAATGATTCCTGGCAGGAAACGACCCAAGTTAGATCCCAAATGGGAAGGACCTTACGTTGTACCCTAATGGTGCATACTCTCTGGTGACCACAGATGGTGAGCGTATAACTCATCCCACCAATGCCAAGTTCCTCAATAAATACTTTTCCTGAGAAACCAATTAGTCCCGCATGACCCTAAAATGTTGGGTCCCACACAACCTTAAACTTTACATCGTCCTACGAGACACTAAACAGCACTCTTATAACTATGTACGGCTTGATTCTCATCCACATGGGATATGTAGGAACACTCAGATGTTTAGTATTGAGTCCATCCCCTAAACTCTTTTCTTCGACTATCCCCCCTTGGGTGTAGTTCTCTTGGAGGACCCTACATAGTGTGGTGTAGGCTTCTTTGGCCCCGCTCATGTCAGGATTATGATGATCGCACCATGTGATCCCCCCTCGTTATTCTATTCTCCCACATACTCACCACATGATGTTAAACTTTATGGCAATCAAGAACTATGCATAGCCTGATTCCTATCCTCATGGGATACGTTGGAACGCCCAGACATTTCATCTATTGGCCCAACCCAAACTTCAGAATCTCCCCTCAGGTCAGAACACATGGTGTGGTGTCTGCTTCCTCCTTAATTCACGTTGAGTTCATCAAGACCTCTCCATACAGTCTACCCCGTGGACACTTTTACCTCTTTCAATTCCCTTCTTGATGTTAAAATGCATGTGCACACCTATTCTTCACTCACTCTTTTTCTTGGGACTCCATTATCCTTCACATCCAAAAGTGCCCCCAACTAGAAGTTTCTTGTCCCAAGGGCCCTCCTACCACTTCGGGCCAACATCCTCAAGGGTTTCGAACAACAAATTGATACAAGTACCGCGTTGAGAACATTTTCAGTGGTCGACGCTCATTTTTTGTTCCCATTTCAGGTCACACAATAAGGACACTATGTTTCGAAAATGGTCAACAGCTATCCTGGGTCATTTTCACCACCCCATATGTCCTAAACATTGAGTTTAGCAGTTCATTCTTCCCCACTATCTCTCCAAGATTTGGTTTTCCTCGAGCAGGAGTGCAATTCGATCTGTTAGACACTTATTATGGGGATATCCTAGTCCTAATTGTTATTTCCCACACCAATCATTTCTCACATGGGATTAGGATATATGATGAGGCAATGCATGCATGAGAGGTCATATGGCTATAGTTGGCCGGGATGCTCGGCCTTGGGTCCCTCAACCCTTTTGGCCCCTTGGCCTAAGTTCTCATTTAGGATTATGTGGTGTGATGTGGACCTCATCTTCATTCACTTCAGGCTATTTTTTCATGCCACACACATCCCCATGATACATTCCTCCTTCACTTATCACCCTTTCTGTGATCACAGGCCCCGCCATGCTTCGCTGGCCCCATCATTTGGGTTTCCTTCATCTTCTATATCCAAAAGTACCCCCGAACAGTGTAGGTTCTTGGAACAAGGGCCCTCCTAACACTTCAGGCCAACATCCTTGAGGATTTCGAGCAACAAATTGATACAAATCTCATGTGGTGAATGCGCTCAATGGTCGACGCTCAATTTTTTACTCCTGAACTCCGGTCACACAAGGATGGATACTGTGTTGTGAACCTGGTGAATAGCTATCCTCTATCATCATTGTTGCTTTATGGTCTTCCATAGGCACGATGATTCTCCATTTATTCCTATCCCATGCATATGACATTAAACTAGGCACCTACGGTTCGAACCCAACGACCTTAAACTAAGAGCACCAGCATCCTTGCTGAAAGACGTTAAAATGAACAACATTTTCTAGAACTACATGTGGATTGATTCCTATCCTTATGGGATATGTAGGACTTCCCGAACATTTAGTCTTTGGGCCCAGCCCCATCTCTTAGAAACCTCCCAATCATCTGATCCCCTTGTCCTGCATTCTTCTAGGAGAGGGTTATATGGTGTGGTATGGGTTTATGTACCCATTCACGTCAGGTTTGTAGCAACCACGCCACATACCTCTCTCTCCTAAGCACCTTTCACTCCCTTTCCTGACACTCATCTTTTCAATTTGACTAATCTTAAGTTGGATAGCTCGACCCTCTTCGGTGATTCACCAATGTGCCTAGGAGTACTCTGTTTCAGAACCCGAAGTGTTGGATTCTACCTGGACATTCTCTCACCCACCTTTGAGGTTTCATGTTCCCCTTCATTAGGGATTCTATCATCTTTCACATCCAAAGGGACCCCCCAAATGGCATGGATTCTCGGACCAAGGTCCCTCCTACCACTACGGGCCAACATCCTTGAGGGTTTCAAACAATAAATAGATAAAAGTCCCACGTTGCGAATACGGTCAGTGGTCAACACTCATTTTTTGTTCCAATTTCTAGTCACATGACATGGATACTGTGTTTCAAACATGGTCAACAATTATCCTCCATCATCACACCAACCTCATTAAGCCCAAAATGTTTGTCGCATGATTCACATAATTTTCGCCCCCACCATAAATAAAGTGGAATTTCGACACTCTTGGTATTATTCCTCAGTGCACATTTGCACATTAGGATAACAAAACTGTGGTAAGGCATTCATTGGAGATTCGCACCAATTTCCCCCTTTCATGCATTCCATGTATTGCAAAGGTCTCTTCCGCCCTTGTTTCCTACACTGAGTTCGACTCATGTGGGATTAGGGATTGGATCGAGGTTTGCACCTACTTGGAAGAGTTATGCTTCTCCATGGTCTGAGCTCTAAGAACTTAAAATAATATATCCTTATACTTCCTCTCTTAAGAACTACATATGGCTTGATTCCCATCCTTATGAGATATGTAGGAATTCCCAGACATCTTATCTTTGGGCCCAGCTTTAGTTCCACTAATTTACCTCTTATGTTCTACCTTTTGGGCCCCGACTCATACAGGACTGCGTGGTGTGAAATGTGTGGGATTATTCCCTCATTCATGTTGGGTTTGCAATAACCACACCACGTACGCCCCTCCCTAGGAGTTAGTCACTCCTAATTCCTGTCCCACATGACATTAAATTGTATGTTGTCCTGCATAGCGCTAAAAAGAACCTTCAAGAACTATGTATGGCTTGATTCCCATCTTCATGGGATACGTAGGAACACCCAGACATCCCGTCTTTGGGACCAGCTCAACTGAGAGCTACCCTTTCCTATCCCATATTCTCTAACCTTTTCTTCCCCCTCAACCCAAGGTTTCTCTCTTGGAATCGTGTGCGGTGTGATGTGGACCTCGTCCTCATTCACATCGGTTATGCTTTATCACACCGTGCACATTCCCTCTTGAACCTCATCTCTCTTGTATACATCCAAGCCATATAATGTTAAACTATGACGCCTGGTCCCATCACATGACCCTAAACTGTGACATTGTTGTCCTGGCCGCATGACGAAAAACGGCACTGCATCGTGGTGTCCTCGCTCGAGGGGACATCGTGTCTGGTATCGGTCACATGACATACCATTTTTCAACGCTTGAATGTGGCTTGATTCTTGTGGTGATGACTGGACTTTCTATTCTAGGCCCATAGCTTCACAAAAAAACACACATTCACCCTAAAGGACAAACAAGGCCTATCAAATACCGCTTATTTTGGTGCGAGGGCCAGACCCGCATGACCTTATTATCTCTTTCGATGGTACCTTACCATGCCACCTCCTAGAACTATGTGTGACTTGATTCTCATTCTCATGAGATGCATAGGAATTCCCATGCACTTCACCTCAGGCCCATCCCAACATTCATTTTTGGTCCCTCGACCTAAAACCTCCCCAAGGAACATATGGTGATTGGAACCCCAGGTTCCCATTCACGTCGGGTTTTATAATTACATCACCATGTGTCTCCCGCATGCCCTACAATCCGTGGCCCGATCTCTAATACCCTAAAACTAAGATCTCTCCGCATCCTTGCCGCAAGACATTAAACTGAACGACATCCTTCAGAAATACTTTTGTCTTGATTCCCATCCTCATGGGATACTTAGGAATTCCCATACATTCAGTCTGTAGGTCCAGCCCCAGGAATCTAAAATCCTACCCCCTCTCTTTATCCCCTTGGCCCAAAATCTTTTGGAAGCATGTGGTGTGGTGAGTACCTCTTGGTTTATCATTCACGTTGGGTTTTGCAATATCCACACCATGTGTATCCCATGTATTTTCACAACCTGTTCCGAGTTATACGACCCTAAACTAAGATCTCCCTATGTGAATTGCACATCATGTTTGGCTACTCCGCCACCCTGCGCATAGTCTATTAAATAAAGCTGCCCCTTAATGGTCCACTCTATGACCTTAAGCTAGGAGAGTGAGAGCCCAGGAACCTCGTCCTTATAGAGGGACTCGAATCCCTCTATTGGATACGTCTTATAGTCATTCTCATATGTGTTTTGACAAAGATCCTGGTGTGTGGAATTTTCGCAGGGATGTTCCCTCGTTCCATGTCTAAGATTCGTCAGCCCATTATTTGGATCCCCATCCTCTTCCACATCTGAAGGGACCCCCTTTATGGTCTGGTCTAATGCCACATTGTCTTACCTACCATCTTGGGCCAAATCCCCTAAAGATCTCAGACAACATTTGTGATAGGTCTCGTGTTTTGAACATGGTCAGCGGTCGACCCTCATTTTTCTGTCCCCATTCCAGGCTAACGCGATACGGATACTGTGTTTCGAACATGGTCAATAGTTATCCCCTATCCTCATTCCACCATCATTGTGTTCTAGATCTCGAGCATCATGATTCACATATTTCCACTTCATTTTGTTCAAGTGGAATTCTGGCATACTCGGATTTACCCCTTTGTGCATCTAGGTGCGTTATATAGGCAGGTCAGCATCATTGGGACGCCATTCACACAGCGTCCCATTGCCTCTAACATGTTCCTTTCTTTTTCAAGAAATTCTCATCACTACTCCATGTTTCCCACATCGAGCACGACTCACGTGGGATTGGTAGTTTTGGTAGGATGTGTACTGGCGCAGCCATGCCACACATGCCTTTCATCATCCCGTATGATGTTAAACTGCACTCTCGGAACTACGTGCGGCTTGATTCCCATCCTAATGGGGTACGTAGGAACACACAACAGCTTTTATTTGGGCCCATAATAATTTTTACTTTTGGTCCCTTGACCTAAATAACTTCCTCTGGGGATACGTGGTGTGGTGTGGACTCCTTACATCATCATTCACGTTGGGTTTATAGCTACCACACTGCATACTCCCTTCCTGGGATCTTCTCTTTCTTCAACTGTATTTACTGTACGACGTTAAAATACGTGTCCATCACCTTCATAAGTATGTCTGATCGCCGATCGGATAGATACGCCCACCTAATGTGTTTCCACCATGGTGGCGTGATTTAAAGAGTGTTGGACTCCATTCAAACAACCCATCACTCCATACTCTATGATTTTTGTGCCCTTAATTTGGACCCCCATCCTATTTCATGTCCAAAAGAACCCCCTAACAGTATATAGGCTTGGCCTATGGCTCGCCTACTATCCTAGGAAAATGTTCTGGAAGAAAAATGGGTAACATTCTGAGTCAGGTCCCGTGTTTTGAATATGGTCAGCATCTGGCACTCGTCTGTTACCCCCGTGTCAGGCTAATACCATATGGATACTATGTTTCGAACATGGTCAACAGTTATCCTTCATTGTCATGCCACCCTCACAATGTTACGAACTTTGGGTATCGTGATTCACCCTTTCCATTCCCCTATGTTTGGATTAAGTCAAACGCCCCAGGTGTTACCCCGCTCGTGCACTAGAGCACATTGGAAGGACGGAACGTCGATTGTTTTTAGTTCCTCATCCTCCAATAAGGCCTCTACCATTTCTTCCTGGAAATCTAGATTGGCTGTTCAAACCTCGGATGCCCAAAGCTTGGTCAACACTCTTATGTTTAGATGGAATAACATGGTGATCATCTCTTGTTTCTCACATTGGGATTGACTCGTGTGAGCTTAAGTATTGATCACTGGGCATTTCATGAATATAACTAGTGTGTGTAAATCCAAAACAAATAACGGAACTCATGCATGAATCTCGTATAAAATAATCAAAGCATGAAAGTACGTTCAAGGGTTTGTAATCATTACAACACCCAAGGGTCAATCCCTCCCATGGATGGGTTAACCCCATCAAAAGAAAATTGCAGCTCTGCCACCCTCTGGCTTGTGGCGTCCATGATTTTATGCCGCCTGTTCATCTCTCGCTCTTCCTCTGTAGTGATGGGGTGCAATTCGTCAGACACAATATGGGCCCACTCCACATCAGTCCAGATGACAGTCATTTCTTTAGAGGCTTTCTTCATACGCTCTTCAACCTCTTCCAACTGGGTCTTCAATTGCAGTATTAGCTCTGATTGCGCATTGAGGGAGGTTGAGTGCTCATCTGCCCAGACCTTCAGCCATTGAACCTCATTTTCAGCCTCCTGAAGCCTCTTTATGTTCACTTATTTCCTCTGCTGCCAACCAACACCAAGTCCGCATTCATACTATTGAATCTTCTCCGTCATGAGATCTCAGATGAGCATGTGGGGATGTTGGGCATCCACCCCCCCCCAGCACACAGTTCACATAGTCACGAGGGAAGTCTCCCAATCTTATCCATCCATTGTGCTTGGGGGTGTCATCGATGAAGCTCTCGATTAGCTTCCATGAACGGCGATGGACTATCTTGCTATCCTCTTCATCAAAAGTTGTCCCATCCCAATCTGCAGGGTTGGTAGGCTCATATGTAGGGAATGCCCCCAAAAACTCATCAGCAGGGTCTGCATCTGGTGCCTGATCAGGTATGGAGGGACCCGGGCTATCCGATCAATCCTCATCATCGGATCCCACCTCAATAATCTCAGTCTCATCCCTTTTGATGGTCCCACCAGTGATAAGGATCACCGCATTGTAGTCATTATGTATATTTGCCTCCACGATCATAGACATTCCCCTAGGAAAGGTGCTGCCAGAAGTCCCGACCAACCTCACCAAGACGACCCATTCCATTTGAAGAACTATGCATACCAAGAGGTGCACGGATGTCAGTTAACCTAATCGATGGGTGGAAATCATGAATTTTGTAAGGGATACTTATAGAGATCGAATTCCCGGTCTCAGTCTTGGGTTATTTCCATTGGGACCCCGAGGCGTGGCCCTCTGTATATTGTTGAAAGGTCTGAAAGATCTGTTGGAGCCATCTTGGGTGTCCTAGCCCCACTGGATGTGGTAACTGATGCAGTAGTGGGCATGGATCCTGAAGGACCAACATCTATATCCACTGAAGGACGATAACGGGTTCTGTGTACAAGGTCCTCCTACATAGTTCAAATGTTAGTAAGGGGTCCAGAGTATCCTAGAATCGGATCTCATTGAAGGGGCTCAGGATTTTACCTCAAGGACCTCTGCAAAGTTTGCAAGACCCAGGTCTTGGTCATTAACTTTTCCTTCCTCTAATGGGCTCCCTCTACCGGACTCCTCCTACCAGGAAGACTTGTCTGATTCTTCTAAAAGAGGTAATTGTTCCCTTAAATCATCAGCTGACAACTGCAGAGGGGTTGTTCGATCCAACAACACCTTTACCCAGTCTTTCATTAGACACGGGGCACCCCAAGAATGCACAAAGTCTTCCAGCTCTACCATATATTTCTCCGCCTCCGCTTGGGACACCAAAAAAGATGGCCCCTATGGGTCCTATCCTCAGCAAATCAATACCAAGACAGTTTAGGTGTTTCCACATATGGGACGGGCTGAGGAATTTCCTGTTGACTTTTCAGATGTCACTAGCCTCTAGGAAGATATCATTCTCTGGAATGTCTATGTGGTGCAACCACTTCCCCTTAGCCTGAGTGGATATTATATAGAATCCTCTTGGTGGCCTCCCTTACAGATAACTCTTCTCTTCTAGGACCATAGGGTCCACTTACATTGCTGGATCTGCTGCCACTACATCCCCCTCAACCGGTGCGGGCCTCACCGCCATGGAATCCCTGCCATTGCGGGATGTCCTTGCCACCTTTCGGCCCCAACCTCGAGGTTGGGGAGGCACACCATCACCAGCCCAAACAGTTGGCTTCTTCAGCATCTCTTCCATGTAGTAAGACTCCCGGCTTTTGGAATACTCCTTCACCAACCTGAAAATGGTGGTGGGAAGAGGAAACTCGTTCCGCATCTTCATGTATTATCGTGTGAACATGAGCCACATCTACCTCATCACACACGGGTGTTCCTCATAGCATACCCCTAAATATAACTGTGGGGTCAGTCGCTTCATACACAAATATTTCTTGTAGAATCAGTGTGGGGTGTACAGCTCAAAGAGAGGCTCACATTCCACTCTTTCCACTAGGACTCCACCTCAAAAGGCCAGGAGATAGGAATAGTGCTCTTCTATTCCTTAGCCATCATCAGTGAAAGAACCTGTTGGCAGTAGGAACAGATGAAAGTTGAACTTCTCTACCTTCCACACCTGGTTTAGTACCGAAAGCACAGTCAGCTTAGCCAGAAATCTCCCTACGGTGTTCAGGATGTATGGGTGGAAGTTTGATCCTAGAGGTTAGATGGGGTTCAGATATTCATAGACCCCCCTAACGTGTGCCGCTATCCACCCATACAAGAGGTCGAATGGTCTGCATATCCTCTGTGGCCTCTTCCCCTCACTGTTATGCCACAAAATCTTGTGCAGCTTGGCAAGCATTGAGATTCCAAGGTTGAACCACCCTACTGTCTCCAACATGGAAATCATGATAAATGTTCTTGGTCACATGCCCATGTTTTTATCCCTCACCGGTAGGATTCAACTGCAGATGAGAGTTGTGATGAATGTTGCTAGCCTAACTACCGGTTGTTGCTCGAAGATAACACTGAATCCCCGCATCTTCTATTGTATATCCTTCAAGATCTTCCGGTATGAGTTCTCCTTGCCTCATTGATCCCCCTTCGGGAAAGTCCGAGGCTTCACCGGAAACTGCCTATCTTCAGGAATGTTTAGGAACTGCTTGAACCATCACCTGAAATGGAATTCTCTCACTTCTTCCTTGTCCTCTCCTCGCACCAGCTCCATCAATGCCATCGCCAACGGCGGCATTTTCTCTGTATCCTCCCATGTACCCATAATGGGGAGGAATTCATCATACATCACCCCCAATATCGGGACCCCCGAGATCTGATGCAGGTCCCATAAACTGATGCCAACCTCCCCATGGTATAAATGGAAGGTATTGGTCCTCAATAACCACCTTCTCAACAATTCTGGTATCAGCTTCTTCGGTTGGTAGATTTGGAATTGGGAGGCCTAAGATGCCTCATACAGGCCCAATCTCCTCAGCTCTGTCCAGAACTCTCCACACGAGGTGCCTACGCATTAGGCCCAAGCCCAGTCATCTGTGAAGTTCCTACCCTGGTGTAAGTCCCACTCATCAGACCATCCCTTCTCAGGTTCCTCAGGGCTTCCTTAAAGATCATCTGGTACAGAGGGGGGTTGTCTTGGACTAAAATTCCTTCCCATAAACATTGTTCAGATGGTTGTACAGACAATCAGCAATAACAGGTATGAAGTCCTCCCAGGCATGCCCGTCAGCCGACCTGAACCATTGACGTTGGCACGACGTGCTCCTGAAGTAGTAAGATGGCTCATCCCTACTTGATTCAGGGATGAATACATCATCCCTCAACCCAAATCCATATAGCGAAAGCCTATTACACAGCAGATAGTTCTTTTGGATTTCCGACAGTAGCTCCACCAGCGAATTGTGGTCAGAGTGGCTCGGTATCAACTCCCCTAGACCCAAGCTATTCACCATCTCTTCCCTTTGGGCAGCATCCGCAAGGACTCCCCCCCCCCCTGTAGCCTTCTGGTGAGCCATTCAGTTTTAATGTTTGGGTGTTCTTTGGTTTTGGTTCATTAAGCTCTTTCACGGAGCAAGTTTGCGGAGCCTGTTCGTGAAGATTGTTCATGGATCCCAGCCCCCACCTTCAACTGAAAGTCGCAAATCACTCTGACACAAAGTCAACGACTCGTTGTGTGTCGCGAAGTAGAAGGCCTGATTTGCAAAGAGAAAACGCAGAGTACGTGGAGCTTCACGAATCTAGATCGCTAAAATCCAAAAACGTGGATAAGAGAAAGGAAAAAAGAGAGGTCAAGTCCCCTATTTATAGGCGAGGACCCCCAGTGCTTCGCGGCGTGTTCACCTGCGGCGTGCTTCATGGTGTACCTAGCCCGCGCATCGCCCCTATACTTCGCGAGCCTCCTCCACGAGTCAGCTTCATGATTGAACCGAGGAATTTTGGTGATTTCCCTCATACTTTGACCCGCAATTTCTCATCAGCTCTAAGTCTAAGGGGGGGAATTTTTTGACGCCAAAATTAGGGAATAACAAGAAAAAATGGAAAGCATTAGGGGATGCCTCACAAAGACCACTCGTGGATCCCCAGTTGTCCCAAGGCCGGCGCAGAGCTCCCCCTTTGTGAACCCGCCATAGAACAAGGAGTCAGGATGACTCCGCGAACCCATTTGACATTCACGAACCCACTACGGATCAAGGAGGCAGGATAACTCTGTGAACCCATTTGATGTTCACAAATCCACTGCAGAGAAAACTCTGTCTTCACGCCGAGAAACCTTTGCTTCGCGGTGCCTCTTGCCTATAAATATCTAGATCAACTCGAAACCAAAGGATGGATCATCTGACCTTTCACCTTCTTAGCTCCCAAATCATGAATCAATCTATTCTCTGTTAACCATGAGCTCTTCAAGGTACTTTTGCATCGTGCAGTGCCTCCCCCTTGGTTCAAATTTGGCCCCTCTTCCTGGAGGGATTCCCTCCGTGGATCCCACAAGCCTCCACGAAGGAAGGGGATCCCCAAGGGGACTCGGGTCTTCGCATAGAACTTATGTTTCAAAAAGCACCCTCTATGAACATGTGACCCATATGCTAAGGCAGGTTCATTATGTTTCATGAGGCACATTGCTTCATAGTACTATGCTTCGCAGGTCACCCTTTCTTCGCGATCCATTGCTCCAGAAATGCCTTTCCACTTCGTGAATCACCTTCCATATGCACCTATGCCTTATGCCTAGGCTAGGCCACTTCACTTCATGAAGAACACCCCTTCGCGAAACCCCTCAACTACATGGATCCCCAGATCTTCATGAGGATTCTACTTATGAACCTCGTTGCTCCACAAATCCTTTTCCCATGTGACCCTCCAGGTTTTCATGAAGTGATTTCAAGGTCCCTTGGGTGGTACTTTACATTGAATTTCATCACCTCATGCTTCTTTGCATAGGCATGCTAACGGCTATTGCGTCTTCGCATATCCACACTAACATGGACCCCCCATTGGATCACTCCACGACACTCCCACGTCATGGAATTGCCGGTGCCTTCCCTTCACCAAGGTGTAGAGGGTGCCGGTTATGTATGTCCTAGGGGTGCAGAGTGAACCCACCTCGTCCGAGCAGTAGGACGTTAAAATGCCAAGCGCCATCGTCCTCGTCACATGATGTTAAACTATGACCTCACCCCATCCACTTTATGTGGGGTGCCTCGGCTCGGACATTCTCTACGCCCGCTTGCCTCCACAGGAGTGAGATATTACTCACATGGAATGAGATCCTCTTTGCTGGAGTGGCGCTTGTCCGTAGGGAAGGGAAACCACCTTGGTGTAAGCCCCATAGCCTTTCTTGTGGGAGGTAGCTTTCCTTATCCCCCTCCTTTCTTCAGTGGAAAAGGTCCGAGAGGTGGGGATGGGCACCAGAACCCTCTTATCTTCTTCCTTACCAAATACTAAAAGGCGAGAGGGGCACAGGGACCTTCGTTATCACGTCCCTCTCTCGTTGGGCTTTGTCGCATCGGGCATCCATCTTGGACTAAGTCCCAACCTCCATTCTCCTGGCCCGCTCTACGCATAAGCCCATGTTTCCTCATTGGGCCACTCCATGCATAAGCCCTTTTTTCCTCATTGGGCCGCTAACCATGCATAAGCCCCACTTCACTTCCCACAGATGAACCTTTCGCGATGTGGTCGTCAGGTCTCTGCTGCCTCTTGTTTCTCACACCGAGCATGACTCACGTGGGATTAGAGTAAGCATCGACCATAAAATCCTCTCTGGGCCGCCTCAGAGTGTAAGAACCAAACCCCATTTCGTACTATGGGGACTTTTATCCTTTCCAAGGAAGGGTATTTAGGAATCCTCCATGAGGTTCAAGCCCAACACCCATTGGTTCCGGCCATTCATGTTGGTTCCAAACCAACCCAAACTATGTGGACTTTGATCCTTGCCAAGGCAGGGTACGTAGGAAGCCTCCATGAGGTTAAAGCCTGACATCCAATTGGTTCTGACCATCTTAACGTCGGTTCCATGCCCCATTCAAACTACAAGGACTTTGATCCTTGCCAAGTAAGGGTACGTAGGAAGCCTCCATGAGGTTCAAGACCAACACCCATTGGTTCTGACCATTCACGTTGGTTCTTAACCAACCCAAACTACGTGGACTTTGATCCTTGCCATGGCAGGGTATGTAGAAAGCCTCTGCGAGGTTCAATCCCAACACCTAATTGGTTCCAACCATCTTCACGTCGGTTCCCACCATCCCATATGAACTACCTGGGTTTGATCTCTGTCTCCTAGGCAGGGTACATAGGAAGCCTCCATGAGGATCGACCCATCCAGCGGTAATTCGTTGTGACCCATCCAACGGTAATCCATTGTGACCCATCTAGCGGTAAGCTGTTGTGACCCATCCAGCGGTAAGACATTCTGACCCGTCAGTGGTAAGCCGTTCTGACCCATACAGTGGTAATCCATTCAGACTCATCCAGCGGTAATCTGTTGTGACCCATCCAGTGGTACGTCGTTGTAACCCATTCAGCGGTAAGACATTGTGATTCCCAATTCAGTGATAAGTCTTTGTAGTCCCTTTTGTTGGGACCCACATCTCTGGTCTTCCCTCAAGCATCAGACCAACCCAGGATTCTAACCATAAGTAATCCCCTGTATATCATCGGGTCATTCTCCTCAACGCACACCCCGATCCTATACCCCCACCGAACTATGCAGACTTGGATTCCCTACCACGAGGATATGTAGGAAGTCTCTTCAAGGCTCAATCCCAACATCATCATTGTCTTCACTATGGTTCCATCTCATTCCCCATTCACTTCACTCAAACATCTGTATCCATCCTAATTCTTACCTGTGCCGCCACATCCCGATAAAATCATGCCACCCACACTCTCGTTACTCCTGGCAGTAATCGGTTGACTAACCACGAGTTATCCCCAACACAGGAGTTCCCTCCGGGGATTGTGCATATTTGATCCACTCTCATCAGTGTTTTGATCAGTCTGATCCATCTCTGATAGACATTAAACTCACGGCATACCCTGTGTTAAACATTGGAAGATGAGGAAAACCTCAGAGACATGCCTATTTAATATAATTCCCCGCATTCAATGTGGGATTCCTTGGGCTTCCACGCCCTCTAGAATCCCTATAACAAGGTAAAGAAGATAGATACGCTAGTGCTCCAGCGTCCAGACATGCCATTGATTTCCAACGTGACTACTACCCCGACCGAAGGTTGCTACCTTGACCGGACCCTTTGTAATTTTATGACAGAAGCAGTGTAATTAACTGACGTTCATGAAGACATGTCACTGAGAAGAGTTTCATGAACAACGTATTAAATCTATAAGGGAGACCCAGACTAGGTGATGAGTTCTGAGGAGGAATCCATAGAAGGAGGAACTGAAATCCCATAATCCCTTTTCGATCAAGGGGCAAACGTCCATGAATAAGTGACGGATGTCACCCACTTTTGGAAAGCGGGAATGCAGGACCACAAACAGTGTCTTTTTCCTCAAACAGACAGACATGTGCACCCCGGAGAAAGCGTCAGAAATAGACCCAAACCGCAAAAGTGGGCCAGATTAATTGTAGTCCAAGCCGCTTAGTGGCCTGATTTGCACCCCCGACCTGGCCCGCATGGCGAGCCGGTCTTCTATAGCCCAGACACCCGTTGGGCATCTGGTTTGGATTCATGTGGTTGGGCACCCCCATGGCCCCGCATGGGGTCCCCACTGGACCGTGTTCCAGTGTGATGTCGCGATCCGCTCCACCGACACGGTCGGGTGGCCACATCCATGTTTTCTAGTTATCATCCCGCTGTCAGTGGCTCTTACAGCACCACCGTGGCCCAAGCCGGCCACGACCTTCCTCGGCGCACCATTGTGGCTTTCCAGCACCCGTCCGTGACCAGCACCGCGATCCGCCTCCACCGCTGGGATGTTTCGCGAACCACCAGGTCCACTCCAATTGTCAGTTCTTCAGACCGTCTGCACCTCCCGCCTCCAGGGGGTTCCATCTTCTCTGATATGGCCTCGAAAATTCCTTTATTTCAATATGGAGTTTCGATCATGAATAACACACAAGAACGCACAGGACGGAGGAGATCAGGCCTTTTTTGTGTCGTCCTTCATCCTTCGCATTAGAGTTTCTTCAAAAATGGGGGGATATGATTACGATTCTATCAAAATTAATCCTGATGGAAAACCCAGAGAATAAGCTCCCTCCTGTAAGAACAAGCGATCTATGGATCAACCTATTTGTGGGTTGATCTGTGTTTTTTGTTTTAGAAAGAATAATGGGTAATAAAAATTACAAAAAGTAACCCCTACCTAGGAGAGAATCATTGGTCGGGGAAGAGTGGTTTCATGCGCCATTGTTCTTCATTCTTGATCCACCGCCCACATTGCTATAGATCTTTCGAATGGTGGAAGGAGAATGTGTTCATCGTTTATCGGTCCCGTTATTCATGGTGTGTCGTTGTCACTAGAAATTCTATGGAATTATTCATTAGAGATAATTTCCTCGTCATCCATCAGAGAAATTATCTCTTTGATTCTCCAACTAGTTATCTCATTAAAAGAGAAACGCATCGCAGAATTTATGTTATGCTACATCTTTGCATTGTTACACTATTTCATTAATGAAATAGCGTGTCTGTTACGCTTCAATTATTGATTTGTTACACTATAAATTTAAGAGCCTCATTAATGGGATTCATTTAATGAGACTCATCATTTTCTCATTGCCACTGCCTTAGTTCTTACATGCCACTGATCAATGGTGAAGAGAAACAAATAAAATAACTTTTTAAGTTATTTTATTTTTCTTCTGGAAAGTCTGAAGACTATATTTTCTAGTCAACCCTATCCATTAAAAGTTAGGTTCTTTATAGGGGAATCTCATTGTTCTGAGTTCAACAGTGCCCTCATATTTTTGATCTGAGCCCCGGTTTAAAAGTTAGAAAAAGTCGCTCGCATATTTATTCAATTGAAATTAAAAAAAGTTGAAAATTCTATTCTGGGATCACCGAGCCTCGAAATCATGTTCCTTCTAAGCGCCTAGTCTTGAAATAAAACCATATAATTAAAAAATTACATGGAATTTCTGAGACATTGCATTACCCCCACCTTTAGGGCTTCACATCCCTGTAATCCAAAACAGGTTCTAAACAAACAAAAAGGGGTACTGAGCATGAATCTGAGACTCCCACTCCCATGTTATCTACTATAGATTCATTTTCTGCCACCAAACGCACACTATAGGAATCGACCATTCGCAAAGGACCCATTCATGTTGATCCTCTATCCCCATCATCAATGTCCAGCTCGCCCTAGTCGATTCCATGTGATGGATCATGCACGTACCCCCTCAACTGTGACATGTGGAAAACATCATGCACCCAATGCATTTGTGGGGGGAGGTCTAGGAAGTAAGACACCTCGCCAACTCCACTCAGAATCTGGAAAGGGTCAATGAACCTTGGAGATAACTTTCTTCCCCAACAAATTCTCCGAAATCCCCGTCAGGGTGAGACCCGAAGGAAAATATGGTCTCCCTCCTCAAACTCTAAGGGACTCCATCTCATGTCATCATAAGATTTATGCCTGATTTTTGTAGTCCTCATCCACTCTTGGATGATCTATACCTTCTTAGTAGTATCACGTACCAACTCTGTACCCATTAGTGTTGACTCCCTTAGGTTTGTCACGCATAGAGGTGATCTGCAAGGCCACCCGTACAAAGCATTTAACGGTTCCATGATAATGGTGGATTGATAGTTGTTGTTGTATGAAAACTCCACTAGTGTTAGGTGGTCCCCAAAATATGAACAAAATGAAAAACACAAGCACTAATAATTTCCTCCAAGGTCTGTATGGTTCACTCCATCTGACCATCAGTCTATGGGTGAAAGGTTGTGATCAAGCACAATTGAGTCCCGAAAGACTCTTGTAATCCCCTCCATAGCCGGGATGTAAAGCGAGCATCACTGTCTGATATGAACATCAAGGGAACCCTATGAATCCTAAATATCTCCTAGATATAGAGGTGTCTCAATCCCTCTACTGATCCCTGCTCTTGTATGGGTAGGAAGTGAGCCAACATGGCGAGTCGGTCAACGATCACCCAGATTGAATCGTGGCCCTTAGACGTGTGTGGTAATCCCATAACGAATTCCATCGAGATACCACCCCACTTCCACTCTGGTACCTCAAGTTTCTAGGCCAAACCTACTGGAACCTGATGCTCATCTTTCACTTGCTGACAAGTGAGGCACCGTGAAACAAACTTGGCCACCACTTTCTTCAACCATGGAAACCAGTACTGACGTCAGAGATCCAGGTACATTTTCTCCACTCCAGGATGTACCGCAAAGGGGGAGGTATGGATAAACATAAAAATATACTCTCACAACACCACTGGTACTACTGTTCACCCTCTAAAAAGGATTAGATGCTCCCCACCTTTCGAAAATCAATCAGGAGCATATCCTGAGGATAACTGATCGTGTTGGGCCCCATAGTCCACATCCACAAGTTCTTCCTCCCAAACTTTATAAAAGAGTGGGGGAGTGATAGTATTAAACTGAAGGTAATCTACTCCATTATCTTCCATTAAGTAAATATGCATCGTAACTACATGCTCCATTACCTCATTTAGAAGTTGTAGACCAGATCTCATCATGAGCATGTCTGCCACCACGTTCCCCTTCCTAGGCGTATAGACTATCTCGAATTCATAGTCCTATAGGAACTCCAGTCATTGTCGCTGCCTCAGGTTCAGGTCCTTATGGGAGAATATATACCTAAGATTCTTATGGTAGGAGTAGACGGTAAACTGTTCACCCATCAAGTATTTGCACAAAATATTCAGAGAAAAGATCACTACTGCTAACTCCAGGTCATGGACCGCATAGTTTTTCTTGTTCTACCTGAACTTTCGTGAACCGTAGGTGATCACTACTTGATCCTACATCAGGAAACAACCCAGTATGGTCCCTGATGCATCGCAGAAAACTGCATACCCAGTTCCCTCCTCTAGTTGTCTCAATATGGGAGCAATCTTCAGTCTCCACCTTAGCTCTTGGAAACTCTTTTGGCACTTCTTCATCCACACAAAGAGATGTCCCTTCCATGTAAAAACTGATAATGGTGTTTCTACTCTGTAAAAGTTGGGGATGAACCTCTGGTAGTATCTGGAAGCCCCAAGAAACTTTTCACCTTAGTCACGCTCTTAGGTGGATCACAAGAAAGAACTGCCTCTATTTTCACCAGATCCACTGGAACTCCAGCCTCTGAGATGACGTGTCCCAGAAAGTAGACCTCCTGAATCCAAAACTGGCACTTTGAGGTCTTTCCATAAATCTAGTGATCTCGGAGTGTATCCAGTATTATCCATAGGTGTGTAGCATGATCCTCTTCTAACTCCGAGTACACCAAGATTTCATCAATGAAGACCACCACAAGATGATCGAGGTAAGGCTGAAAGATCCTATTCATGAGTCCTATGAACACTGTTTAGGAATTGGTCATGCAAAAGGGAATCACCAAGAACTCGTAGTGGCCATACCGGCATATGATGGCTATCTTCGGTACATCCTCTTCCCGTACTCGAAGCTAGTGATAGCCTAATCTCAGGTCAATATTTGAGAACCACCTCACTCCCTTCAACTATTCAAAGAGGTCATCAATCCTCATGAGTGGATACTTGTTCTTCACGGTCACTTGGTTCAGGCACAAGAAGTCTAAGAATATCCTCAAGCATCCATCATCCTTCTTGAAAAAAACAATAGGGCTTCCCATGTTGAAACATTGGGCCTCACAAAACCCTTATCCTATAAGTCCTCCAGTTGTACCCTCAACTCATGAAGCTCTATAGGAGCCAACTGATATGACAGTGTGGATATCAGTGTCATCCCAGGGTATAGGTAGATACAAAAGTCAACCTCCCTGCAAGGAGGTATACCTAGAACATTATCCATAAATACATCTTCATACTCATCCACCACTATAGGAAACTGAGGAATCCTATTTTCCACCACACCGAGGGTGAGGCTAACCAACTACTGAGTGATCAGCTACACCATCCTCCAATTAAGTCAGTCATGTGCTGCAAGATTTCCCTTCTCTCCTGTGAAGGAAAACCTGATCACATTCTCATAGACACACCACACTCTATGCCTAAGATAGTCAATCTGAGCATGAACTGTGGAAAACAAGTCCATACCCAAGATGAAATTATAAGGCCTCAAGGTCACTACTATGAGACGTATCCAAATCTCTCTCCTCCAAGAGTAAGCTCACACTACCGGTACTAGTTTGTAATTGTAGAATACCATCCCGTAGGAGTCACTAACCATATGGATCGAGCCAACGGCTCCACCGGAGTCTTCGTGCCTCGAATGACGTCCATGGAAAGGAAAAAGTGACTGGAACCTGTGTCTATAAGAACTGAATCTAAGGTGAAGAAGACACAGATCATACCTATAATAATATCTGGAGCACCGTGGTCATAGGACTCCTCTTCCTGAAGCTGAGCTTGACCCTGTCCACATTCCCCCTAAGTTCGTGGTTGAACAACTGGGGTGGTGGTGGTGATACCTCGAACCGTCCCCCACTGCCTACTGCTCAAAATGATCCTCTGCCACATCTTCCGCCGTGTGGACCTCCTTGCTCAGTCCAATACCTCTACCTCAGCGGTCCCTCAACCATCTGTTGAACGTTTGTGCAATGGGTCGGGCAGTCACAAGCCATGTGTCCCTACCTGCCGTACGATTAGAATGCCCTACTCCTCTACTGACCCATGCTACCCCAGTGGCCTTTCCCCACCGATCCTATGTCCTGGGGTGGCCCTTCGGATGGTCTGGCCCGCTTGGAACTCTATGTCATATATCGACTTCCCACTAAGGATGACTCCACCACCTGTCTCTCGGTGGTAGCTCCCACCATCAGTGCCTGCTCTCTGAAGATGCTCTTTACTAGTAGAGCTCTCTCTAGCACTCCAACCTAAGTGGGGATGCTGAGGGAAATCATTGATGCCTTAATCTCCCATAGGAGTCCCTACTCAATGGTCTGGGCCTTGAATAAAGGTTCTCTTACCATATCCATAGAGTAGAAGGAGAGGACTGTAAACCTTGCATAGTATTCATCCCCTGACATACTTCCCTACTGTAGGTGAATCATATCCTATATGTACACTGACCAAAACGTCCTGGGTAAGAAATCCTCCTGCAAAAGCTGCTCTAAGTCAACCTAGGAGAGGGTCTCCTCGTTATGAGTTTGAATCGTCATGCTACAACATCTCCCTACCAATCCCTGAAGAAGTATTGTGGTTAAGATCTCCATCTGGTCAAGTGGCATCCTCACTAAGCAGAAGACCCGCATCACTGCCTCCAACCAGTACTTAGGGACCTCAGGATATATCTATCCCATGAACCTAGGAGGTCTCTATCTCAGAAACCCATGAAAGGAACTGAGACTTCATGAGTCCTCCAATGGTAGCATCGACAGTAACTGCTTATGAAAGGGTGGTGGTAACACTAGCACACCACCCAGTGGGGCATCTCTAGCACCGGTCCCTGAACTGACGCCTCATCGCTAGGCGGGATGTCCTCATGGTCATGTATCAGAATCCTAACTGGCTGTCTACATTGAGGAATCCTAAAATAGATCAAGATTTACCACAGTTAGTAGATTATACATTGTGAGTTAAATCTAATTCAGGAAGAACATGAGGAAACACTCAATTCCTATATGATTCATGCAACCAATGTTTTTATGTATAGAGAAAAAAAACAGAATTCAAAGTACTGGTGTACGGATATGTAGTCCACAACACCAATAATGGAATCCCCGAATCTGAAAGTTTAACTCGAAACATTTAACAATGTTTCCCAAAAACAAAAGAAATAGACTCCCGATCTTTGAGGTAGAACCGAACACCTATGCTACCACTTTTTCACAACCCGTACCCCAGGGCTCATGTCATGACTCCCCCAGGCCCACCTCCCAAAGTTTGGGGGTTGGAGACTAGTTCCAAATGAATCAACATAAAAGTGGGAGACATTTTCTAGAGTACCTATACGCATATAAACACAACCACATCCCAAAAAATGGAAAGGAAAACATCCATTCCACTAAACAACCACTGATTAAAGGTACAATCTGTAGGTAAAATGGGCCATAATACAAACCCAAAAAAAGAAAAACTCAAAATAGGAATGTACAAAAGATTTATGAAAGTTGTCCGCTGAAAACCCCACCTAATGGGTAAGTATAGAGTAGCTTCCAGAAGCCATAGAAGTACACCCCTCCTGCCTGATCTCAATAGCCACCACCAGGTCCCAGGGCACCAAGTCCTCCGTCAAGGCGTTTGTCGTCTGCACCAGACACAACACGTGTGGGTGAATCCTGTGTAGGGGTGACTAACAAAATACTCAGTAAGGACCCCAAACCACACAGAAAAGACTACAAATCAATATGAAAAGAAAACCACCAAGCATGATCATGAATCAAGACATCTCAGACATGTATAATCTAAAGTGCTGATGAAGGTCCCATTTATCACCAATTTTTTAGAACATATAAATTACCAGGGATTTAAACATATCTCATGTAGTCTGTGATTTTCTATCATTGATAAAGGCTATTTCTAGCATTATTAAAGGCCTATTTTTTAGTAGTGGGTGTCAAAATGGAAATAATTCCATTTCGGATGTAGTTGTTTTCCTTACAAAGTGAAAAAAAAATTATTACAATTACAAAATATGTTTCTCCAGAACAACTATCCAATATATATGTAAGAGAAGAGGGAAGGATATATAGAGTTCCACTACCAATTATATCTGATACGAATTCATGGTTCACATCATTGTTTTGGATAATCCTTCAATATTAATTAGAGACAGAGTTGATTTTCAACAGTACTTATATTCTTTAGATTGATGGTAATTCTGAGAGAACTATTTTAACTTTTGATAATATGGTGATATCTTATTCAATATAATTCCAATAATATTGTGATTGAAACCTCCAACAAGTAGATTCCTCATATAATGATAGTTTTCAATCTATAATTCAAATGACGTATCATGAGGATATTTGTTTAAAAAGATGGTGGACCCCAACATGATGGGATGAAGTTTGAGAGGGGAATTTGCTATATCTTGACCTTGACTAAGAAATGATAGATAAGGTTTAAACCATTCAATATAATTTTAAATCAGCACAATGTTGACAAAAGATTTTTGCAGACAACCATTGATGAGATATATAATTTAATGTTGGTGACAAGGTGTCCCTCCAGATATATCCATGGAAGCGGGTAATGATATTTGGGAAGAATGGAAAGTTAATACCTAGATACATCAGTCACTTTTACATCCTTGATTGTGTTTGGGAGGTATTTTATCAATTAACCCTCCCTCAAATTCTCTCCCATGTACATGATGTGTTCCATGTATTTCTTTTGAGGAAGTACATACCAAACACTTCACAAGTAATAAACTTAGAATCCATGAATTTGGAACAAGACCAATAATTTGAAGAATAACCAATATATATCCTAAATTTAAGATATAAGTTGATAAGAAACAATACCACTTATATGATCAATTTACTACTGAGGAATCATAAGACCAAAGATGTTATGTGAGAACCCAGGGAGGTAATGAGACAAAAGTACTGTCACTTGTTTTATTCCTAGTAATATAATTGTAATGATGAAATTATTTTAAGGGGGTATAATGTGATAAAAAATGATTTTAGTAACTAATTTTACTTAAATCATGATGACTATCTTTACTTATACTATACACCCGACCAAAAAAACCATGATATTTTATTGAAATAAAAGTATTAAATACGATCATTATATTATAACTGTCGAATTGGAAGACATAAATAAGAATTACCTACCTTATGAAAATATTGAAAAAATGTATGATAAATCAAAGATCATTTTTTCCTTGAAAATACAATTTTTATAAAAAAAATGGATTTTATGAATTAAGAGTGCTAATATGAAAATTAATTTTTATTATCCCTTGAACTATTATTTTTTATATTGGATTTTATAATTAAAATGGTAGGTATAAATTATATAAAAATAACTAATTCATTTTTAGGGAAAAATTAAATCAATTGGATTGATGACAATTACCACGATAATGGTAAAATTTTTATTTCCAAAGAAGTTAATTACCACATATTTTTATCTAATCAAAAAAATTAATCTATTCTCAACATTTAATAAAATATAATTTTGAACCTATATATAAATATATTAACAATAATTAAATTTCTAATCAATACTAAATAATATTGAGAACACTTAATGTTTAAAACAATATTTTTCTACAAACTAGATTTTCTATATATTAAATTTTTTAATTTAAAAGTCAATTTTAAAATATTTAGAAATTAGAATAGTGTATATGGATCTTAAATTCAGTTTTATAACATCAATTTTTTAGATGTTTTTCCATATATATTTTAATTAAAAATATATTACTTAGGAAAAAACTACATACAACATTGAAAGAAAAAAGATTAAAAATGGGTAACCAATGGGGTAAAAGGAATAAAATGTTAAAAAATGATTCTAATTAAGTGTTTGAGGAGTGTCTCCAGAAAACATTATATAAAATTATTTATTTTCTATTTTTTAGTCTTCTCAACATGAAAAATATATGCTCTCTTTTTATTAAGAATAAATAATTAAAGAATGTCATTCTCATCATTTATAAAATGGGACAATCACCACCCCTTCAAGAACACTGTAATTTTTTTTCCACTTGAAAATATACAATTTTATTTCCCCGATAAAAATTTTCCAAGGGAAGTTGAATGTTTTCAGCATAAGTACTACATTTTTTTTAACATTATTTCTCTTATATCATTCCATTTCAAATATATTTTTACCAATATTATATGATTACATCAGTATTTTTATTATACCAAATTTTTTATTTGTTGTTAATAACCATTAACTATCGTGCCTCTTTTCCATTAAGAAAAATTAAAACATCATTCATGTATTTGTGTGTACTAACATATCCACTAAGTAACGTATCTCATTTTTCATATATCATTTTTCTTATTTATTTAAAAATGTTAAAATATAATTCAAAATGTTATAAATGTCTAAAAAAATTCCATTATTCTTATTCAATAGTTATATTGTGGAAAATCATACCACTTTCATGACCATACTCACCCATTGATTATGGTATGTTCATATTTGAGTTTGTCTGACCACCTACCTGAACGTTGAAAAAAAATAATATCATGTATAACTATGAGAACATAATTACTTATAATATATGACATAAATAAGTCAATAACTATTTGTTTTTAGTTTTTGAATGTTACTATTAGTTTTAAACTCTTTAATTAAGATACCAACGTATTCTCATTAAAAATAAATGAAACATGTTAATCGTTGATTTCATCATTAAGGATATAACAACCCATACATTAATAAACCCAAAATTAACATATTTTTTAATAATTTTTCAGTTTATTATATTCCAATTACAGTTTAGGTACATAGTTTTATAGAATTAGGAAACCCATTAAATAACATAGGGTGAAATAACACATAATGTCCATTGTTTCCATAAAAATAGGATTCATAAGTCCATAGTCCTCCTTAAATAATGAAACACTTCATTTTTTTGAGTCCAATTTCCTTTATTTGGATATAGACTTCTTAATAGTTATTAACCATCCTTAGCCCCTCTGAAAAACATTTAAAAATTAGGATGAGAATAAAATATCTTTAAGTGATATAAAGGAATGAAATATATTATCCTAGTAAAAATTAAGCAAACTAATAAATATTTTACCTTTTCACAATTAAAATTTATCAGATATAAAATAACATTTCAAAAATTTAAAATAATCATTTTCATAGTGAAAACCTTTAAAAACTGTTAATAAGAAATAGAAAACCATTGTAGGAATCTGTGAAAATTATATTCATAACCTGTGTTCACTCATGTCTAAAATGAATAGAGAATATTTAAATCCATAGGATATTCCTCCTTGGTTAACTTACTCCTTCTTTACATTGAACACCTGGAAAATTACCAATGAATTTGAAAGCTATATCATCTTACCCACAATATATGTTTTATTAGGTTAACCCAGTGCATAATTTTATTGATCTCACCCTCCATATAAGTTTTATCAGGCTCACCAATCATCATATATGATTCTCAAGTATGATATCATGATTTTTTAATATTGACCCTTTCATCATAATCCCTTGAAAGGTCTTTTGAACTGACATGAAAAACACTTTTAGATATCAAAATACCCTTTCATTTTAAATTTTTTTATGAAAAACTCAAAATTCCTTGAACAAAGGAAAATGATTTTCTTGGAAATACCATGGAATCATTTTAAGGATACCTAATAAATAATAATATCCATGATAGAGGGAAAATTTTTTCAATCCTTATATGTTAATATAGATAATTCTTTATTCCTTTTGTAAAGTAAGTCAGAAAATTTAAAATGAAATTTGTAAAAAGATTAATTTTGAACACATCTGTGAGAAATTAAAAGGAGAGATAAAATTTAATTTAAAATTTAATTATATAAATATTTATACATCCATTACTATTCTTATGAATTTAAATGTGAAGATAAATTTTTGAAAAGAAATATTTTAAAATTTTAAAATAAGTTTTAAATTTTATGTTTCCCTTATGGCTTGATGATATTTGAATCAATGAAAATTTGATGGAAATAACATTGAATGGATTTGGAAAAAGTCAAAACCCGAACCTAACCATGTCTCAAGCCCCAAATACCCCAACACCTCCTCCATATGCTAGGTGGTTGCGACCAGTGATGAAACTCATATACTAAATTAGAGGCCTTTCCTAATGTACTTGTATGCACACATCGGACTATATCAATGTAAAAGTATAGAGGAATAATAATAATAATAAAATGAAATAGGTATAAAGTAAACCAATATTGAAAACCCTTTGTGGTGTATAAGAGTATGATAGTGAAACTAAAATGTAAAGGGGAAAAATACACACCCAAGAAGAAAGATGTCCCAACCTGAAAAAACTAGTAAGTAAATCACTAAGATAGACCAACTCCTTGTCACCAAGCTACAACCATTGTACACGGTCCCAATCACCAAGTATCCCTAATATCCTCTATAGTAACCGCCAATCTATCCTTCATCTTCATAAGATATGACACATGTAGGAAAATCCCATGCAAGAGTAAGTATATATATACCTAGTAGGACACCCCAAAAGATAAGGGGGGATAAATAAGAGACAAAATAGGAATATAAAGATAGTAAATATTAAATAGGACGCAGTTCAACCCAAGGAAATATAATTATTAACCTATTAAAAACACAAGGGTCTCAACACGGTGTGTATATGGACTACATATCAAGTATTTTCCACCCATATCAGTGGAGTAACCCATCCAAACACAAGAATCTAAACACAGAATGTAGGTGGACTACCTCGCGCATCATCACAACCCATGTAGGAGAGTAAATGAATCCAACATCATGGATACCTATGTATATATATTCTCAACAAAATTAACCCAAATGAGAGAAAATGGGGATCTCAATTTCATAGCTCGGCTCAGGAAAAGAGTCACCATTAGTTCCTAAATTCCATAATTGATGCCCAACATCTCACATGTCTACCGAATAGAAAACATCCAAATCAAGCCTCACCTTTCCAATGTGTTGCACTTTCAAGGGGCCACAACCTTTAGGTAGAGGACCAATTCTATAGTAAAATTGGAAGGTTCCACTCAGTGGATTGATAGAGGACACATACTATGTTCCAAAAGGAGGGTTCAACTCAAATAGTTGATAGAGGTCCCATGCATGACCTAGCTGGAGGGTTCCACTATAATAGTCGATAGAGAACCCATTCTATACTTAAAGGGAGGATTCCACTCAATGGATAGATAGTGGAGACATGCATCGACCAGGTGAAGTGTTCCAATATGTAATATGAAGGACCCATGACTTGTCCCAGTATAAGGCTTCCACTTTGATAGTTGATAGAGGACCCATTCCATGTGCCAATAGGAGGGTTTCACTCTCTAATGATAAAAGAACCATTCCCTTAATTCACAATAGGTTTTCTACACTAATATTCAATAGAGGACCCATTCCATTCCGAGAAGGAGGGTTCCCATATGATGGATGATAGAGGACCCATGCCCTTCCCAGATGGAGGGCTACACTCTGAACTATAGAGGACCAATGCCTTGTCCTAACAGTATGTTTCCACTCTGAAAGGATCTGGTGATCGTAAGTGATCACTTATGTCATCATTAATCACCTAAATATGTTCCAAGACCGTAAAATCTCAAATAATATCTCAAAATCCACAATGGAGGGTACCACCACATTCTATGTGAAAAAAACAGTCAGGATATGCTACTCTCAAAACCAAAATTTGCATCCAAAGGAAGGAGATGTGAGAGATTAAAATTTCATTAAAAGTAACCAAGGGGTATACGACATGTGAGAGGAACCACACATCATGTGGTCCCACTCTTCCACTTGGTCGTGTCCCTAGAGGTATATAGTTTGACAACCATGTGGAACTACATTGTGTATAGAGATTCTACATGATGTTTCCTAACACTCAGGGTCCCTACCCGTTCACCTTGGTTGTGTCTATGTACTTTAGTACACAACCGTGTGACTGGCCATATCATTACACATAGGGTCCTACCAATGTGTTATGCCACATGGATCGACTGCCTGGGAAAGGGGTACATGATGTTTAAGAGGGAATCATGTCATTTCATGCTTATAATTTCTAAAACCCTAGTTGCCACAAAAAAAGGGATACATTCCATGAGTTCAATGAACTGCACGGCGTGTAGTCGAGTTTTTAGTAGAAATCCATATCCACTTTCCAAGATCTAGATATAATTTTTAAAATTCGAATCCAGTGTCTACTTCATATGAAATAAATGGATCTAGTCATAATTATTTGTTTATAGCCCTATAGTGTCCACAAATTGGTTCCATCAACCCATGAGGGATTCACCACACATCCCCCACATTCCATTTATCATCTTACATCTCTGATTCACTTTCTGTTCCAATTAATCGATCATCGAAAACTAGAAAAGCCTTTTTTTCCATCCATGATTTGATGCTATGATCATATTATGTGATTCTTCCACAAATCCAAGGGTCTGATCAGGCTCTGTACTACCCGTAAATGTCAGATTGAGACCTCATGGTCTAATGTTGTTGAACGTAAATAAATTGTGGGGGAAAGGCAGTATAACAAATATTTATCGATCACTAACAAGCATTATTCAATAAAAATATCAATTAGGGATATTTGGGGTCATAAAATAGTTTCATAAACAATTTAATTTCAACTCACAGGTGCATGAAATGTTTAGAAAATTGGTGTAGAACGTAAAAGAATTGATCATGCTCAATAAATTTAATCAGTAAGCCTAAAATACATGAAATTATGAGTCCTAATTGAATATTGGATTGGTATTCATTGAATAATGTTCTCACCAATTAATTGAAGAAGTCATTACATTCAATGTATCCTGATCTTCCCTAATCTAGAGTATCGTCGTCGTCAAATGTCATTCTCCAACAGAAGGACAAAAGATAATTTCCAAAATCTCCCAAGCACAAGTGGATAAACATAGAGAATTTAATATAATGATTTACTTATATAATTTTATAAAAGTTTAATTTAATTGATATAAATAAACATAATTATTTATTTTAACAAAAAAAACCCGCCAATGGTCTCCATTTCAAAATTCCCCACGCCGACCATCCTGAGGTCGCGCCTAAGGTAAACATCACTTTATAGAATCTACTGTGATCTTAGATTTCTAATAAAATATTATGTTTAAGACTTATCACATTTTCTTTGAGAAATTTAATGTGTGTAATATAAAATAATTTTATCATTTTACAAAATTAATTCCAAGTACTCCTGGCCTCAGAATCACAATACATCTCATCTCCCATCTCTGAAAATATATATAGAAATATTTTAAAGTATTACAAGAAAAAATGGGGTCTCTATATCATTCCACATTTCAATATTTTCATCACTAAAAATAAAAGACTATAAAAATAGCTCGAGATATTGAGCCCGTATTTGGCTCTCCTTCTCCCAGGAGCTCTCCTACATGCTCCCGTGCTGCCAAAACATGTGAACCTAGGGGATTTTCCATCTATGTAGGGTCCTCTCATGTTGATCCTTTATCTCCATTGGGTTCTCTT
Source organism: Viscum album (assembly GCA_963277665.1). Taxonomy (NCBI): domain Eukaryota; kingdom Viridiplantae; phylum Streptophyta; class Magnoliopsida; order Santalales; family Viscaceae; genus Viscum; species Viscum album. The sequence goes on along the minus strand of OY728167.1, from coordinate 735,582,690 downwards.
CAAAATTGGATCCATCCTCTATTTCCATCTCTCCCCATTTGATGATGTGTGCGGGTTCAGGCACGTATCTCCTCATCTATGACAGGTGGAAGACTTCATGCACCCATTCAAAATGTGGTGGTTGGTAGTGGTGGTAAGAAACCTAACCAACCCTCTATAAGATCTCAAATATCCTGATGAACCTATGTGATAGATTTTATCCCCTTTTTAACACCCACAATCCTCATTGTGGGTATACTCTCAAGAAAATTTGGCCTCCCTAGTCAAACTCAAAGTTCCCATGATGATAGTTTACATAAGATTTCTACCTTCTCTGGTCCATCCTCATCTGATCATGGATGACATGGACCTTCTTCATTATCAACTTCACCAAATCTAGACCCACAATAGATGTATCACCAATCTCTATTCATCACTAGGGTGACCTAAAGGTTCTCCCATATAGGGCCAAAATTTATTTCATGCCAATAGTAGGGTGGTATTTGTTGTTGTGCACAAAATATACCAAGGGTAGGTGATCCTCCCAACTCCGATCAAAGTAAAATATGTAATCCCTCAGCATATCTTGTAACATCATGATAGTGTACTAGTTCTTCCCATAATTCTAGTGGTGAAATATTATATTCATCCTCATATTCTTCTTGAATGCCTCCTTCATTCCTCTATACAACCATGACATGAACCATGCATCATGATTGGAGATAATAGTCAAGGGAACCCCATAAAGGTGAAAAATATCCCATATGTTCATCTACCCCAAACTCTCCACTAAACACTACTCCCTAATATCAAGGACGTTTTTTGGAACTTATGATTCCATCAAATATCACCCAGATGGTTTCATGGACAATAACTTTTTGAAAAATCCATATCACAACATCCATGGATATTTCATCCCACTTCCACTCCAAGATCTGAAGGTGCTACAACAGACCTACTAGAAAATGGTTCTCATCCTTTTCCTACTAATAGGTAAGGCATTGGGAGATGAACTCATCCATTCTTCATAAACTTTTTGAGCAACAAAAGTGTTGCTAAAGGTCTATGTACATTTTCCCCACACCAAGATGTACAACCAAAGGGGAAGTGTGGAACTCCCGCATCACCTCCTCCCACATTGTGAAAGGGACCATTGTCCATCATTGGAAAAGGGATTTACTCCTTTAGAATATTCATATGGTGAATCTTCTATGGATATCTTGTAATGAAAGTCCTCAGAGTTGATGTCTCCCAACTGGGACTCTATCACCTGATCAAGAAGTAGAGGAGTTAACACCATAAACTAAAGGAAATATGCACCCTCCTACTCTACTAGGGTTAGTTGAAAGGAACCATCTACTCAGAATCCTCCCACACTAAATGATCCTGATACTTAATGTTATGAGAATATTCTACTATATTTCCCTTCCCTATAGTTCTAAATATCTTGAAATCATAGTCTTTCAGAAACTCCAACAAGCATGATTTTCTTATGTTCAAGTATCCTTATGTGAAGACACACATGAGACTATAATGGTGAGAGTAAACCATGAAACAGTCTCCCAAAATGTAGTGCCTCTAAATCCTCAAGAAAATACTATTGGTTACAGCTATAGTTCCTGATTCACATAGTTCTATACATGGGGTCTCAACTGCATCGACCTGTATGCGATAACTTTCTACTGCTGCATCAAAACATAGATGAGTCCAGCTTCTGTAGAATTTCAATACACTATGTACACCATTCCATCCTATGTTAGTCTCAATAAAAGATCACTCATTAGCCTTAGAATCAACACCTCTAAGTACTTCTTGAACATATTATTCTAGGTAAACAGAATCCCTTTCTGTGAAAGGGATTTCAAAGGGGAATAAATCATGGAGAAATTTTCCCAAAAAAATCTTATAGTACCTCTCCAAGTAAAGAAAAATATACACCTTATAAATCATATTGGGTGTCTCCAATGAAATAACTTTGTCGATTTTCATTGGGTCCATGGCTAATCCATGCTCAGAAATTATATGCCCTATAAAGTGATCCTTGAGAATCTGGAACTGGACCATCGATAAATTTTCATAAAACTGGTGCTCTAGAAGAAAACCTAGAACCATCCTCAACTTACCTAAATGTGCCTCCTCTATCATATAGTAGGTTAGTATGTCTTCAATGATGAAAAACACAAATTGGTACAAGTACTACTGGAAGATTTGGTTCATTTTAGTCATAAACTGTGTGAGGGAATTCATTACACCAAAGGGAATCACCAAGAACTCATAGTGTCTATAGAGATATCAGATTACCAAATTTGGAATATCAGCCCTGAAAAAACTCAACTAGTGGTAGGTAGACCTTACATCGATCTTTGGTAACCACCTCACACCTCACAACTAGTCAAATAGGTCATCATTCCTTTGGAAAGGCTACTTATTAATTTTTTTGGCCTCCTTTAGTCTAAGATAATCCATGAAAAGAAACATGATCCCATCATCCTTCTTCACAAAAAAAATGTGAATCTACCTAGGTGGGCACACTATATCTGATGAATACCTTCTCTCAAAGGTCCTCTAACTGAAACCAAAACACCCAAAGCTCATTAGGGGCCATCCGATATTCTGTATAATATATAGAAGCTATCCAAGGATGTAAATCAATACAGAACCCCATCTCTTGACTTGGAGGTAGTCCTAAAACATCCTCAGGGAAGACATCCATATAATCATCCAAAAATGATGGAATCAAGATTCTTGAAGAGCATGTTGCACCAAGTTCTACACTCACCAAAATATGGGTGATGGTATGTAGCCTCCTACTCGGAGCACTCACTCACCCTGCCATGAGATCTCTCTCAGCCAAAAAGTATAATATCATCACATCAGTATGAAGGAATATGAATCATTTGAGGTGACAGTAAATCTAGAATAAAACCATGGAAAACTAATCCATACCCTTGAGGATGTCACAGGGAACCATCATGATGACCAAAATGTCCCAGGTGAACCTCACTGTATACATATCCACTATTATCCCTCCCTGATGCAGCCCTAGAAGGTCCTGAATCTGAACTGAGTGAAATAAAGAGGGGTAGTACTCTTCATATATTAATTTTTGGAATTAGATCCATGGTAGTGTTGATTCATTATGAATCTGGGTAACATGACTCCATCAGTACCCATATGCTCCGTGGATAAGGCTAATGGACAACACAACCAACTGATCTGTCGGTGTTTGCATGAGATGGAAATCAAAAACAACCGACTCTAGGCAATTTTCATATTCCGAGGGATCTGGATCACCATGGAACCTTAGTGTCCTCTAGAGCTGGAACTCATGAAGTGTTCTAATCCTACATGCATCCTCATCCTACTATGCTTGGATGATCTACTGCTTGATAGGTGGTGGTGTTGCTACCTTCCCACCAGGAATAAGAATCACACGGGATGGACCCTGAAATGAGGCCTCATAGCTCATCAAATCTTCATGAGAATTAAAAACTAGTATCTTATATATATATCATTATAGAGGCATCCTAAAATTTTAATCAAGACAGACCATAGTTATGAAATAATATATATATATATATATATATAATAATGGGGAGGTGACTCAAGAAGGACTGTCAAAGAATAAATCCTATATGATGAATGTAAAACTATTCCCTGCAACCAATGTCTTGGTGTGATGATTCCATAAGAAGGTAGTCAATGTCCTAGTGAATGGATAATTCAGCTACCCGTACCATCCATAGATTCCCTGACACGAGATCCTCACTCGAGACACTTTGAAACTATTTCCCTAATCCCAACCAAATCCTTGTAAGAGGACTACTCCAAACACCGTACCAAGGATCAAACCATCTCTGATACCAATCTATCACGACCCAACCCTATCCAAGGCTCGAGCCACAACTACCCTATGCACGCCTCTATAGGAAAGGGGTGGAGACTAGTGCCTAAAGGCATATCCTAAATAGGGGGTTGTTTCCAAACTAACTTACACACACACACCCTATCATCTTAATTCCTTAGTGAAGAGGAATAATAATAGAAATATGGAATAACTAGAAAGTAAACCAATCATGAAAAACCTCTATGGTTTATAAGAATACAATAGTCAAAACTGAAAAGTAAAGGGAAAAAATACACACTCGGCCAAAAAGATATCCCATCCTAACAAAACTGGAAAGTAAAATGATGAGAGATCTTAACTCTTATTTTCCATGTAATGACCACCATACACGGTCTTAAGCACCCAGTATCCCTAAGATCCTCTATAGTCACCGCTAATTTTTCTTTCGTCTACATAAGACACGAAACATATAGGAAAATCCCATCCATGGGTGAGTATGTACATACCTAGTAGGATGCCCCAAAAGTCGAAGGGGGTGTAATAAGAGGACCATTTGGAATTCAAATACAGTATATAGTAAATAGGATAAAGGTCAATATACTACAAGAGAAGGGGTTACCTCATCCAAACAAAAGGGGCTCAACACATGTGTAGATAGACTATACATAGAGTCTTTTCCACCCATAGATAGAGAGTAAACTCATCTAAACAAAAGAAGATAAAGAAATAAAGAAGGTGTACTACACCACACATTTTCACAACCCATGGATGGAGAATAACCGAATTCAAAAATATTGATACATGCATATATATATATATATATTTATATTCTCATTAAAAGAATCCAAAATAAGAGAGAATGGGGGATCTCCATCTCACAACCCATCTCAAGGAAATAGTCATTGTCAGTTCCATAAGTCCATCAGTGATGCCCAACATCACGCACATCTACCCAGAAGAAAACATATAAGCAAAACCTCACCCCACTACTATGATACATAGTAAAGGGTCCATAACTTCTAGGTATAGAACCCATGCCATGGTACAATAAGAGGGTTCCACTCAGTTGATATATATAGGACCCATTCCCTATTCTAACACAAGGGTTCTAGTCAAATAGTTGATAGATAAACCATCCCCTACCCATTTAGAGTGTTCCACTCTAATAGACGAGTGAGGACCTTTTCCTTACCCAACATGAGGGTTCCACTAAATGGATACATAGAGGAACCATTCCCATCCCAGATGGAGGGTTCCACTATCTAATATGGAGAAACCATAGCCTTTCTTAGTAGAAGGGTTCCACTCTTATAGGTATATTGAGGACCCTTTCCCTTTGCCAATAAGAGGGTTCCACTCTCTGATTCTAGTGGAACCATTCCTTGAATCTGTAGGAGGTCTCTCTATAATATTCAATAGAGGACCCATGCCCTGTAAAGAATGTGGGTTGGACTCTAATGGAAGATAGAGGACTCATGCCCAAGCTAGCTGGAGGGTTCCACTCTAAAGTATGGAGGACTCATGCCATATCCTAGTAGGAGGGTTCCACTTTGAAAGCCTCTGGTGATCCATCATGATAACTCCCATTGTCGAGCATCACTTAAATAAGTGCCAATCCTGGAACATCTTGTATCATATCTCAAAACACACAACAGAGGAAACTATCACATTTTATAAAGAAAAAACTCAGGGTTAGATACTTACAGGCCAAAATCTGAATCCAAACAAATGATATATGAGAGATTAATGTTTCTTCAAAAGGAACCAGAGGGTACATGGAATGTGTGGGGACCCACAAAATGTGTGTCCCTGATCCATTACATGGTTGTGTCCCTATAGGTACATAGATCTCCAATCGTGTAGAACTATATGGCATGTAGGGAGTCTAAACAGTGTCTCATAACACTTGGGTTCCCTACCCGGGTACTTTGACTCTGTTTATGTACATAGAGACATGAATATGTTCCGGGTCAGATCATTCCACATAGGGTAATAGTTGTGTGCTCCGACACATAGTTCGACTACCCATGAAATGGGTACACGATGTGTAGGAAGGGTACACACCATGAAATCCTTATAATTTACAAAACCTTATTTGTATTAGAAAAGGGGCTACACGTCATGTGTTTAATGAACTGCATGACGTGTAGTCGGGTTTTTCATAGAAATATAGATCTGCAATATACACGCCAGATCTAACTTTTTCATTCAGAATAAAACCATACCATCATCCAAAATTGGTATATATATTCCCAATTCATCATTTTTTGCGATTCAGTGGCTTGAAATTGGTTCTGTCGACCCATGGGGGTTCATCGCACGTCCCACGTGCCCTGTTCTTCATTGAGTGTATCCAATTTGGTTTCAATTTTGAAAAATCAACCACCTATAAATCCTTCATTGACATCACAAATTTTACATTTCCAATGTTTTGTTTCATTATTCCTTGATTTGGTGGGTCGGATCAGGCTCAGTCCCACCCAGAAAAGTCGAATCGTGACCTCAGGGTCCAATAATGATGAACACAAATAAATTTAAGTAAAAATGAACAGTTTAAAAGTTTTATTGATATTTTCCATATTTTATTAGCCAAAAATATAAATTGTGTATACATGGGGATAAAAAAAATTTCATAATCAATTTAATTTCAATTCACTAGTGCATGCAATGTTCTAAAAATTAGCACAGATCATTAACGGGGTGATCCTTCTTAATAAAATTTAATCAATAAGGGAGAAACCCACAAATTGAAGATTCCTACCCTAATATTAGACCGTTCGTCATTGAAGAACAAATTATCCAATGAATGGATGATGACATTGTGTTTACTACATCCTGATCTACCATAATCTAGATCCTCATCATCGTCAGATGTGATTCAAGAACAGAATCAAGAAAGAGAAGCTCTCAATTCTCTATAGTGCAAGAAGTTAAACCTAGAGAAATTTATATCATATTGTACTTATATATTTTTAGAATATTTTAATTTAATTAAAATAAATAAACATAATAATTTATTTTAATAAAACGAACCCACCAACTGTGTCCATATCTGAACGTGCTGCTCCGACCTGCTTTAGGTCGAACCTAGGGTATCACCTTTTAGACTCAACCGTGGTCTCATATTTTTTATCCAAGAATCCATATAGTATTTATGAAATTTTATTTAATAAATTTAACATAAATAATATAAAATATATATAATATTATTTCAAAATTAATTTTGGGCACATCGGGCCTAGAAATCGCACGTTGTCGCAGCCACTAACTTTGAATATATATATAAATATTTAAAGGTATTATAAATAAAAAAACTAATACTCTACATAAAAACTATAATTTTTATATTAGAATTGTAAAATAAACCCATAAGGTAGTTTATACACTAGAAAAAAGATAACATGTGGTGAAAATAGCTTAAGTCTCAATGAAAGGAAATTGAGACTAGATATCACTTACTTCGAATCTGAATAATCACATATGCTCTTTAACTTACTAAATAATAAATTTATGTTAATTATTTAAAAGAATATTATTATTTTCAAGTTTATTATACATTTTATTTCACTTTTACCCTTGATACATTCGATTACATAATCAATTAAGTTCATATCAGATGATTTGAGGATATTTAGCTCATATGTTCAAAATGGATTCGATAGGTTGATCATGGTCAAAGGGGTCATTATTTCATCATCTCCAGAATCTTAACAATGAAACTATTTTTATATTTATACAATAAATACACTTTTAAAACCATCCATGTAAGGGTTTAATGTAAAATTATACATGTATCTCCATGGAGCTTTTAATCCACATATACGCATGAATGTCCTTATCATTATCCAATGGATGGAAAGGTAATAAAAGATATGAAATCATATCTTTTTACAATGATAAATATTTCATGTATAATATATATACATTATCTACATCCTTATAACCATCTATGAAAGTCTTTGAGGAAAGAAATTACATCGGTTATGCCTTCTATATAATAACATCTTAGTATAGCATGGTTAGCATAGAATTGAATGAGGTAAAAGAAGTGGAAAAATGAAAAAGATCTATTAATATTATTATATAAACATCGAGATACCTTCTTTGTAACTCCTATTAAGGGCCCAAAGGATGGTATTTTTAGGATAACATCATCTCTAGAACTTGTATAATAATGTCAAGATGAGGTTTTAAAGGGTTTTGGTCAATCTAAGTTTCTCAATGTAGTGTAAAGGATAGAGGAGTTGTAATTTATTTTTATAGTGAAGAAAAGGACTCACTTGGAATTAGCTAAAATATTTTAATATAAAAAAATCATTTTCACATTAATGTAGAAAAATATGGGAACAATTTATAATCAAGGATGATGATTATTTGAAATCCTATCATCTAAAAAAATTTGGATAAGTTTAGGTGATGTTTTAACCCCTATCACTTAGTTTTAACTTCTTTTTATTCCTTTTATTGATTATCTAAATGATAAAGTTTTTACTCATTACGAATCAACAAAGTTATAATAAAAGGAATAGAGACCCATAAATTGACAATAGTTGATATTATTTACTATATGCAATTAATTTTTCCAAAGATACTATTTTTTTGAATTTTAAATCCTTTATTAAAATATTAATAAGCATAAATACAACAAAATTCATTTTTGGAACTATTCAAATAATTTATTTTTCAATAAATATATAATGGAAGTAATACAATTTTAATGTAATATTTTTTTAAAAAAAATAATATATTATATTTATAAAAAAATGAATACCATTTCCCTGTAAAAAATATTTCATTGTAAGTTGTTAAAATCATTTACGACATTTTTACACTACTTGAACAAACATTGTGTCTGCATTATGTGATAATTGAAGATAATTATTTCATCTCTAAAAATTAAAATAAATTACCTTAATTAAAAAAATATTTATCTTAAAAATAAACCATTAATAACAATCCATGTATTTTTTTTATCCCTAATAAAACATATTAGATATATTAAAATCAGAAAATTGAAATTTTGAAAATATTCTTTTCATAAAATATTATAACTGTCATTTTCAAGGACAAATGGAACCAAAATTAATTAATTTAAATATTTAATCAGTTTAGTAGAATTATATTCATCCAATATATTTAGTGAAAGTGATAGGGTGTATTTAAAACCTTTTACATTATTTTTAACCCTAATTAACCCAATTTACCCTTTAGTTTTGTGATAAATATTTACCATGGTTACTATTCATTATAAAAAATATATAGATTAAATAATATTTTTTTTGGAAATTATGATTCAAAAAATGGATTTGATTTATTCAAATTCAATTAATATATATATCATAATTACTTTGAAAGTAAACTTATAAAATGTGAGGAGAAACAATTTTATAGAAAAAAGTGTATTTAAACCTGAAAATGAATTTATACAATGATCAAGTATAATGTTTATTATGATGTAATTAATTAGATAATATCTAATTAAATGATACTTATGTTACATCAGTATCAAATTAAAAACATAATTATGCTTTTAAATTACGCTATTTAATGAAAAGAAATGAAAATTTTACAATAATTGGTATTTTTCACTATTCACATAAAAATAAATAATTCCAAAATTCCAAAAAAAAATCTAACATAAAACTGACATGATGTTTCAAATATAATGTTAATTTCAAATATATATATATATATATATATATATATTACTTTTAAATTTCATGCACAAAATGCAATAAAAACCATTTTTGATGAAATTGAATTTTGAAGTATAAAATGATTTTATAGAACATTGAGTACATATTCATTATGAACTAATTAATACCTTTACAAAATATTAAAACATTATATTTATTTTAAACAATGTGGTTATTTCTATTTGTACATCCATTTTAATTACTAGATTATAATGGGAACATTTGAATAATATTGTTTTTATAGTATATTGAAATTCTCTTAAAACTCAATGTTTTGTGTTAAGAAATCTATCGAGCGTAATATTCTCTTAAACTAAATTTTTGAGGTGTTACAATGGATTTTCACCAAAACATCCATAAAATGAAATGATAAAATTATAAATAATTATAACGAATCAATTTTCATACCTTGTATTATGTTTTAATGTTGAACATTATGAGAATATTGGAGAACAAACACACTATTACGAATCTAGTACAAAATGATCAATATTACTTAAACCTAATATTGAAAATAGTTAATAACTAACTAATATACATGTATATAATAATTATATATGAATTTTATAAAAGGTTATAGATATGAATATGGTTCCAAAAATGTTTATTAAGATAGTTATATTATTATACAGGTGGATAGAGTGCATTCGACTAAGAAAGAATAAAGGTAAGGGATTTTCTTGACTCATATATTTTCTTTGGTTAATAAAAATTACTATTTTACCATGATGTTTCATGATTTACATAATCTACCCTATAATTATTCAATACTATTTTAAACCTTTTATATTGGGAATTCATGTTTCACATCAGTTTCTTTCCCTTGATAAATCCCTTACTTCATAACATTGAAATTTTATTAAAAATGATTTACATCCTTTTTATGTTTCTTTATATTCTATATCCATGATTTTTGTCACGACCCGTCCTCAGGGCCCGTGCCGTGACTACCCCAAGCCCGCCTTCCATAGGCCAGGGGCTGGCGACTAGCACCAAAGGAGTAAATCCCGATAACTGGGAAGGCATTGCCTTTATAAAAGTAAACAAAACACCACAGAGTACAAGCGGAAGCAAAACACTAAGTACAAAAGAAAGTGTTGAAAAGTAAATGGGCCAGAATACAAACCCAACTGAAAGTGCAGCTACAACTAAACAAAAGTACAACAGAAAAAGGCAAACAGCTGGAAGAAGGAAGCAGCTCCTGGGTCGTCCTCCTCGGATCCTACCTCAAGGGTAGGTACAGATAGCGCAGCTCCTGGATCTTCCTCCACGGATCCTACCTGAAGGGTAGGTACAGATAGCCTCCTCAACGCTCTCGCCCGTAAACCACCTCCGGATACTGACTCGTCGTGTATTCCACCTCCGGGTACTGACTCGTCATGTAGTCCACCTCTGGGAACCGTCCAGTCCTCGAACACTCGGCCTCTGTCAGCACTGCCCGTCGTCTGCAACCAACACAAAGAGGTTCGGGCATAGCCCGAGCAGGGGTGAGTATAACGATACTCAGTAGGGACCCTGAGACCCTCAAGGTCTCACTAAAACCAACAAGGATAACCACAAAGAAGATCTCAACAGATAACCTCTACTTAGGTATATGCCCATACATATGCCTAAGTTATCAGTTAACCCATCTCAATCATGAGGAAACACAAGGATCATGAAATCAATGGGTAACCACTACCCAGGTATATTCCCATACATATACCTAAGTTATCAAGTGACCCATCTCAATCATGAGGTAAACACAAGGGTCAAAAGTCTCAGCTCAAACCAGGATTTTCATAATCGAAACCGTAACTGCCGAAGAACCTCGTCTCTAGAGTGTACAGTGGTCCTGTCACGACTCCGAGGTACTGCTCACTATCCTAAGACTGCTGTAGTACTCCACCTATCGAGTACTCTGGGCCTGCTGCTACAACCAAGCGCTCTCCCGTGCCGCTACAACCAAACGCTCTCTCGTGCCGCTACAACCAAGCGCTCTTCCGTCGTGGGTCTTCCGCTACAACCAAGCGCTCCCCTGTGCCGCTACAACCAAGTGCACCTCTATCGTGGGTCTTCCGCTACAACCAAGCGCTCCCCTGTGCCGCTACAACCAAGCGCACCTCTGTCGTGGGTCTGCCGCTACAACCAAGCGCTCCCCTGTGCCGCTACAACCAAGCGCACCTCTGTCGTGGGTCTTCCGCTATAACCAAGCGCTCCCATGTGCCGCTACAACCAAGCACACCTCTTTCGTGGGTCTGCCGCTACAACCAAGCGCTCCCCACTGGGCTTTCTGTAACACACCGAGTCGTTCGATCAACAGTCGTCGAAGTCGCAGCCAGCACTAGGGTTCCCGCACACAGCAAGCTCGTTCGGGAGGGTCCGCTCCACGAGCCGAGAGGCTGATACATCAACTAACACAAGGTCCAGAGTTGATGTATCCAAAAGTTCTGTATCGTCAACAGGAACTCAACGTCGCAGACAGCACGTCAATCGGACGTCCGGTCTGAGAGTTATTGGCTTTTTCGTCCCAGGGGCCCGGTTGGTTTTTAAGGAAAAACCAACCCGACCGTACTCCACCTGCATCCAAACCTCGGGAGGAGTATTCCAAAAGATCCTTCTCACTTAGAGGAATCCACCAAAGTCGAAGGCACGTCAATCGGACGTCCGGAGCTCAAGATATGAGTGTTTCTGCTCCGAGGGCCCGATTGGTTTTGTGTACGAACCAACCCGGATGAAGCCAAAGTTTTCTGAAACCTTGAATGCGATATACCGAAACGACCGTATCGATCCAAGGATCACGTTGCCGCTGACGGCGCGTCAATCGGAGGTCTACATCTCAAGATATGGGCATTTGACCGAAAGCAGTCCGAAAATGGGGGTCTGGGCCCGGGCCGACCCGGCCCGGCCCGGTCCGGCGCGGTCCGGTCCGGCCCGACCGGCCTGCCGCGGCCGAGCGGTCGCCGCGGAGCGGTGGGGGTGCGCGCGGCCGCCCCCCTTCGCCGCTGATTGACGCCGGCGGCAACCGTCGCCGGCAACTTCCGGCGGCGCGCCGCCGCCGCCTTCCGCGGACCACCGGACGCGCTCCGGTGGTCCGTTTCTCCTGCCATCTTCGCCTAGGGTCCCCCTGGGACCCCACCTTCACTGCGAAGGGATTCAAATGCCAAAACGGTCTGCTTCATCGTCGCCCGTCAATCCGCACGTCAAACAATTAGCGTCGTCTTTGTAGTTTTCCAGCGCGACCTGATGGTGTTGTGCCCCTTCGCCGCGGCCCGACTCTGACCGCGGTTCTTTGGTTTTTTTCGACGCGGCGCGACAGCGTCGCGTTCTTAAACTTCCTTCCACGGCGCGGCGCAACGGCGCCGCGCATATCCTTCCGCATGAAAACCGTGTGGTGCGACGACACCACGCCTTCCCGTACCAACCACAAAAGAACCATCACGAAAAAAATAAGGAGGAGGGTCGGCCGTGTTTGTGCGGTCTGACCCCCTTGCATTATTCGATAACAAATGGTTTAAATCCACGAAGATCATCAAGTTGGTATTCACGAATCAAATAAATAAATAAAACCCCTACCTTGGTTCAGGAACGGTGATCGTCAACGAGCCGCGGATGACGAGCGTCGCGGAGGTCGGGCGTCGCGGGAAAAGAACGCCGACATCGCGAAGCAAGGATTCGAAGTTGTTGACGGCGATTTCGTCGCGGAAAACCATCACGGAAGAGACGACGCGGAAGAAGAACGTCGCGTCGCGGATACGGCGTCGCAGAAGAACCGAGTTCTTCGGCGGAGAAGTTCTTCATTGAAGAACGGTGTTCTTCGCGTTCTTCGTCGAGGTTGAAGAAGAAGAAGACCGCTTCCCCAATTATCTCAAGGTGACAAAACTCTAACAAAAATAAAATAAGACTCTTTCTTATTTTATTAACAAAAAAAACATTTGAATTTCAAGCGTTTGAAATTCAATAACCACACACAACTCACCTCATTAAACTCATTACATTTAAGTCATAGGTTATAACTTAAGTTAACAAAATTAAAGTGGGAGTTGAGGGGGGTTTTAGAGGATATGAAGGGGTGGGGTTCGTGTGGGCCCCACCACCCTCATAATCTCCCAAGTGAGGTTGGGTGGTTACCCAACTTCCATCAAGAATTAACACTTAGAGTAAAAATAATAAAAAAAATTGTAGAGTTATTATAAAATAAACTTCCACAATTTTTTTATCATCAATACTCGTGTAAACGCATCTCCGGAACAGGAGTTCCTAAGCAATTACCGGTGCTGCGGTTCCATCGGTGCCCTCATAATTCGATTCCGAGTACCGGTTCAAAATTTAGAAATTCCCGCTCGTTCGTTCACTGAACATACCCGAGCTAAACTTCGGATAGAAATTCCAGGCACACCGGGCCTCGGAATCTGGCGCCGTCAAAAACTGCGTTCTTGTAAAATCCAAAAGAAAATTTAGAAAAAATTTCCAATGAATTTTACGGGTATTTACATTACTCCCACCTCAGGGCTTTACGTTCCTATAAATCTTCAACACAAACTAGGGTCACAAAAGCGGTACAGAGCATGCATCTTGAGCCTTCCGCTCCCTTGTGCTCACCTGGAGGTTTCTGTGCTGCCTACGAAAACGCACAAGAGGAATCGACCGTCCTCGTAGGACCTTCTCCCGTCGATCCTCAATCCCCACTGGAACTTCCGTGCATGATGCCCTATCATCGACGTCCAACTCCCTGAGGTCGATGATGTGAAGGATCAAGCATATATCTCCTCAGTTGAGATACGTGGAAGACGTCATGCACCTAGTGCAACTGAGGTAGATGGGTCAAGCGGTAAACCACCTCGCCTACCCAGCTGAGGACCTAGAAAGGTCCGTTGAACCTCGGAGATAACTTGTCGCCTTGGCCACATCTCCGTAAACCTCGTCGTGGTGAGACCCGTATAAGGACGTGATCGTCATCCTCGAACTCCAGAGGTTTCCAATTCCTGTTAGAACTGGAACTCAAACGACTGCTGCCACGAGGGTAAGGTTGGCCGACTCAAGAGTGATCGGTCTCACCCTCCCGTGAATGAGTTTAACTTGTAATTCCCAGGGTTTCCTTTTCGCCGACCAAGGAAAACGCATCCCGACGTTTGCCTAATACCATCAATTTGAGTATTAACAGTGATTTCCAAATCCATACTCAAACTAACATCGTAAGGCCTCGACGCTACCACCAAGAGGTCCCAACCGAGACTCTCACCTCAAGGGTTAGATCACACCATCGGCGTAAGTGTGACTATCGAGTCTCCTCCCAAAGGTATCTTCAGACGTGAGGGTCAAGTCAACGGCTTAACTGTAAACTCTAGGTCTGGGACTAGATTCATGGAAGGAAGGGATGATTCGTATCGATGTCTGTGGCTATGGCAGCTAGTAGAAGACAAAGTCCACACTTCGAATCATCCTTAGAGCCCTTTTTGGTCCCACTCCATGACCGCAAGCAGCTAATCTCTTCCCCTTCTCTCCAACTCCCTAAGTCTAGTGGGGACTACAAAGGCGGGTGATGGTAACATGTTGAAATGTACACCACCACAAGCTGCTCTCCTAGCTCTGCCTCCATGTCTGCTGCTCGGCAGATTCATCCGTCCTTAACATTTCCTCTTCTTGAAACATTTTACACGCACAATTCCCCGAGACTGGCGCCAGTTTCCTTCTTTCCAATCTTCTATCATTCTCTGTCTGTATTTGTTCAGCAAAGAATTCTCAACCACAAAGGTTCCTTCTACCACCCTAGTCTAAGTAAGAATGCATAGAGAACAGGTGCTGGCTCGGAAGCCCTTAAACATACCATGCTCAGAGGTACGACCTCTATTTCACTGATCGAAACGCATCCATCGAGTACCCGGTATGTTCGGTATGCCTCGATGAATTCTCAGCTATCAACACGTCGTCCCGCCGAAACTGTATAAGCTCTAGAAAACTCTATGCTACCTCCTCAAGCCAGTCCTCAGCCGCCTGTGAGTCAGGTTCGCCTCAGAACTTGAGGGTATCTGATGTTAGAACACATGTAAGGCAGTAAGCTTACATGTTTCACCTACCGGTACCGCCGATTGTAACTGCTGACCAACAGGTAGTGATGTATAGCTGACACACTACCCAAAGGAACTATCTCAGGCATCGGTCCACGTACCATAGCCTCATCACTATACGGACCATCCTCATGGTTATTAACTAGAAAAACTAGTGGCCAAGTCCACCATCCACTCTACTGATGTCTCAGCTAGGCGGAAAACTCTAGCAATCGCTTCCAGCCACTGCTCTGCTGTCTGGGAAACTGTCTCACCTCGTAACCTCGGAGGCCTCTACTGCTGGAACTCGTGCTACGCGCTCTGCCAGCGTGCACAGTTTGCTAGTAAAGTTGTTGGCATCTGCTGCCCAACAGGTGGTGGTGCTGCTGGTACACCACCCGAGGGTGCCAACATAGTAAAAAGACCCTGCACCAGAGCCTCGTTGCTCGGTGAGCCGTCATCGAGTACTCTCTCGGAACCCTAACTGACTGTCTGCGTGGAGACATCCTGAAAAGATGCGACACGGTCAATGTTTATACCTGGTGAGCTGACCTTAATACTTTGGAAACACACACGCAATCAGTGTTTTTGTGTACAAAGTCGGAAATCAGTAGTCAGGGTCCTGGTGTATGGATACGTCGACCGCCGCACCAACACTGGACTCCCTGAACTGAAGACCACACTCGGTACCCTTAACACTATTGCTTCACATAGAGAAAGATCAGAGTCATGAGTTCTGTGGTAGAACCGAACTCCTTTGATACCAATTTGTCACGACCCGTCCTCGAGGCCCGTGCCGTGACTACCCCAAGCCCGCCTTCCATAAGCCAGGGGCTGGCGACTAGCACCAAAGGCGTAAATCCCGATAACTGGGAAGGCATTGCCTTTATAAAAGTAAACAAAACACCACAGAGTACAAGCGGAAGAAAAACACTAAGTACAAAAGAAAGTGCTGAAAAGTAAATGGGCCAGAATACAAACCCAACTGAAAGTGCAGCTACAACTGAACGAAAGTACAACAGAAAAAGGAAAACAGCTGGAAGAAGGAAGCAACTTCTGGGTCGTCCTCCTTGGATCCTACCTGAAGGGTAGGTACAGATAGCGCAGCTCCTGGATCGTCTACCACAGATCCTACCTGAAGGGTAGGTACAGATAGCCTCCTCAACGCTCTCGCCCGTCAACCACCTCTGGATACTGACTCGTCGTGTAGTCCACCTCCGGGTACTGACTCGTCGTGTAGTCCACCTCTGGGAACCGTCCAGTCCTCGAACACTCGGCCTCTGTCAGCACTGCCCATCGTCTGCAACCAACACAACGAGGTGCGTGCATAGCCCGAGCAGGGGTGAGTATAACGATACTCAGTAGGGACCCCGAGACCCTCAAGGTCTCACTAAAACCAACAAGGATAACCACAAAAAAGATCTCAATAGATAACCTCTACTTAGGTATATGCCCATACATATGCCTAAGTTATCAGGTAACCCATCTCAATCATGAGGAAACACAAGGATCATGAAATCAACGGGTAACCACTACCCAGGTATATGCCCATAAATATACCTAAGTTATCAAGTGACCCATCTCAATCATAAGGTAAACACAAGGGTCAAAAGTCTCAGCTCAAACCAGGATTTTCATTATCGAAACCGTAACTACCGAAGAACCTCGTCTCTAGAGTGTACAATGGTCCTGTCACGACTCCGAGGTACTGCTTACTAACCTAAGACTGCTGTAGTACTCCACCTATCGAGTATTCCAGGCCTGTTGCTACAACCAAGCGCTCTCCCGTGCCGCTACAACCAAACGCTCTCTCGTGCCGCTACAACCAAGCGCTCCTCTGTCGTGGGTCTGCCGCTACAACCAAGCGCTCCCCTATGCCGCTACAACCAAGCGCACCTCTGTCGTGGGTCTGTCGCTACAACCAAGCGCTCCCCTGTGCCGCTACAACCAAGCGCACCTCTGTCGTGGGTCTGCCACTACAACCAAGCGCTCCCCACTGGGCTTTCTATAACACACTGAGTCGTTCGATCAGCAGTCGTCGAAGTCGCAGCCAGCACTAGGGTTCCCGCACACAGCAAGCTCGTTCGGGAGGGTCCGCTCCATGAGCCGAGAGCCTGATACATAAACTAACACAAGGTCCATAGTTGATGTGTCCAAAAGTTCTGTATCGTTAACAGGAACTCAACGTCCCAGACGGCACGTCAATCGGACGTCCGGTCTGAGAGTTATTGGCTTTTTCGTCCCAGGGGCCCGGTTAGTTTTTAAGGCAAAACCAACCCGATTGTACTCCACCTGCATCCAAACCTCGGGTGGAGTATTCCAAAAGATCCTTCTCACTTAGAGGAATCCACCAAAGTTGACGGCTTGTCAATCGGACGTCCGGAGCTCAAGATATGAGCATTTCTGCTCCGAGGGCCAGATTGGTTTCGTGTACGAACCAACCCGGCCGAACCCAAAGTTTTCCGAAACCTTGTGTGTGATATACCGAAACGACCGTCTCGATCCAAGGATCGTGTTTCCACTGACGGCGCCTCAATAGGAGGTCTACAGCTCAAGATATGGGCATTTGACCGAAAGTGGTCCGAAAACGGGGGTCTGGGCCCGGGCCGACCCGGCCCGACCCCCCCTGGGTTGGCCCGAACCGGGTCGACCCGACCCGGGTCCGACCCGGATGGTCCCGGCCCGGCCCGGTCCGGCGCGGTCCGGTCCAGCCCGACCGGCCGGCCGCGGCCGAGCGGTCGCCGCGGAGCGGCGGGGGTGCGCGCGGCCGCCCCCCTTCGCCGCTGATTGACGCCGGCGGCAACCGCCGCCAGCAACTTCCCGCGGCGCGCCGCCGCCGCCTTCCGCGGACCACCGGACGCGCTCCGGTGGTCCGTTTCTCCTTCCATCTTCGCCTAGGGTCCCCCCGGGACCCCACCTTCACTGTGAAGGGATTCAAACGCCAAAATGGTCTGCTTCGTCGTCTCCCGTCAATCCGCACGTCAAACAATTAGCGTCGTCTTTGTAGTTTTCCAGCGCGACCCGACGGTGCCGCGCCCCTTCGTCGCGGCCCGACTCTGACCGCGGTTCTTTGGTTTTTTTCGACGCGGCACGACGGCGTCGCGTTCTTAACCTTCCTTCCAAGGCACGGCGCGACGGCGCCGCACATATCCTTCCGCATGAAAACCGCATGGTGCGACGGCACCACACCTTCCCGTACCAACCACAAAAGAACCATCACCAAAAAAAATAAGGAGGAGGGTCGGCCGTGTTTGTGCGGTCCGACCCCCTCGCGTTATTCGATAACAAATGGTTTAAATCCATGAAGATCATCAAGTTGGTATTCACAAATCAAATAAATAAATAAAACCCCTACCTTGGTTCAGGAACGGTGATCGTCAACGATCCGCGGAAGACGAGCGTCGCGGAGGTCGGGCGTCGCGGGAAAAGAACGTCGACGTCGCGAAGCGAGGATTCAAAGTCTTTGATGGCGATTTCGTCGCGGAAAACCATCACGGAAGAGACGACGCGGAAGAAGAACGTCGCATCGTGGATACGGCGTCGTGGAAGAACCGTGTTCTTCGGCAGAGAAGTTCTTTGTTGAAGAACGGTGTTCTTCGCGTTCTTCGTCGAGGTTGAAGAAGAAGAAGACCGCTTCCCCAATTCTCTCAAGGTGACAAAACTCTAACAAAAATAAAATAAGACTCTTTCTTATTTTATTAACACAACAAAACATTTGAATTTCAAGAGTTTGAAATTCAATAACCACACACAACTCACCTCATTAAACTCATTACATTTAAGTCATAGGTTATAACTTAAGTTAACAAAATTAAAGTGGGATTTGAGGGGGGTTTTAGAGGATATGAAGGGGTGGGGTTCGTGTGGGCCCCACCACCCTCATAACCTCCCAAGGGAGGTTGGGTGGTTACCCAACTTCCATCAAGAACTAACACTTAGAGTAAAAATAATAAAAAAATTGTAGAGTTATTATAAAATAAACTTCCACAATTTTTTATCATCAATACTCGTGTAAACGCATCTCCGGAACAGGAGTTCCTAAGCAATTACCGGCGCTGCGGTTCCATCGGTGCCCTCGGAATTCAATTCTGGGCACCGGTTCAAATGTTATAAATTCCCGCTCGTTCGTTCACTGAACGTACCCGAGCTAAATTTCAGATAGAAATTCCGGGCACACCGGGTCTTGGAATCAGGCGTCGTCAAAAACTGCGTTCTTGTAAAATCCCAAAGAAAATTTAGAAAAAATTTCCCTTGAATTTTACGAGTCTTTACAATTTTAATTTCTATTAAAGTAAAAAAAATATATAGAGATAAATATTTTTTATTTGTTATGATATGCATATTTATCTTAAACACTTTTAACATGTAACATTTATTATCTTTTTAAACAATGTGGGTTCCAAGAAAGGTAATTAAAAAAAATAAGAAATAATTTATTTTTTAATATCATTTCTTTTAACTTTTACTCTATATTTATTTTATAAGATTCATTTTTATTTGGTTCCCATTATTGGGATCTATTTTTAAATTATTGTTTTATGAATTCCTCTTTTCATATTCTTAAAAAAAATGACTCCTGTAATGAGAAATGTAACTATGAATACAATGTTTTTTATTAAAAAATGTTTATCAATAAAAATATTTCAATTATTTAGACTTAATTTTTTTCACTATATGCAAAAGATTCATATTTCATGTTATACCCTCTATTTTTCTCTTATTAAGTGATCTCTTTTTGGTGGTAAATTTTTTCCTTTCAATTGATTTATTTCATGATGTTGTTTTATACCTTTTGGAAATTTTATGAACCCTATTTTATTCCCATGGTATCTTTATGGTATGAAAATTTAATAGTTCTCATTTAAAAGTTTTATGAGACCCAATTTATTTCTATGGGTTATTTATGATGCGATAAATTAATTATTTTCAAGTGGTACATGTTAGTATTAATGAATGATGTGTGGGGTATTTTATCACCACTGAATGAAATGGTTAAATGTTAATATATCATTATACATTTATACTTTAGAACAATTTAGTTTCTCATAATTATGGGTGCAAGTGTGTGACTCATGAAGGTGATGTTTACCTATGTATATGGTTGTTCACAATTCTTTTTAATACCTTTCTTTATGATATGGTGCATTTACATGATATTTATTCCTATGAAATGACACATTACCATGATATATTCTTCTTAATACCCATTATTATTAGTTTATATTTTGACTCTTTTTACTCATGACTCATATTTTTCAATTTTTTATTCCATGACTCTTTTATCATATTTTATTTTTTGGGGAATTTTTCTCTTATGTATGATAATATGTTCTTATCATGTTTTCATATGGATTTTATCATACTATACACACTTATATTATCTGATTATTATCTCATATGCTTAACCCTACTAAGAATTTTCTCACACCACATTCTTATGTTTATTTCCATTCCCAAGGTTATAAAGATGGGTATTTTAGTGATATTTTTATAATAAGGTTTATATTTTATGATTATGGAGAAACATTCACGATTATTATAAAAAATAATATCTATGTAGATAATATCCCAAGACACTAAACCTTCATTTCTTAGGATTGTGTGACTAATTATAGGATTAAAAGATTATTTCTGTAAAATTATAAATTAAGTGTGTGTTTTTTTCTGAGGTAACCTTATCTCATATGGATCAAGCCAACTTTATTTTGATTCCTAAACCAGTAACATATTATTATTACCATCATCTCAGAGATTCATATTTAATTATATAACAACCAAATATTCCTTATTCAAAACCTCCACATTGAGGTGAAAAGACTTTCCAAATACAATATAATATGGTGAGATTATGAATGGAGTTTCATAGGTTTTATTATACACCAGAAGTGTATCATTTAAGTGCTAACTATAATTTTTTTATTATGTTATACCATTTTTTCCATGAATTTCATAGATTTTTTAATTTAATTTTAATATTTTCTATTATTTTATGTGTGATATGTAGGGGAGAATTAATTGAAAATCTATACTTATAGAGAAATGTTTTCATGTTTTAATTACAGAAAATTATATCTCTGATAACTAATGATAAACTTCGAAAAACAAAACCTTCTAAAAATATTAGATCTGAAAAAGTCAACAACCACTCAAGAGTCATAAAAACTTTTTTCCTTTTCTTACACTAATGTATATATAAAATAAAAAACCATTAGAATATACAAGAATACAAAATACTTTTGAAAATTTTCCATTAAGTCAATTCCCCATGCATAAAATATATCCACAAATAACATGGGTTTTTCGAGAATTTCATTATTCCTGGATATATTCCTATGAATTGGATACATATACATGACATACAAAAAAACAGGTATATCTATACAATTTTTGTTAAAATATTCTAGAGGTATGAACCATATGATCTTCAATTTGAGAGACAAAGTGGCCCCCATAATAAATAGTTTGATAAAATCTCAAAAAATGTGAACTCATGGTCATGGACACACCCCAAAATAATATTATCACTACAAATCCTCTACAATTATGGTTCATCAAAAATATACCATTGTAACACATGATTATGACAATGATATTATAAAGCGATAAATTTAGTGGGGAACCTAGATACTTCCAAAAATTTCATAATATCCATAAGCCAAGGGGTAAGGTCCACTACATCAAAACATGTTCATCAGAGAAGACCTCTCCAATAGGGAGGAAATCGTAAATATGGAAATTTAATGGTGGGTTATTCCTATTATTTTGGTTAGTTACCAGATCTTCCACTCCCCTCCTGTCCGAAATCTCTCGGTCAAACTTTTGGAGGAAGAGAATCCACTATTTGAGGTGGGGATTTGTATCATGCATCTTAAGTAATAACTAATGGTAATTATGATCATAAAACACAATTAATTTGATACTATATAGATATGAACTGAATTTATCCAAGGAAAACATAATATAAATATGTTATTTTTTAGTGGTCATGTAGTTTTTTAGGTAGTGTCAAAGGTACGCGAGGAATGAACTATGACATAAGGATCCCTATCAACTATTTTTAGTAAAACATCCATAAATGTAAAATTAGAGGTTTCAACCATAATATTGAAGGGGAAATCCCACTACGGTGGTTGGATTATGTGAGGTGATGTGATACTCATTCTAATAAATTAAACGAAACCTGATAATTTTTATCAAAAATAAACTCTTAATCATTTTGAAAAAATCCCGACAAGAGAAGTAAGATCTTATTAATTTCATTAATGAATCAGTGGTAAAAAAACATGACTTATGAATGATTGAACCTCATGAACACATTTTAGACATATAATAGAGGAAATTATTTTAATTTTTGAGTTGTAAAATTTAATTCCATTAATCAAAATGAGATTCCTAAGAACTATCCCATGCTCTACCATGGAATATAATTTTTTATAATTTAATACAAGATCATTTTCAATTCAATAGTGTATTATATAACTTAGTCATTCCAAAAAAAATAATCAATAGAAGAGACAAAAACTATAAATTCATTCATGAAAACTTCTATACAAATCTCAACATACTCAAAAAAAATAATCTTATAAACAATACTAAAAATACCAGGAGAAATACACATTCCAAATGGAATCCATCAATACTAAAACGTGTTGAATGGAAAGGTAAATTCTGTATTTTCATGATCCTTAGGGGTTATACAGATTTTAATATAACCCAAATATACATAAATGAAACAATAATGGGACTTACTATCCAATCTTTGTACTATTTGATCAATTAAGGGTAGAGTAAATTTCTTCTTTCACATGTCTTGATTTATTCAATAGTAGTCAACATAGACTTTCCAACTATTTTTCATATGTGTGGGAACTAATTCATTCCATTAATTTGAAACTATTATAATTTCAGTTCTCCTGTGTACTATTTTAATTATTATAACCCATTTACATTCATGTATGGGGTAGATTATCCCAACAACATGTAATTTTCTAAATTGAATTTTTAAAATTTTATAAAGAATGAGATGTAATTGATGTCGAGTTTTTATTATAGGTTTTGAATCATCCCTAAAAGTATGTTGTGTATGGAAATATATAAAATAATCCCAGGAATATCATAAAACATCTATCATATCACCTTTTCACACACTATAAAAATGATTAATAGTTTTAATTCCTTATATAAGGAGAGGATATTGTAAATAATACCTCAAAATTGATCAATACGCTCAATATAGAGATATTTAAATTTTAGGAATATGGTTTTAACTCCAACACCCATGGTGATTTTATTGAGAAAACTTATTTGAGAGGTTTGAGGTTAAAGAAACTGTTTATCTACTCATTTTTATTCACTATAAAAATATAATCAATGAAAATGATATTTACAAAAAAAATTACAGTCATGGGTACCTCATAATAAACACATTCATTAATTAAAATAAAAACTCACACTTTTATAAACTTAAAAAACACTCAAAACATGAATCGAAACCCAAATTATCAAAGACTAAAGAAGATGAAGAAGTATCAGAATTTATTTTATGGAAATAATGTTGTGTGTTTTTTTAATTAGGGAGAACTTCTATCAAATAGATAAGAAGGGTGGTGTGATCCTCAATATGGTCATTCATTACCTAAAGAATATTTAAAATTTACTTTTATCCCTTTAACTCCAAGGAAAATGTTCCTTTGTGAACATTAATGACTGTCTTCATTTTTTAAGGAATAGTCTTCTGAGTAAGAGAGGAGTATGTCCTTAAGGTCATGAATCTCCCCTCTTTATAACATAAAATTCTACAAGGAATAAAAAATTATTTACTAATATGAATATGTACTCAGTCACTCTAGTTGTATGATTTATTCTCTAATTTTCATGTTTCTCTATGATACCCATTAGTTAAATACCTCTAACCAATAACTAAGTATACATAGAGTGGGTAATCATGTTAATTAATGAACCAAACAAAGCATTGTATTTAAAAATAAAGTCTCCATTAGTGTGTGTATTATTGTAAATGTGTTTGAATACTTGTATTTGGTTAGAATCATGGGTCATATCAAGGCCAAGAAATTAATTCTAAGGTCTAATCTCTCATTCCCATTTAGTTATCTCATGTGGGTACAAATATCATTAAAAAATTAACAAAAACATGGAACTATTATAATTTCATCCTAGAGAGGAATGTTAAATTTTAACTTTTTAAAAGCATCCATGTTCACTTTATCATTTTCATCCTCAAAAATTTATTTTATTTAGGGAGACTTTATAGAAATTAATATTAATGGATTTTTAATCAATGTCCTTAATTAAAACATTTTAATATTTTTTTATTTTTCTTTCGTTGAATAAATTAAGGGTTTGGAGAGAGATTTTTTGATAGAAGGAAATAGTTTTTGTGTAAAATTATTTGAAGAAGAATGTTAAGTGTAACATATTATGAATTAAAATTATATTTAGGATTTACAACATGTTTGGATGGTAGTTTTCCAAAACCATTAATCATTATATAACTAATAGTGTTTTTGAGTTATCCTACTTGAGTCTATAGGTGTTGAATTTATAATTTAGTTATCTAATCGAACTAGAGGTTCTGAGATTCATTTTTCTTCACCATGTTCTCAAGTATTGGTTCATATTTAAGAGTAATATGAGGGTTATTCTCATAAGGTATGATAAAATATGGATGTGTACCTTGGCCTTTTTATAATATTTTGGTTTGGGGTTGCTTGAGTTTCCACCTTGTAGGTATTATGTTTATGAATTACACTAGATATTAGGGTTCTTATTTAATATATCTTGAATGAATGGATGTGTTTTTTGAAATTTACTTACAAAAGAATATTGTTTCGTATAGCTTATATAAATCCTAAATTTTATAGAATTGATCATAGAAGTGGATGTTATCAACCAAAATAATATAATTAAAATGAGTAGGTGAATGTTATCTATTAGATTGAGATTTAAACAATTGTATTAAAAGTTTATGTATTTAATCATTTTTATTGTCCATATTTTATTATAAGGAATATTTGTACACCTCATGTACCCCTTTATTGGGTTTTATCACTCGTTAATTGAATTGTCATTAATTTTGAGATATTTGGATGTTAAGTCACCTGTGGCATGATGTTTTTTTTTCAAATAGAGAACTTCTAGTTATATTATCTATCATAGAATGATCCATAGAGACAACTTCCTCATAGAATTATTGATTTAGAAATTATTCATTATTTTTTTGGTGGGAGTAACTAGAGATATATATTTTAAAACAATACCAGTATTCATGAGGTGTCTCTCTTTATGCTTTCCTAATACAACATATTTATTTTCTAATATATTCAATTCAATAGAATGGGAAAAAATAATATCTAAATAATAAATTATGTTCTAAAAACCCAAAAATTATGGTAGGTGTTGGGGTGTGATTCTACATTTTAGTTTAACAAAAATTCATTCTTCGGAATTACATTAATCAAAATTTCATGCAATCAATGATGGGGTGACTCAATATATAGATAGAATTAGAAGAATCGCTCGAGGGGAAGAAGGATAATTGGATTTTCTCATGTTCTGATGGAGTTATGATGGAGTGTTGAATGTTCTAGTAGTTCGGTAAGTCCAAAGGGTTATCAGGTTGGTATGAAAGCTCAAGCGATCATGCAAAGTTTTCCATGATTTCAAGGGATAATGTTTAACTTGTTCACTGGATAATATTTTGTATATAATTGTGCGGTAACTCAATGATATAAAATTTAAAATATGGGATGTATTAATTTTCAATGTATAAATTACTTAATCTTTGAAATATTGTTATTTAATCTCTCTTATAGTTATAATTTTAATGAAAAAGAAAAAATATTGTTTCTGATATACACATAGGGCACATTTTTTAAAGAACGTATTTCCCATTATCTTTATGACATTTTATTTTCATTGAATATTTATCTATTATCTTGAATGGGTTTTATATTTCTAATTTATATAAAGGAATACTTTGTGTGGTGTGTTGGGGGAAATGTATACCTACTTTTGTTACAATTAGTTAGGGGAAGAAAGCATTTGGAGGTCATATATCCACTATATTGAGCCATGGAAATGATAATTTCAAATTAAATGAGGATATTTCTTTTGGTGGTTTTAAAAAAATAGTCATATTTCCCAATTATTGGTATCAAAGATTGGGGTTTTTTGTTCTGGTGAAGCAAAAAGGACTATTACATTGAAAAAATGTCATTTTTAATGTGATTTTACTATTAGTAGAAGGAAAGTCATTAGATGATGGTAAAATTTGGGTTAATATGTTTGATGAAATGGATTTTGGATTTTGGAAAATAAATATGGAGGATTATCTCAATCAAAAGGACTTAGATATTCTACTTACTAATGTTCAACTAGTGAAAATAAAATAGGAAAAATGGGAATGAATGGACAGGATAGAACTAGCACTGGTGAGGATTTATATAGAGAGTAATGTTTCCTTCAACATATTAGAAAATAAAATAGTAGTGGAAGTTATGATATCACTATATGATATAAAAAACCTATAATAATTAACAAATTTCTCATGATGCAGTGACTTTTCATCCAATATTTTTCTAAATAAAGACTAATAACATACCATATTAATTAATTTAACATTATATGTGGACATATTTCATGAGTGAATTTAACTTTAAAGGATTATGTGTGGGTAATTATTCTATTTTCATCACTTCTAGAGATCTAAGATTATATTATAATTGTTTTTAGTAACTCTGTTAGGAAATAAATTTGGTTGTTTGAGGAGACGATAATCCAAATATTGAATAAGGTTCTCATGAAAAGATAAGTCCAAGTACCATTTTTTAATTATATTAATACCAATATATGGGGAAAATAACCTCAAATGAAGACCAATCAGAAGAAACCACCAAAATTTTATATGAGGTATAAGATATTTGGGGAATTAGCTGGTTATGGACCAACATGATGGAAATATTGTAATAAAGGACACATAAAAAAAATTCAATGTCAAAATAAATGATTTAGAAAAAAATAAACTTCTAGAAGCTCAAATTCCATGAGTATGATTGAAATAGGCAACAAAATGTTACTCATTTTTTCAAATTTTGATGCAGTCATGGGTGGTTGATTTTGGAGAATCATTCAATTAAATGGGAGAGAATAGATTCATTTGAAATCATATATTTTTATATTTTTTCAAATTACCTTTGGTGGAGAATGAAGCTATTGAGGTCATGGGAAAAGGTTATAGGAATATATAAATGAATAATGGTGGTTTAATGAATCATAGAGACATTAGATATATCCTAGAGCCATGGAAGAACTTAATTTCCATATGAAAACTTGATAAAGAATACTTGGAACTAACATTGTGAATAGAGTATAGAAAGTGAATCAAGGATTTTTGGTGGTTTTAAAAGGAGTAAAGTATGAGATGTTTTATTTGAATAAAAACCCAAATGTAATTTAATTGGATGGACGTACCAGATAAAAATAATAAAAGTTTTTAAATGGTGTGCTTTGTCATATCAGTGAGACAAACATGAAATTTCTAACAACCAAAGGTGTATTGAAGCTCAATCACAAATAAATTGGAAATTATAAAATTCATATGTTGTGAAAATAGATAACTATATACTTAATCTTAAATAAATGGAATCCTAGAGGTCAGAAGTTATAACTTATTCACACTGATGTTTGGGGACCTACCCTCATTGAGTTCCTTCTAGGTTCAAATTTATTTCTTTATTGATGATCCTACGAATATATTTTTATTTTATTTTTAAATAAAATGTGTAATTACTATAATAATTCATTTAATGTAAATCCATGGTTGAAAGGGAGAGAAGTCATAAATTGAATTCAAATGTTTTTAAAATAGAATTGAGTACACCAAATAAAACTTCTATAACATCTACAAGAACAAAGGGATAATGCATGAAAAGATGGAAACAAAAACTCAAAAATGGAATGGAGTGGTAAAATGAATGAATCCAGCAATGAAGTAGAAGGCTCATGGTATAAGGTTTCACTTATGAATGTATATGGGAATTTGGGTGGAGGAAATCTACATAGTGACACCTCTCATCGATTGAAGTTTACCATCAATAGTTGGGTAGGAACTTCTAGTATAGGTATGGTTTAATAAATGACCAGAAGGTTTCCAATTCAGAGTCTTCAATAACATAGAATACAAGATTATTGATGTTAATTATAAGGAAAAGCATAAGGATAGTTAGAAATATTTTTTTGTTGGTTATGGTGTTAAAAACATTGGATATTTGATATGGGATGAATATAAGAGATAAGTCATCAAAATTCAATATGTTCACATCAATGAAGTAATTATGTGGAAGGAAAAAACTATAATTGAAAGAATATGAGGAGTAAAAATTAACTATAAAATTCAATTTTTATCTGAGTAAGTGAATCATAAAGTAAAAAAAATTTGAGAACCTAGATAGAAGCACCATAATTCTAGATGTATTACCAAGAGATGATGTAATGTGATTTTAAAGGGAAGATAAAGATCGAGTGGGTGAACCATAAGTTAAGTATCTAGAAGTTAGGTAAGAGTTAAGAAGTGAATAGTATCCAACACAACTGATGAGATTAACTATAGTTTTAAATCATGTTCAATGATTTTGGGATGATATGAACTTTTTTCTTCTAGCATATAGTAGAGATCTAGAGATCCTGAAAGAGGTTTCCACACTTAGTAATGCCAAATGGAAGAAATAAGTAATGGATGAAGAAATTTCTTTATTGGAAACAAATATAAATATGAAATTAACTAAGTTACCCAAAGGGAAAAGGGAATTGGAAAATAAGTAGGAATTCTATATGAAATAATAGGATGATGGAAAGAAAAGTTATAAGGTGTTTTTGGTGGAAAAAAGATTTCAATAAAGAGAATAAATTAATTTATCAGAAATATTATCTTCAGTAGTTAGCCAAACAACTATATTGATAGTGTTGATCATGGTAGCATTATAACAATTGTATCTCAAAAAATGGATTAAAATATTTCCTTTCTTCATAGAGGGTTAGAGAAATAAATTTACATAAATAAGCGAGCATGTTAAATGGAATATGATAATTGGGAACTGGTTTGAAAATTGATGAAATAAATTTATGTATTTAAGCATGATCCATGGTGATTTAATCATAAATTTGATTATTTTATATAGGAATAATGTTTCATCAAGTTAAACAAAGATCAATTTGTTTACTAGGAGTACAATGATGGAACAATCATCATAATATTATTTAATGTGGAATACATGATTATCGTAGGTCTTCCACTAAAATGGATTTAAAAGATGAAAAGTAAGTTTGAAGGAAGATTCAAAATGAAGGATCTATGTAATGATAATAAAATATTTAGGATGATTGATGAGAGAGATAAGAACTCTATAAAATTGGTTCTATCTTTGAAATAATGCGTCTAAAAGGGCATTGAATGATTTGGGATGATTGTATATAAACTGTTCTCAACTCTTATTTTTGGAAATATTATGATATATAAGGTTTAGGTGATAGAAATAGATGATGAGTACATGTACATTGATAATTTTCTATTCAAATTAGTGGTAGAAAGGATCATGTATTCATTGAATTTCACTCAGCTGGACACTATATATGTAGTATGAGTTGTAAGTTGATATATGTCACATCCTGGAAAGGTACACTGGGAGGATTTAAAATTTATTCTTCAATATTTGAAATTATTAAAAGATGATGTATTTTTTGTTGGGATAGAGGAAACTTTCTCTGTATATATTGATTTTAAGTTCACTATTGATTCATACACTCATAAGATCACAATAAGATTCATGTTTACCTTTGGAGGAATAGTGGTCAGGTGTATGTCATGGTTTCAATGGATTGTTACATAGAATAATATGAAATAATATTATGTATATAGAGAAGAATCTTTGAAATACATGATTTGATTAATTAACTAATTAAATGAACTTGCTAGAATTTAGGAAATATGAGTTTTTTATATGATATAAAATGTGAAATCAACAACGATAAAAACATTTTGTTCCATTATAGAACTAAAAAAAGTAACCTAAAGTATCATTTAATCATAAATTTAATGGGGGACAAATAGTTGGTGAAATGAAGGATAGAAAATATACCATATATGATAGATATCTTCAACATGGAGATAATTCAAGAAATTAAGAGGAAAAATTGTTCTTCAGTGTGTCTTGGGTTAAAATTAGAAGGAAGGTAGAGGGAAACTATTTTTTTAAAAAAAAGAATGAAGGATAAGAATAGTTTTTCTAATGTGTTAGATATTTTTCATAGTATTTTCTAAGAAATAAGTCTTCAGTTGGGAGATTTTTGGGATACAAATCCCATTTTCAGATCACTAGATGTCCATTCATCAGATTTATATATATTATAATTTTTTACAACAACTGATTGACATATTTGATGTGAATATAGAGAAATCAATGTCACTCCAAGGGAATTAGGACAATACAAAGTTCACAGCTTCAGATAGAGTTATGATGGAGTGCTTAAAGGTCCAAAAGTATAGTAAATATGAGGGGTCACTATGTTGGTATCTTGGTTAAAGAAGTTAATCTAGGTTATGTATAATCATAATGGAGAAGTTTTAACTTGATAACCAAATGAAACTCAGTATATACGTGTGTGGGACCTAATTGATAATTTTGGAAAATAGTGAAATGTATTAATTATAAATGTACAGATTACTTGTACTTAGTAATTTAGTAATGTAATCCCTCTTGTACTTATTATTGTAAAAAAGAAGAAGTAATAGTGTTTATATCATGTACATAAGACTCATTATCTAAATAACATAATTCATATATTGATTTTAGATTTTTATTTATATTTTCTTGAATGTGAGTTTTATCATATATGAAATTTATTACCTTGTGTGGTGAGTAGGGTATGGATTATAACTACTTCTATTACACTCATTCATGGGAATATAAATTCTTATGGACTCATCTCCACTCTCTAGAGCCTCTAATTTTAGAACTTTTGGTGGAATAATCATATGTCTTCTTCTGGTTTGATTGGAAGCATAGAAACCAGGTTTCCTAAAATTATGAGGATAATATAACTAATATTCGGATACAAAGTTGAGGGATAAAGGTAAAACCCTAAAATTTAGGAGGTCCTAGACAAATTTTGAGTTTTAAAGGTGGATCACACTATATAAAACTCATTGAGATAGTTATGCGTGTTCTCACTATGAAGAACATGGAATATAGAGAGTAATTCTATGATTCCCAATCTTAGATCATAGTTGACTGCTTCCTAAGGATATTGGATGTACACCAGTTGGTACTCCATATCATGGGTGGTAATTTATTTAATGTATTGTTATTTGAAACCATGTTATTATGTCCCTGATTCAGATCACAAATAGCTTAGTCTAACACCTTTTGAGAACCCAAAACTGTTTCATCAAGGGATGTTGATTTATTTATTATGGAATTTCTATGGTGTGTGTGAAATGATTTTTCAATTTTGAGATCTATTTCAGGCAGTTTTATTTTATTGATCAGGTTATGAAAATGTGATAATGTTGTATTTTTTTAATTTTTTAGAATAAGGATGTATATTAAATAAAATAATAATAAATGGGGGAAAATATTTAAAATAAAACAATACAAACTAGAGTAATTATTGATGAATAAAGAGATATAGAGAGAGATAATAAATTTTAAAAATGAAAAAATTACAAAATATTATGGGGGAAGTAGAAGGGGATGGAAAAGAAGGAAAGGGAAAGAGATGAAACAAATATAATTGAAATAATGATATTATATCCCCAAAAATGGTGCCAAATTTTATCATATTATTTAGTGCATCAAATTAAATGTTTTAACTAGAATTTTTAATGTATTATAAGAACCCTGGGTCATATCTCAATGGAGACTTATATTAAAAACACTTAAAATAGAGTCTTAAAATCTATTTTTCTTATTATATAAAATATTTATGTTTTGGATTTAATAGGTAATAATATATAATAAAGATTGAAGAAAAACATAAATTCACAATTTTGACTAAGTGTGATCAACCTGGGTGAATCCCATTATGATTATCCTTCATCACTAAAAGTAAATGGTTGAGATATTTTTTATAAATGATTTAAAAACAAAAAATATAATTTTTTAATGAGAGTTATTCTATGATACCTCCTAGTATTTGATTGGAAATTAAAGTTTATTCAATGGCTACTACCATTGATCGAGTGACTTTTGTCTAACAACATTACCTGAGTTCCTCAAGGAAACAAATCAAGAACATGATGTGTTCTCAAGATTTTTATGTTATTTTAGTGTGATACCATAACATAAATTTTCATGTCCATGGTAGTTTTAATGTGAGTTCAATCTACCAATATAAACATTAAAAACTCCATGATTCAAAAGGGGAGGGCGTGTTGAATGTTGTTTGAAACATCAAATTATTGAGTACACATGAACATGATCACCTGAGGATAAGTGTGATATACTAGTATAAAAATCAATTAAATATGAATTGAATATGAAAAACAACAACATACCAACCTATAATTAAAATTATCATCGAATTATTACAAGTTTAATCATGGGATTACATCAAGGTCCTTCACCTCATTTGATCATACCAGTTTAAGAACCCTATTCACACATTCTGGATTATAATCCTTAGTATATGTGATATTATAGGATTTTTATCAAAAAAATACACAAGAAACTGACAAAAGAAGTCCATGATCCATTGAGAATTGGTGAACTTTCTGTAACACCCGAGACTTTTATGAGAAATATTTTGTTTTTATGTTATATAAATCATCAAATTAATCTTTCACTACACACAACACTAGCTTGGCTTGCTTTACACACAACCGTGGCCTTCCTCGATAGCTTGCGTCGTACGCAATACCGAGTTTCACTAAACAATGATATAATATTAAAATATTATTAAAACTAGCCGTTATGAATAGTAATAACCACTTTTTGAAATTTTATAAATTTTATTCTTCAAAATGGACTTCATTTTTGGATTCGGAATATCGAAATTAGCCTAGGATGAAATTTTGGTATTTTTCTGAAAACTTTCAATTTTTGATGAATAGTGAAACCACTAAGTGGTAGTTAAAAAAACTGAATTTTTCATAAAACTTAATTTTACTGATTCTGTGAGTGGAATTTCAAAAATCCGAGAGACACGGTTGATGTCAGTAAGTAAAATGTGGTTCAATGAGATGAAAATAATTTTTGGTGAATAGTAACTTTTTACTTTTATTTACCACGGTTAAAAGTAAATAGGGTAATTAAGGGTAAAAATGATATTATTATTACCCTAACACATGTCCTAACTCTATTGGATAAGTGTAATTCGACAAAAAACAACCTTAGGAATAAAATATGACCATTTAGGCCCACTTGGATTAGATTAGGACATTTATTATTAATTTATTTAAAGAAGGGTTAAAATAGTTAAAATCAAAGTTTAATAAGTAAATCATTTTTAATATAGGATTATACATAAGATAAATTCAATTTTAAATATTCATCAGAAATCTAATAATATTTCCTACATAATGAGATTTTATTTATAATTTTTAGACATTAAATAATTTAATTTATTTATGACACAATGATGATGCAGTAATTGCCATAATAGTGAAAAATTAGAATTATTGATATTATAAATACCCAAAAAAATAAAATTTGAGACTTTTTATGAATTACACTAATTTTCTAGGTTAATATGACATGTTAGTATTGATTTAATTAGATTTTTTAGAACTAATCATTCTGTTATGATTTTCAAAAAAATAAATTAGTAAATAGTGTCGAAATTGACATAAAATAGTTTTTAAAACAAATATTATATTATTAATTGTTATTTTATTCCTAAAAATATAAGGTTTGGACAAATAACTTAGATAAGGTTATATATATTAATAATAAACAACTTGGGGTTCTTTTGGCTTGTTATAGTGAGTTTATTAACCTTATAGTATAAGAACACAAGAAGACACGGTAAAAGTAAAATTATTTAACTTAATGATAAATCTAAATGATAAGGTTAAAATAGGAATATAAACTTGTATAAATTATATTTGATGAGATTATTTCGACCCATCCCCACCTTAGCTTCTAAATAAATCAATTTGGAGCTATTTAAAACCGAACTTGACTTTATAATAAAATAATATTTTTTGTTATTCCAAAGGTGCCCCTCTCCTCCCTTATAAAAGGGCACCTCCTCCCCCTCTTCCTCGCACCACTTTGAGCCTTCAATCTCGGCCAAACCCTGCCAATTTCTCCTCTACACTTCCCTAGAGACATCCTAGAGGTCCTGGTCTTCTTCAAAGACCAATTTTAGTGCCCTAAAAGGAGGTCTCAAAGAAGCACTTCAAAGAAGAGGTAATGTCCGTTACCGATTCTTTCATCTTTATTTCTTCTTCCAATTCTTCTTCTTTAGTTGTTTCATTATGAAGTAATAACATCAGTATCACTCATATACTGATATGTTATTATAAGTATGAAACAACCCTATTTCACCATCTATCCATCCTACGGAAAATGAAATCATCGTGTGTGCGTACGTACGGAATATCGTCTCCACATCATGGTTTAATCTATTTTCCACCACCACCTTAATTGGATGGGTATAATGGTGTAAATAATGACTATATATGATTATTGTAAATTGATATTTATTCTGAAATAGTATACATACACTCCAATACAATTCCATTATCATGGGAACGATATCATCGCTCGTGCGTACGTACGGAATACCGTCTCCACGATGTGATGCGACTCATTCTACATGATATTCATTGCATAATGATTATATAAATGAATTGAATGAATAAATATGATATATATTACACTAATAACATTATGGAAATGATGTATCTATAACCTAAAGAGAAGAATAATAATTTATTCTACAAAACACGCATAAGAACAAAAAGTTATAAACACCCGAATAACAAGTGGCAATGAAATATTACTACTAAGAAGCTAAGAATATGACCATATATGATATCATAACAATAATTATGATTCTGGAATAAGTCAATAACATTATTTAAATCATTATACAGGAGGTTCGGACACATATAAAGCAAATTGGACCTAAGGTAAGGGAAAATATAACAATCTCATTTTTATCCGAGATTGTTTATACTTTGGTATTTACTGGGGTGTATTTTATCATCCATGTTTCCTCAATATGTAATATTGTTTCCATCCACCTATGACTGTTTAAATCCAATTTTACCCTTCGGTGAGTTTTTAGTAAAAGATATGAAAGTAATCTTTTGTCGTTTTTCGTACGAGGTACTTTTTTACTTTTCCGACAAAAGTATGAGAAGAATGTTTTTTTTAACTTATACGGCATGAATGGATTTTTAAAACATTATTTCCAAGAAGCTTCCTTTACAAGTTTTCAAGTTTATTTTTAAACAACTTCTTTTATTTTAAAATTGTATGACATGTTAAAAAAGAAAAAAAAATTTGAAGTAGAAAGGATGTTTTCCTCAAGAATGGAGTTCAAGTGTTTTATCAAAATTATTTTCCATATAAGATAATATAGGGTTCTGTTTTTATCCCTATTATTACATTGATTTGATTAAGTTGTGATGGAATTATTTTTATGAATTCCTTTATCTTCTATGAATTGTTTTATGATGTCATGATGTTTAAGATTCCCATTTTTATTACATGGGTTATGAAATGATGTATAATTTATGATTTTGTGGCACACATAAGAATGGTATCATTATGAGATGGGTGGGACCTATATCTCCCTCCAATGCATTGGGTAAAGATTTTATATATCATGAGATAGACATGGCTGCAACGGCAGGTTAAACCGGTTCAGTGAAACAAGACTGAAACGAGGAGTGAACTCGGTTCAGAAATGGACTTTGTCCACTAAGATAGTTTTGGAAATGAGTCTTGACTAACAAGAAATGATTCTCTCTGATTATGTGTGCATGCCACAAAGTTTCATGTTTTATGTTATGATTATTGGGATTACATTTCACTACGATGATCTATCCCATGTTATGAAATTATGATCTCTTTTGCAGGTTAATATTTCCAAAAGTTATGTTCTTATGAATATGATGTGATTGATATTTCTTTTGTTTACCCTTACTGAGAATTTGAGCTCACCCTTTTGTATATTTTCTTTCCCTAGGTCAGGAAGAAGGTTATTAAGTAAGATATTCCAAAAGGGACTATAGATATGATGAAATAAATGGGAGACAGTGTAGACGCTTTATGAACCAGTTGTTTATGTTTCCTAGTTTCTAAAGACACTATACCTATACGGTCCTTTCATGGTTTTGTTATATGTTGTAATAAGTATGCTTCAATTCTGATGTAATAACAATGTATGTAAAGTATGGGTCGTTATAGTTGGTATCAGAGGAAAGGTATAGTCAACCTTTGGAAACTAGGATTTGAAAGCCTTAGTAAGAATCCTAAGGATATGTCTAATCATAGAACACAATCTTAGTGTTTTAGAAATGACCATGAATAACCTAGGATAAGACCTTAAGTGTGAAATTTTATTCTTGATTGTGTGGTTTTCCAATTATAATTAGTGTTTCTCACACTATTCTTCTTGGTTTTAGTCAATGGCTGGAACCCGAAGGAACCGTGTTAATGCGGAATGTGACGGGCAATGCAATGATTGTCCCCCTGAGCAACCAAACGTTATGGGAGATGGAATGCAAAATCTTTTAGCCATACTCACATAACTTTCTCAAGCTATGAATCATGCAGGACTTCCAAACGAGAAAAGGAAGGAGCAACATTCTGTTGAATCCTTCATGAGGCAGCGTTCACCTTCTTTCAGCGGGTCTACAGATCCATTAGTTTCTGAACAATGGATTAGTACTACTGAAAAGATATTTTCAGTTCTTCAATGTTCTGAACATGATAAATTCATCCTAGCAGTGTATCGTTTTGAAGGAGATGCTGATCAATGGTGGAATCTTATTAAGAATACAAGGCCAAAGGATGAAATTGAGTCCATGGAATGGGACAAGTTCAAGAACTTATTTTTCAATAAGTAATTCCCTCGTATTCTCCAAACAAAGATGGAGAAAGAGTTTCTTGAACTGAAGCAAAAGGATGATGAATCTGTTGGTACCTATGAAGAAAATTTTACAATACTTTCAAGGTAAGCTTCTGGTATTATTATCCAACCTGAGAGTAAGATCGATCGATTCTTTAGTGGCTTAAACCAAAGTCTTCGAAGGGCGCTAGCCATAAGGGACTTCAATAGCTATGAGGAAATCTTTCGATGTGCTCTCAAAGTCGAGATGGAGATTGGAGTAACCCATCAGTTATATGGATTTGATAAGAAGAGGAAAATGGAATTCAAAGGAAAATCTAGAGAGCACACTGAAAAGAAGATGAGTTTTCCCTTATGCTCAAAGTGTGGAAAGAAACATGGAGGGAGTTGTCTTAAAGGGACAAGTAAATGTTTCAAATATGGAAAGGAAGGTCATCGGGTATTTGAATTCCACAATGATGGGAAGAAGATGTTTAATGATGCAAACAAAAAAAGGGACACACAGAATGAACCTACTACACTTCAATGTTTCAAGTGCAAGGAGATGGGGCATTATGCCAATAAATTCCCTAATCCAAGGGCTTTTGATGATGATCGACATCAAAAAAATCATAAGGCTAAAGATAAAGGAAAGTCACATGCAATTTCTATCAGCGATGTGGAGTATGATAACGATGTGGTGAAAGGTACACTTACCATCCACTCTAAAGTTGAAAATGTTTTATTTGATTCTGGATCCACCCACTCTTTTATTTCTGAAGATTTTTCTAAGGATATCACCTTATTACCTCAACAACTAGATGTTGAGTTAGCTGTGACAACCCCTAATGGCACAACAGTAGCATCAAAAGTTTATAATTCTTCCCCGATTGAAGTTTGTTGGAAAGTGCTTCCCGCAAATCTTGTGATCCTTCCTATAGTGGAATTTGATGTGATTCTTGGCATGGATTGGCTTCTTTATATGGAGCTCATATCAATTTCCAAAGAAGGTAAGTCACATTTCATATTCCAGATCAATCTATGATCGTCTATCGATGCAAGGATGAACATAACCTTCCAATGGAAATTTCTTCCATCTTATGGGTCTTGATTCCACTAAATGAGGGTTATTTATCTCAAATGGTTGGTGAGAAACTCACAATTAATAATATGACCATTGTACGGGAGTTTGATGATGTCTTTCCAGAGGAATTGACGGGTCTTCCACCAAATCGTGAAGTTGAGTTTTCAATAGAACTCATACCGGGTGCTTTGCCTATTTCAAAGACACCTTATAGAATGGCCCCAATTGAGTTGCAGGAATTGAAGAAGCAACTCCAAGAGAATCTTGATAAGGGATTCATATGCCCTAGTGCGTCACCTTGGGGAGCACCTGTTCTATTTGTTAAGAAGAAAGATGGATCAATGAGACTATGCATTGATTATCGAGAACTTAACAAGATCACTATCAAGAAAAAATATCCTCTCCCACACATTGATGACTTATTTGATCAACTACACGGAGCTCAATACTTTTCCAAGATTGATCTTCATTCAGGGTATCATCAATTAAGGGTAAAAAGGGAGGATATACCAAAGATGGTTTTTCGTACAAGTTATGGACACTATGAATTTATAGTGATTCCATTTGGTCTTACTAATTCCCCTGATATCTTCATGGATATGATGAATAGAGTATTTAAAGACTATCTTGATTAGTTTGTGGTAGTCTTTATAGACGATATTCTTGTCTATTAAAAGAGCAAGGAATAACATGAAGATCACTTGAAAATTATATTGAAGACCATGAGAAAGGAGAAGCTTTATGCCAAATTTACCAAGTGTGAATTTCGGCATCAAAAAGTTTCATTTTTGGGTCACATAATCTCAAAAGAGGGGATATCTGTGGATCCAGCAAAAACAGAGGTTATCGAAAGATGGTCAAGACCAACAACAGTAACTGAGATCCGAAGTTTTCTTGGTTTGGATGGATATTATCGAAGTTTTGTGAAATATTTTTCACGATTATCTAATCCACTCACCAGGTTGACTCGGAAAGGAGTTAATTTTGTTTGGACGGAGGAATGTGAAGAGAATTTCAAGGAGTTGAAAAGAAGGTTATACAGTGCACCTGTGCTCACACTGCCTTGTAGTGGAGAAAGGTTTGTGATCTACAGTGATGCATCCAAGAAGGGTTTGGGGTTTGTTCTTATGCAAAATGATATGGTGATAGCTTATGCCTCACGACAGTTGAAAATCCATGAGAAAAATTCCCCAACTCATGATTTGGAGTTAGCTGTGGTAATCTTTGCATTAAAGATTTGGAGGCATTACCTTTATGGTGAAAGGTGTGATATTTATACTGATCATAAAAGTTTAAAGTATATTTTCACAAAAAAGGAGGTGAATATGAGTCAAAGAAGATGGTTGGAGTTGATTAAGGATTACGACTGCTCAATTCATTGCCACCCTGGGAAAGCAAACAAGGTGGCAGATGCATTAAGTCGACAAGACTATGCCAGTTTATCCATGATGAGGATCACAAAAGATCCAATATTTATGGATTTACAAAGGATGGATCTTGGAATTATAATGGAAGGGGGAAAATCGTATCTTTCTCAAATGAATGTTCAACCATCTATACATGTGAAGATTAAAGAGGCATAGAAAGAAGATGTCGAGTTACAAAAGAAGGTGAGAAATGTTCCTGAATTCAACCTTGATTGTGATGGGATAATAAAGTTCAGGAATCGGGTTTGTGTTTCTCCCCTCCCCGAATTAAAGAAGGAGCTACTGGATGAGGCTCATAGTTC
Source organism: Viscum album (assembly GCA_963277665.1). Taxonomy (NCBI): domain Eukaryota; kingdom Viridiplantae; phylum Streptophyta; class Magnoliopsida; order Santalales; family Viscaceae; genus Viscum; species Viscum album. The sequence continues at coordinate 735,542,252 of OY728167.1, read as the reverse complement.
TTCATTATCTATTCATCCTGGAAGCACGAAGATGTATAGGGACCTGAAAGAGTACTTCTGGTGGGATGGCATGAAAAGAGATGTTGCTGAATTTTTCTCTCGATGCTTGGTTTGTCAGCAAGTTAAAGCTGAGAGACAGAAGTCTAAGGGGATGTTACAACCATTACCCATACCCGAATGGAAATGGGAAAACATCACTATGGACTTTTTCATAGGACTTCCTAAAACATCCAAAGGCAATAATGCTATCTGGGTCATAGTTGATCGTCATACAAAGTCTGCACACTTCATTTCTATTAGAGAGGATTTCTCTCTGGATGAGCTTGCCAGGATATATGTAAAGGAAGTGGTAAGATTGCATGGAGTACCACTTTCTATTATATATGATCGGGATCCGAGATTTACCTCGAAGTTCTGGCGAAGTCTTCATCATACTCTGGATACAGAGTTGAGTTTCAGCACTGCTTATCATCCTCAGACAGACGGTTAGTCTGAGAGAATAATTCAAACTCTAGAAGATATGTTGAGAGATTGCTCTTTGGATTTCAAAGGTTGTTGGGATCAACACCTACCTTTGGTGGAATTTTCTTATAATAATAGCTTTCACTCCAGTATTCAGATGGATCCTTATAAAGCTCTCTATGGACAGAAATGCAGGACTCGAACTTGCTGGGATGACGTTGGGGAAAGAAATATATTAGGACCTGATCTCATTAATGAAATGGCAGAAAAGGTCCGATCTATTCAACAACACATAAGAGCAGCTCAGAGTCGACAGAAAAGTTATGCCGACAACCGAAGAAAAGACCTAGAGTTTGAAGTGGGTGATAAAGTGTTCTTACGAATATCTCCCTGGAAGAGGGTCATGATATTTGGAAAGAAGGGGAAGTTGAGCCCTAGATATATCGGTCCTTTTGAAATACTGGATCGTGTTGGGAAGGTAGCTTACCGATTTGCACTTCCACCGAATCTCTCTCAAGTTCACGATGTGTTCCATGTATCTCTCCTGAGAAAGTACATACCTGATCCTTCACATGTACTCAGCTTAGAAGTTGTACCGCTGGAGCAAGATCTTTCTTATGAAGAACAGCCGATAGAGATTCTGGATCGTAGCGAAAAAGTCCTACGAAAAAAGACCACTATCTTGGTGAAAGTTTTATGGAGGAACCACCAATTAGAAGAAGCTACAAGGGAGCTTGAGGATAGGATGAGGGAGAGGTATCCTCATCTATTTGTTACCGAGTGACGAATTTCGAGGGCGAAATTCATTTTAAGGGGGGTAGAATGTAACACCCAAGACTTTTATGAGAAATATTTTGTTTTTATGTTATATAAATCATCAAAGTAATCTTTCACTACACACAACACTATCTTGGCTTGCTTTACACGCAACTGCGGCCTTCCTCGATAGCTTACATCGTACGCAATACCAAGTTTCACTTTACAACGATATAATATTAAAATATTATTAAAACTAGCCATTATGAATAGTAATGACCACTTTTTTAAATTTTATAAATTTTATTATTTAAAATAGACTTCATTTTTGGATTCAGAATATCGAAATTAGCCTAGGGTGAAATTTTGGTATTTTTCTGAAAACTTTCAATTTTTGATGAATAGTGAAACCACTAAGTGGTAGTTAAAAAAACTGAATTTTTCATAAAACTTAATTTTACTGCTTCTGTGAGTGGATTTTCAAAAATCCGAGACACACGGTTGATGTCAGTAAGTAAAATGTGGTTCAATGAGATGAAAATAATTTTTGGTGAATAGTAACATTTTACTTTTATTTACCACGGTTAAAAGTAAATAGGGTAATTAAGGGTAAAAATGATATTATTATTACCCTAACACATGTCCTAATTCTATTGGATAAGTTTAATTCGACCAAAAACAACCTTAGGAATAAAATATGACCATTTAGGCCCACTTGAATTAGATTAGGGCATTTATTATTAATTTATTTAAAGAAGGGTTAAAATAGTTAAAATCAAAGTTTAATAAGTAAATCATTTTTAATATAGGGTTATACATAAGATAAATTCGATTTTAAATATTAATTATAAATCTAATAATATTTCCTACAAAATTAAATTTTATTTATAATTTTTAGACATTAAATAATTTAATTTATTTATGACACAATGATGATGCAGTAATTACCATAATAGTGAAAAATTAGAATTATTGATATTATAAATACCCAAATAAATATAATTTGAGACTTTTTATGAATTCCACTAATTTTATAGGTTAATATGACATGTTAGTATTGATTTAATTAGCTTTGTTCGAACTAATAATTCTGTTATAATTTTCACAAAAATCAATTACTAAATAGTGTCAAATTGACATAAAATAGTTTTTAAAACAAATATTATATTATTAATTATTATTTTATTCCTAAAAATCTAAGGTTCGGCAAAATGACTTAGATAAGGTTATATATATTAATAATAAACAACTTGGGGTTCTTTTGGCTTGTTATAGTGAGTTTATTAACCTTATAGTATAAGAACACAAGAAGACACGGTAAAAGTAAAATTATTTAACTTAATGATAAATATAAATGATAAGGTTAAAATACGAATCTAAACTTGTCTAAATTCTATTTGATGAGATTATTTCTACCCATCCCTACCTTAGCTTAGAAATAAATCAATTTGGAGCTATTTAAAACCGAACTTGACTTTATAATAAAATAATATTTTTTGTTATTCTAAAGGTGCCCCTCTCCTCCCTTATAAAAGGGCACCTCCTACCCCGCTTCCTCACACCACTTTGAGCCTTCAAGCTCGGCCAACCCCTGCCACTTTCTCCTCTCCACTTCCCTAGAGACATCCTAGAGGTCCTGGTCTTCTTCAAAGACCAATTTTAGTGCCCTAAAAGGAGGTCTCAAAGAAGCACTTCAAAGAAGAGGTAATGTCCATTACCGATTCTTTCATCTTTATTTCTTCTTCCACTTCTTATTATTTAGTTGTTTAATTATGAAGTAATAACATAAGTATCACTCATATACTGATATATTATTATAAGTATGAAACAACCCTATTTCACCATCTATCCATCCTACGGAAAATGAAATCACCGCGCGTGCGTACGTACGGAATACCGTCTCCACGCCGTGGTGTAATCTATTTTCCACCACCACCTTACTTGGATGGGTATAATTTTGTAAATAATGACTATATATGATTATTGTAAAGTGATATTGATTCTGAAATAGTATACATACACTCCAATACAATTCCATGATCATGGGAACGATATCATCGCTCGTGCGTACGTACGGAATACCGTCTCCACGATGTGATGCGACTCGTTCTACATGATCTTCATTGCATAATGATTATATAAATGAATTTAATGAATGAATATGATATGTATTACACTAATAAAATTCTGGAAATTATGTATCTATAACCTAAAGAGAAGAATAATAATTTATTCGACAAAACACGGATAAGAACAAAAAGTTATAAACACCCGAATAACAAGTGGAAATGAAATATTACTACTAAGAAGCTAAGAATATGACCATATATGATATCATAACAATAATTATGATTCTGTAATAAGTCAATAAAATTATTTAAATCATTATATAGGAGGTTCGGACACATACGAAGCAAATTGGACCTAAGGTAAGGGAAAATATCACAATCTCATTTTTATCCGAGATTGTTTATACTTTGGTATTTACTGGGGTGTATTTTATCATCCATGTTTCCTCAATATGTAATATTGTTTCCATCCACCTATGACTGTTTAAATCCAATTTTACCCTTCGGTGAGTTTTTAGTAAAAGATATGAAAGGAATCTTTTGTCGTTTTTCGTACGAGGTACTTTTTGACTTTTTCGACAAAAGTACGAGAAGAATGTTTTTTTTAACTTGTACGGCATGAATGTATTTTTAAAACATTATTTCCAAGAAGCTTCCTTTACAAGTTTTCAAGTTTATTTTCAAAAAACTTCTTTTAGTTTAAAATTGTATGACATGTTAAAAAAGGAAAATGTTTTTGAAGTATAAAGGATATTTTCCTCAAGAATGGAGTTCAAGTGTTTTATCAAAATTATTTTCCATCTAAGATAATATAGGGTTCTGTTTTTATCCCTATTATTACATTGATTTGATTATGTTGTGATGGAATTATTTTTATGAATTCCTTTATCTTATATGAATTGTTTGATGATTTCATGATGTTTAAGATTCCCATTTTTATTACATGGGTTATGAAATGATGTATGATTTATGATTTTGTGGCACACATAAGAATGGTATCATTATGAGATGGGTGGGACCTATATCTCCCTCCAATGCATTGGGTAAAGATTTTATATCTCATGAGATAGACATGGCTGGAACGGCAGGTTAAACCGATTCAGTGAAACAGGACTGAAACGAGGAGTGAACTCGGTTCAGAAATGGACTTTGTCCACTAAGATAGTCTTGGCAATGAGTCTTGACTAACAAGAAATGATTCTCTATGATTATGTGTGCATTCCACAAAGTTTCATGTTTTATGTTATGATTATTGGGATTACATTTCACTACCATGATCTATCCCATGTTATGAAATTATGATCTCTTTTGCAGGTTAAGATTTCCAAAAGTTATGTTCTTATGAATATGATGTGATTGATATTTCTTTTGTTTACCCTTACTGAGCATTTGAGCTCACCCTTTTGTATGTTTTCTTTCCCCAGGTCAGGAAGAAGGTTATTAAGTAAGATATGCCAAAAGAGACTATAGATATGATGAAATAAATGGGAGACAGTGTAGATGCTTTATGAACCAGTTGTTTATGTTTCCTAGTTTCTAAAGACACTATACCTATACGGTCCTTTCATGGTTTTGTTATATGTTGTAATAAGTATGCTTCAATTCTGATGTAATAACAATGTATGTAAAGTATGGGTTGTTATACTTTCCATGGAGGCATTTTCTATCCAAATGATCGGTATGGTACACTAATATATACTTAAAATATTTACTTGATATTTTCTAGAGATGTGGTATGTATAGTATTATTTATAATAGATGATTAATCATACCATTTTTATGTTTGTAGCCCATGATATGGCCGGAATACTGAAGGGTTATCAAATCAAACTCACCTAGATGTTTATACCACTGAGTCCCATTTGGTCTATTTTAATTGGTTCAATCTCTTGGTCCATTTGAATAAATTATGTCCAATTGAACTATGAATCAGAAAAAAAAGTAATACTAGATTTTCTATCAGTGTTGGAAATGTTTTCATAAAAATATACACATTCTTTCCATTTGTTCCACTATGAAATTTTAACATTTTGAATATGTTTTTATCTAATGAATAGATTATATATTTTGAATGAAGAAGGAATTAATAATAGGATACGAAAAAAATAAAAATAAAAACATAACCTGTATAAGTTTAAAAATATATGATATATTTCAGTTTGATCAATATGGACTCATGATAATGAGTTGGGATGTACACGTGGGATGATCATGAGTATATTTATCATATGAAATATATAAATTTTTAGGAGGTGACTCATATGGGATATATCAATTTGATGAATGAGTTGTGTCTTATTCATGGTTGGACTATGTTGGATCAAGATTAATGCTAATAATATTCTAGAGGTTCAGTGATTATTCAATTTTAATTTTTATAAAAAATAACCAATCATAGTAATTTATTATATTGAACAATATTGTAGTGTAGCGTTCAAGATATAGTGAAATAGAAATAAATTAGAAGAACCTAGTAATTTTATAGTGGTTTTTCTCATCAGTATCCAAGTACACACTTCAATGTTCTATACTTAATGAGAATATTGGTATCTATTATAAGAAACTCAATTTTAGAGGAGTGATAACTAGTTACAGACAATCCCTTTTTCAATACCTAGAGGCACAACCCCAACTTTACACAGGATTCACAACATAGTCTTGACCTATTTTTTTCAGGAGTCCCAATCTATTAACCTTCCCTTTATGTGGTATAATAACCAAGATTTTCCTTCTTTTGGTTGGGAAAATCATAAACCACCTATAATTATTACAAATATAAGGAAAAAATAAAATGATTAAAACCTGAAAAAATGAAAACTAGAAGATGATCAGAAGATGAAGACGATGCCACGCAATAATATTTGATCACTTTAGTAGTAGTGAGTTAAACATATAATTCCATTCATGATCACAATTTTTATAATATTAGTCGTCAAATTTCTTGATCATATGTACAACAAAGTTATATGTCACCAATCAAAGAACATTAACTAAATAAGTTGCCTCATGTTAATTTTATTATGTTCTCCACAATTTCATTCCACTAGATTGATCTTTCATGATTAATTCCAAGATATTCAAGGAATTTATAATTATCCAATCACTAAATTACTAGATTTAGTGAATAATAAATTATAGAATTATATCATTACCTATAATTTAAAAAACCACACCTAATATCCATGATTTTTAGTGCTCTTTTATTACATCGGGAAATAATGTCCAAAATTTTCCAGTATGATCGTAAAATAAAAATATGTATTTTAAAAATAGATAAAAAATTAAAATAATATGAATAAACATGAAGTTTATTGAAATATCAAAAACACCACTAAAATAGAGCATTGTTACTGAATGTGTATGTATGAAGAATATTTGATTAAAATTTTTAATCAAACATGTAGTTGTATTTATTTTTTGCAGAATATAATAATAAAAACATTTTTCATAGAATTAAATAATTAAAATAATAGAATTATATTATTTTTTAATGAATTTAATAATTTTCACAATATTGAATTGGAAGTTCAAAAAATTATGAATTTGCAGTGTTAAAATGTTTTAAACTATCAGTAGATAAATTTTTATATAGCAGTAGAAAATTATTTAATTAGTGGTATCAAATTATTAAATAATGGAATTAAAAGGTTTCTACCACTACCTTTCTACTATTTAAAGCGGTGTTATAACTATCGTTAAGTGGTTATACTACCACTTGGTGAAGCTGATACCATCAAATGATACTACTAGTGAAAATCAGAGTGGTACTACATCTGGCAGAATATATTACTGCTACCCTAGATGATATGTACTACTGATACCATTGAAACATGGAAATGGTGGATGGATTACCTATCCCTGAATTAGATGAGTGGTGATACCATTTTTGATGAAATATTCCACTATACTACTACCATATTTGATCATCCACCGTCGACATGTTCTACCACCATTGCAAAAAGAATGGTGTTACCACTAGATATGAGAAGTTGCATTGTTGTAGATCCATCAATGTCATCAAGTGGTATATGAGATACCATCTAATAATGGAGTGATATAGGCTGGTACTATCACAAATCGTCCCCTAGGGCCTATTCCATGACTACCCCAAGCCCACCTCCTGAAGGCTAGGGGTTGGAGACTAGCGCCCAAGGCGTCAACCTGCAAGTGGGAGGCATTTTCCTAAGTACCTATATGCACACACAGACCCAACCAAGTCACACACACTAAAAATAAAATAGGCATCACTAAAATAAATTTGAGTACAAGTAAAACTAATATAATTGGGCCATAATACAAACCCAACAAAAGAACTGAAAACAACAAAGTGCAAAAAGGAAAATTTGATGGCCGTCTACGGAAAACCCCACCTGATTGTGAGAGTAGTGTAGCTAATGGAAGAAGAAGTAGAAATTCATTTCCACATGATCCTACTGGGTCCCTCTTGGTCCTAGAACACTAAGTTTACAGTCGTAGCGTTCGTCGGTCCCATCTCCCTGAGTACTACTAGGTCCTGGTCCACCAAAGTCTCTGTCGAAATGTCAATCGTCTGCACCAGGAACAACACATGCAGGCAAAGCCTGTGTAGGGATTAGTAACAAAATACTCAGTAGGGACCCCAAAACAAAAATAAATACCACACAATAATCCTTAAATTAATTCAAGAAGCACAAGACAACTCACACCATGTATACATTTAGGGTAGTGATAGAAGAATCATTAGTCACGTCATCAAACACCTTAGATGCTAGATAACTTCTCCTATATCAATTATAGTGGGACTTCTAAGTCACACAAAATTTATTCCCACTAACCTTGGAGTACTTAGGTACACCTCCTCCTCACATATCGTGATCCTATAAAGTTACACAAAAGTTATTACCACAAATCATGGACAATAGAGGAACTCCTCCTCATCACGTACCGTGGTCCTACAAAGTCACACAGAAGTGCTTCCCACTATGGGCCTACAAATTCACACAGAATTTCTTCCCATTAGGCCATAGTCGAGTCACATAGAGTCAAAATTCAGCAGTATTCAGGTCTCAGCCAACTACAGGGTTCTGTATGTAGCGCACCTAGGAGAACCACTCCTTAATCGATTCATCACATCTCATCTTACATTAAATACTACTTAGTTTAATCCAAAAAATCAAACTCGTCAAGAGGGTCCCAACGCCACAAATGAATTGTCAATTGGACACCCAGTTTGCAAGTTATTAGCATTTTAGTAAATAGAGGCTAGTTGCGTCAGGGTCCGGTCTGACCCGGTCGGACCAACCCAACCAACATGGCCCGGGGGTCCCACAAACCTCAATTTAGTTCCGAATGACTTGACATGACCCAGTTTGGTTCTAGGTCGGTCCAATCTGGCCTAGCCAGTGGGCCAGGCCCAAAGGGATTCACTTGGCCCTTCCCAATTTGGCCGAGGGTCCAGCCCGTCGGGTCGTCGGGCGACCCTGTCTCATCCGGCCCAACCAGAAGGGTGTGGATCTGGCCTTCCGGTGCAGGTATAGACTTATAGGTATGGGTTCAGCCCACTGGGCATGGGACTGGCCCGCTGGCTGGGGGCGCGGCCCGCTGGCTGGGGGCGCGGCCCACTGGCTATGGGCGTGGCCTGCCAGCCTGAAGACTAGCCACACGGGCGACTGGTGGTGCTCTCTTGGGATGTGGTAGCTAGTCGTGTCCCCTCTGTATAGGCCCTACGGATGTGGGGCCTTCCTTCTACCACGGTCAAATGACCGCGGCTTCCAGTTACCCCAGGTGGCCCGGACATGGGGGGGGCTCGGGAATTCTTCATGTTGTCCCGCACCCTTCGTGTTATAAGTTTCTAATAATGGGAGTTCTGTGGATTTCCGTCCAATAAAAAAATTATAATTTCAACCCCGGTTAAATAAAATCCCAAAAAAAGTTACCCTCCTGCATAAACATGCGGTTCGCAGATCAACTTTTTCGTGGTTTGATCTGCATTCATCATTTCTAGAATAAGAATGGGGAAGAACATTAACAAATTGATCACCTACCTCTTTGATTTTCATTGCCTCAATGTTACGTCCTCAAGGTTTCAAGATGTCGATCTCGTTCGTCGCTTCTAGCTCAGTTCTTCGAGGTGCGTCAAAGTTGTTTGATGTTCTTCGGTGTTTGTCATTATTCGTTGGAGAGGAAGTTCATCGGAGGTTTTTCAGAGAATCCTCGTAGTTTAATTCCTTATTTCACCAATGCATCAACCAAAATAAAATGAAAACACGTTGCATCATTTCTGTTACGCTGTGAAATTGTATCGTTACTGTTTCTGATGCTTTTACGCGGGGGCACGCTTGCATGTCCGTCACGCATGGGAGGACGCGCGGCTCGCAGCCCCGCATTCCCACTTTCCAAAGGCGGGTGGCATCCATTCCTTATTCAGGTACGTCTTCTCCTTGATCGAAACTGGGATGATGGGATGTTGGTTCTTCCTTCCGTGGATTCCTCCTCGGAGTTCGTCACCTAATCCGGGTCTCCCTCATAGATTTAAGACGGGTTCGTGAAGCTCATTCCCGGTGCCATATCTGCATGGACGCCGGTTAATTACACCGCTTCCGTCGAGACGCTCCAAGGGGTCTTGTTGGGGCAGCAACCTTCGGTGAGGAGAAAGGTCATGTTGGGGTGTCGTTGGAATGTCTTGATGCTTGGGATCAGCATGTCTGTCTTCTGACCCTTATCACAAGGCTTCTCGAGGGCGTGAAAGCCCGAGGCATCCCACATCGAACGCGGGGAATGTGTACCATCTGAGGTTTTCCTCAGCTTCCCATGTTTAACACGGGGTATGCCGTGAGTTTAAAGTCTTGCGGAGACGGATCGGACTGATCGAAACACTGAGAGTGGATCAGATTGAAGGACCCCCTAGGGGGAATGCCGATGTCGGGGCCAGCACGTGGGCGGCTTCCCAGATTCTATGGAGTGGGGTGGCATGGCATGATCTCACCGGGATGTGGCGGCCCGGGTAAGGATCGTGATGGATGATGGAGTGAGGCATGGGGATTATGCTCTGAGACGGCCCAAGAGGGGGAATACAGTTTAATGTCATGCGGGATGAGGGCATACAGTTTAATGTCATGCGGGACGAGGGATATGGGGCTTACGCTCTGAGGCGGCCCGTGGTGGATATTGGGCTTACGCTCTGAGGCGTCCCATGGTGGTCGGGGAACTGACGTGGAGAGGTCAGAACGACCGGGTGGTGGTCTTGAACCTCGTGGAGGATTCCTATGTACCATGCGTTAGCACAGATCAAAGTCCACGTAGTTCGCTAGCATGGGGCTTACTCTATGACGTGGCCCATAGGAGGATGTCATGGTCGATGCGCGTTCTAAGCCCACGTGAGTCATGCTCAGTGTGGAAAACAAGAGGCAGCAGGGACCAGACAATCACGTTGTGAAGGGTGCGTCCGTGAGAAGCGGAATGGGGCTTACGTGTTGGGCGGCCCAAAGAGGAAACAGGGTCTTACGTGTGGTTAGCGGCCCGAAGAGGAAACAGGGTCTTACATGTGGTTAGAGGCCCTGGGTGCTGGGGCTTACTCCAAAGTGTAGGTCCGTGGTGCGACAAATCACAGTGGGAAATGGACTCCATTAGCCTTGGCAGGGGGTAAGTACGGAGATGCATGGGTGAAATCTTCTGTAAAAGAGGTTAGGGGATTATGCTCTGAGGTAGCCCTTCCCCCGTGGACAAACTCCACTCCGACAAGGAGGATCTCATTCCATGTGAGGAAGAATCCATTCCCATGGAGACGAGAGGCGTAAAAAATGTCCGAGCTGGAGGGACCCTGCGTGCGAAGCATGGGGCCGAACCAAAGTTTAACGTCATGTGTTAAGGATGAGGTGCTTAGAAGTTTAACGTCATGCAGCTTGGATAAGGTGGGTTCACTCCACACCCCTAGGGCTTACATTCCCAATGCCCTCTACCTCTTGTGGGAGGGAAGGCATCGGCAAGTCCGTAATGAAGGGGGGCCGCAGTGCGAACCACTGGGGGTCCACGTTAGCGTGGCTACGTTGGATGGGGCTTATGCAAGGAAGTTGCCCATAGTATCTTCCTCATGTCTATCCATGAGGGCATCCCAACTCATTGGTGGGTTTAGGTATGCACCTATGCGCAAGTGCACAAGCGGGATAATGCCAAGGGCGTTGGAATCGGACCGAACAAAGGGATATGAAAAGTGGGAATCACATGAACGGCATTCGGAATGCAATGAGAGTGGAGTGGCGATAGAGGATAACTACTGACCATGTTCGCAACACAGCATCCTATCACGTTATCCTAGAATGGGGACAAACAAATGAGGGGTCGACTGTTGACTGTGTTCGAAACACAGGACCTGACTCAAAGTGTCACCCAAAGTCTTTCGGGGCGTTGGCCCAGGACAGCAGGCGGACCATAGGTCAATCATCCATATTGTGACAACAGGCGGACCAAAGTTCTATCATCCATATTGTTACAGCAGGCGGACCACAGGTCAATCATCCATACCGTTAGGGGGTCCCTCCAGACTTGGAAGTGGATGCAGATCCGAATGAAGGACACGCAAAGCGTGGGGTGGAGTGATGGAATGTTTGAACGGATTCCAACACTCTTGAAACTACGCCACTATAATCATGGCATTAGGCATCTTATGCTTGGCGCACAAGGAATCTCTTATTTGGAACAAGAGGCATCCTATGTTTGGAGCACAGGGTTTACTACAGTTTATAGTCATGTAGATAGGACTATGGAATCTCATGCTTGGAGCATAAGGAATCTCTTATTTGGAACAAGAGGCATCCTATGTTTGAATGATATGGAATTCTTCTCAGGGGAATTGATGATGAGAATCTCAACTCACGACATAGGAAACGAACCAAGAGGAATATGTCAACTCAAGGTGTTTCGCAGTGTGCGGAGGAGTATCTCAAATCATGGTATTCCCTAGGTGGAAGATGGGTGCGCATAAGGGTGCAATGGAAAATCACGATGTCCCGGCCCGAGAAGTTCACGGTGCGACTCTCCATTTTTCATGGGGGTCTATGACGGTAGTGAAGGGACCGGCCCGGAGGGCCGCGACCGCAGCCCGGCACTAACCCCGAGTGGGGGTGCGGGGGCGCAGCCCCCATGGTATGGACCAACGGGTGCAAGCCTGTACACTGTTGCGCGTAATGGGAGTGACACACAGGATAGGATGCGCGCAGTAAGGAAGGTCTGCGCACAATAGGGCAGCCATGCGCGCAATTGAGGCTGTTGTGCGGAAAACACCAGGCCAGTGCACAATTCATGGATGCGCGCGAAAAAGGTCACGTCAGCACCCAAAGGAAGGGATTGCGCACAAAAGAAGTAATTGCGCGCAAGGGAAGGGGGCATGCGCAAAGGAAGGATTGAGCACTACTTGGCCGCCCTACGCGCAAATGAAGGAATTGTGCGCAAGGGGCGGACCCCAAAGGGGATGGACATTAGTCTAAGCCAGGGGGATCTCGCTCAAAGGCGGATCCTGGGGCGACTTGGCGCGGAAAAGAACCATTACTCAAGACCATATTGGGCGCGCAATTGCGCGCACGGGAGCCGGTTCAAATTCCTCAACCCCCAAACCGTCTGGGGTCGCCTTCTATTTATAGGCCTCAACCGGCGCGGAATCCAGGCGGCGCGCAGAATTTTCCGCGACGGGAACCGTCGGCGCGCAAAGCCTCACCTCATGGAACCGGGGCGCGCAAAATTGCACACACCAGTGGCTTGATTACGCGAATCCCGAACATGCTTCGCACGCACATCTTTATTTCACGTAAGCCCTCCTTTATTTCGCGCACCACTTCCCGGGCCTCCGGATCGGGCCTCTGATTCCGATTATGACTTCGCTTTGCCATTTCAAAACTTACTATGGGAGTTGTGGACTTTTTTCGGCGTCTACAAATGCCCCCCCTTGGAATTGGATTGGTGAGAGGTCGCAACGATCGGATTGTGAGGGAAACGCCGAAGCAGAGCCAGTCCAAGGAGCTTAGCACGCAAACAACCCACGCAGCGCGCAAAACGACGGATTGGTGCAGAATTTACTTTCCGTGCAGCACGGAACCCTGGCCTCGCCTATAAAAAGGGGTGCTGGGTCCCAGATCCGTACCACAGCTTTTCCGTGCGATAGGCTTATAGCTCTCATGCGCGAAATTGCTCCCATGGATGCTTGTAAAATCTCTTTGGCAGCGCGGAATTCCTTCCAAATTTTGGCCTTCCTTGCGTGCCTACTCGGGATCTTCCGCGCTTAGCCCGCCGATTGCACGCTCAACTCTAGGATTTCGCACCGCCACTTCAGATTTCACGCATCACTCTCCAATTCCACGCACTACATCCTGGTTTCATGAAATTCCTGAAATATTCGAGATGGCCGCAAACCAAATTGATGAGGGGGAATCCGCCGCTCGTAGGACCGAAATGGCGGTGAACAAGGAGGTTTATGGCGCCAAGGTGATCGTTTCCAACAATCTGACCCTGTTCAATCTGCTGAACCTAGCCCAGAAGACGTATCCATTGTCTGACAACCTCCCGCTCTGGAATTTTGGCATTCTGGAGGAGGTGCCCCTGCCGGACATCGAGGTGGACACACCGCGGTCATGGGTGACACGGGAGGACGACATTCCTCGCTACAACATCACCAAAAATGGTCGTCCCTCCAGGGAAACCAGACATATGGGCGTCTACGTTCTGAACCCGAGGACTAGTACCATTACCAAAGACGAGCCGGTCGCAGAGAATTCTCCGGCCCTCTATGAGAGCACGTTCCATCAGAGCGTCACGGATGACGCGAAGGGATGGATGAAGGATTGGGACCTACGGTCTGGGGGAAACTTCACCAGCGAATGGGCCAGGGTGTTCTGGGTTCTCCATACCTGAAACAAGTTCGGGGATGAACTGCGGTATATTAGCCTGTTCGAGGCGGTATGGACATCGCAGTTCCACTTCCACCATCAACCCGAGCTCGGGTCGGAGCTCTTCACTCGGTGGTCTCCTAACACCAATACATTCCACCTTCATCACGGGGAAGTCGGCATCAGCCTCTGGGACGTTCACTGCATCTGGGGTCTCCCACTAGAGGGATACCAATACGACGAGTTCGTTCCACCAAAGAACACCCGGGAAGACAGGTAACGGACGCCTTTGCTGACATGGAACCTATTGGAGCTGGCTAAAGAGAGGCTAGGGGTCAAGGACTTCCTGAAGGACATCGCCTACAAGGGCTGGTTCAGCCTGTTCCTTGAGAAGGATCTGGCCGTCAAGATGCCAGGACGGGGTAAACGGTGCCCAACCGCGCCTCAGAAGAGCAGGGATGGGTCATATTGGAGGACCCTAGAGGCGGGGCAATACCAATCATGGGGCTATCGCGTCATCGAGGCTCGGGACCCTAATGTCCGGTATGCCAGGTTCCTTTCCATCTTCCTGAGTGGGTCACTCCTACCGGTGCGGGACGCGAGGATGGCGTCCGTCCAGCAACACTGGTGATGGCGGGCACCATAGCCACCAACAAACGGTTCAACTTGGGTGTCCCCGTACTGGCTAAGCTATATGCCATCCTGGGGCGCATCTCACGAGGGGGGTCGCCTCGGAGAGTATGTGGCCCCTTCCAGATCTTCCATGGCTGGGTGGCGGCTCACCTCGGCGGGTACACTTTCCCAAATGTCATCCGTCCTCCGGGCAATGGCCTGCGACCGTCCTTGCTGAACATCGCAGGGGTGGCGCCGATGACGCTCAATGAGGAGGGCGTGAGGATCCGCATCGGCAACCACAACAACTTCCGCTTCAGCCCGTTCCCCACCCCGGCCGGCCAGATGGTGGAAAATGGGCGAGGCTCTCTGGAAAAACAAGAATATTTCCAGAGCATTCGATTCGGGGTGCTCGTGGCTCGGATCAATGGGAAGGTGATCTGCGAGCCTTACGTGTCATCCCGATTCGCCAGGCAGTTTGGGTGCCTCCAACGAATGCCGAAGAAGGTATTCACGGCTGTCTGGCAGGAGAAGAATCCCTGCATTCTACGCCATATTTGGTTGATGTTTACCACTTTCGGCTCTGGCGAAGTCATTACTCTGCCTCCCACCGGTGTTGATGCTGGCCTGGCAACCGAGTATGCCGAACACTGGACCATCGCGTACCATGAGGGGCTTTTACGCAAGCAATTCCTGCAACTGGAGGTTACTCGCGCGGAAACCGGGCGACGGTGGAGAAGGCTAGGGGCCTCCAGAAGTGGGGAACCAGGGGTGCGTCAGGCAGCAAGGCCTGCGCAGGCCGGGACTTCAGTAGCAGAAACATCATGCAGCGCCGCCGTGACCTCGTTGCCCGTGGGGGGGTCACATGAGGCGGCCAGGGAATTGCCCGAGAAGCAGATAAGATACCTGCTCGAACCTTCCCAAGATGCAATTTTCCCGGCACTGTGGTCGGCCTGGATGACCCTACGACAATATCTGAGCATCGAAGTCATCTGGAAGAAGATCATGCAAAACGGGATCCAGCTGCCAGAGGTCGGGCTCGTTTGAGTTACCGACCGGGTAAATTTCCATCTGCGGCATGCTTACCTGACGGCCATGGACACATTTGCACGCCAAAGGGGTCGGCGTGCAAATCCACCTTTCCTAGTGAAAGTGATGCTCGGCCAGGAGCATGATCCGGAAGTGATGCTGTCGGGAGAAGGCGACAACGACGAGGAGTCGGAGGGGGAGGAGGAGACTGGAGAAGATGAATGCGAAGGAGAAGACGAAGAAGAAGGAGAACCCGAAGATGAGGGGTCACAAGGAGCGACCTACCAAGGGAGCCTCCGAGAGAGCGGCGAGATTGTCGGCTCTGATCTCGACATAACCGAGATACTCGAGGTTTGTCTCTATCTTCATTCACTTTCCTTCTTCATCCATTCTCCTTTCCAATTTCTAAACCGTCTCTCTGCCTTACTCAGGAGTGGCTGAGTGTTGGACGGGCATCCCCACCAGAGGAGGGAGGAGAGGAACCGGTGGGACATGATGGGGATCCGACACCCATCATTGAACTAACAAGCGCAGAGGGGTCTCCCATCATGGAGTCTCCTGCAGCGGCCGGAACACTGGAGACCGACGTTGTGGACTCCTGTAAGTCTCACGTTTCACTACTAGCGCTTGTTATCAAAATATCCCCACTAATCAGTGTATGCCTTGCGCAGTGATCTCAACATTGGAGGATCGTCAGGCTGCAGAGCCCGGGCCATCCGTGAGCGGGCCAGTGGCGGACATACCACCTCATTCAGAACATACTCTCCGCACTGAGTCAACCCTGGAAACTAGTGATCAGGGGGCAGTGGACGTCAGCGGTGTTATTCATGAGGTGGGGCCGGAAGCTGTCGGGGGCACCGTCGCTGCTAGGGAGAGAGAGAAAGGTCACCCGGACATCGAGGATCCTATTCCTCACGAAGACATCCCTGGGGCAGACCCTACTGCCAATCTGCTGGATTCCTTCCCTACATACCGACCCGCTGACCCTGAGGAGGTAGATGACTCGGACTCAAAGGAATCCAAGGAGAGCCGGATGACATGGAGCAAAGGGTGAAAGTGTATCCGATGCTTTCTCAAACAGCCCCAGTCAGATTGGCTGAGGAGGATGGGATCACACCAGACCTGGCTACGCTTCCTGTGTGCTGAAGGGGCTGACACTCAACGCCTTCATCTAACGGTCCGTGATTACATGGCCGAGAAGATACACGAGAGCAGCCGACGTGCCGACGTTTCCCAGTGTCGGTAAAGATCGGAGAGAGCCCGAGCATTGTTGAGGGAGGAGCAGGAGGTCCGGAACCTCGAAGGGCAGGCGGCAGATAAGGAGGCCTTCATCGCAACAGACTTTGAGCTTGTGGAGAAACTGATGTCCCAGCTGGCTGACGCGCAGGAACAACTAATGGAGGCGAGTCACCAGATGACCGGACATCGAACCGAGCGGGCGCAGGCACAAGCTAGGATTGGCAAGCTGCGTTCTATGGCGGCTGGCGAGGAGAGAGTCTTCGAGGAGCGAGAAGCGGTCCTGGAGGCTACCTGCCAAAGGGTAGCAGCGCTGGAAAGGTCGATTCAGTGCGCCGATCCTTAAGGGCTTTGTTTTGGCCATCTCATGAACCTCTTTCTTGTACCGCTCACCATCTCAATCCAATACATGGACAAATCTATTTATTTGTACCCTTGGTTTAATATGCTCAACCATAATTCCGAAATGACTAACAACCCATCACTAAGCTCTTTTGGGTTGCACCCAACGCGAGAAGCAAAGGATACTCGTGTCATCATCTCGTCCAACTATGGGGCATTGACCAAGCCTCAGGCATCCGAAATTGGGCCTGGATTTCTGAGGAGGATACCTCATACTGATTGATATATCACCATCTCAATGTGCTCTGACACACGAGCGGGGCAATGTCGGGGGCATTGAAATCCATCCGAACATAGGAAGATGGAAAGAAAAGGTGAATCATGCTACTCGAATTCTGAACACTGTGGGGTGCGATGATGGAGGATAAATGTTAACCATGATGGAAACACAGCATCCATATCGTGTTGGCTTGGAGTGGGGACAATAAATGAGGGCTGACCGCTGACCATGTTCGCAACACGGGGCCTAACTCAAATATTGCCGGTCAGTTTCCCGGAATGTTGTCCCAGGACAGCAGGCAGACTATAGGTCTATCATACATGTTGCTACAATAGGTGGACCAAGGGTCTATCATCCATATTGTGGCAGCAGGCGGACCAAAGTCTGTCACCCATACTGTTATGGGGTCCCATCAAACATGACCAGTCCTCCGGAACGTTGGCCCAGGATAGTAGGTGGATCGTAGGTCTGTCATCCGTACTGTTAGGGGGTCCCACCAGACATGAAATAGAATGAGGATCCGAATAAATGGGTACGCAAAGTGTGGAAGGTGGAGTGATGGTTTGTTCGAACAGAGTCCAACACTCCCGAAATTGCGCCACCGTGGCGGAGGCGCATCAGGCGGACGTACCAACCTGGTCATGGGTCGTCCCAATTTTCAGGAAGGACCTCTCTGGAGAGAGAACTACTGCTTCCCATTACTACTATGGGGCATCCCGAACTTAGTCGGGGTGGATGTCACAATTACACCACTTCCCATGAAGTCAGTCTGAGGGTCCGACAATAAGGAGGGACGGGGTTTGGTAATCCCTGGGGTTGGACCCAAGACGAAATGTCCGGGCATTCCAACGTATCTCATTAGGATGAGAATCAAGCCACACATAGTTCATGAAAGATAGTTTAACGTCATGCTGGACGAAATACAGTTTAACTTCATGTGGGATGGGGGACACATCTCATCTGGGGACAGGCACGACACGACGAGTAACCCGACGTGAATGAGGACATAATCCCGCACCACACCATACAATCCCACAAGAGAGATCGGATTGCGGAAAGCCAAGAAAAGGATCTTAGTTTTAGGTCTTAGAACTCGGACCAAAGGAGAAGGGGAATGGGAGACACATGGTGAAGCGGCTGCAAGACCCAACATGAGTGTGGGGAAAATCCCTACTTACTATGTGCTCCTGGGGATGCGTTTAGGCCGAGAGACCGAACACGAAAAGTTAGGTTGGGCCTATGGGGAAGTTCCCAGGCGCTCCTACGTA
Organism: Viscum album; assembly: GCA_963277665.1. Lineage (NCBI taxonomy): Eukaryota > Viridiplantae > Streptophyta > Magnoliopsida > Santalales > Viscaceae > Viscum > Viscum album. The sequence goes on along the minus strand of OY728167.1, from coordinate 735,523,345 downwards.
TCTCATAAGGATGATAATCAATCCATACATAGTTCTTGAAAGGCAGTTTAACGTCATGCTGGACGAAGGAGTCGTGCGAATCTAGCCCTCGCACCAAAAAAAGCGGCATTTGATATGTCTTGTTTGTTCTTAAAGGTAAATGGTTTTTCTTTTTTGGGGAAACTGGCCTAGGATATAAATTCCCAGCGTCTCCACAATAATCAAGACATAGCATGCGTTGATAGGCGGCATGGTAATCAACCAATACCTGGTGTGATGTCCCCCATGGGGAGGTCATCACAATGCGGTGCCATTTTTCATCGTGCGTCCAGGACGATATCATCACAGTTTATGGTCATATGGTTTGGACCAGCAACACAGTTTAAGGTCATATGGTTTGGACCAACAACACATTTTAAGGTCATATGGGTTTGGACCGCCAGCACAGTTTAAGGTCGTAAGGTTTGGACCGCCAGCACAGTTTAAGGTCCTATGGTTTGGACCGACAACATAGTTTAAGGTCATATGGTTTGGACCAACAACACAGTTTAAGGTCATATGGTTTGGACCAACAACACAGTTTAAGGTCATATGGTTTGGACCGACAACACAGTTTAAGGTCCTAAGGTTTGGACCGACAACACAGTTTAAGGTCATAAGGTTTGGACCGCCAGCACAGTTTATGGTCATAAGGTTTGGACCGCCAGCACAGTTTAAGGTCGTAAGGTTTGGACCAACATCACAGTTTAAGGTCATATGGGTTTGGACCAACAGCACAGTTTAAGGTCATATGGTTTGGACCAACAGCACAATTTAAGGTCATATGGTTTGGACCGTTAGGAACACACATGATGCGATACAGCATACCTAATGCAGGTGAGGGCGTAATCCCACACCATCACCGCGCGCAGTTCCGAGAGAGGAGCCGCAGGCCAAAGGGGCCTACGAGGGTTCAACAATCAGGGAGGGGCAAGAGATGCTAAATCCCAGCTATGCTGGGCCTGAAACGCAATGTCTAGGTGACTCCTCGTTCCCCATGGGGATGAGGGTCAAGTTGCACGCAACCTATAGAGAAAAAGACCAAGCACATACTCTAGCGCTCAGATCGCGGGAGCCCCGAGAGACACCGTTATGCAGCTCGGTCTGTCTGATGTGTGGGGGTGTATTGAGTGCTAGTACAAGGAGTGTCGAGATTCCACCTTGACACGGTGGGGGCGGAACACAGTGTGAACCATGCAACCAACATTCAAGGCCCAATGAAACCGGCGTGACGACTGAGAATTACTGCTGACCATGTTTGCAACACAGCATCCTGTCGCGTTAGCCTAGAAGTAGGGGAAAACAAATGAGTATCAACTGCTGAACATATTTGTAACACGGGATTTTTATCATTTTGTCGCCCAAAACCCTCGGGTGCATTGGCCCGTGATGGTAGGAGAGCCCTTAGGCGTTGTATCCAGGCTGTTCTTGGGGGTCCCTCCGGGTGTGAAGGATGGTGGGGCCTAAATGAAGGGGAACACAAAGCTTGACAAGTGGACGAAAACTTGTCTAAGTCGAATCTGACACTCCAGGTCCTAGACCAGAGTACTCTGAACACATTAGTAGACCACTGGAAAGGGTTGAAGGGCTCAGTTTGAGAGCGGCCAAAAGATGGCGGATTCCCGAAGGAAAGGCAGGCCAAAAGACCGAGGCAACCGGGAGATTGTGGGACCTCCTAAGAGACGGGGCTGGACCTGAAATCTAAGTGTTCAGGCGGTCCTACATATCCCATAAATATGGGAATCAAGCCACACGTAGTTCTAGACGGTGCCTTTCAACATCATGGGGAACACGACATAGGAGGGCTACTCCTGAGAACAGGGTGCGCATGGTGCAGCTATTGCAAACCCGACGTGAATGAGGACATAATACCATACCACGCCACGCGATCCTATGGTCAAGTTCCCAAAGGCAATCCATGCACGATGCATTAGCGGACCTCGAGCTGGACCCAAAGACGGAAGGTCTGGGCGCTCCTGGGCACTCATGGGCGCTCCTGGGCGCTCCTGGGCACTCCTGGGCGCTCATGGGCGCTCCTGGGCACTCCTAGGCGCTCCTGGGGCTGTACCCAAGATGAAATGTCAGGGAGTTCCTACGTATCTCATTAGGATGAGAATCAAGCCGTACGTAGTTCTTGAAAGGCAGTTTAACATCATGCTGGACGAAATACGGATCTTAGTTTTAGGACTTAGAACTCGGACCAGGGTGCAGTTTAGGGTCGTGCTGGACCATACAGTTTAAGGTCATGATGGACCATACAGTTTAAGGTCATGTTGGATCTTACATTTTAAGGTCATGATGGACCTAGAAAAGTATTAGGCAAAGTACTTCTTGAGGAACCTGGAGTTGGTGGGAGGAGTTATGCGCTCACTATCCATAGTCACCAGGGAATACGCACCATTGAGATAGACCTTATGGACAATAAAAGGCCCCTCCCATTTAGGCTCCAACTTGGGTGGTTTCCTGCCGGGGATCATTGGCACTCTGAGAGCCAGTACCAGGTCACCTTGTAGGAAGTAGCGGAGTCGAACCTTCTTATTGAAAGCTCGAGCCATCCTGCTCTGATTCCTTTCCAAGTTATGTAAAGCGCGAAGCCTACTTTCGTCCAGTGCTTCCAATTCGGCTAGACAGATTTCAGAAACTCTATCTGGCGCTTGGTGGTCGTAGACCGCCGTGCATAATGAGGGAAACTGGATCTCGATGGGCAGGACGGCCTCAGCTCCGTACACCAGGGAATACGAAGTCACCTGGGTGGAGTTACGAGTCGTCGTCCTATAAGCCCAGAGGGAATTGGGGAGCTTTTCCGGCCAACTTTTCTTGTTCTGACCAACCATATTTTGCAGAATGTTAGAGAGGGTTTTGTTAAACGCCTCGATCTGTCCATTCTCTTCCGCATGATAGCGGGAGGTGTGGTTAGAGAAAATGTTTTACTTGGCGTACAATTTCTTCATCTCGGCTGCTCGGAAGTTGGTTCCGTTATCCATGAGGATAGCGTGAGGTACTCCAAACCGATAGATGATATTGGAGCTCACGAAGTCAGCGATAGAACAGGCCTTGACTTCCCTGAGCGGGATTGTCTCTGCCCACTTCGAGAAGAAATCCGTAGCGGTTAAGATGAACCGGCACTGGCGGGCCGTCGCCGGCGGGTAAGGCCCCACAACATCCAACCCCCAGACTGCAAAGGGCCAAGAATACTTGGTAGTATGGAGAGGCTCCAGTGGACGATTCACAAAGTTAGTATGAACTTGGCACGCATGACACCTCTTGGCATACTCAATGCAGTCGTGGATCATGGAGGGCCAGAAGTATCCCAGCCTCTGAATCTGGTGGGACAACTTCGACCCGGCCTGGTGGGCGCCACAGGAACCAGTGTGCACTTCTTGCATGACCTGTGGGATCTCGACTCCTTGAAGACAACGGAGGATAAAACCATCAAATCTGCGCCTATAAAGGAGATGCTCAAGGCTGGGACCACTCTTAAGGGTGAACTGCGGCACGCAACATCGGATTCGTTCTCGCTTGGCTCGGTCCGGCGGAAGATTGTCGTGCTAGAGATACTCAACCAAGGGCGTCCTCCAGTCAGGAACTATCCTGATTACCGCGCCTGAAGCCCCAGGGGACCCTGACATAGGGGCACCAGTGGTGAGATGGTTCACTCGCGGGCCACGATCGCCCTACGGGATAACAGGAGCAATGACTCTACGGTGCGCCATGTGGACGATTAGGTCATCCTGTTCGGGCTCCGCAAGTGATGCGGCCATGCGGGCCAAAGCATCTGCTCGACTGTTCTACGACCCGGGAATGTGAACGACCTCTGGCCGGGAGGGAAACTTAGCCATTAGACGGAGGGTGCACTCCAGTAATGGCATGAGTTCCGGCTTCCTGATAGCATAGCCACCATTGACCTACTTGATGACTAGCTCAGAGTCCCCCTTTACATACAGATGGGGTACATTAATCTCGAGAGCCAACTCGAGGCCAGTAATGAGGGAATGATACTCTGCCTCATTGTTGGTGTATCCTTATGACAATAGAAATGAATACGGCAGAACGGCTTGCTCTGGGGTGATGAAGACGATCCCCAGGCCCACTCTGTTGAGCTTAGGATCGTTGAGCCTTCTACCAGTGGGGCTCCAGGAGGGACCTTCAAAGTGCATCTGCCAGCATGGGATGGCGTGATCAACTGAGAGGATTGCCTCATCAGGAAAGCCTAGATCTAGTTGCTGGTCCACGGAGGTGGGGTGGGCAGCTAAGAAGTCTTCCAACTCCTACCATTTGATGGCCTTCTGAGGTAAGAACCTGATGTCGAACTGCTGGAGGATCACCGCCCAGCGCGCCAATCGGCCGGTCAACATAGGTCAGTTCAGGATGTATTTCAACGGGTCTACCCGAGAGACCAGTTGTACCTCGTGGTGCTGCAAGTAGTGCCGCAATTTCTACATGGAAAATATGAGCGCCAGGTAGCTCTTCTCGATGGGGGAATATTTAATTTCCACGTTGAGGAGAATGCGGCTGAGGTAGTAGAGGCTATTCTTTGTTCCCTCATTGTTCTTCTGGGCGAGAAGTGTGCCGAGGGATCGCTCCAGGGCGGTCACGTAAAGGACCAGCGGCTTTCCGGAAACCGGTGGAATCAAGACCAGAGGGTGAAGCAGATACTGATTGATTTCCTCAAAAGTGATCTGACAACCTTTGTCCCATTCGTAGGTGGCACCCTTCTTCATGAGCTGTGAAAAGGGATTACACTTGCCGGCCAGATTCACGATGAATCGGCGTATATAGGCTAAGTGGCCTTGAAGTCCTATCAGCTCCGGAATATTACTCGGGGGAGGCATCTGACTGATGGCCTTGATCTTGTTTGGGTCGATCTTGATGCCTCGATACCTAACAATGAAGCCAAGAAACTTTCTGGAGGTGGCCCCGAAGGCACACTTCAACGGGTTCATCTTCAAGTGGAGAGAACGGAGGAAGCTGAACACTTTCTCAAGGTCTTTGAGATGGTCCTGGAACTGACGATATTTAACCACCAGATCATCCACATAACACTCCACCAGCATCCCGAGAATCTTCTTGAATATGCGGTGCATGACCCGTTGATAGGTGGAACCTGCATTCTTTAGGCCGAAGGGAATAACCTGGTAGCAGAAAGTTCCCTGTGGGGCTCTGAAGGTAGTGAAATCTTCATCCTCAAGTTCCATCAGGATCTGGTTGTACCCGGAGTACCCATACATGAAGGAAATGGCTTCGAACCCGGTCATGGCATCAATCAACAACTCTGTCATGGGAAGGGGAAAGTCATCCTTCGGACAGTGGAGATTGAGATCGCGGAAGTCGATACAGACCCTGATATGACCGTTCTTCTTCCTGACCGGCACAATGTTGTCTAGCCACCTGGGGTATTGGACCTCTTTGACAAAGTTGGCCTTGATGATCTTATCAACTTCGGCCTCAACCATGGCACCGTGAGAGGGGTGCATCTTTCTGGGAGGCTGCTTGAACCCGCGATGGTTTGCTGGAAGGCCAAGGCGGTGGACGGCTACCTAGGGATCTAGTCCCGGCATCTCGTCATAACTCCAGGAAAACACATCACGGTGCAGTCTGAGGAAGTCCACGTACTGTTGTCGTTCCTTGGGGGGCATAGCGGCGCTGACCAATGTGGGTCTCGGGTCTGCCTCGCTGCCGAGGTTCACCTGAACTAACTCGTCGACCGTGGCGGGGACGCCCTCCTCGAAGGTAGGAGGATCATCTTCCATGTCCTCATCTCCTCTTGTGGAAGGGTCATCCATGGGGGGAGCCGTTTCAGGGCTACCAGACCCTTATGGGAAGCTGGGGCCGGCTTGGGCGGCAGAGGTTGCCATGTCAGGGGACCCATGCACTGCGGAGATCATGGAGACAAAGGCGGTTGATCCAATCCCATCTGGCCTTCGGCCCATGGGGCCACGCTTTATGACATCAAAGCAGTGGTGGCGCGTTGGCTTGAGCTGATCGATTCTGGCCCGGCGAAACAGACACGTATGACGTACTTTTGTTTCCATGATCCCAACATCCCGATATCGTACAGGGGTAGGAGGCTCGGGGATCACCTGAGCCTGGCTGGTGTAAGAGTACGAGGTGATTTCCCGTTGTCGCTTGGACCCAGAAATATGCCTTCCTCTGGTACCCGAAACGATAAAGCATTGTCCCATGCCCGGGGTCGTGGCCTCCAACCGATGGATTGGGAAGACATATGCGTCGTCCAAACCTGCCCAGGGACCACTCGCGACAGTGGCGGGCATGACTTCACCTGCCAGGATCTGCTTTTCCTTGCTCTTGTAGTAGCCAGCGTCCAGATAACGGGCTTCACAAGAGGAAAAAGGAGACGCATCTCCTTGGATCACGCCCACTCGACCCTTAAGGGAGTATTTGAGGCACTGGTGATACGAGGAGGGGACCGCTGCGTGAAAGTGGATCCACGACCTGCCCATCAATGCGTTGTAGGCAGTGTCCTGAGAGACAACCATGAATTCGGTATTGGCAATTAGGCCGTCGAACTCCATCTTCAGACGAATCTTGCAAATTGGAGTTTTCTCGGTCCTGTCATACCCCTGGATCATGTGGTTGGATGGAGTTAAATCATCCTCAAACAACCCCAGTTTTTGCAGCGTCCGATTTGGGATGAGGTTAATCCCGGAACCCGTGTCAACAAGACAGCGGTGAACTTCCACGCCATTAAACTGGTCGGTGACGTACAGTGGGCGAATATTCCCCTGTATGGGAGGGTCTTCATATTTACCGGAAAACGAGATGACCACCTGACATTCGGCGTCCTCAATTGCCTTGGTGTGGAAGGATTCTGCGGCCGCCACCTCCGTCTCAAACTGGAGGGGGCTCCTTAGAGCCTCGGCGAGCACCTCACGCATTTCCGACGATAGGCAAAGGACCTCAAGGATATAAATCCTTGACGGAATGCTATACAGGTGCTTCATAACATCATACTTTTGAGCCAAACGTGATCTTTTGCTTACGAGAGGCCGCTCGGCGATTGGAGGCAGGACGGGCCCTGCCGGCGGGACCGGTGACTGACTGGTACTAGGAAGGTCTCGTTGTTCACTAGTTGAAGCCCGGGAGGTGGCTACTGCGTTAGGACCGGAAGGCTGTAGTCGGTCGGCGGTAGGGCAGGGCTAGATGCGACACGGATGAGGTGGTCCCGCCTGATCCAGCAACACAAACGGTGGTGAAGGCGGACCTGTCGACACCAGGTGAGGGGACCACATGCGCTGATCTTTGTATTAGGCCTGCTGCCTGATCTCAGTAGAGTGCACGGCCTGGCTGGAGGTGACAACTGCTGTGCCCCGACGATTCACATAGCCATGGCTCCACCGACGTTGGTGATGGCTGGGGACATTGGGGAAGTCCACCTGGCGTTCCTCATCGTCGGGAGCCAAAAAGGGATTTACCAACTCTACAATTTTAACCGAAGCGTACCCCAGGATTTCACTCGAGGATTCATCTGCTACTGGACGGAGTCTCGGAGGTATCCCCATCTCTGGGGGCATAAAATCTCCAAGCGTGCGAGAAGATGACAGCACTAGCAGGGCCTGTTCTTTCTTCTTGTGCCGCCGCTTGCTCTTCTAGGAAGAGGTAGGCTGGGACGACGATTCCAAAGTGGCACTCACAGATTATGAGGGATCTGGATGACTTAGGCGGGTATGGATGATGCCATGGTCACGGGAAACTGTCCTGGGGGCCATCCAGTCGTTATACTTCTGGGACCCATGGTCGGAAACCTGCTGCCACTCATCCTTGTTACCGCTGCTACCATCTGATCTCGTGAAGACACCTGCCACCTGTGCCGGGGCTGGGCCCAACCTGAATATGTTGTTTTCAATCTGGTATTGGATCTAGTACTTGAACACATAGCATCGCTGGATGGTGTGCCCCAGGATTCGGTGATAAGGGAAGTAGTTAGGGTGATCAGTGAGACGCGCCTCTTCTGGCTTCCGGCACTCAGGCAGCCGAACGATCCTCTGCTCCAAGGCGCTACGGAAATAGCCAGGGAACTGGGCCTCGTCAAATGAGTAAGTTCGATTCCTTCTGTCTGGAAAGGGGGCTCTTGGAGGCTGACCATGGCCAGGGGCCGGAGGAGCATGCCGAGGAGGCGGAGCCTGATTATCTCACCTGGGTGGCAGCAGCGCGTTACGAGGAGGCGCCTGCCGATTTTGAGGCGGTTACTGCTGGGCCGGAGGCTGTGCCCGTGGGGGTGGACCCCTATGGGGATACTATTCTGGCCTTACTGGTAGCAACTCTAGCTGTCTGGGAGCCTCTATCTGGGCTACATCAGCGGGCTCGGCTCTGGAGGCTCTCCTTGCAGGCATGACAGGAGGCAGTGGGCGTGCCTGACTGGCCTGTTGCAGGGCTTCTTCGAGGAATTGAGCCTTATTCGAGAAATCCCAAAACCCTCCAGGGTAATTCTGAGTGATCAGAGAAGGAACCAGCTCTGCCTTGACGTTCCCTACACACATCGTCAGTAATTACTCCTGAGTTAGTGGCATGTCAAGGGAGTACGTGAGCCCCTTCCACCGGGCGATGAAGTCCGCGACCCGTTCATCGGGCCTCTGTTTGCACCTGAAGAGGTCTGAAATGTTCGTCTTCTGGGTTTTGGAACTGAACTAGTAGAGGAATTTCCGGCGAAGGTCCTCCCAGCTAGCCACAGATCCAACAGGGAGCTGGCTGTACCAGACGAAGGTTGGTCCTTCCAGCGTCTGGATGAAGCAACGGAGCTTGGCAGCCTCCTGCTATGCCAGAGTCCCTGACATAGGCCCGCACCTCGAGTTAAAGTGGGCTAGGTGTTATAGCGGGTCTTCTTTCCCATTAAAGGGGGAAAAGGTGGGGTTCCCAAATCCCGGCGGGGCCAGCATATCATCCACCCATGATGGGTATGGCTTGTCGTCCGGTGGAATTTCCACCTGCCGAGTTTCCAGGGCCTCCAAGAGTGTGATGAGTACTTCCATCAGATCGTCCGGACACGGATTCCTATCCTGACGGGGATCTCTAACCACAAGCGCATTGTCGGGCCCTCCAATCTGGTAGTCAAGCTCGGCAGCTCGCGGGGCAGCTGGCGGAGCAACTCTCGGGGCAGCGGGAGGAAACCGAGCATGGTCCCCCAGGTGATTCCGCCGCTCGGGAGGGTTCGGCGAGATGTATCGAGACCTCTTTCCATGGGCTCCGGCCTCCCCCCTGTCGGCGAACACGACATGGTTGCGGTTTCCCGGGGGAATCTCGACAAGGGGTAGGTGCTCCTGCCCCTGCTGTCCTGACCTGGGATTACCATAGTCAGGTCGCCGCTCTACAATGCGTTCGGCCAAGAGCTCATCAACCAGCCTCTTTTTCTCAGCAAGTTGCTGGCGTAGCATGGCCGTCTCGGAGTCTTCCTCTTCCTTCTGCACCGAGGCAGATGGGTCGGAGGGCTTGACATCCCCGACATGCTCTTTACCCTTGACGATGTTTCGGCTCAGTGTCAGTGCCTCAGTGGGCGTGGGGAGACCTAGGAGGCTCCTCTGGTGGCAAGTGATCCTCCCAGACGGGTCCAGTGGCGGATTTTCCTCAGGGGGCGAGTCCCCATCGAGGATCTCCACACCGTTTACCTCATCTGAAAGGTCATCCATGTTGACCGCCACTGCCTTTGGTGACATTCCCTCAGGGCCGCCCGGTGAATCGGGCTGTCGGCGGATCGCACAAAAAAGAAGGGAAGAGTACTGCCCCCATCCACGGATGTGCGCGTGGGGGGTGTCTTCCTCAATAACCTTGCGGAGTACTTGAAAACTTTGAACGCATTGTTGTTGGAGGGCCCTGCAGTGGCTAGGCGACTCAGGGTGTCGAACCGTAGGGAGCGCTGCCAAGTCGACCTGACGGCACTGCTCACCGATATCCTCGAGATTTGCTTGACTCCTGGGATAAGGCGCTAGCTGATGGCGAAGATGGGAGTGAGTCAACTGAAGAGTCTGGAGGAAACATTCAAACTCTCCCGGGGTGAACGCCTCTGGCATATCAAAATTCGACCCTGCGATCATCCAAAACTTCTCGGGGAAGTGGCTAGCTGCGAGGACGGTCCAGAAGCTCCATGACTCTGGTTCGGGGTTCAGACCTTTCTTCCCCTGCTCATCAACCGAGAATGTCCGGGGAGCTGGCAACGGCGCCGAGGCAGGTCACCGGGCCGGTGAGCTGGCCGGCGGGGAATGCGGCGAACATGCCGATTGGCCTCCGATCCCTGAGTCGTCCTCCAAGGGCTTCAGTGCCCTGGATGCCACGTCGCGATAGGATGGGACAGAGAATGGGACTCCTGTAACAGCACCGGTGCTTTTTGAGGGTTTGTTGTCTTGCGAATCTTCCTTCGGTCCCCAGAAAAGTTCCCCACACTCCCTGACTGAGGTGGAAGGGGCTTCCGGGGAGGCCAGTGATAACTGCGGGTTTGACCCCTAGGGGTACGCCAAGTCCCCGTCCTCCTAGATGTACCTTCGGAGGGAGGAGGGAATCATACTGATCTCACATTCGGGGAGTAAGAGACTGACGTGCCACGTCCCCATTCCCTCCCTCGACTTAGAAGGTCGGGGGGAAGGTTCCACCGTCGAGTCGTACTCTACCTCAGAGTTCGAGAAACGGACCGGTCTAATCTTCGTCCGGACTCCCCTGACATTCCTCCTACGGCGACGATGCCCCCCCTTCCTGCCCCTAGGTGGCTCCTCAGGGTAAGGATGATTTCCTTCAAGGAGTCCCTTGGCCTCAATAGTGTGGGGGAAGAGGGGAATTAAGGTCGGGGTGCGGGAAGCACCGGTACAAATGTCAAAAGGGACATGGGGAGGACCTCCATGTGAGTGAGCGACTGGATACACAACGGCTCCATACTCGCGGCCAGTGGTAGGGGGAGTGACCTCATACCCAGTGCAGTGGGCGCTGGAAGGAATCATACATGGAGCGTAGCTATCGCGAAGAATCCCTCATCTTTCCATACAAGTTGCACGGAACAATCCTTCTTGATGGGTGGCACTACCGCGGATTGGTCCGTGGTGGCCATTGCCTGTGCACGCGGTCGGGAGAGTCGACCCAACCTTCCTGTAGGGCGGTCGGGGCCTCGATCCCAGTTGGGAATGTGACTGCCCCTGCTCAACGTGTGTGGGGGTCTGGTAGCAGGAGTCTGCAGCTGCTCGGGCCACAGTGGTTGCTGACGTTGGTGCCCCAGGACGGGCATTCTCTTCTGCTTGCGCCCGACGCTGGCATCGGGTCAGATGGGTTGGAGCCGGTGGTGCGGGCACAACAATTGCCTGGTCCTCAGCCCGGGGAGCCAGGCGATGACGTCAACGCAGCCTGGCGGGGGTTCTTGTCGTTAACCCCTGGGATAGGTCTCCGATCGGGCGGACCCGGACATCCCCCACCTCATTGGCATAGGGGACAGATGTGTCAAGGCACTCTGGGGATAGGCTCCCGAAGCGGTTGAACGTCAGAGTGGGGAGCGGCGGCTCCCTGCACATCCCTCGAGGGCGGCGACGATAGTGGGGCGCAACCGCCTCTAGATCCAAACGGGCCAGGCCCCTGGTGGGGATGATCCCTTCCTCGTCGTACCTACGAACCAAGTCATGGATCACCTATCCCTGGATTATTTCTGATGGGGAGATGGGACGTGAGCGCCTGACAGTTGTAGAAATCGGAGCCAGAGCGACTGTGGAAAAGACGGGACCGCGCGGGGTAGCCGCGTCGGTACTGCCCCTGCCACTACGCCAGTGGGAAGGTGGCGATCGAGCTCCGGATGCAGTGATCTGATTCCTGGAAGCAGGGAGATGAACCCATTAGTACTAACAGGAAAAGAAATTGACAACCAATATCCCAGCGTCGTTCCGTCTTCCGTGGTCGGCAAGAGGTATCCACGCTGACGACGTCACGGAACGGAGTGCACAACATCCTGACTTCCTCGACCCATGGCGGGTTTCACGTCCTGGTGATAGGTACCCGAACCTGGTGACATACTGATCTTCTGACATCCCGAACGCTACCTGTCCCCATATTTAGGAGAAGAGCTTCACGTCGCGTTCACCATTTTCTGTTTCTGACGCTTTTATGCTGGGGCGTGCACGCGTGTCCGTCACGCATGGTAGGACGCGCGGCTCGCAGCCCCGCACTCCCACTTTCCAAAGGCGGGCGGCATCCGTTCCTTATTCAGGTACGTCTACTCCTTGATCAAAACCGGGATAATGGGATGTTGGTTCTTATTTCTGTGGATTCCTCCTCGGAGCTTGTCACCTAATCCGAGTCTCCCTCATAGATTTAATACGGGTTCGTGAAGCTCATTCCCGGTGCCATATCTGCATGGACGCCAGTTAATTACGCTGCTTCCGTCGAGACGCTCCAAGGGGTCTTGTCAGGGCAGCAACCTTCGGTGAGGAGAAATGACACATTGGGGTGTCGTTGGCATGTCTTGACGCTGGGGATCGGCATGTATATCTTCTAACCCTTATCACAGGGCTTCTCGAGGGCGTGGAAGCCCAAGGCATCCCACATCAAACGCGGGGGATGTGTACCATTTGAGGTTTTCCTTAGCTTCCCATGTTTAACACGGGGTATGCCGCGAGTTTAACACCCTGCGGAGACGGATTGGACTGATCGAAACACTGAGAGTGGATCAGATTGAAGGACCCCCTATGGGGAACGCTGATGTTGGGGCCAGCACGTGGGCGGCTTTCCGGATGCTATGGAGTGGGGTGGCGTGGCATGATCTCACCGGGATGTGGCGGCCTGGGTAAGGATCAGGATGGATGATGGAGTGAGGCATGGGGCTTATGCTCTGAGATGGCCCAAGAGGGGGAATACGGTTTAATGTCATGCGGGACGAGGGCATACAGTTTAACGTCATGCGGGACGAGGGATATGGGGCTTACGCTCCGAGGTGGCCCATGCTGAATATGGGGGTTACGCTCTGAGGTGGCCCATGGTGGATATGGGGCTTACACTCTACGGCGGCCCATGGTGGTTAGGGAACCAACGTGGAGAGGTCGAAATGACCGGGTGGTGGGATTGAACCTCGTGGAGGCTTCCTACGTACCACGCGTTAGCACGGATCAAAGTCCACGTAGTTCGCTGGCATGGGGCTTACGCTCTGGGGCGGCCCATAGGAGGATGTCATGGTCGATGCGCGTTCTAAGCCCATGTGATTCATGCTCAGTGTGAGAAACAAGAGGCAGTAGGGACCAGATTATCACATCGCGAAGGGTGCGTCCATGAGAATCGGAATGGGGCTTACGCGTTGGGCAGCCCAGAGAGGAAATAGGGTCTTACGCGTGGTTAGCGTCCTGAAGAGGAAACAGGGGCTTACGTGTGGTTAGAAGCCCTGGGTACCGGGGCTTACTCCAAAGTGGAGGCCCATGGTGCGACAAAGCACAGTGGGAAAGGGACTCCACTGGCCTAGGCAGGGGGGAAGTACGGAGATGCATGGGTGCAATCTTCTGTAAGAGAGGTTAGGGGCTTACGCTCTGAGGCAGCCCTTCCCCCATGGACAAACGTCACTCCGACAAGGAGGATCTCATTCCATGTGAGGAATAATCCATTCTCGTGGAGACGAGAGGTGTAAAAAATTTCCGAGCTGGGGGGGACCCTGCGTGCGAAGCACAGGGTCGAACCATAGTTTAACGTCATGTGTTAAGGATGAGGTGCTTACCAGTTTAACGTCCTGCAGCTTGGAAGAGGTGGGTTCTCTCCGCACCCCTAGGGATTACATGCCCAATTCCCTCTACCCCTTGTGGGAGGGAATGCATCGGCAAGGCCGTAATGAAGGGGGGCCGCAGGGCGAACCACTGGGGGGTCCACGTTAGCGTGGCTACGGTGGATGGGGCTTTTGCAAGGAAGCTGCCCATAGTATCTTCCTCATGTCTGGCCATGAGGGAATCCCAACTCATTGGTGGGTTGAGGTATGCACCTATGCGCAAGTGCACAAGCAGGATAATGCCAAGGGCGTTGGAATCGGACCGAACAAAGGGATATGAAAAGTATGAATCACATGAACGACATTCGGAATGCAATGAGAGTGGCGTGGCGATAGAAGATAACTGCTGGCCATGTTCGCAACACAGCATCCTATCACGTTAGCCTAGAATGGGGACAACCAAATGAGGGGTCGACTGCTAACCGTGTTTGAAACACAGGACCTGACTCAAAGTGTCACCCAAATTCTTTCGGGGCGTTGGCCCAGGACAGCAGGCGGACCATAGGTCAATCATCCATACTGTGACAACAGGCGGACCAAAGGTCTATCATCCATATTGTTACAGCAGGCGGACCATAGGTCAATCATCCATACCGTTAGTGGGTCCCTCCAGACTTGGAAGTGTATGCAGATCCGAATGAAGGACGCACAAAGTGTGGGGGTGGAGTGATGGAATGTTTGAACGGATTCCAACGCTCTTGAAACTACGCCACTGTAATCATGGCATTAGGAATCTTATGCTTGGCGCACAAGGCATCTCTTATTTGGAACAAGAGGCATCCTATGTTTGGAGCACAGGGTTTACTACATTTTATAATCATGTAGATAGGACTATGGCATCTCATGCTTGGAGCATAAGGCATCTCTTATTTGGAACAAGAGTCATCCTATGTTTGAATGATAGGGAATTCTTCTCAGGGGAATTGATGATGAGAATCTCAACTCATGACATAGGAAACGAACTAAGAGGAATATGTCAACTCAAGGTGTTTCGCAGTGTGCGGAGGAGTATCTCAAATCATGGTATTCCCTAGGTGGAAGGTGGGTGTGCATAAGGGCGCAATGGAAAATCCCGACGTCCCGGCCCGAGAAGTTCGCGGTGCGACTCTCCATTTTTCATGGGGTTCTGTGACGGTAGCGAAGGGACCGGCCTGGAGGGCCGGGACAGCAGCCCGGCACTGACCCCGAGCGGGGGAGCGGGGGCGTAGCCCCCGTGGTATGGACCAACGGGTGAAAGCCTGTACACTGTTGCGCATAATGGGAGCGACACACAGGATAGGCTGCATGCAATAAGGAAGGTCTGTGCACAATAGGGCAGCCATGCGCGCAATTGAGGCTGCTACCTGGAAAACACCAGGCCAGCGCACAATTCAGAGATGCGCACAAAAAAGGCCACGTCGGCGTGCAAAGGAAGGGATTGCGCGCAAAAGAAGGAATTGTGTGCAAGGGAAGGGGCCCCACGCAAAGGAAGGATTGCGCGCGACTTGGCCGGCCTGCGCTCAAATGAAGGAATTACGTGCAAGGGGCGGACCCCGAAGGGGATGGACTTTAGTCTAAGCCAGGGGGATCTCGCGCAAAGGAGGATCCCGGGGTGACTTGGCACGGAAAAGAACCATGACTCAAGACCATATTGCGCGCGCAATTTCGCGCACGGGATCCGGTTCAAATTCATCAACCCCCAAACCGTCTAGGGTCACCTTCTATTTATGGGCCCCAGCCGGTGCGGAATCCAGGCGGTGCGCAGAAATTTCCCCGACGGGAACTGTTGGCGCGCATAGCCTCACCGCGCGGAACTGGGGCGCGCAAAATTGTGCGCACCAACGGCTCGATTACGCGAATCCCGTATATGCTTCGCGCGCACATCTTTATTTCGCACAATCCCTCCTTTATTTCACGCACCACTTCCCGGGACTCCGGACCGGGCCTCTGATTCCGAATATGACTTCGCTTTTCCATTTCGAAACTTCCTCTCAGAGTTTCAGACTTTTGTCGGCGTCTACAGTTACGTTGTTTCATTTATGAAATAGAATCATTGTTACACATCATTAATGAATTGTTATACTGTGAATTAACTGTCCATTAATGATCCTCATCGATGTGCCTCGTCGCTGCAACGTAGCATCTCTGTCTGCCGCTCAACGGATGAGAAAAGAAAATAAACTAACTTTTTAAAGTTATTTTATTATTTCTGGAAAAGTACAGAAATTAACTTTTCTGTTCAGTCCTTGCCAGCCAAAGTTAAGTCCTTTCTAGGTGAATCCTGGCATTTTAAATTCAAATGTGCCCTCAGATTTTTGATCTGAGCACTGGTTCAAAAGTTATAAAAACCTGCTCACATGTTTACTTAAGAGTACTTTAAAAAGTTTAAAATTCCATTCCAAGCTCACTGGGCCTCAGAATCACTTTCCTTCAAAGCATGTGGTCTCATAATAACTCCATATAATTATTAAAATTATACAGAATTTCTAAGACATTAAATTCTCTCCACCTTAGGGCTTTATGTCCCAAAAATCTAAATCAAAAACTAATCAAACAAATGGGGGTACTGAGCACGAATCTGAGCCTCCTGCTCCCATGTGCTCTCATGGAGATTCAGATGCTGCACCAAACTCACACCAGAGGAATCGACCAGCCACGTAGGACCCGCTCCTGTTGATCCTCTTTCTCCACTAGGAACTCCTCAAACGTTTCCCCATCTTCAATTTCCAGCTCGCCCCAGTCGATGGCGTGCAATGGATCATGCATGTACCTTCTCATCTGTGACACGTGGAAAACATCATGCACCTGGTGCATCTATGGGGGAAGAGCTAGGTGGTACACCACCTCTCCAAGTCTGCTTAGGCTCTGAAAAGGTTCAATGAACCTCAGAGATAGCTTGTCTCCCCTGCCAAATCTCTGCAATCCTTATTGGGGTGATACCCAAAGGAATACATGATCGCCCTCCTCAAACTCCAAGGGTCTCCATATCTTATTGGAATAAGACTTCTTCCTACTATGTGTGGTCCTCATCCACTCCTAGATGATCTGTACCTTCTTGGTGGTATCCCATACCAACTCTGGACCCATGAGTTCTGACTCCCCTAGGTTTTTCCAACATAGGGTTGATCTGCAAGGCCGCCAATACAAGGCCTCAAATGGTTCCATTCCAATAGTGGAGTGCTAAATGTTGTTGTATGAAAACTCCACCAATGGTAGGTGGTCCTCCCAAATATGACCAAAATCTAAGATGCAAGCATGTATCATTTCCTCCAAGGTCTGTATGGCGTACTCCATCTGACCATGTCTGGAAAATGAAAAGTTATGCTCAAGCGCAGATATATCCCAAACGCCTCTTGTAATCCCCTCCATATCTTGGATGTAAAGCGAGCGTCACGATCTAAGACAATTGTCGATGGCACCCCGTAAAGTCGCACTATCTCCTGTACATCGAGGCGTCCCATGAATTCTACCACTCCCTACTCCCGGATTGGTAGGAAGTGAACCAACTTGGTGAGTCAGTCAGTGATCACCCAGATAGAGTCATGTCCCCTAGATTTGCGTGGTAACCCCATCAAAAATTACATCGAGATACCATCCCATCTCCACTCTGGTATCTCAAGTGGTTGGGCCAAGCCTGTTGGAACCTGATTCTAGGCCTTCACTTGCTGACAAATGAGGAATCATGAAACGAACTCGGCCACCACTTTCATCATCCCCGACCACCAGTACTGAAGTTGGTGGTCCTGGTATATCTTCGTCACTCCAGGGTGTACCGCCAAGGGGGATGTATGGAAATCCATAAACACCTCCTCCCACAACATCACTAGCACTACAGTGCACCCTATAAAATGGATTACATGCTCGCCACATATTGAAAATCCATTAGGAGCTCATCCTAAGGATAACTGACCACGTTGGGCCTTATAGTAAACATCCACTAGTTATTCCTACCTTACTCATTGTAAGAGTGGGGGAGTAATAGTCATCAACTGAAGGTAAGAAACTCCACCATCATCCAAGAAGGATATCTGCATCACGAACAAATTCTTTATCTCCTTACTCAGCAGCTACAAACCGGTCCTCCTGCTGAGCACGTCTGCCACCATATTCCCCTTTCCAGGAGTATAGACTATCTCAAAGTCATAGTCCTGGAGGAACTCTACCCATCACCTATATCTCAGGTTCAGGTATGTTTGGGAGAAGATATACTTGAGACACTTATGGTCAGATTAAACTGTTCACCCATCAAGTAGTAACGCCACATAATCAAGGAAAATACCATTGGTGGTAACTCCAGACCGTGGGTCATGTAGTTCTGATCATGTTGTCTCAAATTTCATGATCCGTAGGTGAGCACTGCTCACTCCTGCTTCAGGACACAACCCAGTCTGGTCCCTGATGCGCCGTAGTAAACTAAATACCCAACACCCTCATTTAGTAGTATCAAGATGGGGGCACTAGTCATTATCTGCCTCATCTCCTGGAAACTCTACTGACATTTCCCCATCCACGTGAAGGGTTTTCCCTTCCATGTCAAAGCCAATAAGGGTGTTTCAACTTTGTAAAATTTAGGCACAAACCTACGATAGTAACTTGCCAACCCCAAGAAGCTCTACACCTCAGTCACACTCCTAGGTGGCTTCTAATAAATAACCACCTCTATCTTCACTGGATCCACTGAAACTCCAAACTCTGAGATGATTTGTAACAGAAAGTGGACTTACTGTATCCAAAACTGACACTTTGAGAGCCTTCCAAAAATTTGGTGCTCTCAGAGTGTAGTCAGGACTATTCGCAGGTGTGTAGCCTGCTCCTCCTATGATGCCGAATACACCAAGATGTCATCAATGAAGACCACAAAAAACCGGTCAAGGTAAGGCTGGAAGATCCTGTTCATGAGTCCCATGAAAATTGTTGGGGAATTGGTCATGCTGAAAGGCATCACCAGGGACTCATAGTGGTCGTACCGGCACCTGAAGGTTGTCTTCGGTACATCCTTTTCCCATACCTGAAGCTGGTGATAACCTGATCTAAGGTATATCTTTGAGAACCACTTCTCCCCCTTCAGCTGGTCGAAGAGATCATCGATCCTCGGCAGTGGATACTTGTTCATAATGGCCACCTGGTTCAGGTGCTAAAAGTCCCTGAAAAACCTCAATCTCTTATCTTCCTTCTTGGAAAAAAACACAGGGTCTGCCCATGGTGAAACTTTGGGCCTTACGAACCCCTTCTCCTGTAAGTCCTCCAATTGTACCCTCATCTCTTAAAGCTTCAAAGGAGCCATTTGATATGTCGGTGTGGATATTAGTGTCGTCCTGGGGTATAGGTCGATGTAGAATTATACCTCCCTACGAGGAGTTTGTCCCAAAAAATCCCCAAAAAATACATCCTCATACTCATCCACCACAACAGGAAATATTTTAATCCTCTCATCCACTGTACCGAGGCTGAGGCTATCCAACTGGTGAGTGATCAGCCGCACCCTCCTCCGAGAAAGTTCATCATGTGCTACAAGGGTTTCCTTATTTCCGGTGAAGGAAAAAATGGTCCCATATCCAAAAAAACACCACACTATACTCCTAAACTAGTCGATATGATCAAGGATTGTGGATAATCATTCCATACCCAAGATGACATCATAAGACCTCGATGTCGCTACTAGGAGATCGCAGCTGAAGCTCTCACCTCCTAGAGTAAGCTTACACTTCCGGAACTAGTGTGTAATCATCAAATCCACTCCCATAGGATTCTATAGCCATAAGGATCAAGCCAACGGATCCACAAAAATCATCGAGCTCCGAATGAGAGCCTTGTCAAGGAAGGAGTGACTAGAACCTATTTCTATAAGAACTGCATCAAGGGGGGATAAGACATAGATTGTACCTCAGATCATATATGGAGTGTCGTGATCATAAGCCTCTACTACCTAAATCTATGCTCGCCCCTGTTTTCTTTCTCCCTGAGGTTAGGGTAGAAAACCTAGGAGTAGTGGTGGTAACACCTCAAACCGTCTCCCACCACCTGCTGCTCGACCAGGTCCCCTGCCATGTCTGCCACCCTGCGGACCTCCTCGCTCAAACCGCTACCTCTGCCTTGGCATCCCCTCGAATGTTTGTTGGTCCTATGTATAGAGGGTCAGGTAGTCACATGTCATGTGTCCCTAACCGCTACATGATAAGAAAATCATGGTTCCCGTCTGACTTTCTATGGTATGGGAGCCTCGCACTACTGACCCTGAGTCCTAGGATCGTCCTTTGCAAGACATGGCCTGCTTGGGACCTCGCGTTTGTTGTCTGATACCTACTGAAGACCCCTCTACCTTGGGTCTAATAGTATCTCTATCTATAGTCACTTGCTCCGCCACAAATCTCTCTAATAGAAGGGCTCACTCCATCACCCCATCCTCAGTAGATATGCTGAGAGACAACACTGATGCCCTGATCTCCCATTTGGGTCCCTGCTCAAAGCCTAAATCCCTAAAGAAAGGGTCTCGCACCATATTTGGTGAGTAGAGATAAATCTTGGTGAACCACGATGAGTACTCATCCACTATCATGATTCCCTACTGTAGGTGAAGCATCTCATGAATGCGCACAAAGTTCTAGGTTTTGGGGAAAAACTCCTCCTAGAAAATCTGCTCGAAGTCTTCCCAGGTGAGGGTTGCCTCATTGTGTGATTGGGTGGTCAATTTCAACCATCTCCCTGCCAAGACCTATAGAAGGCTCGCTGATAGGATCTCCATATGATCAAGTAGTTTCCTCACTAAGCATAAGACTTGCGTAATTGCCTCCAGCCGATCCTTTGCAACTTGAGGATCTATATCACCCATAAACCTAGGAGGTCTTTGTCTTCGAAACTCATGTAGGGAACTGATTCTGTGCACGTCCTCTACCAGAACCGTCGACATTAAATGCTGACCATCGGGTGGTGGTAGCAATGGTGCACCAAATGGTGGGGCCATATCTAGAACTAATCCCTGAATGGAGGCTGCATAGCTAGGCGGGTTGTCCTCACGACCTCGTATCAGGATCCTAGTTGGTTGTCCACGCGGAGGCATCCTGAAATAGATCAATATGGACTATGATCAAAACATTATACCTGGTGATCCTAATCTTATTCAAAAGAACATAAGGAGACACTTATGAAACCAATGTTTTCATGTATTCAGCCGAAAAGAAGAATTCAAGGCCCTAGTGTATGGATATGTCGGTCGTCGTACCAACACTAGACTCCCCAAATCTAAAAGTAGAACTTGCAACACTTAACACTATTTCCCCAAAACAAAACAACAGACTCTCAGTATTTTTGGTAGGAACAATTGCCCTATGATACCACTTTGTCATGACCCGTCCCCTATGGATCGTGTTTTGAATACCCCAATCCCGCCTCCCGAAGGCCAGGGGCTGATGACTAGCACCAAAGGCATCAACCTGCATGTGGGAGGCATTTTCCTGAGAACTTATACGGACACACATGCCCAACCAAGTCCCACACACTGAAGAGGAAACAAGTATCACTAAAATAAATATGAGTACAATTACAACTAATATAGGTGGGCCCGAATACAAACCCAACAAAAGAACTGAAAATAGCAAAGTACAAAAAGGAAAGTATGATGTCCATCCACAGAAAACCCCACCTCATCATGAGAAGAGTGTAGATACTAGAATCTGAAGTAGAATGTCCTATACACCAGATCATACTGGGTCCCCCTTGGTCCTAGGACACCAATTCTACTATCTTAGCGTCCTTCGGTCCCGTCTCCCTGAGCACCTCTGAGTCTTGGTCCACCAAAGTATCTATTGAAACGTCGATCATCTGCACCAGAACCAACACGTGTGGGTGAAGCCTGTGAAGGGGTGAGTAAGAAAATACTTAGTAGGGACCCCATACCAAAAAGAAAATACCACGTAGTAATCCTCAAAGTAAAGCATGAAGCACAAGGCAGGTCACACCAAGTATACATTTAGGGTAGTGATAGCAGAATCCTCAGTCACATCATCGAACACCTCAGTTGCTAGAGAAATCCTCCTCTATCAAGTATTGTGGGCCTACCAAGTCACATAGAAGTGCTTCCCACTAACTTTGGACTGCTTAGGTACACCTCCTCATCACATACCGTGGTACTTCAAAGTCACACATAAGTTTTTCCCACTAATCTTAGCCAACCGAGGTATTCCTCCCCGTCGCATACTGTGGTCCTGCAAAGTCACACAGAAGTGATTCCCACCTTGGGCCTAAAAATTCACATATATGTGCCTCCCACTAGGCTATAGTCGACTCACATAGAGTTTACAGTCATCATTCTTCAGGTATCATCCAACTGTAGGGTTCCATATGTAGCGCGCCTGGGATAACCGCTCCTCAAGCCATTCGTCACATCACAACTTCCATGAAAGCCTCCTCAGGGCATACCGAAATATCATCCTCGTCGATTGGGTACCAACTCTACAAACATCTCATTAATCAGATACCCAGTTTTCCAGTTATTAGTGTTTTATTAAAAAGGGGTCGATTACATCTGGGTCCGATCCGACCCGGTCAGACTGACCCAACCAACCTGGCACGGGGGTCCGACATACCTCGATTTAGTTCTGACTGACCCGACCTAACCCATTTTGGGTCTGGGTCGGTCTAGTCTGGACTAGCTAGTTGTTCAATCCCAAAGGGCTTCATTGGGCCCAGCCCGGTTTGGCTGAGGGTCCAGCCCGCCGGGTCGCCCAACAACCTAGTCTCGTCCGGCCCAGCCTGAAGGGCGCGGGTTTGGCCTACTGGTGCGGGTCTGGCCCACTAGGCATGGGTCTGATTCGCTGGGCTAGGGGTCTGGCCCACCGGTCATGGGATCAGCCCACTGGATGCGGGACTGACTCGGCCCGCTGGGTGCGATACCGACCCGACCCACTGGGTCCAGGACCAACCCGGCCCGCTGGCTGGGGGTGTGGCCCGCTGGCTGGGGGTGCGTCCCACCAGCCCAAAGACCGACCACATGGGTGGCCGGTGGTGTGTTCCAGGGATGAAACAGTGAGCCGCGTCCCATATCTACGACCCCCACAGACGTGGGTCCTTCCTCCTTCCGTGGTCAAATGACCGCAGCTGCTAGCTCGCGCAGGTGGCCCAGATGCGGGCACCCCTCTATGTGGCTTCCACCTAGCACCACATCACCTCATTGTTATCACAGCAGTGCGTCGATGGGCGTGTTTCTGTCCTCCGCCCGCGGCCACCGCCGTGGGCCACCGGAGTTGCTCCGGTGGTCCATTTTTCGTTTTCTTAGTTCCTATGGTCTCTGGGGAATTTTCTATTTACCATGAAGGTCTCAATCCTGGATTTCCGTCAATTCAGATGTTTGTCCAGAAAGAACACATATGGCGAAGGGGATCAGGCCTTGTTTATGTCGACCTGCGCCCTTCATGTTAGAAGTTTATAATCATAGGAGGCCTGGGGATTTTATTCCAATCAAAAAATGATAATTTCAACCCCGATTAATGAAAATCCCCAAAAAAGTTAACCTCCCACATAAACACATGGTTTTTGGATCAACCTTTTCATGGGATGATCTGCATTCATCGTTTTTAGAATAAGAACAGGGAATAACTTGTACAAATTAAACCCCTACCTCTTTGACGTTCATTTCCACAACATTACGTCCCTGAGGTTTCAAGTCATCGATGTTGTTCTTTGCTACCAGCTCCGTTCTTCTAGGTGCTTCGAAGATTATTGATGTTCGTCGGCGTTTTTCATTCTTCATTGGAGAGGAAGTTCGTCAGATAATCCTCGCATTTTAATTCCTAGTTCCAGCAACACGTCAACCAAAATAAAAGGAAAACACGTCGCAGTGTTTATGTTATGTTGCAACATCACGTCGTTAGGCTATTTCATTTGTGAAACTGCGTCACTGTTATGTGTCATTAAAGCGTCATTTTGCTGCAAGTTAATGATCCATTTATGAGACTCATCAATGTGCCTCATCACTGCACCGCAGTGTCACCATCCTCCACTCAATGGATGAGAAAAGAAAATAACTTTTTAAAGTTATTTTATTATTTTTCAAAAAGTTCGAAAATTAACTTTTCTATTAGGACCTTGCTGGTAGAAGTTAATTCCTTTCTAGGTGAATCTTGGCATTCGGAATTCAATGGTGCCCTTGGATTTTTGATCCAAGAACTACTTCAAAAGTTAGAAAAATATGTTTGAACGTTTACTTAAGTGTACTTTAAAAAAAGTTTTGAATTCCATTCCAGGCTCACCAGGCCTCAGAATCACGTGTTGTCAAAGCGTGTGGTCTCAGAATAATTGCATATAATAAAAAAATATACACATAATTTATGAGACATTAAACGTATAATTGT
Organism: Viscum album; assembly: GCA_963277665.1. Taxonomy (NCBI): domain Eukaryota; kingdom Viridiplantae; phylum Streptophyta; class Magnoliopsida; order Santalales; family Viscaceae; genus Viscum; species Viscum album. The sequence continues at coordinate 735,499,279 of OY728167.1, read as the reverse complement.
CAGTGTCCCACGGTAGTACAGCTATCATTATTGTTTAAATTATTATTCAATGTAATTGTATCACTAAGAGGGTGAGAGGTGATTCTGTGATACTTTTTTTATTTTCACTTGAAATAAACCTCCCCTCCTGTTTAATATTTCAATCCCTCTTAAAAATAATTTAAACAAACATCCATAGGAATAGAATAATTAATAAGGTACATTATTCAATATGAATAGTTATGTCCTTGATATGGTTTGGAAATGATCCAATACAAAACAATCAACTAGAAAACAATCCTTGGATTACAATGATTAAGATATCCCCTTTCACTTGTGTAGCACTATGTAAACAATTCCAATAGTTCGTGGGCACCCTGTTTGGAAAAATAGGGTAAAACAATTTTTGTGTAAAAATTCTTGTTACCTATGTTTCTTTTCAACTTCCACGGATGTATTCTTTTGAAAACCAATTATTCAATTTATTACCTAGAAGCTGGTAAGAATTTCCTAGAATTTGTTAAAGAAACCTCAGCCTGATTTTCCTAGTACATTTTACTCAGTCTGATTACTCTGAGTAGGATTCTTCCCAGTATGATTTTCTCAGTTCGATTCCTCTGAGTATGATTCTTCTCAGTACGATTTTCCCAATCCGATTATTCCCAGCCTAATTTATCCTAGTGTGAAAAATATATGAATTTTTAAGAATATGATAGAGAAAAATCTACACATCTTCTATTCTGAGAATGAAAAATCCAGTCTGATTCTTCCCAGTATAAAAAATATCAATACAATAATCCATGATTGATTATCCAGACTGATACTACGATCAGCTGAATATTATTGACAATAAGAAAATGGTAATTATCATGAGTATGATGATCAATTTAATACAGTGTTACGATCTTGTCTCTTCTTTCACTTATGTCTGACAACACTTATTCAACAAAGATCAATACAAAAACTTGTTGTTCTCTCTAAAAACATAGAGATTCTCTCTCTTCTATGGTGAACAATACATGTTTCATAAATTAAAAAGTAATTTCTCATTTTATATGTGACCCATGAGAGGTTTTGGCAGGAATCCCAAAATATCTCTTGCTCACAAAAATTCACCCAAATATCGATTTCCATTAAATCTCAGGTGCAGTTATGACTTCATCAACTCTTCTTGAATCTTCTCAAATCTTATTCAGCATCTATATCTTCTTCATACTTTCTTTTAAAAATCCAATCTGAATTCAATTTCTGAATCCAATTTCCTTAATCTAGTTTCTTAAAAATAAGGCTCTGTACAAATCAAATATGTAAATAAATAAATGAAATTCTCTTGAAAGAATAAATTCCTTTATTGACCCAGATGAAATAAAATGTTTCTTCAAAAAAAATTGAACTCCTTATTTGACAATGCATCTTCCTATTTTCTTCAGTAAATATCTTGACCTAGTTGAATGATAAATAGAGTAATTAAACTCCTTTTAAATAGTTGACTATATTGTTGATCAGTTTCTGTCATTAAGATTTTCATCGGCCTCAACTCAATTCCTTTTCCATATATCTTTGTTGAAAAAAATTCCTTAGTACGATGGTATGCCAAGTATGATGGACCGGTTTCCAAAACTTCTACTTTAGAAACTTCCTTAATTAAAAAACTTATGCATGCATCACGAGTTCCTTCATGACTTTAAATTTATTTGAGAACAGGTTGATCATCATCAGATTTACATTGGAAAGTATCAAAACCTTCCATTCTTTCTATATTTTTTCTTTCCTTCTCAGCTCGAGTACATTTTTACAAAAAAATAATTGACCCAAAAATAATCAGGATGAATATAATTTTCCTGATTACGATCATTATGAGTATGATTGGCCTATATACAATCAATATGAGTATGATTTCCTGAATATGATCATTCTGAGTATGATTTTAATCACCCTTTTTCTTACCATACATATTCAATTAATCTAAATACTATTTTCCTATATCAATTTCCCTCTCCATTTATTTCATCAAGCTTTCATCACTAGTTCTCCAATCAACTTATGATTTATGTGAAATACAAATCAGCAAAGCATTTTCACATTTGGTTTATCGTAACCATGTGGACTTCGATTTTATATCAATATGATCACTTCTTATACATCATATACAGAGTTAATTCGATGACCATTTACTTACAAAAATATATTTTATCTTTCATTCTGGACCCGAGGTGATTCCGATCAGAATCATACAACTTCTTCTCACTATGATATAATTTATTAAACACAGTGAGTCCGGTTTTTCTAAAATCAATTTGTGAGTTTAATTTTCAACTTTTAAAACTTTAATTGATTTATCTTCTTTGAAAACAAAATAAAACATCCATTTAAACTTACAAAAACCATCTCCATCCAACGTGCTCCCAAAAATATCCCCGTTTGGATTTTGTTATCAACCAAGATTCATAAATCACTGAACTCTGTAACCTCAATCAATGGATTAATTATCAAAAATTATAATTTTATGTGAGCTAACTCATTGTAGGAAACAAGAATTATTGACATCAAAACAATGATGTCCAAGAGTAGTGATTATGAAAACCTTCCTAGCTTCTCTTTGCTAACTCTTCAACCTAAGTTTTTCTTTACATCTTCAAATTTCATGGAATGAAAATAATTTTTTTCTACAACCACACCAACAAAAAATTATAATAGTTCCCACAAAATACAATGTTTATTTCACCGCATACCCAAAAATCCTCCTTTTTACATGCATCAATTGGATAGATCTTTGAAAAAATTCAATTATCTCCTTGACAACAATATCCAATGATAAGATTATAGAGGGGATAGAAACAAATACCTCAAACTTCATGAGAAAGAGGTTGGAAACCAATGTAAAACCTCAATTTAGAAAAGGATTAATTTGGTAAAGGTTTTGTAAAAATGTGAAAAACTTGTTCCAATGTAGTAACATACTCCAGTTTCAATTCATTATTCTCCACATGCTCTTTGATGAAATGATATTTGATATCAATATGTTTTGAATGAGAATGTTGAAACATATTCCTGGTGATATTGATTGTGCTTTGATTATCACAACATAAGAGCAGGGGTAACACCACTTCAACAAGAAAATCTTCTAATTGAGTTTTCATACACATATGTTGAGTAACGACTTGAGTAGAAAAATCATACTCATCTTCATCCATACTGAGAGTTAATAAATTTTTTTTGAATAAAAACTAACACAATTATTTCCTAGAAATAATACTTCGGCATATGTGGATCTTTTATCATCAACATTTATTTCCCAATTAGTGTCTAAATACCCAAACAAATCAATAATTTATGAGCTATAATATCTCATTCTAAAATCTGTTGTGCCTTTAATGCATCAGAGGATTCTTTTTCTAGAAATTAAATGTGATTATTTTTGTGAACCCTATAATATTTCACATAAGGTAACAACATAAAAAATGTCAGGCCTTGAGGTATTCAAGCACAATAAACATCCAATAATATTCTAGAATTATTTCTGATCATCTTATTTTCCTTCTCCATATTTACTCAGATTTTTTCCCAGTGCAGTCAATGTGGAAACAGTTTTTTGAGTTTTCCATGCTGAACCTCTCAATAAGTTCATTAGAATAATTTTCTTAAGAAAGAAAAATGTATTTATTCTCCTATAAGATTTGTAACCCAAGAAAGTATTTCATTTCTCCCAACATGGACATTTCAAATACCATTTCCATCTCATCATAAAATCTTTCAAACCATCATTCATCATTACCAACAAAGATAATTTCATCAATATAAACAATTATGATGCGGAAATACTCTTGAATTTTTTTATTTAAGGATTTATATCAAATCTCCATTTCTTAATATTCATTTTCCTTAAGAAAGTATCCAATTTATAATACCAGTCTATCAGAGCTTGTTTCAGCCTATACAAGGCTTTATTCATTCTACATACATAACTTTCACCTTTCCAAACAAAAAATACACAAGTTTGTTCAATGTAAACTTCCTCATCAAGATCACCATTAAAGAATGCATATTTAACATCCATTTGAAATATTTTATAACATTATTGTGTAGAAATATCAAGAAATATTTTGATTGTTTCTAATATTTCTACTTGAGAAAATATTTCATAAAAATAATTACCTTTAATTTTTGAATACCCTTTGCACACTAATATTTCATTATTTCGTATCACTTTACCTTTTTCATTCATCTTTTTCTAAAAAACCCATTTTGTTCCAATGATGTTTTTGTTTTTAGGATTGTGTACGAGTTTCAATGCATCATTCTTTTAAATATGATTCAACTCTTCATTCATGACTTGAACCCATTCTAGATACTCAAAATCTTATTTCATATCCTTTGTTTCCACTTTTGAATACAATTAAGTATGTGTAATAGTATTTTTTGTTATTCTTGTTTGATCCTTCTAATATTGATCACCAATAATGTTCTATGATTCTAAATGTTTCCTTATCCTAGGAAGATATTTTTGAGGATCTCCCTCATAAATGGAAATAGTTGATTCTAATTCTTCTTTTCAATAGGATTACAATTCTATGTATCCTTATTATAATTTTTTTCTTTATCTTTCTCAACTTCATTATCTTCCTGAGCAAGTTTGTATTTCTTAGATCATTCAATTACTTTCACACAAATAGAATAAAAAATTCTTCCTATTTATTTATTGAAGAATCTATATCCTCTTCATTCCAGAGCATAACCAAGAAAAATTATATCTTCACCTTTCTTTTAAAAAATTTCAATGTTTCTACCATTTTTATTTATAATACAAGGACTCCCAAAAACTCTTAATTATTTCAAACATGGAATTTTGTTATAAAAATTCATATAGAGTCATATGTGATCTTGGAATATAGAAACATTTTTTTTGATTTTTAAAATAAGTACTCATGGTTTTCCTCCAAAATTAATGAGAAAGACCATGTTCAAGTAACACAGTTATTCCCATTTCCACTAAACTTATATTCTTTCTTTCGAAAGACCCATTTGGTTGAGGAGTATATGGGGAACTATACTCATGATGAATTAAATGATTCTCTAGATAAATTTAAAATTATTCACCTCTTTATTCACCACCATTATCAATTCTTAACATCTTCACTAAATACTCACATTCCTTTTCAGCTTTCCTTCTAAGGATTTTAAACATTTTCAAAGCATATGATTTATGTTTCATATACATAAAAAAAGTAATGAAAGTAAAATCATCAATGAATGTGATGAATTACTTATCTTAATTTGTTTATTTTATACTCATTGGACCACAAATATTAGAATGAATCATCTCTAAGGGTTTTTTTGGAAAAATATCATCTTTCTTATGTGATGAGTTTGTAATCTTTCATTTTCGAAAAATAGTGAAAAACCAATCTCTTCTTCTTAGAAAATCAGGAATGTATCAGACACTAACTCTCTATGATAACATTCACATGATTCTTTGAAACATTTTTCCCAACCTTTCATTACATAATTGATTCTCTTCCACCATGTCCAGGTAACAATAGTTTTGTATTTCACCAACCTGAAACATATTTCTTTTTGTACATTTTCATCTTATAACAATATTTCCTTCATATTCACTTTTTACAAAAAACCCATATTTCCTAAAGATAACTTTTTTACCCTCATCACACAATTGTGAAACACCTAGAAAGATGTATTTTAGCCCATCAACATACAAAGCCTTATTTAATTTCAACTTTTCTTTTCCAACGATGGTTGATCCAAATCCTTTGATTCTCAAGGATTCATCATTGATAAATGTAAATATTCCTTATTTAAAATCATTCAAATTAATCAAAAATTTAAAATATCATATCATATTAGAAAACACCCACTATCAGGAATCCATGTTTGTTCTCATTTTGTAGCTTTAAATTCATTTTAAACAATAAGAGCTTTTTATTCTTCCGTTTCTTTCTTCTTCTTCAGCTTCTGAGTATTGTTAAGATTATTTTGTTGTGTCGGTAACAAAACAAGACATCCTTTTTCAAGTTTTCCAGGTTGTTCACTATAAGAACTCGATTTTTAAATCAGGTATTGATCCTTTAAATTTTAGTCTAAATATTTACCTTGGACCTAATGTGGATGCCTAAGGGGTTAGAAAATGTCTCAACAGTGTTCGGGGAATGTTTAGATCCCGGAACCAATATTTTTCCAAAAAAAGGATTGGTGTACGGTTTAGAGTAAACCATGCAGAAATTTCGCATAGTTTGGAAAACTATAGGGAATGTTTTTTTTTAAAGATCCACCTCACACGATTGGCGCATGACTATGTGGCCTAATGGTGTGAGCGCCACTTTTTTCCGGGTACCCGTGCAGGGTTTGCGCATGGTTTGTCAACCCGTGTGGACAAACTATGCACAAGCTATTTTAAGGGTAAATTATCCTTTTTCCCTTAATGATCTAATTAATCTCCATCCTTCTTCCCTAATTCAATCTTATAAAGTATTAACCTATTTATCTCTCAATTTGGGGCTTTTTGAAGATATAATCTTGGAATCAAGAGAATTCCTTTATCCAGAAACTGGTCAAGCTTTCGTTCATCATATTGGATGTGCAATGGTAAGTACTCGATCTGATCCAAATCAAGGGCCAATACCATAGGATAAGGATCGTACAACTCTAAGGTGAGTGGTCTATAACACATCTCTAAAGTTTCCTGTTTTTGGATTTGTCGTGTGGGTCCCACCAATTTCATTGGGTGTATTTTATAAAATTTATATTCCATGTTTATAATCATTAAAACTGTATAGTCATCCTCTTTCCAAATATATGATAAATTGTTGGTGGTTATGACCAAAAATCCATCCTTTCCATGTCAAAGGTTATGTCATGATTTTGGTTTAGTGTTTTCACATGTTTTCAGCATCGTTCAAGTGTGCCCTGGATTGACCAATCTAAGGGTATGCTTTTCTATATTAAATGGCTCGATTTATATTGTGAGTTTCATAATAGAAAGTACCATGTATGCATTCCACTTGACCTTCCTAAGTTAAGTGACTCAAATTGATAATCAAATGTGAACGATTAATTGGTTGCATATCCGTAGCACCCCTTACCACAATAATGGAAGGTAGTGGAATAAACCTTGAATATGGAATATTCCTTAAATGTAATAAATGGTTACATGATACTTGACCTTATCACACTAACGAAAGGAAGGGCTTGAACCAAATGACTTGATAAAAAGGTTTCATGCTACTTGACCTTATCACTCTAATGAAAGGAAAGTCTTGAACCAAATGAAATATTACATGACTTTATAATCAAATAAGAATGGTATGACTCAAGCTCGCCTTGGATTTCGATCAGGGAATGCCATGAGCACTTGGGAATGCCATTCTGATTCAAGGATATAGCTTTCTTAGGTTGGGAACCACCTATATCTTGATCCTTTTCTATTCTTGGATTCCCAGTATCACACCATATAATCCATCTATATTATTATAGGATGCCTCATATACACACCTTAGATCTTGCATTGACAAGTAGATGCCATGGTTACAGCCCATAGGTCCCTATCTCTACTTAAACCCATTTTAACTTGGACGATCACCTTGGAATCGGTAGGCACCTTATTGTGGAATGCCTTGGACATACTCTTTGGATTACACTCTTATCATATTCCAGTCTGTAGTTACTACTATGTTTGTGACCCTTGATGTCTACATTGCCTTTATTGATACCTTGAAATTTCACTATCTACACATCATGAGACAATGTCAGTATGGGCCATGGATCACGTGACCTATTAATATAAATTAGTAATTGATTAATGGATGAACTGGTTACATGTTCAGACACTAGCTGAGGGATAAAGAAGGAAATTTTTTATTTAGTTACATTATACTACTTACTTTATATATGCATGCTTTCACATTATAACATTTCCATTACACATGCCAGATGTTATAGACACCATTGGTGGTAGCCCACTGATAGTTATCATAAACCCTCTCCAGGTGTCGTTTGGTACCCAGAGTAGATTACATGGTTACAGGTGCTGAGAAAGGGAAGCATATAGCCTCAAACACTTGATTGCATTCTATTTAGTATGGATCTTGATAGCAGAGGACCGAGTTGGAACTCGGGATGCTTGGGACAGTCTTTGATTTTTTTTTATGCTTGGTGGAACATGTTATGCCTATTGATTGTATCCATGTTTTCCAGTTTTCTAGTACATGACATATCAAAATCTATTGTTGAATGTTATTAAAGTTGTTTAATTTATTATTATTATTGTTTTCTTTATTTTCTATTGTGCCTTATGTTTACATATATTGCTTCCACTATTTACCTATGTTTACAATAACTTGCTATGATACACTTTGCTAATGAGGGTATAGTCTCCCCAAAGACACACCCTATGCCCTCACTACTAGTCGGCAGCCTCTAGCGTTTGAGGAGATGTGCTTGAGGCTATGTGGCCCACCGGGCTCAGGGACCCTTTAAGTAGCATCCAGGTCCAGGACGACACAAAGTGGTATCAGTGGTTTTTTTCTTTTCTTGCCTTACTATTTGGAGACAATAGACTGGAGATTAGAAATGCTTGGTACTTGGTCATAATTCATGCTTGGCCATCATGAACCCATGTTTAGGGTAAAAAACAACTTTCCAAAAATCATATTTGTGTTTTAATTTTTCCTATTACAATTGATATTATTTCACCATTGGGTGACGCAGATGTTGTGTGGTGTTCTTTATTAATACTATATTTGAGTATTTTCTTTCATATTTGGCCCTATGATAAGAGAGTATGGTTCATTTCTACATGCATCATTATAGGAACCTAGAATTCACATGTCATGCATATTTCCATGCAATATAGGTGAATTTCACTGCTCTACATTTCTTGATATTATTGTGATTGTTGAATTATGATATGATAGTTTTCTTATACTTGTTTTAAATTTGGTTGTGATTGATTGATTGCTTGTCTCAATTCATTAGGTGTATAGGCCCTCATGGGTTGGTATGAGTAATTTACCAATTTGATCCATTATTCTATAAATAAATTGGTGTCATTTCTTGTGATAAGTGTATGGACATTGATTCATCGAAAATGGATTTCCATTATAAGGTGAATCATGAAATCTAAAATTAATTACTTTCATATCCTTATCCCTCCTTTTCACGACTATGAAAGTTAATAGAGTGAACATAGAAATTAACTCCAATATGAAATGAAACTTAAAATTGAGCACTCACCAATACCTGGTCGTCTAAGTGGTTATTTTGGATATTATTCCTTGAGTTATGAGTTTCCCTAATTCATATTACTCTAGTGATGCAATATTTCTACTTCTAAACTTGTTTTGAGGTGTGTGCTTGGAATTTTTAGACCAATTCCACCAGTATGTCCTTGTGTTGTTCTCCAGAAAGGTGGTGATGATCATGCTCTAGACATGGTGGTCCATGAGCCTCCAGTATTACCTCAAGGAGTTCCACTTGAGGCACCACCTTCTATACCTAATCTGGGAACTGACGCCCAAGTTCGTGATAGTTTCCTACATCTGATGCAGTCTATGAATGGTGCTCCATGGCTTTCACCCACGATGGTTGATCTGACTCGTGTTTTCAAGAAGTATAATCCTTATACTTTATCAGGGGATGGCATTTTGCAGGCTGTTGAGTCTTGTCTAGGAGCCACCCTATCTATCTTTGAGAATTTGGAGATGCCTCCAAAGTGGAGGGTCAATCATTCCACATAAATTCTTCGGGATTCGTCCAAGAACTGGTCGGATGTGATTACCTAGGATGGTCTTCATCGAGGCATGTTATGGGCTGATTTCTAGACATGCTTCTATGGTCATTTCTTTCCTCATACACTGAGAGCTGACAGAGCCTGAGATTTTATCTATATCTATTAGGGTTCTATGTCTGGTATGGAGTGTTCATCACATTTCATGGAGTTGTAGTGATTTGTACTGATTCTACCCAGTGATGATCTTTCACATACTATACATTTTTAGGATGGGATCTAGTATGCCATATGTACGTAGGTCAATGTCTTTCTCCTGGCTAATTTTTCTACAATAGTCTATCAGGATCTTATCGTTGAGCGTAACCTAAGGGATGGAAATAGTACCAGGAATAGAGGATCTGTGTCCCATTAGTCCATTAGTTCTTCCTAGGGTAGGAAATGTTCCCTCGAGGTTTCTCATTAGGTTAGTGACAACCATAGTACCCATTTAGATATCTCTCTAGTTTGTCATCAGTGTGGACGACAGGGGAATTCAAATCCTCACTGTGATAGAGACCCAATGGAGTATCGGGATTGTGGCCATATGGGGAATATTAAGTGTTTATATAGGTTATTTCCACCAGATTCAAGTAGAAAAGGATCTTTACCAACTCCACATTTAAGAGCGAGTTATTTTACGCCACATCAGGAGGGGAGTTGGAATAGCACCAGCAGGTCTGGCTGAGGAGGAATTTGTTGTTATTGTAGCCCAACCCCTGATCACCAACAGTGCCAATAGGGAAGTTTTGATTGTGGTAGTCCATATGTTTCACAGGTTCATGGATGAGGTTAGTTGCATGTACTACAACCAATAACTGAGTATCAGGCTACGATACCATCTACAGTATGAGGTACTATTCTAGTAGCCTCTACTATAAAATATTATTTATTTGATATAGGTGCTACAAACTCTTTTATTTCTATATCTATTGTGGAATTTCTTGGCTAGAGATATAGTATTACTAGGGGTAATGGCCCTAGATACACAATTAGGGATATGAATATTGGGAATACTGTAGAATCAAAATATTCATTGTATACACTGTATGTAGTATCTAATGATTCTCAATATACAAGAGGAAGGTTGAATTGTATACTTTAAAAAAAATTGGAACTTTTAAAGATGGTTATGTTTAACAAGCTTAAACAAGGTAATTCACAAAACCTCTGGTTCTACACACTTTCTTGATTCTGTAAATATGATTCCGAGAATGTGATTCCGAAAATATGGTTCTAGAAAATAAAACATAATGAAAGTTTACAAAGATAAATATTCTACCTTAAAGCGTATATAATCTCAAAAAATCAGAGTACAAGTATAAGGAAGTATAAGATAGTTATACTTTCCTCAAAAATCAAAATACAACAAAAAACTTGTAGCAAACAAGTAACAAGTAGTAAATATTTTAACCCAAAGATAAAGGTATCCAACAACCTTGGATAAAGGTCCCTTGATTTAGAGTTTCAAGAAAGTTTATCAAACCCACACCAGGGTAAGCCCTCGATATGAAGAGCGGAGTATGTCTTGCTATCCCCACAAGCCCTCAACTTCAAGGTAGTCGGAACCTATGTCTTCCTCGGCAAGGAATCCCTCAACTTTAAAGTAGTCGGAACCTCGGTCTTCCTATACCCAGAAGCCCTCGATTGTACACAACAATAATCAGAGTCGCACAAAGAAATCTGAACAATATGTCCAGTAAGCACAAGGCATGAGAGTCTATCTCTATAAATCACTTCAATAGCATGCAATCTCTAGAGTCATAGAACGGTGTTGAGCTCGTTCAAATGAGCTCCTATTTATAGGCACAACACCAAAAGTCGGCTTCCTCCTCCAACAGTCATATTTTTCCTTGAATTTCAAAGGGACCTGTACACGTGTCACTCAAACAACGGTTAGTTAATAACTGAAAGTACGACATAGTTTTATGAAAAAAACAAGTGTAAGAAAAAATTTGGTTACATAACCAAACTCAAATATTCTGAGTGTAAGGAAATAAGAAAGTTCAGAGTCTAATCAAAATTGAATATTTGGTGTCTATAATACAAGGATATTCGGATTTTGTTTATTAGAAGAATTTTGAGTCAATCTTCATAAAAGTTCGTATCCAGAATTCGGAGTCGATCTTCATAAAATTATGTATCCATAATTTGGAGTCAAACTTCATAAAAGTTCGTAACCAGAATTCAGATTTGAACTTCATAAAAGTTACTAACCAGAATTTGGAGTCGAACTTTATAAAATTTCGTAACCATAATTCAGAGTTGAACTTCATATAAGTTTATAACCAGAATTTGGAGTCAAACTTCATAAAAGTTCGTATCCAGAATTCGGAGTCAAACTTCATAAAAGTTCGTAACCAGAATTCGGAGTGGAACTTCATAAAAGTTCGTAACCAGAATTCGGAGTCGAACTTCATAAAAGTTCATAACCAGAATTTGGATTCAAAAACAGAATGCTTCATATCTAGGTATTATATGATTATGAGGTTTTAGACATGAAACTGAATTTTACATTTTGACAAAATAATGAACAATGAAAAACATGGTAAGGATAAATTTTCTTGGGGAAGGAAATTTTTTCCTATAGAAGTAAAACACAGGGTAAAAAGAGTTTTTCCTTGAGATAAGGTGTTTGTGATTTTCAAAACAAGAAGGAATTGTAAAGTCATAAGGAAACCTTATTAACTCAACAATCTCCCCCAAGTATGAAGGAATGAAAAATTCATAAGGAAAACCTTATTGACTCAACAATCTCCCCCTTTTTGGAAATTACAAACAACCATATGAAAAAGAATAAAAGGACTTAGAAATTATTTTTCTAGACTTTGAAAATAAAACATATCTCCCTTATCAAATGGACAAGGATGAATATGACTAACTCCCCCTTAGGCTTTAGAACACTATGGATCATATTCTAGATTTCCGAAATGATATTTTTCATTATTTTGAGTACAGAAATATCTTTAATGAAAAATCCCCCTTAGATAAAACTCCCCCTTACTTAGAGATATTTCTTCTTTTCATAGTATTCTTTTTCCTTTCTCCCCCTTTGTGATTTTTAAAAAGAATTTGGGGGAATGTAAAATAAATTATAGTACCTAGAATATTAGTGCAAAAAAACCAAACAAAACAAACAACCAAAATTTCATTAATGTAGAAAGAATTTGTACAAGGAATAAAATACAACAAAAGATCTGATTTGATCTATTTTCCTTCCTTATCCTTGGGTATCAATTTCATCACTATGGTTTTTATATTCTTTAGCTCCTGGTGGTCTTCCTATGCTTGATTATCTTAAGCTTTGATTATTTATTCCTGAGACTTAAGATCCTCTTCCTAAGCCTTCAGAACTTCATCTTGCTTCACAAGCTTCTATTTGATCTCGATCCAATGATCTCTTTCCCTCTTCCATCTTTGAGCAATAGAGTACAACTTCCCATTCAAGTATTTCACCTCTTGAATCTGATTATTTTGTTCTAGAGTCAGTTTTTCTTAAAAACTGTTTATAAGATCCTTGATCTTCCCATCTTCAATATCAAAAGCTTCCTTAACATCATCTTGAAACTCATCAAGCACTCTCAAATCTTGAACTATATTCTTTGACCAGATAACCATTTTCTTACAAGATCTTTTGTGGGCTTCATAGTTGATAAGGAAAGATTTGTAGTCTACCTCCATCTTGACACACTTGTCCATCACTATGGACACAGAATCCAATTTTTGATTCAAAGAATGTTGGAGCATCTAACATCTCGAGTGAATGCTTAGAAATATCATAATGGTGTCAAAAAGATTCTTCAGCGATTGAACAATGAAATCAGGTCCGAGTGAAGATGTTTCAGAATCTGAGACTTTTCTTGGGGAGTCTTATTTTTCTATCTCAACAATCTTCTTCTTTGAAGAACCACCATCCTCTTTCTTCTTTACCATATCCCTAGAAGAATCAACAACAACTTTTTTTCCTTTATTAGTTCTTAGAATGGTTTCCTGATCCAGAGATTTATGTTCACTTTCAGACAAATGAACAATATTATCCTCATCAACCTCTTCTTTCTCAGCTCTAGCCTCAACATCTTCTGGATGAATGAAATCATGATTATAAATTTCTTCCTCAGACAGTTTATTCACCTCATCATCAACTTTGTTTTCTAATACTTTCTCTTCTTCTCTAGGAGTGACAAGCTTCGAAGACTCTTCTTCAGATGTTCAGAGTGACAATTTATCAGATGGAGTTCCCTTTTCTTGATAATCTTTGACTTGTTTTATATGGTCTTCAGTATCACCACTACTTTTAACCTCTTCTTCTATTTTTTCTTCAACTACCTTTTCTTCAACAATCTTTTCTTGGGCTTTTTCCGAAGTGAAAAATTTCTTCCCCGGATTCTCAGGTAAAGCCTCTTCCAAGAAAGATTGTGGCACGTGAAAGTTCTCGGATTCTACTTCAGTAGCCTTTAACAAAGATTGTACAATCTTGGCTTCAGTCATTTTCTTCTTTAGCTTCTTTTCCTTAGCTTGCTTCTGAAGCTCATCAGCAGTTATCTCTTTCAAATCCTTTGCTTCTGTAGGATCCAAACCAAACTATGGCTCCCCTGCTTTTATATTCTTCTTATCCTCCCTCCATTTAGCTACAACCTCATCCAGATAAGATTTATTCTTTTTGGGCTTTGGAGGTGCGGATTGGGCCTCCTTAGCTTTGGGGGTTTTACCTTCAACTACTACCTCTTTCAATTTTCTCTTCTTTCCTCCTTTTTTAGATGGTTCAGGAACTTTTTGTTCCTTCTGAGAAGATTTAACCACTTCCTCTGGTAGGATATAGAATTCTCCTGATTCCTTAGAAAAAACCATATTCATTATTTTCAATGTATCATCACTTACAAGCATAACTTTACAATTCCTTGGCTTGTAACTTCAAGGAATATTAAAAGACTCATGGCACCGAAAAATTAACATAGAGAGGATATCCGGGTACATGATAATTTGTGCCTTAAAATTCCCATTCTTAATATTCTCAATCGTAATGAGAATGTGATTCATCAAATTGATCTTCCTTAGATTCACCAAGAAATACAAGATATATATGTCACTCTTCTTTTAGGTGTCCTTATCACCTTTTCTCGGAATGATAAAACCTTGTACCCATAACTCCAAAATACGATAATTTGTGGATAAGTGAGCGATCTTCGGAGTCTTCATATCTAATATTCCAAGACTATCTAGAGCTTTCACCTTATTGAAACTTCCTTTGACATCTGGTAACTTGTGGGAACAAAATTCAGCTTCCCCTTCATAAGAAAACCCAAAAAAGCTAGTAGCCTTAGTGTATGAAAGGGCATATGTCTTTCCATAGAACTTGAATGAAAATTTACTTCTCCCTTATTACTCAAAGAAACTGACTGACTCATAGAATTCAATAAGTATATCTGGATACACCAAGTCTTGATCACCTGGCTTTGAAATGCAGACACTCTCCCATCCATTCCGCATGATGTTTTTGGTGATAATAGAATCATACTTGGAAAATTAATTCAGATGCACCAACCTTTCTATGTATACCTGCCAACTTGAGATTGGATTCACGGTAGACATATCTTGAGAAGAAGTTTCTACAGACATTCGGATTGGAGAAACTCTTAGAGATTTGGAATGGGCTTAAGTAGAAGTTCAAAAATTCATCACATGAGAGCTTGAGATCGATGTGGGACAACCCTTCAGGGGTCCTTTATGTAGGTGATTGAAGCGACAGTTGAACTTTCAAAGTTGATCCAATGGCTGAAAATCCTTCTGATCAGATCTAACGGTTGATATGATAGCCTCAAGGAAAAATTGATAGGTTCCGATATTTTTAGGTTTTTAAAGGAAAACAATCGGATTTAAGGAAACTTGAATCAGAATGTTTTAAAATACAAATGGAAATACCAGCAAGTAAATAATGAGTACAAAAACTTAAGAAAGAAAATCATACCTTTTGGATTGTAAAGAAATATTATTCCTAATAGGTGATATTCTTCTGGAAGAACTTTATATTAAAACAAATTTGACTACGAAAAACCCATTACGAAAAAAAAATCTAAGTATGAACATTTTATTGCGAAAATTTAGAGTATAAAAATTCCCATTATGAAAATTTTGTGTACGAAAATTCCCATTACAACAATTTTGAGTACGAAAATTCTCATTATGAAAATTTTGAGTACGAAAATTCCCATTACGACAATTTTGAGTACGAAAATTATCATTACGAAAATTTTGAGTACAAAAATTCTCAATATGACGATTTTGAGTATGAAAATTCCCATTACGACAATTTTGAGTATGAAAATTGACTATGAAAATTTTCATTACAAAAAATTTGGAAAACTGACTATGAAAATTTTCATTATACTAACAAATGTACTCCCCCTATAAAAAGGATTTCATTACTATAAAAAGATTGGTTCAACAAGAAGTTAATAAAGGAAGATTACCTTACGATTATCATTCCTAACTTCTGTTTAATGTATTCAAATCTATCGAAAGGTAAAGATTTTGTGAAAATATCAGCAAGTTGATCTTGCGTTCCGATAAACTGAATAATGATATCTCTATTTTGTGTGTGATCCCTAAGAAATTGATGCCTGATATCTATGTGTTTTGCACAAGAGTGATGTGCAGGGTTTTTACTAAAAGAAATGGAACTTGTATTATCACTAAAAAATTGTGTTTTGTTAAAACTCATACCATAGTCTGTGAATGTGTGTTTCATCCACAACACTTGAGCACAACAACTTCCAGCTGATACATATTCAGCTTCAGCAGTGGAAAGTGCTACCGAGTGTTGCTTCTTACATGACCAAGAAACTAATGACTCTCCTAAGAAATGACAAGTTCCGGATGTACATTTTCTATCCATTCTACAACTACCAAAGTCAGCATCTGAAAATCTTTTCAAAATAAAATAATTTCCAGAAGTATAAAAGAGTCCTAAGTCCATGATTCCCTTTATATAGCGAAAAATTCTATTCACTAACTTTAAATGAGATTCCTTAGGATTGGATTGATATCTTGCACATAAGCATATTGAAATCATTATGTCTGGACGACTAGCTGTCAAGTAAAGTAAACTTCCTATCATACCTCTAAAAGTTGTCTGATCCACTGGTTTCCCAGCTTCATCAAGATCAAGTGAGTTTGAGGTACCAATAAGAGTACTAATACTCTTAGTGTTGTCATATCCATACTTTTTAAGAAGATATTTAATATACTTATGTTGAGATATATAAGTTCCTTCTGGTTTTTGAGAAATTTGAAAACAAAGGAAAAATGTTAACTCACCCATCATACTCATTTCAAACTCAGATTTCATTAGATCCACAATGGAATCAGTTAACGATTACTGAGTTGAACCAAATATAATGTCATCAACATATATTTGAACAATAAAAACATTTTTCTTATCTTTATTTATAAAAATGGATGGATCTTCATTTCCCTTAACATAATTATTTTGAAGCAAAAATCCTATAAGTCTATCATACCAGGCTCTTAGGGCTTGCTTAAGTCCATACAAAGCTTTGGTAAGTCTAAAAACGTGATCATGATGTTTTGTATCTTCAAAACCATGAGGTTGTTCTACAAAAACATCCTATTGAACATAACCATTAAGGAAAGCACATTTCACATTCATTTGAAAAAGTTTGAAATTAAATAATGCTGCAAAGGCAAGTAGGATACGAATAGATTCAAGTCTAGCTACTGGAGCATAGGTTTCTTCATAGTCTATTCCCTCTTGTTGATTATAACCATTAGAAACTAATATAGATTTATTTCTAACTATGATTCCATTTTCATCACATTTATTTCTGAATACCCATTTTACTCAAATAATAGAAGTTTCCTTAGGTCTTTCAACCAAGGTCTATAATTTATTCCTTTCAAATTCATTTAGCTCATCTTGCATGGCTTTTATCCAATCATCATCACCTAAAGCTTCATCAGTGCTTTTTGGTTCTAATTGGGAAAGGAATGCTAGATGTTCTATTTCATTTCTTAAGTAACTTCTAGTCCTTACAGGTTGATTCACATCACCAATGATACTGTCACTGGGATGATTCTTAAGAAACAACTGAATTGGGTTTTGAAAATCCTGTTCATCAACATAGTGTAGGGAATATTCTGGGGTAAATGTTTCATAAATGTCTTCTTGGACATTTTCCTTATCAGAAGGATCTTCTATCATGGGTTGATAATCAGTTTTTGAGAACACATCCAAAGATATAGGTTGGGGTTGTTTAAAAACAAAGGGATCAGTTTCATCAAATTTCACATGTACTGTTTCTTCAACGGTACAAGTGTTTTTATTGAAAACTCTATATGCCTTAGAAGTTGTGGAGTATCCTAGGAAAATTCATTCATCAGATTTTGGTGCGAATTTATGTATATTATATTTAGTATTAAGAATGAATACCTTGCAACCAAAAACCTTGAAGTAGGAAAGTCTAGGTTTTCCCATTCCATAACTCATAAGGAGTTTTATTAAGAAAAGATCTAATTAAAACTCGATATATAGTATAACAAGTAGTACTTATAGCTTCAGCCCAGAAATTTATTAATATAGAATATTCACTCAACATGGTTCTAGTTATCTCTTGAAGAATTCTATTTCTTCTTTCAATAACACCATTCTGTTGAGGATTTCTTGGTGCTGAGAAATTGTGAGTAATGCCTTTTCTACTACAAAAAGTTTCAAAATCAGAATTTTGAAATTATCCACTATGATCACTATGAATAGTTTTAAAAGGAATGTTTTTCTCATTTTTAACTTGGGCTCTAAATCTTTTGAAATACAAAAAATCTTCAGATTTCTTTGCTAGAAAATAGATCCACGTAAATCTAGTGTAATCATAAACTAAGACAAATACATAATACTTGCCACCAATACATCCAATTTGTGTTGGAACAAAAAGATCTATATGCACCAAATGTAATGCATCAGTAGTTGAGACTTCACTGATTGATTTAAAACTAGATTTATGTTGCTTTCCATATTGACAAGGATCACATACTTTTTAATAATCAAATATAAGCTCTGGTAGATCCTTAACTAGTCTTTTCTTAGAGAGTCTCCATAGGTTCTTGAGGTTATAGTGACCTAACCTTCTATGTCATAACCAATAATGATCTTACATTGCACTAAGGAAAGGTAAATCTTGGCTCCTAAGGTCTTCTAAGTTTAGTGTGTAAACATTCTCTTGCCTATGGGAAGAAAGAATAAACTCTTCCTTGGAATTGTGTACTAAGCATTTATCATTCCTAAAATTCACAAGGTAGCCTTCATCACATAACTGGATTATTCTAATGAGGTTGTGCTTAATACCTTTAACAAACAAGACATTTGAAATAAAAGTTTTTTCAAGAAGAACGATATTACCTATACCAATAATTTCTCCCTGAGCATTATCTCCGAAAGTTACTTTCCCTCCTTTTGTCTTGATAATCTTGTCAAAGTAGTTTTTGTTACCAATCATATGCTAGGAACATCCACTATCCATGTACCAAGTATTACTGTTGGTACGTTCTCTATTTTCCTGAAAATAAAAGGGTTAGGTATTCAGAATCCAAAAATTCTTGGATCTGTAAATTTTATAAAGAAAAATTTTAGGTACCCGCATCTTCTTTGAAAAATAAGCTTTATGAAATCTTAAAGACTGAGTTTTGTTTAAGGAATAACTTTTTTCCCAATACCCACCACACTGACACTTGGTACAGAATGGAGCACTCTGAGGAACATAGTAATTGTTACTAAAAATAGTTTAGAACTAGTATAACCAAAACCAGAACTATTCTTTAGTAGTTGGATTTGTGAATACATCTTATCAAAATTTTATTTACCTAAGGTAAAGTTTTACAAAAACTTCCTCAAAGAAAAATTTCATATTTTAGTTTGATAACTATGTTATTGTCTTCCAAAATATTTGATTTTGAACTAGAGTTAGGCTCGAAAACATTTTTCTTAGAAATTACATTTTCTAGATCCTTAGAAAGTTTATTCTTCTCAGAATTTACTTCCTAAATATTTTTTGAAATACTTTCAAAATCAACATTTTTCATTTCAAGATATTTAGAAATATCTGATATTTACTTAGTAAGAATAGTATTCCTAGAATTTTCCTTATCAAGCTTTTTCATGAGTTTTGTATTCTCAATATCAAGTAGTTTGGAAAACCTAGAAACTTCTTCATAGGTAGGTAAAGTATTGTCTTCATCATAAGAAGATTCTTCATCCGAATATTCATAATATTTATCATTACTATAATTTTCATTTAAAGAAACATTGGTCATTGATTTATCATTTTATACCTTATCCATAAAACAATAATTGTCAATAGGTAGTCTGGCTAATAGACCAAGATTCTTCTATCCAGAAGATTTGTAATCTGATGATTCATCTGAAGAGTCTCCACCACTGGAACTCTAGGTGTCATTAGATTTCAATACTTTCTTAGCTTTATCTTTGTAGTACTTATTTCTGTTTCTCTCGGAATTCTTCTCCTTCCTTTCCTTTCTTTTTAGCAAAATAAAATCAGGTCTTATATGTCCAGCTCTCTTTCATTCATAACAAGTGACTTCAAAATCTTTCTTATCTTTATTTTACTTCTTCTTATATTTGGATTGAAAGTTATTTTGTCCAACAATCTTTTTCACCCTTCGAGCAAGATTGGAAAATTCATTCTCTGAAAATTCACTTACAATAGATTCAGATTTGATAATAATCTTCTTAGATTTGGATCTAGTAACTCTCTCAGGAGTTTTGACTTTCATATGATTTAAAGATGTAGTAAAAGCAACACTGCCATTCCAATTCTTCTTCTTTATATTATCAGTATCTCTCTTCATCCTAGTCTCGTGTTGAATAAGAGTTCCAAAAAGTTCATCAAGAGAAATATGAGTAACTTTCCTATTCTCATCAATAGCATTTCTCTTGGATTCCCACTCATTTGGCATAATGTTTATGATCTTATCAACAAGAGCCTCATCATCTAGTACTTTATCACCCATGGATTGTAAACTATTTACAATAGTCATAAATATTTGTTTCACCTTACATATGGGTTCTCTATAAGGAAAGCAGAAACCATGATATTCATCTCTGAGCATGGCTCTTCTAGTTTCAATAACATTGGAAGTTCCAAAATGAGTAACTTCAAGTTTCTTCAAATATACAATTTACTTCTTCACAAGATGAAATTTCGAAATATATATTTATAGTCATAGAACAAAGCAATGTATTACGTACCTTATAATTCAGTTGATATTCATGATTTTCTTTATTGGTGAAGGTACTAACTTCCTTTTAAGGAATTTTATATCCTCCAATAAGCATAAAAAAAATTTCCAATCCAGTATTGATAACGAATTCCTTCATGCGATCTCTCCAATATTCGTAATAATTTCCATCAAAGATAGGTGGTCTAGTTGGATTGAGATTGTATATGGAACCAATATTTATTCCTTCCACCTTAAAGAAAAAATTCTTTCCACAAAAACTTATTAGTAATAAAAGTTTTTAAACATGGAAAATATTCCTCAGCAAGTAAAATATAAAACTAAAGTATATCTAAGCAAAAATTGTCACGACCCGTCCTCGGGGCCCGCGCCGTGACTACCCCAAGACCGCCTTCCATAGGCCAGGGGCTGGCGACTAGCACCAAGGCGTAAATCCCAACAAAAGGGAAGGCATTGCCTTTGAAAAGTAAACAAGCACCACAAAATAAACAAGCGGAAAAGTAAACACTAAGTAAAACTGTAACAAGATGTTCTGAAAGTAAAAGGGGCCGGATATACAAGCCCAACTGTAAAGTACAACTGAAAGGGAAAAATAGCAACTGAAGGGAAAAGCCGCAGCGTCGAGCCGTCCTCTGGAAGTCCCACCTGAAGGGTGGGTACAGATCGCCTCCACTGCTCCTCGGGTCCACCTGACCGCTCCAAGTACGTCCCGCCCAGTGGTCCACCTCCAGGTACCGTCCTGCTCCGCAAGAATCCACCGCGATCAGCGTTGTCCGTCGTCTGTAACCAACACAACGAAGTGCGGGCATAGCCCATGCAGGGGTGAGTATAAGCTACTCAGTAGGGACCCCAAGACCCCCGAAGGTCTCCCAGAATCCACAAAGTATAATCCACAAAGGAGAGATACAATCACGAAGTAACAACCGACACTGCTTAGGTATATTCCCGTACATATACCTAAGTCATCAATTCCCGTTCGGCTCCAACGTCCGAGCCCAAGCACAACCGAGTCCACACAGGAAAGTAAAAACATATACCCACACAGGATAGCACAACACAAACCACAAAGGAGAGTAAACAGTAATCCACATAGGATAGCTCAACACAATTCACAAAGGAGAGTAAATAGTAAATCCACACAGGATAACTCAACACAATCCACAAAGGAGAGTAACACAGAAGATTCAGCTCACACAGGTATACTTCTTCGGATGACGATAAAGATGATCACTGA
Source organism: Viscum album (assembly GCA_963277665.1). Classification (NCBI taxonomy): domain Eukaryota; kingdom Viridiplantae; phylum Streptophyta; class Magnoliopsida; order Santalales; family Viscaceae; genus Viscum; species Viscum album. The sequence goes on along the minus strand of OY728167.1, from coordinate 735,477,023 downwards.
TCCATATAAGTCATCGGACCCACGAAGGATCGATAGGTAACTAACCCCCGCAAAGACCCACACAGGATCGGGCCCACACAGGACCTGTAGGCGCTGGCTCACATAGAACCGCTGAGCGCTGACCCACACAGGATCAGACCCACACAGGATCGGGCCCACACAGGACCTGTAGCACTGATCCACGTAGGATCGCTGAGTGCTGTAGTCGTCGCAGTCCCCTGAGAATCTCTGCACAGTCGTCATCGCAGTCCACTGAGGATCTCTGCACAGTCGTCGTTGCAGTCCACTGAGGATCTCTGCACAGTCGTCGCTGTTGAAGTAGCAGTCGCAGCCCGCACTAGGGTTCCCGCACACAGCAAGCTCGTTCGGGAGGGTCCGCTCCACGAGCCGAGAGGCCGATACATCAACTGTCCCAAAGTCTGAAGTTGATGTATCCAAAAGTTCTGTATCGTCAACAGGAACTCAACGTCGCAGACGGCGCGTCAATCGGACGCCCGGTCTGAGAGTTATTGGCTTTTTCGTCCCAGGGGCCCGGTTGGTTTTTAAGGAAAAACCAACCCGACCTTACTCCACCTGCGTCCAAACCTCGGGCTGAGTATTCCAAAAGATCCGTCTCACTTAGAGGAATTCAACAAAGCTGACGGCACGTCAATCGGACGTCTGTACCTCAAGATATGAGCATTTCCGCTCCGAATGCCCGGTTGGTTTCGTGTATGAACCAACCCGGCCGAACTCAAGTATTCTTAAACCTTGAGTGCGATATACCGAATCGACTGTCTCAATCCAAGGATCGTGTTGCCGCTGACGGCGCATCGTTCGGAGGCCCGTAGCTCAAGTTACAGAAATTTGAACGAAAACCGTCCGAAGACGGGGGTCCGGGCCCGGGCCGACCCGGCCCGACCCCCCCCCCCCCCCCCGGGGTTAACCGAACCGGGTCGCGCCGAACCGGGTCGACCCAACCCGGTCGGATCGGCCTGGCTCGGTTCGGTCGAGCGGCCATGCGCCGTGGGGCGCTGCCCCTGCGGTCTGGAGGTGTCGCGGCCCCCACGCGGGGGGCCGCGCTGGATTAAAGGACGCGGCTTTGCCGCGTCTGAGTGCGCCGGACCCGCACGGCTGCGGGTCCGCAGGCGCCGCCGGCGGCGGCTTCCGCGGGCCACCGGAGTCGCTCCGATGGTCCGATTCTGTTCCCGTCTGCACCGCTGCTCCTCCCGGGACTCGTTCTTCACTGAGGAACCATCAAATTTCCGTTGCGGCACATTCCGTCGACGCCCGTCAAATCCGCACAACAACGAAGAACGGCGGAGGGTCGTCGGGCCGTGTTCGTTTGGCCCTCACCCTCCGTGTTAGAGATAAACAACGGGAGAAATAATCCAGCACATGAAACAACAATTTTAATTAACTAAAATTGTTCATGAGAAATCCGGTTCTTTAATTTAAAGAAACGTTCACGAGAAAAAGGAATTATTCACAACAACCCCTACCTCGACAAGTCGTCGCGCGTGAGTGTTCTTCGCGGAATTGCTCGTCGCGGAAGGAGGGGTTCGTCGTGTCGCGGAAGGCGTCGCGTCGTCATGGAAGGGCGTCGCGTCGTCGCGGAATCCGGCGTTGCGTCAACGAACTCAACGGACCAAGAGACAACATATTTAATTTTAAATAATTAAATCCATGTGTTGTTATAAACCACAAGGAAGTTTAAAAAGAAACCCGAGATCTCTTACCTCAAGCAGTTGGTGATCGGAGATCGGGGCGGGGAAGAACGTCTCGGATGAAGCGTCATCAAACTCCGAGGGTGGCGGCGTTCTTCGCATTCTTCACGTTCTTCGCGTTCTTCGCGTTCTTCGCGTTCTTCGCGAAGGTGGATGAAGGCTCAAGAATTCTGTCAAAACCTCTCAACGTGTAATCCTCCAAATGTTGTGTTGGTCTTATTTTATTATTACGCCAACAAACGAAAAAGAGGTAAGTAACGACCCATTAATTCGTAGAATTAATTCAACGAAAGAAACCGCCCATTTAATTCACGAATAAAACCACCCAATTAAATGGTGCGTTAAGAATTTAAGAAAACGCGTCAGTTGACTTTCTTAATGACGGGTTTTCGTGGGTGCGTTACTTAGCGGAAAAGAAACGGTGGGGCTCGTGCGGGCCCCACCTCAAAAATATCCTACCAAGAGGGTAGGATATTTTTGAATAGTACCCTATCCGTTTCAACTCAGTTTAAGCCGCTTTTAAGTGGCTTCAAGTGGCTTCCAAGTGGCTTAAGTGAAATAAAATAAAGTTGTCGTAAAATTATTTTATTTCTTAACTTTAAGCCCAAAAATTAAAAACCACACCCGAGAAAACGCAACTCCGGAAGAGGTGTTTCTAAGAAAATACCGGTGCTGTGATTCCATCGGTGCCCTCAGAATTCGATTCCGGGCACCGATTCAAAAGTTAGAAAAACCCGCTCGTCCGTTCACTGAACGTACCCAAGCCAAACTTCGGAAAATGATTCCGGGCACACCGGGCCTCGGAATCAGGTGCCGTCAGAAACTGTGCTCTTGTAAAATTCCAAAGAAAATTAAGAAAAAAAATTCTTTGAAATTTAAGGTTATTTACATTACTCCCACCTCAGGGCTTTACGTCCCCGTAAAGATACATCATAAACTAGGGAAACAAATGTGGGTACTGAGCACGCATCTGAGCCTCCCGCTCCCATGTGCTCTCCTGGAGGTTCCCGTGCTTCCATCTGATGCGCACAAGAGGAATCGATCACCCACGTAGGACCCGATCCTGTCGATCCTCTATCTCCACCGGGACCTCCTTAAAAGTCGCCCCATCATCCACGTCTAACTCCCCATGGTCAATGATGTGCGTCGGGTCGTGCACGTATCTCATCAGCTGAGATACGTGGAAGATGTCGTGCACCCTGTGCAACTGAGGTGGTAGAGCCAGGAGATAAGCCACCTCGCCAATCCTGCTGAGGACCTAGAAAGGCCCGATGAAGCGTGGTGACAACTTGCCACCTTGGCCAAATCTCCGCAAACCACGTCGAGGTGAGACCCGCAAGAAGACGTGGTCGCCATCCTCGAACTCTAGTGGCTTCCGCCTCCTGTCAGCATATGACTTCTGCAAGCTCTGAGCTGTCCTCATCCGCTTCTGGATGACCTGGACCTTCTCTGTTGTGGCCCGGACCATCTCTGGTCCCACAAGTGCTGACTCCCCTGGGTCTGTCCAGCACAAAGGAGATCTGCAATGCCTTCCGTACAACACCTCGTATGGTGCCATCTCGATGGTGGAGTGGTAGCTGTTGTTGTACGCGAACTCCACCAAGGGTAGGTGGTCCTCCCAGCTGCGACCAAAGTCGAGGACACATGCGTGGAGCATGTCCTCGAGAGTCTGAATGGTCCTCTCCGTCTGACCATCCGTCTGAGGGTGAAAGGTGGTGCTCAGACGTAGCCGCATCCCGAACGCCTCCTGAAACCCCTTCCAAAGCCGGGAAGTAAAGCGAGCGTCCCGATCGGAGATGATAGTCGATGGAACACCGTGAAGCCGTACAATCTCCTGAATGTAGAGACACCCCAATCTCTCCACTGATCCCTGATCTCAGATGGGTAAGAAGTGTGCCGGCTTGGTGAGTCGGTCAACGATCACCCAAATGGAGTCGTGACCTCTGGAAGTGCATGGAAGTCCAGTCACGAAGTCCATAGATATCCCGTCCCACTTCCACTCCGGGACCTCCAAGGGTTGTACCAAGCCTGCTGGTACCTGATGCTCTGCCTTCACCTGCTGGCAGGTGAGGCACCATGATACGAACTCTGCCATAGCCTTATTCATGCCCGGCCACCAATGCTGTCGTCTGAGATCCTGGTACATCTTCGCCACTCCAGGATGTACCGCCAAAGGAGAAGTGTGAAACTCTCTCAGCACCTCCTCTCGTAAAGCGACTGGTACCAAGGTACTTCCTCTGAAAAGGACATCGTGCTCTGCTCCAAGGGAGAAACCATTAGGTGCCTGTCCCGAGGATATCTGTGCACGCCGTGTCTCACAGTCAGTGTCCCCACGCTGAGCCTCTCTGACCCGCTGTAGAAGTGGAGGAGAGACGGTGAGAGACTAAAGGAAGGCTGCTCTGTCTCTATCCATGAAGGATATCTGCAAAGCGGCTAGCTACTCTGTCGCCTCCTCAAGTAGCTGAATGCCCGTCCTCCTGCTGAGGGCATCGGCTACCATGTTCCCCTTCCCAGGAGTATAGACTATCTCAAAGTCATAGTCCTGGAGGAACTCGAGCCATCGCCGCTGTCTCAGGTTCAGTTCCTTCTGAGAGAAGATGTACCTGAGACTCTGGTGGTCAGAAAAGACTGTAAAGCGCTCTTCCATCAGATAGTGCCGCCAAGTCTTCAGAGCAAAGACCACTGCCGCTAACTCCGGGTAATGGGTAGCGTAGTTCTGCTCATGCGGCCTCAACTGATGTGATCCGTAGGCAATCACTACCCAATCCTGCATCAGGACAAATCTGAGTCCGGTCCCTGATGCATCGCAGTAGACTACGTATCCAACTCCCTCCTCAGGCAACCTCAAGATAGGTGCGCTGGTCAATCTCTGTCTCAGCTCGTGGAAGCTCTGCTGGCATTTGTATGACCACACGAAGGGTTTCCCCTTCTTCGTCAACGCTGAGAGTGGCACCGCAACTCTGGAGAAGTCCGGCACAAATCTCCGATAGTATCCAGCTAGTCCCAAGAAACTTCGCACCTCTGTCACGCTCTTGGGTGGTTCCCAAGCTAGCACTGCCTCGATCTTCGTGGGATCCACTGCAACTCCCGCCTCAGAAATGACGTGCCCCAAGAAGTGGACCTCATGTAACCAGAACTGGCACTTAGAGAGCTTTCCATAAAGCTGGTACTCTCGGAGTGTGTCCAGTACAACCCGTAAGTGGTAGCCATGCTCCTCCTCCGTGGTCGAGTACACCAAAATGTCGTCGATGAAGACCACGACAAATCGATCAAGGTATGGCTGGAAGATCCTGTTCATGAGGCTCATGAACACTGCTGGAGCGTTGGTTACGCCGAAAGGCATAACCAAGAACTCATAGTGGCCATACCGACACCTGAAGGCCGTCTTCTACACGTCCTCGTCTCGAACTCTGAGCTGATAATAGCCTGACCTGAGGTCTATCTTCGAGAACCACCGTGCTCCCTTGAGCTGATCGAAGAGGTAATCAATCCTCGGTAGCAGATACTTGTTCCTCATTGTCACCTGGTTCAGGCGACGATAGTCAACACAAAGTCGCAAGCTCCCATCCGCCTTCTTGGCGAACAATATCGGGGAAGCCCAGGGTGAAACACTAGGTCGGATGAACCCCTTTCCCTGCAAGTCCTCCAACTGTACCCGTAGCTCTCGAAGCTCGGCGGGGGACATCCGATATGCTGGAGTGGATATCGGGGCTGTCCCGGGGTATAGATCAATATAAAAGTCTACCTCTCTGCGAGGAGGTAGCCCTGGAATGTCGTCGGGGAAGACGTCCGCGTACTGATCCACCACTGCAGGAAAACTAGGACTCCGCACGTCAACTGCTCCAAGGATGAGGCTAGCCAACTGATGAGTGATAGGCTGCCCTCTCTTCTGCATGAGTCCATCCTGTGTTTCAAAGGCTCCCTTCTCACCGGTGAAGGTGAACCTGCTCCCGTCGGTGCGTACACATCGCACCTTGCGCCTAATGCAGTCAATCTGTGCATGGACCGTAGATAACCAATCCATGCCCAAGATGACGTCGTAAGGCCTCGACGCCGCTACAAGAAGATCCCAGCCGAAGCTATCGCCTCCTAGAGTAAGCTCACACTGCCGGCACCAGTGCGTAATCGTCGAGTCTTCTCCCGTAGGAGTCTCTAGCCGTAAGGATCGAGCCAACGGCTCTGTCGGAATCTCCGAGCTCCGAACAAGGGCAGTGGCTATGAAAGAGTGACTCAATCTTGTGTCTATAAGAACTGCAGCAAGGGTGGAATAGACACAGATCGTACCTAGAATCATCTCTGGTGCGCCGTGGTCGTAGGCCTCCACTGCCTGGAGCTGTGCCTGTCTCTGCCCGCCAGCTCCCGGTGGTCGGGGCGGGCCTCCTAGTGGTGGTGGTGGCAGAGCCTCAAAGCGTCGCCCACCACCTGCTTCTCGGCCAGCTCCTCTGCCTCATCCGCCTCCTCCCTGCGGACCGCCACGGTCGACCCTCTGCCTCTGCCTGGGTGGCCCCTCCACCGTCTGCTACTCCTCGGTACGGCGGGTCGGGCAGTCACAAGCCATGTGGCCCTGCCCGCCGCACGCGTAGCACTGCCTGCCTCTCAGAAGACTGGCTCCGCGCTGTGTGCCCCGCACTGCTAAGCCAGTGTCCCGAGGTCGTCTGCCGGAAGGTCTGGTCTGCCTGGAACCCTGAGTCATCCGTCGGCTACAAGCTACCGAAGACTCTTCTACCTACGGTAGGTCTCATTGTGGACTCAGCCAGAAAGGTCTTGATCAGAAGGGCTCGCTCCAGCACTCCTGCCTGGGTCGGGATGCTGAGGGAGATTAGCGATGCCCTGATCTCGTGTCTCAAACCCTGCTCAAAGGTCCGGGCCCGGAAGAAGGGGTCCTGTACCATGTCTTTCGAGTAGCGAGAAAGGTCGGTGAACCTCGCCGCGTACTGGGCGACCGTCAAGCTGCCCTGCCACAGCTGAAGAAGCTCCTGAATGCGCACCACACGGAGGGTGGCCGGGACGAACTCTGAGCGAAAGAGGCTCTCGAAGTCCGTCCAGATGAGGGAGGCCTCATCGTGTACCTGGAGAATCAAGCTCCACCATCGTCCTGATGTTGCGTGCAGTAGGCTCGCCGCGAGGATCACCTTGAGGTCTGCTGGTGTCCTCACTAGCCTGAAAACTCGAACGACCGCCTCCAGCCAGTCCTCGGCTGCCTGGGGGTCCGTCTCCCCACGAAACCTAGGTGGTCGCTGGCGCTGGAACTCGTGCAGAGCTCCGAGGTGACGTGCATCGTCTGCGGTCAGCGCTGGAAGCATCGGGGGCTCGGCGGGTAAAGGTATCGTCGGTGCCTCTGTTGTCAACGGGCCCTGTACCGAGGCCTCGTCGCTCGGCGGGCTGTCGTCGCGCTCTACTCTCGGAACCCTAGCTGGATACCGTCGTGAGGCCATCCTGAAAAGGAAACAAGTGCGCCACGGTCAGAACAGTATACCTGGTGAGCTGACACAAGTAATCACAAAGAAAACTTGAAACACACATGCAATCAATGTTTTCGTGTATTAAGTCGGAAATCAAAAGTCAGGGTCCTGGTGTACGGATACGTCGGCCGCCGCACCAACACTGGACTCCCTGGACTGATAACCACACTCAATACGCTAAACAATATTACTTCACATAGAAGAAAGATCAGAGTATGCGGTAGAACCGACCACCTCTGATACCAATTTGTCACGACCCATCCTCGGGGCCCGCGTCGTGACTACCCCAAGCCCGCCTTCCATAGGCCAGGGGCTGGCGACTAGCACCAAGGCGTAAATCCCAACAAAAGGGAAGGCATTTCCTTTGAAAAGTAAACAAGCACCACAGAATAAGCAAGCGGAAAAGTAAACACTAAGTAAAACTGTAACAAGCTATGCTGAAAGTAAAAGGGGTCGGAAATACAAGCCCAACTGTAAAGTACAACTGAAAGGGAAAAACAGCAACTGAAGGGAAAAGCCGCAGCGTCGAGCCGTCCTCTGGAAGTCCCACCTGAAGGGTGGGTACAGATCGCCTCCACTGCTCCTCGGGTCCACGTGACCACTCCAAGTACGTCCCGCCCAGTGGTCCACCTCCAGGTACCGTCCTGCTCCGCAAGCCTCCACCACGATCAGCGTTGTCCGTCGTCTGCAACCAACACAATGAAGTGCGGGCATAGCCCGTGCAGGGGTGAGTATAAGCTACTCAGTAGGGACCCCGAGACCCCCGAAGGTCTCCCAGAATCCACAAAGGATAATCCACAAAGGAGAGATACAATCACGAAGTAACAACCGAAACTGCTTAGGTATATTCCCATACATATACCTAAGTCATCAATTCCCGTTCGGCTCCAACGTCCGAGCCCAAGCACAACCCAGTCCACACAGGAAAGCAAAAACGTATACCCACACAGGATAGCACAACACAAACCACAAAGGAGAGTAAACAGTAATCCACATAGGATAGCTCAACACAATCCACAAAGGAGAGTAAACAGTAAATCCACACAGCATAGCTCAACACAATCCACAAAGGAGAGTAACACAGAAGATTCAACTCACACAGGTATACTTCTTCGGATGACGATAAAGATGATCACTGATCCATCTAAGTCGTCAGACCCACGAAGGATCGATAGGTAACTAACCCCCGCAAAGACCCACACAGGATCGGGCTCACACAGGACTTGTAGGCGCTGGCTCACACAGAACCGTTGAGCGCTGACCCACATAGGATCGGACCCACATAGGATCGGGCCCACACAGGACCTGTAGCACTGATCCACGTAGGATCGCTGAGTGTTGTAGTCATCGCAGTCCACTAAGGATCTCTGCACAGTCGTCGTCGCAGTCCACTGAGAATCTCTGCACAGTCGTCGTCGCAGTACACTGAGGATCTCTGCACAGTCGTCGCTGTCGAAGTAGCAGTCGCAGCCAACACTAGGGTTCCCGCACACAGCAAGCTCGTTCGGGAGGGTCCGCTCCACGAGCCGAGATGCCGATACATCAACTGTCACAAAGTCTGAAGTTGATGTATCCAAAATTTCCGCATCGTCAACAGGAACTCAACGTCGCAGACGGCGCGTCAATCGGACGCCCGGTCTGAGAGTTATTGGCTTTTTCGTCCCAGGGGCCCGGTTGGTTTTTAAGGCAAAACCAACCCGACCGTACTCCACCTGCATCCAAACCTCGGGCGGATTATGCCAAAAGATCCGTCTCACTTAGAGGAATTCAACAAAGCTGACGGCACGTCAATCGGACGTTCGTAGCTCAAGATATGAGTGTTTCCGCTCCGAAGGCCCAGTTGGTTTCGTGTACGAACCAACCCGGCCGAACTCAAGTATTCCGAAACCTTGAGTACAATATACCGAATCGATCGTCTCGATCCAAGGATCGTGTTTCCGCTAACGGCGCATCGTTAGGAGGCCCGTAGCTCAAGTTACAGACATTTGAACGAAAACAGTCTGAAGACGGGGGGTCCGGGCCCGGGCCGACCTGGCCCGACCCCCCCCCCCCCCGGGGGTCGGCCGAACCGGGTAGACCCGACCCTGTCCGACCCGGTCCGGTCCGGCCAGGGCGCGGCCCGGCCGGTCGGACCGGCCTAGCTCGGTTCGGCCGAGCGGCCGAATGGCCGTGCGCCGCGGGGCGCTGCCCCCGCGGTCTGGAGGTGCCGCGGCCCCCCCGCGTGGGGCCGCGCTAGATCAAAGGACGTGGCTTTGCCGTGTCCGAGTGCGCCGGACCCGCGCAGCCGCGGGTCCGCTGGCACCGCCGCCGCGGCTTCCGCGGGCCACCGGAGTCGCTCCAGTGGTCCGATTCTGTTCTCGTCTGCGCTGCTGCTCCTCCCGGGACTCGTTCTTCACTACGGAACCATCAAATTTCCGTTGCGGCACGTTCCGTCATCGCCCATCAAATCCGCACAACAACGAAGAACGGAGGAGGGTCGTCGGGCCATGTTCATTTGGCCCGCACCCTCCGCGTTAGAGATAAACAACGGGAGAAATAATCCAGCACATGAAACAACAATTTTAATTAACTAAAATTCTTCATGAGAAATCCGGTTCTTTAATTTAAAGAAACGTTCACGGGAAAAAGGAATTATTCACAACAACCCCTACCTCGACAAGTCATCGCGCGTGAGTGTTCTTCGCAGAATTGCTCGTCGCGGAAGGAGGGGTTCATCGTGTCGCGGAAGGCGTCGCGTCGTCGCGGAAGGGCGTCGCGTCGTCGCGGAATCCAGCGTTGCGTCAACGAACTCAACGGACTAAGAGACAACAGATTTAATTTTAAATAATTAAATCTGTGTGTTGTTATAAACCACAAGGAAGTTTAAAAAGAAACCCGAGATCTCTTACCTCAAGCAGTTGGTGATCGGAGATCGGGGCGGGGAAGAACGTCTCGGATGAAGCGTCGTCAAACTCCGAGGGTGACGGCGTTCTTCGTGTTCTTCGCATTCTTCGCGAAGGAGGATGAAGGCTCAAGAACTATGTCAAAACCTCTCAATGTGTAATCCTCCAAATGTTGTGTTGGTCTTATTTTATTATTACGCCAACAAATGAAAAAGAGGTAAGTAACGACCCATTAATTTGTAGAATTAATTCAATGAAAGAAACCGCCCATTTAATTCACGAATAAAACCGCCCAATTAAATGGTGCGTTAAGAATTTAAGAAAACGCGTCAGTTGACTTTCTTAATGACAGGTTTTCGCGGGTGCGTTACTTAACGGAAAAGAAACGGCGGGGCTCGTGCGGGCCCAACCTCACAAATATCTTACCAAGAGGGTAGAATATTTTTGAATAGTACCCTATCCGTTTCAACTCAGTTTAAGCCACTTTTAAGTGGCTTCAAGTGGCTTCCAAGTGGCTTAAGTGAAATAAAATAAAGTTTTCATAAAATTATTTTATTTCTTAACTTTAAGCCCGAAAATTAAAAACCACACCCGAGCAAACGCAACTCCAGAAGAGGCGTTTGTAAGCAAATATCGGCGCTGCGATTCCATCGGTGCCCTCAGAATTCGATTCCGGGCACCGGTTCAAAAGTTAGAAAAGCCCGCTCGTCCGTTCACTGAACGTACCCGAGCCAAACTTCGGAAAATGATTCCGGGCACACCGGGCCTCGGAATCAGGTGCCGTCAGAAACTGCACTCTTGTAAAATTCCAAAGAAAATTAAGAAAAAAATTTCCTTGAAATTTACGGGTCTTTACAAAAATTAATCTGAACTTTATGAGTCTGAAAATCAGATTCCAAAAATAAGAGCATGATGAATTCTCTTCTAAATATAATCGTGATATTAATTCAGATTGAACCAATGCTCTGATACCAATTGTAGGATCTAAATATTCAATGTAGATACTGTATGTAGTATCTAATGATGCTCAATATACAAGAGGGGGGTGAATTATATACTTTAAAAATTCTTTTGTAAATTTTAAATATGGTTATGCTTAACAAGGTTAAACAAGGTAATTCACAAAACCTCTGGTTCTACAAACTTTCTTAATTCCATAAATATGATTCCAAGAATGTGATTCCGAAAATATGGTTCCGAAAAATGAAACTTAATGAAAGTTTTACAAAGATAAAGATTCTAACTTAAAGCGTATAGAATCTCACAAAATCAGAGTACAAGTATAAGGAAGTATAAGATAGTTATACTTTCCTCAACAATCAAAATGCAGCAGAAAACCTGTAGAAAACAAGTAACAAGTAGTAAATCTTTTAACCCAAAGAGAAGGATATCGAACAAACTTGGATAAAGGTCCCTTGATCTATACTTTCAAGAATGTATGTCTTACCCACACCAGGGTAAGCCCTCGATATGAAGATCGGAGTCTGTATTTCTATCCCCGCAAGCCCTCAACTTCAAGGTAGTCGGAACCTCTTTATTCCTCTGCAAGGAAACCCTCAACTTCAAGGTAGTCAGCACCTCTATCTTCCTATCCCCGGAAGCCCTCGATTGTACACATCAACAATTGGAGTTTCATGAAGCAATATGAACAAGATGTTCAGTACGCACAAGAAATTAGAGTCTCTCTCTAGAAATCAATTCAACAGAATGCAATCTCTAGAGTCATAAAACAATGTTGAGCTCGTTCAAATGAGCTCCTATTTATAGGCACAACACCAATGGTCGGCTTCCTCCTCCAATGGTTATATTTTTTCCTTGAATTTTGGAGGGACCTGTACACGTGTCACTCAAACAATGGTTAGTAACTGAAATCACTACATCGTTTTATGACAAAAAAAGTGTAAGAAAAAATATGGTTACATAACCAAACTCAAATATTCAGAGTGTAAGGAAATAAGAAAGTTCTGAGTCTAATCAAAATTGAATATTCGGTTTCTATAATACAAGGATATTAGGATTCTATTTATTAGAAGAATTCGGAGTCGATCATCATAAAAGTTCGTATCCAGATTTTGGAGTCGATCTTCATAAAAGTTCGTATCCAGAATTCAGAGTCGAACTTCATAAAAGTTTGTAACCAGAATTCAGAGTTGAACTTCATAAAAGTTCGTAACCAAAATTCAGAGTCAAACTTCATAAAAGTTCATAACCAGAATTCTGAGTTGAACTTCATAAAAGTTCGTAACCAGAATTCGGAGTTGAACTTCATAAAAGTTTGTATCCAGAATTAGGAGTCGAACTTCATAAAAGTTTGTAACCATAATTCGGAGTTAAAATTCATAAAAGTTCATAACCATAATTCGGGGTCAAACTTCATAAAATTTCGTAACCAGAATTCAGATTCAAAAACAGAATGCTTCATATCTTGGTATTATATTATTCTGAGGTTTTATACATGAAACCGAATTTTACATTCAGACAAAATAATGAAAAATGAAAAACATGGTAAGGATAAATTTCCTTGGGGAAAGAAATTTTTCTGTATAGAAGTAAAAAAACGGTAAAAAGAGTTTTGCCTTGAGATAAGGTGTTTGTGATTTTCAAAATAAGAAGGAATGGTAAATTTATAAGGAAACCTTATTGACTCAACAATCTCCCCCAATTATGAAGGAATGGAAAAGTCATAAGGAAAACCCTATTTAATCAATAAATATACCGGTGTAAGGACTTTCCCCTTGAGGTAGGTTATTACCCTTTCTTATGGAACCTCTTTGTCCTCAAGATGACGAGCTTCGATGTCATTATCAGAATGGACTGGTTGGTTCATTATCACGCTTTTGTAGATTTTTATCATTATAGGGTATCTTTTACATCACTAGAAGGTAGAAGTTATCTACATATGGATGAGTGGGATATCCAGGCTGGTAGATCTAAACCAGATAATCATGGTCTAGGTGGAGTGACTACCCATATTGTAAATCTCTTCCTAGAGGATCATGGTTTACATCAAGATGATTTCCCTCCAGTAGTGGGTTATTTCAGGGATGTTTTCCCCAATGATTATTCTGGATTACTTCATGAGAGAGAGGTAGATTTTAAAATCGATCTTGTTTCAAGAACATCTCCAGTGTCCATTCCTCCTTACAGGATAGAACCTATAGAGATTCCGGAGCTCAAGAGGAAGTAAGAGGATTTAGAGGCCATAGGTTTTATACATCCCAATACATCATCTTGGGATTCACCCTTTCTTTTCTCCAAGAATGTAGATGGAACCTTACATCTATGCATGGATTACAGAAGGTTGAACCAACTTACGATCAAGAACCGATATCCACTACCTCAAATAGATTATCTCTTCAATCATCTATGAGAAGCAAGGGTATTCTGTAAGATTTACCGAAGATCAAGTTATCATCAGGTGTGAGTCAGATCATCAGACAGACCTTGTACAACTTTTTGTAGTAGGTATAGTCTGTATGTGTACCATGTTATTCCATTCAGAATTACGAACGCACCTACCATTATCATGGATTTGATGAATAGGGTTTCCACCCCTATCTAGACTCTTTCGTTGTGGTGTTTCTGTATGACATCTTAGTGTATTCTTTCACTCGTAGAGACCATACCAAACATATTGAGATAAATATGAGTACACTGAGAGAGCGTAATCTTTATGCCAAGCTTGATAAGTGAAACTTTTGGATCAAAAAAGTCAACTTATTGGGTCATATTATCTCAGAATCAGGAGTATCCATTGACCCTAAAAAGGTTAGTGTTGTAGTTTCCTGGGAGCAACCCAAAAATGTGTTTGATATTTGGAGTTTCTTGGGGAATGGATGGATATTATAGGAATTTCATAAAATAATTCTCACATCTTTCTTCACCTCTTACTAGTCTTATAAATAAGGGTTTCAAGTTTTCATGGTTAGAAGCATGTGAGATATCCTTTTAGGAGATGAAATGGAGGCTTCTATCGACACATATTCTAATTCTTCACAATCCAGGTATAGGTTATACCGTCTTCTATGGTGAATCGGTAATCTTTCAAGGAACAGTGTTGATGTAGAAAGATAGATTCGTTGTGTATGGATCTCTATAGTTGAGGCCTCATGATAGAAATTTCCCAACACAAGACCGTGAGATAGAAGTAGTCGTCCATGCCTTACGTTCCTGGAGACATTATTTGTTGGGTGAGCACTTTGTGGTGTACACAGACTAGAAGAGCCTCAAATATATCTTTTCTCAGCATGACTTGAACCTAAGATAGTGTATATGGGTCGAATATCAATAATACTTTGATTTTGAGCTTTCCTATATTCCTGGGAAAGGGAATGTGGTTGTAGATTTACTGAGTCGAAAAACTCAAGCACATGTCATATGGGAATCCAGTGATGAATGGAAGTTAATGGCCCTCTTTTATAAAATTAATTGGGAGTTTCATGAATTTCACAAGAATTATTACCTCTCAGCTTTTTCAGTTACCTTTTCCCTCCATCATAAGGTGAAGAGTAGGCAGTTTTTAGATCCTGAAGGCTTGGTTCTCTATGAGATTATATCAGGAGAAAACCCACCTCTAGATTATTCTATGGATAAAGATGATTTCTTACATCTACGTGGACCTATCTGGGTTCCTACAGACATTAGAGAAGAGTTTATGAAAGAGTCCCACACCTCTCAGTGGGTGGTACATCCAGGAATCTTGAAGATTTATCAAGACATGCGACACCAGTATTGGTGTCCTGGGATGAAACGTAATATAGAAGGTTTTATCACTATGTGTTTAACCTTTAATTAGGTGAAGGAGGAGGACCATAGATATGAAGGCTTGTTACAGATGCTTCTAGTCCTGGAATGGAAATGGGAAGACGTTGTTATAGATTTCATAGTTAGATTACCTATGTCACCAAAGGGTAGTAATGCAATCTGGGTAGTCATTGAACGACTAATGAAATCATTACACTTTATTCCTATTCAGGTGAACTTATCAGTTGATGATCTGGGGAGAATGTATTTCCATGAAATCATATGACTACATGGGGTTCCATGTACTATCATTGCAGATAGGGATTCTCATTTCACATCATGGTTTTGGAAGGGATTGAAGAAGGCTATGGGAACACAGGTTCTTCTAATCACATATTTTCACCCTCAGACCGATGGAAAATCAAAATGGACAATACAGGTTCTAGAGTATATGCTCTGAGCAAGTGTCATTGATTTTAGTGGTTCTTGGGAGAAGCATATACCTCTTGTCGAGTTCTCATATAATAACAGATTTCATGCGACAATTCATATGGAACCTTTTGAGTCTCTATATGGTAGGCCATGTCGTTCACCCATGTGCTGGATAGAGGTGGTTGAGTCATACCTACAAGGTCCTCATGTCATTTAGGAGACTTCAGAGTAATTTCAGCTGATCAAAAAGATTATGACTACTGCTCAGTATATAAAGAAAACATATGTCGATCACCATCGACATCCTCTTGATTTTGAGTTCGGGGATTGTGTTTTTATTTGTATATCGCACGGGCTAGGTCATAGATGGTTACAAAAATTGGGGAAGTTGTCACCTCGTTTTGTAGGGCCTTTTGAAATTATAGAGAGAGCCAGAACGATAGCCTATCAGTTGCTACTACCTCAAAGGTATCATACCATGCACGACATCTTCCATGTTTCACAGCTTCCCCAATATCATGCCAACCCGTCTCATACTTTTGATCCTGAGGAATTTTAGTTAGATAATGATTCTACCTTTGAGGAGTATCTAGTATGCATCATTGAGAGGAGAACTAAGGATCTCTGAGGCTGGGATGTCCCTCTAGTACAGGTGCTATGGAAGTATGGCTGAGTATAGGACGAGACTTAGGAGAGGGAAGCTGATGTATGTGCCCAATGGCCAGAGTTGTTCTCATACAATGTTTCTCCAACCATGGAAGGTGAAATATGGGATGTGTTCTTTTAAGGGGGGAGATTATAAGGACCCAGTTTTTCAATCAGGTATGGATCCTTTAAATTTTAGTCTAAATCATTACTTTGGACCTGATATGGATGCCTAAGGGGTTAGAAAAGGTCTCAAGGGTGTCTGGGTCATGTTTGGAGCTCAGAACCCGTATTTTCTAGAAAGATATGCTCAGCGCATGGTTTACAGTAAACCGTGAAGGAATTCCACATAGTTTGGGAAACCATGTAGATAATGTTTTTTCGGAAAAATCCACCTCACACAGTTGGTGCATGGTCGTGCAACGTAACCATGTGAGCACCCCTTTTTTCAAGTTACCCATGAATAGTTTGTGCATGGTTTTTCAAATTGTGCGGAAAAACCATACACATGCTATTTTAATGGGAAATTGTCATTTTTTTCCTTAATAATCTAATTAACCTCCCTCCTTCTTCCCTAATATGAGATTATGTGGTATTAACCTATTTCTCTCTCAATTTTGGGGAGTTTTAAAGATCTAACCTTGGAATCAATAGATCTCATTCATCAGGAAACCTATCGAGCTTCTGTTCTTCAAGTTGGATGCACAACAGTAAGTACTCGAGTCATCCTGATTCATTCTCCTTCTCTTTTTCTCTCGAACGAGATATCAGGGTATGAGAATTTTTCTATTTTTCGTATATCTACTCTGATCCAACCTAAATCATTGGTCAATACTAGAGTAGAAGGATCATAAAACCCTAAGGTGGGTGTTCTATAACTCATCCCTAAAGTTTGTTGATTTTGGATTTGTTGTGTGGGGCCCACTGATTTCATCGAGTGCCGTTTATAGAATTTATATTCCATGTTTATAGTAATTATAAGTGTATGGTCATCCTATTTCTAAATATGTGATTAATTGATGGTGGTTATGAACATAACTCCATCCTTTCCACATGAAAGTTTATGATATAATTTTGGTTTAGTGTTTTCACACATTTTTTCCATCATTCAAGTGTGACGTGGATTAACCACTCTAAGGTTAAGCTTGTATATATTAAATGGATAGATTTATATTGTGAATTTCATAATGGAAATTACCATGTATGTGTGAAAATTGACCCGCCTAAGGTAAGTTCCTCAAATTTATAATCAAATGCGAGTGATTAATTGGTTTCATATCCGTAGAACCCCTTATGAAATTAATGGAAGGTAGTGGAATGAATCATGAATATGGAATACGCCTTGAATGGAATAAATGGTCGCATGATACTTGACCTTTTCACACTAATAAAAATGAAAGGCTTGAACCAAATGACTTGATAAAAAGGTTGCATGCTACTTGACCTTATCACACTAATGAAAGTAAAGGATTTAACTAAATGAAATATTATATGAATTCATAATCAAATAGGAATGTCCTGACTTGAGGTTTCCTTGGATTCTGATCAGGGAATCCCCTGAGCACTCAGGAACCTCATTCTGATTCAAGGATACAACTTTCTTAGGTTAAGAACCACCTAGATCCTGATCCTTGTCTGTTCTTTGATGCCTTGTATTCCATTGTAGGATCCCGCCATATTATTACAAGATTCCTCGTATACACTCATTGGATCCAGCATTGACAAGTAGGTTCCATGGTTATATCTCATAGGGACCTGTCTCTACATATCCCCATTTTACCTTGGACAATCACCTTGGATTCGGTGGGCACCTTATTGTGGAATTCCTTTGACATGATCCTTGGATTACACTCTTATCCCAAGACATGCTATAGTTACTATTGAGCTGGAGACCCTTGAGGTCATCGCTACCTTGTTTGATACCTTGGAACTTTCACTATCTACATATCATGAGACTGTGTCAGTGCTGGCCATGCCTCACTTGACCTATTAATATAAATTTTTAATTGATTAATGAATGAATATGTTACATGTTCAGACACTATCCAAGGGCTGAAGTAAGTATTTTGGGTATTTAGTTATATTGCATTGTGTACTTTATATATGCATGCCTACACATTGTTACAGTTCCATTACACAGGCCTGATGTTATAGACACTATTGGTGGTAGCCCACTAAGATTTATCTCACACCATCTTCGGATGTCGTTTGGTAATTAGAGTAGATTGCATGTTTGCAGGTGTTGAAAAAGGGAAGAATAATGATTAAAACACTTTATTGCTTGCTGTTTAGTATGGATCTTGATAGTAGAGGACCGATTTGGAACTCAGGATTCTTAGGAGCGTCTTTGATTTCCTTTGTGCTTTGTGGAACATGTTATTCCTGTTGTTTGTATCCATGTTTTCTAGTTTTCTAGTACATGGCATATCATCATCTGTTGTTGAATGTTATTCCAATAGTTTTAGTTATTATTATTATTATTCTCTCTATTTTCCCATGTTCCTTTTGTTTACTTATATTTCTTCTTCTATTTACCTATTTTTACAATCACCCACTATTCTACACTTTGGTAATGAGTTCATAGCCTCCCCCACATAAACACCCTAATCCCTCGCTGCTAGTTGGTAGCCTCTGGAATTCAAGGAGATGTGCTTGAAGACATGTGGCACATCGGTCTTAGGGCACCCTTTAAGTTGAATCCTAGTTTGGAACATTACATTCACAACATTAACAAATAGTTTCCAAAGGTTAGAACCTATTTTCAATTCACTCTCTACCTTTCTCATGTTTATTCAAAACAACTTTCTCATACTTCTTCTTTTGAGGGAATTAACTCCCCCTCAACCTTTGCCTTTCATAACCTGTGGAATAATAGTAATATTTTTTGTTAAACCAAAACATATTTTCCATATGTCTGAATCCACCATAGTGTCATCAATATCCATAAAAAGAGTATTTTCCTCTAAAACTTACATACTGGTTGGAATTGTGAATATGTTACTGAACCACCTTCTTTTTTTATCCACAAACAATTCTATTATCAATAAAATTCTTCATTTTATTTTCCTCTTTATTGGAACCAGATATATTTGAAACTTATATTGATTCAAATTTTTTCAAAACATTTTTTGAATTAATGTTTTTTGAAACTTCTTACCTCCCAACACTGTTGGTATTGTCCACATACATGACTTTTCCAGCTTTCTTTTTTCAAAAACAATTAAATATTTCTTATAAAACTTTGAAGATATATTTTATTGATCCTTCTCAGGTTTCACTTTTTGAGAACATTCACCAACTTTAGAGATTGAGTTTTTGAAATTTTTATTTCTCTGTTCAGATTTTGAAAGTTTTTGTTGGAAAAGTTCCAACTCTTCTTCTTTTTCCATCAGCTTCACTTCCAAATACTCATTCAGATTATTTTATTCCTCAAGAGATTTATTTAAATCATCAATCAATTTTACCATTTTCACCTTCTCATCATAAAAAAATTCTTGATTTCTTATTGAGGAACATTCTTCTCCCATATTTTTGTTTCTTCTTTCCATGCCTTCTAATCTTTCCCAGACATTCTTTCAACTCTTCTTTGAAATGATGTTCAAGTTGACTTTCTTCTTCATTGGAACTACTAAATTAGAACTCTTAAACTTTTACTATTTCAATAAAGTTATTTTCAACACCATGTTCAATAGATTTTTCATATTAAGCATCACTGCCTTCTTCTTCTTCGTCTTTAGATAAAAAACTTATTCTTTTGGATTTGAAGAAAATTTTATCTTTACCTATGGAATATGATTTTCCTTTTTCTCCCTATTTCATCCATGCTCTTCTTGGATTTCTTTATTCTTCTTCACTATCTTCTTCTTTCTTACTTTGAATAAAATTGGCCACAAAATATCCAACAGATCCATATTAAAAACATTTCAAGGGAAGATTTCTTTATTTTTTTTCCCTCTACCTCTTTTCAAATTTCTAGAAAAAAAGGATAAAATTTGATCAATGTTTTTACATACCTCATTTTCGAAATCGGATTCACCAGCATCGTCATTTATAAGAATATTTTTTGACATCTTTGTTCTAGTATTCTTGAAAGACATTTCCCTATCAACTATTGTTTTTATTTTCATAGATTCATCCCTTATCGATTTATTTTTAATGAGTGTTATGAAAATAATCAAGAGATAATGTTTCAAGATCTCTATCTTCTATTAAAGAAACTTCTACATTAAACTTATTGGGGAGGATTCTCAATATATTTTCAACCACTGTAGAATCATCTTGCTTTTCACCAAGTCATCGGATAGTGTTGACAATGTCATTTAGCTTGGTAAAGAAGTCCCTAATAGATTTATACTCACACATCTATAAATATTCATACTTAAATCTCCAGATTTGTAACATTTGATTCTTTACTTTTTTATTTCCTTCATATTTTTTTTTAATTTATCCCATATACCTTTGGTTGTGGAAAATCCTTTCATCATTAAGAATTCACTTTCGAAAGTGATGATAATATAAAATTCATGGTCATTCCATCATTCTCAAGATTTATCTTATAAACAGATGTAAGTGGTGATTTATCATCTATAGTAGTGAAACCAACTATTTTCACTTCATGAACATCATATCCAATAGACATAAGATATGGAAGCATTCTATATTTACAGATATGATAATTATTTCCATCAAAAACTTGAATACCTTTATTATTCACACAATTCAAATTCTCCATCAGCAAATAATAATCGAAGGGAACCTTCAGCACTGATACCAGTTGTAATTGCTCAGTCTGTGTAATTATATCACTCAGAAGGGGATGGGGTGAATCAGTGATACTTTCTCTTTTATTTTTCCTTGAAACAACCTTCTCATCCTGTTAAATATTTCAATCCCTTCTAAAAAAATTAATCACACATCCATAAGAACAAAAGAATTTATAAGGATCATATTTAATAAGAATAGATGTGTCCTTGGTATGGTTTGGAAATGATCGAATACCATATAATCCACTAGAAAACAATCCTTAGATTACAATGAGTATGATACTACCTTTCACCCATGTAACACTATATAAATAATTTCAATATTTTATGTGCACCCACTTAGCACAAATAGGGTAAAACAATGTTTGTGTATGAATTCATGTTACCTGTGCATCTTTTCAACTTCCACAAATATATTCTTTTGAAAATAAATCTTTAATTTATTACCCAGAAGATGGTAAGAACTTCTTGGACATTGTTAAAGAAAAAATAGTCTGATTTTCCTAGTATATTTTTGTCACTCTGATTCCTCTGTGTATTATTTTTTCCAATACAATTTTCTCATTCTGATTCCTTCGAGTACGATTGTTCATAGTATGATTTTCCCATTTTATTTTTTTCTGTTTTTTTTTATTTTTTCAAATGAAACTTCTAAAGGATAAGTTTGAAACATAAAAACTTCACCCAGAAAATCCATTAAAAGGAAATTCATTCCAAATAGAGACTACATGAAACACCCCTCCCCAGTAACTATATTGTTATGTCAAGCCTCCACCTCCACATGACCACTCATTTAGTTTTCTCATGAAGATTTTCACGGTCCTGGTACCGATGGAAAAATTCATACCCTCTCATTCTTACAAATCTAGATGGACAAGAATTGGTGAAATCTTACTATTCTGAATCCTCATCTGAAGTTTTTCCTTATAGTGTGTCTAGGTGATCTCACAATCCTAAATTAAAATAACACCAAATACCAACATGATGGAGCAACACTTTCGATAAAAGAAAAAATTCAAATCAGAAAGACCGCCATTTTCATCCATGAGAACATTAGAATCACATCATCAAAGTAGTTAACCTCTGGGATCCAACAGAGACGAGACCACTACTAGATTCTTGTGGTTTCTCACCCTCACATCCCAAATCACCATGAAATAGGCCACATAGATCTACCTTAGAGATGGTGGTAGAGTTATATAGCAAGAGCAGAGGAACGAGCGACCAATTCCCTTGACAGAGATCCACTCCATGCCCCCCCAACGCCAATGGTCACTACCGAGAACAACACAGAAACCAAATAACAATTTAATTGCATCTAACTAGAAGTAGATAACAAATAAAAAACATAGAGAGCCTTTGAAAAAATGTGTGTCCGACTGAGGCCGCGTCGGGACGCACGAACACATGTCCACACTTCTCAAAACCTCATAGAAACCACCATAGTAGATCCGATTCGGAAAACCACTATATTATCAAGAGGCCAGAGCAGTTATAAGAAACTAAAACCACTTAAAACTAGAAACAATGATGGGAAAACCACTGAAAGAGCCACTATAAGCTTCAACACATCATAAAATTCAGGGCAGGGAGCATCAGAATCTGGGGAAGGATGGACTGATGACGATGGAAGGTTGGGAAACCCTTGCCACTACTGTTGATGAAAGGAAACACCAATCTGTATCCCAATATAGCCGAATGACATCATCGCGTCCACACCACAACCGAAGTAAGCCACCGACAAATCCAACCTTCCACCACCACCCGTGAACCCGAGCATCACCATCGCCCAACATCCCCACCGTCCGCCCACTGAAACCCCTCTCTCCCTAATGACCCTCGTCGAACCTTCCGACCAAGCCATAACATCCAATCACACCGAATCCAGGCCCCAAACCCTTGTGCACACCTGATATAGCCAAATATCTAGATCAGAAAACAAAACCTCCACACACAAAAAAAAATCCTCCAAAAAGGAGATTGAACCACCGCCAAGAACTTAGGAAACCATAGAAGGGTTCGCATTTCCTAGAGATTGAGGTACCATCAGTTCTAGTGTTATTTTTCTAGTCCAATTATTCCTAGTCTAATTCGTCCTAGTGAAAAAAATATATGAATTTTTCCGAATACAGTAGAGACAAATATATAACACTTCTATTCTAAGTACGAAAAAATTATTCCAATTATTCCCAGTACAAAAAATCTCAATACGATAATCCTAGTATGATTATCCAATAGGATACGATGATTAGCTAAATATAATTAGAAAGCATATAATGGTAATCATCTTGAGTACAATGTTCAATTGAATACAAAGTTACGATCTTATCTCTTCTTTCACCAATTTCCACCAACACTTCTCCAACAAAGATCAATAGAAACTTCTTCTTCTCTCTAAAAACTTAAAACTTCTCTATCTTCTGTAGTGAATAGTATACACATCATAAAGTACAAAGTACATTCACCTTTTATATGTGACCCATGAGTGGTTTTGGTTGGAATCCAAAAATCTTTCCTACTCATACATATTCACCCAAATCTCAATTTACCTTAAATCTCAGGTGCATTTATGTCTTCATCAACTCTTCTCAAATCTTCTTTGTCCTCCATCTATTCTTCATACTTTATTTTCAAAATATGATCCGAAATCAATTTCAGAATGTGATTTCGTCAATCCAATTTCTTCCAAATAATGCTCTATACCAATTGAATATACAAAGGATGAAATGGACTTCACTTGAAAGGATAAATTATTCTCTAGAACTGGTTGAAATAAAGGGTTTCTCCTTCAAAACTTCAAACTCTTTCTTAGACAACATATCTTACTATTTTATTTATAAAATCTCTTGAACCAATTGAATGACAATTAAAGTTATTAAAATACTTTTAAATGGTTTACTATATTCTTGATCAGTTTATGTCAATACGATTTTCATCAACTCCAGCTCAATTCCTTTTCCATTGGTCTTTTTTGAAAACAATTCTTCTTGAGTACAATGGCATGTTGAGTATGATGGACCAGTTTCAAAAACATGGCCTTGGAAAACTTCCTTCATTCAAAAAATCATTATTGTATCATGATTTCATTCATGACTTTAAATTCATTTGATAACAGCTTTAGTATTATTAGATTTACATTGGAATGTATCATAACATTATACTCTTTCCACTTTATTTCATTCCTTCTCAGCCTGAGTATGTTTGTCCAGAAAGAAATTGGCCAAAAATAATCCGGATGAATACGATTGTCCTGATTAGGATCATTCTGAGTACGATTGGCTTGGATATGATCACTCTCAATATGAATTCATAGATGTGATCATACTAGGTACAATTTTCATCACCCTTTTTCTTTCCGTATAGATTCGATTAATCTAAATACAATCATCATGGATCTCTTTTAATCCCCCTTTAATTAAACAAGATTTAATCACATTTTATCTAATCAACATATGATTTATGGGAAATAAAAATCAACAAATCATCATCAGATTTTTTTTCATAGCCATGCAAACTTTGATTTTCCATCAATACGATTACTAATTCCACATCAGATATAAAGTGAATCCGATGACCATTTACTTCCAGCAAGATATTTCCTATTTCCTTTTAGACCTGAGTTGAGTCCAATAAGAATCGTACAGCTTATTCTCATAAGGATTTAATTTCTTAAATAATATGAGTGTTATTTTTCTAAAAAAAATTGTGAGTTCTATTTTCGACATTTACAAAATTAGTTGATTTATCATCTTTGACAAGAAAAGACAACATCCTTGTAAACTTCCACAAACCTTCTCTATCCAAATTGATCCCAAGACAATACATGATTTTCAAACTCCATGAGAATCTCACCACTTGTATGGATCTTTACGCGCTGGAGGAAGCACTAGGTGGGAGACTACTGTAACATCACAGGGAGGATGAGGAACTGTATGGTGTTAACCAACTGAATAAACCAGGTGGAGTTTCCACCTCTAGTGAATGTTTTGGAAGGTCAAGTCACTGAAGATGGTGTGCTGGTATCTCTATGATATCATTGTGGTTGAGCTGGAGTGATGCGTTGCAGAGAAACGTGTGTGTATGTTACCATGGAGATGGAGCTGTGTTGGGTGCTCACATGAGAGGATAATCCATCATGAAGGGAATTACATGTATAATATATATGTATATGTATGTTGTTTAAAATATATGTATATATACATAAATTTAATCATATATATATCGATATATATATTAATATATAAATTCAAAATATATATATATATAAGATGAAAAAAGAATATATATATATGTATATTATTTTAAATATAACAATAATATAAAAATTTATATAATTAATTATATAAATAATTATTATAATAGAAAATATTCATTTTGAAAATATAATATTAAAAACCATTTAATCAAAATTAAAAACCATACAAAATAATCAAACAATTTATTTATAAGAGTAATAAAATATTGATGCTATAACTAACAAAAATTGTAAGCTTAAAAATTTAAAAAGGTATTTTTAAATCATTCCAAAAATTAACACATGGAATAATATGATAAAAGATTTTAAGGAATATGAAGTATAGAAACATGTAAAAAACATTTATACAGTTTAAAATAAAATACATTTGATGATAAACAAAGCATTTGAAATAATTAATATTTATCAATTAAAATTTATGAAAATATAAAAGTTCAAAAAATTGAATTAAATTAATCATGAGGAAATTCCAATTTATCAAAACAAAAATATTAACATAACACATATTAATATACAAGTTCAAACCCTAATAATCTCCCCATGTTTATAAATTGAAAAGGAAAACATTTAATTTAATTTCCAAAAACATTGTCCCCCTTTTTGAAATTTTTCAAAAGTCTAAAAATTATATTTCTAAAATATTCACCTTGATAAAAAAGTAATATAAAACCCAATATTAAAAAAGTAGAAAAGTTTCACAAAAAATGACCATTTTAAAACATTTTCAATAAAAATTAACATGTAATAATAATTCTCATGTCAGATAATATCCATAACTATATCCATTTTTAAAAAAGAATTATTTATCATATAAAGAAATATAAATCTTATAAAATTACTATTTCAATCTTTATTATATCAAATTTTTTAGAATGTAATGGTTTATGGAATATGTAAGCCAGTTTTTTTCAGTAGAAACTAATTCTTAACAAATGTCACCTTTATTCACATGATCCCTTAAAAAATGAGATCTAACATCTATATGTTTTTTCCATGAGTTTTTTCAAGGGATTTTAGAAATTGAAATTTTACAACAATTATCACATAAAAAATAAGTGTTGGACTCACCTGTTTTGATTATCTCAATTATGTTTAGATATGCTTTGATAATCCCAAATAATGTCTATCTGTATATTAATTATACTTTCTAATTATGACATCATTCTAATGAGTTAATATGAATATCAAAATGATCATATCATATCATTGGAATATGTTATTCAATGTTTATTTATGATTATAAATGTTTAACGATGATTAATCTTGATACTAACTCAATCTGGAAATGAAATGCATAGAACATATAATTAATAAGCATTCGAGTTTTAAAGTCACTGATACAGACATAGCTACCGATAAGAAAAGGTCACCAATAGACTAAGTCTACTGATAGACAAGGTCACTGATACAAGTTGTCGATAGAGGAAGCTACCGTTAGAGAGATCTACCGATACCAATGTTAACAGCTACTGATAGAGAGGAAGATCTATCGACAGATGGAGCTACCAATACAAGGATCTACCGCTACACAGACATCTACCGATACAAGCAACCTACCATTACAGAAAGTAACATCTACTGGTTACAAGTCCACCGCTACAAGTTCACTGATACAAAGAGATACCGATGGAAACCAGTCACTGTTTCTCTAAAATCTATTTCTCTATTTTTTTATTAGCAACGGTCATATTTTTTTCTTTTAATGCAACTGATATTAATTAAATATGTTTGTTGGATGTCAGGAAACCGTACCTCATACCTACAGAAGTAATCACGTCTTATGTCAGAAATTAATTAATGATGTTTTTTGGATCATAGGAAATCGTACCTCATACCTGCATAAAAGTAATCATGACTTATGTCGAACCACCGCATGATCTATAAAAGGAAGATCAAAGTTGCATATAAAGACAGTGTGAAATAGATAATGCACAAAGGGACACATACAAGAAGAACACACAAAGAACTCGAAGAACACTCATACACATCAAGAACAGAAGTTCAAGAGGAGGTTCAAGTTCTGCAAGGAATACTCTCACATTCATGTTGAACACCTATACCGGAAGTAAAGGAACAGAACCACGACACTCTATTTTCCAGAAAACTTCCAGAGAAGGACTCAAAGCTTCATATGCTTCAATACAAAGAAGTCTAGAGCTACATTGACATCACATAAGAGCATTCTAAACTGATATCCATATTATTGATCTGTTGTGATCATTTTTATTACATTACGAGCAGTGTGTGTGCTTCTGTCTGTATGAACACACACTGACTCCTAAGCTGAACTGGAGGATACTAAAATCCTTACACCAAACTCTTTACACCTTTGTGTATCCCATGTAGAACTGTGGTAGAGGTCTGAGGACCTGGACAGCCTTTGTGTTGTAGTTATTGCTTTCCCACGTAGAACTGTGGTAGAGGTCTGAGGACCTGGACAGTCTGAGTACTATTGTAAACCCCGATCCAGGGTGTGGATCAAAGTTTTATATAAATTGTTTGAGAGGACTAAGTCTCAGCTTGAGACTGAACCTCTTGGTTAAAACTGTTGTGCATCTTATTTTAGTTTAAACTATTTTCAATATTCCGCTGCTAATTACTTTGAAATTCAAATTTGTTTTAAAGTAACTCTGGTAGTTGAACTAGCAAGTGTTTTTAATTATTACTAGCCAGTAAGTTAGTTTCAAAAGCTAACTTAATCTTCAGATTAAATTAACTGAGAAATAATCAATCTTTGAGAAGCTAATTGAATTATTACAATATTTATAAACTCACTACAGTTTAACTTGTTTTATGAATTGAGGGATTTCAATATAAATATTTTAAACAGAAATTTTAATAGGAACTCAATTCAACCCCCTCTTGAGTATCCACTCCAACCAAAAATAAGTTTATGAAAACTAATATAGAAATCACAAAATGTTTTTTTAAACCTTATACTTTGAGTGAAAAAAACTATCAAAGGTAATATATTCATCCTCGATTAGAGAAAGTAAAATTGATAGTTGCTTCTTATGAATATACTAAATTAAACTTTAACCACCAAAATGACACATACATATTATTATTTTCTATCAAGCCTACAACCACCAAAACCAGATTCAGAGTAAGATATTAAATCAAAAAAATATTAATTGAATAAAATAAACTAGTACTGATAGTTCCTTTAGTATATCTAATAGATCTCTTAACTACTTTAAGATGACATTATTTAGTTTTATACTTAAATCTAGCACTAAACAGATTGAAAACACAATATATAGTTTACTTTTTGTCAAATGTAGTAATATTCCTATCATGGATCTTTATAGTTTAATATCAAAACACTTTCTAGATTCATATAAATCCAATTTGTAATTGGTTCTCATTAGTGTTTTCATAGTCTTATATGAATCAATGTCAAATCTTTTAACAATTTCTTTAGCGTAATTAGATTCAGTTAGGAAAATACCATCTTTTTTTATTAATTTGTATGCCAATCAAAAAAAATTAAAATATCTCAATCATCTCATATAAAACTCACTTTTCATTAGTTTAGAAAAATAATTACACATGAAATCATTTGGTGAACCAAATATTATATCATCAATAGAAATATGTATTATGAAAATATAATTTAAAACTATCTTTATGAATATGGTTGGATAAACCTTACCTTTAAAAAAATCATTTTGCAATAATAATTTAGTTAGTCTTTCATACCTAGCTTGAGGATCTTACATAAGACTATATGAATATTTATTAATTTTAAAAACAAGATTTGTAAGTTTTTCATTGTTAAATCTTGGGGATGTTTAATGTAAACTTCTCAAAAAATATTCCATTTAAAAATTTAGTTTTTTACATTGATTTGAAATAATTTTATATTTTGTAAACAAGAAAATGATAAAAAAATTATAATATCTTCCATCCTAGAAAAATGAGTAAAAGAAACATCAAATTCTATTCCCACTTCATGGGAATAACCTTGAGAAACGAATCTTTGTTTATTTTTATCTATGTTTCCAGCTCCATCATGATTATTTTAAAAAATCCACTCAGTTCATATAATTTTTTTCGAATTTGGAAGTTCAATGAAATTAAAAAAATTATTTTTTAAAATTTATTTTACTCATCATGCATAGAATTATTCCTATTTGAATAAAATAAAGTATAATAAATATTAATGGGAATAGAATAAGTAATAAAATATGAATGAATGAAATAACGTAAAAATGATTTTCTTGTTTGTATTTGAGATTCAACATTTCCAATTACTTTTTTAATAAGATTATATTTAAGTCTTTTTGATTATTTAGGATCATTTTGAGAAGAGAAATTATCCCCCTCAATTAATGCATTCTCATTATCTTTTTCACTATCTTCAACAAAATTAAATGCCCTAAATTCATTATTATCATTATTTGAATCGGAATTATACTTGTTATTAATATTTTAATTAAACATAACATGTACATACTCTTAAACAAATAAATTTCTCTTATTGAAACCCATATAAACCTTTATAGTATTATAATATCTTAAAAACATTCCTTCAACACTTTTGGAATCAAATTTATCTATATTATATTTTATATTTAAGATAAATACTTTTCATCCAAACACCCTAAAACATCCAATTTTGGGTTTCAACACTTTAAACATTTCATAAGGGGTTTTATTTAAAAAAATTCCAATTTATACTCTATTTAAAACATTATAGGATTTATTTATAGCATCTACCAAAAAAATATTTATGGATAAAAAATTTT
Source organism: Viscum album (assembly GCA_963277665.1). Classification (NCBI taxonomy): domain Eukaryota; kingdom Viridiplantae; phylum Streptophyta; class Magnoliopsida; order Santalales; family Viscaceae; genus Viscum; species Viscum album. The sequence continues at coordinate 735,447,384 of OY728167.1, read as the reverse complement.
ATAAGCATTGATCTAGCCATTTATGAAATTGAAATATTATTTATTTTAACCAATCCATTTTGTTGTGGTGTCCAAGGGGTTGAAAAATATATCTTCTAGCTATTTCCTTCACAATATTCATAAAATTATTCATTAAATAATTCACTATCTCTAATGCTTCAGATAGATATTATTTCTAAATATTTGATATTTTGAATTAGTTTATGTAAATAAAAAAGTTTACATAAAGTTTCTTATTTATGTGATAAGAAATAAATCCTAATGAATCTAATGTAATCATATAAAATTACAAATATATACTTCTTACACAAAAATCCATAGGTTTTATCAGAACAAATAAGTCAAGATGTAATAATTATATACATACGGTATTAAAAACATTATTCGCATATTTAAAGAATTATTTATTCTATTTAACCCTTAAACAGAAATCACACATAACACATATGCTTGTTTGTAACATTTGGAATTATATAACCTTATCATGCTTTAATAATTTGTGAAATAGTATGAATTTTTCCTAACCAAGTCTCTTATGACACATAATTTCATCTTCTTGTATAGAATTTAAGTGCTTAACCTTTTGTTTGGTTAGATCATAAAAATAAATTTTATAAACATTGTGTTTTATATTTTCATTCAATATAGAAAATGTATTTTTCAGAACTATAAATTTATCATTTTTATAAATTACTTTTAATATATCATCACATAATTTTAATAGACTTATTAAATTATCTATCAGTCCATATACAAATAATACTTTTGAAATAATAATAGTTTTAAAAAATCTTACTCTACCAATACCTTTAATCTAACCTTTAGAATTGGCTCTCAATGTGACAAGGCTACCATAACATGAATTATAATATAGAAATTTATAAATATCACCTGTTATGTGTGTGGAATAGATTCTTTCTAAATACCAAGAGTCTTTGAGACTTCTAAGGAAAATTTATCTTAATTAAAAAATCAATTAGAGTGTTTTAGTTTGTATGTTGACTTGGGTCCAATCAGATTAGTGGTAGAAAATTTTGGAATCCAAATAGTTTTAAAGAATGTGTTTGTGGGATATTTAGAAAATAGATATTTATAAGTAAATTTCTTAGTATACCTAAATGGATTTTTAAATCTCAAATAATTTTCATTGGTATAATTCCCTTTTATTATATATGTAAAACATATTACACTTGAAATAATTCTGTTTGAGATTTAACAAAATTTTCCTTATTAATCATTTCTGATAAACTGTTATATCCAAAACTAATGTTATTATAATTTGGATTCATCATAGATATCATTTTATCATATTCTTATTTTCCATGAATAAATTTTGATAGAGTTTATATAAGTTAAACAACTTCCTTTTTGAAATCCATATTCTCATTTTGAAGTGTTTGTAAATCAATATAAACTTTCCCAAAATGAAGAATCTGAAATTAATTGTGATTCTTTGTTGTTAAAACTAAAATAGGAAAATGATAGACTTAAATAAATTCTGGTATTGGGTGGTAACAATCAAGATAGAGGATTTTATTTCATAGTTTCTTATTTTTCAATTCATTTTAGATTCTTTATTTTGGGAAAAAATATTCAAATTCTCACATTCCCTTTTTAGTTTCTCATTTTATTTAACCACCTTCTAATTTTTAATTTTTTTAGTATATGTTTCAATTATCTTGACTCCAACTTTCCTTATTTCCTCATTTTCATTAAGCAGTTTCTTGGCATTTGAATTAATAGATTTAGAATAAAAATAAGAAGGAGAATAAATTTCCTTTTCATCTTTAGATATTTTATAATAATAAAAATTTAATATTTTAATTTATTGAGTGAAAATGAATCATTTACCACACAATTTTTAGCCATTAATTATAGGTTTCCTATATGCTGTTCACTTCCATAGTCACTGCTTCTATCAAAACTGTTTGAGCAGTCCCATCCTCTTAAAAAAGAATGTGTTTGTTTCCTCCTTTTATTATTATCTTTCTTTGGATTATAGAGTTTGGGATAGTCATCCCTGATGTTTCATTTCTTCATTCACTCATAACAAGTTTATTCTGAAACAAGATTATTATTACTAGGATTACCTTTATTGTACTTATTTTTGTACTTTATTTTTAACATCTTCTTTCCACCATTATTTTTCATAAACTAGAAAAAATATCACTAAAGTGTTCTATATCTTTGTCAAAATTCTATAACATAGATTCAAATGAATTGAATTATTCATTAACATTAAAATTGAAATCTATAGATTTCCTCTTTGAAGTATCCTCGTCAGCAATGCCTTTCAAATCTATCTTATATTTCAGTAAAGAGTTAATTAGTTCATCTAATGTATAATCTTTAAAAGTATTACTCTCATTAATGGACACCTTATTTTAATGCCATGATTTTGGTAAATATCTCATTACTCCTTCAACTAAGGATTTGTTTTCTAGTACTTCACCAAGTTCACTCATACAATTTGTAATAATTGTAAACCATTGGATCATCTGGTTGTCTAAATCAACTTCTCCCACATAAAAATCCTTGTATTCTTCTCAAAACATTCATAGATTTTTTATTTTAATATTTGTAGTCCCATAATGAGTAACATGACCGATTCTCCATATGTTATGGGTCATCTAACAAGCTGAAACATGACTATAGAAACTTCTACATATAGAAAAGTAAAAATCAATGTTATATTTAAAATTAAAAACATATTTTATAATTTCATTACATACAAGTGTCTCTCGATCAACTTCAAGTAATTTAAATGATTTCTCCATGATAGTTTTAGGATCCACACTGAATAGTTTATACTAAGCATCCATTTGGTCTTTCAGGTAGCTGTAGTTGCTTCCATCGAAAAATGGGGGATTTTTTTGAATCCATCCATCATTGGCATTAATACCTTCCATTTTATAGAAATATTATTTATTCCATAGACTTCTAATTCTAGGATATTTAGGTTAACATAGTAGTTAAAAATAAATTATATAACTTATATCCAAAAGGAACCAATCATTTGATATCAATAGTTGTGTATCTAATTAAAAAAACAAAGGTGGTAATTAATCAGATACTGGGATCTGATACAATTTTTTTGATCGAGATTGATGAAAATAATTGAATGAGAGGATAGTAGTATTTTAAAAATTATAGAACAAATAATCAATGATAGTAATTTATTATATTAAACAATAGTTCATTCTGGTTTTAAAGATATAGTGATTCAAAAATAATAGATATGAACATAGTATTTTTATATTGTTTCATATCACCAAGATCCTAGTCTAATTTTTGAACTTCTATACATAGTGATAATTTTGGTACCAACTAACTGAAACTCAATTTTAGATGTGTGATAACATGTTATAGACACTTCCTTTTACATTACCTAGAGGCGCAACCCTGACTTTGTATAGGAGTCAAAACCATGGCTGGACCTAAATTTTATTCATGTTTCAAAACCCAAGTACCTTAAATTTGTGTGGTAGAATAACCAATACTAACTTTACTTTGATAGGGAAAAGATTAAATGACTATATTGATTACAAACAGAAGAAAGAAAAATAAAATGTTGAAAAACAAAAACATTTAAAACCAATAGTTGGTAGGAAGATAAAGAAAATGTCACTCGATTACCATTGATCACATCAATATCAGTGATATGAGAAAATAATTTCTGTTTTTATAACTGTAATGTAAATAGTAGTCATGGAAGTTCTTGATCATATGTGTAGAAAATTTATTTTTCACTAGTCGAATAAAATCAATGGAATAAACAATATCACGCTCATTTTATTGTGCTCTCATTGATCGCATTCCCACATATTGATCTCGTGTGATTAATTACAAGATCTTCTAAGTGGATCTAATTATCCAATCACTGCATGCCATGAGTCATTGAATAATGAAACATATAATAATGTTGTTACCTATAATTTAAATAATCACACCCAATATCAAACAGTTTTTTCATTCTTTAATTCCTGTATAAAATTATTTTGAAACACTCCTAGTATTATCATCAATAAAAATATTATTTTTAAAAATTAATAAAAAAATTAAAATAATATGAATAAACTTATAGTTTAAAAAAATATAAAAAACACCAATAAAACATAGCCTTGTTACTACATGTGTGTGTATGAAGAATTAATGCTAAATGTTTTTAATCAAACATGAAATTGTATATATTTTTAGTAGAATATAATAATCAAAATGTTTTTATAGAATTTAGTAATAAAAATAATAATAATTGTATTATTTTTGAAAAAATATATTCAATTGTATAAAATTAATTAGTAGTACAAATAATTAGGAACTTACAGTATTGATTTTTTTTAAACTGGTGCTAGAAATATTTTTATATGATGGTAGAAAATTATTCAATTGGTGGTAAAAAATCATTACATGGGGGGTTAAAAGAGGTTACTACCACTACCATGATACCGTGAAAATTTAATCTGCCTCTACCATTAAGTGGTTCCACCACCTATAGGTGAAGATGTTCTCATTGTATGCAGCTACCGGTGAAAAATAGATGAGCGGTATGACCGTTAGCAGAACAATATACTTCCAATGATGATGACTGGTATTTCCACTACCATGTCAAGGTGTAACTGATGTATGTATTACCTATAGTTGAAGCATATGGGTGGTTCCACCATCATTGAAACAAGCTAGCATTACACTACTACCATCGTTGATGATCCACCATCGACCCATGCTGCCACTGCTGTATGAAAATGATGCTACCAATATCCATTAAGAGAACCACTATAGGATATCTTCTGGTGTCACCGAGTAGTATATGAGCTACTTCCAAAGCATGGAAAGATATCTAGTGGTGATACCATCAGTGTCTCATGGTACGAGAGCTATTGTAGCTACATGATTTTCATGTTGCATGAGGATCTCTCTTCTAGTATAGATCTTCTCATACAGGAGGAAGTAATAGATAGGATAATTGTGTCACATCATAGGGATTCCAAGGAACTATATAGTGTTGCTCGACTGGAAAAACATGGGGTAGTTTCCACCAATGGTGTGTGTTGTGGAAGGTCGAACAACAGAAGGGGTGTGCTGAAATCTCCAAGAAATCACTACGGTTGTACTAGATTGAGGTTCTCTAGAGAAACGTGTGTACACATCCATGGATATGGAGCAACATTGGGCACTCACTAGAGAATATAATCCATAGTGAAGTGAATTACGTGAATTATATATATATATATATGAATACATTGTTTCAAATAAACACACACACACATATATATTAATGAAACAATATATTGAAATAAAATGAAAAAAATAAAACTAGTTATATATATGTGGTTTTAAAAATAACAATAATATATATATATTTATATAATGAATTATTTAAAAAATAATCATAATAAAGAATATGAATTTTGAAAATATAATATTAAAACCCATTTAAATATAATTTCAAGTCTTTTGAAAATAATATAAAAAGATATTTGTGTGAATAATAAAACTTTGATGCTAAAACAAAAAAAATGCAGGCTTAAAAATTTAAGAAGGTATTTTTAAAACATTATAAAAATTATAACTTTAAATAATATGATAAAAAAAATCAAAGCATATGAAATATTAAAACATGTAAAAATATTTATAATATATAAAAAAAATTCATTTTATGATTAATAAAACATTTCAAACATTTAATATTTATCAATAAATCATTATGAAAATATACATGTTTAAATAATTTTAATCAAATTAAATGTGAGGTAACTGTAATTTATCAAAAAAAATATCATACAATATATGAACATACAAGTTCAAAATCTAACAACCCGTATCTACATTTAATTCCTATTAATTGAGGATATGGACTAGGAATGATAACATGACACTTATGGGATATATCCTAATGAGTAAGGAGATTGGGATTACTCATGGTTGTCCCATTGGGATAGATTGGGGTTTATACCTAGGAGGATTACCAAATATGTGGTTCCTTGGATAATTCAACAGACCAAAGGGGCATCCAACTAGACACTTGATGGCCAATAAGAGAATCATGATGCATAAAAAATATTACTGGTGTCCTCGTGATAGTGACCCTCGTTATGAATGAGATACATGATTATAAATCTATTCATTCCCCTATCAATTAAGTAGGACATGCAAGAGAGTCCTCTTATCTTGGTAATAAATGATCAAAGAAGTGACTGGGCAGTTGAACTCTGGTCTCTTTGTTTCCCACAGCCAAGGATTGGTCTTCAACAACCCTCTTTTCATGATCTCATGTCCTCATGGCTTTAAAGTGTGGATAACAAGAGCATGGAATGTAAAGTTAGGTCCATAATGCTTTCTTTCATCTTCTGGAAAATTTGGGAGGTAAGGAATAGTACATGACTAGGTTCCTGTGCTTATGTTTCATTACATTATATAAGGGCTAGGTCCTTAATCAATGAACTGCTATCATTGCTGAAAGAAAACCAATAATCGATCATGGTGTAGAACATTATCAACAATCCTATTTCACATGGATGTTCGGGAGGTAGATGGGTCGGATGGAACCCCCCTTCTAGCGGACTGAAACTCAGTGTGGATGGATCTCTTAGAGATGGACTCATTAGAGGCGGAGGATTCCTATGCGATGCACGTGGTTCTTTTCTTATGGTGTTTAGAACCTTTTGTGTTCTAGGTAATTCCCTGGGGGCGGAGGCACATGCACTATATACTGGGCTCCAGGATGCAGGGATCGCCGCTTCTAGGTGTCGAAAGTGGAGTTGGATTCTGAAGGTCTGGTGATGATGGTCCAGGGAAGGCATGAGAATCCATGGGGCCTTGTTTATATTATCAGAAGGTGTGCTATGAAAACTAACTCGAGTCCAAGAATTCACCATAGTTGGAGGGATAATGACTTTGTTTCAAACACTCTTGCAAGCCTTGGACGTTCAGGAGGGGGGCTAATTGTTTTAGATGGCTTGGGGTCTCTTCCGCAGGAGTGTCAAATCTTTGTGCAAAAATACTCACTTTTCTTACATTATTTTCATCCTCCTTGAGGTTTTTTGTAACGGAGGGACTATGTCAGTATTCCTAGTTGATAATAAAAAAATTAATTTTCAGTCATTTGGATGATCCCAAACATGGTATATGACCAAGGTGGAAGTATGGATTCTAAATAATCTTATTTATCCACAATTGAATTGCATCACAAATGGGACATACTTTGGAGAGATGTTTCGTGCTCATGGATAATTGGAAAGAGGATAAAATGTACTTTGTAAATCCTTGTTGATGTGTAGAATTTAATGTAATGTGAGAATCTATATGGAATGGAACCTATGGATTCCAATTCACAAATGGTACTTTTTGAACTACCCACTTTATACTATGTTCATGGGATTTCTTGGTAAAGGACACTTATGGGTTATCCTTCATGAAGGGGAATAATTAACTAGATTATATGTGGTGTGATTCAGGATAGGGATTTTTTATCCTCCCTCTTCATGGTGTGTTTCATGAAGGGGCTTCGCAATTCACCATATGCATGGTGTGATTAACAATGGGGCTTCACGATCCACCCTCCATGAAGTGTAGTTCGTGGAAGGTATTTATGATCCATGCTCTGCAAAAGGTGATTCATAGTATGTTTCCTTATTTATTTATATGGATTAGGATTAGTAATTACCAATGGGGTCTATTTTAAATATTTTAAAAAACAATTATAAGAGTAAATTTCATCTTTCTTGAAGTTTAAATGTCATCCAAGTCAAAAAAGGTCCCTCTCAAAATGGATGTGTTGGGTATTTATAAGCATCATTAAATAATTACCTTCCCAAAATATATGGTTGTATAAGAAGAATTCTTCCATGTAGGAGTATATTCATGTGTTAAAAAATTATTTTGACTAAAAAGTGACTAGGATATAATGTAAGAATCATGTGTTTCTTCCATGAATGAGTCACGATTTATTGTGGTACCACATGAGAAAGAATGGTAGAGTCGGCGTGCCACTAATGAATGAAAATTGTTTTCCAAAATAGTTTTCACAAATCAAGGTACCATGCTCATAATCTATGATTGAGATTATTCCACTAATGAATCACACATGAAAGAAGATAATATTTGATATGTAAGGTTTTTTGGTCTACAAATGACGTATGTGATCCTAAAGTGCCACGCAACTGTGAAGGAGTATGGACCATTATGTTAAAATATCATTTGAAAATTTTCCTTTTAGTTTTGATTTCTATCATTTTAATTGATGTTAATTACTTTATAGGAATCAATAAATTTCCATCACCAAAATTGGGTCTATTTATCATAATGGATAACTAATTATGGGGAAGTAATATAGAGCATGTAATTACATCATGACACGTGTCATGATTATCTATTACTGAAAAAAAGTGACACTCCCAAAGAGTAATATCAATAAAATTGAATCCATTTTGACATTGAATAGGTGTGGATATATTCATTCATAATTTTAAAATACTCATGTTAAGTATGAAACATGATGTAATCCTTTATCTTCTGAATGTTTACCCTCAGATGAATATAGTTGGGCTGAATATGTTGTCACATGCACCAAAACCATAGGCTTGGGTGAGACCATGTTGCACAATATTGTCGGATTTGGCCTCCACCTAATCATATTAACTTGAATGGGTATAGAAATACCAAATATAGAGGCATATATTACATCACCAAAATCTAAGGTTATCATATTTAGGTATGAATCATTTTTTCCTCTCTATCAAGTTCTTCCTGGATGGTATAGGTAGTCTGAATATGGAAGTATATGTACCATCATCGTACAATATAGTTACTCAATTCTAATATGAATGATGAGCTACTCAATATGATTAAAATCATGAATCGGAGACTTTGGGGTTGAAATTTTAATCCTCAATAGGTATTATATGCCCTGAAACCCTTATCATGCATTTTACACAAATCATATGAATAAATGTGCAAGGAATAGGAAGATGCATTAATTTACTACTTAGTTGAGGGACCTAGATAGAACAACATGAATTTTTCTAGTTCCATATAGTAGACCCCAAAAATATTTTTATCCTATTTCCTTTTCAAAATAACATTTTATTAAGTCTCGGATTGGGTAGTACTAGTGATAAGGAGTTCATCATTTTCATAGTCATCCCTTTGCATGTTTTCAAACTAAAAGGTTTTAAGCCTTCTTTCTTTTAAAATGATCACATTTTCCATGGTCTTGTGAAGTACATGCCTAACGAGTGGAGAATCAAATTTTTATCAGGACCATCCTTGCAGGTATTGTGACCATTTCCTTAAGGGGTTTAAGTTCTTGAAGGTTGGACTTGTGTGTCTAGTTTTTATGTTCACGCTAATTTGATAAAAAAAAAGTGATCGAGTCTATCCAGTTTCATGGGAAAGGAAAAACCCAATGTGAATGGAGACCATAATTCCCCTAATGTATAAAACATCATAGATAGGTTCATGCAGTTTAGTGTCATGATGATCAGACCACCATTTCATGTATTTTAGGGTCACATGACGAGGACCAACAACTATTCAAGAATGGGATATTATGTTCCTCATTTGAAAATGGGCCTTCGGTCCATCAAAGGCCTTCGGGCCATAGGGCCTTTGGGCCATTGAAGACCATGAAGTATCCCAGGTCACGCAAAGCAGGCCCTAGAAGAGGATCAGAGCAATAGTAGCAGTCACCAGAAGCAGAGCTAACCGGATTGGAAGAATGAGAGGGTATGGAAACCGCCATCGGGACTAGGCACCGTGCAGCTTTGCATGGGGCAATGCTAGCCGATCAGCAATGCAGGTGGGGAGCTCAAGGCGATCAATGATGCAGAATTTGGGAAGGGTAGGTCATACGTACGCATGAATAATGTTTATATTTTCTTTTTGAATTAAAGGAAATAAATTTAAATGATATAT